>OX638114.1:22203400-23633400 GCA_951804975.1 Anthophora plumipes
AGAGAGAGCTGAGAATCAACCCTCATCCCTTGTTTTCCCAAAACGAGCACAAAGGGGGGTCCCTCTTCGCGTGCACATTGTTTGGAGTGGTTCGCGTCTAAGATCTCTTTGACGGTTTCGAGGGAGGATCAAGCTTGGATCTATGGGGGCGAGTTTGTACGCGTTTCCTCGTGTTTACACTCGTGAGGATGGTCCATTCCGTTGGCTACCGGCTTCGTGTGCTACCAGCCACCGTAGAGAAACATACAAGAGCGGAGGTTGCTAGTGACGGGAAACAGAAACATGTGGCGTCGTGTAATATATTTCCTCGTGGAGTGAGGCTGCTCGGCTGGAATCGATGGAGCGGGAATATCGTTAAGAAAAAAGGGAACGATTTTTGTGTAAGAAGCTTCGCGTGTTTAAACGGAGCTTACGTGATTCGCGAACGATGGGAATGGGATATTTTTAGGAAGAAGGAGCGGAAAAATGGAGACATTGAGATATCGCTGTCGTGATTTGTTGGAAGAAAGTTTAAACGAAGTTGGATTAGGTTTTTGGTATAAGTAAAGTTGAATGAAATGTATAGAGAAATATTTGTTGCAGCTGTTAAGCCTTTCGGCTATTATAAACCATTATAATTCTTAGTTATAAAATGATTACGAAGGAATGGCTGTATATTATGGGTGATTATGATTGTTCATCGTATATAATCACTGCTTCGTCAAATCATGCAATCATATTTTGGTAATTTCAATACTAATTTCAATAAATGAGGTGCGTTGTATAAGTGAACAGAATTATTAGCAGCTTAACTCTGTAATTCATGTATTCCGTGTGACTATTTTTCGGCAGAGACAATCATACAGAAGGGGTTAAATAGATTGGCTAAATTAAGCTTTGATACGTGTACTCGAGATTTCTTTTACATGGTGGATGTGCACCATGAAAAGAAAATTGTGTCAGAAAATTTTCCGAAAGCTTATAGGCACCAATAACAATGAAAGGGTTTTAATAGTTCAGATTAATTAGGTTTCTAGTGACAATAGAGGTGATTGTATAAATATTTAGAGCTAAGAATAAATGCAGGGAGAAAAATATCGGATAATATGCGAAATAATATGTGCAAAATTGAAAACGATATTTTTTTTCAGTTTCGAAAAGCAAGATTAATATTAATTAAAAATTGTTCGACGATGGTAGACACGAATGCAGAAATTTTTGAGGTTAAGTACACATAGAGAAGAGAAGCATCGAATAAAATACGAAATAATATGTGAAATGTTGAAAATGATCTTTGAAAATTTTTTATATTTCAACGTCAAACAAAGAAATAAAAATTAATTAGGTGTTCAGTACAGATTTAAGACGAATGTATAAATTTTTGGGACTGGGGATAAATCGAATGCACCAAGTCTCGAAAATGTTTCAGAATCTTCGTATATTATACAATCGAAAATGAAAATAAAAGATTCCAATGGTAAATTAATTCCAGAACTAAATTCTCAATGTGTAGTGTTGTACAAGAGCTCCTACAATTTTCAGCCCATGTTCCATCAAAACCATGTTAGCATAGTCTGTGTTATACAAGGGTTACCCGTCTCAGGATTTTTAAGGACGAAGTTTCCTCGTGTAGATGTGGTTATAGTTTGTAACAAGTGTGTGTCTCTAATGCGTGTTCACAATGTCCGTAGTTATGTGTGTGACGACAGTCAGATGTCATGAAACAGTTGCGGAATGAAAACGAAACGCAGTACGTAATGTCTACGTGAGCGTGTTTATAAGACGTGGCGTGTAACTTTTGTAATTTACGTTAATTAACCGAATTATAATAGTCTAAGTGTATATTATAATAGTGTAACTGTATCAGTGCTGTTCTGCGATTAGCAAGATGAAAATTTGGATATGATTAGTAGAATTATTAGTCAAGGTAGGAAGTGTGAGCTGAAATTCTCTTCTACCATCAATTGTTCTCATTATCCTAATAAATTCACTGATACAATTTCTTTATTATTTATGGAATTTGCGATGGTAACGACAGTATTGTAAGAAGATTCGAAAATTTTTATGGAATGAATAATCTATGACTTTGTATCCTGAATGTCTCTAATTCTTTTATGAAATTTGCAACGATAGCAATACTAATTTAACGCAATTCGAAAATTTTCGTAAAATGAATAATCTTTGATTTTGTATGCTGGGTGTATAATTTTTTATGGAATTTGCAATGATAGCGACACTATTTTAACGCGATTCGAAAATTTTCACGCATTAAACAATCTCTGATTCTCTATGCTGGGTGTCTCTACTTTTTTATGGAATTTCCAATGATAGAGACTAATCTATGTGATTTGAAAATTGCCATTAAATAAATATTCTGTATACTGGCCGTCTCTACTGCTTTTTTAATACAATTTGCAATAATAGCGACGCTATTTTAACGCGATTCGAAAATTTCCATTAAATAAATATTCTCTGATCCTATATGCTAGGTATCGCTACTTTTTGTTTTTTCTTTATTTGCAACGATAGATAAAAGGAAAGCTTCATAGCTACAATCTTCGTTCAGGCTCTTCCTTTCTTTTCTTTTTTTTTTCTCCATAGAAGTAACTTCAATTTTCTCGAACGTCGAACAGGATATTTGCCATAAGTTACAGAAGAAGGTCCCAGGACCACGCTAGACATGTCTTCATAAGAAGCAGAAGGGTTTATCAGCGGTGTTGTCCCTGAGGCGGGATAAAATATTTGCCGCGCTTATTGACAATTTCCCGGCTACTTAGAGGCGGTTCCGCGCGCACGACTTTGAAATTAAGGCGATAAATTCACCGGTAACGTAAAACCTCGCGACGATACACACAGCGATCGTAATATCTGGCCGCCTATTAAGGCGACGCTCATTAAGCCGGGGGCCGGCTGCATTTTCGACGAATTTGCCTAAGTGCACTTCTCGTGCAGAAGCTCGAAAATTTTCGCTCCGCAAGCCGCCTTCGTCTGCTGCTCGCGGCGAGAGGGTACAATTATTTTTGGCCGTTAGTCAGTGACGCCATTTTAAGTAGGGAAGAAGAGGAAGTTCGAGCGTTTTACAACTTCTCCGGGCTGTTGAAACACGAATGTACAGAGAATAGATGGTCAAACTTTGATATCGCGTTCTATTGTTCCTAACGATGAAAAAATACGCAGAGAATAGATGGTCAAACTTTGATAGTGTATTCTATTACTCCTAACGATGAAAAAATATCATGTAAATATAGGGCCTGAAACTTTTCCTTTCCGAGATAAAGACACTTTTCGTTTACATCGAAAATTTACTATAAGTGGACAAATTATTACAATTACTTCGAAATAATCACTTTACGCGTCGCTTATTTGAAGTTTAAACAAGAAAGGAATTGAAAACACAGTTGAAACTATTTAAAATTTTTTTTTAATTATTATGCAAATAATACAAGCGTAACCTTGCAATTAAAAAGTGAGTAATCTATTGATAAATAAACTATTCGAAGTATTATTGAACCAACGACGAGTGAACTCGTTATCCGCACTGAATCTTTCAACTGCGTGCGCTTCTCAAAAGAAAAAAAAAAAATTGAACCAGTTTATAATTAAAAATCAGCAAAAAGTATACGCGATTACCTTTGGTTTTCGCAAATGCGAATATAGTATGTTTCATATTTGATACAAGTATAACAGTGCAATAAAAAAAAAAAATAAGTAATTCATTGATAAATAAACTATCAGCGTCTGAAGTGTTATCGAATCAATGAACAATTAACTTAAAGAAACTTAAATCAGTATGACACCATAACACACAAAAAAAAAAGTGTCCTCTGCTATTTATCAGATCTCCACAGTAATAGCTTCGATTTAACTCGATGGAAAAGGGGGACGTTAAAAAAAAAAAGAGGAAAAAAATAGAAAATAATAAAAAACACAGAGTGTGTCTATATTGTCCATCGAGAAAATTATATACATGGTGCTCTCGGACGATTCCAAGGGCATGCAATTTTCGCGGTTTGAATATTTCACGGTCTTTATTGGGGCGCGTTCGCAGCGGGTGTGCGTGAACATTTCGTAGCCGGAGAGGCTCGGTTGGCCCGGCTATCGGCACAATTCTCTCTCGTAGTCGTCATGGAAACCCCTCTTCAGGGTGCTCCCTTGTCGAGAGTAGGCAGTTTCCAGAGGTTTAGGGTGTAACCCCGGCCACCGGGAGACGGACGACGTCGATCAAGGCTAACCTATTCCAACGATGATAAATCTAAATGCTTCATCTTCCCGCCTACGATTCTAGTTACTATAATAATCCTACGGTCGAAAGGTCACGCCAGTGACTTTACGTTATTTTACGAAATTTCATTCCTCCATTTTGTCCACTTCTAAATAAGGTTATGTACGTTGTTATTCCTTTCTTTGATTTTTTTCTTTTCTTCGATTTTACTGTTTTAATACTTCTTTGTGATTCAATTAACCCTATGCTTTGTGATACAATTATATCCGTATATTTTATTAAGTAGATTCTGTATTCGGCTCTGCTTTGATCAGTCCATCATTTCCGGGCAAGCAGATTGTTATTTTAGCAAAAAAAAAAAAAAAAAAAAAAGAAAAAATTGAAGTTGAAGAAACAAAGATTGTAGATTTATTTGTGTATATAAAAGTAGTAATATATCTGTATTTTTTATTTTATTTGCATCTCATATGGGTTGATTAAGAGGGAGTTTATTGTATAATAAAAATATATGGTTTGTTTATTGAAACCCATAATTATAATGTAAATATATGTTCTACAATAAAGCAAATAGCTAAGACAAACGTACGCATGTAGTTCCAGAAAGGAAAAAGAAAAAATGGTAAGGCAAAGTGTTAATTTGCAGGTGAAAAGCGTTCATCTAAAAGATAAATTTCTGAAACCTAGCATAACATAAATTATGTATAGCATTTTAACATAGCAGATAGCTGAGTATGCACTTAGTCAGAAGGAAAAAAAAAAGTAAAACGAGTTTAATCTGCAGAAAAAAGGCATAGAACTAACCCTTTGCATTTCATATCATACGCTCCCTTTGAATTATTACTTTACACGAGTCTTATTTACGCTCGACGAAAGCAATCTGAGAAACGAAAGAAAAATATATAAATTCGTAAGCATTTTGGAATCGTTTCGTTTTCCAAGTTCCATTGCGAAAGTGTGCCATAGTCGATAACCCAGCATACGTAAATCACGTGCAACATTTTAATATAGTATGATAGCAAACAGCCAAGGCAAACGTATATCATAAAAAGGAAAAGAAAAACAAAAAATTACAAGGCGAAAGATTAATCTATAGAAAAATGGCATTGAACTTAATGTTAAATTCTTGGATTATAAAACAGAATAATTCTTCTGTCTTTTCTTTCTCTCTGGTACGATGATCCTTCTATTTTTTTATCTAAAAAAAAAAAAAAAAGAAGATTCGTTCAGTTGTCCACCGATTCAATCTCATCTGTCACGACAAGCTGGCAATGTAGGATAAATCCTGAGGATCCAGGCGATCCCTTCGATGGTCCCTCGTTTTATCAAAATTATCCCGGCATCCTCCGTTGTCGCCTCTCTGCTTGGACGACGGATCAACTTGCAGATTCGCTTCGAAAAAAAGAAAAGAAAAAAAGAAAAAGAGGAATCGGTGGACGACCTATAAATCGAGATGTCATCGATGAATTTCGATGACCTGTTCGAGCGTATTCGGCCAGCTCTTCTTCCAGAGAAAATATTATCCGTGCAATCCGTTGGCGAGTATTTACGTCAAGTCTTTGCCGGAAATTACGTGAAAAAAGTAGAGTTTCAAGGCGTATTGGTAATTCTGATTCGCTGAGTCGAGACTTTTTATTCGTGATCTAGACCAAGCGAGTTGCAAGGTCGATTTTGAAATACCAAAGAAGCCTTGATATTCTTCATCCCGTCGTTGACTATTCTGGAGTTCACTTTATCTCTCTTTTTTTTGTACTCTTTGACTGTGGAGAAACATTTCGCTTCGATGTTTTCTTTATTGATCTAGTACTCGTGAAAAACACTTTACTGAACACACTTCGTGAAAAATGTTAATCCTATTTTATTAACCTTTGGATAAATTTCCATGAAAAATCATTATTATTTGTTGTACAAAGTGTTTTACCGGTGTCTTTGTTATTTTAATTTAAAATATATTTTACGACCGATATAAAACACGTTCAGAAACGTCGTCGAGATTTTTCTCACTAAATTGCGAATATTTCTGCAATTGTGTCATTTAAAAATATGCAAAATAGACGAGAGAAATGTTTGAACCTCTCGAAATGCATAAAGACAGCACTAATTTATAGATACATAAAATTTTAACATTATTTTCATGTATTCTACATGGTTTGATACCTTAGAACTGCAGAAAAATGTGTAATTTAATTATCAAGCTTGGTACAATTATAAATTTATACTCCATAAAGAAACAACCCTCGAAATCTCTATGGAACATTTAATTATTCTTAATCCATTTGCATCACAGTCCTAAATACGTTACTAACTTCACCAATCAGGAACTAATAATTGATCCGTATCACATCACATCGCTAAGTTTCTTTTTCCTTTCAATTTTGCTCAGAAATTACATGAAATGATCAAAGCGAAAGATTATTTCTTGCTGGATAACAGGTGACAATTATCCACGTGCTTTCGAATGCAAATGGGTTGAAAAGAAGAAGAAAGAAATTCTGTTATCGTGTCACAGGTTCGATTTCTCGTTATCGAGCGTATTCGAATAGAAAATTTACTTTCCTCTATCTCAATCGTATATTCGCGACAAATGTCGACCCCATCCGGTCCATGGGTCCGATAAATTTGTCTCCGCGGCAGCTAATTTCTTTCTTGGCCCACGGCGAGGTCAACCATAAAACATTTATAGTGTCACAAGGATGTTACACGCTAAGCGGGTAGACGAAGCGGTGGCATCGGCACGCAATGTGCGCTCCAGCTGCAGCGCGCGTACATACGGGCTTCTAAAAATACGCGGCCACCCCGAGTGCACTTGAAACCGCGGCGAGAGAGCGCGTCGATAGGCAATTTCACGGAGGCGACGCGACGCGAAGCGTCGGAGCATCCCTCGAGTCACTTCTCCCTATAGTCTTCCTCGAAAAGAAAATATTTTCGATCGTATGTCGATCTGTGGTTAGCGTGAAAATAATTAGCCTGAGTTCACTTCGTTTCGAAGAGGAAAGAAGAAATAATTCAGGTTATTCTCTGCTTGATTTTCGAGGTGGAATGATAGAGGCTCATTTATGGAGATTTCGAAAGAAAATGTTTAATATCTAGTATTTTGGATCAATAATATGTATTAATAATTAGGATAGGTTAGCTTAAAGTTACACTATTCGAGAAATAAAAGGAAAACACAAGTTTTCGATACACAAGTTGTATCTCAAGATGAAAGAAATGGGAGACGACAGGAATTTAAACACATTCTGCTGAATTTCGAAGGCAAACATTTAATATCTAATACTTTGGATCGTACAGAAATCATTAATATGCGACGATAATTAAAATAGGTTAGGTTACATCTATGTTGTTCGAGAAATAAAAGAAAAAACGGAAGTTAGATGAGAGAAATTGGGGATGAAAAGGAGATCCATAGAAATTTGCACACACTTTGTGGAATTTCGCAAGGAATTATCCAATATTTCAGATCGTATATCACTGAATGATTAGCATGAATAATTGAGCTAGGTTAGATTTATATTGTTCCAGAGAAAAAAAAGAGGAAAGAAAATACAAGTCATCGTCTGCTTGACCCTCTAGATGAAAGAAATGGGGTGTGACAAGAAGATCGAAGGGGATTAGTTGACATGGGGAATTCTTGGCACACTAATATCAGGGGAGCTATGATGTTGGGATAGGTTGTATCGTTCCTTTCTTCTTTTTCTTCTAGCGAGGGTTTGTAAGATGGTGGAAAAGTTTAAGATGAAGGAACGTGTGATTGCACGGTGCTTCTGGAACTTCGTTAAGCTTTTTTATCTTCTACGGGGGCGAAAGAGATACGAGATGTCCCAGTTGTGCAATTCAACCGGTACTGTTACGTGGACGACGGTTTAAAGCGGCCACCAAACGCTCATACTAGACCTCCCCCTCATTTTCGAGTTACGGTGCTTTTTGTCTTCAGCTGAGGTACTCTATTCACGCGGTAAAAACCGCCAACGTTGATATTCATGGGGAACTGTGAAATTTATTACGTATACTCACTCGTAGATTAGTTCGTGCAATAATTCTATGATAATACATAATCAAATAGCTAGTATAAAACAACAAATTACTTCAACGAACTATAAAAATGACCCCTCCGGCGAAATTTACACGATTTCCATGCAAACGAAAAGCAAAGCAAGGTATTTTGGAAATTGGAAGTCGCAGGGTTTCTTTTTGAACAACCAAACACCGTAGAAATACAAATCGCGTGTGAGATGAAACAGTAATTTCGTTAAAATATATAATTGCAAGCATGAAAATGCATAAGTACAATACAAAAGAATTCCAAGGTTAAAAATACATAATTCTCTAAAGAACTTAAGAGTTTAAACAACTAAAAATTGTCGTTTAAAGAAAATTCGTACAATTTCTTTTCGAACAACCGAGCATCATAACAATACAAATCGATTGTAAGGTGAAACAATAATCTCGTCAAAATATATAATTAAATATCCAACTATAATAGTGCAAAATCCTCTAAAAAATTAGAAGAGCAGTTTCTCGAGTAAAATTCGCGCAATTTCCGTATAGAAAGAAAGCAACGCAAAATAACCTGCATTCCGGAAATCTCAGTATTTTTTTTTTTTTTTTCGAAGAACCGAGCACCATAACAATACGAATCGATCGTGAGATGAAACAATAATATCGTCAAAATATATGATTAAATATCCAATTATAACAGTGCAAAATCTTTTAAAAAATTATAAAAGTAGTTTCTCGTGCAAAATTCGAGCAATTTCCATGCAGACGGAAAGCAATACAAGATAACCTGGAAACCGGAACTCGCAGGGTTTCTTTTCGAACTTGCGAGCACTGTAACAATACGAGTCGCGTGCTCATGTCGTATGTATTTGTCTCGATCGCCGTTACGATCGCGTCGTTACATCGTATCTTCGCCTATTACCGTAGTTCGCGGTAATACCGTAGAGATCCATTTCCATCTAGAGCGCGTCGAGTCGCGTTATTCTAAGCACCGTGGCTTTTGCACCCTCTCTCGCTTCGTCCCTTCGTTTCTATGGTGATATCCCGAAGAGGGGTAGTATCCCCTGTAGATCGAGCGAATGTACGAACGAGTCGCAAGGTTGATTGTAGGTACCCGTATAAGTCCTTCTAGCAAACACACAGGATCATTTATCGAGATGGAGAGGGGAAAACGCGTGCGGTTCGAGTGTTTCCTCTCTCTCGAATGAGACACAATCATTTTGCTGGTGATTATCGAAGTAACGTCGGATCTGCGGTGTATGGTTACATTTTTTCCTAAAGATATCGAAACACGATGTCTACATGTGTCTCTACAGATACATTTATTCACTCTTTTATCGTCGAATAGGTACAGACACTCTCGTTAATATTTCAACACCATTTGAAGGAAAATAAATTTTTATGTATTGGTTCAAACGATGCGAATTTTTTATCTTTCTATATTTTACTAAAATATAGACCTTTCGTGGAGCAGGGATGAGTAAAAAAAGGATTTTTATTTATTTAATTTTGATTTTTTGTATATTTAACAATTTTAATTTTAAGATTTTAAAGGGAATTAATATATTTATTTTTGGGGAAATTTAAGTGTCATATTTATTAATTTTATTGAAGGTTTAAACGTTGCTATAAATTGCAAATGGCGAAGATTTAATACGATTTCTCCAAACAAAATCGTAATTGTTCTTCCAACGAATGAGAAAAAATCAGATTACAATGAATTAATGTGATAGCTGTTACGTTCGACGTGTGACAATCGTTACATCACGAAAGGAAATTCGCGTTATCACATCGAAACTATTCTCACAGTGCTTCTGAAGTGTTAAGAGTGATAGAATTATTCTTAAGTTACACCTTACTGCACTCTACTTCATCTCGCTAATGAGGAACTCGAGTTTCTCTACTTCGATGATTCTCTACTTCGAAAAATAATGATTTCATCTCGACGTGTGTATCTTATTTCTAATTTTTAGGCTACTAGGTTATCACCAAGCAAAATCTGCGAAAGAAGATACTCCCTAACTCCATTTTATCCTATTTTCCAGAGATAGTTTTCTTTTTTTTTTTTTTCTTGATACGTTTGCTCGATGGTAAGCTTCCTACAGGGTGAACTGCAAATTTACCCCAAGTTTCATCGCCAGTTTCCTTTTCAACTCGTCTATTTACCCTGCTTCTCTAAACGTCCGTTACACTTGTTTAGTGAGATCACATCCGTGCCGAAAATACAGCTGTGGTCCTTTCGACGAACCGTGACCCTAGTTCGATCTCACGATGATGTAACTTTAATCATCCAAGGGATCTTGGTTGTTTACGCATGTAGACAACGAGTAGCTAGACGAGAGTATTTCAAACGGAATAATTTATTTTTATTTTTTAATTCGACTTGTCGAATTGTTTCGCGAAATTTATGTATGTGTGAAATGAGTCAACATACCAAAAAAGATTATTATAAACAGAAAAATGAACCTAGTGATCATCTATTTAATATTAAAGATACTTTTAATTATTTGTTTAATATTTATCGACGTTGATATTCTCTCTTTTTCTGTTTATTCTCTATACGCGTTGTTGAGAATACGTATAAAGAAGTACAAACGTGTTTTCCTCAAATATAAATTCAAATACAGATCACTTTACGTAGAAATTAAACTAATAAGCTTGCATTGTTGCCTGTATATCCAATTGGACCAAGCGATTTGAGTTTTTGCGGGAAAGTCATTTTTGCAACTCTTCTATCTGAGTTCTTAATAGAAATTTTAAAATAGACGTAAAAGAGTAGATTTATTGGTAGTTGTAGAGAAATTTCGATTTTCCCCATGTTTAATCGTTCCTGACTCATAGCAACGTTAACCAAAAATCATCCTTCGAGTATTTTCGTGAAATCTCATTACTGTCATTTACCATCGAGATACTCGTCCTTCTTGTTCGACGAAAGAAATTCCTAAAGTCTCTCGAAGCTGTGGCTTTTTATACTTGACGTGTGTTTGAAGCACAACCTCCCTTTTGAACATGAACCGCGCTAAATACCGGCGTTAATCAAAGAAACGGAAAATGTTGGCCTGTTCGGTCGTAAAGCTATTTCTAGAACGGTTTCTGGTAGCTTTCCTCGAATTTCTGGGACGTTTTTCCTTTCTTTCCTCTGCTAGTTCTCGTGTTTCTTACTTCCTTTCAGTGTATTACACGGTATTCCATTTTATTCTCGAACGATCTTTCACTTCTTACGTTCCACTGGTTACGTGGTTTCGTTTCGACTTAGCTGTTGTATTTTTCTTCTGTTTAAATATCGCGTCAGATGAAGGAAAGTTGAAATACCACCGTTAATTTACATTTGATTATCTTACAAGCGGTAAATTAACGTTACGTGCGAAGTTTAAAATTAAACTGTATTACGAATGCAACTCTCCGCTGTTTTATCTCGATATAATCTATTCCACCTGTGTATTAATTCTTCGAGTGCTACGGACGTATATATACGTCCAGCGAAAGCTACCTGTGTGATCTAATGACGCATATATGCGTATCCTAAGTTTGAATATTCAGATTCGTCATAATTTATTTTTAAGCTACAGGATTTTTAAAGCTTCTTAATACTTTTCTCAGACGATATGTGGTGAGGAGAAGAAAAATGTTTCGTTGAATTGAACGCAAAGGATGAAAACGCTAATTTAATCACATATCAATCAAATACTGCCTGTACGCGAAAAAGAATTCTGTCCACATTAGGGCTAGTTTTATAAAAACACTTTATGAAACATCGATTAACCGGTTTTTAGTCGGGTTTTTTAATAAAGTATAAAAATAGATTATTACTTTAAATATACAATAAAACCTACCTTAAATATAGCGGAACTATAAACGAAGGAAAATAAATAAAAATATACAACACAAAATTTAGCAATTAGAATTATTTTTTCATTTAAAAGATTCCAGATAAACGTGTCATGCTGTAAAAATAACAATTGTCGGTCAAGTGTAACGTCGCAAAGTCTAAGCATCGTCGTAAAATACTCTTGTTCAACTTTGCAAACATCGTTTCCCATAGAAACGATCAAACCGGGACATTCAGAAGTTCACCCGCGGGCGAACGTGTCTCCACTCGATCACGCGAGAGACGGAATCGCCATAGTTTCACGATTTTCACCTGCGGCGTAAGAGGACTCCTCTTGCCGCGTTTCCAATTTTTCCTCGCTCCTGTACAACCGACACAGACGAGTCCTGGCGGTATTCCAGGAGTATAAATTGTCCGGGAATCTCATCGGTGTCTCTCCGATACCTTTTGCATCGAGAACTTTCCTAATCCAACCCTTTCAGCCTGTCCACGGTGGCTTTTGTGTGTCGAGAAGGGATGAGGAAAGCTGCAGACCACATGCAGAATTTCCCAATGATCTATCCTCGATCTTTCTGCGTCTCGATCCTTCTCCACGAGACACATGTGTGCGTCTCTACGTATTCTCCAACTGGATTGCGTAATAATAGGGGGAAAGGTATAAGGCGGTGATGGATGTCGTGAAAGTTTCAAACGATGCACCGTGTAAATCAAAGGTTAGAGGTGGGAAAACCACTGTTCACAATTCCGGGAATCGTTTCGAATGCAGCACCGCGGTGCTGTGGAAATATTTGCGAACGAGAGGGACTCATTGAAATGTAAGAATATGAAATTACTCTGAGGAATGAGGACGTTGTGATACTCTGTGTATTAAGGAATAATGAGACAGAGGGGGAGATTAATGTTTTCTGTATTGATGACGTTGTGAAACAATTTAAATTAGCAACTATTAATCACTTGCAATGTTAATACGTATGTATAAACGATTTGGTGATAATGCAGGGGAAAATTGCCTGTATGTGTTAGCTGATGATGTAAATCGGTCAAGGAGAAATAGGTATTAAAAAGACGATAAAAAGAAAACAAAGATGTCCTATTTCGACAGTGTCTTTCATTTCTATTTTGGAATATGTAGAAAAGTGTATAACTAGACAGCGTTATGTCATGTGAAGAATTATTTTATTATTGTTATTTATTGCTTATTGCAATTCCCGATAGAATACGTAAGTATAATGCAGCTGTAAAAGAAATTAATTTATAGCAGATGCGTATCTGTACCTTTTCCATTATCGTGGCTCAATTTTGGTTCGCCAATAGCAGCACCTCTCAGGGTACTGTTAATTTTACGATTTCGCTGAAATTTTCAGCATGCATCTGACTAACGTAAATCTAAAACACGTATTTTTAAAATTGTAGGCTCAGACAAAAAAGAAAATTGGAAAAATCGACTTTCGCTATTATCTTCGCGATTCCGAGCAATTGCAAATTTTTCCAAAATTTTTTGATGCATATAATCCAGTAAAATAATCCTTCTAACTCTTCGAAAGTATTTACGACGTTTGGTGCAATATAAAAAACATGTTATTCTATTTTAAAGTGCGTTGGAATATTAACGGGATTCGTTGTATATGCAAATCGTCGGCAGATCTACTGTTAACGAACGCGCGATTCTTGGATTAGCCACCGACGTTCATTCCGCGCGCAAATACTCGTCTGTTCTTTAATAAAACCGTTCGCAATTAATACGCCATATTGCTCGAAGTTGCAATTATAAAGTCAGTCGAGGGTTATTTCGAAAAACAATACATAGAAAACGGCTCGAGCCGCGTATCCCACAGAATGAGATTTCACCCTGACAAAGATAATTTCGTAAAATCGCAGAGCATGGAGAGAGAAGGATGGTGGTAATCTGGTGTATAGCGGCGCGGGCTTTTCACGGAATCGGAATCCATTCTGTACTCTTCGATAATGGTTTCATTTCCTTGTATCTCTCCGTTCCATGCTAATATATGCGTAATAACGACGCGCCGCTGGCGTAATAACGAACTTTCGATATTATACGTGTGCCTGTGGTGCGAGGATTCGATTCGATCACGGAGCTGCGGTCAATTTTCGCGGCACACCGTCGAGGATCAGTGGAATAGCTCGGATAAAACAAAAAAAAGAGAGAAAAAGGGCGACGAGAGAAGAAAAAAAGAAATAGAGGAAACACGAAAAGGAAACGCGTCGTATCAACGTGGAACGTTAATTGAAATTGCGAGAGTAGGTTTTACAAATAATTCCATATCGCAGAAGTAAATTTGTCATTTGGCCAAATGTGTGCGTTCATGTACGCGTATAGCTACCTGGAATGTTTATGCCTGTAAGTGAATTAAAGAGGGGGAGGTTAGGTACGCGGTGTGAAACATCTGCAGCCGCATATAGTAAGATTCTGGCGTTTCGCAAGCGACGACAGAAAAGGCGACAATTGACAAAAGAGTTAGTCACGCGCGGTTATAAATATGGAAAATATACGGGAGACAGACATGATGAATCATTTGTAAACAAATGTCTTTTTTTTTTTTCAAGTACATTGTTATGAGAAGTGGGTAAATAATGCATTGTAATCGTGTACATCAATTCGATTTGATTCCCATTGAACGGCCTCATATTTCACGATACACTTTACGGATAATCGTACAATAATAGAAATAGAAAACACACAAGAAGCAAACACAGTGAATCGTTGGTAAACGAACATCATTAAAGCAAAGTGTTCTATGAAAACGTACAAGTGAAACGATGAAAAAGAGAAAGGTTAGAAGTAATTGGGCACCAATATAAATTCGATTTAATTCCCATCGAACGATCTCATGTGTCACCTAACCTAACCACGGTAAACGTTACTGGTAATCCTAACGCAGGATGAATGAAATAGGGAGAAATGGATCACGGATATAAATCTTACGTCATATTGTAGCCAGCCAGCAGTGGTGTGGCACGGTAGTAAAATGTAACGAACGTTCACGGGGCAAATGAAACGTTTTATATTTCCATAAATTTCACGTTCGACGTAGAAAGGGCGCTCGCGGCCGATCAAAAGCGTCGGCATTTTGTGCGCCTCTGATGCAGTTTGATTCGCGTAGTGCAAAAGATGGCCGATGCGCGGCGCTGGTTGCGCAGTGACGCTGCGCGCCGATGGCGCCGGCTAGGAGCGGGACCGTCAGTCGCAAAGGGACCACGCACGGTGACGGTCGTTAGTTGTTGCAATAGAAAGAGAGAACGTGCCAATAGGACGTACGAGCTAAAGAAAGACAGATACTGTAGGACAGAAGAGAATAAAGAGAGAGTACTAAGGTGGTGAGAGGAAGAAAGAACGAGAAGAGAATCTCTTGAGGAGAGAAGGACGAAGGGAAGAGAAAACAGTAAAAAGACACGACGGACGTTTAGCGCGTTCGCGGACGTTCGTGGTCGGTGGAGTTCGCGGGTCCCGCTTGCTCGTGTGCGCGTGAAAGAGTTTTTAACCTCTCGTCGTTCGATTATCGGTGCGTCGTCTCGGTTCCGTTCTTGTGCGTGTGGGTCGGCGCGCGCGCGCCCGTCTACCGTGTGTGCGTGAAAAACACCGCACCGTCGTGTCTCTCGTTACGCGCTTCTGTGTGTTGTATATTACGAGATAGTAGTAGTAGTATATATATATATACACACAAATAATACGTGTGTCGGGGAAAGAGAGAAGCGCCGGGTCGCGTACAGTGTGCACGAAACCGAGAGAGAAAGAGAGATAGAGAAGGGACAGACGGGCGAAGAGGAGGAGGCGGAGCGGTGGTCGAGGAGGGGGAGGAGGTACGGAGAGTGTTGGATTTGTTTTCTCGCACAACGGTGGAGCAAAACGGCCTCAAACTGTGGGGCTCTGGGGCGTTTTTTCTTCCTCCGCAAGGGATGTACTACCCCGTAAGTGACTGATTCATTTTTCATGAATACCGTACGTTCACCGGGAATATAGGCAGGAATACGGCTAACCTAGAAGGAGGAGAGGGAGGCGTCTCTCTGTTTCCCTCACTCTCTACCCTTCTCGTTGCTGGAAATGTTCGAAGGCGTCGGTTCGATATGAGGCGCCAGGCCGTAGGATCGTGCTCCGTTTCTATTTTCAACCTCTGTAAAACGATTGAATATCACGTTCTCTCGTAAAATTGGATCGGGATAAAACGTTCGATCGTTGCCCGTCGCGAAACGTTCTACGGAAAATTGGTTAAATACACGCGCGTACTGTGTGTATGTGTATGTCTCTGTTCGTCTTACAATGTTTTCCTTTTTTTCTCATTTTTTCTGTCTACCTTGGAACACGCCTCGAAACGTCCGTTCCGTAGACAACACGCTGGTTCTATTCCGTTTCGTCGTGACAGAGATTCCGTGGCGTTTCTACGCGAGTATTTCGCTCGATGCGGCTCGAATTGAAGGTTATGTTCGCCTCCGCCGGGAGACTGCGAGCCAGAGGGAGAACAAATCGGAACGTGGAAATAGTCGATAGGGTCGACGGTCGTTTCGGCAATCTCTGCCAGTGAGAATCGCCTTGGCCGTCGCTGGCGAAAATACACGTTACGTGGAAATACGCTCGCTTATTTGCCGCGTCGAGACAACCGTTCCGCAGAAAGAGAGGTTAGGATGCTTGTCGACGAGACAGCAACGGGCACTTCGAAGTGAAAGTAAATACGTTGCTCGCTATCTTCGTTTGATGTGCCATTAACTTTTCAAATACTGTTCTCGAGTGCTCGTTATGATTCTATATATATATTTTTTTTTTTCCTCTCTCGATAACCTCTGATAATTCGAATTTATACAGTAGTTTACTCCAAAACGTATACACATCATGTACAAACATCAGTGACTAACATTCACTTTTTATTTCACTTGAACCGTTTCAAGTAACACTCCGCGTGTATTATTTACATTTACATAATACAGTATGTTATCGAAAAGTATCTTTTCCTGTAATATTTACCTTGAATTTCTACTCACATACTGTCTACAATTTGTTTTCTTACCTCACTGAAACTATTTTAAATGAAATTTTTCAGTTAGTCCATTTATGTTATGAAATATAAAATATTACACCTAACGAATAGTACCGAAGCAATCGTGTACTCTCTTCCTTCGCGCTATTTACTCCAAATCGAGGCAGGTATCGCTTCCGCCCGTATTCTTCCACGCCAGGTAGGTAGTAAAACGTAGGGATAGGGCTTTCCCGAGGCAAGTCGCCTCGCAAACTTCCTTTCTTCACACCGGCGGATTGGATTTCGCACACAATAAACCTGACCTTTTTCCCTCCATGTACCTTTACAATACACTTCTGCGTGCCTCTGCGACACGGTGTACACTTTTACACCACGATTTCCGTAAATCGTGTACCACCTTTCGCCTGATTTATTATTATCCCTCGTTGTCGTGTATTATACATCAGCTGTGCAGTAGAACGTCACTAACAGACGTTCGATGGCTTCGATCGACGACACGTCGAGTTACATTCTACGAATTCGTGCGTGGTGTAGGTTTCGTAAGCGACGCACGTGCGTCGCGGCGCGAAACGGCTCCGCGTCTTGGACTTTTCTGGCTCGTCACGGCCAACAGAGGACGTGCCCCGTTTTTACGCGCGTTCGAAGCGCGATCGCTAGCCAACCGTCCGCTGCGAAAATGCGTCGTGTAATTAACGTTGATACGCGTATCGCGTTACTTGCCATTTTGCGTTGTACACTTCCTATTTTTTTTTTTTTTTTTTCATTCCTCGGATGGATGTTCATATCTAACGAGGAAGTACTGGTGTAATTTTCGGACTTGCTCGAAGTTTTTTATGCTCCGAAATCTTTGAATGCGTTGAATTTATATATATATATTTTTTTAATATATTTTTACATTTTTTGGGGTGGATATGAAATTTTTCGATTGCGTTCCGAGAATCTGCGATTTTCAAATAATTATTTGAGTTAGAGACGATTGTCTGTGTGGAAGTATTTGTTACAATAATGCTTCCGTTAAGTGGGTAATGATATATTTGATGGGATGGAAGTGAGCAATAATGTAATCGGAGTAGGCGACCTCTGTGTCGTTTTAGAGCACCTGTGTGATTTTCTCGATTAAAACCCTAAACTAAAACATCTATTCATTCGTGTGTATGTATAATATACATGTAAGTTAGAAAAACGACGTAATTCATAAGTAAATGAGTATAAATGGATTGAATGTTAATTAGATGTTTTACGATCCGGTTTAACGACCACCGGTGTATCGCATACACACTTCTTATCTATCTACGCTGATAAGAGGAACAATAAAGAACCGTTTAATTCATCGATTAAAAACACTCCACGAAAATCGAACGGTATCTCGAAATTTTTCACGCTGAAGTAGATCTCCTAAAACAATAACGCAATCCTTCCATAAAAAAAAAAAAGAAAAAGAAAAAGAAACCTAAGTCACCATAAACATCGGTCAGAATCAACAAATAAACTTCCACGAGAAACAGTTGCCATATGTTCTCTGCACGACGTACGAAAAACAAAAGAAGGAAAATAAACTTGAAGTAAGCAGAAAAGCACGAAGTTTGAAAAAAAAATCAACCGTGGTTGACAATCGATCGCCAGCAGATCTCTATTTTTTCCCGAGGGGGGAAATAAAAAGAAAATCTGTTCGATCCGAACGTGTCGATTAATTTCCACCCGCGTGTTCCAGCGTTTTCCGTCCCCGGAAAAACGACTGAACCTTGTTCAGTACGACGGACAGAACAAGAGGGGAGACGAAAAAATTTCAAAGCAGATTACAGCGTCACGAGCTCGCGGCATTATCCGTCGACGTTAATCCGCTGGCATTACCACTGCCAATTCCATGGGAATAAATAAATAAATAAAAAATATAAAATAGAGAAAAGAAGGGGAGGGGGCAGAGGGAGAAATATATAGAGGGAAAGAACAAAAAGCATCGGTGGCACGGTCACGTTCCATCGGCTTTCCAGGGAAAGAGAATCGCTTTTTGGGTCAAGCGCCCAGGCAAGCCTGGTTCAACGTTGAACTGGACCAACCCCTTTCCCGTTTTAATATTATTTCCCGAGAAACCGACGGCCAATGAGGCTTGAACGGGCCGAAGTGGACGCGCTCTTCTCGCGAGCCAACGTCATCCCCCGAACCACTCGTGTCAACGTTGATTCCGCTCTCACTAATTTTCTTTTATTATTTTTTTTTCTCTCTTCGTTGCTTCTTCTTTTCGCCCTCTGCGCTTATTCTATTTTTTCGTCCCTTGCATTTCTGACGACGCGTTACCTATCCTAACCCTATCGGTTCTCTTCCGTCATTTTCTCCCGTGGAGGGAAGCAGCTTTTCCTCCGCGACGTAGACGTGTATTTTGAAATATAGGACAGGGTGGGCTATTTTCAACCCCTCGGTGTGTATCGATACTTTATTTCGAGGCGGGCTGATCGATTGTTCTTCACATCGGTTGGTCCTTCGGCATGGTAGCTCGATCTCTTCTGTGTTCGATGCTAATTTATTTGTTGTGTTCCGGGATGATTCTGGCGTGTAAACGCTTTTTTTTTTCGGAGGGAATAATGGTATTATAGATGATTTGGGACGATGTGGGAGAATTTGTGTTGGATATTCGAAGGGTGGAATTTTTTTTTTTTTTGATTTATAATTGGTGAACGTTTTTAATTTTTTCGGGTCTGTAGACACTCGCCATTTTTAAATACGATTTTTATCGTGATTACTTTCCTGTGAGATCTTGCGAAGACAGAATAATTAACCTTCCTTTAGTATAAAACAGTTTGAGATTAGATTAACAAGCAGGTGAATCAGTTTTGCAATTTAAAGTAAAAATATGAAATCTATGATTTTACAACGGGTCTGATTGTTCTACTGTTAATGTTTCCTTTTCGTTTTTCTTTTCGAAGCTCTATTTAGTAATTTATTTAGCACAAGATTGAACCAAAAGAAGACTGTGTTTACTTTACTATTGAATATTATTTATATACTCTATTATACGCTCTATTTACTACTGAAACAGTTAATTCTAAGAGGATTACTGTGGATTATTCTTCGAATACGAAGTGACAAGTTGTGAAGAAGAGAGTACTGTATGCAAAAACAAGCTGGTTGCTTAGATATTAAGTTAACCTGTCAAAAGGCGGGAAATTCGATATTTAAATCACGTATCATTCCATATTTTTTATTTACACTATTTTACTAGGTTGTAGCGATAGATTAGTAGTGTAGAATCGAGTCTTCCCACAAAATTCTCAGAAACACAACGAAAAAAGGCACAAAGAGCTTGTTGGCGTAGCGCGGCATGTAAGTTCGGAGTTGTCGCGGGTCCTTCAAACGGTTCCTCGACTTCCACGAGTAAATAGAACAGAACAGATCGTAATTTCAAATAGGAACTCGCGTAAATCCTTCACGTTGACAAACTTCGTTGTTTCTGGCATTAAATAATCACTTCATTTCGCCAGTTCAGTTTGGTTATTTTAAAAACTGTAATTCATTAAGTAGTTCCATAAATTCTTGCCTTTATTGCCTACCATTCTGCAACGTCGTAGCAAAATGAAAAAAAAAAGAAAAAGAAAGGAATGGAAGTAAGAGAAGGGGGAAAAAATAGAACGGAAGAAAGGAGGCATGTAATATAAGTTGGCGTTGCGGAAAACGAAAAATAAAACAACGGCTGGCATCTCTCCTGCTTTCTCTCCTTTTCCCTTCACTCTGAATTCGAGGAATTCGCGTTGCTTGCTATAGCGCTCCTCGAACAACGCCATTATCCGCTCCCTTATTTCATCTGGTAATTGTTCTCGAGTTTTGAAACTCCTTCTACCGTGTTATACCATCACGTGGAAGTTTCACCGAGGATTTCTCTTTTTTTTTCTTTTTCTCTTTTTATTGGATTAATCTGTTTGTTCGGAGCTGCCCTTGCCGAGTGTCACCTTGCCATCGATAGTCTCGTCACGTGCTCGTCTAATCGTAGCTTTTTTTCTATGGCTAACCGCATCTTCGACACGCCGCGATTACCGAATGGATACCTTCGTTTCCTCTGCAGTTTCATTCCCTCTGATCTTCGGTTTCATTCGATACAGGAGGTTAACGACGATTTTTGTCCTTTCGAATGGGATTTTCTGGTTCGAGGAGCCGGAAAAATCGAAATTTTGAAGCGACCACAGTTGAATGTACATTTTATACATAAAGTTTCATTTCAACGGTTAATTTTATTTTACTTACTTTGCTTTTTCTTTTGTTTAATATTCAAATAATTAATTAGCAAGAAATTTTACTGTTACGATAATTTTTACTATTTCATAATTATTTCTTACTTATTGAAGTGAAATTAATTAGAACATTATGGCTTAGTTGGTAAGTTTTTAATACTGGAACAACTATGAGTTGAATTTGTACCTAATTTCTACACATCGACCGATTTTACAGTATTAAAAATGTTTTAAATATTCGCATAGTCAATTGACAGAAAGTTTCTCCATTATAGAAATTGTTATTTCATAATTAACTGTTTTTGTTTTTAACTTGTGGATTAGGGAAGATGTATTTTTACTAATATTTAATTATAAACTAGAGATACTGTATTTCTCTATAGAAACTGGACCCAGTTGAACTGGTTAAAATCAAACTAATTAAAACACTTGTTGCAAATAAATTTACTTGATTAAGTTACGTTAATTAATTACGTAGAAAGTAGACGGCATCGTTGATTTCGATGATTTTTAAATATATTGCAAAAATCAACATTTTGAACAACTTTTAGCTTACAACACTCGAATAAAACAACCAGCTAACTGAAATTTAATTCTCATCTCTTGTTTGTAACTCACATTATATTCGTCCCTTTGCACAATTTCTGTAATAATTTCAAGGTGAAAAATCAGAAAAATGACACGATTTCCACGAGTTTAGTTGCGTAAAATTCATTCTAATCTGGAATATATAAAATTTGTCGAGTATATTAGACGCAACGAGATCAATTCTGATAGTACACACGATTCCGTTGGGGTATCGAGCGTTGCTTGGCGCGAAGCAATCTCCCTGATTGGTGCCCGTTCAGAATCGAGACATGAAAGTTCAACGTCGAACGAGAAGCGGTCGGGTCGGTCTCTCCGTTGTTGGAGAGGAAAGCCTCCTCCCGATAAGCGAAGAGGTTGAAGTTCGATTCTTGCGCGTCTGCGTGCGATCGAAACTGTCTTTTCTCCTCGGCTAAATGGGCTTTGTCGTTCGTTAGATTCAACGAAGCTTTCTGCAGAGTGAAACTTTCCGTATTATTATTATTATCATCATCCCAGACATTTCTATCGTTCTATAAATTCTATCAAAATTTCTATCTACCCTAACGTGAACGAAGAATGTCTTACCCTTTTAATAGCCTTTAAGTGTAACCACTTGAAACCCTTCTCTCCTCTTGTTCTTTTCATTAAAACTGAAACACAGTCTCGAGGACTTCAGCGCGAACCTATCGGGAATTTAGATCGGGTTTTTTTGTTTTTTCTTTCCCGAATTTATTCTCACCAAATTTTTCTTAACCCTCTGATTACTATTGGCGCCTATCAGCGTTTTGGTTATTTGTTCGATGTTCTTTTATTACCGCCTTTTTCGCCTGAATTTTATTTATTGCATATTTCTTTGTTTTAATTCAACAAAGCAAACTTTACATTTTTACAAATTTTGAGAATTATTCATTTCTGAACTTTCGATTACAATTTGATCAATTTTACGACAGAAAATTGAATATCTGCCATAGCGAAAGGGTTAATTGATATTTAAAAAAACTGGTAGTTTTACGTTGAAAATTTTTGAATTATTTTTTTTCATGCAATTTATGGATGTATAATGCAGACTAGGAGTTCTGGAAAGTTTCGAAGTTTGTTCTTGGCCATTATAATAACTTGGCTTTCTAAAGGTTAAAGATGAATTTATTCCAAAGGATTTTCTTGGCTATTAATAAGTATACAGTAGACACTGTCGTATTTTTTATTTTGGTCACTTAAAACTATGATGTTCGATCGTTTCTCTGCATGATTAATATTAGAACAGTCAGTGTTGAATTTAGTATATTTTTTTTCGATTCTGATGTATTTGAACTGTTGAGTGAGAAAGACGAGTTAACTCGTCATGGGTTTAAAAATACTTATAACGAAATAGATAACTTATTGTGTGATTATTTTATCTTATTTTGATTAATTGTACTGCTTTGCCTATGTAAAATAAAGAATATTTAATAAATTTACATTTGCAAGAATTAAAATGATTTAATTTGTTATTATTATTCCTCTTTTTTTTTATTATGAGTCAGAGAGATTAATTTTCTGCTTGAGAAGTGAATCCAGCTCAAATAGATAAAGATAATACAAAGAATTTCGAAATTAGAATGCTTAATGAAGAGTGTATTGTTATGTATAATTAAGATTTTGAGAAATTGTGTGATTTGAAGTAAAGAAATCCGAAATACGTCGTTTTGACAGATTTAATTGTGCCAGGGTTACGTTTTGGAACGTGACTCGAACAGTTTCGAAAATGGAGGAACAGTAGTCAGGGTAAATTGTTTAGATAGCGGCGAATGTGGAAACAGATTGGCGCAAAACATTAATTGTTTGAGATAGAATATGGAGGGAGTTAGCATTATGGTTCAGATTATATTTAGAAGTGATTCGAACCTACTGGTAGAACAATATTCCGTATGTAGAAACAGGAAGATTAAACAGAGTGCACGAAATCTTGTTTATACACTTTCTTATACAGAATCAGTGAAAACATTTAAACGAATAAAATAAAATGAAAAATGAGCGAAAAATTGCAATATTGACTGCTTGAAGAAAAAATTTCTAACGCTTCGAGTATTACGCTTAAAAAATCCAAATTTCTCTCAAATTAATAAAACAAAAATACTCTAAATAAAAAAGGGAAATATTTACTGCTCAAAATATCGCAAACGGAGGACTCAAATTTCCCAGAAAAAAATAAAAATGAGCGAAAAATTGCAATATCGACTGCTCGAAGAAAAAATTTCTAACGCTTCGAGTATTATACTTAAAAAATCCAACTTTCTCGCAAATAAATAAATAAAATAAAATAAAAATACTCTAAATAAAAAAGGGAAATATTTACTGCTCAAAATATCGCAAACGGAAGATTCAAATTTCCCCAGAAAAAAAAAATAAAAAATGACAGAAAAATTGCAATATCGACTGCTCGAAGAAAAAATGTCTAACGCTTCGAATATTACGCCTAAAAAATCCAAATTTCTCCCAAATCAATAAAATAAAGTAAAAATACTCTAAATAAAAAAGGGAAATATTTTCTGCACAAAATATTGCAAAATTAAGAAGGATTCCAATTTTCCCCCAAAAAAATAAATAAAATGAAATAAAAAATGAAGGAAAAATTGCAATATCGACTGCTCGAAAAAAGAAAATGTCTAACGCTTCGAATATTGCGCTTAAAAAATCCAAATTTTGTCGAAACCCGCAATTGTTACATTTCAAAGGATGTAACGAAAAGGTGTAGAATTTTTACCGGTCCAAAATTAAACGCAACGAGCAGCATCGAGCATAAGCAGACGGCATGAAAGTATACAGTCCGCGTGTAGAGCTTGAACAAATTGCATCCACTCGCGACGGCGTCCTCGAGGAAGAAATATCCCCGGCATTCCGTGTGCAGAGCTAGATGGCCCCAGAGCTCCGTGAATTAATTAGGCGGCCGCGTTCGGATATATTAAGAAATATTTCACGTGTCGCGCGCAATTCGAGCGAGTCGCGCACAAAGGAGGAAGGAAGTATCACTTTAAGCTGGAACCGGCGGCTCGACGTCTTGCTACTAATCCAACTCGTGAATACGTGTCAAGGTTCTTTCTTCTCTTTTTTTATTCCTCTGTCCAGCTATTGTTTTTGTACTTCTATTTTTTTTTTTTCCTTCGCGGTTGGAAATTATCACTTATGAAATGCATTTAGCGTGGGAGAATCGCGCTTCGTTCGCGATTTTTTCTTTTCCTTTGTACGTAGTCACACTTGTCTGAAAGGGAAGCTTTTGTTCTCCTCTGTTCGACTACGTTTGCATTGTAATTGCTCGCCTTAAGGAGCCCAATTGAAATATTAGCGACGAAACGCGAAGAGTGGAATGTTAAGCTGGTGCAAACGAAATTGTCGATTTCTTTCTTTCGACAGCTGAAATTGGCGGGTCGATACGATATGTTCAATTTTATTTGATATTACAGTGATTAAGATGGAACTCCCTTCGTACAGAGAATTTATCGTACAATTGTTTAGACGTTATAATCGAGATATTCGCCTGATTTTTTTTTTTTACTTAATAGATATAAACTTTTTGAAAAAATCTGCTGAGAATATAATTTCAGTATTTGTAATTTAAATTCGGTAAGTTAATTTTAGTATTGAAAATATAAATTTAGTAAGTTGTGCCAATTTGAAGATACTTTATGCAGTTTGCAAAATTTTTAAAAATTCTATTCTTGAAATAAATTTTAAGATTGTAGAGTTTTTATTGGAGAACGAGTCAAGAGAGAAATTTTCCCAGATTTTCTCCTCTTTACTAGACCCTAACTTAAAAAACTGTCATATCTTTAAACACTTGAAGAATTTCTCTATCAAATAAATTATCTCGAAATATCGTAAAAGTAGGATTCGAAGAATTTTTAAATTCGAAAATGAATAATCTACATAAACTTTGAATAAATCGTTGAGAAAATTGTCATCATACGAATTCATTTCTAGAGGAACACAAAGTATTGGGTTGTCCAGAAAATTCGTACCAATTTTTAGGTAAATAATCTAATTTCATATTTCAAAGCATATTATTTTTTTTCTATAATGTATGGATTTTTTAATTTTACAATTTTTCATCGTTTTATCAAAAACTTTCTTTCTTTATTTTCTTCAAGATCGAAATTCCCATTTTTCAATTTTGTCAACCGTTTGCAAACAATTTTTTCTGATAGATTACTACCTCTTTAAACATTAAATATCTCGTTCGATGTTTTCCCAATACTTTTCCCTTTTCATTGAAAGAAAAATATTTAATGTCAGTGTACTCTAAATTCCTTACTACTTCAAGACAGTATAAAATTGACAAGAAACTATGAATTGCAACGAATAAACATTTAAAAAACACATGAAACAATAATCTTTCAGAATACATGCGAGCTTTATGTTTTCAATAAAATACAATTTTATCTGTTGTAATATATTCAAACTACCTATCAAAAATCAGCATAAACTTTCTGAACGATCCAATAGCCTAAAGTTCCAGTTGAAAAGAAACAGAATGAAAATTTCCATATGCATCGATCTAATAGAATAGTAAATTCGTAGTATTTTCTCAATGCAGACTCTACTATTAGAAATATTACTCGGTTCTTTGAATGAACAGCTCGGAACGCGTTTCGAACTGCGTCTTAAATAATTCCAAGAGTTCCGTTTTCGCAACGATGCTCCGTAACGCGAAATCGCGACACAAGGGGCACGTCCGGTCACTCGTGTCCGCATACTGATATGGGAATTAACTTCTAACGTTTGCACGCGGCTGCTTGGATTAAGATTGATGATTAAACAGCGCAACGCGTCTATTGTTTTCATCCACGAACCAGTAGACGACCGTCTACCGCTTTCTGTTCATTATTCACGCTCAACGAAAACGTTGATACGAGACGATCTCTCTCTCTCTCTCTTTCTATGCTTGCTTGCATTGGCGTCATACTTCCTGACATTTGACATGTAACCGGTCCGGTTAATTTCGGACGGGTCAATGCGTAGTTATTCACAGAGGAAATCGACGGAAGGAGGATCGGTTCGATCGGTCGGAAACCTTTATTTAGACTCGTCAAATTGGAACGTGTCGAGTACGCTTTATTAACGCCACCCATCCTGCTTGTCCGACACATCTGCGCGCTTATAATTGTCTTCTGATTTATTTATGTATAGATATTGAGGATTTTTGACGTTTGAGAGTTCCGTGGAGTGTTAAGGGAGATCAGGATTGGATAGATTAATTTTTCAATCAGTTATGTGGGCGAGATATCATTAGAACAGTCAATTTTCTAAGATACATGATCATATGTTAGGAGAAATCTGAACTGATAATCCCATTTTTCAATGTTCAACGTTTTTATAAATTAAGTAGCTGAAATATTACAACCTTTATAATATTTTCGAAGACATAAGATGATATCTTAAGCGAAGTCAGGGCAAATTTTTCAGTATTCGATTTTTAATAAATTGTACAAGCGAAATATCACTATAATGCTTATTATATTTAACAATTTGAAATTATTAAAGTTGACTGTATGTGATAACAGTTACAGCATTTTAATATTTATCTGATGATCGATGTTGGTAAATTACCAGTATGAGTAAAGTTGACTGCATGAACGATCAGTTAAGGAAATGTTATCAGCAACTTAGCGTATAATGAAATAACAAGAAAGTTGTTCGCTCGTAAAATATTAATTATCCTTCGTGTACATTTGAATAATAAATTAAAGATTTAAGAAAACAACAAATGAAATGAAATCAGTGAAAGAATGATTTCATTTAGTGTACCTTTGTTGGTTGAATATACGCGGCGAAATATCATCAGAAGCAGTTTAACGCCCGCGGATCTTGCAGAACAAAACACCGAATACAATCTAGACCGTAAAGGATTAGCATCATAGATCTTTCACTGAGCATACACTCAGCTCTTGCGCCGCGAATAACTCACTTTTATGGCCAGGCTATTTCGAACGGTTTAATAAAGAAGATTAAAAACATTCTCGATAACACTTCCACATAGATCATGATCTTCGAGACCGAGCAAATAGAAAAGTACACGCAAAATCAATAATTACCTCTGTCACTTTTAGACTCGTTGAAGAAAGCAATTATTTATACCAATTTCTACGATTATTAACCTTTCTGCTAGTTCTGCAACTATTCTGAGGTTCTTAAATATTCACAATGCTAAAATAATACAATTTTAACGAAGATAAACTTTGTTATTTGTTCGATGCAAGGAATAATGGGGGAAAAAATGTTATCTAACATTTGTATTTCGTTAAAATGAAGAATTAAAACGAGTTCACTTTGTTATCATAGTGTTATTTAAAAATGTCCAGTTAGAAATCAAATTTTGTATGCAAATTTATTTTATTCTGTAAGGAGAATGTGTACCATTTACTCGAAAAATTAAGGAAACGAAAATTTCTATGCAAATGTATTTTATTTGAAAATTTTCTGCGCGAGAGGATTAGTTTTACCATTTATTCGAGAAATTAAAGAATAGAGGATTTCATTAGAAAGGAAATTTTATATGCAGAACTATTTTATCCCAAATTTTTCTGGAACGAAAGGGTTATTCTTACCATTTACTCGAAAAATTGAAGAAATGAAAATTTCATTAGAAATTTCGTAGAAATGAAATTTCATCTTAACAATTTCCCTCAGCGAAAGAATTAATTCTATTGCTTACTGAAAAAATCTCGAAAACCATTTACTCGAAAAATTAAAAAGAAAAGAACGTCTCGTAGTATCATGTTACAACCGGATGTCTCGTTAGAATGGAAATTTTACATACAAAACTATTTTATCCCAAAATTTTTCTCTAACGAGAGAATCATTTTTACCATTTACTCGGACAATTAAAAAAAAAGTTTCATAACATTACTACCAAATGTCTCATTATAAATTTCATCCCAAAATTTTCTCTAACGAAAGAATCAGTTCTACCATTTACAGCAGAAATTTCGAACCATTTGCTTAAAAAAAAAAAAAATATTAAGAATGAAAGAGAGAAGAACGTTTCGTAACATTAATACTGAATATTTCATTAGAAATTTCATCCCCAAATTTCCTGTAACGAAAGGATCAGTTCTACAATTTTCAGCAAAAATTTCCATAGCCATTTACTCAAACAAAAAACTGTTTTAAATTAAAAAAAAAAAAAAAATAGGAAAGAATGAAGGTTTCGTAACATTACACATCCAAAATTATCTGATCTCAAAATTTCCCCGTAGCGAGAGGATTACTTCTACCATTTGCTGAAAAAAAAAAGAAAGAAAGAAAGTTAAAACAGTCATGATTCGTGGTTTTTAATCGGTATCCAGTTCTAATTTCGCCGTTACACAGCCAGGATGATTGAGTTAACAAACTCGAGCATACTGGACGCGGTCCATTTGCAGTCTCCCAACCCTTCATTTATCCACCAGACGTTTCACCTTCGTTCCCGCGGAAACGAATGAATATCCACGCGTTCTCTACGCGGTATCGCGTTGCTTTTACTCTCTTTAAGCCAAGGATATATTTATCGCGGAAGATACCGAAGTGGTTCGTAGATGTGAAGAACCATGTTCCCTTTGACGCGTGCCAGCAACGGCGATTCTTCATTTTCGGTATTAATCCATGTTGCTGTTGCTCCTCGGCACAAATTGCTACTTGGTCTCCGTCGCTCGAATATAACTTTCGTGTCACTGTGATGTAACTATCCCGTGGAAAAATTCCTTTCTTTCCACGCGTGCTTTGTTAAGCGAATGCATCAGATTTTAAACTCGTCTTTTGTTGTTTTTTTTAAATTATAAAAATATTGAAATTAATTGAAATTATGAATTATAGAGACTAGATTATGAGTATTTTTGTCTACACCGTGTTTAACCCTTTCACTACGGCAGATTTGAGTAGAAAGATAGAATTTTGTAATTTTCATTCGTAAAATTTCTAAAACTGTTCGAAAGTGTCGAAATTAATAATTTTCAAATTTGTAAAAATGTAAAATCTGTTTAAATTAAAATGAAAGGAACGCAGTTAAAAGGTTAATGTCCACGTAATAGCGTATCTCGCGGCAAAAGGGTGAACAATGAATCAAAGAAACACACCTCGCCGTCTCGTTCTTCGAATTCAAAGAACGTTTCCACGTCTGCCAACTGTATATCACTCTAGAGATGCCAGTTAAAACGCTAAAACAAACAGCTGCGGAGGAATCAGAGTTGAAAACTCGGCGAGTGGTGCGACGCGGGAGTGGACAAAGGCTCGTAAACGAGTACGCTAATAGCCATCAACGCGTCGATGAAAGCGGGGAGGACGTGTGTGTCCGGTGGGGAAGTTGGCATTTGCTTCTGTCCCGTAATTCACGATTCGAAAACGCGACGGTTTTCGTGGCAGGGTCGAGGTTGCCGTCTTCGAGGACAACGGAGGAGGAGAGGTTGCTGGCCTGACATCGCGATTTCGCATTCGTCGTCTGTATAACAATAATTCGACTGTCGATTATCGTTCGTCTTAACTAACACGCGAGAATAGTCGACCGTTCCTCTCTTCTTCTACGTTTTTCACTTCGTTCTCACTTGCTCGCGAGCAATTTGTTAACGTATTGTTGATCAGATACAGCGAAACGGATCGAACCTCTTCTTGGAAATTTTATTCGGTGAAATCTCTCGACACATTGCCGTAAATTTGACGTAAAAATACAAAATTCGTCAATCTTAATTTTTGAAATAGAGGAAATATTTTTACCATTTTGTTGTGGACGATTGACGACGAAGAGGAGAATCTTAACCCTTCTTTCATGATTTTTTAGTCGTTGCTATGTCAGTCTCGAATATCTCCTGTTTCAATACAGTGTTAAATAAAGTCAGGATATTATGTACGATTTTTATTTGGTGATCGTCAATCTTAAAGTCAAACTGAAGTTAAAGTAAAAGTACAAATTTGGTAGACATGTGATACTTCTTTCGTCACATCTCAACTATAATCTGCAATGACTCTTTGTTATAAAACAGAAATATTTTTTTACAAATTACTATATTATGTCAAAGTTTCATTGATATCGATGATTATCACTTAGGAATATTCCGTTGTTTCGATGACATTCTCATGCAAATTATTTCAAATAATAAAATAGTAATACTTAGTTCAAAGTAATAAAAACGCTGAAAGGTTTTGGGATCTTGGTCATTTATTTTGGAGAATTTAGCGAAAAATTTCGATCAATTAACTATGTAAAAAATATATTAATGAATCAATGCTTCTACTTTCTTGTTGTTGTTGAAGAAACATTTATAAATAGAAAGCTTCATCCTACGAGTGTCAGAAGCAAGAAATAGAAGCATTTCCATGTTCTGTCTGTAATCCAAACATCGTTCCTTCCGATTTCCAACTTCAAAATTAACTTCTAACTGTCATCGAAAAATTGGTAAAAAGTTACTTTAAAAAGGAATACAGCACATTTTTATTTTCAATAAAGAAGATATGTTGTTTCTTGGAAGATACCAATTGACGTCTTCGGTCAGAAATGTGTTAACATTATTCGCGCGGGAATTCGAAGCACATTTCTCTCCCTCTTTGGTATAATCAAGCTCAGACCACTCGTTATCGCTAACTGTCGGTGAACTTCGATCGATGAATTCTCGATGATTTCTTTCTTTTTTCTTCTTTTTCTTATTTTAAATAATCTGAGATATTTACTATTCCATCAAGCTTGTTTCGCTTGAATTAGTCAGATCATATTTAGTGTTTTATTATTACACGTGGCCGTGGATGGGCGTCAGCTGTCTCGTTGGAGGAGGGTGATGCTGATTTCTACCAGCAGTTGAGAAAATTCTCTCTGTATACGCTATCTACGATCGTTCGATGTGTAGAGACGAGCTTGTTGTTCTCGGAATTTAGCTCGTTCGAGTGAATTTCGTTGTACGTACAGTGGATAAATTAGATAAGCACGTTTTCGTTCGTGAGTTTGATACTAAAACACTTACCGAATTTTAGTGAAACAGTTTTTTACAAAATTATCAAATGTAGGAATAATAATAATCAATCAGGCGATTAGTACAGCGAGTTAAGTTGAAATATTCGCAATGGTTTTTCGCGAAATGTCAGAAAAATGGCGAAAGATCGTAGATATCCTATAAATTCATAAACATCTGCTGTCTAATCATAAATTATGCGATAATTTCCGTATAAATATTGACTATTTTACACTAAGTTCACAGATTTTTTTGTACATTTATTTCCGCGAACATCGATCAAATTGACGAGTGTACAAACATCGGAATTCTTCTTAGAAAATCCATTTATTCAATTTAGAAATAAATTAATTATACACTGTTACACTTACTTATAAATTTAGATACATTTTCGTATCATTCCACTAATAAAAGTCACTGGAAATCAACCTGTTAAACAAAAATTAGAATCTCTCTACTTTACAAATAAAAATAAGTAAAAATTAGAACCAATTACTTCGTTTTAATATATACAAACATGAATATGATGTATCTTACGATTAATACAGACACAACAGTGCAATTAAACACGAATAAACTATTGTATGTTCCAAGTGTTGATTAATCAACAACGAATTACCTCGTTTTCCATAGTTAAGAGGCTAATTTCAATAGTTTCTGTAATTTCGCTCGTGAAAAAATCGTGAAATTCACGGATCTCATAAATTTAACATTAACACTGCTACTTAGAGACTAAATAAACATTTTCAGCTTACTTAGGAAAGGTATATAAGGGTAGTTTTAAATAAATCTCAAGAAACTGCAGATATCACCTCTCAGCTGCATCTGTGACGCTTTAAACGTGAGAATTTCTAATTCTCCTCTTCATCGACTTCTCTGTGAATTACATAACTTCGTTCTCAAGTATACGGGCGCGATTGATCTTCTCTCTGTCGCGATTACGTTGGAAAATTTGGTGCGGGTACCGGTATAAGAAGGGCAAGAGAATGATCAAGCGAGAGCATTGAATTTTGGGCGTGGATCGCGATGGTGTGTTAGGGCATGATGGGAGGGAAAGCGGCTCGTTAAACGGGGCTAATGAAATTTTATCAACTGGCAGCTGCGTCGACGCGCGGTTGCCCCAGCTTCGCTTGATATTAAACGTTTTATTCGACGCTCGAATAAAAAAGTCGCGCGCTAGCGTATATCCTGGTGTTCGAAATTGAGAACGCCGGTGAAATTCTTCGAAAAATCGTGGAAAACCCTCGATTTTCATCTCTGAACACCGCTGTTCATCCCAGCCTGCGCGTGTTTCGCTGGCTGAAAAAGTTTTCGTCCATTCGGTTTGGACAGTGGATAGGTAGGCAGATAGGTAGCTTCGCTACGAGAGGATTTTTCCTTTTTTTTTCTTTTTTTTTTATCCTCTTTGCCGAGTTATGAATTTTTCTCCTTTTCGAGCGTGCACGTTCAAACTCTCTTTTTTAATATTCGCGCAAACGTATCGCAGAGATGGTTGACGTTGCGATTTAAAGCAGAGCTCGAATGAATAACACGTGCATTAATTAATTTCTTATGAGAAAATGTAACGAATTTTTTTTTGTACGAATACATTAGGTTTCGAGAAAATCAGGTTCGAATTTTTAGTATCTTCATGTTCGTATTATGGAATTATCTTTTGATCCTTCTTGACTTCTTCTGTTTCTTGGTTTAAATTTGCCGCCAAATTGCCCGTCTTGGTGAATGCTGCGTAATTTCTGCATCTTTCAAATTTGCCGCCAAGTTTTCCACTTTTCTCGCGAGTTCAACTGTTCCCCAGTCGAAACTTTTCGAAAGCAGTGCGGAATTTCGTTCGAAAAATTTCTCGTTAGCGCGTGTCGAATGACGACGCTAGATCGTTCAGGCACAAGTTCACGAAGTAGTCGTGGAAATTCTCCTCTCTCCACTACGATTCGTTCTCTGAAATTGTCGCGTTATCTCGCGGAGAAAGAGAAAAAATAAAGAGAGAGTAGAATCGTGCATCCCGCGAGTTTCCCAAGCATCGGGAAATCCCGACGCTCCTCCGGATACTTAAAGCGTCGGGAACCGCAGCTGGTTGGCGTCGTTCCAACGAAATTTCGCATCGACTTGCACACGCAGAAGCCGCGCCTTTTTCCACCGTGGCGAATCACCTTTCCACAGAGAATTTTCCGAAAAAGTGTCGCGATCTTTGCATATTTTCCAAGACAGTTTCTCGCGTTCAATCGACGATGTAAGGATCCTTTATACAAGTTATAGCAAATACAGTCGTTAACGAACGATACACAGCTATTGCCAGTTCGGCTGCTGAGGATTTGGAGAACGCGCGATTTTCAGGCTCTGCTCATTATATATAACCCTTCGTCATCGAATGATTCACGTCTGAATAGCCGAACTGTTTTTAGATCTCGCGTACATCTGCGAAAATTGACCGTGAATTGTTGGAGGGGTAAATATCACGAGAATGAACGTCTATGGATCATCATAAGAAAAAATGTTTTCGATCTTGAGGATATTAGAGGATAATATACAGGCTGGTCCATCTAACGTGGCCAATCTTAATTATTTTCTTTGTTAACCCTTTCTTTAAAAGGAAACTACTATAAATATACATTTCGCCTAGATAGAGATCAATAGGATCAAAATATTCGCTACAAATACTGCAGAATTAATCATTACCTGAGCATCGATTGTAAATGGCTCATTATTTGGATGCTGAGTATAGTTGACGTTAGAAATGAAAGGATTAATACATTCATTAAAAAAACAATTTTCTTGTTGTTCTTTATTTGTTCATTTTTGTTGTCATGATTTATAGTTTCGAAGAATCTTCAAAATAGTGATTTTAGATTTCCTCTGACTTTTCTTTCTTTCTTAAATTTTTAGATGAATTCAATGACCTCAGTGTGTAATAAAATTTAAATTATTTTGTTTATAAGAAACAAAGATACGAAAAGATTCTAAGCTCATTCTCGAAATTGTACTCGAAATTTTTATTATCGTTATATATTATCCACTTGACAGAGATAAATGGATACATAGTTTTAAAGGATCTTCAAGACGGTGATTTAAAATTGTTTTGCTTTTTTTTTTTAGATAGATTCAACGACCTCAGTGTAATACATTTTTTGTTATACACGAAATTTATATTATTTATCGAAGATAAAAGAATAAGGAAAAATCTTGAATCATTTTCGAGTCTCTGCTTTTTATTACTGTTACGTAGATAAATTTTGGTTAATAGCTGTTCTTTGCCACTTTGTATAATGAGATAATAATAGTGATTTGAAAATGGATCATTAGCGACGTTTTAAATAATGGATTGACACATCGAAGTAGATAAAAAGTAACAATAAAAACAGTGAACAGTGTTCGATGTATCACAAATTTCCCTACGCATTACCATTAGCTATAGAAACTAAAATCTCCGGAAATATTCGCAAGCTCGCAGAAAACCAGCAAAAGATCAACAAAAATGAAAATTACTCCCACGATGTTGATCTATTTTCATTTTGTTCAAAAGAAACTTCAATTATACCGAAAAGAATGTACCTCTACATCAAATAATTTCCCCGGCAAATTTATAAAACTCTAGAAACACTAATCGATACAAATTACCCACAAGGCAAACTATTCACCGTTTGATAATTAACCAAACAGCGATATCGTCGTCTGTTATCGAGAAAGTAATTAAACCCATCGTTAAATCTGTGATTAGACTTATCTACTTGAATAATCCTAAGAATGTTGCAACTTCGAAAACTCGTTATTATACCGTTTAAAAAAAAAAAAAAGAAAAAAAAATGAAATGAAGAAGTTATTCGTTATTCTATGTCTATGTAAACGGCAGCTTATGCTAAACGTTTCGTCGATGATTATCCCGCACAAACGCAGAGCAGTTTTCCAGCTGACCTTATCGTCCTTTCAATTACGACGATTAATTAATTTTAATTACTTTGCACGCGGCCGTGCGCGAAATAGAATTAATCGCGTTTTACGGGTGGAAGTCGGCCGGTAATCGAAACGATCCGCGGGGAGGAAACGCGAGCAATATCCAATCGTGGCGGATTAATCAGCCCCGTGATATTCGATCTTTTCAACGTTAACCGCTCGATTTTATCGTGCAACATCTCCCGGAATCGTTTTATACAGAAACACACTCGCGCGATACGATTCTTTCGAGCTTTCTTCAGCCAGTGAATCCTTCACTTCGAAGAAACACCGAGAAATATAGAAATACAAATGGCCACTCTCTAAAAATATCTGCGACAAAAATGTTTTCAAGCTCTCGTTTATCCACGACGTTTCATCTTTCTCTTTCTCTTTTTGTCTGTCTGTCTGTCTATCTGTACACGCGCGAGGGAAAATGTTAAATCCCGACGAGCGGTTTATTGATCGTAAACGAGTGTTCGTAAATAACAAGCTTTATTCGTTGTGTAATTTTGAGAAAAGCCAAAATATAGGGAGCGGTTGCGAAAATATTCGAGTAGAATTCCGTGAGCGTGAAAATGGCACCGTGATGATTTTTATCAACACACTTTTGGTGCAGATTGTAACCAAAGAAGAATTACACGTTTATTATATTCGTATTTTTACTTATATTTCAATATTACATACGAATTTTATATATCTCGATTTTTCTTTGTTTAATTCTGTATCTGAGGAGTGAATAACACAGATTAACCCCTTGACGTATAATAACGAGTCTCGTGATGTAGATAATGGTCAAGGTGTGATAAAAGAAGTATTTATACATCTATCAAATTTGTATTTTTGTTCTAACTTTAGCTTGAATTGAAGATAGAGGATTTTCAAATAAAAATTGATACATAATATCTCGACTTTCTTTATTTAAAATTGTATCGTAACAGTGAACATTCGAGATTAACATACGTAGTAACTAAAACTTTGTACGACAAGAGGTTAACATACGTGGTGATTAAGAAATCGTGAAACCATGGGGTTTAGTAACGATGGATGTAAAAATAATACTTAATCCTAGGTGAATATTCACATTGATCGTATTTTCGAGTGTCTGATACAGTAGAACTTCGGTAACTCGAATCCCATGGGAGAAATTGAAATTTTCGAGTTATGGGGGTTTCGACTTATCGAAGTTCTCGAGTGAGAGAGGTTAACGAGGGGCAACGGATGAAAATTCGAGTTAGCGGAGGCTTTTATACGTGAGTTAGGTTTCTCGATTCATGGATATTCCAAGAAAGAGAAAATTAACTTTCTAAAGTCACATTTCAATTGCATTTTCGAATTGTAGAGATTCTATTACATATATTTTCTATTCATATTACTTCTATCCTGGAATAAGAAACTACCAGTTCTCTTAAAACACTGGTTTTTAAAGGATAACTAATTTAAATGAGCTAATTAATCCTCACAAGTCAAGAAATATTAAATTAGGACGATTTCCTGTGTGTAAAAAATTATTTATCGTCGTATACATTTTTATAGTTAGTGTAATCCTGACCTGACTAAGTAAGAGAGCTAACCAACCCTAATTGTACGATATTTAAACACAAAAGTCGAAAAATGTTAAGATAGATCTATTTCCTTTGTGAAAAAAATTATTGTCGCATGCATTTTTATAGTTAGTACAGTTATACAAGTTCTACTATACTTTTTAGTTTCTCTGATTACACGAACGATGAAAGAAAATCGTCAAATGTCAGATTTCTAATCGTTTAAATGAAGATTAATTCTTTCATGTTTTCTTTGTGCAATTTTTGTCAGGTTACTTTCGACGAATGTAAAAAGTTCAAATTCAACGTACGAAATTTCCAAAAAAAAAAAAAAAAAAAAAAAACAAAGAAGCACAAAACTGAATAAATACAATAATAAAAATAGTAATAAATAATAATGACAATAATAGTAATAATAATGACAATTGTGCAGCGAAATGCAAGGAGAGAGCGTAGTAACAAAGGCGATTAACGGTGATAACAATAATGGGTTCATCGAGTGGAGCAAAATGGCGAAAGTCAAAGGGAAAGAGCCCTGTAATCGCGAAGACTGGTGGCTCACGAGCGAGAGTATACTCTCGTTGCATTCGCGCCAGTTTAACTTTAGTTTCGCCCTCCCAGGCCCCGCGTAACTTTGTCGACGTACCGGTGAACTATAGTTTGACGAACTCACGCTAGTCTGTCTGCGAAAAAGTTCCTGTTTCGACCGTTACTTTGCTCACTCGAAAAAGACTCGAAATTCCTCCACCGCTGTTGCTTGTCTGGACCAACCGAGAAATTCCCTAACCGGTAGCTCGTATTTTCTTCGATTCAGATTACCTGTGAGTGGATTTAGAAGGTTTCGAGCATGTATCGTATTAATATTACCACAACTCCACTAAAATACACTTGTGAAAATCATTTTCTTCGTTAATCATATTATAATACTATCTAATAATAATTTTATTTCATAAGATCCTTAATTTTTATTTTTCATTCCATATTCCATGTTAAAATTTGAAATATTGTAATAATTTTTCTGGATAAAATAAAGTGTTCTATAAAGAAATTAAAGATCCACTGTCGTACATGTTCTTCTCGTATTTTTCACGAATAATTGTACGCTCTTTTACGTTGCATATGGTTCCTCAGCGAAATATTAAACGAGAAAGCGATCGAATATTCAGAGTAATTTAGTAATTGAATAATTATCAATCTTCCATGATAGCGTCAATACAGAGGGCAGAGGCAGGTCGCCTTTAATCTAAATGAAAAAGCAAACAAAAAACTGCAGACCTTACACTTTAAAAAATTCAACCTCTCCGTGCCACCAAGCGGATCGATCTTTACCCACTCTCGGCTGTATTCGCCCCAGCCTCCTCTCTCCTACTTCTTCAGACCGTCCCACCACGACGTGCTTCAAAAATGTACAAAATTTCCACGAGCACCAGTCATCCACGGTACAAGAGAGAAAAAGAGAGAAAGGAACCCTTGTCGAAAAAAAGGGAAAAGGGGGAGAAAGAGAGAGAGGGAAACGAAAAAAGAAGTCGCGGTCGACTCTAATATACCCAGGCACAAGGAATTCTTTGTTGGCCCGTCGGGCCAACTTAATCTCCGGCGCATACGCCAAGAAGAGAGAGAGAGAGAGAGAGAGAGAGAGAGGAGGAGGAGGAGGAGGAGAAAAAAGGAAATAAAAGGAGGCTGCTCGCGCTTGCTTCTATCGCGAGGACGAATCATACGTCGTGTTTCCCACGGGAACCGTTTCTTCGGTATCGTATCCTCTTCTCTACGAGAGAGGAATACCAGACGGAAAAGCCGCGCGACGTGTCGTCGTCGCGGTGGCAATAGAGGTGCAGATATCGATCGGTCCGGGCTAGTCGCAGCTTCTCTTTAAGTCATCCGGGGCCCAGGACCACCCACACTGGCGTCCGCCCCTGACTGCTTTCCTCCCTACTACTGTTGCCTGTTCCACCCACGCAGCAGCCTGCAGTTTCCATCCACCGAAGGCACCCTCGCCTTCTATCTCTCGCTCTCTCCGCTACTTACTCGCTTAGTCTCTCCCTCTTGCTCTGTCTGCCTCTACGACTCTCTCTCTCGCTCTGGCTGTCTCTCACTTTTACTCTCCCTCTCGCTCTAGATCTCTCTCGTTGTGGCTCTCCCTCGCTTTGGTTCTCTCTCGCTCTGACTCTCTCTTACGCTAACTCTCTCTCGCTTCTGGTTGTATCTTGCTCTGTCTCTCGCATCGACGTGCCACAGCTACCCTCTTTTCTCGCTTCGTTTCCTCGCATCTTTACATTTTCGCTGTCGCTGGTGGTTCTCTCCTCAAGGTTCCATCCTATCGACGCGCACGGCCCTGTCAGACCTTTCAGAGGGTGCTTTTGCTGGAGCATCCTGTGCTGAGATTCTCGTCACACCTGGACTCTGCATTCTCCGTTCTTTGTTGCTGGCGCCATACTGCAGAATATTCCTTGGCTTTTCTCGTAGTTGGAATTATTAAGCTAGTTTTCTCTTATGTTCACCACTGATCATAAGTATCATAGGATGTCCAATGAACATTAGGTCTAATTGGATTATATCCCCAAAGGCACATCTTCTCTAACACAATCGTAGAAATTGGGCAAACGTATTATTATCATTGACCAAACGCGATAACATCGAGAAATCGAATTATATAGTATTGCGTGAAGAAAAGTTGCCTATAATGCCTCAGGAGACATTTTTTTCAGCTCTTCAGAATCCTATAGGGACCTGAGAAGTTGCCAGTCAGGATAACACAGGGTTAAGAGTGGTACTTCGTGAGCACCGCTTGATTTTCTCAATAATCCAATTCGTGGATCCTATCGCGTTTGGCCAATAATGATAATACGCGTACACAATTTCTGCTATTGTGGTAGAGAAAGTGAGTCTAGGGGGATACGATCCATTCAAACCCGCATTCCTTCCATCTGCTTTTCTTCTCCAACTTCCCACCTCCCTGCAGTAGCTGATTGCTTTGTCAGGACTATTCTTTCTGACGATGATAGAGCTATTGTGCATTGAGAAGATGTCAGCTGGAAGGAATGCGAGTCTGATTGGGTCATATCCCCACTTTGTTTAACACAATCGTAGAAATTAAACACGATAACACCGATGAGTCGAATTATTTAGCATCGCGCGACGGAAAATTTAGAGGTTTTCAATGAAATACTCCTCTTAGCTCTGTGCTGTCGTGGATGACGTCTTATAGAGCTTTGTTTCCTCGTTTTTCCAAGCTTATTTTGCAATTCTTCGCGATACTTTAGCTTTCTCTTGCGTTTCTTAGCTCCGTGTCGTCCCACTATCTATTTTCTTATAGACAAACTGAGGAATTATCGAGATTCTCGTAGAAATTTCGAAAAAGTGTCGTGTCTAATGTGATACACTGTAAATTCAAATAAATAATTAAATATACAAGCGTTTTTATACATAACCTCATAATTTCTATTAAAAAAAAATCTTTCAAAGCTTGCAAAAAAAGAGAAAAAGGAACGATATTACTTATGACTCAGCTCAATGAATAGATTTGAAGTATTTGATATTTGGAAATGGTTTGCAGCGGTAGTTTGGGTAATGGGAATGGGATTTTCGAAGGATTACCGGTCTCTCGAGGTCAGTGTGATATATATCGAGTGTCTAAATGAAGGATCTCTTTCATCTACCGCTGGCTCGTGTAGGAATCAGTGCTGATATATGGAATACCTTTGAGGTATTAAGATTCTATAATGAATGTGTCAATATAATTCGATTTTCTATTCGAAAAATAACTGGCACGTTCCAATTAATCTCACATCGAACCTGATCAAATCTATCAATGATCTATACACAAAATTTCCAATTCCCCAGTAAATAGTCTGAAATCTCAACGTAATCTATCGATCGATGAACCTATACTAGAATTATACTATTCATTCTATCTTTTTTCTTCTTCTTCAATGACTTGTGCATGGAAATAATAGAGGCTGGCTATCGGTAGATCTTTCTTTGTTAATCCCTCGGACACAATGTCTCGAGGCATGATGATCTGTTATTCATATTGACTCCCTCGAGTCCCAACTCCCACACGCAGTCTTCACAGAAAGAAAAGAGCATGTTTCTGTTGGTTGAATCATCGTTGCCTAGCCTTTTCGTAGAGCGCTTTCCGCTCTTCGGGAACCGTGCTCGCGCGCCCTGGCTTTTGTCCCTTTCGAGAGATAAGTGCCACTTGTCGCGAGTATTTTCGATGTTCAGCCCAGGAACTTGACACCGTTCCTCGTCTAAGCGAAGCTTCACGAATTTTCCTTGGCCCTTTGTTCACCTGTAGGCCTGTACACACCTCGAATATTTCCCATTTTATTTCACCACTCGGGGATGTTTCTCTTCGATGCTCGGCGAAATTTAATCCTAATCTAACCTAATTCAGATCAAACGAGAATTCTCCGGGATGTTTAGTGAATATTTTTGGGGGAAAATTATCGGAAATTTCTCACGGCAACAGTTTTACTTTGAATTTTAAAAAGAAATGAAAGTACGACGATTAATTGTTTGTTCTGTTAAAATTAGTTGGACTGATGATTAGGCAGCGGATGTTTATGCGAATGAGGAAGTAGAAATGAAAGTTGGACGGAAACGTGTTTCGTCGTTAGTTCTAAAAATGTATTTTTCGTTTTGCATAATTTGCATATAAGCGTACGTTTCGCGTTATGCATATTGCATATATTTTGCACGTTTCTCATATATTTAGCAATCAGTCTATAATTTTTCAAGGTTTATCTTGCTAGAAAATGTCGATCATGCCTGTGACGAAAAAATAAAAATGAAACTAAACAGCTTGCAATTCAAATCCTGAATAATTATGCATCGCAATGCAAATAGTAAATAACAATACTAAAATAATTCATGTATCTTACATATTATTTGTTTATATTTTTTATACATTTCAAATATATTATTTTGAATACCTTTTGCATATTTTGATATGTCATAATTGCACAAACGTTCATTTAGAACATGACACAGATTCTAGCTAAGACGTGACAAGAACATTTGTATTAACAACAAACGTTAATTTTAATTCCAACTTTCTTTTCAATTCATAAGTATATAAATTACAATTATAATAATAAAAACCATATAAAAAAATTATAAATTGAACAATGTAATTTATAACTGAGGATTGTTAAATTATAATCAATTGAATACATTTAATTAAATACGGTAACTTGAATTCTCACGTGAAATTGTATTGAAGCAGTAAATGTTTGATGCTTAGATTTATAGTGAATGAAGTAAATCATAAATTGAGAAATCGAGAAGTATCTTTTATTCTTTATCCGAAAAATGGGAATTCGAAGGGATTTTTTCTTCTTTGGGATCCATACTGTTAGTATCATCCATACTGTTCAAGTAGTATCGTAAGTTCAGCATCTCGAGTTCCCTCCGCAAGTTCACCGTCTGAAGTGCGTGACTTATCCATCATCGTCCGCTACCAATTTGATCTCTCAGCTGCGGCAGCAAATATAAAACTTGCCGAACAAAGGACACACGGCACGCGAATGACTGCGATTGTTCTTTGATGATGGTCTCAAGGTTCCCTCGGAAGTTCTTTCTTTTGCTACCCCCGGTGAAAAGTCTTCGAGACCACCTAACCCAGATTCATCTCTCTTTTCTATACGTGCATCTCTCGAACAAACGTTCCAACGAATATCTGTATTATATACGTATCAACATATAAAAATAACCCTTGCAACATTTCTAACCTTCGATGATTTAGTTTTCTTGCCAACGAATCGTTTCAACTACATTTCCCCGAGAAAAATTTCTCAACCTTAGACTTACATTCTTGTTCGTAAGTATTAGAACATCTGAGTGTGAAGCATACTAAATCTACCGAATTTTAGAAAATTCTATCGATAGGGATGAAATCATAGCCAATCGCGGCAATTGACATGCGAATATCGTATCGTATATATTAATAGATCCGTGCAAAAGTGCGCTGCAGTTAAAGGGTTAAACAATTACGATACTTCAGAAATGTAACTTGCTGGAACGAGATGTGACATCGAATCACATAGAACAACGAAGGTTTAAAAATTGAATGTTCTCAAAAATAGCAAAGATAGCTGATCCATGTGACATAGTTGCAATCCCACGGTTAGCCTAAGGTCGTAACACGTAGGAAAACGGAGAGAAATAGTTTGTTCAGAGCAGTCTCTGCTCTTGGTCGTTTTCACGTTTCCAAAGGCTTTTCCCACCCGACGTTCCTCGCAGGAAGCCACGAGTATCGATCTCTCAGGCTCGTATACGAAATCTCCCTCTCTCTCTCTCTCTCACTTTGCTATACCAGTGTGCCTCGTTCATTATACTTGTTCGTGAGGGCGGGAGGGAATAGAGAAGTTGAGGAGATGTCAGGAAGGGTGGAAGATTTCAGGACATCGAAAGAAAAGAGAGAGAGAAGTACATTCGTTGGTGAACTCGCTCGAAGATAATGACAGAGGTCATCCGTGAGGCTATCTGGTTCTTCGCTCTGCTAAAGACTCTCAGAAAGACTTTTCCCAGTCTCTCTCTGTCCTGTGGAAACTTTGTTCATTTGGTTCACCGGTGAATAAGTCTCGTTTTCATATTCAACCAAAGGATGAATTTGGTTGGATAGAAATGTTTCAGCGATGAGAATATTCTGGCTCTCTTAGAATTTTTTCCTAAGGATGAAATTTAACATTGTTTCAAAGGAAAGTTTGAAGTTTCAGATTGGAGCGACTAGATTCGAAACGGTTAGGTTGTTTCGGAAGATTCGTTCGTTATCTTCGTTCGAGCAAACATGTAGTTTGATCTTGTTTGAAGTAGATCTGATAGTCGGTTAGTTGTTTTCTAGCTTTCGAACAGTGTGTTTAGTTCTTGGTGAAGTGTTTCTTGGATTCCTCTGTGTCTTCTTGAAGGATGGGAAATGAGAGAATGCATTTGCGACGTGTGACGTTGCTTTGAGAAAAGGCGCGAGTACTGAGAATCCTGCGAATGAGATTTGCATTGTGACTGTACCGCGACTGTTCAAACAGTTCGTAATTAGTTCAGAATGGATTCGTAGAGCTGGAAATTTTAAATGAGATGAGAAACGATATTTTACCGGCGAAACACTGGCAATTTTGGAGAAAAATTTTTGTGTTAATGAGGATTTTATTTAAAAAAATGTTCATTTTTGCATCAGGTTTGACGATTTTCGTCGAAAATGTTGGAAGAACGTTTACTGCTAAATTTAATTCACTTCGAAGGAAACAATTTGCGACATATAAATTTTCCCTCGAAAAGTCATACATCGTTCTACCTTATTTTCCCTCTCGTGAACTAAAATATACACAGCACTATTTAAAGAAACACCGATGACCTTCCAGCAACGTTAAAGATGACGTCAGAAGAAAATCTCTTTGTGCCATCATTCTCTTGGACATTGTCTCCTATCTTCGAAAGATATTTAGATAGTATGTTTTTTTTTCTCATGACTCACCCTCTATATATACACACTCACAGCAAACTTTCGTATAGTTTATCTCAAATGAAAATTCAAATGTATTTTTATGTCGTTACACTATGATAGTCGAAGTTAGTTTTGTTCATCATATTGATAATTTAGTTTGTCAGATATGTAATTACGAATTGCAACCTAATCCAGGGAATTTTTTGCGATAATCTAATTATGGAACCATGATTCATGATTCTGAAGTTGCTTAAGCTTTACTGTCCCTCGTAATTCGATTTTGTCCCCGATAAAAACTCAAAGATCGTCAATGAAAGCTTCTTTAGCTCGCTAAGAATGATATACTTCTAAAAGTAGAAATTTCAACGATAAAATACGTGTCATTCATCGTTGCTGAAAATCTCCATATGCAAATTAAGCTTTTTCAGCGTTGCAACCATAACGCGATTTTTCTGTGAGATAGAAGCTTCGAAAGATGGTTCATCGTAATTCAAAAAGAAATTGGAAAAATGATAAAAATAAAGAAACTGCTGTTTAATACGACCAGAAGTAGTGAAACGCGGGTAGAATATCCCTCTAAGATTTTCAATGTAATTTCCTTGGAAAGCTGAGCTTTTCATACAGCCCAGATATTGCAGTTCACTGTTACCAACATCTTTCAAGTTACAAAAGACTCGAGAGAGAACCTTTCACCGAGAACTTGCACTATCCACGGTTTATACAAGCGAATTTCTTCATGGTTATGCTTAACCCTTTAGTTTAACCCTTTTTACAAGGGGCGTGTATACAGTGTCTGTTAAAAAGTTTCAGGTCCCTATACTTTGCAAACATTGCAAGGATTTTCAGGGAAAGAGTTGGAGATTTAAGAAGCTTTTAACGAATATGTTTTTCTTTTTTTTCTTTATTGTACCAAGTCAATTTCTATTTATCTCTGAAGTGTTAAGAATTTTTAACTATGGTTAGAACTGTTTTTATTAGTGACTTATTGCAGCACCTGACTAAAAAATTACAATCACTCGCGTTTCCAATTTTTTTAGTCAAATTAAAACTCCCGAACGTAATTTAATAATAATTTTTATTAACTGCTGACGTACATACATATGTATTAATAATTGTTCCAATTGAATTCAATTTAATTAAGTTAATTGAACAATGTTTGAAATTGTGGGTGGTCTTGATTTTTTGTCCATTAGCTACACTTTTGTTTCATTAAGTAGAATTAAATTTAAAAAAATTGCAGTATCACGATGCAATATATTTTTCGTTCAACTTTATCGTTGTTTTTCATTTTATCAAATAAACCTAAAATTGAAATAAAAAAATTCCAGTATTACAATATGAATATATTTTTCATTCAACTTTATCGTTGTTTTTCATTTTATCAAATAAACCTAAAATTGAGATCAAAAAATTCCAGTATTACAATATGAATATATTTTTCATTGAACTTTGTCGATATTTTTAATTTTATTAAATAAATCTAAAATTAAAAAAGGAAAAGTTTCAGTATTGCAGTATAATATATTATTAACTAGAAAGATTCTTAAATATACAGCGAAACGTTGCACAGCTACGATAAGAATTTCCTAACAGATAATTCATATTAAAAAAAATATACTTTTTCCAAAAAAAAAAAAGAAAGAAAAAGAAAAGGAAAATTCAACATTTGAATTGCTAGCGTAACGTGTACAGTTGACGATTGCAACCAAGATAACAGTAACGTGTATCATAACTAAAAAGTTAATACAGTTCTCCAGTTTTCGCGACGTTTATAACTTTGCTTTAATTTCCTCCGGGCGGAAATGGCGGAAAAATTCATCGTAGAACCTTTAACATGGTCGACGCACGTGGCTTCTGGTTGTTAAAAGAGGAACGATGTAGTCCTTTAAAAAGAGAGAGAGGGTAGATGATACGGAGGAGGTCGTGTGCCGTTAGGACGATTTATGGCTGCGCCGATATTAAAACGCAAATGTAATTTACGGGCGGAGGAGTAGCGCAGCTGCAGGCGACGCGCGCGCGCTTTCGTATCAATCGTTTCCGCGCGAAAAACAGGAGAAAATAAAGGTCGACTGTTCGTTCCCACGTGGAGGGACCGAAAATCCCGCTGGCGAGTAACAAGGTTACTAGTAAACGAGCTTTCGTTCCCCTTTTCACTTACATTTCGATACTTTTCTTCTCTTTCGCCCTGTTTTTTGAATTAACTTAGCTTCGAATTAGATATCCATGCCTTTGTATTTCTTTTATGCTCTTTTCTTTCTCGGTTTGAGTTGCAAATTGAAAATTACACATTACCAATAAAATCTTTGCAACTCGAAAATTGCAAAATTAAACGCTATTTTTTTTTCTATATAATTTTCGAAAATCGAATACCAAATGGTACAAATAAAAATTTTGCAAATCGAAAGTTGCAAAATTAAACATTGATATTCGTTTCTATGAAATTTTCGCAAATCGAAAATTACAGAATTTAACGTTGATATTTTTTTTTTCTATATAATTTTCGAAAATCGAATACTAAATGGTACAAATAAAAATTTTGCAAATCGAAAGTTGCAAAATTAAACATTGATATTCGTTTCTATGAAATTTTCGCAAATCGAAAATTACAGAATTTAACGTTGATATATTTTTTTTCTATATAATTTTCGAAAATCGAATACTAAATGGTACAAATAAAAATTTTGCAAATCGAAAGTTGCAAAATTAAACATCGATATTCGTTTCTATGAAATTTTCGCAAATCGAAAATTACAGAATTAAACGCTGATATTTTTTTTCTCTAAAATTTTCGAAATTCAAAGACTAAACGTTACAAATAAAAATTTTGCAAATCGAAAGTTGAGAAAGCTAAACGCCGATATTTCTTTCTGTAAAATTTTCGCGAATGGAAAATTAAACATCGTAAATAAAATTTGTGCAATTCGAAAATTAAAAATTACACAATCGAGATTGAATTTTTTATTTATTATAGTAAATACCTACGAGAAAATATTCTCAGATTTGACTTATTTCTAATCTCTCTTAAGAGGATGTACTCTCTTAATCGTTCAAAATTATGTTAATAATTTCCCTTTAATTTGAAATAAGAAATCAGTTATTTTGATGGATTCGATAGTTCTATCTAATTCGTTAGAAATAAAATTATACGTTTCTATTAATAGTAAGCAGTAACAATAGATTAGTGTATCAGAGTATCTACATCGTGTTTGGGTGTTTGAAGAACACACTTGATACGACAATCATGTTAGTTGAACGATAAAACAGATTAGTAGAGATTAGAGCATCGAGTAGGTAATTAATCGCTATGTGAACACGAGTTCGATAATAGGATTGAATTTCCATGTTTGTTTAAACGTATATTTTTAATTTACAATTAATTCTAATCCACATATAATTAATTCGAACCTGTTGAACAAATACCTTCATCCGCTCTAAAACACCATAACAATCAATTAGCTCAGTTTATTAAAAAAAAAAAAAAAATTCATTTCACAGGAATTTCAAATATATTTAACAAACAGAAAAATTTCTTTGACACTTAAAAATATCTCACGTATCTCTAAAGCTCTCTCGAGAAATCATTGAATCCCGAGTGTTATACAATTCAATGTTTCCATTTTGCAAACACGTCTCAATGATCATTAGGGATTTATCAACGCATTGAAACGTAGCTATAAATCGTCAAAGTGGTTAAAAATATTGTTCAATGCAGCAGTTAATACAGAAAACAGGAGTTAATCGTGGAAACGTTGAAATTTTAATTCGAACGTAGGATATTAACACGTTCTGTGTCTATTGTTTTGCTATAGTTTCTCGCGATAGCGTGAAACGCGTGCTTTCATGGATTTATCGAGGAAGTGTTAGCCCATGAAAACACTGAGAGCCTTAGTCGAGGATCGATGCGTCCATTATTCATTTCTATTAAGGCGCACACAAACGCTAATATTTTATTACCGTCGTTCGATTCCGTTATTCGACACGAATACACACGTGCAATCAAACGGTACATTTTTCCCATTGAATGAGAGAATGAGAGGGGGAAAAAAAAAGAAAGAAGAAATAAAGAAGATATTTTGTTTCACGTTTTGGAGTAATTAAATTACAAAACAGTACGTAACGGTGCTATTGCAACGATACAATTTCCATCGTCGTTGATAGGTGACAACTGAATTAACGATGCATCCGCTACCAGTATGGCGTACTTTCGGTAAAATGATCTCAAACGAGGCAGAAAATGCGTGCCTTCGCGTATGACACACGATGAAATACTGTCATCAGTTGTGTGTGTATTTATTATCACGTTCCTCGTGAATCGTATCGATCTATCTTGAGAGAGGGAGGACGAGTCAATTTCTAGCGCAATTTCGCGATCGCGGCGCAATTCCGTGATGAGCACCGCTTTTGAGGGACGCGGAGGGATCTGTGTATGCAAATCGGGGACGAAACGCGGGGAATCGATGAGCGAGAGTGGCAGGGGAGAGAGACCAAGTGTGTGAGAATGAGAGAGAGGGAGATCAAGCGCGTGAGAAACTAAGCGAGAGAGGAACCGAGCGCGTGAGAGAATGAGAGCGAGAAGAAGAGCGCGTGAGAGATTGAGAGAGCGAGAGACCAAGCGCGCGAGAGACTGAGAGAGCGAGAGACCAAGCGCGCGAGAGACTGAGAGAGCGAGAGACCAAGCGCGCGAGAGACTGAGAGAGAGTGAGAGGAAACGTGCGAGAGAATGAGAGAGAATCTAAGCGCGTGAGAAAGTGAGAGAGAAGCTCGACGAGCGAGAGAGGAGAGAGATGGGTCGATATCGATTTTCTGCGCCGCTGGAAAGCCGAGGCTCGCGTGCGCGAATGAATCTAATTTCCATGTGACGGGCCTGGGCCGGCGCGGCGGTCGTGTTTGTTCTATTATGTCCGCGAATTATCTGTCGCGATAGTGTCGCGATTTTCGGGTCGTCCGTGGAAAGCTCGAAACGGTATATCGTTGTTACGCGAGGGTTATCTCTATTTGTCCCGGTGAGCACGTTTTATCTCGGATCCAGGGCCGATTCTCTGCCTTTGCACAAGGCCTTTTTTGTAATTACCAATCGAACTGATAAACAACACTGTTCCATATACATATATAAAATACACGTTAAAACTAATCTGAAATTTTGCTTTTTCGATCTGTTTCAGGTAAGTGTTTTCAACGAAGTTTCTCGTACAGTGTCCTACGGGTGTAACGTGAGTCACGCTATTCTTCAGAGATTTATCGATACGTTTCGTGCTTAAGGAAAAACGCGTTGACAAGGTTTTAGTTACAGTTGCAAATTTTTAAATTCTATAATTTCTCGTGTGTGTTGTAATACACATGTAACACGAAACGTGTCGATGTGTACTCTTTTCATTTTGAAATGTCCCGACTATCACAATGTTCAGATACATGAATTATCTGATACATCTTAGAATATACATATACATCTGTACAATATCAGATACATGGTTAAAATAGAGCTACACAAAGTTCTGTGCTTTACCAAACGCGGGAAAATCCCTCGAAATACATTAATACGAGCGTATGAATTTGTTCTCCAGTCACGTCGACCCGGAACCCATAGTTACTTCGCAACCTAATGATACACTCCGCTATCCTTCATCCGGTACAACAGCTAGATCTTCCAAAATCAATAATTTATCAGAAAATTCAGGTCACAACCTTGGTACCTCTATACCAATATCTATGTTACACTCCCGTGGAGTCGAAATCTCACATACCGGGTGGAAAGTAAATTTGCAACGATCGTACTGTGTTAAATAAATCCCTAAAATTTTATTAACGAAAGAAAAATTAAGAATTAGTTGAAATGAATTTAATACGCTATAACATCAGACGAATTGGAAAATAATTTGGTATCTTTTCTTTTTTTTTTCACAAACTTCAATATCTATTTATTAAAAAAAACCGAACACGATTTTAACGTTCAGAATGTTGGAATTTAGCGATAAGATACGATTTTTGACATCTTTTGTTAGCTCGAGGTCTTTTTATAGAGGATCTTTCCAATAATAAATTCTACAAACAAATATACATTCAATATTAATATTCTCTACGTGAATTTAACACGAGAACTACGTGTTATTTCGGTCGCTGTACTGGAAGCATAATTCTCAACACTAATATCGAACAAAAAAGAAAGAAAAAAGAAAAATAAAGAATTGATCGCGAAACTTTCCGCGAATCCTCTAATAGGTTTGTCCACCGTACGATTTACTATGGTAATTCCTATCTTCGCCGTGTTCCCGCGATGCTTACCTTCGAAAAAATTCTGTTCAAAGTTCAATTACTCCGGTTCGAAACTTTCCACCGCAATCTCTATGCATTTCTATCTACTCTTTCCTTTTTTTCTTTCTTTACCTGGATCGCGAGGAGAAATTTCCATTTCAAATTATCCCGCGAAGCAAACTGTAGTCGACTAGGCTAACGGTCAATAAAATCATCCAAGGGTGGTGCAACAGAAAGTTCATCGAAAGCTCGTATAATTTACTCCTGGATATCTGGTTACTTTCTTTTAAGAATTCTGCATTATTCAATCTTTCGAATCTCCATTCTGAGGTGCATAAAGATCAACCGATCAAAAAAGAAAGAACCGAAAATATGGCGAACAGAATGGCATCAGCAACGAATAAAGAAAGAGAGCTCGATCGATCGAACGCCATTTACTAGACGAATTAACTTTTAACCAGTTTAACCGGCGACTAGCGGGTGGAAAAATCGAGTTCACTCTCGTGTAACGAAATTTTACGGACGAAACCGGCATACCGTTAGAAAGATGGTTAAAGAGGATCGTTTCGCGATCTCTCGATATCGATAAACACACGTCCGTCGATGTTCTGCGTATTACAAGAGAGATTAGAAGACACGACTGACGAGAGAAAAAGAAAATCAACGTTCTCTGTCTTATCTGCTATTTCGAATCGCGCTTTTCGACGTACGTGGATTTCTACCGGCTAATTGGAAACGGTGTATCGATGACATGTTCGATATCGAACGCGCGTTATCTCGAGAATCGGTTCGATATTAACCCTCTGCAATTCGATTTTTTTTTTTTCTTTGCTCGTGAGAAGAGCAATTGATTTGTAGACCAGTAACTGAAATTATCCTTCGCTGTAAATTTTCAGCAGTGTAGAATTAGAATTTTGTTTATAGGAATAGTGAAAAATTAATATGCAGTTTCGTTTTGAAAAATTTTTCAGAAGTTTTCGTACTTGAAAATCGCTTTGAATCATTCAACGTGTCCAAATTTTATGTCGGTATCGATAATAATTTTGGAAGAAACTGATTGTAACACTTTAGATATATATAGATATATGATTTTCAAGATTCAAATTTTCCATATGTTGATAATTTCGTTTCATTTCATAATTTAACAATAATAGTCAAATAATCATTATTGTATTTGCAATATTTATTATTTGAGATATTATAAATAAGTATGCAAATAGTTATTTATTCAAGAATTATTCACTTGGAATTATTCGAACTATTGTACCAATTTTTATTTTCATTTTTATTTGTTTTCCATCTTCGAAGATAAATAATAAAAAGAAAATTGAAAAGAATAATGTAATTACACTTGGATGAAAGTATATTAATATTAAATTAATCTTATTTATATTTAAAATCGTTCAGGTTTATAAATAAAATTTTATATGAAAATAAAAAATGAATACATTTAACAAACAATGTACCAATTATTACATGGCAAATAAATAAATTTTGCAAGGGGAAAAAGCAAGAAGTTTTGCAAACGAACCGAAAAAATTCACATCAGTGAGATTAATCGAAAGTATTTCGAAAAAACAAAAAAAAGTGCCAATTTTCTTTCGATCTCCTATGCATACACACCTGAATTGCACCGTTTAATCGGTCACTCGATTAATCGCGTGTGTGTGTACGCGAACGGGACACCAGGAACCGAAATGAAAGGAAAAAATTAAAAAAAAAAAAGAAAAGAAATCAAAGTCTCGCGCGTAATAACCAACATCACGTTGGATTACTTAATTGAGGGACTCCTGTGGTCTCGTGGTAATTACGAGGAGCCGGTTGCAATCTGTCTCCTCCTTCTCCACGAGAGACGTCTCGTGTCGATTAATAATTATAGAGCACGTATTAATATCAGATTGGCCGTGCAAGAGGGACTTCAAAGACGCGATGTTACATTCGCCATGCTTCCACTTTCCGCGTGATATCGTCGAAACAGAAACACTTAGGCGCCAGGCACAAAGCTGTGTCCGATGCAGCTTTCACGTCTCGTTTCCACGTGGAATGTCAATTATTCGCGGATGGAATTTCCGCTACCGACGGGATATTCACGTTGATTGCTCGCATACTTGCCGCGTCGAAGAGTTCGTCAAATTTGTTCGACGAGACTTTTCTTTCCGTCCGAATGCTTTATTTTCTTTTGTTTCTACGGATGATTTCATTGCCGGTGAAATTGATCGAGCAAAGTTCTCTGGCTTGAGATACCGAGTAATTGAGTTTGGGAAATTAACCCCCCTTAAGCTGTGATCGTTTTTACGGGGAAAAGTGTCGTTAAGTACAGGTGCAATCGCTCGGTTCTACTTTTGTTCGTTTGTACAGAGTGTTATTTACAGCAGACATCAGTGATCAAAGTGTTAAATTGTGGATGGTGTGTCAAAGAAAATTTCTCGTGATTATTCGTGCAACATTTCGAATTTACACAGCAAAGCTAAGATCACAGAAGTTGAAAATTTAAATGATCTTTTTTTTTTGACTAACTAAATTTTCCTGTCATGCTTTGGGATCAAATTTGAATAGTATCAGATTGTTTAAAATTCTCGGTTTAAATAAGAGAAAATATTCTGCGCTGCTTCTACATTAAAAAAATCTTGATTTCCTTGGAAAATTCAAAGATATGCATTAAACTGTATAAGAAAATGGGAAAACATATTTACTTCGAAGGACTAAAATGCAGCAATAAAAAAGAATTGATATTTTCGAGGTATCAAAATTCTTTTATCAGCAGATTTTCAGAAATTCGCGAATTTACAGCTCATAGTAGATTTTCTTATTATTTTCACAATTTTCTTGGTATAACAAGACGCTGATCGAACGTTTACAGAGACAAATTATTTGTAGAATTTTCTGCATAAGATCAGCATGATTTTCGCACAAAGGAGCATCGATTGAAAAACAGAATCGATTAAACTCGAACGATACCGGTGTATATGACTTAATACAATTAATCGTTTATTAACGCGGCACTGGCACGTAAGTTTAATTGACCCAACGGCAGATGAATATCGAGTGTACTCGCGAGCGAACCGATCGCTCGATCGATTTTAATTATCCCCTCATAATTATCTGGCGTTCCACTTTAGCGTGATCGTTCGAGAGATCGGTACACAGAGCGTTGCTAGCAGGAAGAACGGAACACTTCAAAACGTGGGAGAGGGGTGGGGAAAAAAGAAGGAAAATTGAAATATTCCGTGAAAATTCACGATCGAACGCGTGATGTAATTATCTCGTTGAGACAGGAAAGAGAGAAAGGAGGGGAAGAAATAATAAATTGAAACGTAGAAAGAGATAGAGAGAGAAATTTCCGGGAAAAATTAACAACTATTGTCAGGCTCGAAATATTCATACCAGAAACAGATGACGTTAATCAAAGAGGGAGGAGTAAAAAGAAAAAATATATAAAAGGACGAATCGTCCAGAGAGAATTTCCAATGAGATTAACACGGCCAGGGGAATGATATTCGCGAGGATTAAAATTCACCCTGTTTCCGCGGGAAATATCGAAGAATTATGGGTTTCGCAGCGGTTTGTTCTCGATCCGCTTTGTTCAACCTGTCCAATCGTAGCATGACGAGTTAACTCGTCCTCCGAACGATATTTTCGAACACAATAATTCCTTTATTCGAAGGATCTTGATTATAAATTCTCGTTAACCCTTTCTCGGCTATATAACAGTTATCGAGCGAGCTAATATTTTTCTTTTTTTTTCTTTAGTTATTCTGTTTTGAAGGATGTTCAAATATTAATGAGAGTCACTGTATGGATATTCCTACACGTACTTCCCTCTCTAATTAACTTGGCCGAAGATTAGACAGCCTTATTATCATTATCAGTAAAATTTGAGCTGGTTATTTCAGAAAATTTCTTGAAAATATCTCGTATACTAAAATCAAACGCGTTTAATGAGAAACAATTTTTAAAAAATAATGATCTTGACATATTTCAAGGTCGCTGAAATTCGCGAAGAGTTCCTTTATCTGCGTATAATTATCATTTTGTTTTTCAGTGAGATATTTCGAATATTTGCCATTGGAAAAAAATATCGCTTCTTTGCATATAATTATCTTTTTCTTCAATATATATTTTTTTCAATATTTCGAATATTTGTCATTAGAAAAAATTATTTTTTGTTTTCATATAATTATTTTTTCTTTCAATATTTATATTTGTCTATATTTCGAACATTTGTCGTTAGAAAAAAATTTGCCTTTTTTGCGTATAATTATCTATTCTTTCAGTATTAATTTTTGTCAATATTTCGAATATTTGCCATTAGAAAAAATTCGTTTTTTGCATATAATTATCTTTTCTTTCAATATTTATGTTTCTCCATATTTCGAACATTAGTCGTTAGAAAAAAATTTTGCCTTTTTTGCCTATAATTATCTTTTATTCCACTATTTATATTCTTCCATATTTCGAACATTAGTCGTTAGAAAAAAGTTTGCCTTTTTTACATATAATTATCTATTCCTTCAATATTAATTTTTTTCAATATTCCGAATATTTTTCATTAGGAAAAAAAATTCATTTCTTTCGCATATAATTATCTATTCTTTCAATATTTCTATTTTTCAATATTTCGAATATTTATCATCGGAAAGAGTTCTCAGAGCGATAATATTCCCAATGTATTTTTGGAATCGTAATTAAGGTTTTCTCGATTGAGTTGAATTGACGTACAAGTGGCAACGATGAAACAATGACGCGTTCGCCAACCTAACCTCTGCTACTCGTCCGCCATCATCGTCGTTATCATCATCCATTGTCATTATCATGATGCGTTCTAGTCGTGCCAGCTCGCTATCCCACGTGAGATTCATTATCCAATCTGGCATGAACGCGTTGTGACACACTTCCCGGCGTTTCTCGAAAGTCTCAGCGACGCGCGTTTCGAATCATGATACACGGAGTACATACGACACAGCTTTGACCGCGTAATGACGCTTCCGGTGTTGCGTCGCGACGCGGTCGTTGTACTTACGACATCAGGAATCGTAAAACATCAAAGAACGAGCTGAATGATAGATAAAACTTGTGCGTGGTTTTATGAATTATTGATCTGACGCGTTGATGAACGTAGAGATTTGTCACGAATGAAGAATGAGAGAATTCATAACGTAGGATTAAAATCATTCTTCTTCGAAATTACTCATTTACGAAAATATTAATTTATTTAATCGATACAAATATATTTGAATTAATACAGCATTGTTGTTGAATAAATATTAAACATTACAGTCCCTGGCCAAAAACTTAGAGCAACTCACAAATTTCAACGTCCTTCGTGTTTTTAGTCAAATTGAACCCTTTGCACTCGAAGCTTTTGATGCTGAAGTTGAATTTTTCTTGGTTTCATATTTACTTGTGTTCCATCTATGCTTTCGTCAATTAAAATTCGAAATTACTATTCTGCAGTTTTTTCTATCGTTTTTCAACTGTATTCTTCCCGATCTTTTCTCGGAATCTGTATCATCTGTCTGAATTCTGTGTTTTCTTTATGCTGTTCGAATCAATTTCACTTTTTATCGTCATTCTAACCTTTTACTTTCTTAAACTAATTATACAATTCAAACCTTTCATTTATGAAATTGTTGATTTAGTCTTTAAGTAATGTAAAATCGAATGTATCTTTGCGAGCATAAAAAACCGATGAATGTACGAAACAATAATTTTAATGAAACAAAATGCTCTATTACGAAGTACATTTACGTGAAGCATTTAAAATGTAAAAAGGAAGGTTATCTGTTTTTACAAAAAAAAAAAAGCAGTTAACGTCGCTCTAAAACGACATAAAATTATAAAAATAAAGCTTACCCGGAAAGACATTGAAGAATATGTAAAGCTGTATTAGTACTTTGTAATATTATTTGAAAATATTCAAAGTAAATTGAAAAATTATAAACATTAGCATCTAGAATACCAACCGGTCACCAAAAATGGTATCAACAAATGGAATCGTTTTCAATAATTATCTCATACATCTAAATAAGAATTTTCATAATCTTACAAAAAAATTTGAAATTCAATTTAACCTTCTATTGCATAAATTTGAAAAAAATATATATATAGCTATTAATCTACTTAAAAATGAATATGGTCATGAAATAAATAAATGTTGATCATTTATCTCATCTTTTCTAATCCTGCATGTTTTCCAGAATATTTTCTCTCTAGTTGCACTTTTTTTCTTTTGGAAGATGATAATAACTGTCGCAAAGGAATATCATCATCTTCACTGTTACAATCAGTAGAGTTTATTATTTTTATTACTTCTTCCTTTCCATTTTTCCATTGCCAGACTCGTCTTCAAGTTCTGAATCATCGCTACTTGATAGTATATACATTGATTCTAACAGCATTCTTATTTTTCCCATAAAACATTGATCCCTGTACATATTTTGCACCCATGTGGGAACACACCTTTAACCTTTTACACTCCACTGGCTCTCCTACAGAGACATTCCTAATACAGCCCATAACTCCATTGAAATTTTATTCACGTTGAAATAAAGTAGATTATTGAAATAAATAAAATCAAAGAAATTTGTGGAAATGTATAATTTCTTTCTTTGCATAACGAAAATCTCATTTTCAAAAGTTTCATTACAAAAGTGTGCTTGGAGTTGATAAATCGATCGTAAAAAAAAAAATACTCGGAGTGCAAAGGGTTAAAGAACAATTTCTCTGAATTACATATACATTATACCAGTATAACAATTTATATTACATTATAAACAAAACACCTACGTCAATAGAGTACTTCAGCCAATAAATCGCTCTTCAGTATTGTCTACTTAATTTACTATAGAACATTTGAAATTTAAGTCCCCAATTAGGAACGGAATACAATAGAGGGTTAAAATAGAAATTTTACGAGCGAACGTTTAAACCGGTTGTTAAATCCAGTATTAATTGCCATTCGAGTTGCTGTATGGAATCAAGTGAGACTCGCCTTTCGAATTCAAAGGGTTAAAGGCCCAAACGGAACTTATCAGGATCCGTAAAAATGGCGGGTCAATAGAACGAGTTGTAAAATTGTATTGTGCTAGAAAGTATCGTTACAAAATGTCCTGGAAAGTTTCCTTTCGGTCGGTGTACGAAATAAATTGGCCGTTGGCAGTCTGGCGAGTGTAGTTCCCCGCGAAATCTGACCTGCGCTCCTGCACGGGCTCCAGGTATCGGCGTGACCCTGGAATTAAGCGGTTCCACTGGAAGAAACCCGTTCATCAGGGCGTCCCTTTCGGTTGAGCCTTTGCCTGTGAGAAAACGCTGGCCCGGCAAGTGTAAAATCAAGCCTCGAAATTCTTCGTCCAGGAAACGAACGAAATCTTCAACCTGTAACGCTAACTATGCTTTTCAAAATCCTTTTCACGAACTCTACAGAGCCAGAAATCGAAATTCAGACTGTCAGTTTCCATAGAAGTCAATGAGAGATTAACATGAAACATATCGTTGAATAGGCACGCCAATTAAATTAATTGGCAGTTTGCGATTGTTTAGATTTTGAGGTATTACAGCGTGGCTTGTTTGATTTTGCGTTTGACGGAATTATAAGAGAGCTCCTTCGTATAATATCGCGATTATTGTATAGAAATCGTTTGATCTCTGATTGAGATATTAATTTGTGATAATATAGATCGTATTGTAGGATAGAAATCACTGGATTTATAATTGAGGCATTCTAAACTGAATATTAACTCTTTGCCGTATAAGAAGCTTACTTTTCTTTCATTTACAAATTCACCGTTTTATGCAACGCTGTCACGACACAGCGATATTTTCTATTGGTAGACGAAATATCGTTTACCAAATTAAAATACCAAATTTATTTACCGTTACTCAGGATCTTGAATAGTGCAACATCTCAGAAGTTTCATATTTACTACCTCAGCCTAATATCTCGACTACACCTATCCGTTGATCAGTGATTATTCAGATATCCCATTTTATTTGAACAAATACAGTAGCGTGAAACTGTACATCTCATTTTCTTATCTATCCGATGTTGAACAAAGAAGAATGATCCCAGATAACAAGTAGAAACTACGAAGAGACTCGAATAGAGAGAGAAATGACTAACTCGAGCCATTTCCAGCGAGGACAAGAGTTAAGCGTAAATCTACAATCAAGCTGAACTAGGAATACAACACCAACTGTACAAGAGAAGAAACATCGAGAGATCCTTAAGAACAGGAACAATATAAGCGAGATAAGAGAACATCGACGTTGGAGTTGGACAGTTGCAATTGTGGCCTCTGTGACTAAAACAGGAGGAAAATATGACGTGGGATCGAGGACAAGCGTAGAAGACACACCAATCTTTTAGAACACGTTGTAGAAGGATGAGATAGAGGTCTCTGCCATGGAACTAAATTATTTCTTCGTTGGTAAATTCGATTGGAGGATGCATAAATAGTAGAGGAGGCGAGGAATCAGAACGTCGCGAAGTTGTTTCCTGCCTTTTCGACCTCCTTTTATCGCTCGATTTTCCTCGAAGGCTGCAGACACATATGTCAATTGTGAAACTTTCAATTCTTTCGTATTGAGGATTCATATTTGACTTCTCCTTGGAAATTTCACGTAGAATTGCTTCATTCGAAACTCCGCGGAAACTCCTTCGACGAATTCTAACGTACCACTGAAGTGTGCCTTCTTTTCACTGAATTAGAATTCTAAACTGGAACTTGTGTTTCGTATATGACGAGCTGAGAGTCACTGGGGATGTATAGGAATTATTTGTGAAATATTTTTTCGAGTATCGAAAGTATTGGGTTGTCCGGAAAATTCGTGCCAATTTTTATGTAAATTATGCAAAGCTTTTTCTTGTTGTTCTATAAAGTATGGATTTTTTAATTTTACAATTTTTCATCGTTTTTCCAGCAAATTGAAAAATCCCATTTTATCAAAAACTTTGTTTCTTTATTTCCTTTAAGATCGAAATTCTTATTTTTAGATTTTGTCAACCGTTTGCAAAATATAAACGTTACATATCTCGTTCGATGTTTTCCCAGTAGTTTTCCTTTTCCGTCGAAAGAAAAATATTCAATGTCAGTGTACTCTAAATTCCTTCCCACTTCAAGACAGTATAAAACTGACAAGAAACTAGTAATTGCAACGAATAAACTTTTAAAAAACACGTGAAACAATAATCTTTCGGAATACATGCAAACTTTATGTTTAAAAAATCGTCTAGAACTTTTTGGACGATCTGATATAATACCTAATTAATTAGATTCGCTTATTGAAAGATGTCATATAGCTGTTCTTGATCAACATTGTGTTAAGGGGACACTTAGCTGCGAATTTCGCATTGCGAGTGAACCAGGCAAGCAAAACGCGCGTTAAATTGCAATTAATTGCCAGAGAATCGCGGAAAACGAGCAGCCTGCGAATAATTTCCCTCGGCGTTAGTAACAACCTAACTATTTTCGCGTGTATGCGAGACACGCACGTTCACCAACCTCAGGTGAGGAATCACGAACGTCGTCGTGTTCATTTGTCTCTCAGAGCGGAGAGGAGAAACGAACGAAGTCGCGCGTCTCGAAGTTTCTCGCGGGCGAATACCATTTATTAGCGGACCTGGGTTAGGTTATTTCGGGTCTATAAAATCTCTGGCTTCGTTGTAGGTCTGGATAATAGTAGGTCGACCGGTGAAACGGAAAGGTAGTGCTCTGGAGGTTGTTCGACAATGGAGAAGCTTTGCTCGCCTTTGAATCGAACTACGTGTGTTTTTTTCTTTTTTCTTTTTGGCTTTCTTTCTTTCTCTTACCAATGAGAATCCTTTGTCCAGCTTAAGCGGAGTCCACCGATGCCTGGCTGTGTTTTTCAATCGCTTTTGATCTTTTTTCTATCGATTATATTTCGACTGCCTTATTTTCTCTTGTTATTGGTAATTGCTAATGCACGGAAATAGAACGTTTGCGTTTGTTTCTTTTTTGCTCTTCGACGAACTTCCTCTGTGGGAAATCTACGACTGTGTTGCGCAACTTCCGCTGTTTCTTGATCACTTTTGCGTTTGTTTTCTGTTAATTGTTGCGGCGATTGCTGGCACGTGAAAGTAAAGCTTTTCACGTTTTACTTTGATGAGTTTCCTATGTTTCTTATTTCTCTCCTTTTTTCTTTTTTTGTTGTAAATATTATAAACTTTGATCACGTTCGATTTTTCTTTTTCCTGTTGATTATTTGCCGTTTAAATTTTCAGTGTGAATAGTATGCTAATTGTCGCGATGTTTGCTAATGTATGGAAGTAGAACTTTGCACATTTTATTTTAGCGAAAGTCTTTTCTTTTTTTTTTCTATCTCTCTTCAAAAATCTGAAATTTTGGTCACTTTCGATTTTATTTCTCTATCAGCTATTTTCTGTCGAATTTTCAGCAACAATAATTCGCTAATTTTCACGATGCTAGCTAGTGTATGAAAATGGCGAATGTTTTACGTTTCTTTGTCTAATTTTGTTTTTTTTTTTCGTTCTTACAAAAATGTGTAATTCTGATCACTTTCGATTTATCTTTCCCTAATAATGATTCGCTAATTCTCGCGATGATAGTGCACGAAATTAGAACTTTCGACTTTGCTGAATATCCTACGTTTCCCCTAAATTTGTTCTTTTTCCGCAAAAATGTCAAACGAGAGATTGAATCTAGAATCTACAGTTCCATTACGTAACTTCCTCCTCGACAAAAGTTGCATCAGAGGTTGCAGCAATTCGCCGAGACACGGTGTGCGCATTTCAGCGACAAATCGCGTTACCGATCCATCACAGTCAGCCCTAATGAAAAACGATCAACTCGAGAGAGAGAAAGAGAGAACGGGAGAACGAGAGACAGTTTCTCTCGAATAGAACACAGAAGGTCCATTAGTCAAAGGAGGTTCATTTTCACGATAATCGATACGATTTTCCCCTCGTGAGTCAGAAGGGGAAGTTAAGGCTGGTCGATTTCTACGTTTCTTTGAGCGCATCGCATCTGCCAGTTGGAACCAGTCGATCGGGATATCACACGACAGAAACCTGGGCCAGAGAAAAGAGAAAAAAAGAGAGAAAAGAGAGGGGAAAGAAACCAAACTGGTCTCTATGGTGTGTTCCCTCTATTTCGAATCTCCCGGAATACGAGTTCTCGTCGAATTCGAGAGCAGGGCAAACTCTCATTCGAACTCTAGAATCGTTTGCCGAATGTTCCTGCTCACCTTTGATCCTCGAAATAACGGACTCGATTGTAAGGTATTTTTCGAAGTCTGTGTGCCATTTTTTGGGTCCATTTCCCTTTTTATACCGTGGTTTAAAGGTTGCTTTGAGTTAGGTTTTTGCTAGCTTTGAACGGAGAATAGTGAATCTTGGATTATTTGTCTCTTTTCAGTGGTTCAAAGTGAAAAAAAAAAATGTTAAATAAATAACTTAGATGTTTATCGTTCTGTGCATTTTTCCGTAATCAAAACAAAGTGTTGTCTTAGATTTGTGTTCTTTGGACAATTTTATTTTAGCAAAATTCCGAGTTATTCGTTTATTATTTTACATCCATACTTTTAATACATAACAAATATTCGATTAGCGATATTTCCATGATTTTATTGGAGAATTTTATTTTACCAAATTTTCGAGGAATTAGTTTATTGTTCTACGTGGATACTGTCAAAAATATTCGACTAGTGATGTCTCTACGATTTTATTGGACAATTTTATTTTAACAAAATTTCCAATTATTCGTTTATTATTTTACATCGATAATATTCGACTAGCGATATTTCCATGATTTTATTAGACAATTTTAGTTTACCAAATTTTCGAAAAATCAGTTTATTGTTCTACGTGGATACTTTCAAAAATATTCGACTAGTGATGTCTCTACGATTTTATTGGACAATTTTATTTTAACAAAATTTCCAATTATTCGTTTATTATTTTACATCGATACTTTTAATACACAACAAATATTCGACTAGCGATATTTCCATAATTAGGTTGGACAATTTTACTTTAGCAAGTTTTGGAAAAATCAGTTTATTGTTCTACGTAGATACTTTCAAAAATATTCGACTAGTGATATCTCTACGATTTTATTGGACAATTTTATTTTAACAAAATTTCCAATTATACGTTTATTATTTTACATCGATACTTTTCTCATATAACAAATATTCGACTAGTGATATCTCTACGATTTTATTGGACAATTTTATTTTAACCAAATTTCCAATTATTCGTTTATTATTCTATATTAATACTTTCAGTACACCCGGTGTGTAGCTGGCTATATCGAATCACAAGCTTCTCGTACGAGTATAAATACCCCAGCGTGTACAATCCAAATGACTGTCTTGTCAACAAGACGTTATACCGTCTATCTATAATTCATTTTTGGTAAACATGCGCGAGAAAGTGGCAACCGTTTACATGTTCGAGCATGGACGTTGCTGTTATCGTCAGATCGTTCGATAATTATTGCGTAACACCGAATTACAGGCTTGTTCCGTTCTCGTGTTCGCCGTTCAATGAAACCAACGCGAAATTCAACTCGATAATTAGTCAATTACGCAAGACGATATAACGAGCGAGAAAAAGAGAAGGGAAAAAGAGAACCGTGCAATTTTTATCGAAACGTCGATAGAGAAGAAAAGAGAAAAGTAGAAAAAGAGGTGTTGTGAATGGAACGTTTAACGGGGAGAACAGGTTGTTAAGCGTCGCTTAATTACGAGCATTTTATTAGACCATGAAAGAGAGGAAGAAGGAAAAATCAGCCGATCGTGAGAGACAACAAAAATTGGTACGTGCATTTGGGTTTCGGGATACCGTTATTCGTGGCGTGTGAAAGAACACTTCTTCAGAAATGAACACGCAATTTTTCGTATTTATTCACGGCGAAATCGCGTGAGAAAAACTCGCGGGAAAACGGTCGAGATCATTTCTCGTTCACGGAGCTCCAAAATTCGATGGTGACGTGGAAATAAAGTTTCAAAGAAATAAATTACTTTTTGATTCATTGCAGATTCAATTTATTTTTGAATAAATTGTGAAAATAAATTTGGAGAATTTTGATCCTTAAAAGGTAACAATTCTTTTAAGATTTTAATCCTTAAAAGATATCAATTTGTTTTTTCTTCTGCATAAATAGATATTGTAGGTATAGATATCTATGTTTTACGTGCAAATCAAATTTAAATTTTTACTATGTAATTTATTAAAATAGATTTCGAATATATTTGAAATGCCATTGTCGTTCTTCGAACGAAATTTCAATGAAAATTCAGTTTCGTAGTCGGAAAAATTTCGGTCCTTTTCTCTGTAAAATTAAGAATTTGCATCTTTTTGTTGAGTTATCTCAAGCAGCAATATCTATTTTGCACGTGCAAATAAAATTCAAATTATTCCCTCGAAATTCGTTAAAATGAACTTGGAATGATTTGAAATGCCAGCTTTCGAATTAAAATTCACTTTCAGTAGTTGGAAAGGTTTCAGTTCTTTCTTTCTCTGCAAAATTAAAAATTTGCTATCTTTTTTTTTTTAGTTGTGCTAAGCAGCGATATTTATTTTGCACATGCAAATAAAATTCAAATTGTTTCCTCGAAATTAATTAAAATAAACTTGAAATGATTTGAAATGCCAGTTTTCGAATTAAAATTCACTTTCGATAGTTGGAAAGGTTTCAGTTCTTTCTTTCTCTGCAAAATTAAAAATTTGCTATCTTTTTTTTTGAGTTGTGCTAAGCAGCGATATTTATTTTGCATATGCAAATAAAATTCAAATTGTTCCCTCGAAATTTGTTAAAATAAACTTGGAATGATTTGAAATGGCATTATTCGAATGAAAATTCACTTTCGGTAGTCAGAAAAATTTCAGTTTTTGTTTCTCTTTAAAATTAAGAATTTACCTTTTTTTTTTGAGTTGTGCTAAGCAGCGATATTTATTTTGCATATGCAAATAAAATTCAAATTGTTCCCTCGAAATTTGTTAAAATAAACTTGGAATGATTTGAAATGGCATTATTCGAATGAAAATTCACTTTCGGTAGTTGGAAAGATTTCGTAGAATATTTCTGACACCCGTTAGACAACCATCCGGCTACCGGTTCACATAACTGTCGCTGGTATACGTAAATACACGCGCGTGGAGGAGAATTGTACTCGCACGAACAGGATTAGCCGAGACCTCGGCCGACTCAAAGGTTCATTGATAAAGCCGTGTTTCATGTTAAGCGTCGTCGTTTTCCCTTATCTTCTCGCTCGCGGGATGAAACAGACACACGGTGACGTAGTCACGGACGAAAACGGGAGCTACGAATTGAAAATCGCCAGCATGTCGAGTCGTCTCTGATAAGGACACCGTGGCACCGTGCCAAAAACGACGCCGTATCTCGCGCGAAACACCGCGATCGAACGGATAGAAAAGGAGAAGAGTGTGTTGTAAATGAGTTTAACCATCGATACGAGAACTTTCTTTTTCTTATTTTACCTCAGAGGGAATCTAACGGTTTCAGCGTCCAGATTTGATAATGAAAACTTGGAAAATTTGCAGTTTATTGAAATTGAAAATTGACGAATATTCCGAGAGTTGAAATATTTCATTTCTGTTGGAATTTCAAATTCGACGAGATCCCGAATTTTTACATTTGTTTCTTTTTGAGAATTGAAGATTTGAGATTTCTTTAAATTTTGGAATATTCAAAATCTCTCAGAGTTGAGAATTGGAGAGTGAGAGTTGGAAATTTAATTTTTACTAGATTTCCAGTTGAACGGAATTCTGAATGTTTAGAATACTTTTTTGGAAATTGAAAATTTCATATATTCTCGAGTATTTCGAATTTTTCAAAGATGGAAATTGGTACAGCATTCTGAGAATATTTTGAAAACTTTGGAATTTGACTTCTGTTGAAACTTCAAGCTCAATGAAATTCTAAATTTTCCGAATTTAAAAAAAGAAAAGAAAAATTTGGTATATTCTAAAATATTTCAAATTTCTTAGAACTGAAAATTAGTATAATATTCTGAGAATATTCTGAAAGTTAGGAATTTAATTTTTGTCGTAATTTCAACTCCGACGGAATTCTGTATTTTTCAGTAATCTTTTTTTCCGAGTTAAATTGGGGATTCGAAAATGCTTCACGAGACACACCGGTAACTATTTGGTAATTGGTTTTAAATCGTGCAAACCTGAAAGTTTCTCAGAGTTCCTTTTACGATCTGTGCTCCGAAGCGTACTCTTTTTAGCGGACTGACCGCTCTTAGGAACGCCACAAACATACAGAGAGACACTGGACCGTGTCAATTTGTTATATACCCAGGTATATACACGAACACACTTAGAATCCCTTTTCAAACTCACTTTGGTCTCTCGACACTAAAGCCTCAGTATCACTTGTACCTGCTACACATATACATATATATATACACACGAAAATTCCTCTCACGTACCAATCGTATAACTTTAACTCTCTGAACTTTCGGTTAGCGATGAGTACTAGATAGAACTTCTCATAAAACAAAAATCAAACGTAGAAAAGGACAAATTTTATTTACTCTGCAACTCCAGTTTTCCGCGAAAGGAAAGCAGACGAAAGTTACGGTTAATTACAGTTTTGCATCTCTAGAAAAGATTGAAAAACGAGAATTTAATATTTAATATAAATAAATCGACTGGTAATAATGTAATAATACAAAAGACAAATTTTATTTACTTTGTAACCCGATTTTTCCGTGTTTCTGAGAAGAAAAGCTGCAGTTGATTACAATTTTGCATTTCTAGAATTGGTTGAAAAACGAAAATTGATATTTAATGTGAAAAAAATATCGACTGAAATAAGCAAATAAAATGAGACGTATAAAATATAGATAATAGCGGTGTTGAGAGTTAGCTATCGAAAAGAAAATATTCTTCGACTCGACGATCGTACAAAAAAAGCTCAAAATGTCAAGAGTTCAATTCTTGGCGATTTTTTCCCATAATTATTACATTTCAACGTAACATTTTCTCTTCTCTTCGACATTCCAATGGAAATATTTTCTTAAGTGTAAAAATAAATTCTTTCCTACTTTTGAAAATTAAAATCAATCGTCAAAATAATTTCCAATTGCTGTCGATGATTTTCCTGGTTTTTCATGGAAGCTCGCGAATATTTCGAATAGAATTACTGTACAGATTATGTGATTTCAGTCTGTGAGAATTTATTTCTACGCCTAATAGTATTAAAATTAAGGACGACGATAAATAATACGAATGGAGAATGAAATAATGTTTTCACGCGAAACATTTCCCTTCCTAACGACGAACGAAGTTCATCAACAGGCCGTAATTCGAACGATTCGCCTAATCCCCGTAATCCGGAAGCAGCTCGTTAAATTAGGTTTAAGGATATTGCGCGAGAAATCTCCCTCCCCCCCTAGTGAATTTTCATTAACGACCACCGGAAACTTTTTGCCACGAGCTTGCCTAATAAACGCGACACGTTATGCCGTAAAACTCTATCCGCGCTGGTTATGGTCGTTTTCTCGCGAGAACCGATACGCCATTTGGACGTACGCCAGATAGAATCACCGATGGAAGAAACGTCATGGTGTGAACGTGTTTCTCGTGGTTGATCGTTCCTTGGGTGTGAAAAATCTCCGTCTGAGAACATGCCTTAACGACGGCTGATTTATGCAAAATGTATCGTAAATTCTCCACACAAAATCCGTGAGACCTTAGGTACTCTGCTTAAATATAACGAGAAAATTCACAAGTAAATTAAAAAAAAAAAAAAAAAAAAAGAAATAAATAACTGTCTAGAAAGATTTTTATAAATTTCTTAGAATTTCGTTAGCAGATTTAAATAGATCTTGATAAAACTCGCTTTCTCATTCTTTCTTTATCTAATTTGTTTTGTATTCTACGAATCTTCCGACAAAACTTGTTTCACTGGAAGAATAAAGAGACGAGAAATGTTCTAAGGAAATGTGAAGAAATAAAATATAGTAAAAAAGAAAAGAAATGAAGATAGATAGTTTGAACTATAAATTCGAATCTTCGAACGAGTTATCGAACAAAGAGAGAGCACTTGTTTACAGCGAACGAGAACCGTGTTTTCGCTAGCTAGAGCTTTTTGTCGTCTTCCAAGATAACGTCCGCGTTCCGTTACGCGATATATATCGATCGTTGGCGAACATGCCGGTAAACACGATGAAAAATGTCCCCTTTGGTAGTGTCGGTTGGTGTCTCGAAAGACTTTCGCGGACGGTGAAACGGCAGAAAATAGCCAAGCTATTCCCGTTCAGTGGAAGCTGCGCCCGAGGAGGACTCGTTTCGACTCACGAGTCGTTGGACTATCGCCAAATTGAGTTTTCCAGCGCTCGAAGGAACCCAGGGAGAGAAACAGTGAGACTGAGAGAGCGAGAGACTCAGAGAAAGAGAGACACTGAGAATGAGAGACTTAGAGAACGAGAGACATTGAGAATGAGAGAGACTCTGAGAGCGAGAGACAGTAAGAATGAGAGACTCAGAGAGCGAGAGACGCTGAGAATGAGAAATTCAGAGAGCCAGAGGCACTGAAGGCGAGTGACACTGAGAGCGAGAGAGATTCAGAGAGCGAGAGACACTGAGATTGAGAGACACTGAGAGTGAGAAAGATTGAGAGAGAGGAATTCAGAGAGCGAAAGACACTGAGAGTGAGAGGAATTGAGGGAGAGGGACACTGAGAGTGAAAGAAACTAAGAGTGCGAAAGACACTGAGACAGAGAGATTAAGAAAGAGAAGGAGAAACGCCATTTACGTATTTACTTCTACAAGAGTGTCTGTAAACGTCACAGACACAAGCTCGACGTTCGTGGGTCATTAAGATCGCGATAATTAAGGTTATCGGTTGCGGCGGGTTATTCACACGACGTTCCGTCTTTCACTTCTATATTCTCAGTGAGAAACACTTTTCACAGAGAATGTTCCTCTCGATTGGAATGTTCCTCGTCCCAAAAAAGAGTCCAGATGGAATTCGTTCCATGTTCGATTGCACAGGAAGAATTCGAACATGTTCTTCGTTGGTTCTCTATAACCTAAAGAGAGAAAGAGAGAGACAGAGAATAGTCCAGTGGAGAACTTGCGCAGGAAATAGAAGGAATGGAATGGAATATGATGCAGAATGATAACTGAATATTCTGCATTTATCTGAATCGAAAGGAAAACGTCCACATAAAGAATGTAGTAATTGAATCCGAATGGAAGAAGCAATTTTTAAGGAATATATCATTCAGACGTTGATATTGTATACATTATACACTCTCTTTCACAAGTATTAACACTTTACTCAAAAGTTTCGTTCCAAAAGTGTGTCAAAAGTAACGCTCGATCCTATAAAAAAATACTCAAAGTGCAAAGAATTAATATAACACGTAATAAAATACAAATAAGTATTACATAAAACTATATATTAAAATTATAATTAATAATTATATATAAATAAATACAAATAAATATTATCCCTCTTCTCAAAAATTTTATTCCAAAAGTGTGTCAAAATTAACGATCCTATGAAAAGAAAATAGAGTGCAAAGAATTAATATAACACGTAATAAAATACAAATAAATATTATACAATATTTATAGCGTATCATAGTATATTAATATTATATACGAATATCTTTTATCGAAAACTATGCCAGGGGAAGTAGGGACGAATATTTGAAGCAGGAACGTCACAGAAAAATCGGGGTCGAATTCAGCAGTGAATGACGAGGATCAAGGATGAAATCCAGGGGAGAGAGAAAGAGAAAAAAATATTGGCTAGGAAAATCGGTTCTCAGACGTCGAGGGGGGATTAATCTTGGCAGTGGAGAGAAGGGTCTAAAAGGAAAACAATCGTGTGGGAACATGTGGCGGACAGTTTAAGTTTTCAGGGCAGCTGTGCTCTTCCTCCTGGGGTTCTGTCCCACGAAGGGAGAGACGCGTTTAGCTTTTTATCTTCCCTATGATTCGATGCAGCTATATGTAACATCTGGCACGGACATGTAGCAATTTCGAAGTTTCCCGCCGTACCGGCGTCTCCTATTCCAGGATATTGTTTTCCAACCTGGATATAGTACTTGCTTCTTCTGAGAAAGCTGATCGATGGCCTTCCAAACCACCTTGAATCCTTACGAGCCCAGTTTTGCTTCTGATAAATCTCCCTAGCTGCAAGATCTACATTTTTTACTGTCCTTCTGTGATCTCGATCGTAGTTTACATGATAAAGTATCGAAAAATTGCAACAAAGCAAATTCGTAGTTTTGAAAATTTAGCGAAAAAAGGGGTAGAAAATTTGACAAACCTTTATCTTTCAATTTTACGTAAATTCATATCTTCGAAAATAGTGAAAAAGTAAAACTTTGGTGGAAAATTGAAGAAACTTTTATCCCGAATTTTTGTCACTGTTTAACGATAAATAATGACCGTGAAAATAAAATGGAATTGATCAAATCACGGTAGTTTCCTCCTTAAAACCAGCAACCTGTTCGAAATACCAAGAGGACCATAAATTCAGTACAAAAAAGGAAACTGTTATCTCTGTACCCAAGCACGGAGTGCAAACAAACTTGGGAGCAAACTATCTCGAAAAGGAACCTAATCAAACAGACTGTTGTGTGATTATAACCATTTCCATCGCTCTTTGCGGTATCCTTTGAATCTAAGGGATTTCGTGGACGCTTAGGTTGAGAAGGAAATTAGGGAGAGGAGAGAGGATTTTGATCATCGTTCTAAACTGACAATTTGTACACTGGTCGCGCTGAGTGTGTCTCAACGACGACTACTAACACACCCTTTTTGTCTTCACGTGCAGGCTCGTTCCGTCACGCCACGTGCACGCCATAAGCGTACCTTATTAACTCGCCTGCCAGCACGCATGTGCGATGAGTTTCGAGGCTCGAAGGCAACCAATCGGAAGCCTTCGTGTCTGTGGATGAATTATTCAAACTGGCTACGTCGAACAACAGTGTGGCTAGGAGAAAAAAAAAAAAAGAAAAAATGAGAAAAACGTGGAACTGAATGTTCCGAATGAACATGGTTTTCCCTTTTTTTTTTCTTTTTCCCTTGTGTGTCTTCTGAGTACAGTGTGGTTTGCCATTGATAACGCGATTGACGGATAATTTCAACCATTTTTGCGCTTCGAGTGTTTTTTTTTTTTTTCGTACGATCGATTTGTCGATTTTAATACATTTTTGAAAATCAACCCTTTGACTACTGGAGGTTTTTTCGTATTTATCAATGTCGTACGAAAGATATGATTCTGCTACAGGCTGTAGTGTATTGAAGGTGTATATACACAAAATTTTGAGCAAATTGGTGAAGAATGTATTGAGATATGGAAGCCATTTTGGAGAACATGAGTTTTCGATGATTTTTATACGTAAAACTAATCTGTGAGTCATGTAGAGGATCTTTTTGCTCAAAGAAGTTACGTTCACATGATTTCTACTTTTTTTTTTGGACTGTCGATTATTTTATCCGTGAATTTTCCGATCAACACTTTTATTTCCTTTCTCTACATTTTGCAATCGTCGCGTTTTTTGAAGAACCTATAACTTCTTCAATTTTAAGAATACGGTTGCATTTTGTACATACAGAAATTCGAAGAAAATACAAAAGAAAGAGAAAAATCGAATTTTTTGAGACGTTCATAGTTAAAATTTCGAATTAAAATTTCAGTCTACTTGTTTTGCAAAATTTTACTCATTTCAGTGGATTTCTCTTCGAGTGGTCCACCTTCGAAAATTTTGTAAAAGATGTTACCATAAATTTAACGAAAGAAATTGTAATTTTTTAACGTTTTTAAAAATAAAAATATCCAAATTCAATAAAACCCATTGATAAACGATAAAAGTATGATTTTCTAAATTTCATATCGTTGATCCTCGAAGTACCAACTTCGCCTAAACGAAATATCTAGTATTGTACGACATTTGACATATTAATAATAGAATTTGTCGATAGATAGACAACGAGACATGTATTTCACGACGTTTTAGGGACACCTGGCTCTAGCAATCATAGATTCGCGAATAGATTGCCGGATTTCTCGAGGGAATCGAGAGTCTGTCACGTGTCGAAACCTAGATAGAGGAAAATAGCGTAGGAAAAGCGTGTGAAATGGAATTTACAGCGTACCTAGCTCACTTTCCTTACGGCGTTCCAAAGATTTACCGAAACTTTAAAAGTAGGATTAGATATGTCCGCGTGGTAACTGAGATTTGTATGGAAACGAAGTTAACAATTACCAAACTTGAGGAATAAATATCTGGTAACTCGGTTAGCTATGGAAAAGTGCACAAAGTTTTTTCACCAGCCGTTGAAACTTCCTTTCTCTGTCGGTGTCCTTACAAAGGTGGAAAGAAAAGAATGGGGGAAAAAAAAGAAAAAAAAACACAAGATGATAGAATTGTAAAGTGGAAAGGTATCCCGGATACCGAATTTAAAATTCAAAAGGTAGAATTTCCAGTGACTCTGAAACGGTTTGATCTAATTCTGGAAGAGTTGCTAGATCGTGACGATGATTCGTGGATGGAGAGAAAAAACAAAAAATGGACACGAGAAAGCTCGTTTGGTATTCGAACATAGAGACATGTGAAGGTCAACATGTTCTCCAAGGATTTTTCAGGTTTTCTGCTTAGGTACTCTTCTCGGTGAACCTTTCACCCAGATTCTCAGAAATTTACTTTGGTAATGAGTCAAATTTTAGTGATTTTCGATGTAAAAGTACGTGTAAAGGACTTTTATCGAAGAAATGAACACGTTATCGGTTAATTAGTATTTTTTTTGAATAATTATTAGCACACTCGAAACTAGAAACGTAGTCCTGCGTTATTCTTCATATTTTAGAAGAATCATTAAATCGATTTTATTATTAATAATGCTACATTAAATCGATTTTTTTCTATTCATTTTATTTTACCTTTAATTATTTTATTAATAGTAGTTTTGCATATTTTTTTTTTACATTTAACAGGTTCTACTAATCCTTTAGGATTTTCTAGAAATTTATATAAAGTTCCTTTTCATCCATATTTTGTTATTAAGGATATTTTTATATTTATTTGAGTTTTAATAATTTTTATATTATTAATTTGTCAATTCTTCTAAAATCTGCAGCTGAATCAGATTAAATCAAATATTACACTACATGGCGTTATTATAAAATATTATATTTCATTATTAAACTTGTTAAATTGTGTCATTATTTCTTAATTTAGCAATACATTTGTATATTTCAAATTATCGTTAAGATATCATGAAAAATTATTATGAAAAAGAAATCTATGAAAATCTTACTGCCTTACGTCCCTGTAAAATCGTTATATTTCTTTCTAAAAAATATATTTGATTAATTTAAGCAACTCTGTCGCTTCTAACGTTGCTACGAATTTTTCAATAATTTTTTTCAGCCTCGCGTTTGCAGTATTTAATTTTTCCAAATTTTAAACAACAAATAGTTACAATCAGCATATCTAGAAGCGATATTTTTTATATTGACACACATTTAAATAGATCCTGGCGATATTCATTATATGCAGCGTTCAGTTGAGCGTTTAACCCGAAAATCACCGATGCGAATGTGTTAAAATATAAATGAACTAATTGATTTTCATTTGAATACTAAATCGCGGTTAAAAATGTAGAAAAAAGTTTGACGAAGAACTGGGTAGAATTTTATAGCAATTATTTCTCAGGAAAAAAAAAATGAATTTTCCATTTTTCCAAGTGAAACGAGAAATTTTTTGAGAAGAAACTGCGAATTAATTAGTAGAGTTAAATAACAAACACACCGAATTTCCAGGATACAAACCATTTTACCGCTAGCCTAATTATCCTAGGCGAAAATGAATTTCCTACGCCCTCCCTTCCCCGATTTCTGCCATAATGAACGAAAGGCTTAATTACCCGTTCGTGCGGCTTCATGCTACCTTGACCAATTCCAAGAGCCGCGAGATCCTAGGCAATTAAGCCTACGAAGCAATTACTCTAAAGCTTCGCTTCGACGACGTTGTTCGATCGAATTCGCGAAGTTTAAAGTGTAAATATTCAGGCTTTTGCTGGCCGAGGATCGTCGCGATGAATTGATCGGCCAATTTTTCCGCCGTTTCTAAACGCTCTTGTTCGCCCGTCAGCCTCTCAAGGCCGCTAATGAAGCTAATTGGGTGTAACGACATTCTGTCGTAAGCTCCCGTCAGCCTGCTACCGCTTCGACGAAGCCACACGTCCATCCCACACGCCTCGTGCCTTTTTTCTATTTTTTTTTTTTTACTCTTGCTGTTTTGCTCAAGCTTGACCGCTACTCTTGTTAGGGAAATTTTTATTTAGGAGGTTTATTAATTTTCTTTTCTTCGTTGTGATTGAGACACTTGCATTTGGATTTTCTACACGTTTATTAGTGGTTATTTGAAAATATTCCTCTGAGATTAGAAGAAACTAAAGATGATGAGAAAAATTCTGTTTTTTTCTTGAATTTTTCTATGTGAAAAGCTTTTTTTTTTAGAGCCTTGTCTGTTTGGATTTTACTGTATTTCTTTTTGCTCAAGCCTGATCGCTACTCGTATTGCGGAAATTTACCAACGTAAGAAGAATTTTTCTGACGCTACTTTTCGCTTCGAACATTTTATATCAAGCTTTCAACAGAGGATCATAGCAGACAATTTTAATACACGGTTCTAAGAAGAGAGATTCGTTCGATCTGTCGACCGGAAGCCCGCTCGTTATGCCCTGTTGCCCATTTCGGTAGTCTGGGAGTCATAATTCGCTCATGTTCCAAGCCTCCCCGGGGAGAAACCGGATATATACGTGTCTTTTGTTACTCGACAGCTAGAGAAATCCTAAGGATTTCCTCGCCTAAAAGAACTACCTGTACCCTCCGATCTCTCTTCAACATCTGTTCCGCTATATACCCTCTTTTCCTTCCTCTTTATTTCATCCTTGAAACACCGAAAGAGACAATTTTCACGTATCTAAGTCTAACCACGGGAACGTTTAATCACAGCTTGAATATATCACCTCGATGAAGTTTATTGAAACCATTTTTCATATATTAATTCCAATAACCTCTAATTAGGCGATTTTTCATCGTGAATCAGTCACCAAGCTCGAAGTTTGCGAGCTCATCTCTAATCACCGACGATAATAAACTAGAATTTTCTTAAAATTCAAGTCAACCAAGCAGAAATCATCGGTACACTTTCACATATTAATCAAATTTGAGCAAAATCGTTCTTGTTTCCGTAAATAACGACGAGGACGTCGAATAATATCGTTATTCACACACGTAACATTTATCTCTTCCTCGTATCTCTCCGTTTAAAATTCGCGAAATGACACGAGCGAGCGTTCATGTCTTCCTCGTCATTATCATCGAACAGAGAGAACCCGAAAGATTTTCTCTTGGATGTTTAATAGACGAGGTTTCGACACGAATCACCGTCACGAAAGCCTCTGGATAATCTAGCGGTGATCGAGAATCTACGTTACAACCAGACAACAACGACGACGACGAGGATGATGATGACATAATCACGCTCTGGCTAATAATCGAGGCGTTTCTCGTCGAGTCGCGTTCAATTAAAGACAGGAATCCAGTCTGGTTGTTTGAACGTCGACGCGTGTGAACGTCGCTTAAGCTAGGAGACAGAACATTGATGCAAAGTGTATGTACGAGAGAGTGAAGTGCACACACGGCCGCTGATCGTAGCGTTGATGGTTTTTGATTGGCCGGAAGTGACGTCACGGCGACACGCATCGCGAGCCAGAGCATTAATCCTCTGCTGTGTCTTCGTTCGAGTATTGTACGACGTTTCACGTGTATGTTTACTCTTGTTCAAACGTTTCGTCGTTGCTTCTTCGTGATTGGATGAAAGTATAGGTAGCATTAGGTGTATATATATATATATATATATATATATATATATATGTATAAAGAGAGAAAGAGATGTTGCGCGCTTTTGATCGTGGCCAATTGCACTTAATCTCGCGGCACGATGCACCACGCAACAGGGATCAAAGGTATTTCACGACGCGTGCCTCTCGCCGGTGGTATTCGGCTGATGATCTTGCGATTCGAGGTTGTTCAACCTTGCTTAACAGACATTAGTACGTTTGGAACAGTTGATTGATCGGTTGATGAACGATTCAATTGGTTACCGATGGTTAAAGGAACGTACTGTTTGTGGTAGGATTTTCTGATGTTTGATGAATTTGATCGAGCGGTGTATTTCTGAGGAAAACATGGATAAAGATACGATTTTGTCGAGACTTTCGTGTGGTAGAATTTTCTGATATTAGATGATGTGGTTCCGGTTATTGTATTTCTGACGAAGACACTGATAACGTGATTGTTTAAACCTTCACATGGCAGAAATTTGGGGTGCTAGGTGAAGTTTTTTGATCAGAGTATTTTTTTTTATGAAGATACTGATAAAAATGAAATTTTCTAGACTCTTCACGTGATAGAATTGTTTGGTGGTAGGTGAGGTTAGTCGAATTAGTGTCTTTCTGAGAAACGCTGATGAAAATAGAATTTTTTAGACTTTCTTGGCCAGTGTCCAATTTTGTTCTGATCTCGACGTTTCGCCAACATTGCAGTTAACTTCCTCAGGGTATCCATTGAATAGTTGATAATTATCAAGACATTATCGTAATTATCATAACGTGGAAGCCTCGAATAGTAATTCAACTGATAAAGACATTTAATTAATTAATGAGAGATATTGTTAGAAATCGTTCGTTGATAGCGAGCAGAATTTCGCGTAGGAACTTAAAAACAGAGACAATAGTAAGCTAGACAGCAGAGTTAGGATTGCTTGATACTGGTACCAGTACGGTGTCAAGTGATACTAATGTCACGGTAAGTGGTTATACTCCGTATTACTGCATACTATCGCCATTACTCACGGCTACAACAATGGTAATTGCCGTCTCTGAGGACACCATTTTTAACGTTGATACCATTATTAGACCACTGCCTTTGATAATTCCATTCCATGACTCTGAAATGAGATCATTCAAGGTTATTTCATCGGAATCAACGGAACGATGAATATACATATCTCCTGATAAGTATACCATGGATTTTTTTATGCATTTATAGGAAATATACAGGTGCAAAATTGCACATAGTGCTTTTTGTAATACCTACTAAATATTAATATTAATTTTCATAGATGAGAAATTTTAAAGTGCAAAATTGCACAGAATAGATGACAAAGTTGCAAATTGCAAAATTGCACCGAATATTAGTTAAAATAATTGTCTACCAAAGTTCCATTTTTCTTTACTCATCAAATAAAAAAAAAAAGAAATGAATTTTTCATTTTCGAAAATATGAATTTTCATGAAAATCTAGAATCTACTGATAAATGTACAAAAAGAGTTTGTAATTTAGAGATGATAGGATCGTAAAGAGCATCGAATTCTTCGTCAAATGAAGAATGGAGAGAATAAAGTAGGAACAAGTAACCAGCTAGATAGTAAAGAGCTGAGACGGATGAAAAAATTCATTGTAGTCACAGGTAGACGATGAAGCGTGTACCATGGAGAAATGGCCTTTACGACGTGCGAAATAATACGGTTGCATCGAGGCTAAGTAACGCGTGGCAGCTCGTAACGAGCGTTCCGTGCGAGCTGCCGCCCGCGAGACGCGCAACCGGAAGGTACATAAAGTCAACGAGAGACCGTCAAGCTGCGCTTCCTGTCATAATTTATAAACTAACACGACCCACGTCCTTCGATTCCGCCCTCGAGTCATCGATTTTTCTCTTGATTTCACACCGATGACATTTCTACCTTGCAATCGATGTTAAACGCGTGTATCTACAGTACGAATAATAATTATTTCTCTATAATCTCAATAAAAAAAAAAAAAAATAAAGATAATACTGAAAAGGAGCTGTGTGGATTGGAAAATAACCGTAACGAATTAAAGAAAGCAAGAAAAAGCAAGAGTTTCAATTTTTCCAAAAAGCTCTTGGCCTGACGATAGTTGCTAGAACCGAGGAAAAAAGTGTGATAAATGTATAAATAATTATTTAAATAAATTTTTGTATGAATTCTACTAGCCAAGGCAAAGATAAAGTTACTACAGCGAATAATTTTTGTGTTAAATAATTATTGAAATAACCTCTCGTGCGAATTAAATTTTAATCAACCTTTGTTTATTGCAATAGCATAAAATAATTTTACATTACTCGTTTTCTCTGTTCACGTGAAATTTGGAGTTCGTAACGTTTAGGAACTAGGTTAAACTGTGGTCGTCGACTAAAAATAAGTAACAATCAACTAAACTTTGATAGATGAACCAACTACGCTAAATCTTAGAGGGCAAAACAGAATCTCTTTTTATTATTTATTAGTATTATTTCTAGTTTAAAATAAATCTGTGTCTATCAGAGTAATCTTGCTGAAGCGACGTGGCTCGACAAAATTCGATCTTTCCATGGAAATCGAACACAATGGCAACAAGTATTCTCTTGTACGTTTATCCTCGCGTCTTAATTCTCGTTTCCACAGGAAAATCTCATTCCAGTCGATCACTATTAACGTAATTTCCTATATTTGCCGCCTAAAGAGCATAATGTTTCATCAGTGTGTCAGATCTTTCTCTTCTTCTTCTTCTTCTTTCACGAAAGACCAAACTGTAGGAGAAGCGAGGTCCTCGAAGAAGTTGTCGAGTGCAACAACAAAGGGTAGCCGGATTACAGGGGTTTTAAGACGTATATACGAGCTCGTAAAACTGCAAAACCGCACACTGTGTCGCGGACGCGGAGATTTACGTCCTCCGGGAGCCGCTCGACGGATTTAATTACCAGGCCGCTTATTTTTAGCCGAAACGCCGGATTCAATCTGCCGACAGCGATCGTGTACTTACTTTTACCCCTTTATGCCTGCCTGTAAACACGAAACCCTCTCGCGAAAAAAAAGAAAGAGAGAGAAAATTGGATAACGCTCGCTTGTTGATCTACTTCTTTCCTTTCGTGCTTTTCAACAAAAGAGAAATTCGCTTTTCCTTGAGGAACAATCCGATGGAATTGTTGGGTGAATTTTTTCGCTTCAATTTATCAGATTGATACACGTGAAGTGAATTCCTTCTGAAATCTCAACGTCTATCGAATCTTAAGTTATTTGTGGATTATTTTATTAATCTTTTTGACTATAGTGTCTTAAATCGTTTCTTCCCAACGTTGCTTGTATGCAACGTTTAAGAAAATATTTCTTTTCTTCACCAACAGGAATTGTTTTCACAATTTTAGTAGAAAATTTATTGTATTACATGTTGATATACTTTTTTTTTTTTTTGTTATGTAAAATATATTATAGCGAGGAATTAAAGAGGCGTAGTGTCGCGGCTTGTTAGTTCGAAGATTATCAATACGAATTCTGAAATTTTTCATTTTCGATATTTATTCTACCATTTTCTGAATATTACTCGAATCTGAAATTTTCCGCGTACTGAATTTACATTGAGAAAACAGAATGAAGAGTGTTTGATGAAATCGACTAATTTTTATGGTTAGATGATTCTCACATAATTCTTAGAAAATTGACGACGAATCAAATCTGCCAATGAGTATCGTAGAATTTATTTTTCAGTCGAATTAAGGAGGAAGAAATGGATTAAGAATTTTCTCATTTTATTAAGCGTAGAAATAAATTCTGTTACAATACAGTCACGTAAATACAGTCATTTAAATCAAAATATTCGCGATGGTACTCGCAAGTTGGTAAAAAAATGATCATCAACAATTTCGACGATTGATCTCTTTCCATTCTCTTCAAATAAACCGTCGATTGCAACCAAAAGTCAGAAAGAATACATTTCTACACTTGATACTCCCAGTTTCCTTCGAATTCGATAAAATTTTACAATTTCCAAAGCGTATTCGAATCTTCCGCGTAGTACAAACTGGATAATCTCTCTCATCTTCGATCAGGAATATCCGAACTTCCCGAAACTACCTATCGACAGTTGAAGAAACGATAGTTGCGTGGCTTCTCGAAATCGCCAGTTCCTCCACCCTCGTGGAAGCCGTAATTTCCCGTAGTGGAACTTTTACGTTAGTCGTAAGCAAGCACTTTACTTGGACGTTTAATGCGTCGAGGGGTTCGATCGACGTACCATAAGAGAAACCAGGTGGAAGGCGCGTGAAAGCATCTCGTCCTGCGCGAGTACATTGTTGCGCGACCTCCGTATCAACGCGCGTTGCAAAGCTGTCCGCGTTTTCACAGCGCGCAGGGGTAATGTAGTAGACACAACGGACGAGCCTCGTAAATCTGTCGTCCTTTGGCGAAAGAGGAGCGCGGCTAATGATACGACCGAATGCAGCCCCTGTAAATTGGCAGGTCAATCTTCCGATACGACGCTAATTAAATTCATCGAAACGCCACCCACTTTTTCCATAATGGCTTTGTCGAACGGGGGAATTCATTGGCATTCGAGATCGACTCGCGTGAGTTTTGCCGGTTAATATCAACGAAGAGCGATTCATCGCGAGTTTTATTTTCCCTGTCTTTCAAATCAGATCTTTATTACGCCAATAATAATTTTGTTCTTTTCAATTAAATCTTTGTTATACTCATTGATGATTTAACACGTTGACTACTACGGTACTTTTTTCAGGATTCCGGTGTGAAAAGTCAATTTAATTTAATCTTGTTATATTATTAAAAATTCCTATTATAGTGTATAGTAATTATAAAAAAGCATATAGAATGTGTTTATTATCATAAACAATAAAAATATTCTTTTGCTCGTTGATTTTGAGTAAACTTCGTATTATTATATTTTCTGTTCATTTGTTAATAAATTTTCTTAAAACCAGTAGTAATTTTGTGTTCTCTTCCCTGTTTATTCATATTTACACTGATAGACTACGAATTTCATCGTAGCTGCACAAATGTGGCAAGTAAACAAACTACCAGATAACTCGTAGTTGTCAGTCAACGTGTTAAGTCAAATCTTCGTTGTACCAATGATAAAATAACATAGGTGTAACAGTATTTTTTTCTTTTTTGGTGCAATCTTTTTTATATTATTTACTTTTCTAACACAGACCTTTTCACCGATTTCTCTGGAAATCTTTTTAGCAATTTTAGACATCTGTTGAATGACAAATTGTACTTGTTCGTTCGGTATCAGGTTATTCTTCTTTGCATCAGTTTCCATCGTTACGCCAACAGCATCCGTGTTCCGCTGTCAAAACCTCTCGGAGCCGCATTTGAGTCCGCAACCAGGGTACGAAAAATCGCATTGGCGTGTCGAAAAATCGGGGCACGCACGCGCCATGCCCGGCCAAAAAGATTCCGCCGCCGCGGCGCTGATGCAACGTCGAACCAGCAGGGTTTTTGTTCGTCGTTGCGCCTAGAGGCCGACGGGGGTTGGAGGGAGGGAGGATACAACATCCAGACCGGGCCGATTTGGAGGTTAGGGTCGACTGGTTAGGTTGGCATAGAAGGCTAGAAGGGCGGAGGAGAAAGGGAGAGAGGGAGAGAGAGAGAGAGAATCTGGGGAGCATCGAGGTAGAGGGCCCCTTGCCTTTGGAAGCCCTCCGGAACACACGGTAGTTCCGCGCTCGAGAGAGCAGGCCTTTGTAGCGGACATGGCATCGTGCCAAAATCTCTCTCTGTCTCTGTCGTTGCGTGGTCTTCTCTTTCTTTCTCTGTCGTTCCCTCTCCTCTTCTCTCGAACCCTCTGTACCTCTCATCGTTCTCTCCTTTTCTCCCTCTCTCTGGTTTTGGCGTTCTCTCTACCCCGTTTGCCTCTTTTTCTCTGTGTCTCTGTCGCTCTTTGCATTCCTCTCGCTCTGTGCCTCTGTTCTCTCTGCCTTTCTCTTTCTTAGACTCTCTCTGCCTCGGTCGCTCTCTCTCTCTCGCTCTCTCTGCCTCCGTGTTTCTATTTTTCTCTGATTCGCCCTGCGTCTCTCCTTTTCTCTCTCCCTCTCTCTGGCTGCTCCCGCTCTTCGACAACGAGAAGCGGCTCCCTACTAGCGGACCTGCGAAAGCCAGCCCCGAAAGCCACGTTCCATTTATTGTCCGCGTAGAAAACGTACGACGCCACCGCGGCCCATCGCCGAAATAATCGAAGGACGGGCCGTCGGCGGAAAGGTCATGGATGCCTCTTTTAAGAGACAGAGAAAGATCGCTAGCTTCGTCTTTTTCCACAATTTGTTCACCAGTTGGCGAACAATCTTAGATAGCGTAATAACGTCTACATATATATACACGTGATCTCAGATAAACACTTTAAAGTAGAAATTCGTTAGGTTTCTTTAGGTTTGATGCAGTATGACGATGTTATACTATGGTTGTTGATCTTTTTTCTCCTGATGAAGACGTTCCTTTACACTTCTGCATTACTTTTCTGTTTTTTTTCCTCTTTTCCACCACTGTTTAAGTAGAAGTTTGAAGCTGTTTGTCGAAGTTGAAGTTCACAGGATGCGTAGTTAAGATAATGAACGTAAAATCTTAATGAGTACCGGTGAAGTTTTAATTAAAACCTTCTACAACGTGGGCTTTCTTGTTCGCTTTTTCTTGAAACGATTGGAAGAAGGATTTAACAATGTAAATTAATATTACAGAAGCATAGACACCTGTCTACGGAAGGAAATCGAACTCATAAACGAAACAGTTCAGAATATTCCTTTTTGTAGTTTACGGTAAAGATAGTTGAAATTCTTTCCTATCGTAAGAATGTTAAATAGCTAAATTCTATTCCCAAGGATCCATCGTTAGATTCTTCTCCGCATAAACGGAGAGACACACGCATACCGTGGAACATCAACGAGACGTTAAGCAATTAACTGAGTTGTAGTCGGAAAACTGGGTCATCCTTTTTAAAGAGATAACCTTTCCACCCCCGAAGCGAAGCTTAATGATTGCGTTTCGTGGCGGTGGTGAAGGAAATTCTTGGACGTTCCTTTGGATAAAGGAGCGTGCAAAGAGAATTAACAAAGTGCGCGTATATATACCGTGAGTCTCATTAATATTCGGACAGTCTTTAAAACGGAATAACTTTCTTAAAATTAGACCACACGACGTGAATTTTTCTTTTCGAGGAGACAGAAAGATTAGTTTATTCGACAGCGTGTGAAAGTAGTTTCTGAAAAAGTTGTAATTGCTCGAAATTAGTAAACTAATTAAAATAGAACGATTTCGATGAAATTTTCAACATAATCGAAATAAATCTACAAAACGTATTTTTTTTTTTTTTTTCAGAGATCCTTATTATTTCCTTTATAATTCCAACCAGTGGTAGTTTTTTAAAAAATTTCTTTGCACGCCATCTAGTACACTAATTCTTCTAGCCTCTAAAAAAGAAAAACTCACGTCGATTGGGCCAATTTTAGAAAAGTTGAAAGCCATCCAGTACACTAATTCTTCTAACCTCTAAAAAAGAAAAAATACTCACGTCGTTTGGTCCAATTTTAGAAAAGTTATTCAATTTCAAAAGGTGTTGGAATATTTATAATATTCATCGTAAATAAAACTTCGTAAAAACAAAAAGATGGCACATTTTTGTCTAATACTGCTCGAGAAAAATTCGCGTTCTGTGGTCCAATTGAAAAAGAAAGGTTATTCTGTTTCAAAGCCCAATGTCCGAATATTAACGAGAGTCTTTGTATATATGGTATATCACACGTTTTCCTTTCTTATATTCGCATATTCGTTCAACTCGCCTTCCACGAAGAACGCGAAGAAAGTCTCTCTACCATCCTTTCTGAGAAGCGTGTCGGATATTGAATTTCGTGCGATGAATATCGTCGAGGAACCGAGAAAATTCCTTTTATTATATTTTGATTCGTAGCCAGCTGTACCGTGGAATATTAACGAGGCATTAAAGCCTTCCTGTTAGACTGGGTCATGCTTTTCCTACCGATAAAACCCGCTTTTTCCACCCAGGATCAGCGCGAACGAATCTTAATTACTCCGTATCATGTGAAGAATATTAAAAGGAACTTACGAAGATACCCTTTTATCCGGACAGCCAACTTAACGTACGCTATGATACTATATTGCGATGATTAAATACTTAATATACAGCGTTAAACCGTGTTATCTTTATTCAACCTGTTCCTTACCGCTAAAAATAAGAAGGAAATGTCACGTGAACGCTTTATTGGAAAGTTGCAACGTTACGAAGTGAAAATAACGTAGAATCTGTTTTTTGAATCGTGTAAAAAGACACACTGATCGCCAGTTTTACGACTGATGAAGATTGGATCTCTTTAACGATCAATCCAACGATATATAAGTCGTTAATATAGAGGAAATGAGCACTTTTTATTTCAGGATTTGTTGTCACGTCTATTAACGATTTTTAACACTTCGACGACTACGTAGATTTCATTTAAACAATATTTCTCGGCTGATATCGCGTATTCGCGATTTTATTCGCATAAATCGGATGAGTAGAAGATAAATCTCTATTTTCCGATTTTTGTGTGTGTGTGTCGTAAATAACGAATAATAAAATGAGAATTTAAAATTTGGAAATGTGGTCAAATTCTCGATTTCTTTCGAATTTTTCTCTTCAAATTTTCTCGAGCCTGTGCAAGTTTGCAAACTCGCGAAAATTAACCGGTGGCAAGTGAAAATTTTTGTCGAGAAAGTGTTAAGATGTAATACTTGAACATTTCTGATTAAAACGTTTAGTATATGATATGAAATTAAAATAAGCTAACCGGAAGTAACGTGTAATTAAAATAAAACGGAAAAACTTCATTTTTAGAATTTCCTTCGGTGATTTAAACATGGGCACACTTGTAAAGCAAAGCTTGCGTATTTTCAGGCTGAAAATATTCGAAAACACGTTCGAAATGTGGATAAACTTGACGTTATAAAAATAAGAAGCAAAAAAAACCCATCTTTACATTAATTATTCCAAGTAAAATATTCCAGCAATAAATAATTATCAATCAAAGAGAACATTCGCAATATCGCGATGCGGAAATTCGAATTATACGAACGTTTCGCGTTTCCAGGGTTAATTACAAATTTAATTAGTTAACAAAGTTAATTTCGGTATTAAAATTTCGTCCAAACAGTATTTTTCACGAGAAGGTTTTAATAAATTTTGTATTATACCGGTATCGAATGAAATTGAATAACATAATCAGTCTTTCGATAAATTCCGCATTTCCTATTATTCCGAGTTCTGTTTTAAACGAAACATTTACGTATCAAAGTTCGTACGACGATTTCACGTAATTTGTCCTGTATAATTTAGTATAACAATGTACGACAGATAAAGAGAGAGAGAGAGAGAGATAGAGAGAGAAAGAGATTTCACTGATACGGAAATAAAGATTAAACGTCTTTTGAAGGTGGAATTTGCAATGTCGAGGCTCGGTACAGCTGAACAAGGCCTCGGTATTACTTTGTAAACGTCGTTATCGTTTAAAGAACAGAGAGAATATTTCCCTCGGCGAGATACGATATCGATATAAGTGGAAATGCTTGAAATATTAAAGAGAGGAAAATACCGGAAAGGTCATGGTTACCGGATGCAACGACGGTTTAACTGACGCAGTCCTCTCGAGTGAGGCAAACTTTCTTTTTTTTCCACTGAATTTTTCTTTCTCCGCTGAATAAAACGAGAGACTCGTTATTTCGGTGGTTTTTCTTCCTTCTTTTTCTCGATGTTTACTGTTAAACCGTGACAAATATGTAATTTCCTCTTTCTCACGTGTATTTCGGCTGACGCTTGCACAACTTGTTAGTACAACGATCTTAATTCATTTTAAACCGTTCTCCACTCGCCCACGCAACTTGCACAGCCTTTCTTGTACACCTGCTGACACATTTCTGCTACTTTCTTTAATTTAAGCAGTGTGATCTTATTTTTTTCGCGTTTTTGTGGATGATGGATCGCTGATTTTCTCTTGGATCTGAGGAAATTTATTGGTGAAACTTTTCAGGAAGCTTTTGGAGATATAATTCTAGGATTTCTGATATTATTCTTGAATCTGGGCATCGTGGTCTAATTTCTCTGCTTCTTTGTCGATGATGAATCAGTGATTTAAAAAATGCAACGTGTAATTTTTGACGAAGCTTTAGGAGGTGGTAGAATTTGAAGATATTTTGGTATTAATTTAAATATTGCTACTTTCTTCAATGCAGATATAGTAATTTAATCTTTCTGTTTCTCTATTGATGATGAATTACTGATTTTTCTTTGGATTTTTGAAAATTCATTGTGCAAAATTTTTACGAAGCTTTTGGAACCATTAAAATTTCAGAATTACTAGGATTAACTCAAATATTGCTACTTTCGTCGATATAGATATAGTAATTTAATCATTCTATGTCTCTATCGATGACGAATCACTGATTTTTTCTTGGATTTTTGAAAATTCATTGTGCAACATTTTTACGAAGCTTTCGGAACCATTTGAATTCCAGGATTTCTAGGATTAAGTCAAATATTGCTACTTTCTTTAATGCAGACATAGTAATCTAATCATTCTGTGTCTCTATCGATGACGAATCACTGATTTTTCCTTGGATTTTTGAAAATTCATTGTGCAAAATTTTTACGAAGCTTTTGGAACCATTTAAATTCCAGGATTTCTAGGATTAACTCAAACATTGCTACTTTCGTCAATACAGATATAGTAATTTAATCATTCTGTTTCTTTATCAATGATGGATTACTAATTTTCTCTTGGATGTTAAGAAATTCATCGTGCAATTTGTTACGAAGCTTTTAAAGATATTAGAATTCAAGGATTTTTAGTATTAACTTAAATCTTGCTACTTTCTCCGATGCAGCCACGGTGGTCTCATTTTTCTGTTTCTTTCTCGATGATGGATCGCTAATTTTCTTCTGAATATTAGAAAAGTTTATCGTGTAATTCATTACGAAGCTTTTAAAAATATTAAAGCTCAGAGATTTTTAGTATTAACTCAAACATTGCTACTTTCTTTAATAATCTTGATCCAAACCTTCTGTTTCTTTATCGACGATGGATTACTAATTCTCTCTTGATTATTAGAAAATTTGTTCTACAATTTTTAACGAAGCTTTCAAAAACATTAAAATTCCAGGATTTTTATTAATAATTCTTATATAAATTGATCGTCGTCGCGTTAACTATTTTTGTACGGAAATACGAGCTTATCTTTCTCGAAACCAAAAATTCTTCACACAATTTTCCCTCCAAATTTCAGAAGCACTATTTACCAGAATTTTCGTGCAATCGATACCGGATATAAATCAGAATCTCTGAGATCTCAGCAAATAGAGATCCGCTTGTTCTCGGAAAGTCCTGAAACGAGGAGTTGATTGCCCGTAAAGAATTCAATTTTACAGACTGAAACGTCTCGTTTTCCAAAAGAGTCTCGGAAGTTTCTGACGCGTCGCGAAGGCGGCTAGAATCCAATTAACCAAATCGACTCTCGGCCAATTACACGGATTAAAGAAGTTCAGGCAGGGACGCGTTCAGACGGAATTCACCGATTCCACGTGGCCGTCGTTCGAGCGTTGATCGTCGCGTTAAGCTGCTTGAACCTCGCGGCTTTTCGCGCGGGAACAGCATTACTTGGTAAGCCAGCCTTTACCTCGAACCTTTTGCTTTTTCCTCGTGAACGTTTTTCGAACGAAGCTGGTCCCATTGTTCCTTGGTATCAATGGAGATGCGATATCGCGTCTTTCGACTCGATATCACCCTTGGATCTTGGATCTCCTTTCGAGTTCGTAGATGAAAATTCAAATAAGGGAAGGTTGCTTCGAATTTTCATCCTTTTCTCCTCGAATATCCCTTTTCTCACCGAAATTTGTAACTTCAAACGACTTTTTTTTTATAATTATCATAGAGTACTAAATGTGTCGATCTTTTAAAGTTAACTCTTTCAAACAATTTGTCGCAGTTTTATAATTGTATAATAATAAATAATTTTTGAACCTTTTTTTAAGGTGGTGTAAATTCAATTTTGAACAAAAATGAGTTAATGAATGGTTTTAGAAAGACGTGAATGTTTTTTTTTTTATATTTATAATAACACAGTCAATGAATAAATGGATCTATAACACTTAAAAAAAAAAAAGGTTCATTTATTGATTTAATTTTCTGCTCAAATATTGAGCAGAATGAACCTTTTATAATATTATATAATTTTTCGCAAATAAAATTAATTTGGTAAATGTTGTTGGAATTAATCACTTTGGGCTTTCGAGAAGCTCGATCGTTTCGGAAAAACGGGAGAAAATTCTACTAAAGCACATAACTCAAATGCAATATTTTCGAATTTCCGTACTAAAGCACGTGATTCGAGCTTAATTTTTCGCAAATAAAATACATTTGGTAAATTTCATTGGAATTAATCACTTTGGGCTTTCGAGAAGCTCGACCGTTTCGGAAAAACGAGAGAAAATTCTATTAAAGCACATAACTCAAATGCAATATTTTCGAATTTCCGTACTAAAGCACGTGATTCGAGCTTAATTTTTCGCAAATAAAATACATTTGGTAAATTTCGTTGGAATTAATCACTTTGGGCTTTCGAGAAGCTCGATCGTTTCGGAAAAACGAGAGAAAATTCTATTCTTCGAATTTCGTCGAACATCTGGCGCTTAATTAGCAAACAGAAGTTCCTCGGCTCTTTTTGCTCTGCGAATTCTCGCGGCTTTTATTTATATTTACCTACCCTCTCGTATTTCCACGGACCCCTTTTCTTCGCGCGACAAATCGAATTCCTCGCGCGAGCGTGAAAGGAAGAATGGCGCGGCGTCTCATCGACGAAATTAGATCAGGATCGTCGCCGTGAACGAAATTCTTTTCGCAAGCAATTTCCTTGCCCCCGGCTTGGATCTTACTCGCGAGAGGAAAATTCCAGGTATAATCGATATTTCAACCGTGGATATAATAATATACAAAACGAGTCAACGAGAGTTTACCAACTTCTCGAGAAGATAGAAAGATTAGTTTATTCGACAACGTGTGAAAGTGGTTTCTGAAAAAATTGTAATTGCTCAAAATTAGTAAAGTAATTAAAATAGAACGATTTCGATGAAATTTTACAACATAATCGAAATAAATCTACAAAACGTATTTTTTTAAATTTGCATCGCAGATTCAGATAAAAATAATGATAAATAGAAATCCTTAGTATTTCCTTTGTAATCCCAAGCAGTGGTAATTTTTTCAAAAATTTTCTTTGCACGCCATCTACTACAGTAATTCTTCCAACTTCGAAAAAAGAAAAACTCACGTCGTTTGGTCCAATTTTAGTAAAGTTGAAAGCCATCTAGTACGCTAATTTTTTTAACATCTAAAAAAAAGAACTCGTATCGTTTTTTTAAATTTTAGAAAAGTTGTTCAATTTTAAAAGGTGTCCAAATATTTATAATATTCATCGTAAATGAAACTTCGTAAAAAATGGCACATTTTTGTCTAATACTGCTCGAAAAAAATCGCATATTGTGGTCTAATTTGAAGAAAAAAGAGTTATTCGGTTTCAAAAAGTGTCCAAATATTAACAGGAGTCTTTGTACATGCTATATTACACTTTTTATCTTATTGTATATGCTATATCACAAAACGAGTCAATGAAAGTTTACCATCAAAACTAATTCGTTATTTATAACTCGTAATTCTCCATCATCCATGGAATTCCTTTTCATACAGAGATATTTATTCCCTGGCGTTCGCGAATTTCGAAGCGGATCATAATTCGCTCGCGATATATTCTCCCCATTGTGCGCGAATTTTCCTCTATCTCATCGAGACAGGAAAATCCTTCGTAGGTACATAAAGTACCCAGGAATTCGAGCTTCCAGAGGAAATCGAAGGACGAAAATAACGTGAAGAAACTTATGGATCGAAGGAAAGAGAGCAGGAGTACGCGTGGCCGCCGTGTTACTTCCGGTTACTTCCCTAGCGAATTCTATTCGAAAATTGGAAGGCTTGATAGCCTGTCACGCGGAACGATATAACGACGAATTATATATATATGTATATATATATATGTATATATGAAAGCTCCCTCGAGTGTTTCTTCGCTCGGAGCGTTCGAGATTTTCCGGGTGGCCTGAATTTCCGCTTTTCCAACCTTCGATTTTACGTTCCGATGGAGAATGCGGCGTTTGATTCTCGATGAATGGACCGCCGGCAAAAGTTCGCGATTTATTATTCGAGTGTTGCTGGGCCTCTCAACGATTTCATCTCATTTTACCTGATATTTATATCGACGAGCTTGATCCTCTCTTTTATGAAGAGTTCATAAAAGAGACAATTTACGCGAGTCTGCTTTTTTAGGTAGTTTTCACGCGCGATCTTAACCCCTTGCTCTGTAACAACGAGTCAGACTCGTGGCACAGATTCTGGTTAAGATTTGAGAAAAATAATTATACTAGTGATAAACGTCAATTTTAATTCCAACTTCTTTTATGATTTATAACACTGAGGATAGCCAATTGTGATTAAACTGTAATACATTAACGTTTTTTGCGCAAAATGATAGGAAAATAGTAAACAGCCGATGCTTCAGAAATCGTAAGTGAAGGGGTTAATTTACGGTGGCCAGAAAATATTAGTTTTTTAGATGTTTGAAAAGTCGCAAGTGAGTAAACCTATTCGACGATGCTAAAACGTGTCAGTGTTGTACTGGATGAGGATAAAAGTACATTGGGATCGTGAATTAACACTTTGAAACACACGATTTAAAAAGAAAAAAAAAGAACCAAGTTGCACAGAATTTTTTTTAATATAAAAAAGTAGGAAAAACGTTCATTTCGATTATTTAACATAGAATGTTAAAAAACATATATCATTTCGATAAATCCGTTATTCCGCGTAAATTGTGGGACGTGGTGTGTTCTGATTGGTTCATGAGAAGGAAAGGAATTCCGCATTTCATGTGAAATTTTCGAATTTTTACGAAATTCAACGATTCGACGTATGAAGAGTTTCAGTTGAATTTGTATCGTTCCGTCTGTGTTTCGTTGTCGCTACATAGAAATAGAAAAAAAAATGAAATGGGGGTATTGATGGTCGTAACATGACGCGTGATTTTTATTCACTTTTCACTTTCAATGGAGCGAAGCTTTACAGCGACGCAGCGCGCTGCATCCATATGCTCCGACAAAATAGTGACCCTAGCGGGTTCGGAGCAAGGGGTGGTTTCGAAAAGGGTCTACATTTTCAGAGGAGGGGACAGGCGCCTTTACACATGAACGATAATGTATTCAAACCGTAGCCAGTGATTCTCATTCCCATCGCTGCTCCCTTTTCGACGCGTACTGCGTTTCAATTCTCAGCTTCCTGGCCAGCGGTTCTTAACCCGTGAAATCCTCGATTTTCTCTTGAAATTTGAAAACTGTTCACGAGCAATTAATCAGTTTTTTAAATATACAGACATGGATCTAAATTTTGAGTTCAGTTTTAAGGGGTTTTAACAACGAGATATTATTTAAAGGGTGTTTTTTTGATAAATGAAAAATTTGGAACTCCAAGCAGTTTCCAAGTGTGTAAAATATTTCTTTGAAACTGTTCCATCGTGGGAAATCGAAATTCTGTGTTTAGAAATTAATATACTTTCGTCTCTGATACTTCGTCGTTTAAGAGCTCATGTTTAATAAATGAAAATGTGTCTGATTAGTTACACTTTTCCAGTTGTCAAGAAATTTTCGTCAAAACTCTGATTTCAATGCCTGCCATTAATTTCTGTGTTTATAAATTAACATAGTTTCGTCTGTGTTACTTTGCCATTTAATAGCTCGCACTTAATAAATGAAAAAACATGTCTGATTAATTATACTTTTCATATTGTCTGTGAATTTTCATTTAAAATAGGGGAAAATCCATCACACAATTTTTACATTTGATTAATCTTGAAACTTTCATAAAAACTCTGACTTCAACGTCTGCCATTAATTTCTGTGTTTAGAAATTAATATAACTCATACTAAATAAAAAATAAAATAAAGAAAAGCAGTATGAATATTTCTGCTCTTTCAGTTGTCGGTGAATTTTCATTTAGCGAACTAAAATTGGACGAACTAAATTTTCTAATTATATAATTAGAAGACTAATTCACTGATTTAGATGAGGAAATGTTTACAGTACAATTTTGTACTTCACGATTAATCTTGAAATTCTCACCGGGACTCTAATTGCAATATCTCCCATTAAATTTCGTATTTCTACTTTAGTATAGCGAATGATTCTACTTTTCAAGTTTTCAGTGAATATTCATAGCTTCAGTGCTACAGAAAGACGCTAAAATGTCTTCTCATCAAGAAACTACTAATTATTTCTCATGATTATCCTATCGACACTTGCACTCTTTTAATTAATCCTACAGAAATCGAGTAATTTTACAGAAATCGCACAATCGTATGGAAGAAACAGCGCGCTTCGAGAAGTGCTTGCGTAAATCTTTCTTTAATGGAATGCAACAACTCTCCTATAAGCGAGAAGTGGTTAGATGGGGTGTTCAGGGTAGGGAACCCTCGGCTCGTTAGCTAAGCCTCTTGTTATGGTAAGAGGGTCGCACGCGTTCGCAGGATGTCATGGGGGTTGTATTGTCCCTGCAGACGAGCATTTTTATTTTCCAACCGTGGTGAAAGCTCGCGGGTGAACCTTCTTTCCTTTCTCCTGTGCATCGACTTGGAATAAAGGGTGGAATAAGTGTGTAACAAGATGCCTCGAAGATCGCTTTTTTTACAAGGTATCTTCGAGGGAAGTGTATAAATGACACTTCAATTGACTGAACGAATTTGAAACTTCTCGAGGAAAATTAATAACAATCTTACAAAATTAGGAAATCGAAAAAAGTAACTGTAAATTCGATTGCCTTAAATTTTTGGGAAGAGAAATATTTTTCCGAAAAAAGAATTAATTGTAATTTTTACAAAATTTAAAATAGAAAACAAGAAATTCAGAATAGATAGCTGCAGATTCGATTTCTCTATAAATTATTGGGAACAGATTATTCTTTTGGAGAAAAATTAATAATAATTTAAAAAAATTAAAAATAGGAATTAGAAATTTAAAACAGATAGCTATAGGTTTGATTTCCTCCAAAATTTGGAGAAAGTTTCTTCTAGAAATTAATTATTTTAATATAAAATCGTGAATTTATATAGGTGATTCTGATCATGCTATCAGCCATTGTAAAATTTCCTTTTCGTTACGGTTCACTTTGTAACAAAGGAACATCGCACGATGACAGAGATAGTTTTTCATTCGAGCAGATCCAAGCTACGAGATAAGAAATCTTCTGGCAAGAGGCATTCAACGGGCCAGGAACTTCGTGGCTGGCGATGCGATCATTCATATTTATAAATGAACATTATATTTTCATCCGAAATTATGAAATATTTCAACTATTTCCAACATTGTGAAATTTCATCAAATCTAAAGAAAGAACTTCAAATATTCCATTGTATACATACTCTCGCCGTTCATAAGTCACCGGATACATTGCTCATATTGTTGCAAAAATAACATTACACATTTCTCAACAATTCTTCGTTTCGTACGAGAGATGTTGATAAAAAACGATGGTATCGTTTCCCCGGAGCGAGAAGAGTCGTGTTAATTGCACACAATGAGACACAGAGGAGAACGTAATCTTCGAGAAAGGTGAAGTTTTCAAGTCGGTGTATTGAATCACTGAGCAAAGAAAAGTGATTGATAAGGGAGGAGGGGTGGAGAATTTTCATTGAAAAAGTTGGTAATTGCAGACTCGCGAGTCGTGTTCCACGAAGGTTTCGTCTTCCGTGACAAGAACGATTTCACGGGCCACTGGCGGAGGCAATTAACGCACGGCTTCGTTAATTCTGATCTCCTTCCTTCGTAGTTTCCTTTGACACTCTCCCTCGTCTCTCAGACTCTCTTTCGCACTTTCTCTCTCTCAGTCCCTCTCTATCTCGCTCACAGTCTCTTTGTTTCTCTCTTTCTCAGTCTTTCTCTCGTTTAGTCTCACTCTCTCTCTCTTTCTCAGTCTCTCACGCGCTTAATCTCACTCTCAGTCTCTCACGCGTTTAGTCTTTCACGCGCTTGGTCTCTCTTTTTCTCAGTCTCTCTCGCGCTCAGTGTCCCTCACTGTCTGTCTCTCTCACGCTCAGTGTCTCTCGCTCTCAGTCTCTCTCACGCTCAGTGTCTCTCGCTCTCAGTTTCTCTCACGCTCAGTATCTCTCGCTCTAAGTCCCTCTCGCTCTAAGTCCCTCTCGCTCTCAGTCTCTCTCACGTTCAGTGTCTCTCGCTCTCAGTCTCTCTCACGCTCAGTCTCTCTCACGTTCAGTGTCTCTCGCTCTCAGTCTCTCTCACGCTCAGTATCTCTCGCTCTAAGTCCCTCTCGCTCTCAGTCTGTCTCGCGCTAAGTGTCTCTCGCTCTCAGTCTCTCTCGCGCTAAGTATTTTTCGCTCTCAGTCTCTCTCTCTCTCTCTCTCTCTCTCTCTCCCCCTCTTTCCCTCGCTTACATTTTATCGTCAAATGAACTCCATTATTAAAAACTCCACGAGTGAAAACAAGTATACGAAACACCCAGTTCCGAACGCAGATAACACCGGCACGTAACGGATATTTATCACCTAATCTCCACCAGTGGTAAATTATCCACGCGTAAGCGTAGCGCATCGAAGAACTCGATTTCACGGCTGGTAGCCCTCGAACTAAAGGACAAACGAGATCAGCACACGTTCATTAGTGTAATACAGAGTTGAATATTTCCCCCCATGTTGATAGTCCAGCAACGTTGTTACAAGACACGTTTGATAAATTTATATTCAAGTTCAATTTCATGATTCAACTTAAACATAGCACGATCCTTTTTCCTTTCTCGAAGTACAAGATATATCACGATAACTTGAAAAGTAGTATCGTTCTGTTAGTTACACGTGGATTAATAGTGTCCAGGTATATACTTCGATGTTAATTCGCTCGTTCGTTCGTAGTAGATATCCTGTGTTACCTGTGATATATAATAAAAGAATACGCTGTGGATAAAAAAGAAAAAAAGGAAAGAAAAAGAAAAAAGAAGAAATAACCGATAACATAGGAGAACCTGATCGCTGGGAAACATTGCGGCGACCGTGTGCAGGGAATGATAATAACGAATGTCCCAGTTCGAATCGGTCCGGTGATTTTCATACTATTTTTAGAGCACGGTGTATGTACATTCGCGTATCACCGCGATGAATGAAACATGCCTCGGCTTTCTCGCAGCAGCTTGGAAATTATTCACGATTCTCCCTCTATTTTCGTGGATCCCTGTGCACCGAGTGACTTGTTATATCGCGTGGCTCGTGCCACCGCGTTTTTCAACATTTCAAACTGTCACGTCGCCTCGTGTCTGAAAATAATCAATAGTAACCTCACAAATTGTATTATAATGTGATCCCTGTCATGTGAATGAACGTTTGCTCATATTATATGGAAAATATTCATATCCAACAGTAATATCATTCAGATGATTAACCCTTTCCACTCGAAACTTTTGTGCTGAAGTTGAATTTTTCTTAGTTAGCATCATTACTTATGTTACAATTTACAGGTATTCTATCTTTTTTTTTTCTTTTTTTTTTTTTCATAGTTTTTGAACTTCACTGTTTCTAATCCTTCCTCAGAATCAACGTTTATATCATATTCTTCCTCCTGTGTGTACTTTCAGAGATAGTTTCAGTTTTTAATTATTCTAAACTTCCGTTTTCTTCGATCAATTATGTTTAACTCGCATCTCTCATTTATGAAATTGTTGATTTGGTCTCTTTAAATAATCTACAATCGAACTTATCATCGCTGTTTACTAATTACGTCATTTGACTCGATTTTTCTAAGCATCGAAGACAGATTAGTGTATGAAATAATAATCTTAATTAAACACAGTGCTGTATTATGAAGTGCATACACGCGAAACGTTTAAAATGTAAGTAGGAAGGACATCTGTTTAAAAAAAGGAAAAAGAACAATTATTATCGCTTTCTTAATTGTCATTCGTGTTGCTGTATCGAACGAAATGGCGACTAAGTGTCGCTTCTCGAGTGCAAAGGGTTAAATAACGATTTGTATATTCCAATTTTAACAGATCCTGTAGTTTAAGTGTTGAACTCTGTGTTAAATACGTGTACTAAATAAAAGCCTTATCTATCGCGTATAATTCTGTACTTTAAGTAATTCGAGGAATTAAACGGCAGTGTTCTTAGTTCCATTCTATTTTCCCAGGAAAATTTCTTCAGCTATCGTAACAGCGTGTAATTTTTTCATGGTCCAATTATACTTGTACGCTACACGGTAACGAGATAAACGTTTCTCGTAATAGAACTGTGACATTTATTTCATACTTTCTTTTTCTTTTTCTTTTTTTTTCTTATTTTTCTATTTGTTTATCTTACTTTTTCTCTTCGAAATACTTCATCTTCTACATATTTGATATTCGGAAGGAACTTGAAAAAAGAAGAAGACAGCTGGATAATTGCGTTGCATTTGAGGATCCTATTAGAATATTTCACGGGAAACGTTTGGTCCACTAAACGGCGAATCGCGTGCCGCACGACACCCGGTATATGGCAACACTCGAGGGGCCCCGTGCTCGTACAGGGTGCGAGCGTTAATTCATTGCGAACATGCGATCGAAAGAAGAAAAAAGGACGCATAAATTCGTCACAAATCATCTTGTAAAAAAAAGAAGAAAAAAGAAACAGAAAAAAGCAGAAAAGCATGATAAGAAGATTTGAAGAGCAAAGGGAAATTTGTTCCTCTTTTTTATCTCGTAGATTCTATCTGTCATTTTTGTTTTTATTTCGCCTTCGAAATTGACACTTTTTTCTTGCCTCGATAGGTGCGAAAAGGGAAAAAGGAGACGCATAAATTCGTCACGAATCATTTTGTAAAAAAGAAAGAAGATTCAAAAGTATGACAAAAATATTCCAAGAGCAAAGAGAAACTTGGTCTTCTTTTTTATCTTGTAAATTTTATCTGTAGTTTTCTTTTTTATTTCGCCTTCGAAATTGACACTTTCTCCTTGCCTCGATAGTTGCGAAAAGGGGAAAAGGAGACGCATAAATTCGTCACGAATCATCTTGCAAAGAAAACCAAAGAAAACAGAAAAGTATGACAAAAAGATTTCAAGATCAAAAGGAAATTTATTCCTCTTTTTTATTTTGCAGACTCTATATGTTATTTCCTTTTATTTCACCTACGAAAGTTTCTCCGTTTGTTTGATTTAAATGGTGCAAAAGGTGTCACGTTAGCCCTTGGCTCGATAGTTGCAAAAAAGTAGGAAAAGAGGAAGAGAAAAGGAGCATCCTCAAAGCTAAACTAAACCACGAAGAGAATTTACGAGAAAGGCAGGTTCACGGTTGCCCGCGCAGCTCGCAGTGGTAAAACTGCCATAATTCTTCAGGTGGATACGGGCCGCGGAAATTGTACGATCGGCTAGCTGGTCGGTTACTAACCCGCGCGCGAGAATTATTATCGGCGATTCTCGAGCTTCAAGCCGTTCTCTCGACTCAATTATTACTTTTCCACCGTTCTCTCTTTCTCTCTTTCTCGTTTCTTTTTTTTTTTCACCGATTTTGTATCGATTCCCGTTGAATTATTCCCAAGAGAAGCGCTTTTTAATTCTGCATCCCGTCGATAGAACCTGAGACCACAGTGTTTTCATGTTCACGATTTGTTTGTTTAGAGTTTTAGTTGTTACAAAATGATAATCGACGCTAAACTTTTCTTTTAAGCTGCGTTAATTCTCGAAAAATTAACAACTTCAAATTTCGAAAATAATTCCTTATTATTTGATTGGTGCATTCCATTGAAACAGTTTAAACAAAGATATAGTTTTCCTCTGCAAGTGGTACAAAGTTACCATTTTCTTCGTTGAATTTATTGCAACCTTTGCAAAACTTTTGAAACTGAACAGCCAAACGAGAATCAGTGTGGCACTTAACGTGTTAATGTTTGTAGACAAATTTCTATGTAAAATTTTGTATAACCAAGATTTGACGATTGTTTTTTTGTTTTAATTGTTAATTTGCTAAAACTTTTCCACTTTCTTGAAGTTTTCTCTATGTAGTAGAGAGTGTTCTTTTCTGTTCGAATAGAAATTCAAATTTCGGAAATACGAAGTTTCTATTAACATGTTAACTAGAGAAAATATTTTCGTGCTCTTTTATGAATTAGAATGGTTCGGTTTCTATTCAAATCTCAGAAACTTCAATTTCTATCAACATGTTAACCAAGAACAAACATTTTTACGTTCATTTACCAACTGGAGAGATTCAATTTCTGTTCAAATTTCAGAAATACAAAATTTCTATTAACATGTTAACTGAGGAAAATATTTTCATGCTCTTTTATGAACTACAAAGGTTCACTTTCTATTCAAATCTCGAAAATTTAAATTTCTATCAACACCTTAACGAAGAAAGACATTTTCACGTTCATCTAGCAGCTGGAAAGATTCAATTTCAGTTCAAATTTCAGAAATACAAAGTTTCTATTAACCTGTCATCTAGCGAAGATATTTTCACCTCAGTTTACGAACCAAATAGATTCAGTTTTCGTTCAGATTGAAATTCAAATTTCCAATTTCAAGTTTTTGCGCACAAAGTGTACAAGGAATAATTCAATTTCAAGCGTTTGCACACAACTACACAATTCGAGTATAATAAGCATGTTCCATTATTCACTAAGAATAATGATCAAATTGATTTTCACGAAAAATCATCTTTTCATCGACAACTTGCTCATGTTATCAACGTGAACAAAAGAGCCTAGGCATAGATATCGGGTACGAGATAAGTTTGGCTACGAATGAATGTCCGTGTGTTTATTATTCCTGCTTCGACGATCATTCTCCGTGCTGCTTCTGCAGAAGTTTTCTCGTTAACCAACCGTGGCGAAGGGTGGAAGCGTAAGAAAGCAAGAAAGAGAAAGGAGAGTACCAAGTGAAAATTACTCGAAACTTGTAGGCTAGTTTGTTCAATCTGACGCGCATCCGGGACCGAATAACGCAAACAAGTAATTAAAAGTTCGAGCTGGACGTTCGTTTAGTTCGAAATGGAGGTCGTGAGCGTTCGCCGATCGAATTCGTTCTTCCAGTGAAAATCGAACCGGATTGGAATAAAGAATCGACTGCCATTGAAAGTGTCTCATCCCGTTGGCAGCTGTTCCATCTCTTTTTTTTTTTTTTAAATTCGATGTTTCGCTATTTCGAATGCACAATTGTTCGACCCTTTCTGTCAAACGAGTAGAAATTCAACCCTCTGCATCCCCATTTTGTCTTTATGAGAAGCAAAAGTACATTGGAAAAATGTCTGAGAAAGAAGAATTAATAATTGCAGAATTTCTAACGATTGGAAATTTAATCGAGTTAGAAAAATCGTGAGTGAAGGATTTAAAAAAGCATTTTCGAATGCAACAGCAGTAAGAAAATTACTTGGAAAAGATTGTTCTAAAGGTTGTAACGATTGTGAGGAAGGAGTTAAATTGGGAAAATCGTAAGTCAGAGAGTTAGAAGTGGTTTCAAATGCGGATGGAGAGAAAGGGAACGAAATGGTTGTGAAAAATGTTTATAAAAGACTGTTTGAGAATTTGTAACGATTGAAAAGAGGAGGTTAGGTTAGGTGGTCTGTGTTTTATTGTGCATTCGTCGTCGAGGGGTGAATTCGTGTGGCGCGTGTGTCCCCGTGAGTCAGAATCTCGATGAATCAGAGATAACTTTCGAGCGTCTTGCGCTTTATGCGAGCATTCGTTGACCTGGATGGGTTTAATCTTGCAGTTCAGAGACACGGGTCCCTCGTTTCCCGTGATAAATGCGACGGGGGAAGGTTTCGCGGTATTTTTGGAGAGGATTACACGTTGCTCGAGCTCCTGAACTTGCGACTTTTCGTAACGTGGAGACTAATATTTCCTCGATTCAACTCGTATCAGTATCCTACCAGCGTAATTCTACCGCTAGGAACTCTATATTTGAAAATACAATTACACGAAAACCGTGAAATCTCGTTTAATCATTCGAACGTTGAATTTTAAACGCTTGATTACTGAAAAAAGAAAAATGAAAGAAATCGATGATTTTGTAATGGCGAAAGAAAAGATTACTAATCATCACTTTTCCGCGAAATTTTGTGGAAAATGAAAACCGTGAAATCTCGTTTAATCATTCGAGAGTTGAATTTTAAACGCTTGATTACTGAAAAAAGAAAAATGAAAGAAATCGATTTTGTAATAGCGAAAGAAAAGATTACTAATTATCGCTTTTCCGCGAAATTTTGTGGAAAATGAAAACCGTGAAATCTCGTTTAATCATTCGAACGTTGAATTTTAAACGCTTGATTACTGAAAAAAGAAAAATGAAAGAAATCGATGATTTTGTAATGGCGAAAGAAAAGATTACTAATTATCACTTTTCCGCGAAATTTTGTGGAAAATGAAAACCGTGAAATCTCGTTTAATCATTCGAACGTTGAATTTTAAACGCTTGATTACTGAAAAAAGAAAAATGAAAGAAATCGATTTTGTAATGGCGAAAGAAAAGATTACTAATTATCGCTTTTCCGCGAAATTTTGTGGAAAATGAAAATCTAGAAACCTCGTTTAATCATTCGAACGTAGAATTTTAAACACTTAATTACTAAAAAAAGAAAAATCTTGAAAATCAATTTGATAATGACAAAAAAAAAAACTGACTAATTATCACTTTTCCGTGAAATTTCCATGGATTCTGATAAAATTCAAGTGATTTTCTATTATGAATTCAAACTGGGACATAGTACAGCGCATGCAATACGAAATACTAATACAGCTTTCGGTTTAAGCAACACATTGCAAGCTGAAGTATGAAATAATTGAAAAAGCTCTCGTCGCTACGATTTCCATTCCCAGAGAATCGAAAGCTCGATTCTGATCCACGGAACAAAGAGGTCCGAAGAAAGTGGCTTCGAAAGCGTCTTCTGAAGTGGTTCAAGAACATTTTTTAATTTCCCGTCGCAGCTGTTTCGCCCGCGAGAGGAGATACGAGCCTCATTTCCGGTCGCGCCCCCAATGAAAGCGCGCGTCGATTTCGCCGCGAATCGATACAACACCGTGTCGCCCACGAACGTTTTAGAAGCGCGTGCGATCACCGAGATACGCTAATGATCGTGGGAAGAAAGCCTCAGGCAGTAGCTACAGCGTCACTCTAGAAAGAGAGGGAGAGGAAAAAGAGGAAACGCTTGGTAGGGAGGAGAGAAGAGTTAATGAACAAAGTAGGCGTAGAAAGAAGAGTGGGACACGGTGGAAATGGGAGAGAGGAAGTGAAACAGGGTCGATGAAGAAAGAGAGGGAAAAGTGTATTAGAGAGAGTGAGAGAGAGAAAAGGGGTTGTACGATGTTAATTACGATTTTATTCGACTCATTGAAATTTTAATATAATTCGAAATAGAAGAGGATCCTCCCCAATTGCGTTCGTTACCTCTTTCTTGAGTGGAGAATAAAAATAGAGTGATTTTTCCGCGTTGATGTCTATTCGCTGGTAGATCATTCATTTCTATCTATTTTAAAAATTCATCTCGCCTTAATTTTCAAGTAGAATTTAATTTTGAACGATGTTTTATAAATTATTGTTTGAATTAACCTCGTCGCGTTGTGTCTTTACTTCGAAGTGACTTCACGAGAATCTTCAAAGTGTAGAAATAAGACGACAGAACACCTCCGCGAAGGATTTCTCGCGCGGGAGGGCGAAACATAAATACGAAGGGTAGGCAAAAGGGAAATTTCTCTGTGAACACGTAAGAATGATTAATGCAGGTTATTTCAAGCGTTGTCTCGAGGAAACGAACGTGGCTCGGCCATGGAGATGGATATGTAGCCTGGTAAATATACGATACGCGTTTCATTGACGGATATGCAACCTCGCTACTGCGAGAGATTCCCCCTGTTCCATTGAAAATACTCGCGGGAAGTCAAAGACCGCCATAATGGATGTAGAAAAAGCAGCGAATGGTTTAGAAGACGCCGTTGAAAAAGATCTCTGTCTTTCTTCTTTCTACTCACGTCGGTTTTTTGTTAAAATTAATTTTATGCTGTTCTATCATTGGATAAAACACCAAAAATAAAACCTCGATTGGAATCGATGACATAATTCTGTTCTATTTTCCTTTAAATTTTTAAAAACCCTCTAAACTTGCCGAAAATATTAAAAACACAGCAGAGAAAAGCATACTTATTATTTTAATATACTTCAAAAAGTACTGCGAGCAATGTAATATTTTTAAAAATTGTTTAAATAATGCAAAAGTTGCGAATAATGGCGGACAAAGGATAGAATAGATTTCTGTCTTTATTTAAATTCTCAAAAATCCATCCACTTGTCAAAAATATTAAGAACAAAGCAGAAAGAAGGAAAATATTATGTTAAATATTGTTAACATATTTAAAAAAATTGTACAAGCAATGAAAAAAGTAATATTAATGCGATACTCTAAAAATTTTGATTTAGGATCAATTAGTTCCTTCGATCGTTGAATTAAACACTGAAACATTGAAACGAGAGATAACTTTCACTTATATTTTCGAAATTCTTGCAAGCTGTGACAAAAGTATAGTGTAGAAAGCATTTTAAATCGCCTAGAATCCACTATTCTAAAATTTCTTATCTAAGCATCGAAAAAGTCCACTTCAAACCGTCTCAAACCACCTCAAACTTGCCCCATTTCTCTTCAAATCTCTTTGCAACTGGTACAATTTGTACGAGTCTCGGTTCTCCTAGATTGTTCCTCATCTAACAAAGCGTTCAAAGCGATCGTCGAATCGGAATGACGATCACGGGGCAAAGTGGGCCAGACAAGGGAGGACGGTCTCTTTCGACAGAAATAATGTCACGTTCCATAGAAGAAATACGAGGGACCCATGTTGAATTCACTTGTCGTCAGCTGGATATACCCACGCGTTAGAGAAGGCGGGAAAGATTCACGATGGGATTCGAACAGCTTGGTGTGCGTTCCAGTTCCTCGAACGCAATGGCCGCGCACGCGGACAAATGGCGGAAAAGGGGCCAGCACCGTGCGCAGCTAATGGAGGGAAGATTGTAAAATTGCCCGACCAATTGCCGACCGTTTCGCGAAACGTCCTTTCAATAATATTCGAGGTGTTCAACGACTCTTCGTTTCGACTTGTTTCTGTCGCTTCGAAAGTGACGATTTTAGCAAATCTTGCGCTGAACTGCTCGTTTCCGTTTGGTTAAAATATCCTATACTATATGGAATACAAACTTTTATTTAAATAAATATTAAAGATACAAAATTCACATAATTTGACACATTTTCCACGATTGCAGTTTTGATACAAGAGCTTTGTAATTTTCAAAAGTCTATTAGGTGGTTGTGATAGTATTGAGAATTTATTATTCTAAAATTTTACACAAATTTTCTATCTCTGCTTAGCGTAATCATACATTTTTGAACAAATTTATAAATTATTCCTAAATAATAAATTTTCAAACGCAGAATATTCTCGAAAGTGTGAAATATGACAAATTAGTGACGATCGAGAGAAACTCACGAATTGACGCGAATTTACGTCAGCTGCAACCACAGACAGAATATAAAATTATGTGAATTCTCATCTTTAGTCGCGAATATGTTAATATGATTCTTTTTTCACGCTGAAAATCTGTCGAAAGTCACGTTAACCGGTTATCCTGCGCCAGGATAATTCACCAGTGGTAAATCCATTGTGATTCACAACCAGTTTTGATTGAAACTCGTTACAAAAGAGGAGAAGAGACAAAATTGTAGATTGATAGACGAAATGAAGATGAAGAGAGAGTTTAGTCAGTCTATGAGCAATACTTAATCAATCTAATTAAAAGTTCTAGACAGTTTCAGTTAAATTGGTGTATGGATAAGATGATTTTAGAACATCGAATTAACGTGGCTTTCAATCTTGAAAGATTAAGAGACGTAGACGGTTAGAAATGTAGTTTCGATAATAATGAATAATTCATCATTGCTACAATTTCAATGGTTCAAAAAGAAACATTCATTCCTCACACAAGACATAGAGATTAGTTGTTCCCTTAACCAATGATGATCCATTATTCAGCCACCCATGTCCAATGAATTCATGTCTATGGGGTTTGCGGTCGTTTCTCTCCCTTCAGATCCCCTTTTCAGCCTCTGCGGGGTATCGATCACGGACCGAGGCTTGCTCGTGTTAAATACAATTTTCTGGAGTCCCTGGAGACATCGACAGGAGCGTGGTAACTGTATCAGAAGACCATAGTTGATGGTATGGGCCATGTTAAATCGAGGATATCTCCCCCATGGCGGACGAGAGGCAGAAAGAGAGAAAAGAGAGACAGAAGGAGAATGAGAGAGAGATAGAAGAGAGTGAGAGAATAAGAGAGGCCAAGCGTGTGAGAGGAGAGAAGAGTGAAAGTCCAAGCGTGTGAAAGGAGAGGATAGTGAGACCAAGTGTGTGAGAGACCAAGCGTGTGAGGAGAGAAGAGAGAGAGAGTCCAAGCGTGTGAGGAGAGAAGAGAGAGAGTCCAAGCGTGTGAGAGGAGAGGAGAGTGAGTCCAAGCGTGTGAGAGGAGAGGAGAAAGAGAGTCCAAGCGTGTGAGAGGAGAGGAGAGTGAGTGACCAAGCGCACGAGAGAGTATGAGAGAGAAAAAGACCCAGAACGAGAGAGACAGGGGGAGAAGAAAAAGAGAAGCGATCCCACGTAGGCACTGTCGATAGTTAGAAGAGAGACTCTGGTCAATTGGTGTGAACGTACTCTGTGAACGCGTCCATTCTGGCTCGCAGCTTGGGAAGAGCCCCTTTAGAAGCGTTCCACTGGCAGCGGGCCATCCATTAATACGAATTAGAGTATTTAACTTGGTAAACCGGAGAAAAGAGGGGAGAATAGGAAGCGAGGGATAAAAGGGACGCAGGAGGTATGGAAATACGCTCAAATCGCTGCGGTTCGCGGAAACAAATTGGCTGAGTCTCGTTACGATAGTAACAATTCAAACTCAATTTTTCTCTCTCTCTCTCTCTCTCTCTCTCTCTCTCTTCATTTTCCCATGTTTTTTGTTTGCGTTTCGTTCCGTTCTATATGAAGTGGTATTATTTTTTACACCTCGTATAGACTTGGTAGTTTTTTTCCGCTCAAACCTTATTCAAATATCATCCGGAATTATTTTCCACAAATTTGAGATACTTTAATACAGGATCGATGTCGTAACACGCATTCTATACCATGGAAAATATTTCAAACTTCAAGAGTTCACTCAGTATGAAGATACATGATACATGGACGGAAGCTGTTCGACATTTATGTAGCACTCCAGGTATACATGGACCAGATATAGGTAGTCAAGGACCTATGTATCTTAGTACGACATTCGTGGTATGTTCGACGTGTATTCGTGCAGATAGGTACTCACAGGTACAGAGGTTTGAGTATCTTGGCATTTAGGTATTAGGAAGGACGCTTATCTTGGAATCTAGGTGTTTGGTAATGTCTGTGGATACAGTAGAGCCTCCTTAGAATCTCCAGGTGTATTTTGGAAGCTGTTGCTTTTCAAGCATGATCCACAGGTAGACACCTGAATACCTTGTACCTGGATTTCTTGGTATTTCAGTGTGTACAGATTTAGGTATCTTGAAACGTAGAGATTGCTATCTAGAGTAAGATTGCTTCTAACATAGAGATCTAGAGCTCTTGATCTCTTAATAAAAATAGTCGGATTTTCAAAATTCAGAGGTTCTTAATTGAAATCCTTAGATATTCAAGTCGTTCCGGACACAAATTTTGTAGCAGAAAATCTCTAATTTCGATATCGTCAATATCCAAAAATTCGCAGATCTTCAAAATTCATAAAATCCTCGTTGAAATCCTTAGAAATTTTAATCACCCAAAGATGCTAATTTTAGACCAGAAAATTTCTAATTTCGGTATCTTCAATATCCAAAAATTCACAGATCTTCAAAATACAGATCTACTTAACTAAAATCCCTAAAATTCCAGTCACTCAGAGACACAAATTACAAATGATAAAATCTCTAACTTGATCCTAAATACGAAAAAATCCGCAGATGTTTAAAATTCAAAAAATCCTCGTTGAAATTCTCCAAAATTTAAATCGCCCAAAGATATAAATTTTAGACTAGAAAATCTCTAATTCTTATATACCAATTATCCAAAAATATCCAAGTCCTCAAGATACGAATCCTTACAAAATTTAAGTTACTCAGAGACACGAATCACAAATGAGAAAATGTTTAATTTCGTATCCTGTATACTCTGAAGTACCGAGACATTCACTATTCATAGCATCCTCGTCAAAATTCATCAAAGATAGAAATCACCGGAAGACGTAAACCTGACAAACTCAGGTGTACAAAGGACTCAGCAGTTGAACATAGTCGTGTGCTGAAGGATCACACGAGAACTCTCTTAAAATTCGTCGGAACCTCTTGATCCGTCTGCAACAGGAAGGAAAAAGACGTGTATATACATATACATATGTATACATGTATATACAGGCCATGTTCCTTGCTTATCGTGCACTTTCCAGATCCGTATTGCGCTTATAATTGCGCGCTCATTTTCGTCCACGGATTAAACGGCTCAGACAATAAGCGGTTTAGGTATCATGCTATGATGCGCGTCCTATCAGTTCGTCCCTCTTGTGTCTCCACCCTCTGTCCCTTTCGCTCCTCAACTCCCTTGCAGCCGTGCGTCCGCTATTGATTCCAGGTTTATTCTTGGCGGCCCAGTCGCTTTGCTGGCGTCAAAACATCGAAAGCAAGGGTACCGCGACCAAGACTTGCTCGTTTCTGGCTGCTGGAAATCATTTCAGGAATAAATGATTCCGGTTATTTAGACTTGCGACACTTTAACACTGAAAATAAACTGATCAGAGGGAAAATAAAGGTTCAACTGGAATTTAGGGATTTTAAGAGTGTACTTTGTACCTCCAGAAAGCTGATCCATCTGCTCTTTTCTAAATTCGTTAGCTTGTTAGGTTCAAACATACCGTTTAGGTTCTATAAGATTGCAAATTCCAGAATTGTTTTAGCGTTTCTGATTTCTAAATAGTTTTCGTTTCGTGAGAAGGGAAAGAAATCGTAAAATTTCTGAAGAAGGGACACTGGGGAATATCAAAATGCTAGAAGAATGGTTGTTTTCTTGTTTGACGGCGTTTGATTTCGAATTTTATCGATTGTTATAGAGAAAAACGTGAAGTTTGGTCAATTATTTCCTTGTTTGACAGTGTTTGATTTCGAATTTCATCGACTGTCAAAGAAAAACGACGAATTTTAGTAAATATTCGTAGAAGAAACAATTGTTTCCTTGTTTGACAGTGTTTGATTTCGAATTTCGTCGACTACCACAGAAGAAAAAAGGATAAATTTTAGTAAATCTCTATAAAAGGATCAACAGTTATAAGATTCTGAAGACAAATTAAAAAATTCGAAAGTCAAAGAAAGAAATCTTCAGTTTGACTAAAAAAGGGGGAATTCTCTGGCAATTTTTACACACGATTCGTATGAAATTTCATTTTGCTCAGCTCTTAATAGATCATTTCTCCAAAATTTCACCCAAATATCGTCGAAAGATTTCTCGATGAAATGAAAAATTCTCTTATTAACACCTTTCTAAAAATAGAGAATCCTCTCCGTTACAATCTTCAGGTATCGTTCTACTTCAAATCACAGAGGAAACATCGCAGACGCAAAATTACAGCGTTCTTCAACGTAAACGTGGTATCAGTTGTCGCGTTATTGACCAACGATCCACGTGAATAGTCCACGCTCGTTCGTTACCATCCTCGCAATCTTTCCATGTCCACGTGAATTGCGAACTATGGAATTTGCATGTGACGTTCAGACTGTGGACGATAACGAGAAGCAGAGGAAGGTCTCTCGACGTTTACTGAATAAATTTCTTTTTCCGCGTAAGCCTGCCCGCTTCCATGGGCATTAATAAATTAGCATTTAACGAGCCGTTTAATGGAACCGGTCAAGTTGCAAGTTACATGCTGTTTTAACAATTAAACGATCCTTTGCTGTGTTAAAGCGTGATCCACCAAATGGTGTGTGTGTGTGTGTATGTGTGTTGAATTCAACATTGTTGTTTCTACTTTTTCTTCTTCTCCTTTTGTTCTTTTTCTTTTTTGTTTTCTTTCTTTTAACCCTAATGTATTGTACGTGTCTCTGAAACGATAGAACGATAACAGTGTAATTAATGCTTCCTTTCTTGAACGGTTCTTGACCAGCCTGAATAATGGGTAATTTCAAACAACGATTGCTTGTCGCTCTATCCGCGTTATCTCTTCGTGTCGGATGGTAATTGAGCTATTGCGCGGCTACGTATCGGCGTGGATGAAATAGCGACTGATTAATGGATAGGTTAATTGGCAGAGTAAATGTAGATGTAAAAATGGTCAATTTAGTTTTACGATTGTGCAGATGCATACGATGTGACTGTTGTTAGCAGACTGCGGACTTGTATGCAAATTCAGATTTTTGAGAATATAGTAAAAAAAAATGAAAGAAAGAAAAAATAGGATTTAGGTAGAAAATTGTTTCACTTAGTAATTAGTATTAAAAAACGCTGTAATTTGGATGTTTTTTGTATATTTCTTGCGTGCAAAAATTTCTGTTTATAAAAAGCTATTCGGTCAAATTTACTTTCGAGAAAGAATCACAGTTCGTGATTTTTTTTTTTTTTCAAGATAAATTAGGATTATGTATTAGGAGATATTCGCGATTGATGGAATGATAATTGAAAAATTAAAATTAGACGAGATTTCAATGAAAATTGAAACATTCGTGACTGAATCAGGTGGAATTGAATGAAATCTCAGTGAAAATTGAAAAATTTCGCGATTGAATTAGATGAAATTTCAGTGAAAATTGAAAATTGAGAATTGAAGGTTTCGTGACTGAATTAGATAGAATTGGAAAATTTCGTGACTGGATTAGATGGAATTAGATGAAATTTCAATGAAAATTGGAAAATTTCGCTATTGAATAAGTTAAAATTTCAATGAGAATTGAAAATTTCAATGAGAACTAAAGATCTTGTGACTGAATGAAATAGAATTAGATGAAACTTGAAGATTTCGTGACTGATTCAGACGGAATTAGACAAAATTTCAATGAAAATTGAAACCCTCTTGACTCTGTTAGATGAATCTCAATGCAAATTGAAAGCTTCGTGACTGAATTACACGGAAAACAGTACGAATGATCAAAGTGAATGAACGAAGAGAACAGAAGAAGGCGGTGGTTCGTCTTCCCCGAAAATTCGTCGAATATATTCGTGAACACGGGACAATGGCCGCTTATTTTCTGTGGTTGTCCCAGCAAGCATGGTGGCGTCCGTTATTCAATTCGCGTCGCGTAAGTGTCTCGAGCGTCGGGACACGGCGAGATTGCAGCGCGTGAATGGCGGGCCGGCTGCGGATGCGGAACGGTTTCATTATGCCGCGAACAAGCTGCAGCATGAAGGGAGCGCTAATGCAACGCCGCGATACTCTCTATGCGTTTTGGATCGCTTCTCTACCGTATGAAATAGTCGGGAATATGAAGCAATATTTGGAAGTTTCGGACTTGCCTATTCGAGTGGGTTGAATCCATAGTTCCGTACGTTGACAATCCTAACTATTCTACACGTGAATGTTCCAGAATCTCTCGGTGTTTAGATAATGAAATACCTGATTCAGAATGTATGTACATTAAGGTATTTCGGTAGAAGGCTGATCCTTTACGTATTTTAAAACCTAGTAGTTAGGTATTCAAATCCTTGAAAGTTAGGTATCTTCAACACCCGGAAGTTAGATACCCAAGTGCCTTAGAAAAGTGGATGCTCGAATGTTCAGAAATTATGCACTCGTCGATGCTTTAGTTTCTTAATATCAGCCCATCTCTGGACCTAGAAATTAAGTATTGATATTACTGAAAATTAGTTATCCTTGACACCAGACAATTAGGTACTGAAATACCATAGAAAATTGAGTGTTTAGACATTCAGCAATTAGATACTCGTTGATGCTCTGGTCTTTTAACACCTGTCGCGTAAATTAGATGTCTTTTAACCCAAAAATTAGGTATCGAAATCGTTGAAAACTAGGTATATCCTACACTCAGAAGTTAGGTACTCAAATGCCTCAGAAAATTGAATACTCGAATATTCAAAAATTAGACACTCGTCGATGCTTTAGTTTCTTAATATCGTCGCGTAATTTAGGCGTCTTTGGACCTTGAAATTAGGCATCGAAAGCGTTGAAAACTAGGTACCTAGTACACTCAAAAATCAGGTACTCGAGTGCTTCAGAAAATTGAATACTCAGATATTGAGAAATTAAACAGCCTCGTGTCCTTAAGCTTAACAGAAATTCGAGAGATCAGGTACTCGAGTATAGAGGCAGGTACACCGATTAACCACCTAATCGTCCACCGAGAATACCCGAAATATTGGCCAGGGTTAGACGTTATTAAGCAGCGTGCAAACCTGTAGAATCTTCACGCCTTAAATACGGTTAAGCATCTATAACTTCAGGTACTTTCGACGGCTAGACGGACGAAAATGGCGTTGGGAGGGGGTTCGACCGGTGCTAAACAGCGCGACACAAAGTCTTTGATCGTCGGGTGCACCTTTGTGATTGCTTGTTCGCTGTGAACGGCTTGCGCGAGCAAACGAACGCTAAAAAAAAGGCGTGTCTCCTGCACGAACAGGCGTGCACAAAGGCGACACACCGACAATAAACGTGTGTTCGTTCGTGCTGCTGCTGGATGTTTGCTGCTGTTTCTTCGATGGAAACGAAGCGGCGTGAAAAAAAAAAAAGAGAAGAAAACAAGAAAGAAAGAAATAGGGAAAGAGGGAAGGTAAACTGGTGCTTCGTTATCTGTCGCTGATGCGGGGCCCAATTAGCAGCGATCTTTTGAATCGCGTAAATATCGCATAATATAGCTACAGTTTTCCAGTTCCGTTTCATTCAACTTCCCTCGCAAAATGGTCGCTCTTTTTTTTGTTTTTCTTTTTACAAATATTACCGGCCAAACGCAGCAGCAACGGTGAAGGAAACGAGCGCGTCGCAGCTTTCGTCGCATTAATGGAAACGCATTCACAACGACACTTGTCGACACCCGTTACGTCACTGTGGCTTCGGTTTCGTGTTGCTATTGCGTCACTACAGCGTCAACGATACGTCAATACCGTGGTCGTGTATGCTTCCTCTCCCTTTCTCTCTCTCTCTCTCTCTCTCTCTCTCTCGGCCGCTCGAGCTAGCTTTTCTATGGCGACACGCGAATTGAGAATCGCCTTAACGTTACTCAGGCCCATCTGCGTTTTCACCTACTATACTGCTAGACGTCGCTCTTCTCTACCGGTCACTCGCTTCCCTGCTTTATCTGCTTCCCAGTCGATAACGCGTCGCTGAAACATGGAAAAAGAACGCGTGAAAATTACCCTTGGCAGAAAAATCTTGGAAAAATTCTGACAGTAATAATGGAATTATTTAGTTTAATTAATTGGAACTTTTTAGAGGTGGAGAACTCTTGTGTTTCAATTTTCGCGATTTAATCTACTAGCTACTGTGCCATTTTTTTCGAAAGATACGCTGCTATAGTGACTTTTGGAAAAATATTTTTTAACGGTTCATTCTGTCGTATACAATTGTTTTATTAACTTCTAGTAAAAGGACTATAATTATACAAGAAAAGCTGGTTATTTGGTAACTTGGTATGCCTTTGATGGTTTAACTTTAATAATTCACTATCAATGAAACTTGCTGATTTTTTTTTCTCTCGATTGTCGCTCTTGCGATTGTTTAGAACGATCACATTTTATTGCAAGTGCGTTAGAATGAAAGGATCAATCTTTAAAGCATATGTGTTCATATTATTTTACTGTGTTTCCTTTTTCCAAAATCTTTAACCCATCTGCATCCGCTAACGATGACTGATATTTGTCATCAAACGTCGAAAAAGTCTGCAAACTTCTCGCAAATAATACGTAATAAAATTCAGAGCCTTTAGTTCATTATCAACAATAAGATTTTTATCTTTTCAATTGATTACTATATTTCTAAGCAAAATTGAAGATAAAACACTGGTTGATGCGCGATGATTTGTCTTGAACGTTTCTAATGCAAATGGTTAAATGAGAATCTATAAGAAAATCATAGTTGATTCATCTGTAACTCTATTCCGATGTAATTACATAGTGGAAAACGCTACCAGACATAAATTGCACTTATTTACGCGCAGTCGAACAATTTCAAGAAATTTAAAATCTCCACTTTCGAAAAATATAAAGAAAATAGTTAAAAAAAGAAAAGTAAATTTTGAATTCGGTGAAAATTCATGTTAATAGTAAACTGTGAAATATAGAAAATTAGGGAAAAGTTCGTTGTTCTATCGATGTGTTAGTAATACAGCCACTTTGTAACGATCTTTCAAAGACCAATAAGTCATCCCATCCTCGAGAACGTTAATATTCTACAGAAGAACGCGCTTTGTGTTTTTACCTAATTACACCGTCCGCAAAATCGCAGCCACTATACCGAATTCTTGCATCCTGACCGCTGGCTTCCTCCTCTCTTCGTTTCACACGCAATAACCATAAGATCCGACTGGCTACGACGCCATGGTCTACTGCCCTCGAAGGGGAAACACTCTGTGAATGGCTCCTTGTATATTCCAACTACTTTCCATCCTACAAAAAGCTGGACGATGGTGAAGAACAACCATCCAGCTTGTTAAGAACGTTGAATTTTTCCAATGCACCGAGAATTCTCTTGAAATGGACCATACATCGGTACCATAGAAAAAAAAATAAATAAATTAACATCCATCGTCTGCTGATAACGTTCAATGGAACTTCTTCTGTGTCGAGAAAAATCACGTGTGACGATAAAAAGATAGTCATTAACGATTATTTGTGAAATTGTTAACTCGTTGCTTCGCTAATACTTAGAACGTAATTGTTTTGTCGAAAGATTAAGTGGAAGGGAACTATACAGTATTCTCATAATTGCTAATTATTTATAATAAATATATACATGATCAGATTGATTTAAAAAAATATGTAAAATAAGTATCCCAATAGAGTTGATAGAGTTAATACTTATGGAGAATCCAGTCCTATTAACTTACTTATCTTTAGTTTTTCGTACATAAATGCAAATATTATAGATATCTATTTTTCTTCGGTGTACTAAATTAATTGCAAAAAAATTACTATTGGAAGTTACAGCACTCAGCCTTCTAATAATTAAAATAATTCATCTGAGAAAAAATTTAACATCGATCAGAAAAATGGCGTCGAAGTCTGCCATAAGTAGCTCAGAAAATCTGTATAAATATTTTTCATAATTATTTGTACTTTTTACCTTAAAAAAAAAAAAAAGAAAGAAAGTAAGTAAAATAATTCGAACAAAAAACGAGTGGATGTTGAATATTTTTTTATCTAGCATTTGAATATAATTGCACGATGAAATATATCTTGCCTTTCTTCGAGAAGAACAGAAGAAAGACGTCCTATATCAATGTAAATGGTGTAATTAAATTCTAAAGCTACCTATGAAAATTCTCTCGTTTAGATTCACACGGGGTTCGATTAACAATGAGGGGAGAGCAAGAAAAGACCCAACTCAATATGTTCGAGGAGGGAGGAAAATTAGGTCGAAGGATCGTTCCAGTTTCTTTGTCCATCAACCAGCTTCTTCTTCTTCTTCTTCTTCTACTACTGTTAGATAAGAAACGAGGAGAAGAATCACAACGATTCTTCGAGGTTACTCGATCCTCTGCCATTCGGTTGCATAGGTCTTTTCAAACGGATAGATTCCTCTTAGGTTTTCATTCTTCGCGCCGTCTTTCTTCTCTCTTCTCCATTGTCTATTCGTCCATTTTCCCTCGTAGATCCAACCGTAAGCTTTTCTTCCTTTACTTCAAGAACGAATCTTTCTCGTCGATAATCTGGAAAATTCTCGGTGGAAGATCATCCGCGAGAAAATTCTCTGTTTGTCCAACGAACTTCTTTTTTCCATGGATTATTCGAAGTATCCTTACTGAAGATTCGGATGACTTCCTGTCGAGAACGTCGGTGTGTTTATCGATGCTAGAGAAAAAAGAAGAGAAAGAAGAATAAACTATTTGGTGAAGTTTCGAAGAGAACTTCCTGAAGCGTGGCCTTGTAACGCTGACGAGATTTAATCGACTCGCACAGCTGTTCGACAAAGTTCTCAGGAACTTCGAGAACCACAACGCGTTTCAAACGTCTACGGTGCACGCCCTCGCGGCTTTGTGTCAGGTTCCACAGATCCCTTCGGTTTCTCGAGTTTACCAAGTCTCTTTGATATTAATAAGATCCTTAGTACAGGGGATGGGGTAAGTGTATTCGAGGAATATTCGCTTTCGTGGATTTTCACCTTATTTACCGATTTTTCTATGTTCGCGAGAAGAATTACAAATTATTGCAGCTCTGTATTTTAATGAGAGAGGAAAAGAATTGATCTAATAGTACGACGAACGTAATATAATAGTATAACAACAAAGACATTGAATGAGAGTTATGAAATTAATTCAGTTCCTTTTTTTTTTTTTTTTTTTTTATAAAATTGAGACAAATTTATCGGCTAAAGTCCGCCATATTGACTGTACATGCAAGCATTCGAATATTTACTCTTTAAGTTCTGTATTAAATACGGGAAATTAATATATTATAGATGGATTACGTTTGGTAATTTTCGCTATGATAAATTGAAATTAATTTTCGTTATTAATGTAACTATTCTTGACGAAAGTTTATAACAAACTGGGAATTTGTTTGGTAGATTGTTACATATAGGTAAAACCCAAGGTTTATGGTATGTTCTTAAGCTGTCGATCGAGAAAAGCGCGAACTGATAAAGCGATTGAAAGAAGCAACAATAAAGGAAAATTCTAAACTGAAAAAAAGCTTTTCTACGAAATCCTAACAGTGAGAATCTTCAATAGTCTCACAGAAACGAAATAACGAGATTTATATTCGTGAATGAGCAAGTAAATAAAAACAAAATTAATTTCCTCGTTTAACACTGATTATGCAACACTGCTGTAATGTTAAATATAAAATCACAGAATAAACTGTATCCATTTTCTTGAAGCAAAAAGAGAGATAGAGAGAGAAATAGAGGAAAAAGAAGAAAATCCTCAACAAAATCCTCCTTTCTCCTTTCAATCCGTGCTGCTTACATTAAAATCATCTCTGTCCCATTTCCGGTCCGTCGTTCAATCCGCGTCGCGCAAATCCTCTTTCCACTCGCGCTTCCTCCTTTCGGCTGACGAGCAATTACGTAATCCCGCATTTGCATGCGATCGTCGTGTCACAGGGAGAACGTTCCTCCTCGAAGAAAAAGGAATTCTGTTGCGAATACGCGAGGCGTTTCGTTCTCTGAAAAGAAAACCTACGAACTAAGCCTATTAATGTGTTAAGTATCAATTATTGCTCCTCTCAGTGAAACGTAAAATCATATTTTACCGTTTTTCCTCTTGTAAACGAGGAGAAATCGGGTTGCAGAGGCTTAAAGACAATTTTCCTTCTCGTGATCGAGGAAAAATCGGGTTGCAGAGGCTCAAAAACAATTTTTCTTCGTGGAAAAGAGGAAAATCGGGTTGCAAAAGGTTGAGGACAATTTTCCTTTTAGTGATCGAGGAAAAATCGGGTTGCAAAGACTTAAAGACAATTTTCTTTCTTGGAAAGGAGGAAAATCGGGTTGCAGAGGGTTGAGGACAATTTTTCTTCTCATAATCGAGGAAAAATCGGGTTGTAGAGGGTTGAGGAGAATTTTCCTTTTTACAAACGAGGAAAAATCGGGTTCCAGAGGCTCAAAGACAATTTTCCTTCTCGTGATCGAGGAAAAATCAGGTTGCAGAGGCTTAAAGACAATTTTCTTTCTTGGAAACGAGGAAAAATCGAGTTGCAGAGACTTAAGGATAATTTTCTCGCATATTAATCCTCAGCCAACAATGCCTGGGTCCTTTTTGACCCGTTTGCTCACACTTTTGCGTCCACAGACGCGATCCTACGTCATTTCAAATTGAATTCAGTATATTCATTTTCTAAAACAACAATTTTCTCAATATGCATCTGTAATATTTAATGTTTTTTTTTTTCTTTAATTTTGAACAACAAATGACTAATCATCGTACCGAGAAGTAATACTAACAGCGTCTAAATATTTAAATATTATTCAGAAAATAATAAAAAGAAGGAAAAGAGAGTCTATAAAACACAAAAAGAGTAAGATAACTAATTTATAACGGAAGAGAGCGAATGAAATTTTAATCTTGCACAGGCTTTCGAGTTTTCCGAGGTTCTGTTGTGCGAAACGTTATCGTGGATCAACTTGATCAGCTTGTTAATACGCTTCATTAAAATACGTAACTCGTGTAATAAAGATAAAACATTAAAATACAGAATTTTATGATAAAAATTCCATTGAAGCACATATACAAACAGGAGGAAGAGGAGAGAGAAGGAAGCAAGCCCCGACATTTTTCTCCCGAACGAGAGCCCCGCGTGCTCATTCATTCATTCCCAATTACCCTGATTAAAGCACTGCATGATATACTCTATCACACTAGCCAGTGCATGCAGCATAATTTCCACCGAGGTCTCTCTATTAATCTCTCTGCCTATGGAGCTTTCGATAGACCAACATACAGCCACGTTTCACGCAGAATTCCATCTGCTTCGATGCTAATTAATTTCGCGAGATCGAGTCGATACAACCCACCAACCAAGTATACACACACATATATATATATAGAAATGCAAGATCACTGAAAGAAACATACTTAATGGAACCAAAGAGGAAATTAAAAAGAAACGAACTATTAGTGATCCATGTTTTTCCGATCTCTCGTAATCACTCTAACAAACAAAATCGTGATAATCATTTATATGATATACTTCTCGTACAATGTTATCGAGTGTAGTTTAAAATAAAACAGCGATTATTAGATTATCTATCGTACTTTTTACTTCGTTTCAATTCAAAGTTCTATCGCTGTTATTGAAAGACTATGTACTTCCTCGTTCTTCCTTTCCGTCACTCGACATTTTCATCGAATCGAACGAGCAAGTAAGGGTTGGTTTCTTTAGCATGTCGCTAATCGGCGCGCGTGCGACACGCGAAATGATATGCAACTTGTTCGCGGCGTCTACTTTTAATAGCGGCCATCGTGGTGTATTTTATTGTCGCCGTGGAACGTGAAAAATTCATGCGGGCACAAATCATCGTCTCGTTCCCGGTGTGTATCGCATTTTAAATGCAAAAGAAAAAGTAAGAAAAGAAAGGAACAAGGTACACACTGTACGGTTAGTTCTGTTGCACGGATTCCACGTTGGTAATACGGTGTTTATTCGCGTCTCGCTTACGTAAGAGCAAAAGAGGTTTTCGGAGCTTGCATCGATTCGAAGGCGAGCACACATATGCACACAAGTCTGATAAAATGTTACGAAAGACACGAGGGACAGTTCGATTATATATAGGCACCGGAAGGATCTCTTCTTCGGTGTAGATTGCGTATTTCCTTCGGATGAAAGGATTATTTTTGGTACGATGAGAAAGAGCGTGTCCTTTTGTTCCGTGGGAAAGGTATTATCTAAGGTGATCGTGGCGAACCGCGACGATTCTCTTCTTGATGGAATCGTGCCAAGATATTTCGATATTTATAGAAGTGGTTCGTTGTGTAGCTGAGTGTATGCTGAGAATCTTCATTAGGTGGAATTTTGAAGGCTGAATAATTTGGTATTTGTGTTAGAGAATGTTCAGGTACTTTGTATAGATACTCTAATAGTTGGCTAGTGAATTACTAGCCCGTATCTGAATATTTCTATATTTGCTAAACACTTTAGTACCTCTAGGTATTCTGACATCTGAGGACTCTGATACCTAGGCACTTTGATACCTGAGCAATCCATAGTTTAGGCATTCTGGTATCTGAACACTCAGATATCCGAGAATTCTAATATCTAGGTATTTTAGTGTTTAATCACTCTGGTACCTAGGCATTCCGATGTCTGAGCATTTCAATGTTTAGGCATTCCGATACCTAAGCACTCTAATAGCTAGGCATTCTGCAATCTTTAGGAACTATGGTACCCAGGTATTATAGAGCTTAGGGACTCTGATATCTAGACTCTATGATACCTAGGTACTTTAGAGTCTGAGGACTCTAGTTCCTGGGCACCCTGAAACATTTAAGCACTGTGATATTTAAGAATTCAAGAGCCTGAGGACTCCAGTGTCTAGGCACTGTGATACCCAGCTATTCTGAAGCCTGAGGACTCCAATGCCTAGGCTCTGTAGTACCTAGATATTCTAAAATCTGAGGACTCTGGTTCCTGAAGACTCTGAAATATTTAGACACTGTAGTATTTAAGATTTCAAGAGCCCGAGGCTCCAGTGTCTAGGCACTCTGCAATATTAGACACTGTGATACCCAAATATTCTGAAATCTGGAAACTTTGGTACCCATGCACTCTGGTATCTGATCTCTCGAATACACAGACTCACTGTTACCCAAAGACTCAATTGTCTTCTTCATCTTTCCCCATTTACCACAAGGAAAGAAAGACTTGAATTCACTAACGAATTATATTTTTACTTCTTCCAGCACATGGTGCAGACAGGCATGGCTGCGCCCTACGGTGGGGGTGTCTTCCCCCCGCCGGTAAACGGCGTAGCGGGTGTCGTCGGGGCAGCCGGAGCGGCCGGTGAGGTGAAACCACCGCCACCGGTGCCGGTGAAAGAGGACAACAGCGGTGCACCCCAACAACCACCACCAAGCGGTCCACAAGTACCACCGCCAGCTGGTGCCCCACATCCAACCGCCCCTGGTGCCCCGACCGCGGCCAGCTTCAGTCCGCCTCCACCTCCAAATGGCGTTGATCAACAGGCTATTGTAAGTTACACTCCTACCGTTTCTTTTCCTTTCTTTTGCCTTTCTATCCTCGAGATTGATTGGTGCAATTTGTAATCGCCGATGTATATTCGTAAATACGATTTGAAGAGTAATTATTAAAGTATTAGAAAAAGGTGGGGTTGATTTAATTTGATAAATTAGAAATATTTGAACCATTTCATTGACCTCGAGGATAATCACGTTACATTCTAATTTTTTTTTTTTTTTATTGCTCCTTGTTTTTCTATCTTGTCAAGATTGATCGGTGCAATTTATAATCGCTAATGCATATTCATAAATACGATTTGAAGGGTAATTAGTAAAATTTGATTTAATTTGAAGCTTGAAGTGTTTTAATTCTTTGATCAGCGTTTATAGGTGTTCAAGGATAATCTAGTATACTGGATATTATAAGCACCTGTACATTTCAGTTTTATATTATTTATTTTACAAACATGAAATGCTAATTATTGAACGAGAAAGTGATTTGAGTAATGGTATATAACGATAACTGGTGGACAGGTTTCATAGATAGTGACTATTAATGCTACAACTTTCACACGGCGGGCACCTTTGAGTGTTCACCAGTCGAATGATCTATTTCGTAAATTTTAATCGTATCTATTACAGAATTATACCTTCAACCTTTTCGCTACGATAGATTTTAATACGTCACATCCTTGACGACAGGTAGACGTCTTAAAATTTTGTCAAATTGTTTTCAAGTGTTCAAAAATGTAAAGTTTCTTTCGTTAAATCGAAACGAAGGTGCTCAAAGAATTAAACGAAGAAAAATATCGGGAAATTTTCATTTTTCAATAAAAACAGTTAATATTTCTAAAAAAAAAACATGTGTAAAGGCATAAAGAATGATTTCATTGCTATCTTCGTATAAAAACATCGAATCTTTCATCGATTCGAACGTTTTCCAATAATCACACTTCACGAGCAAACCGTATCAACCTTGTCGAATCAGCTTCTTACGAGACACACGATCATTTCCTTCCAACCTTACCTTCGTACAACCGAGCAACAATCGTGTCAAAAAGCGACATCAATATTGTGTACACGAAAAAGAATTCTTCTGGCCAGCCAGCAAGTCGTTTCATGTGCCGCTCGTTGACATTCTCGCTACACTTCACAAAAAGGGGGGAACCTCTCTCTTCCGGCGGATGCAGTGCTAGAACGGCGACCCCGTGAAACCGAGGTTACCGTCGATTGGCTTGCACGAAACCAGCACAGAGAAACCTGTGCACTTGTTCGTCCAGTGGTCGACTACTAGTACTATATCCACTAACTTTCTAGTAACTTACAGTCGATCACCTTTGCGGTCTGCGACAAAAGTTCTCCGATTTCCTGAGGCGGCGCCGTGTCACGTACAAACCCCTCGATGATTCTACGCACGTACGAATCGGGAAACAGAGGGGCAGAGGTCCCTGTAGTCTGCCAGACCACAGAGAAAGAGAGAGAAAATGGGAGAGAGAGACTTAAAGAAAGAGAAAGAGGGGGAGAGAGAGAGAGAGACACCTAGCGCGAGAGACGCTGAATGAGACTCAGAGAGCGAGAAACACTGAGCGTGAGAGATACTGAGAGTTAGAGACATTGAGCGTGAGAAAGACTGAGAGTTAGAGACACTGAGCGTGAGAGAGACTGAGAGCGAGAAACACTGAACGTGAGAGAGACTGAACGTGAGAGAGACTGAGAGTGAGAGACACTGAGCGCGAGGGAGACTGAGCGTGAGGGAGACTGAGAGCGAGAGACTCAGAGAGAGAGAGAGAGAGAGAGAGAGAGAGAGAGAGAGAGACCGAGAATCAAACTTCACCGTACACTTTGCAAAGGATCCACTTTGCAACCACTCGATCGTCGCGACGAAGTCACTAGTTTCCTCCGAGTGTAATCTGATCGTTCCTTTCGCGTGGTTTGCCAACCTGATCAAACAAATATCCTGCCGCTCTTTTTCCCCTGGTTGTTGCTCGAACGAAGCCAAACATCCTGGCCTCGCCGTGCAAACGAACGAAATTTGTTTAAACGCGCGATAACTCGTCGTAGTCGTCGTCTACTTGAAGAGTTGGTAGGGTGAGCTCGTAAGCTCGCGGTAATTAGCGCGACTCATAAAGCGGCCTAATTAGCCGCGCTAATTAAAGTAATTCCGTTCGTTAATTCGATTTACTAGGCGGCTGGCTAGATTCCGGACCTAACAGGAACGAGAGAAAGAGAGAGAGAGAGAGAGAGAGACCCTTTGGCTACGTAAATTCCCTTAAACAGCGTTAGTCGACACGCTCGACAACAGCTTTTAATTAAAAGGGCCTCCCTGTGGAAATGTACACTTCCACGGTTTATACTGGCCCCTCTCCCTTTCCGCATCGTCAAATCTCTTTTTCGTTCGTTCAATTTTCGTAGAGAAAAACCCTTGGGTTTAGGGAAGAAAAAAAAAAAATCTGCACGGATTAGAATGGAAGAATTGGAGGAATAGAGAGGATAAGAGAACAAAGTAGTGAGGTTGGAGATAGTGGTTGTAGGAAATCTAGCGAGCGCTCAAGGCCACTTCCCCCACCATCCAGAGAGAATTGAAGTGGCCTGTTCGCTTTGTGAACTGGCTTTATACCTTCTTGATTAAGTTCAAATTTTTTTTTTATATATATTTGAAGGTTATTTATAGATTTGTATATTTTTACCTATCAAATTGATAATTTTAATCATAAAATTGAAGTTTCGATCGTTTTTTAATTTATTATAATTCGTAAAGTTGAGGGAATTTAATAAACAGATCTTGAAGTAGCAAGAAATGTAGCTGTTATTGATAGAACATGATAAAAATTAACTAACTAACGAAGATTCAAAAATTGTAGAATTTAAAACACTTTCATTTCTTTATCTATAGCTTTCTTATTAACACCTTGCATTATAATGATGACTTACACTCGTACTACAGTTTATAATCAAGATCTGAAAGAAGGAATAATTGTATTTCTAATCAATTTGTATTTCAAATCAATTCAGCTTCAATTTGTCTGACAATTACAAAACACACGTTGCATATATTTTGATTTTTCTTTATTTAACACTGTATTAAAACAAGTGAATGGGCTAACATACGTAGCAATTAAAAACATCGTAATACGAGGGGTTAATTAACACTCGCAGTCGTTAAAGTGGTATACATTAACGCGACATTTTAAAGTATAATCAGTCATGAAACCTTAAAATTACAGAAAACAGAGGAAGGGAATAAAAAAGAAAAAGATTAATTCTTTTAACTAAGACCCACCAGTACGAGTGTTAAAATGCATCAACAAGATATAATTAACACTTAGCGAACCGCGAATTTTTCGCAAACGACTTGGTATAATCTTGTTCGCTTAAAAAAACTCATAGTACATAAAAATGATTTTATCAGATAAAATTACGCGTAGCGATAATGATCCTGCGTATTTTATACAAACTGTGAATTGGAAAATCAATTAGTCAATTTAAAATTTAAAATAAATAACGTAATTTAAAATGAAAAAATAAACAACACAATTCAGTATTATTTGTACATTATACGTTCCAAGCAGATAAGTTATACATTTGCAAATTTATTAGTTCAGCCAACGTGTTAATATATCCATACAAATTTGCATATCCTTCAAACAAACCACAGATGTAACTAAATTTCATCAAACACGTTTCCACCGACTCGATTACCTTCAAACATCCAAGTCTGTCAGAAGCAAACGAAAAAAATTCGAAGGTACAACATTCACGTGGTCATAGTGATTGCAAATAGCATCATGATCCGAAGACGGAATGAAGGGATGCAGAATTCGTAGGACAGTTTGCCGGACGATCGTATCTAATTAACCCAGGCTGCAGTAGGAGAGCACGCGGAGCATTTCGGACACGGTTGAGCCGAGCGTGAAGAGTTTCGAACAATGTCGTGGTTCCGGACGACGTGGTCGCTTTGTCCGTCTCTCGTCTGGTCAATTATCCGGTCCCGGTTAGTCAGCGGCTCGTAAAGCTGCAGTTCGTTCTAGCCGCTTTGCACACGCAAATTGTCCAACCCAGCCAAGCGGCTATTCTCTTCTTCGAGATTGCTGTGCGAACCTAATCATTCACACTTTTATAATCTGGATTTCGTTCCTCGTTGACAAAATCTATTCGACTCGAACTGTTCTGTTGCAACAAATTTTACCGTCATTTTCGAATCATTTATTCCGGTTGTTTTGTCAGCGGATTTTTATCACTTTCTCGGTTTGATCATGTTTGAAGATCAATTTAAGATTGCTTCGAAGAACATTTCTTTCAATTATCCACTTTTAAACACTATTTTCCAGATTTTCACGATACTGTGTATTTCTTTGTGTGCTTCAAATTGAAGGTGCTCAAACTTTGTCAAACTGAATGATCTGTAAATGTGTTCGAGTGTAAGTTCAAGACGTTTCGAGTCATTGGAAAACTGTGAGTTTCTAGGAACTTTAAAACGAAGTTAGAGTGATAGTAAAATATTTAATTGAAGTAATATTACATTCTTATTGCTTCGATCTACATTCCTGCGTACTTCTTTTGAGCCTTGAATCTAAGACGATTTTATTTTGCTAACTGAGAATTTCACAATTGACTAGTAGTTTAATTTTTTACTTATTGCATATTCTTTCGAAACGTATTTACAGACTTAGTTTTTTTACAAATTTAGTTTTTACAGATTTAGTTTGACGACGTTTGAAGCTGATTTTCGAAGGTTCCTTTGACAGTTTCGTTTCGTATTGGTTCACTTGTGTAAAACAGGACGGGAATTGGCGAAGTTGCTTTGATATTAGAACAGCTTTCAAGGGTGCTTACTCGAAAACCTTCCAAAAACTTATTGTGAGTCAGAGATCCCTTACAGTTTACTTCACCATGTTAGAGACACACTTTGGTGGCAGTTTGCCCTTCGGAAATTCACTTGGAAACTTAACTTAAAGATCCGCTTTGGGATTAGGTTGCCTTAGAGAGACTCTCTTAGCTTTTCAAGCCGAAGAAGTCTAGAGGAAGTCTAGCGACACAGCAGGGAGACACTTGGAAGTCTGTTTTCCAACCTTGGCAAGATATTCCGTGGGATTCGTGTCCCGATGTACTCGTGGAAATTTAATGTAAAATTCGAGAATTCGCGAGGGAATCTGAGAATCACTTCAGACTTGTCATTTTTCTCTACGTTTTCTGTCGTGGCCCAAATATTTTCATGAACATTAAGTTTCTAATGTTACAAAAATTACACACTTCTACTTTAATCTACAGTTTGATATTTTCAACAGCTCGTTGATTAAACTTCCTGGAGACACGTGTGTACAGAATCGAGTGTACAACGCGAAGAAATACAAAAGAAAAAAGAAAAATAAGGAACAAAAGCGAGAGAGTATGTTGAAATAGGTTTCAATACAGATTATTATCGATACAATTATTAGTTCGAGATAAATTCTCTTAAAAGAAGCTGTACTTCTCGAGGAAGTCAAGATAGTTCAAGACCCTCGATCCTTGCCACGTTCGAAAACCATTATCGCCAAGTAACATACCCGTAGGCCAATGGAATATCGCTACAGTTTTTCCCTGGTACAATAGCAGAGAGTCGAGAAGTCGAACGATGCTCGAGAGTCTATTGAATCATTCTGAGGCGCAAATTAAAAGTTTCCTTTCACTAGGCACGTTGAAACCCGGGCCTGGTGGTTTCCCGCGGACGTCGCGTCGTTCTTTGAACAGCTAGAAAGCCTCCAGACAAATCCAGGTTTCATCCGTGGGGCCTCGAGTGCAGCCGAAACTTCGCGGCTCGACGTCTCGAAAATTCTCTATTCGCGATTCTTCGCGGGGTGTGTGCCTCGTTAACCGATACTAAGCAGAGAGGAGTCGCGTCTCGAGTGTAGTTCGAGTGTTTCGTGGATTTTCCTCTCTCTTTCTGCAACAGGATTCACTCTGTTCCTCTGACGAGGAAGAAAGTTTCGCTTTCGAACCGTCACGTTCGTTGCAAACTGTTTCCAACGCGAGTTCTCTCGAAAGGTAGAATTTATTTATATTTTTTCCCCTCCTTCTTCTACTTTTTAAGGGTGAATTAATTGACGAAGGTGGTTAAGAGAAAGTTTTGAACGAGGTTCGAAGAATAAATTGGCACAAATCGATCGATTTTCTCTACGATGTTGTTGGTATAGGAAGTGAGATTTTCTAGATGTTCTTACGCTAGTTTCTGCAGTGTGTAATGGCGGATCTTTAATTATCCGCTAATTGATTGCTCGAGCGTTGGGAGTGGAAAACTGAGGAAACTTGGAACGAGAGTGAAAATAAGATTTGACGATTTAATTTCTAATTATCTCTCGGGTGTTGGTTTAGGAATGCGATGTGTAACGGAGGATCTTTAATTATCTGCTAATTGATTGCTCGAGTGAACGCTCGGGAGTTGAAAATTGGGAAAACTTAGAATTTAATTTCTAATTAAGTTTGCACTCTCGTTTGGAAATTAGGCGAACGCTTGAATAGTCGGTAATTATAAGATATGTATAAATTATTCCAAGTATGAAATAACACGGAACTACAACAACGGCTGTCAAAGTCTTATTATCGGAATATTTTACGTTGTCTTTGACTTTCAACGAATGATCCACATTTCTACCGCGAGATAGTATGAAATTCATTGTTGTATCCCGATGATGAATAGCATTGGTTGCTCGCTAGCATTTTCGTAAAACCAGCTTCTTTTTTGCAGCTGGTCCCTTAAAGGAATTGAAGAGGAAACAAATGACCAGGAGTTTAGGGGAACAATAAATTCCCGCCAGAAAAGAGAGAAATCCCTATTATTCATGTCAGAGTAGAAAGGAGCAACCTCCTCTACGAAACTTTTTCCCTTCAGGGTTAATGGTGTTGGGTTCCCCGAAATTTCTTATCAGTTCTCCGCAAAATACATCTCACAGTCAAACCTAGACTTCTTACTTTTCTGTTAACCCTCCGTGAAACAAGTGGTGTTAAATTAACCCCTTGCCTTACAATCACGAGTCACTCTCGTAGTGTAGATTATGATCAAGATGTAGGAAAAGAAAAATTATATTAAATTTGTACTTTTACACAAATCTCAGTTCAAATTTAAGATCAAGAATCGCTAAATGCAAATCAATTTATAATATCCTGACTTTTTTTCATATAAAAGTGCTTTGAAATACTGAATAGCTGAGGTTTACATACGTAATGCTTAAGAAATCGTAAGGCAAGGGTTTATCCCTAAAGATTTGAAAATTACTCTCTTCTTTTTCCAAAATATCTACAATTAGTCTGGTTTCTTGAGTAGCCGGAGTTGCGACGTTCTCGTTTCGTGACTTACTCTTGAACAAGAAATTAAGAAATTACAAAATCGGCGTAATTTTAACCCTTTGACTACTGTTGCGTACATTTTGTCTATTACATATAATAGCGAATTAACTTTGTAATATTTTAATTAAGTTGTCACAGGCAAAAATGAAGAATTTCATTTTTGAAAAACATCACTTTTATTCTACGATACTTAACGTTACACTTAATTATAATTCTTATGGATACCTTAACGATGACTGCTTCACAACTAATGATCTTGCTGTTTTTCCTTCTGTCTTTTATACTCTCCTTCTGATTCATTATTTATCTCATCAATTGTTTATATACTAATCACACTGTATAAATTTTCAGTTCATAATTTTTGCATTTACGTCCACAGCTTTTTTTTTCAAAGAATCAACATTAGCATAAGATTCACAGTTATTTTCATGTGACCACACGTGATAGGTTTAGTATTATCTCTTTCAACCATGTCACACGACAGAAAAGAAATTTCGATCGATCCACTAACCAGATACTAATAATTCAAAGTGCTCGCGTTACAATGTGTCTCGCCTTTGTATATTATATTTCACTGTAGACACATAGAAACAGGAAACAGATAAATTACACAGAGAATCGAAGCACGTGTGTATATCACCGTCAAGCTTGTTCTCAAGAAACGATAAATTTCAAGGAGGAAAAGAGGACCGGTTGTACAATGGGCATCGACACGATTCGGGTGTCACTCGTCGAATCGGAATAATTTCGTCTAATTGGACCTAGTTGTTCGATGCTCGTAAAATTCTGTTCCAGCTTGGACCTCGAAGGGTTATCAGAGGATAGGCGATAAAAGAAGAAACAAGAGAAATCGTGCAATTTTGTTCGATGAAACGCGACGTGATCGGCCTCGTTTTACGTGTACTACAACTGTTGCTGCCTCACCATTGTACAGAATTTCATGTACAACTCTTCCTCCTCTCTACCGTTCACATTCGTCGCGAGTTTTTTCAATTAATCGTCAAGTTGCATCGTCGAGTATCGTATCGCTGTTCTCTAACCCTTTTGTTCGGGGAATTTCCACTCTTCTACGCCAGAGGAGAGAGTTATTGGCTTGTCGAGAGGAGGAATTGGATGGAATTATATTTTCGAAGAAGAACAGTAAAGTGGACGCGTGGTCTTCGCTTGTGTTTGACATTTTTTCGCAAATAAAATCGATAAAAATCAGTGTACCTGCTGAATGATAGAGAAAGGGGAATTTTGAAGCAGGGAAAAGATTTTATTTCACAGAAATTCTATAGAAATAAATGATTGCGAGAGTTTAGTCAGGAAAAGTGTAACAATTAGACTTCCAGACCATTATTTTCGACCCTTTCTGCGTTAAAGTTGAACGTTTGAGCGTCAGAAGTTTGCAGTTCTTGAGGAAACAAGGTTCCCTGGGTCGTTAAACACGTATCACCAGCGGCGTATCGTATTCTTCGGTTCACCCGTTAATCTCCGCTGTTATCGGTCCCATGGTGGGCAACGTCGATGCTCGATGAATAATTCCTGAGTTTCCAACGGCGAGAGAGAAGGATCCCAGGCTCTGTAGGCTTGAGTCGCATCTAAATTTCATCGTCTACCGTCGTTCTTGGACGAAGGAATTAATTCTATCTCTCGATGGGCCGTATCGCGTCGAGACACTTCACGGCGATGCTGAAACTTGGCATCGTTGTTGAGATTAATCGTCGGAAACGAGGAAAGTCTATTCGTTGTTTCGGAAAAAAATTCTGATCTAAATGTAACGCTGATAAATATGTACAACTATGTGTACAGAGGTTGTTTGAACATTTACTTAACTTAGTAAAGGCAAATTTAATGTTAGAGAAATTTTGATCGATTCAAAATTTCACGAGGTATACTGAAACCGTTGCTACTATTTTCTAGCAATTTTTACCGAGCTTCCTTGATGGGAATGACACGAAAATACTTTCAAATTCGTAAGTAAGTTAATAGTGCTCGATTGAGTTGTTTGTAAATTAAATAAATCGATTTTCCGGGGAAATATACGTGTTTCTTGCAAGTTTCGTGTTTCAATTTGGATAAAAAAATGTTAGAATTAGGAAAATCCTACCAAGTAAAATTAATGTTAAGAAAATTTAGTAGTCTAAAATTAAATAAATTCAAAATTCAATAAGTTAAATAAATAAATCGATTTTCCGAGGAAAAATTCGCGTTTCCCTTCACTGTTCAATTTGGCTTTAAAAATGTTAGAATTAGTACTGTTACAAAGCAAAATTAGTGTTAAGAAAAATTTAATAGCCTCAATTAAGTTGTTTCTAAATTAAATAAATCGATTTTCCAAGGAAAAATTCGTGTTTTCGTTCACTGTTCAATTTGGCTTAAAAAAATGTTAGAATTAGTAATGTTACAAAGCAAAATTAACGTTAAGAAAAATTTAGTAACCTAAAATGAAATTGTCCCTTAATTAAACAAAACAATTTTCCGAAAAAAAAAATACATATTTTCATTTACTGTTCAATTTGGCTTTAAAAATGTTAGAATTAGTAAATTACTACAAAGTAAAATTAATAATTCAACTACGTTCTTGATCGCTCTTATTCCCTCATGAAACATGGCAAAATTTCTTTTTCTCATGTCAATCATATAAATAATACATTTTATTTCCAATTCTTTCTTTCCAATTTAAGACAAGCTAAGAAAAACAGTATTATCTTCTCAACACAATTCTTCTGTTTTCTTTTCTCATAACGCACTAATAAAATTTTATACCGAGGATTTAACAAGTCACGCTTAATCCTTGCTTTTCATGGATTAACATGAAAATTACTGTCTAAAGTTTGTCCGGGAAAATCTACTATCTCTGTGTCGTCCAAAAGCCAGTTGAAATATGTCGTTTGGTTAAGTGTTTATTAATACCTAACCCGTAGGTTGAAATTGTTTTAGTTCCGGGTAGACGAGCAGTTACACGTATTATAGTGTAAGTACCGACAGGCATGATAAAGTTGAAGGTAGAGGTGGTATTCAGTAACGTAGCCAGGAATTCCACGCAGCGGCAGCTGCGTCTGACTATACGCGAGCCTTGTTCACTTAGCCTCGTTAGTAGCGCGAACGAGATAAGGTCAGCCGCGCGCGGCTGACCACTTACGGCTGGCTCTACTTGCGGCTACTGCTCTGGAATACCTAACGAAACAAGAGGCCTTCGACCCTCGTTGCGAATATCCTACTCTGTTTTTCCCATTATTCTTGGGAAACTGGCGAAATTCAATTAGAGAGGATTGAATCACTTAACACTTTCCCAAACGCGCGTATTTTTCGCGAACGATGCTTACAGATCTTAACATTCAAAAATATAAAATTTATAATAATCTTCAAGGTGTTGAGCTTAAATTTTGTTCGCTACTTTCAACCTTGAGGATCATTTTTACCGATTATTGTCGATGAAAAAGAGGAATAATATCTGTACAATATCTTTTTCAAATATTTTTGTGTAACTTGAAAAATTTCTAGTAGTTTTGAAGAACTTGTTCTAAGAGACGATAGTGAAGTAGGTGAAGAGATTGGAGCAGAGATTGTAACGATAAAGTTGAAAGATTAATATTTAGGAAATGAAAATGTTTCGTTTCAATTTGGCGTAGGTGAAGAATTGAAATAATAATTAATTGGACATTATGTAATCGATCATGGTATAGCAAAACTCAGGCTACGTGAAAAAGTATTCTGTTCTCATAGAGTGTTTGAGTTTCAAGTACTCCACAATCAAAGGGTTAAAACTGCAGGGGTTAACTATTCTTAAAAACTACGATACTACAATTATAATGTATTTTAAATGATCGATTAATTCACCGATCAATCTCGAACCTAACGCAGAAGTATAATTCGAATTTTAACACGATCTTCGATTTTCGACGACAGTCGGAGGTGTTTCAGGCAGCAGTGGCGGCTGCAGCGGCTGCAGCTGCAGGAGGTGGTGGCCAACAGCCTGCACCAACGCCCGCGGGCAACGAGAGCAACCCGGAGGGCGCTGTCGAAGGCAGCACTCTGGTGCCTGTCACTTCAGGTGCGACCACACCTGCAACCGCGACACAAGGTAGCGACCTGAAAGGTCAGCCAAAACGTCTTCACGTCAGCAATATACCTTTCCGCTTCCGAGACCCTGATCTCAGGGCAATGTTCGGGGTAAGTTTCACTTCTTTCACTTCAATCTACCAATTAACCCTAAAATGGCTGAATAACATTTTCCATTAATTAGAAAATATCGAAAGTATGTTGTTTCTCTTATGTGGAAAATTTTTTAAAAATTATTCTTTGTCGCTTACGTTACCAAGATTGGTATTAGAGGAAACAAAATTATTATATACTTTTTTACTATTGTTTCTTCCCTGATATAAGGAAAGGAACTTGTTTCTTGAAATGAGAGTATAATGTTTAAGTATATGTGTTATATACGTAAAGAAAACTATTTTTATGTGTTCTACCGCGTTGCATTCATTTTTTCGCGCCATTGTAGCAACGATGATGATATTGAGAAGTTTTAAAATACTGAAATTTACTCTAGTAATCTTGGATTTGTCGGTTATTGGTAACCCTCGTGGAATTTAACGTGTTAAAGGATCATTAATTAAAGTGGACGCTGTAAAACCTCGTCCATAATTTTAAAACTCGTAAAGAGAGGTTCCTTAAATCTATAAGTCGAGAAATGTTAAATTAGAACTATTTCCTTGGCGCAGAAAACTCTCAAAAAATTCTTTATTGTGTATTCTAAATTTACAATAAAATATTCATTGATACATATATGTGGAAAGAAAATACGAGGAGAAATTTCTCTTTCTTGTGATGTTTCAAGGCTTAGAAGTTCTAAGACTGATCTTTTACATAAGATTCAGCATTTCTAGGGTTAATTCACTAATATTAGTGTTCAATCATCCTTGATATTTAATTGGTACTTAATTAGTATCGCATAAATATGGGGAAAAATTTGATGTATCGTGTAAAGTTGATACGTTGACTCTGGTTTGATGTAATTCGTTAAATTTCAGTGACATAGAGCGAAAAAATTCTGAGTAATTTGAATGGACAAGTAACAATGCCGAGTGAAATACGTGGAATTTAATAACGAATAATTTTCGAATAAATTACGATACATAATTACGATACGTATATCGTAAAACAGCTTTTTGTATTCCATTGTGTCGTGATTCGTGAAATTGGACACTCAACGTATCAACGAACAATTCTACTGATCAACACAGCCAGTTCAGATGTGGTTTTCTGACCGATTCTCGGTACTTCCACCGAATAATCTCTCATTTTAAATACGTTAAATTATTTACAACAGAATCAGTCACAAAATCAAATATTTTGTAAAACTTGGAAACCGAAAATAGGGGAAATTTTCTCAGTATCATATCGGAGTTAATTCCTAGCGTTTCAGAGCTAAAAATGCGACGAAAATATATAAAAATATGAACGTCACTTAATTCTCAATTTAATTAACACATTAATAACCACATTTATTTCGATCAACTTCTCGTTTAGCCATTCAGTTTCGAAAGTTTTGCAAAAAATATTTAGGTTTGTTTCTTTTCTAAATTTGAAGCTGATCATTTTTCGAAAATTAATACCATTTAAACGAAAAGTCTAGCGTCAGTCCGTGGGGACTGACATGGCGCTTAACGTATTGAAAAAAACCTCATCGTTCGAACTGGCTGTAAAATTCAGAGGAAAAATGTGCAGATAAAAGCAATAAGAAAACAAGAAAAGCGCATTTTTTCTCCAACATATTTAAATAGGAACATGCTGTAGAGGAAAAAAAAATGTTGCTTTCTCTTTTTCAGCAATTCGGGCCAATCCTCGACGTGGAAATCATATTTAACGAAAGGGGAAGCAAGGTAAGCTCACGTCGCCCTTAGGCTGCGAGCCACCCCTGTCAACCCACCCCTGAGAATACAGTTAGATTTAAGCTACACACACACATACACCTACATACACACACTTATATATATATATACAACTGATGCCTCGAGATGAGATCCTCGTCGCCAGGATGGATTCGCGCACGAAATCTCGCCGACCCTTCGTGTTCCTTTTACTCGACGTTAATCCAACCCCTTCCTCAACATCCTTCTCTCTCTCTCTCTCTCTCGAAACCAACGCTGCAACTCTGTTTCGCTCGATACAGTGTCGCGCGACGTGTTTCCCGCTCGAACTTCTTCCCTTCGAGAGAAAACACAAAGCTCGATCGAAAGACTCTCTGTTCCCCTCCCTCCTTCCTTCTCTCAAACTTTCTCAATTTTCTGAACCACCCTTACGTCTACTCTTTCTTTATTCCCTCGATATCTAAAGATTTTTATGATTGAGAAAGAAAAAAATAAGAAGAGAAACGGAGAAGAGAATTCTGAGGAAAGTTGGCGCGAAGACATCTTGGTTCTCGAGGACATCGCGAGGTTGTAATCGTTTCGTGGGAACGCAGCGTCACTTGAAATCGTTCGGGGAGTTTATTCTATAGAGATGAATGAGGAACGAAGATACTTATTGTGGAAGAAGTAGAGGAGAATGTGGGAAAAGTGAAAAGTGGGTCGTGATGCTGCGTTCTCCGACAGTAATGGTTCTTTTCCAGCGCGGTGGCAACGAGTGCATAACCCTCGCGATAATATACTAAACCGTGATACGTGGTGCGAAACAGTCGACGCCATTGTCGAGAACGAACTCTTGCACAGTCTTTCGTAATTCGAGCAAGAGAAGAAAAAATAGAAATTCGCCGTAGTATCTTCGTTTTTAGTTCGGATCGCGTAGTACTTATTTGCCGAACTTTTTCGAAAAATGTAGCCTTTTTCAGACAGTGTAAATGTAACTTTCAGCTTTATTTTGCAATTTTATGAAAGTAACATCGTACAAAATGGCGAAGTTACTCGTTATTTTGCGGAACCCCTTCTGGTTGGATCATTGATTGTTAACCGCCATAGTTGGCAAGAACTGGGTGGTCAGAAATATAAAAAATTTAACGATTTATAAACTAGGAACTATTATTTAAAATATAACGTACGATTTAAAGTGTACCTGACAGTTTGCTCTCGATTTCAAAGTGTGCTCGTTGATTAAATGTTGATACAAGGAATGAGAAAATGCGTATGTATGATTCGATGTTTGGAGAAGTTGATAGAGGTTTGAAAAGTAAAGAAAGACGTTAGAAATGATCAGAAACCGTCGAATTGTTGTATAATACAAGAATAATTGATAGGTTTAAGAAACACTGCTAGAAAACAGTGTTCTATTCTTCTTTACGATAATAAAATTCGTTTGGTTACCCGACTGAAAATCACACAATTCCAGTTTAATCCATTATTCGTTAGTTTCAACAAATCTCGTCGATTAAACTTCCTCGAGGCTCGTTTAAGAAGAGATTTCCTCGCGATTCACTTGAACCGCCTGTACGCGAAAGTGCAGCCTTTAATTGTCGCTCATTCATGCATGGGAAAGTCGAAGGTACAACGCAAAGAGAAAAAAAAAAAGAATTGAAGGAGCAAGAGAGGGAGAGAGAGTGGATTCGACGTACACAGAGGAGAGTTTGAAATGCAAATAGGTTTCAATATGGATGACAGCGGTCTGGATAAGATCCGTAGTAATACATCGTGCCGACAGCCGGCATCCGGTGAGCTTGCATATTCAGCGTCTTTGCGTCAAGTACACTCAAGTGCACTTCATCAAGCTCCCGGCGCGGTACCAGTAACCCAATAGGATCGGCTGCTGACGACGTCACGCATGCTCGTCCATTGTCCGGCCGATGATCGAGATCCGATGTTGAAATCTCTCGTGTAATTCTAATGATCTTATCAGATCACGTCGAGCTTTTAATATCTCCCCTGGATTGACGGATTCTTCGAGATGCCTATGAGAGAAACCCTAAACTGACGAAATTCTAAAAAAAGTTACCCTTTCTTCTGTTTGTTTTCACCCTTTTTGCAAAATATCGCACTTCATTTTTGGATTTGCACGTTTATTTCGACGATACACTCGGAATTCTTTCCTTGCAATTTTTTAGTTCAAGCAAAGATATTGTTTTTATTGAAAAATAAATCAACGGTGAGTCTTCGTTCGTTAGATTGCGAATTTTTATGCAAATTCGTATTTTCGAAATGTGGTAAAAATGTAGAAAGTAAAATTTTGGTAGAAAATTATTTCACTTATCAGAAATGATAAAAAGTATGATAATTTTTATATTTTGTGTATTATGTGTAATTTTACATGTTTAAATTTCCTATAAATGTGACAAAATCCGCAGTAACTCATTGTTCTGTTTTTTACGTCAATTTTAACAATGATTCTTACTGATTATTGTATTATTTTCATTAATAAAGTGATCTAATTGGAATCTCTACGGAATTGATAGAATTAAAGATCCAAAGTTTATTTTAGAATTATTTTTTTTCTTTTTATTAGAAGCTTGGAGTGCAAAGGGTTAAATTTCGATATTGATCGAATTCGTTAAAGAAAAAAATAGATATATTCAATTTCGAAACAGTTTGCAATTCTAGACTAACGTACGTTTTAATATCTGTGGTTACTTAAAACTCTTTTCTCGGAATCTCTCGGTTGAACCAAGGATTTTCCACCTGGAAAGCATTTAATTCGTCATAAACAACTCTAATTCGGTGCAACGTGAAAAACCATGATCTTGTTGCATTTAACCTGAGAGGAACACCAGCAACCACCCATCACATCTTTCTCTAATAGCAATTAAACCAACCTCCAGGTCCTCCAGTTCGCAGAATAATCTCCAAGAAGAGAAAAAAATAAAAAAAGAAAGAACTGGCGAGTGCAATATGCATTCAGCTAGCATACTGCAGCGTTTCCCAAAGGGTTAATTGTAGTTAGTCGGTTCGTCCCCTCGTTCCATGCGCCATAAAACTCCGGTAAAGTTCATCGAGATTATGAAATCGCGCAGAAAGTTTCTCTCGCTTGCAATAACGACTCTCTCTCTTTCTCTTTCTCTCTCACTCACTCACTCTCAGTGTTTCTCGCTCTCTGAGTCTCTCACTCTCAATTCTCTCACTCTCTGAGTCTCACTCTCAATTCTCTCACTCTCTGAGTCTCTCACTTTCTGAGTCTCCCACTCTCTGAGTCTCTCACTCTCAATTCTCTCACTCTCTGAGTCTCTCACTCTCCGAGTCTCTCACTCTCTGAGTCTCTCTTTCTCCGAGTCTCTCACTCTTTGAATCTCTCTCTCTCCGAGTCTCTCAAACTCAGTGTCTCTCTTTCTCTTTCTCTGGGTGTCTCTCTCTCCCCCCCTCTCTCTCTCTCTCTCTCTCTCTCTCTCTGTTTCCTCGAGAAATAGAAGAAAAAGGTCCACCAATGGGTAGATTCTCCATCGACGTAATTAGATCAGAAATCCATTATTTCCAGCGACTCTTCGCGAATAACGTTTCTCCGAGGGGCAAGCTTGCGCCGTCTGTTAAGTTTTCCAGCACTCAAGGACTCGTCGTTTGGAGGACATTGCTTCGTTGGAACTTGGTTCGAAGCTTTTCAGCTTGTGCATATTCAAGCGGCTTTCGTTCATTGAGTTCTCTTCTTCTTCTCGTAGCGAGAACCAGTCGTGTCATTGTAACTCGATGGGTGGTAGAGCGAGTAATCGGGACCAATCTCGAAGTTTTCACCGTTCGGTTTTGCTACCCCTTGAGGCGCAACGAGGTCCCTCTTTTACTACAAGACTTAAGCTGAAACGACAATTGTCCCGTAAACTGAATTAAGAACGATTCTGCTGTAAGGTAGCGAAATGAGTTTCCGAACTTTCTGCCGAGGGTTTTGACCTCTGTAGATGATTATTTTTCATGCTGAATTGTTACGATTAAACGTTCGATTCGAAAGAATTCCAGAAGGTAGGGTTTCTTCTTTATAGAGAAATTTTAAGTTTGGTGATTATCCTTCGGTTAGTGTTTCAAATAAAAAAATAAATAAATTAATCCTTTCTAGCTGCACGTGGAATTCCATTGGCGTTGCTGTGGTCACATGGAGAATTTTAAAGTGCAAAATTTAAGTATTTTTATCACAATAAAATAAAGGAAGTTGATCAAAGAAATGAATTCATAAACATTTGAATTTTGACTTTTCAAAAATACACTTTCGACTTTCTAAAGTTGCAAAAGTATGCTCGAGTTTCTGGTCGATCCTATTATCATCCTAGTATTTCATATGTCACAGTAATTAATAACACTTTTCTTCTCTAAAGTTCATACTTTTTCTCTAACATTAAAATAGAAAAAATTAATAACAGAAATAAATTCATGAACGTTCGAATTTTGTTCTTACGAATCAACACTCTGAATTTTTAAAGATTCGCTTCAAAAGTGTGCTGAAATTGCTGATACACGAAGTGCAAAGGATTAATTTCTTAATTTAAAACGTCACCGTAACTTTATTGCAAAAACTTTGTCTCAAAAGTGTGCTAAAATAGCTGCTAAATCATATCAAGACGCACTAAACGTGCAAAAGATTCATTTCTAAATTCGAAAAATTGTCGTAACCTCATTACAAAAATTTTACAGCGAAAGTCTGCTAAATAAAACAGCTATTCGATCCTCTAAACAAAAAAATACTCGAAGTGCAACGAATTGATTCCTTAATTAAAAAAGCCACCAGTAACTCCACTGCAAAAGTGTGTTGAAATTGCTGTCCAATCGAGAAGCACTCAGAGTGCAAGTGACTAATTTAAGTTCGAAAAGTCATCGTAACGAACGTTCGATCCTCAAACAGTCTTCCGTTCTCTCAAGCCACGTTTAAATACCTCGACTAGACTAAACGTGGATTCCAATAATCACACTCTATCAAACGTGCAATCAATCAACGTGCACCTTGGTGTCGTTAATCGAATGAGAGAACTACGACGACAATCGTCGAGCATTCGTCTATTAGGTCACGGCATAGAGGTCTATTTCGATCGTTCGCGCGGCCAGAGAATCCTGACAGGAAGCGTAACAGCGAGTCACATCCGTCCGTCTTCGCAACAGCCAATCCCAAGTGGAATATAGCTGTTCCAGTTACAACCCGTTGAAAGGGGATTAATTAAACTCGTTGACGACGAGTTATCCAGCTCCGAACGATCGTCCTGTACACCGTGAAACGCGTTTCTTCCTCACTCTTCTTTCTTACTCGTGATTTAGGACTCTGATCGGTTTGGCGCCAACTTTCACGATTCTTCCGCGGGAAAAAAAAATACCAGAGATAAGAGGCGAGGGAGATCATGCTCCAGTTATTTCGCAAGCTCGATCTCTTCGAATTTTTTGCCGGAATTCTTCCAGCTCTTTTACATATGTAACAACTGTATATTCTATCGATCTTTCGAAGCTAGTCTTTAACGCTTTTTCTGCGGTACACTTGAGGAGAAATTTTTTTCAGTTATTATTCAATTTTAGCATGAAAATAATTGTACATCTGATTGTCCTATGCGTTTTAATATTGCTTGTATATTTTTCGATACAGTATACTTAAGGGAAAATTGTTTTTCAGTCATTATTCCATTTTGGTGTAGAAATAATTGTGCGTGTGATTATTCTATGCGTTTTAATATAGTCTGTGTATCTTTCGGTACAGTATAATTGAGGGAAAATTGTTTTTCAGTCATTATTCCATTTTGATATAGAAATAATTGTGCGTGTGATTGTCCTGTGAGTTTTAATATTCCTTCTATATCTTTCGCTGCAGTATACTTGAGGAGAAATTTAGACAAAGTTATTATTCAATTTTAGCATAAAAATAATTGTACGTATGACTGTGAGATGTATTTTAGTATTGTCTGCATACTTGATATTACAATATACTTGAGGGAAAATTATTTTGCAGTCCTTATTCCGCTTTGGTATAGAAATCATTGTACGTATGAGTTTCTTCTGCGTTTTAATATTGCCTGTATATTTTTCAGTACAGTATACCTGAAGGAAAATTATTTTTCAGTCATTATTCCAATTTAGTATAGAAATAATTGTACGTATAATTGTACTATGCGTTTTAATATTGCCTGTATATTTTTCGCTGCAGTATAATTGAGAGAAAATTATTTTTCAAAGTCATTATTCCACTTTGGTGTAAAAATAATTATACGTACGATTGTCTGGTACATTTTGATATTACCTTACTTTCAGTTGATAGTGATATCTTATTTTGCAAGTGTGAAAATTAATGCGATAAATTGTGCGAATTGTACGGGCGTATGTGCACGCTCTTCGTGAACGAGTGATCATTTTTATAAAGAATGTATATATATACGACTTTTGTAGAGAAAGGGTTGATAATACAGTTTAGTGGGAGAATTTAATATTTCCACGGAATATATGAAAGCTTATCGATTAGTGTAAGATTCATGGTGTAGATTGTCGTATAATTTAGGATCACTTATGACCATTACGGGTTGCAAGGTATTCATTGGGGTTCGAGGTTCCTATTACTTCGCATGATGGTGCAGAAAAGTGTTTAGTAAGGGTTGTACCTTGTCTATAAGTATATCGTCCATCGCAACCGTGATTAATTGTGGCTAGGAAATGTTCGATCAAGCTAATGAGCTATTAATACGAATTCACGTGTTCATTAATACTAGAACAATCGCAGGTGAATGTATTATATATTTCTACTACATAAACACACTTCGATATTAGAATAATTAATGTATTATCTGTCTTAATCATTTTTGTGACTTAAAGTAACAAATCTGGGATCCTTAAATTTAACAAACTCGGTTCTTATATTATTATAAAAAAAGAAACATTCAAAATAGTCGAAGTGAATTGTTTTACAAGAATCGTCATCCATTTTCGAACAATTCTGGGTCACTTTTAATACAATGTAAAAAAGTTAAAAAGAGGAAGTGAGTAACGAAAGAAATATCAGTTCGATGTTAGAATGATTAATATATTGTCTGTATTAATAATTTCTGTGATTTAACGTAACAAATCTGGAATCCCTAATTTCGACGAGTTTCGTTGTTTATTATTACAAAAAAAGAAATTAAAAATAGACAAAGTGCAATTTTTGCAAAAATCGCCAGGAATCTTCGTGACACAATTTTCGAGAAATTCTGTGCCACGTTTAATACGATATAAAAGGGTTAAAAATAGGAAATGAGTAATGAAAGAAATATCCGTTCAATATTAGGATGATTAATCTATTATCTGCATTAATAATTTTCGTAATTTAACGTAACAAATTTGGAATCCCTAATTTCGACGAGTTTCATTGTTTGTTACTATAAAAAAAGGAATTAAAGATATTCGAAGTGAAATTTTTGCAAAATTCGCCAAGAATCTTCGTGACACAATTTTCTAGAAATTCTGTGCCACGTTTAATACGATATAAAAGGGTTAAAAATAGGAAATGAGTAATGAAAGAAATATCCGTTCAATATTAGGATGATTAATCTATTATCTGCATTAATAATTTTCGTAATTTAACGTAACAAATTTGGAATCCCTAATTTCGACGAGTTTCATTGTTTGTTACTATAAAAAAAGGAATTAAAGATATTCAAAGTGAAATTTTTGCAAAAATCGCCAGGAATCTTCGTGACACAATTTTCTAGAAATTCTGTGCCACGTTTAATACGATATAAAAGGGTTAAAAATAGGAAATGAGTAATGAAAGAAATATCAGTTCGATATTAGGATGATTAATCTATTATCTGCATTAATAATTTCTGTGATTTAACTTAACAAATTTGAAATCCCTAATTTCGACGAGTTTCGTTGTTTATTATTACAAAAAAAGCAATTAAAAATAGACAAAGTGCAATTTTTGCAAAAATCGCCAGGAATCTTCGTGACACAATTTTCTAGAAATTCTGTGCCACGTTTAATACGATATAAAAGGGTTAAAAATAGGAAATGAGTAATGAAAGAAATATCAGTTCGATATTAGGATGATTAATCTATTATTTATATTAATAATTTTCGTAATTTAACGTAACAAATTTGAAATCCCTAATTTCGACGAGTTTCGTTGTTTATTATTACAAAAAACGAAATTAAAAATAGTTGAAATGAAATTTTTGCAAAACTCGGCAGGAATCTTCGTGACACAATTTTCTAGAAATTCTGTGTCACGTTTAATAGAATGCAAAGGGGTTAGCAGTAGGAAACGAGTAACAGAAAGAGGAATATAGTTGGAGAGTCTTCCTGAGACTTCCATAAATGTTTTCTTGTTCCTCGTTCAGGAACAGTCGATAGGAAAGCGCGATAAATCGGTGTGGAAAAGCGGCCTCCTTCTTTCTGCGCGTAGGTTACGAATCCGAAGTATACAAGTCGGCATTCATCACACGTCGGAGATATCCAGCGTCGACAATGGCACCGGCGACGCACCTTTTTGCATTGCAAATACACGACGACATTCCCGCGGAAAAATATGCGCGAACGAAACCCCCGTTGCCATCGCTTTTTAGCATTTAAGTGATCGCGAGGACGTGACGGGATCCCCGTTTTGCGGAAACCACACGCAATTACCGACCAGAAAGAAGAAAAATGAAACGAGAACATAATACTCGAAGCAAAAAGAGAAAAAAAAAAATAGTGAACGTTCGATCGATAGATCCCGTCACGGATTCGTATTATTCGTATTACTCTTCGCGTTACACCAATAAAATCGTGAACACTTTGACTTATTGTTTAAATAGAAAAACGTTGATTGTGTATAGATCCGTGGTAAATCTTACGATCGTCAGTTTTTCTCGAACGAATTGTTCAAAGTGTTCTCGTTGATTTTATCGGAATAACGTGTTCAATTAGATTTAAGGCGAACGAGAGAGTGTGTGATGATCGCGCGAGTCTGTGAGAGAGACCTTTTCTCGAAAGCTTCGTCAATGTAAATGGAATGTGGCATCCCTAATGAAGTGCAGCATTTTGGAGAAGAGATACTTTGAGACCGGTGCGGAGGAGTGCGCTGATCGCGTCACCATTTTTAATTTCCTTCATTTTTCTCTATTTTTATTTATTCATTGACTCTCTTTTGGTTCTCTTGACGATCTTCGAGTTTAATCATTTTCCTTCGTGTATCGAGACAAGAAATACACTTTTTTCTTGTGTATTTTTTTAATAGTTTCATGCTTTTTGTTGATTTTTCTTTTTTTTGTTTTTTTTTGTTCTTATTTTATTTTACTGTTCTTGTTTTCTTTTTTTTTTTTTTTTTAACGAGAGAAAAGAGATATTTTAAGGAAGGTTGAAAGAATTAAATTAGTTTTCGAAAGGGATTCGGTGAGCGCACTTGTCACGTGCTGAGTATGTGCCAGTGACACGTACATACATACCATAAATATAACCAATGGTGTTAGTTCTCGTAGTTGTTAGACGAGCTATTGCATTTTTACTAGCTAGCATTCCGCATTTTATCATTATTTAGCTCCCATTGGTTATAAGGCAGCTCGGTGCACCTTGCGTAACTGTGTTCGCAGCTGCTTTTGACGAACTGTGGTACTACAAGTAACTAAAATACCAAATACCATTCATTCTTCTCCATTTCAAAATCCTCTCCACTCACTCTCTCTCTCTCTCTCTCTCTCTTTCTTTCTTTCTCTCCTCGTGTGCAGTAGAATTTCGGTAACTCGAATCTCGAGAGAAGTGTTGAAATTTTCGTGTTGAAAATGTTGAAATTCGACTTAATAGAGGAGTAACAAAAATTTGACTTAACAGAGGTTTTATGGACGAGTTAGGGTTTTCTATTTATAGATATTTGCGAAAAGACAAATTTAACTTTCGTAAGTCGAGTTTTGGAAATTTCTACCTATCAAAATCTTCGCGTAAAATCTGACTTAACAGAAATTTCATACGTGAGTTAAATTGTTCAATTTATAGATATTTGGGAAAAGACAAATTTAATTTTCGAAAGTCGAGTTTTGGAAATTTCAAATTATCAAAATCTTCGCGTAAAATTTGACTTAACAGAAACTTCCCTACGTGCGTTAAATTTTGTAATTTATAGATATTTGAGAAAAGATAAATTTAATTTTCTAAAGTCGAGTTTTGGAAATTTCTACCTATCAAAATCTTCGCGTAAAATTTGACTTAACAGAGATTTCATACGTGAGTTAAGTTTCTAAATTTACAGAAATTCGGTGAGAGGTAAATTTAACTTTCGAAAGTCGAGTTTTGGAAATTTCTACCTATCAAAATCTTCGCGTAAAAATCGACATAACAGAGACTACATACGAGAGTTGAATTTTTCAATTTATAGATATTTGGAGAAAGACAAATTTAATTTTCGTAAGTCGAGTTATAGAGATTTCGACTTATAAATATTTTCTCAACTCACAGAAGAAACGAACAATATTCTAGTCTCTCCACAAAGATTCGAAATCCCAAAATTCTACTGTACATGTATAGAAACACGCGACACCTACCTTCTTTTTTCTCTCATAGAATTAATCGTAAAATCGCCTCCTCTCTATACGTATCTTCCACTTTTCGTTGTCCCCGTACATTTCCATCGAAGCTGTAAATGTCCGATATAGTCAGAATTAACGGCAGCTGAAGCTTCACTGAAATAACCAATACACACGAGATCGTCTTTGATACGTCATATACAAAGCAATATTAACATTCAAACGTACTTCAGATAACAATTTCAGTACAAACAACATATATATCATCTTTCGAAAACGAATTATACAAATTCTTTCGAAATGAACACAACTGATTAAAAAAAAAAAAAAAAGAAAAAAAAAGAAAAAGAAATAATAGATTGTTTCGAGTTGGACGCAGCAGCGGACACACGGTGCACCCGGTGAGCCGGCTGCCGCCACTTCCGGTCGCGGAGGAGACCCTCGGGAGATGCTGCCCATTTGATTTGATGAAACTTTGTCAAAACCTCGTTCTTTTTTTTTTCCAAATGCTACATATCTAACCAATTTCCATTCTCATCCTTCTCTTCTCTCTCTTCTCTCTCTCTTTAAGAATTTCCCAAGGCGTTTCAAGGCCGGTATACATACACGTTACAATCACAAAACACACATACACACGTACACACATAGACAGAGACGTGTAATAACATTTATACAGCAAAGACAGGAGTATAGTGTAATTAATCTAGGTAGAGACAAGAGGAAATGTAGGAGATAATAATTGTCAGTAGCGTCGATCTTTCCAAGCTCTCAAAAGCTGCGTTCGAAACGTTTTCCATTTCTCGAGAGAGACACACACCTTTTGTTAATTAGTCTGGCTATCATCACCAGTATTGTGGTTTCACACATCACCGCGAATCTTACTACTAATCCACCTGCAACGCTTTGGATCGTGACAGACGAAATGGCTGAATCAAAAGTACGATACAGATCCATTTGGAAAATTGCGAATTATTCAAAGAAAAACGATAATCGTGGTTAATATTTATAGAATGAGAATAATTGGAGATTTGTCTGGCTTCGATGTGATTACAGAGAAATTTATTTAAACCTGTTGTTATTTTTTTCTCTCTCTCTCTCTAATTTTTTCTTCTTTATTTTTACTAACAGTAATTAAAATTTTGTTCGTACTTTATAGAATATTGTTTGTATCGTTACATTGAGCAATCTTGGATTAATTATGTCGTTTATTATAAAAATAAGGCATCTCTGCATGTCACGATTCAACGCGAAAAGCATGATACCGTACATATTTATATTACCATTGCATCTTCCGAAGTTTCTATAAGTATCTCTCTCTCTATATATATATATATAATGAATATATACGTATATGTATATTGATACACATAGCACAAACACACGCAATACATATACAAAACACCTGTATACATGTACGTACGTACCTCTATCTGATTGTTATATCATTATTATATATGTAAATAGTAGTCGCACGCTTTTGTCTAGGCGAAGTCGAAGGTATTAATGAAACGGCCCATGCTTCTACCTCTTTTATTACTCACGTATGTGTCTTAGGATAGAGAAATGCTGCTTTCGATCTCACCAACCGTTTTTTGTCCGGCGTTGTTCCAGTCTCACCTGCCGTTTTGCCTCTTTTCTCGTTGTCATCTGTTCTCTTTCTCTCTCTCTCTCTCTCTCTCTCTATCTTTCTCGTTAAAACACCCAATCCCTGAAGGAAAAAAAAGAAAAATCCTCTCCGATTCAACAGAAAGACAGAAAATCAATCTAACAGCCTTCGGAAATTTCTAAAATTGCGTCGAAGGCAGAGAGACAAATTAAAAAGAGAAAAAAAGTGTTTCCTGTGTTTCTTCGAGCAATTTCCAATTTTACAAGCCTTGCAACACCTTGGATTTTCCCATGTATCATTTCCAGTGGTAGTTGATTACACGAGAAGAAGAGAGAAAGAGGAAACGAGTGAAAGAAAAAAGAGAGAGAGAGAGAGAGGACAGCACGAGAGAGAGGAAACGTAGGAAGTAAGAATTAGCGACGCGTAGAGGAACGAAGAAAAAGATCTCTCGCGACACTTTCCATCGAGAAGAGAGAGACAAAACATAAGACCGTAGTATAAAGAAAGAAAGAAAGAAAGAAAAGTACACACTCTCACATTCAAACGCCATAAAGGAAAGGAACTACACACACGTGAGACCCACACGTTAACGCACAATCATTCCTTATCTCTTAACTCACCCTCTCTCTTTATACGTATATTTATACATGTGTGTATATATATACATATACATATGTATACATATACGTGTATATATATATATATAATCTTGAATCTCGTATTGTTTTGTGCGCTTTTATATCGCTGTTTGCCAGCTTCGGTCACGACTTCAAGTATTCTTCAACTTCTCCTCTCCTCGTTCTCCACTTCACCCTACTTATACCTCCGCAAAAGATCACCCTAATCGCCATCCTTTAATACACCGACTTTACACGCACGTGTCTAGCCAAAAAAATACGTACACAATACGACATGTTGGAAAAAAAGCACCGTTTTTAACACCTTGCCGACCGCCAAATTTGACGAGAAAAGATACCGAATTGTGCGAATTTTTGGCCAAGTTGATTGTTAGAAAATTCCGAAAATATTGAAATTAAAAAGTGACTACATCTATCTTTCTGTGGCTATTTAATGCATAATTATTTCAAATTTTTGGAAATCGAGGAACGTAACAAAATTGAAAAGCGATATTTTTCTTAGTTTTTCGTTTGACGAAATGTTCATAGTTTCAACAGCATCTTGCTAATATTATTAATGTTAATTAGAGAGATATTAGTGTATCTAAAGAAAAATTGTAATTATAGTAACGTTTCGTGCAGAAAGGAATGGCATACTTATGGGATAAACATACTTCAATTATTAACTAGTTCTATAAAATATTTCGAAAAAATTCACAGATGTGCATACTACTGCATAAAATATCCCTGATTTTTTTCATAATTTTCTGTTCAGCGGAACGGGAGATACGGAGTTTAAACTACAAATTGGTACGCTACTATATTATTAGAGATAGCGAATATGATACTTCGTAGAAAATATCAGATCCTTCCTTCAATAGATCTAATATGATAATTATGGAGCTTAAACTATAAATCGCAGAAAATATCAAATGCTTCCTTCAATAAATCTGTCGAATAATAGATCAATTTTGAAAAAACGGCTCCTTTACTATGCTCGTTCAACTGTAACTCTTTATGATACATCACAAAATTCACAGATTCTGTTCACAATACGTTCAAAACTCCCTAATCGGTCGGCAAAGTGTTAATTATCGTGTTATCGGTTCACATGACTCACGTGCAAAGGTGAATTGCACATTTCACCCGTTTGCCACGAGTCGAAGTTTATTTTCTGCGTTAGGAAATTCTATTCCCTCGTGAAATTCGAACTTCTCGTACACACGTACACACAGACACACGTATACATAGGGTGGGATTAAAGAGGGATTATATACTCTAGGAAACTATCGATAAATCCTTGAAACATTAAAGGCAGGCGGTAGTGGTGTGTGAAAAAGAAATGTATAGTTTTAATCTAATAGCAAGAGGTCATCATATTTATCACGTTGTTCCCTCCAGTTAGAAATTCTTATTTTTCCACTCCCTCTCGTTTATAGTTCGTGTGTACAGTGTTCAACGTCGTGTTTTAATCGTCCAACGATTAATCCTCTTATCACGGTGTTCGGTTTGTATCTATCTACGCCGGCACACGCTCACACCTGGAAATCAACGTTAATTACTCCCTGCCTCGCGGCTGCCTGTTAACTAATAGGGCTCATTTCATTCGCTCTATACGGATCCTTCTCATCTCTGCTTCGTGTTCCTCGAAAGGGTTCGACCGTCAAAGGGAACCGTGATCACACCGGACAGTTTCTTCGTACGACAGGTGTAGCGATCAATTAATCACTGGCCACGAGCTAATTAGTCATAAAGAGATCGTATCTAGCTGTACTTACGTCTTATTCTAACGATCTATCGTATAACCTTACTTCTCGTTTAATTTATTCATGGCTGAAATGTATTAGGTTGTCCCAAAAGTTCTTCTCGAATTTATTATATTCACACACTCCTTTGCCTGACAGCTTTTCGAGTAAATAGGATTTATGATACACATATGTGTTAAACAGACAATATGTTTAAAAAGCAACTCGTGGTCTTTAATTGTCTTCCAGTTTTTTAACAGTTTTTGTTTCTTTTTGTTTCTTTTTTGATAAAGTGTGAAATCTTCGTTTAATAATAGAGGCAATTATTTTCTTACTGTTCGATTTATATGCAAATCAGGCAGAGAAAATTTACATGTTATTTCGTAGAAAGGAATTTATGTAGAATTGAAGAGAATAAAATATTGGTAACATATTATTTGGTAAATGGGGTAGAATGATAGAAGTGCAATCATGTTTTATACAAATCGTGGATTTATTTATCAAGAAAAGTCTTTTTAACGAACTATTCATGCCTTTATGAGTGGCAATGTGTATAAATTCGTGAATTATTAACCAATTAACGCGCAGTGTCCTCTTTAGGCGACAATTTGACCATTTTTTTATCACTCAACACAAAAACTAGCTAAGTGTACACGAACTCAACGAATCTTCAATACTGATTTGCTCAAAAATGAAAAAATATTATCTTTTTTCCTTCGATTTATTTTTTCACGTAAATTTACCTCCTTTTGGTTTATATTAACAGATCGGTAGCACCCTGTATAAACGTTTAGGGAAATAGCAAACGAAAGAAAGGAGGAAATAATTATTTGAGTCATGAATGGGTTAATTGACTCAGGAATTCGAATGAATTTTCTTTAAATTTTATTTCTCACCCGTTTTTTTCAAAAAAATTAATCAACGTCAGAGTATTGTTTTAACAAGATAACAAGAAGTATCGATGTAAAGGGACGAAACTGTCTTTTCTCTGCTCGTGTTTCAAATTCAATTTCACAACGTGGTAACAACGTCGTTTGCAGTCTCCTAGTTGCGTTTAAAGCAACGCGAAGGCTAATTAAGCGTAAGCAAGCTCGCGAAATATCATTATTCTCGCATCTACGACGCCGTTTCGCAACCTTGGCAGCCGCGATTACAGCGGGAGACAAGGGAAAAAGGAAACCTCGACACGAGAACATTTTTAACGTTATTTCCAAATCTCTCGGCTGTTTTTTTTTTCTTCTTCTTTTCCGTCCTCCTCTTCGAGACGATACTTCCCTCTATAATATCGATCCTAAGATCTATTTTGACATTTGCAGACATTCGTTTAAGAAATTTTATTTTTCGGCCCATAAAACGCTCTTTTTTTTACTCTAAAACCATAGAAAATGATTGTCTTTATTACAAATGTCGATAATAACACTGTTTTCTTTGTATAAATTGTTATTATTAAAATAGGTACTTTGATCATTTTTTGTCTGATCTATTTTTCGTAAATTCTAACCTGATAAATCATAGTGAGCCTTATAGGCTGGGAAATACTGTACGTTTTGTAGATTGATCTCAGTTATAGAGATGCTGAGAATTTCGTCGAAGTCCATCAACGTTGTTGTTAATTGCAAAAGGTTCAAGATGGCGAAAATCGAAGTTTGGCGTGCAATTGCAACAAATTTAAAAATTCTGTCGCTTCTTTTCGAGGAAAAAAGGGGAAACTGCGTTTTCTCGGGCGATTTTTCGAATTGCGAGAGACTAGAGAATATTTTCCTCGTTTTTTGAAATATTTGAGAAGATTCGAATCTGCTTTGTTTCTATTCACCTCTCTTTCTTAGCCATCTTCGAGGAAAATTACGAGGAAAACAGGGAAACTCCGTTTTGTTGGGCGATTTTTCGAATTGCAAGAGACTAGAGAATCTTTCTTCGTTTTTTGAAATATTTGAGAAGATTCGAATCTGTTTCGTTTCTATTCACGTCTCTTTCTTAGCCATCCTCGAGGAAAATTACGGGGAAAACCGGGAAACTCCGTTTTCTCGGGAGATTTTTCGAATTGCAAGAGACTAGAGAATCTTTCTTCGTTTTTTGAAATATTTGAGAAGATTCGAATCTGTTTCGTTTCTATTCACGTCTCTTTCTTAGCCATCCTCGAGGAAAATTACGAGGAAAACAGAGAAACTCCGTTTTGTTGGGCGATTTTTCGAATTGCAAGAGACTAGAGAATCTTTCTTCGTTTTTTGAAATATTTGAGAAGGTTTGAATCTGTTTCGTTTCTGTTCACGTCTCTTTCTTGTCCATCTTCGATTATTGGTACAATTTATAGGTGTATTGCAATGTGCACATTTTTTGGCGCGGTGCCTCGTTCAGTGATATTACTCCGGCGGAGCGAACTGCCGTAACGAAAGGGTTAAATGTTGAAAACAGCTAAGCTGGTGTGTTCACGTGTCGTAGGGAAGCTCGATTTTCAATTGCAGTCGAGAAGATAAATTGCCCGATAAGGTGGCACGATTTCGTTCGTGACAGAACTCACCCGGCAGGCTTATCGATGAACGTGACGGTTGTTTTTCTAATACTCCCTTCCTGTTGCCGTGAGATCCGCGATTTTCTCTCCGGTTGATCCACGACGGGCGAAATGATCCCAGCGATCGTGATAAATTAACGGTGTAATTGGGTTTTTTCAACGGCCCTTCGAGGGCTAGAATGAATTGTCCAGGCGATCGTAAACGATTTCCACAGTTAATCTGAAACGAGTGTGAAGTTTACGATTCTCATAGAGGATTTCCTTAATCCTTTTTTCTCCTCTCTTTTTCTTTTTTTATTTATTGTTAAACTAGACGATGTTTCGTAGATAATTTTAACTTTGAGTTGAGCTCGTAAAACAAATTGTACGATTATTTCTTGTACCTGTAATTCTATTTGCAGATTATCGATATTATACAGAGGAATTTCACGATTTCATCGATTAGAGTAATTTCAATTTTTCTTTCTATTTTATTATTCCAAGAATGAGGCAGTTCCGTGTATTGTTATTATAAAAGAATACACTAGAACTGTTTTACGATGTTTAAATTTAATATACGTATAAATTAAAATTATCTGTAATTTTATAAATTAAATTGCACATAGAACTTTAGTCAAATTCGACTAAAACTCGAGCACGTTGATATGAATTTGCCTTGTTAAATGCCAATAGAGTTGTTAATAAGTGCAAATTAGTACGACTGTGTTATAGTACGTAAATTCATTTCTCAGATAATTATTCCTCCATTTATATTAACAATTACGAGTCGAAACTTTGCCTACAATCGACAGCCATGAATAATTATCCCTGTAAGTTCGATAAGGTGAAGAAAAGACGGAAAAATAATTATCTATTCCACTTTTTACTTCGAGATCCTCCAATAAGATTACATATACGAGCGTGAAGGAAATTTCACGGTAACAGGACCTTGATTCGACGGGATACGCCTGGAGACGTGTTTGGTTAGAATGGGCGTGACTACGATTCCGTTTTAACAGGATTAACGCGAGGCCCGCGCAAGCCTGTTGGGCATCCGAAAGATTTGCAAGAGTCCGGCGTGGATTAATTTCCTGAAAGAAGAGAAAGAGGGAGGCGAGCAGCCAGCTTGGCACGCCAACCTCAATTTTCCGAAAGCCGATAAGCCTCCGAGGTGGTTTTCGCCCTGTGATCGCGATCTTCCGTCACGAGAACCGCCTTGTTTCGTTCGTGGAACGCCTCCTTCTTCTTGGCCATCCTCGAGGAAAATTACGAGGAAAGCAGGGAAACTCCGTTTTCTCCCTTGGACGATTTTTCGAATTGCGAGAGACTAGAGAATATTTTCCTCGTTTTTTGAAATATTTGAGAAGATTCGAATCTGCTTTGTTTCTATTCACCTCTCTTTCTTAGCCATCTTCGAGGAAAATTACGAGGAAAGCAGGGAAACTCCGTTTTCTCCCTTGGACGATTTTTCGAATTGCGAGAGATTAGGGAATATTTTCTTCGTTTTTTGAAGTATTTGGGAAAATTTGAATATGTTTCGTTTAGGTTCAAGCCTCCTTCTTGGCCATCCTCGAGGAAAATTACGAGGAAAACAGGGAAACTTCGTTTTCTCGGGCGATTTTTCGAATTGTGAGAGACTAGAGAATATTTTCTTCCTTTTTTTGAAGTATTTGGGAAAATTGGAATTTGTTTCGTTGCTGTTCAAGCCTCCTTCTTGGCCATCCTCGAGGAAAATTACGAGGAAAACAGGGAAACTTCGTTTTCTCGGGCGATTTTTCGAATTGCGAGAGACTAGAGAGTATTTTTCTTCGTTTTTTTAAATATTTAGGAAGGTTCGAATCTGTTTCCTTTTTGGCCATCTTCGAAGGAGAAGAAAATAGAGTTTTTCCGCCGAGTTTGTTTTTTGAGTGAATTTTCGAATTTTGAGATGCAAAAGGATGTTTTCTTCGATTTTTGAAGTATTCGAGAAGATTCGAATCTGTTTCCTTTGTATTCATACTTCCTTTTTGGCCATCTTCGAGGGAAAAGAAAATAGTTTTTCCGCTGATTTGTTTTTTCGGCGATTTTTCGAATTTCGAGATGCAAAAGGATGTTTGTTTTCGGTTTCGTTTCTTTTTTTCTTTCTTTTTGATATTTGGAGGAATCGTCGATGCGAAACGATAGTTTCCGAAACGACGCTATTGAAATTTCCAACGGGAAGCTTAGAAATTGCGCGAGCAAGCTTGACGGTAGCGATGCAAATCGATTCGACGATTATTCGATTCCCCTTACGTTTTCGGTACGGCGCCATTGTCGGTGTGCTCGCGGCTTATCGACATTATGCTGATTTCCCAGGTGAATCGCGGACTCACGCTCGCGAGAACCCGATGAAAAATGCGCGACAAACGACGCTTTTCCAACCAGAAATCTTTCCAACTGAAATCTTTCACGATTGAATGGCTGCTGCTACTGCTGCTGCTGTTTTTTCTCTTCAGCTTTACACTCGAATTTTCTTTTATTTGTTTCCTATTTTTCCCCGGAAAAACATGTTTCTTTTGTGTTTTGGAGAGATTAACTGATATGTGTGTAGGCAGGCAAAAAAATGTGAATTCTCATTACTGAACTGCGAATTCTTATGCATTTGCTGGAAATTTAAGGACGCAAAATTACATAGAATACGCGTAATATGAAAAAATAAATAAAATATCGAAATTATAGTGTTTTTTTTTTTTTTTTTTTTTTAGAATATCTGCTAGGTGAAATAATTTTCTACCGAAATTTCACTTTTTCTATTCGTGTTCAAAATTTCTATGGTAATAATCGATCGAATTATCAATTTAGTTGCAAATTTCGGAATATTTGTCAATAAGTACCAACTGTTTACGGCGAATTATTCGTCGCAAAGTTGATTTGATATTTTATTCAATCGATCGTTTCCTGTTTCTTTCGATGTCGAGTATTCCACGATGAAAAAGAAAATGATCGTTGCATTTCTACCGGAGAAAAATATTTCAGACTTCAGTCTGAGAAAGACGTAGGGGTTTTGTTCGAGTGACGGAGCAGGTAGTAAAAAATTCAGGGTGCGAGTCGGAAAGCTGGAGGGTGGATTAAAATATTCAGAAGTTCGAAATAGAAGTTGAGAAGTTCCGGGTACAACGGAGAAGTTTCGAAAAGCTTCAGATATAAATCTTCTAGACAGGCGAATTCCTCTCAGGAATTCAGGATGGTAACAAAATTAACAAAATTCTTATATTTCAAAAAAAAAAAACCATCGAAATTCTCAGTGTGCAATGGAAGTATTAAAAATTGCAAATAATAAAATTACAAAATTTCGATTACGTTTCTCAAAAAAATAAAAAACCCATCGAAAATCAAAATTGCCGCTCGACAACTTCAAAATTTGAAGTTTCCCTTAAACCAAACCTCCTCTCTCCTCGAAGGTTATCCTCCGTTTAACCAAACAGCTTTGCTGCACCTCCTCTCCTGCTCCTCCTTCGTCGATTAATTAACGAAACGCGCAGAGAAATCGTGGCTCTCGATTATTCCAGGAGAATTCTCCGCGGGGCAATTCAATTTTCCCCCCATCGATTCGATTATAGCCCTCTGGGCGAAACGAGTTACGATGTTCCTCGTGAGGTATAAAATTAGAGGGAGGAGTAAGAAAAGAAGAAGAGGGAAACAACGACGCGAACCCTAGAGTTCTTTGGTCGTGTATTACGTCAGGAGTACCGATAACTTTGCACTCTCCTTTTCCCACTCTTTTTCTCTTTTTCTCTCTTTCTCCTTCCCTCTTTCGTTCATTCGAAGAGGCCGTATTTGATTTGGCTTTAATACGATTTCTCAGCCGTGGCGACAGTCTGGATATACGTAACCACTTCTGGCAGAGACTCGAGAGGAACTCGATTATCCCTTACGAGTCGCCTCGACCATTTTCCTTCCTTCTTGCGGTTTCATAAAATTAATTTCTTCGGGAAAGATACAACCGAGAGTTTTCCATCTTTTATTGTCTGGGATATTTGTCAGGATGGTTCGAGAGGAGGATTCTTGTTAAATCTTCGAGAGTATTGTTTGAAACGTTTCTAGAGATCCTTTTTCAGGTTAATCTATGCTTTTCCTTCGGTTGATCTGATACGTGTATTTGTTTTTAAAGAACGGTGTGAGCGTGTTCGATTGAAACGTCCGAAATGCAATGTTCTTGCAATGTTCTTCAGGCTACTAAAAGCTTCTATTTTCGCCGAGCACTTTTTCGTGGCAGTTATGTACAGGGTGTTGCAGTTTTTTCTTTTTTTCTTTTTTTCTTTATGAGCAAACTTCGTTTGGTATGTTTCGAGGAAGTGATTTCGTTTGGAGCTTTAAGAAGTTATTTTGAAATACGAAGTAAGAAGGAAATGGTGGCGAATTTATGGCTATCACACTGGCGAAATTTCTATTTAAAGATTTCCAAGGATTTAAAATTGTGTACATAGCTACAGTCATTTTTATTAATTTTTGAAATAACTTTCTTAAAGTTGGATCAAATGTGAGTTCTTTTTTTTTTTGGAAGTTAGGATTAATTTACTAGGTGTGTGTAAAAAATTTTGCAAAAATTGCTATTGATGTGGAATCGCAAAGAAAATAGTAAAGAACGTTTTTTACAATTTTTATCTGAGAGTGTAATGAAAATTTAAAAAATATGTCTGGTAGATTTCACCGTAAATTTTGCAAACTGCAGCTCGTAGCAACGTTAACCGATTTCGACGAAATTCTCCGCATGTATAGTGGCATAAATCTGCAAAATAAATTTTTTAAATTTACATTGCAAATTTGCCACGCGAAATATTGTAAAAAACGACCTCTTTTATCTTCTTCGCAATTCCAACCAGTTTTTGTAAAATATTTTTTACATATAACATGGTAAAATAATCCTTCTAATTTCTCAAAAAGAAATTCAAATCATTTTGTCCAATTAAAAAAAAATTATTCTGTTTTAAAAGCGAGTCATACTTCTATGTTTCGCTGTAAATTTACATATTGTTCATATTTTGTATTATCATTTCCTCTATATTTTCTATTATTATTGTAACACTTTAATAAAGCTTCAAACGACCTATTTTTATATAAAATTTCTTTCATACTGACAGAACCTAATCTAAAAAAAAAAAAAAAAAAAAAATTGGAATACCCTGTGTGTGTGTATATGAAGCAGAACAGCTTGATATTACAGAAAAAATAATTGTAAGAAAATCTAAAGAATCCTGAGAAGTAAAATTTTTAACAAAATTGAAATCCTCTTGAGCTTTTTATATACAAAAAAAATTCTAGTACACAAAGAATTCTTGCCTTTTACCATAGTTTATATATTATTAGCAATATTTTCGATAATATCGAGTTGTTACGCTTTACATGCATCACTCTGTATAATCAAAGAGATCGCACACAAAGAATGGCAGCACACAGGAGCACAACAGGCACACGCGAGTAACACAGAACACACAAACACAGATAAATATATACCTAAATTATAACTCCAAATATTCCCATTTCGTTTTCTATCCAACAATTTTCCCCAAAAGTGTTCTAACCACCTTTTTCCCAACATCATATTTTAATTTTCTTTTTTTTTTTTCTTCTCGTACACGCACCTCTCGGTACAAGCAAGAAGTCTTTAATGATATGACGATGACCATGATGACATGACACGATATGATATGATATGATAATGAGATGATTAATGTGACCATGACCATGATTTCTTACCATGATTTTATATTTACTTATTTGTTGCACGTTGTTTGGTGCGTCTCCGTAAGCAGTATGACGCGCTCGCAGACTCTCTGGCAAACCGACATTTCGACTATGATTTACAATGATGATTAATCGTGCTTTCAATCCCTTTTCACGCGATTCAACTGTCCGAATTAAACAGACAATATTTCTCGATACCTTCTGCGCCCTTCTTCGCACACTTTTCCTCTCAGATGAATATTCAACAAGTCTTTCAATCGCTCGAGATAGTAAACACACTCGAAATTTCTCGCGTTCGTTCTTTAACGCGAAATTTCTCACTTTAACAATGGAGAATTTCCGAAATAGAATTTCTACGCAAAGACGTCAATCTGTGACGTATCTAGACGAAAAAGAAATTCCTCGAAACGTCCATACTCGTCGGGGTCGCGTCTTTCTCTAAAGAGAGAGAGAGAGAAAAAGAAAAGAAGAAAGAGGATCTCGAGAATTAATTAGCGCAGCAGACGGCCATTGTGCGTCCGGGAAATAAACGAAAGAATAGGTTTGAGAGTAAAAGGCGCGCGTAGAGGCAGCAGTAAGAGATGAAACAGAGGAAGAAAAGTGGCGCGAAGGGCGAAGAAACGAGAATAAAGAAAAACTCCGAAGATTTTCTCCGTGAAAAATCAGAGAGCTTAACTCTCTTTCTCTATACGATCTCTTCGTTCTCGAATTGTTGAATGAAAAACCGATCGAATCGATATGAATTCGATGGTGGCGCACGTGGAAAGGTTTCCCGCGCGATTTGCACGCGGAGCACCCCCACTGAAAACGCACCTATTCGCTTCCAGGCCGCTTTGAATAGCGGCGTTACGCGCGCGTATTTCGCCCTCTCTTTTTTTTTTTCTTCTTCTCACATGTTTCTCTATTTTTCTTCTACGCTAGTTTCCTATATTTTATCACTGTAATACGTTTCTTCCTTCTCGTTCTCTATTTCCTTTCTTCAAATTTTAAACAACACAATTTCGAAGCTCTTGTTTGTTTATTTTCTTTTCTTTTTCTTTTTTTTTCTTCTACAAATATACGGAAAAGCACGAAATGTCGGGCCTGCCAGTCGGCCGTTTGCCGAGCGCTGGCAGTCTGTAAGTTGAGTTTAATGCATGTTGTTTTGTCTGTCCTTGCATGCAGGGATTCGGTTTTGTAACATTCGCAAATAGTGCTGACGCGGACCGGGCACGTGAGAGGCTACACGGCACCGTGGTTGAGGGCAGAAAGATTGAGGTGTGCATGAACATTCTTATACTTATATATATATATACATACATATATATATGTATACATCGCCATTAATTTCATATATATATTTCTTTTTTTTTTTTTCAATTTTCTTTTTTTTTTTTCGTTGTTTAAATATACACGTGTTGTAATTCTCTTTTTTGCAGGTGCACGCGAGAAGCGCGAGCATACTTCGATCGATTCGTAGAGGTGTTCCTTCTTTCTTTTTTTTTTTTTTTTTTTTTTCGTTTCTATCGATGGTGCTCGTGCTTCTCGTCGACTCTGATCAACAGGCGACCAGCGTGAAACGCTTGTGTACGATCTATTATTTATTTATTTACTTTGTCCTTTTTTTATTTTCCTTGTATTTTTCTTCTTTGTATCTAACAACACTACAATGGCAAACGCTGCTTTCTAATTGAACTTCCGAAACGTTGGTCGCCTACCTGAGATTGATCTTTAGATGTTAAGCGAACGCGCGTAGAATCGACATCGTGCTCGTAAAAAATGTGTTTCGCTTCATTTCCACGTCTCGGTTCCGCAGATCGTGAATGAGATCTGTCTTCACTTGCAAAATTCGTTCTTTTTTTTTCTCTGCTTTTCGTTTTCTATCTCTTTTCTTGTTTATTTTTCTTTCGTTCGTTCGTTCAATTTACCAGCACGAGCTACGCGTTTAGTTTTAAGGCGAGATATCGGTTACAAGTGTGAGAAAGGCTTGCGCCTCGAGGACGAATCGCGTGGTTATGAAAACCAAAGCGATTCCGACGACACGAGGTGATTTGTCGAATTTTCGCGGAGCGAACGGTGTCTAATTGATCGTGAGAGATGAAAGAACCAGCTAGATTAGTCGAACTAGAGCAACTACTCGAGATCTTGAGTGGTGTCGATCGATCGACACTCGATGATCGCTCTAGAGTGTCGTGAAATTTTCTTGAAGGGAAAACCACGATGACGAATGAATATAAATGCTATATTCAAGAATTTGTTTTAATGAAATTAATTATTCTTCTTAATAATCTTTAGTGCCTTCGGAAAGTGCATTTTTGAACTAGATTCTCTAAAAATTTGATGTGAAAATATTAATTAGTATGGTAATAGTGATAACTAAAAAAGTAGTAGCGAGAGTTCTCAAAAAATTGATGGAAAACGAATTTGTAATTTTCCACTGCAAATTGCGCGATTTTCTTAAACTATTAAATAGTAGCTTCAATTTCTTATAGGAATTTAAAAAAAATAATAATTTGTTGCCAAATAGTATGTCTTTGAAGAAAGAATATAAAAAAATCAATATTTTTTTAACATTATATAGAAACAAATTTTCCAATCAAAAATTAAAAGAATATTGTTAGAAATTATCACACTAAATTTCAAACAAATTGGCTGAAAATTCGTTGAATTATTGATACGCTCAGTTTAAAGAGTTTAATTTCGAGAAAAACGCGTTTCAAGCTTTGCAACAAATTATTTATAGTACTACGTTACAATTTTTAATTTTTCTTTCAACTTGAAACCCATCTAAACATCGTCTCAGTAATTCTTTCTCGCTCAAATCTCATAAAAAATTGTAATAGCAATATTTAAGTTTTCTGGCAATGCATTTTTCTAATTATAATTATTTAAATCACGGATCAATCTTAACTACTGTAGGTTACATCGTTGAAACTTCATTTCTGTCAAATTTACTTTAACATTTTAAAGACTCGTTCTAAAAATTGCAAATAATAGAAAGAAAAAAAGATTTTCAGTCTGTCACAGTGGTTTCCTTTCTTAAAATTCTTCTGTTCGATTCGAGATTAGTTTCTTTCATCGAATCAAATTGAATCGGTGATGTGTGTATATAATAATGGACCAACAGCTCCGCTAAAATTAATCGCGAGGCAATATATCATGGCAATGGCGTTGTTCGAGAGTCGTCTGTTGATTTATCCAGGAGGAAGACAGGGTTGAATATTTTATTATCGATTGTCGGTTACCAATTTATCGTTCTCGCGAGAAGTCACGCCTGGCACTGTGTCGATATGCAGTAATAGCGACTTAATCTGATCGAATAACGCGATTAATCTACGGAGTACAGTGTCGCCTCGAAGCTTCGAACTCGCTCTGTGCGAAACAGACAGAACTGAGAACTGTTTCACAGTCTGTCTCTAACTTACGATCAAACAGAATTAATTTTCCTAAAAATTGAACGAAACACTAACGAAGAATTTCGAATGAAAATTTCCCTGTACATTTTATATTTTATTGCTCTGAATAACTGAGCAATAATTTAGCAATGCCTTCAAATAAAATTTGTCATTCGTAAATCCGTCAATTTTATAAATTATACAAAGAAATTAATTCGATTTTATTTCACTACAATAATTTCAAGTGTCTTCAGAATTTCTAATTAAAATTTTCCAGTAAATTTCTCATTCATGAATCCGTCAATTTTATAAATTATACAAAGAAATTAATTCAATTTTATTTCTCTACAATAATTTCAAATGTCTTCAGAATTTCTAATTAAAATTTACCAGTAAATTTCTCATTCATGAATCCGTCAATTTCATAAATTGTGTAAAGTAATTAATTCAATTTTATTTCTCTGAATAGCGAAATAATAATTCCAAGTGTCTTCAGAATTTCTAATTAAAATTTCCCAGTAAATTCATCAGAAATCTGCATCAGCTTGTTACGAGTTCATTCATAATTAAACATTTAAAACGTAATAGTTTCTGTATAAAGATATTGCTAATTTCTAATTGCGAACCGACATTTCACTTCTGTTTGAAAGTTGAACTTAATTAACGTCATGTTTTCATCTGAATTATTTTGTACGATATTTTATTCATCGATCGTCGTACGTCAAATTCACTCGCGATTCTGAATAAAGTTCCTCGTCTCAGACGCGTTTACTTCGCCATTGCCAGGCTGCGTCGCGACGCCTCCTGAAGGCGCAAGCGGAGAACCAACGCGTGGATCGTGTCAGCAACGTAGAAATACAATCAACGACTTACTAAATTCTCTATCATTCTCAAATGACAATACATATAAAATATTCCAAAAAAAAAAAAAAGAAATTGATATAATCACGTTGCTGGCGTGAATCACGGACAAGCGACGAAGTTGAAGGGGTGGACGCGCTCGAGACAGCTCCGAGAAAATAACCAAATATAAAAACCAAACCAATAATACCAACGAAATTAAAATAAACAAAGATCAAGAAGAGAGATAAAGAAAGATTTAAAAATTAAAAAAAAAAAAAAACAAATATGAAAGATAGTAAAATATTCATGAAGGATGCTGAATGAAAAAAATAAAAAACACGAGGAAAACGAAATGAAACAAGTGTCTGACGCGTTATTCTCTTTTGTTGTCCCTGATATAGAGTCGTTCCTACAAGTGAGAGGGGACAGATTCGGCAATATGAATAGATAACGATTAGTGATAAACGAATCGTTGAGAAAATCACTCAGACTATAATTGAAAAAGAAAAACAAAAGAAAAGATAAAATGAAAGATTGTAAACGGTGAATTTTTGAGAGAGCGAGCAAAAGTTTACAAAATGAGAATGGAGAATTAGAGAAAAAGAGAGAATTGGAAAAAAAAGTATGATATAAAATTAAAAAAAAAAAAATCGAGAGATTTATGGGCATACGCTGAGCGAGATGGGACACTGAGGAGGGCCATGTACGAAAATATCGATCCCCGAAGTGTCCGAAAAGGTAAGGAAAACCAGAGCGCGCGAGCACATAATCGAGAAACGAGCAAACTCTTTGACGAGTGGCGAGACAAATTATATATTCGCATACCTCGCACTGCCCGCTCTCTCACCTGACCCCCCTGACCCGAGACACACACGGGAGTCGCACGTACCGATTTTTTTCACCAAAACGCTTCTGCGATTCCGTGTTCGAACGCGACCACACGCGGATTCATTATCAACGCGAACGAACGATGTCTCAAGCTTGAGCTTCCGACGATTTCTTACTTTATTTCTGTTTTTTTTTTTTTTTTCTTTTTTGCGAACGGACAGTGGTGAAATTTGTCGATGAATTGTTTCTTGTTGATTGAATTATTAGGAATATTGAAGGAACTTCGAGTGATTTTAATTAACCCTTTGAGTGTGTTGATTCTTAACTGCAGATCAATCTTATTTTAGGAGAGTATGAAACTTTGCTTCGCTATTTTGTTTCACTATTGGAAGCGTTTCTGAGTGTACAGGGTGATAAGAGAATAAGTTAGATTAAGTTAGCAAATTTTGTTGTATTTTATTGTCCCTAAGGATGGAAAGAAATTTCATATAGAGTCAGAGGATCAGAGTACTCTTTCTTGCTGAGATACAGATAGTTTTTGCTTACGTCAAACATTTACTAGATTAGCTGTCAGATGTACACGACTCATTTGACACGTGTGAATCAAGTCAGAATACGATTTTTGAATATTTTTTTAGCTGTTTTGATATAGAAGAAAATCATTTTTCAGAAATTTAAACATTCTTAAGATATTCTATTATAATGGGAAAATGTCTGCATTTTAGAAAGGAAGTTTTTGGAACTATATTTAGACATTTTCTTATTTTTACGAACAACAGAACGCGATAGCAAAATTTGATCGCCCATTTCTGCATCACTTTGCATAAATACTTCCAATTGGCATTAAAAAAGGATTTCCTAATTTTCTACATAACGTTAGAGTCACGTTGTTTTTATTAAATATTGTAGGAATATCAAAAAAGAAATTTACACATTTTTTAAAGATAGAAATTATTTTTATATCGAAGTGTAACAGAATTTTGGCGCCAAAATAGTCGTACCTTTTCTTTAGAGAAGAAAGTTTCGTCATTTATCTGATAAATGGAAAAGAGTGATCTCAAATGATCGATATTACTTTGGACATTAAAAGTATGCTTAATTTTTCGTACATAAACGTTGAAATTTTGTTGAAAAAGGAGACACTAAATTTACCTATTTATTAAATTACTAAATTTACTTTTTTATATTAATTCTAACAGTAAATAAAGTTGTCAAGTAGTCTGAGAGATTAAATTAACCAGCCTGAGAGTTTGCAGTTAAGAGTTAAACGTCGAATCGAAGATAAATTGAATTATTCATCGAATTTAATATTCAATTTATTCAATAAAATATTCAGAAAGAAAGAAAAACTCGTATACATTGATTTTTCCATGCAACAAAAGATATTATGATACATTTCTGCTAAACCACTTTGTATATAATATTAATAACATTTTCATACGAAATTTTTCTCCACGTTAAACATATATATCATTCAAATACATCTAAACATTTGATGTATCACTTTCATGTCACTCAAAGGGTTAATATCGTATCGCTTCCTACCATTTTAGAAGCTAATATTTGTATCGGTCAAACGTACCGACAAAATGGCGTCGACTCTATACAGTTTCAATACGAAGAATCGATAAATCAAGCTAAAAATAAAGATATCCAGAAACAAACGCGATTCCAGCTAAAATCACAGGTTGATCGAATATCGACAATTCTAAATCCGAGATCAGACGATGAAATTTTCAACTATTCTATTTTTTTTTTTTTCTTCAGAGGAAAAGCTTCGATTGAATATCAAATTGTTGCGAACGTTTTCACCGCGAAGCGAATCCCTCGTGGAAAATAGACACGGTGAAACTCGCCGGGAATAAATAGAATTAACGTTTCGAACATTTGAAATTCGTCATTAAATTTACCTGTCGCGTTCCAATTGAACGGGAGAAAGAACCTTTCGAATCGATCGCGTATTTAATCGCAAATTTCGCAAAACTCGTTCGATTCTACTTTACAGAAACACTTAGACAAAAGAAAGGAACCGAATGAAACAATTGTTCTTCTACCAAATGTTCGCAAAAATTTTCGCGAAGCTCAGGCTGGACAAGCTCGTCTCGCTCGCTCGCGTATTTCTTCCGCGACGCGACTCGTTTCGAGCTTTTTCGAAGGGACGGTAAAAAAAAAAAGAAAAAATTACGTTCCATCGATTGGTTCACGCGATCGAACGTTTTACGCGAGCGTTCCGCGCGGCACAGATTTATTTCTAATAATTTAAGTTAGTTCTGTAAGCGTTTCAGATTCCTACAAGTACTTTCTATCGCTGTTGTAAACGAATTTAATTATCATTTTTACATACATACTTTTTAGGATGTGAACTTTAATATTTCGTTACATTTATCATGTTCATTTGTTGGATCGAAGGAACATGTGTACATGTGATACACGTGACAGAGGAGAATGGCGAAATCACGAGCTGGGGATGAACATAACGTTGGCGAAGGGTGGTAACGCGCGTCAAATTAAAATTAACAAGCTTTAATGCGCAATTACGACGTTACACCTGCCCTGGCCAGCTCTTATTTCTGTCGACGTAATAAGCCGCGGAGTAATTGAAATTTACGAGGGTGTTTCAACGCCCGGAGGATCGTAAACAAGGAAAAACGCGTGCGTACGAAAGTTCGTTGTTCGACGTCGACGCGTAAAACTAGGAATTGAGACGAATGATGTTCCAATCAGACGAACGATGTTTCACATGAAAAATCAAAAATCCCGCCACCTATAATTATGCCTGTCTTTCTTGTTCTTTCACGGAACCAGTATAATTGAGCGAATTATTTTCAGAGAGAAATTATGTGAATTATATACCACGAAGTTATTTTCCATTCCTCGCTTCTTCACTTTTGTACCATTAAAATTCAATGGCTTTAATAGAACAGAATTTAATTACATCGAGTGGAATATTCAACGAACGTATAACCTTGCCGAGACGTAAATTAAAACGTCTTTCCTCCTTCGAATTTATTACGTTCAGCTGTATTCGTTCCGGGGCGTCGATACGAAAAATTTCGCCGCACGTGAAATCAGAGATGAAATGTTTATTTATTGCGAGATTTTATCAATGCTCGGGCAACCTTTGAAACAGAAATTTCTTTAAAGTTGGACCAATCGACTTGAGTTTCTTTTTTTTTTCTTTTTGAGACGTTAGAACAGTTAATTTACTAGATGACGTGTGTGCAAAACATTTTGCAAAATTACAATTGGTCAAAATCGTGGGAAAATGGTGAAGGTTGTTCTCTGTAATTTCTTTGCAAATTCTTTGAAAATTGGCCGCAATGAAAATTAAAAAAATATAAATAATGTAATGTAATTAATTGGTAAAAATGTACATGAATATATATTACGAGTGTATAAAATTTAAAATATTATAAAAGTAAAAATATTAAAAATCTAAACTATTACAAAAATCTAAAAATTTGAAATTTCATCAAAGTCTATCGATGCAGGAAGTTTTGACTTCGACAGATCATTGAAAAATGTAAGAATCGTTAGATTTATTGCAGTAATGAGCAACTTCGATTTTCACTTTTCTTAACTGTTTGTACAAAACGTGTTTTTTAAATTAACACGGTGTGAAAAGTGACCTTCCCAATTTTCTTCTTTCAAATTCCAATTAATTGCAATCTTTTCAAAAATATTTCTACCCCTTATTTGATACATTAATTCTTCTAACACTTAAAAAAAGAGACTCACGTATTTCGATCCAATTTTTAAAAAACCACTCCGTTTCAAAATGTATCCGAAAATTAACGAGAACCGCTATACACACACATATGGACCCCATTTCCCGACAAATCATCGAAACGTCAAGAAGCGATCAAACGAGGTTGCTTTTCTACCTTTTTCCTCGGTTCTTTCAAACCTCTCCAATTTAACGCACGCGAAACCATTAATCTCGGGGCCCGAAGGTAAATGAAAAACCGCCATTAACAGAATCACGAGTTTCAATCCGCTGCGACGAGGGTCAAATTCCAGCCAGTCGACGTTACACTCGGTCCACGGATTCTCTTGCAAAAAAAAAAAGAAGAAGAAGAAGAAGAAGAAGAAAAAATAGAGGGGAGAGCTTCGACGCGTGCAGTCTAACGAGAAGTTAAAGACTGTGACTGGCCAAGAGGGTTGATGGTAGTAAAAGCTCGACGTCGCGTTGAAAAGGCGGGAGTCCGACGATGATCCCTTTTTCGCTGGCTTTTTAATTACCGGAAGGATTAAGGGAGATCTCAAATTAGAACCAGCCTTCTCTATTTTCTCTCTCTCTCTCTATCCACGGAGAAAAGAACAGCGAGAGAGAAGAGATAGGAGCAGATAGTATGAAAAGAAGAGATGGAAATGTTAATCCTTTTGGATGACATAAAACGCGCGTGTCACTTGAGAATCGCGCGACCCGCAGGATTCCTAGGAAGTTTATCGTCCCGGCTGAAACCGCCGCGATACGGTTTGTACTCGTCCATCCCCTCTCCTCTTTCAAAAGCACATACGGAGGAAAGCTCGTAATTACGTCGCGAAAATGCGAACTGGGAAAACACGAGATACGGCTCTGGAAAGCTTTCTAACAGAAGGGAGACGTATATATACGTCCTAGGTAGTACTTCGTACACTGATATTCCTCGTTTTATTGCCGGCTTGTTTGCGAACTGGAGATTGTATCGGTTTCTCTGAAGGTTCTTGTTCGCTCGGAGCTTCGGTGATTAATCGCTGGCTGCTCGAATGGAACGAGGAGATATAGAACCCACGGGTATTTATAGCGAGCGGAATTGAAAATGATTTAACGCCATCGTAATTGAGTCCAAGAGGAAGAATTTTTATATTTCGAATATGCGAACGTTACGGGAAAAGTTGAAAATTCGTGAATTTTCGTATTGTTGGTTGGAAAAAATGTCTCCCGGTGGACAAGTTTGGATCTGTTTGATTCGATCGACGGTTGATTTAGTGTTTTTTTATGGTGATTCAAGCCTAACCCTAGGAGAACAGCTCTTACATATTTTATCTACCGACAACAAGGTTTGCTTCGGTTAGGAAACATTTTCTGTCAAATATTTCACCTGCTGCTCAAACATTATCTCCCTGTGTTTATTCAACGTACCCCTCTCAGCCACTCAGCATCTATAATCATCCTCGTTAACTGTAATAACACCACTTTAATTATCTTCTAATTTCCACGTTCGCGGAGTAATCGAATAGCCGAGGGGAAAAATTAAAGAATCGGAGATTAGATCGTGACGATCGATCGTGATCGAGGAAATTTCATTGTAACACGTTCAGAAGGATGAAGAAATTCGTGTTAAAGAATATTGATGACTAGATGGTCGAGTTCATTGATCATTGATAGGTTACTTCGAGAAATGAAGGAATTAGTGGATGACCCATTCGTAAATCACGCTATCTGTTCAATTTTTCTACTTATACACACAGGAATGACTCTTGGGTCACTTTGACCCACCGAGTAATTAGAAAATCACTCAATTTCCACGATCCATCGTTGAAATATTCGCATTACTTATATTACCCACGAGTCACGCTGCCTTTTCAATTTTTTCACTCGTCCATGCATCGGTGGGTCACTTCGACAAATGAGAAGCATTATTCGATGACCCACACCATCTATTCTGATAATTCGTCGATGGGTCATGCGTATAAGTAAGAGAATTCACTCGACGACCCACCAGTGGGTCACACTGTGTGTCAAACTTGCTACAGCAAACTTTGGAATTAGATGTTAGAAGAGATTGAATCACTTTGAGAAATGTGAGGAATATGTGTGTTTCCTTGGACGACGCGTGTGGTTCGATTCGAAGGGTAACCAGGAGCAGCCTGGCTTTGAGCTTTCGAAGCTGGTAACGAGTGAACACAATGCAGAGAGACTACAAAGGGCGTTCGTTAAGATAATGGGCTGGTGAATGGGGTGGCTGGCGATGTCGCGAGGCCGTGCCTCGCGTTCCATCTATCCACCCCACGCATCGTTCAAAGGTCCATGCCGGGGAAGTTTAAACTGGTTTAAGCACCGGCAGTAGTTAGCGAGCGGGCCGATACTCTTCGATTATCGAAGGTCTTTCGGCCTCGTTAGCGCGCTTGAATTTTGCACGCTCCCGCTGAAAAGCATTGTTGACCGGCTCGTGGGAAGAGGGACAATGCGGAGAGAAAGGGAAGTCTGTTTGTGGAGATCGGTGACGCGGAGGGTAACGAGAGAGACTCTTTTATTCACGACTCTTTTCTCGGGCTGAGGTTTTCAAGGGAGGTTTATGAAACTAACTGTTCGAACCACTGAGACTTTTCGGGAATTTGAAATTCGGTGAGTCGTGATGGATTTCTGAAGAATTCGTGGATCTTTAGAGTGTCAGAAAAATATGTTTCTCGAAATTCAGGTATTTAGGTGATTTGCGAAAAAATCGTGAATTTTTGAAATCCCCAAAAATGATACTTTTGAAAATTTAAGCGTTCAAATGATTCGCGAAGAATTCCTGAAAAAGTTGTGACTCTTGTGGGTGTCAGAAAAATATATTTCGAAAAATTCAGGCATTAAAGTGGTTCGTGAAAATTCTTAAAAAATCTGTGAATGTTTAGAGTGTCCAAAAATCATACTTCTGGAAATTCAGACGTTTAGGTAATTCGCGAAAAATTCCTGAAGAGCTCGCGAAATCTTTGAAGTGCCAAAAAATGATACTTTTAAGAATTCAAGCGTTAAAATGATTCGCGAAGAATTCTAAAAATTTCTAAAAATTTACGAATTAAAGTGAAGTATTCATAGCTCCTTGGAATGTCAAAAGATTATATTTTGCGAAATTTAAAAATTAAAATAATTTGTGAACAACTTGTGGATCTCTGAAGTGTCAAAAAATGATTGATAAATGTTTAAAGTCTAAATGAGCATTATTTTACATCACTGAATAATCAAACAAAAAAAGAAAAAAGGAAACAAGTTACGTATCTCATCTTGATGAAAAATGGCAGGAAATACGAGGGTCTGGAGTTGCGTCGATGGGTCCTAGAATACATATTAACGAGCAAGAAGTAACAGAGAGGCACGTGTGGATAAGAAAGCCGCCGCTCGAAGATTCCAGGTCACCGGCAATGAGAGTAATATCGATGGGGTTGAGAGCTTCACGGAAAATAGAAGATTATCTACGGACAAATTAATCTTCGTCCAGAGGATAGGCGACGTTGTGCTTATAAACAATGGAGAAATCATCAGAAGCGTGTTTCTTCCGCTCAAAGGATCCGGAAGAGGTTGATGGCCTCCTTACAGTCCACCGGTATCGATGAACTTTTAAAGAAAACAGCGAATGAATTAAAGCTTCTAACGAATTAATGAAAAAAAAAAGAAAATGTATTTTAATCACACATCTTATATCTTAACTTGCTACCTTAATACAGCACATTGACATGATAAAAGTCAAACTATAAAATACAATTGAACTAATAATAATAATAAAATAATAGCTAAATAATGTAGTTTAACCTGTTAACTCGTTTCTGATTCACTTGGAACACAGTTTAATGCTATATTAACACTTTAGTAACCGGAAGCCTATTAATCAGCTTTTTGCTACCAATGCGACAAATTAATCAACCCTCATCCAACTAATGTCGGGTCACTTTTGACCCATGCCTATAATAAGAGAACGTGAACGATGTGGTAAAGTTCTTTTGAAAATTTTTAGAGGCAGTATCGAATAGTATCAGGTTCGTAAAAAGTGTCAGAAACTAGCAACTAAATCTAGCAAATCGAGTAAGTGAAACTGTGCTACCAAATTTCACCAGACTCGAGTGTAATCGAACAGCCACCGGCGATGTCTCGAAGCTCTGAGCTTCGAATCGATCCTAGCGAAGTATCAAGAAGACTAGCAGGTGAAAAGGCTAGCAGGGCATGAAGGTCGAAGGTGACTAACGAGCAAGGACAAAAAGACCATAGTACAAGCGAGAGAACCTTGTGTGGCATTCCTGAAAGACGGAAGTTCTTAGGCGACCTAGTAGCCGCCAGTTTGCTCGGTCGTAGCTCATGTGGCCCATTCGCTGGCATAACGACAGATGGTGGTGTGGTGGTGGTTTGAGTTTTCGGGCTTAGCAAGTCAAATTTATGCAGATGCACAGCTCGTATTGAACAAGGTTGCGCGAAATGTTCCGAAACCTTCCCTTGTGTATATGTGTCCCTTGTACGAGCTGGCCACGCGACACATCCTGTACCCATCGAATCGGTGGGGAGAATTAGGGTTGCCGGGTGATTTTCGAGGGTGGTGAAGAGGGTTCCTGGTTAGGTCGCCTAAGGTCTAGAACGTTGATTATTAATTCGGTCAAGTGGCGAGCACACGTGCTTGTTTAAAACGAGCCGGCTCCTTTATGGTAAATCCTTTGATGATAATACGCTCATCGAGAGACTTTTATAACCTTCTCGAGGTTTCTTCAATCTTTTATATCGATTCGCCCCTCTAATTCGACCCGTTCAGGTCCCCATTTTGCGCTAACTCAACATTTCACTAGCAATTTCATTCGTAATTTCTATTTTCTCGTATTTCAAAAAATTGCTCAGTATCTTTCTTTGGCCCTTATTTCTTCTTCCTCGTAGATCTTACAGCGTTTTGAAATTCGAAGAAATTGGAACGTTTATGACACCAAGATGAGCCTATCTTTTTCTTAAATTGTGAAAACATTTTGTATGCATATTTAATAGCAATTCCTTCAAGGTGCAAGGTTGCGTAAAACATTTCTTTGGACAGAAATTAGCGATCCAAAAAATTCACGAAGAATTTGGATGTTCTAGAGGTACATATCATCTGACAAGAAGCGAGACGTGTAACGCGCTCATCGATCACGCCTCGATAGAAGAAACGGCTATTAGTGGTGGACACGATTGCGCAAGAAGCGCGCGCGATCATCGTCGATATGAATTACCCCTGGAGCTTTCTGAACGAACGAGTTGCTATAAATTACAACAGGAACGATAAGGCTGTTAATGAAAAAAGTTGCGTATTGATCGGTCGGTCGTTCGGTCTGTCATCGGGTAAACGGGCTTCCCTTTATTCGCTGCGAACTCTGCAGTCGTGCTGAACGCTTTTTTCTTTCTTGAATGCTGCTACTTAAGCAGCTGTCAGAACTGTTATTGCTTCGATCTTGATGAAAATTCTATCGACGGTGAAGATTGAATGGAAAAAAAAGATAGATCAGAGGAAAGAAAGTTTCCTCTCTTAGTACGTAGAGTTCTCTATATTAATGAGAAATAGCTGGAGAATTTGTAATATCTGAAATTTATACGCGCGTAATTCTGTAATTTGCACACTGTTCTCCGACGTTGTTTGAAAACGAGGATGTGTGTCATTCGAAGCGAGGCGCGTAGGTCGAAAAATCGATGGTCCCGCTGCGTTCCAGTCCTGGGCTAACGAGCTAGGATTTACCGGGGGCCAGTTAGATTTACTTACTTCCTGCATTTTCAATTCAGATCGCGCTGATACCGTGCCGGAATCGGCCGTAAATCGTGGATCGTTCGTGTCAGTCCCCGTCACGAAACTTCGTGTACTATTATCCTTCTCTCTCTCTCTCTCTCTCTCTCTCTCTCTCTCTCAGGCATACTCACTCTCAGAGTCTCTCACTCGGTTCCTCACTCTCAGAGTCTCTCAGTCTCCGAGTCTCTCTCTCCCTGAGTCTCTCATTCTCCGAGTCTCTAGTTCTCTGAGTCTCTCACTCTCCGAGTCTCTCACTCCCTAAATCTCTCACTCTCTGAGTCTCTCACTCTCTGAGTCTCTTACTCTCTGAGTTTCTCACTCCCTGAATCTCACTCTCTGAGTCTCTCACTCTTTCTCTCTCTCTCTCTCTCTCTCTCTCTCTCTCTTCGCCCTCGCTTTCCTTTGCTGGCGGACAATCGAGCCGCGTTTTCGCAATTAATCGAAAAGTCCAGTCCCGGCACTAAACGAAATCGCTTGCCGAGGAGAAGTATCAACCGACAGACGAGTATGCCAATCGAAGGGACTCCCCGCCTTTTACTCCTCCACAATGTTACAATACCTTCCCTTAATCGGATCGATATATCGTCGCGAACCAGCCTCTCTCTCTCTCTCCCTCTCTCCGTTCACGGAATTGAATCGAGAGGTACACGAGCTTGCTTCGAGTTGATAGCGGATAAAGGCCCAACTATATCTGTACCCTAGGATACGTACCTCCGAATATAGGTCTTTGTCAGCCGATAGAGATGGCGAGTGTCTAGCATGATCAGAGTCAACGTCATTTTATCTGTCGGCAAACGACCAGCTGACGGGATTTACGGGCGTTTGCACGCGCAAATAGAGTTAAGCCACGGCTTGGCTGACCGATGATAGAGATAATATTGTAACAACGTACAGGGACAGGTTGGAGATCTGATAGGAAATCAAACGATGCTTGCTCGATTGACAGGTATCCTCTAGGTATAGTGACGTCATCATTGCTCCCACGGTTAAGGGTATCGTTGAAAATTGAAAAGCAAAATACCAATTTAACTCTAGTTTGAACACTTTTCTTTGTGTTTTTTTTTTTTTTTAATACTTTATCTACTGGCAGGATATTGACAACTAATTGCAATTTTCGTGAAACTTGTAGCTAAAAAATTACAAGCAGTAGTTAAAAAAATAGTTTTTTTATTTATCTTCGTTTGAGTTCATCAGAAAATGATAGAGTGGAATTTTTTTCATCTCTGATAAATTTCTACGAGGAAGAATTAAAGCTTATTGCAATAAAATAGAGTGTATCGTGTATTCCGTAGAGAGAATCTGATTCGCGATAAATCAAGACGTATTAAGTCCCTCTGCCAAGAGAAATCTAACTTACGAAAGCTTCTGTGTTCCGCGAAAGCTTCGAACCAAGTAATACCACGATCGAGATACTACTTTCTACGCAGAATTCTTCGATTGCTCGTAAATCAAGTTGAACTTTCCGATACTTAGAAAAATGAACCACGAGAAATAGGAAATATCTTATCCTTATCATTCTTGTGGAATCTGTGAAATTTATTCTGCAGCAGCTTTGCTGTACCAATTTGCAACACTCTCGGTGTTTTCATGTAAATCAGCGAAAGTCTATTCAATTTCCACAAATTGAACGATCTATCGAGATCGAAGATCGTGTTTTCTATGGAAAATTATGAACTGTTTAAAGAAAATCTTGGTTTAAACAGTTTCGTGTTAGTAGGAGGTAGTACAATTTTAATTATGAATAAATATGCATTGCAGCAAAGGAAGTAATTTAATCCAAATTTATTATGAATATGGTCGTTTTTTAAAATATACCTATTTGTAATTTTTTGTAATTTTTGGGTAAATAATCAGCCAAATTAGTCTTCAATTTACAGATTACTGAAAAAGTTCGAAGAAACTGATTGTGTTATTAATAAACCAGAAAGTGGAGGACTAGAAACTGAATGTACCAATGAAAAAATTCTTGCTGCAAAATAAAAGTGTCAGAAATACTTTGCTCAATGTTGTTTTATCACACGTGTCAGAAATTATTCATAGTTTCATTGAGAAAAAAAGAAAGAAGAAAATATTTAACAAAAGAAAAACAACTTTAAAAAATTCCAAATAGTTTGCTTTATTAAAAAAAAATAAATGTAGGCGTGTAAATTGGATGACTATAAATTCTGATTAAAAATAGTAAATTTAATGAAATTATTTTCAATATCTCAAACTAAATATGATATTTATTACACACGTCAGAAATCATTCATAATATAATTGAAGAAGAAAATATTTAACAAACAGAACAATTTAAAAAATTCCAAATAATTTGTGTTTTATTAAAAAAGAGAAAAAAGAAACATGTAGGAGTGTAAATTGGATGACAGAAAATATTTAACAAAAAGAGCAATTTAAAAAAATTCCAAATAGTTCATTTTATTTAAAAAAAAAAAAAAACGTATAGGCGTGTAACTTACATGACTATAAATTCTGATTAAAAATAATGAATTTAAAGAAATTATTTTCAGTATCTCAAACTAAATATAATACTTATTACACACGTCAGAAATCATTCATAATATAATTGAAGAAGAAAATATTTAACAAACAGAACAATTTAAAAAATTCCAAATAATTTGTGTTTTATTAAAAAAGAGAAAAAAGAAACATGTAGGAGTGTAAATTGGATGACTTCATATTTTCCTCGACGATATTCGTCCATTCGTACGTTATGATAAGAATTATTAATGAAATCGATCAGACGAAAACTGTGAAACGTATAGGCGGGTCTAATTTTCAAAACAATCGTGAACGGTGATTTACACAGTGGGGCGAGGGTTGAACGTTTAACAGGATACACGGATAGCAAACAAAGATTTCGAGGTTCATCCGTGCTGGTATTGTTTGTTGTCCATTGACGCGAACAAGGCAGCAGAACAATCGATTCTAACAGCGTAGACGTGCCTCTGGCCGTGTGTTTGTTTGCTCGTTTGTTGCGTATCACGTTGATCCCCAGCCGACGAATTTTCCATCCCTGCCAAACTAACAATAAGATTCATCATCGCTCTGTTTACCTTTCATTTCCCCGCAAAATAGCATATATATTCCACGGTATTTTTTCTTTCATTCTTACATTCAAGAATCTATCACATTTTTCACTGTATTTCTCCTTTTTCTTCTTTGTTCCTTCAAATGGAAAATTTTGCAATCTTTTTCATTCAGAAATTTTCACGTGATACTTGAAATTTTTTTTCTTTATATTTATATACGAAGATCGTAGAGTTTTCTTGTTTTCTTTTATTTTAAGAACGTACGGAGAAACGTTCGTTTGGATATTTTACAGCTTGAAAGATAAATCACGTTGAACGGGAAAATATAAACTCGAGTGTACGAAATAGCAGATACTTTTTTTTTTTTTTTTGCGCACGAGCTGTATTACTATCTGTCGTTCGTGCACGACGGATGAATATTGATCAGCAATCCGATTTTGTACGGTGGATCAACGTCGTCGACGCGTGTGTCGAAGTTTCGCTCGACGCTTTACGCGAGTTATACGCGTTTCATTCGCTCATGAATATTAAATTTCGACGCGGAACGTTTACCAAGTATGAAATGCCTCTTCGATCCTTTATATCTCCGCGTGGTTGTTTTGCGAATGATGAACGCGACTCTTTTTAATCGTTTCTTGGTAAATATTTAAAAAAAAGGAACATTTCTCTCTCGTTAAATATCAACCAAGAATCTGTTAACGTGAAAAAAGAAAAATATGCAAGATCGAGACTTCTATAGTCGTAAAAACAATCTATAACAGAGAAAATTAAGAAAAGTGTCCAAAAGTCATATTTAAAATTTATATCTCCACGTGGCAGTTTTTCGAATGATGAACGCGACTCTTTTTAATCGTTTCTTGGTAAATATTTAAAAAAAAGGAACATTTCTCTCTCGTTAAACACTGAAATATCAACCAAGAATCTGTTAACGTGAAAAAAGAAAAATATGCAAGATCGAGACTTCTATAGTCGTAAAAACAATCTATAACAGAGAAAATTAAGAAAAGTGTCCAAGTTTCTCGATAAATATTTAAAAAAAGGAACATTTTTCTCTCATTCATTAAACACTGAAATATCAACCAAGAATCTGTTAACGTGAAAAAAGAAAAATATGCAAGATCGAGACTTCTATAGTCGTAAAAAAATCTATAACAGAGAAAATTAAGAAAGGTGTCCAAAAGTCATATTTAAAATTTATATCTCCACGTGGCAGTTTTGCGAATGACGAACGCGACTCTTTTTAATCGTTTCTTGGTAAATATTTAAAAAAAAGGAACATTTCTCTCTCGTTAAACACTGAAATATCAACCAAGAATCTGTTAACGTGAAAAAAGAAAAATATGCAAGATCGAGACTTCTATAGTCGTAAAGACAATCTATAACAGAGAAAATTGAGAAAAGTGTCCAAGTTACACTGTAAATATTAAAAAAAAAGAACATTTTTCTTTCATTCATTGAACATTGAAATATCAACCAAGAATCTGTTAACATGGAAAAGAGAAATGTACAAGATTGAGACTTGTATAGTCGTAAAAAAAATTCGATAACAGAGAAAATTAAGAAAAGTGCCCAAAACTCGTATTTAAAATCGCAAGATTTATTTCCCGCTTAGTAGCTGAAATTTTTCTTCGTTTCCTAAGAGAGATGTCGATAATGACGAAGCAGAGTTGTGAAAATGTCTGCGCGTTTCTCGGAAAAGTTGAGAAAAACGGAGAATTTCTGGCGAGATTGGGCGGGAAAATTCAGTGAAAGAATATGGGGAATTTATTCGAATATCGGAGATCCTTGTACGATTTTGTCGAAGCACAGATACAGATATCTCGGTCGTATCTCTCGTAGTTTTTCCCGCCTGAGATATTTACGTCATATTCCAATTGGAAGCGGAGTAGAGAAGGCAGAATCGTATCTGGAGCGGTCAGGTTATCTCCAGTAACAGGGATATTTGTTTGTTCCGTCTTCCGACGTGCGAGAATTGGTCGAATCGCGTCGATACGCTCAACCGATTTGCATTTTACGATCGTGTTCCCGAAACGACCGCTGCTAGTGTTTGTTGTTCGTTGCGTTATAGTTATAGCTGGATTAAACGAACGTCGCCGTATTCCTCGTAACGAGCGATCACGTTTAATTCTCCGGCAAGAAATTAGCTCACTCAGGTTGACCGTGACAAATTGTCTAATTAGACTCTGCCAGATAAACCGTTCCTCCACACTTGTAAAATCGAACCTGAATGCACGCCACGTGAATCTTCCGATTGTTTGTTTCAACTATCTAAGCTTTCGAATTACGTTTCTGGATCTGTGAAATCCAGATTGTGCAATTCGTATGGAAAATTCTGGAAATATATGAAATTTCTGTGTATTTTTGCAATTTACAAGCAACGATCGGATATGGAAACTGATGGAAAAAATGAAGCTTTTGTAGTTTTGCAATATACGGCTGTGAACACGAGAGTTTTTTGCAACAGATTTCGCAATACACAGAAAATGCGATATCGGTAATTCCAATTACCACGAATTTTTTAAATATTCTTAGTGTATTTGTGAAAGCTGAGGAATTATTTATGGGACCAAGGGAGAATCGCGACTTCCGGACTAATAAACCGAATTTGCAAAAAATACCAGAGGTGAATCTGGAAATTACAGAATTTCTGAAGAAGGCATAGGTGGCGGACAAATTTTAAATTCTGGAAGTGAATCTGAAAATCGCAGAATTTTCAACTCGGAGATTGTAGAATTTTCAAAGGTGGCGGATAAATTTTAATCAATCGAGATGAATTTGGAGATTGTAGAATTAAAAATTAAAAAAAAAAAAAACACTGAAAGTGAATGTAGAGATTATAGAATTTTCAAAAAACACTGTAAGTGAATTGGAAAATTACAGAATTTGCAAAAAATGCTAGAGATGTATCCGGAAATTACAGGATTTCGAAAATACACTGGAGGGGACTTTGGAAATTACAGAATTTCCAAAAAAACGCTGGAAGTGAATCGGAAAATTAGAAAATTTTCAAAGAAAGCGTAGCGAAATTTCCAAAGAAATTTTAATCAATGGACATGAATTTGGAGATTGTAGAATTCCAAAAAAAAAAGAACTGATAATGAATTTAGAGATTATAGAATTTTCAAAAGACACTGAAAGTGAATTTGAAAATTACAGAATTAAATTTTGTGATTTGAAGATCACAGAATGTTCAAAGATGGCATAGGTAGCGGACAAATTTTAAACATCGGAGGTAAATTTGTAAATCACAGAATCCTCAACTCGGAGATTGCAAAATTTTCAAAGGTGGCATAGGTGGCGGATAACTGTGAAAAATCGTCGAGTAAAATAACGAGGTGGCCGCTTTGACGTGGATGTATCTCGTTTTCCGTGAAAGCGGTTGGAAAATGAAGGGGGAAAAAAGGGTGGGAATGGGAGAAGCCAAAGGAGAAAAGCACAGGAAGAGAAACTGAAGAATGAAGTACACGGTAAGAGGGAACCAGCTGATAAAGAGAAGCGTCGACCCGTCGAGATTTCGCCTCTTCGTTTTTGTATTTATTTCTATTCTGTTTTCTCTGTATTTTACTTCTCCTTCTATTTTTTATCTTTGTTTTTTTTTGTTTTTTTTTTCAATTCATTCACCAGCGACGAAAGTACTTGTGCGAGATTGAGATAATCGGAAATCGACGGCAACAGTCTCTTGATTTCTTTTCCCGTGTTTCTGTTTTAAGCGATCGTCCGGGAAAGTGGAGCGTTTAACAACGAAAAGCGAATGCTTTTCTACTTTTTCTTTCTTTTCTTACCTATCTCTCGCAATTGTTTGTTTCTTTCATTACGCAACAGAGGATTTTTAAATTTTTTTTTTTTTTTTTTTTTTTTTTTGAGAATCCGTGATTGATTCTTTTCTTTTCCTTTTTTTACAATTGTACGTTCCACGTTGTCGGATCTTCGCCTGGAAAATCGTCGATTGATCGCTTCCGATGTGCCGATAAATTGGAGAATTCTATTTGTACGATTCTTTCAGTTGCTTCAGAGTATTAATTTGGAAAATTGTGTAGGTAAGAAGTGTAATTCATCGAGAGGTGATTATCGGGAACATCGAAGCGATCGATCAGATATTTTTCATTCTTGGTCTTAAAGAGAAAATTTGTTCCAAAAAGAAAAAGGAAATCTTTCTTTTTTTCCCTCGATGATTTTGTAATTTGCAAATTATCCAAGTAGTTACGCGATTTTTCTATCTTTAGTCTTCGTGAAATTTTTTGTCGAATTTGTACTTTAATTTCTTCACGGCCAAGAATTCGATTCGGCGAAATTTCCATGGAAATTCCTCGGAAATTTCGCTACTATTTTGCTCGACGTGTAATGTCCAAAATATTCCTTGAATTTAGTCAAGATTTCAGAGCAGGAAGAGGATCGAATCAATTCGAAATTTGGCAGTAGTAAAATTCACAATTATTATAATACAAATTTTCCCGATAAAATCGTCCATTGGAAATTTTCAATTTGCCAAATCGCCGAATTGATGGTCGCTCGAAGTAAAAGCATCAAGTACTGTAATTACATATAGCTGAGCGTCACCAGAATCCTCGCAATTTCTAGCGTACTGTTCGAATTTATTATTTCTCGTAAAATATATTCCATCGGAATTTCGAGATATTAAAAAAAAAAAAAAAATAAATAAATAGAAGAATAAAAGAAGCGAAACTGGCGACGCGCAGGTGCATTCATTTTCACATTTACGCGTTGATCGATGCGCAGCCTCGATTTATCCAGGTGTCCTCGACGCTCTCCCGTCACGGATTTCCACGAAATGAAAATTGAGAGGCCGATATACGAAGAAATTGCGTATCCATCGACGCGTCCTCGATCGTGAGATTCGTGCGTGGCCCGTGAAATTAATCTTGCCCAATCAAAGTCCACGTCGTTCGATAAAGCAACAACAAAAAAAAAGAAAAGCAGAACACAGAAAAAATTTCCCGAATAACTATCGCAATGTACGAATTCTAGAAATAATCTCGAAATTTTCCATGAAATATTCTCTCTGAAATTAAATTAAATTGAATTTTCTTTTTTTTCTCAAATATTTTTCATTTCTAAAAATCTGTCTTTTTTACTTTTCCTATTATTCTCGATGTCGATCGACAGAGAAAAATTGTTGCTTTCAATAGAGAAAGAAGCCACCACGAATCTCGCAATTTCTTAGAAATACCATTCACACGATCAAAGTGTGTTTCACGAAATTTTAATATCTCGTTGTTCGTTCGACAGGTGAACAACGCGACAGCGAGGGTGCAGACGAAAAAACCACCGACAGTACCCAACGGTAGGTTTGATCACGTTATTACAATTTACACACCAGTATCACGTACACCGAAATTCACTCTCACATTCTACACACGCGAATTTTCATCTATGAAATAATTATCGAGCAACTGTCGCTGTAAAAATTCGTCAAATTGGGAAATTTTCTATTTTCAATCTCGTCGAGAATTCAACGTCGAACAATGTACGATATTCACAATTAGCAGAGACGCTACGAAATTTCATCTTCCTCTAAAGCAAACACACGTTTCGGTTGATTCAACGTTTATTCTAACTCCATTAATTAGCAGGTGAAATTCAGTTGCTTGAAACCGTTGAAATTTTCATGTGAAACAGCCTCGTGCCACTTTATCTCTTTGACTGCTTTTCATCTGGTTTCTCACTTTAGAATTCGTTCGTTTATCAAACGTGTCTTTCGAAGTATGATCATTCAATTAATTCTCATGTCTCGTGTGAAATTTCTTTTACGTCCTTTACGATGTTGTTTAGATTATTATCGTTTGATTAGACCAGAGAAATTGAACGGAACGGCGATTCAGCCGAGGAAAATCGAACCAGCCTCGTCTTAATCCGATCGTACACCCTAATCGTTCGAGCAATTGGCTTTAATCTAAATCTAATCGTGACTCTATTGCGCTAGAACCATTCGACGGTCGTGGTTTAATCCGGATTATTAGGACGGCCGGTTGCCAGCTAGGTTTCTGTCTTGTTCACGATCATATTTGAAGAAAATTAACTGATTTCCTCTGATGTGAAGGAAGAATCTGGACAAGTTGATACAACGAGAATCAATTTGCTGAGAGGAGAATCCAAAAAAATCGAATATTTCGACAATCGTTTGCTCCGAAATTCTGTCTTATTTTAAATTAAATACGTCAACGTTATTTAAAAAAAAAAAAAAAATTATAATCTACTCTATCAAAAGACAGAGAAAAGCTGCATTAATCACGTAATAATATCGCCAATTAAATTCAGCAATTCGGTAGATGTTTTCTGTTATTGATATTACAAAAAGTGCTATAATTTTAGATATTTTGGATATTTTTGTTCGTATTACTTTTTTTCTGCAATTTTACATCACCAAAATTCCTATAAATGCTAGAAAATTCGCAGTTTACTTAAACTAAATCGATTTGAAGCAAGGAAGCCGGTATTTCCTCTCCCATCTCAGATCACACGCTATAAATGAGTCTAAACAGAGGCTCGTGATAGTAAATCACTATAAAAATAGACAAAATAATGTGTTGCACAATCGTGCAGAGCTGTCGATCCATTAAGATGCCTCTGTCGATCAATAAGTCACAGATGTGGTTATAAATAATCCGACACTCGAAACAACAATAACCAACGTGCCAAGTGTTTCCTAACGTGTAAACCCGATTGGGTATAAATCGAATCGAGCGCAATAATGAACAACGAAAGCTTTAGTTAATTATAGGTAAACTTGTTAGACCGAGATTGAAGATTCGATTTGTACGAGCTTCGATTTCGTTTACCTCAGATCTTCCCGTGCAGTATCTTGCACAATTCACATTTCGTTATTTAAAATCATCTAATTCTAATTCCTAAACGATTTCGATGAAACTTTGGTGTACAATAGTTTTCGAGAAAAAGTATTTTACAGATTTTTCTTTGTTTTATGGACAATCGTCGACAATTCGGGGGCAAAAATCGCTCTGAAAGTTAAAAGTAGAGAGAATATTTGAGATAATATCTCGAGCAATACTAAGATAATTATTTATCGAAATATATTTCGTTTAGTGTAGAATGATCAATTGAATAATAACCAAGAGATCAGGGAAACGATCAGTTTCTATACCGATTACTTGGCTGGTCGAGAAGCAATTCCTTACTCAACCACATCCCAACTGTCGAAATTCACCCCAGTATTCTCCAGATCGCGCAATTACCCACAAACTGAAGCCACACTGGCCACCAAACGCGGTGGGATTAAGGTCGATACGGACCGTTTGACGTGTGAACGGTATGCGTCGCGACGCTGACGTCTCTTAACAGCTATCACGTCTGGCATTCCCACAAATTCGTATGTCGTACCATCGTCGAATTCTCCGTTCGATAAAGATGATCTTACTGGTTGCTTTGATAATTATTTCTGAAGCTTTATCGAATAATCTCTCAACGGCGATTGTCGTTTCTTCAGTTTCTTACTGTATCATATTTTTTTTACTTTATCAAACTGATACCAATTAACCCTTTGAGTCTAGAATACTTTGAAATCAAACTCTGTATGCAAACGGAATTCTTTTTCGCAATACAGATAGTATCGATATGTGATTAAGTAAGATTAAGTTTATTTGCTTTCAATTGAATTGAACATTTTCCTTTTTCTCGACACGTGTCGTTTGTTTAAGAAACATTATAAGTTTCAAAAATAAATTATAACGAATCTGAATATTCAAATTTGGGAAATTCATATACATATGTGTGCGTAGTGTTCAAAGGATTAAACGTGTAATATCGTAAAAATGGCGTTGACATATCGTTGCAAGGATTGCGTTATTTTTATCTAAGTCATACCAAGTTGAATTATTAATTTTTTCGATTAATCTTGATCTTTTATCCATTGCGTTGATAATCATCTCTGAAGCTTATCAAATAATTTTCGGCAACAATCTCCACGTAGACTGTTGTTTCTTCATTTCTTTTACTTTATAATTTTTGTTAAATTAAAGAAAAATTACAGTATATCGTTGAAGAGAGTGTGACGTTGAATTATTAATTTTTTCGATTAAGTTGATCTTATCCATTGCGTTGATAATCATCTCTGAAGCTTATCAAATTATTTTCGGCAACAATCTCCACGTAGACTGTTGTTTCTTCATTTTTTTTACTTTATAATTTTTGTTAAATTAAACAAAAATTACAGTATATCATTGAGGGGAGTGTGACGTTGAATTATTAATATTTTTTCAATCTTATTTTGTACGTTTTAGTAAAAGAATAATTTAATTGTAGTGTCAACAGGGTTAGCGAAAGAAACGAAATAGAAGAAAGTACTTTTATCATACTGTATACGGTGTATTAAATGCACACAGTAAATTAAACAATTTATAAACGCAAATAAATGTAACACGGTGTCGTTAAAATATAATTCCTCGTTCACATGGAAAGAAAATTACGATTTGCTCTCCGTCGTTCGAGTTGAACGTGTCACTGATGAAATAGTCGGAATTTGTGATCGAAACAGCATTTTACCATTTTCAGTGACACGGTTCTATCGATGGAGAGATTGGCCCCGTAAATCTGCCGAAATATCTCTCGTGAAACAGTTTCTTATGATACGTTCAGATTTTATTTGTTTCAATGTTCAACTATATTGCTTGAAGTGCTTGTCTATCACAAAAAATTGAAAAATAATACGAAAGAAATAGATTTATTAAAAAACTTCTGGACTCTCCTTTTCTTTTTTAAAGTAGAAAAGATTAAAAATCAACTTGCACACGAAATTCGAGGAAATCGAGTATTTCAACGGATCATTTGATAAATGATCCTTTAAATATCCGATTCTCTTGAATTTTCTATGCAAAACGATTTCACTGTATCAATTTAGATATCATTCTTCTGATACCTAGAGATTTTCTACAGCTCGCGACATCAGCATGGGAAATTCTTCGCGTGTAAATCGAGTGGGGCAATTATATGCGGTAGAAATTGATAACGGTAAATTTAAAAGTGAAATTCATAGTTCGTATATAACACTGGCTGTGTCGAAAAATTTCTCGCGTTTCTAATATACGATAGAAGCTTCCCGTAAGAAAGAATCTTCCAACGTTCTTACAGGGCAATTTGCCACCGTCTACGATTTCAATTTCGGATAAGAGACTCAAAGAAGCGACTAGATAGATGCATAATTCCACACGTTTGACAACTAATCCCTACTGAAACGTGCAATTGTCATCATTCTCTCTTCCTCTATCTCTGATCTATCCACGATGCGTCGTCTTCTCTTTTGTTCATCGCGGAAACGCGTACGAAGCGATAAGAGAGGCGACGGAATGAATATTCAAGCAATCTCTTTTTTCCTTTTTCTCGTGTATCGTCCCCGTTGAAAGAGTCCCTCTTTTTATCGAGTCCCTCTTACTCCTTTTGCGCCATTTTGGTGAATATCGTCGGGTTCGCGCCTAGGGAAATTTCGTTTCGAGAAAACAATGCTTGTGCAAGAGAACACAGAACGCTATTCGTATTTTATACGAAGTGAATACTAAAAGAATAACAGTAGAAAAACAAGAAACATTTTCTTAGTCTTTCTGAACGTGAAATTTGACCGACTATCGTCGAAGTAATGTATAATAAATATCGTCTGAGTAATTTAACACCTGTAGACATAGCAATAATTAGAATCGTTGATATAAAATAAGCTCGTTACATCGAGGAATAAATTTATTGTTTCCTCTGAAAATATGTAAATCCACAATTTCGTTTCATAATCGTAGCTATCTATCAATTCTGCTGCACAGAAATTTCTTTTTTAAATATTTCTCACACTTTGACACGTACTAATTTTATTTGCACGAGTGTAATCATAGTCTTCTATATTTCCAATGAGCTGATATCGCGTAACTCACCCTCTGCTCCACAGAAAAATTTGTTTTTAAATACACATGACACTTTGATACACCGAGCTATATACCAATTTCATTCTCATTAGCCATAACACCAAACCTAATCAATTTGTCATTACTTCTGAGGATACATAGATCTGAATTTCATTCTGTAATCGTAATCTTCTTCATTACCAGCAAATTCAAATTTTACGAGTCACACATTGCTTCACAGAAAAAATTCTTCTTTTTTTAAATACACTTTGATACACTGACCCATATACCAATTTCATTTTTATTAGCCATATCATTAAATATAATCAATTTAACATTCTGAGGATACATAGGTCTACAATTTCATTCTGTAATCATAATCTTCTTCATTATCAGCAAACTCAAATTTTACGAGTCACACATTGCTCCACAGAAAAAATTCTTCTTTTTTTTTAAATATACTTTGATACAGTGACCCATATACCAATTTCATTCTCATTAGCCGTGTCACCGGTGGCCAGCAACGGTGTCACTGAGCGTAACAAGTCTGTCAGAAGCTTCGGTGCTCGATAACTTTTAATTTTCCTCTGGCGGTGGGTTACCAACGCCGTCTCCCCGTGTCACGGTTTTCCTGGCGCTCGCTATTTTATAGAACAGTTCCCTCGAGGGGTGTCGGTTCGTGGGATTCTACCCAGTTTCTTTTAACCACGGCCACGTTTCAAAGCGAATATTTCTGGCTGACAAGCGAACGAGTCACAGAAAAAAAATAAATAAACACCTTCTTCTTCTTCTTAAATCGTGGGCGTGATGAAAAAAGCCATACGATATCACGTAGAAGAGTGAGTAGACTGTTTTCCCGGAAGCTTCTTCTCACGGATGAAGACGAGCCTAAATTAGCTTTCTACACTCTCTGTTTCTTTCTGTGAAAAGTCTCCTCTTTCCTCCGTGTGCACAGCTATACAGAATTGATATTTAAAGGGACAATTTCAAAGTGACAAACGGAAAATTCAATCTACACCGAGGTATCTGTTTTTCAAAGAACTGTTCCTCTTCTTTCGTCGATACCCTCTGTCACTCGATTATTTTCACTCGTAGAGAAAGATATTGGAAACGAGGAACTGATTGCCTTCCTTTTTCTTCGTTTTTTATATTTTTTTTAATGGAGATCGACGTTTGCTTTGATATCGTGTACACTCGTGGAAATTTAGTTTCACCTTTGTGTTACTCCAACGATTGTTCCATTCCTGACAGCTTCTGCGTCTGTCAGTTTTGAATATCTTTTTGAGAAATTTTCATTGTTGCTTCGTAAATGGACAAATTTTTTATATTTCCTCGTTGAGAATTTTTACCGCTAAAGTTCGAGTATGCAGTTTTATTCATGGAGAATTTTACATCTCGCGATTCTGTAGGATAGAAGGAAACGGTGGTGGAAACAATTTCGCAAATGGAGGCGCGAAAGCGTCGCGAGAAATCGATTATAGCAATATTCCCGAGGCTCGTTTCGATCGTTCGATCGTTCGATAGCGTTTTTTTCTTCCGTAGCGTCGATTTCGACGAATGGACCTTTTATACAGCACAAAGTATTGTTCTTTGTGCTCGGCTGATGCTAGGAATTCTCTGAATTCTTTGCCCACCGTGATAGAATGACTTTCGATACATTCCTCTGAAATGTCACGTCGACGAAATGTAAGAAAAAGGATCGAACAAACTTCAGACAGCTTCGAAAGATATTTCCTGGTACCCCAGGATCATTCAACAAGTAAAGAAAGAAGAAATTCTAGCTGAAAAAGTATCTAAATAAATATTACTAGATTTTTTAAACCATAAAACAGCTGTTCGAAAATTACAGATTTTCAATTTTCATCAATATTCAATCCACGTTGAGATAACAACGATGTTAATAACAAAAACGTCGATTTCAATGATGAAGAAACACGCTGAACAATTCTCGAAGTTGCCAACCTCTTTTCTGAAAATTTTTCATTCACAGTTGTCTTTCCGTACATGTAAAAAATAAGGAAAATGTGTAAATTAGAGAAAATTGAGCTGAGAGCCTAAATACTTAGGGCATTTTGAATATTTTAAAGGAAATTCAAAACTGATCTTGCATTTATCATAAATATAATAAAAAGAAAGCTCAATTGTCGATGTTGCAAGCCTGATTCATTCGATTTATATTTTACAATATACACTCGTTCATAAAACACTTTAATATTTGTTTTTAATTATTTTTCACTCTTTAAATTTATGTTCTATAGTATATTTCATTAAAATCTACATATACTCCTCCTTAAAACACTTAAATATTTGTTTTTAATTATTTTTCATTCTTTAAATTTATGTTTTATAATATATTTCGTTAGTCTTGTATATCTTACATAAATACAATAAAAGAAAAGTTTAATTATCAATGATGCAAGTCTAATTTATTCGATTTATTTTTTACAATATACACTCGTTCATAAAACACTGTAATATTTCTTTCAATTATTTTTCATTCTTTAAATTTATGTTCTATGGTATATTTCGTTAATCTTATATGAATAATTTTACATAAATATAATAAAAGAAAAGTTTAATTATCGATGTAACAAGTCTAATTTATTCCATTTATATTTTACAATATTCATAAAACACTTTAATATTTATTTCAATTATTTTTCATGCTTTAGATATATGTTTCATAATACATTTCGTTAGTCCTATATCTATATCTATCTTCGTGAAAATTCTCGTGGTTGCTGGTACGCAGAATTATTGCACGTTGAAAGAAGAAAAAAAAGAGAGAGAAAAACACATAGAAAAGAAAGGAAAGCGCTCCATTAGCGTGAAAAATTCAGGGACACGCGGTACAAGTTCTTCTTCCAACAATAAAAAGCCGGGTAGTCCTTTTTTATCCGACGTGCGCTGTTTTTCTCCCGACATTTCGTCGACGGTGGTAACGTTCCGGGAAATTTACGGTGGGATGGAACAGAGGGTGCACGTAACACCCGCGAAAACAAACCACGTAACGCCACTTTCCTCTCGTCCCTTGTTGTTTCTGTAATGTTCGCACGGCTCTGTTCCCCGTTGTAATTTTAAACGAGCGGCCATTTCACGTTCGAAGACACCACACCGCGTTTCCCATCCTCAGGATAAAACTAGACCAAGTCAGAATAGTGTGTTGCAAGATTGAAACCTCCATACCTATCAAAAAGGAGCAATAAAATCGAGGAAGAAAGGAAGAAAAAAAGAAAAAGAAACGAGCGCCTTTTATAATAAACGCAGTGTTCGTGAAATTTTTCCTACGATATTGAACTGAGTAACACAACGAGAAGCAAACTATTCTGGCATTTTATTATTCGCGAGATGCTTCGATGGTGAAAGAAATCGAAATGGTGTATTCTCTTGATTACACACGGCAGAAAATATTTCCAGTTGAAAATTCCTCCGAGTGGAGGCAAAGTTGTTCCGAGAACGTTTCTTCGTCGAATCGACGAGAAGCTGGTGCGACTATAGAAAGGAATACACTTTCTTCGGTGAAACGAACAAGAATCGTTCGGTTCGAAAGGCAAACTGTGCCAACAGACTCAATCCGCGAAAGTAAACCTGACGGTGAATTGTTGAACGTTCTGCAACTTATTCTCCGTGTGAATAAAAGCATGATAATACTTGAAATTTTATATTCAACATCCACGACTATCATAGCAAACGAGCTAGGAAATATCAGATGAAAATAGGATCCATTGAAAGCCTATTCTAATTTTTCTATGATTTTTTTTTTCATTTTTTCGATACATTGTTAAATAAAAGAAGAAGTCGAGATGTTACACGCGATTTTTATTCGATAATCGTCAATCTTGAGTTCGAAATGAAGTTAGAGTAAAAATAGAAATTTGATAGACGACTAATTCTTCTTTTGTCACACTTTGACTATAACTTGCACCACGTATGACTCGTTATTATATCGCAAGGGGTTAATTATCCATGAAGAATGAGGGTAGATTAGATTCGGGACGAGATCTAGATAAAGTTGAAAATTACCCTTCATTTTCGTATTTTACACTATATAAACGCAACACTTTATGTTTCTCAATATTTGTGCTGAATAAATTTCCCCTAATTTCCAAATTTAACTATCGGAAAGCGGAGGGTTTGAACGATCGCATGGAAGACTGTGTTTGAGTCAGTTTCGACCCGAGTTAGCTACTTTGTGATGTATATTACAAATGATCCTCTTCATATTTTCTAAATTTTCCTTTGTTTCTGTTTATTATTCCGTCAATAATGTAGAAAAACGCTGTTTTCTCAATGCTCGGGTCCGAATAGACCCAGACCATGCGTTTGAAGACTCATACACTCTTCCTTTCACCTTTAAAGCACTCAAATTTTCTCTGTCGCCTACTTATAATATTCAAAAGTGATACTAAAGTCCTATACATCACACGTTGATTTAACTTCCAGCAAGCTCCGCTTTGAAAATGTTCCACGAAACACATGGAAAAACAGTGAAAGTGATTCGTCACGCAAAAATGAAAAATCTGGAGGAAATAATAACTCTGAAACGTCTCCAGTCTTTCTAAGAAACTCGTGAATATTCGCAAGCTTAATTTTCCGTCGTTCGAGTCGATAAAAAATATTTTACTAAAAAGATCAAAAAAAAAAAATTAAAACAAAAATCGAGGGAAATTTTCCATGGCAATGGTTGCAATAATAAACGCATAGATAGATTCGTGGAACAGGTTGTCCACGGTATAATCAAGGTTATTTATCAAGCAGAAGAATTGAGATTTAAATTAGACGAAGATATGCACGAGGATTTTCTACGTGGGAGTAGATAGCGTGTTCCGCAAACCGAGAGAGGCATTCGTGGGTCATCCGTGGTACAAAACCTACTTCGTATGGCCACAGGTTAAGGTTGGACGAATAATTCGCCACCTTCCGTTTCGTTTTCGCCGGAGATATAACCAAACGACACGCGATCCTACGATCTATCCTTAGAGCGACGTGAGCTCGTCAATGATGACCACCATGATCGCGACCCATTACGCTCACGTAAATCATACCACCATTAATGATACTCTGAAAACACCTAGCTAGCTACTTTCATTGACAAAGGATAGTTATCTCTGTTATCAGAACTGCTCGTGCTCGAGAATCATTATCGAGACTTGCAACCTTTTGTGTTACAAAGATAGTGGAAATAATTTGAAAAAAATTTATAATAGCTTTTAATGTATAATATAATAGTAATAGTAATAATAATAGTTTTTATTTGTATAATAGTTCTAATTTTCAAGGATCGGTATCTTGCAACCATTAATATTACAAAAATTATAAAAATAGTTCCTTTCAAATTTTTCTATGGTAATCTCAAATTTGCAATTTTCACGTTCGAAAAATAAAATTTATAAATATCTCGAAATTGGTTTAGAGTGGACGTATATAGTTTTGAAATTACATTTCTTATATGAAATATTGCAAATTTCTAATGAATTATATTTTTCGGTTATTTAATAAATACGCTTTTTTTTCTTTATTATAGTATTTATATAATTTTTGGTGCTGCATTTATTAGCTCGGAGATAATTCATCGACGAATTCTGTTTTTTCTATAAAATCCAGCAAATGAAAATTATCAAAAAATTTGCATTAGCTTTCCGCGACCAATCTTGGTCATTGATGACCTAAAAGATATTTCTCTCTTGTGTTTCTTTGAATTGAATATCTATTTTTATCCAAAAATGTTTTAAATCTTTCACTTAACGGACCATTGTAAAAATATTTCGATAGTGAAGAATTTTTACAGATTGTTTACAAGTTTAACAGAAGAATTTTTAAGACTTCTCCAAGGGAGAATAAAATTTTCAGAAATTCAGTGTTTATTCAATAAAATACACAAGGAAAAAACGACTGGTATTTTAATACGATTAATTTAACGAATCTCATAACTTACCTAGCTTTCGACGTAATCAATTGGTCCCATCGCTCTACTACCCTTTTTATGCCACCAGCAAAGAATTGTTTGTATTGTTATTTCAGACAGTTTTGCTCGTTGGTTTTCGCTTTATCATTGCTATGGAATTTTGTCCCACAAAGAGAAAATGAGATAAGAAAGAAATCTGATGGTATCACATGTGAAGTGTAAATTAGATATGGCTGAAATTTTTTAATTTCTTTTTAATCAATACTCAAATACTTATCAGCTTTTTTTTTTAATTAATTACAGAGCTGTGAACTTGTGACTTTGAAAATATCATACTTTGATATTTTCATATTTAAGCATTTCTTAATTTTTTTACTCGACGAATAGCCTCGCTGTTTGCAAAACTGGAGGATTTTAAAGTGGCGAAATTGCAAACTTAGATTTATAATTGGAATTCTCGTTGAACTTAATAATTTTCAATAGGAAAGACGTATACTCGCAAATCTGCAATATAGATTTTCTTGTTCGACATTAGGAGAATGAAAAGTACGCTATGAAATCCCTTTCGAAACTATAAATTCCAGTGGGATCTAATAATTCTCCGGGAACAACCATTATTCGCGCGGAATATCACAAATCACGACCAGCTGCCTGTAAATCGGAAACAATTCCTCGCCAATTTTCCCCGACGCCTGTCAACCGCGAATCTATTTCAGGATTTTTTCCTTTTTGATGGATTTCCACTATACCTACCAGAAAATCGCCATAACGAACGATAAACAACGCTCGTTTCTATTTGAATTAATATTTCGCGTAATAAAGTTCAGAAAATCTGCAACTATCGTGAAAAATTGTACTTTTCCCGCGAATTTTCTGCCCACCTAATATTCCATTCTAACTGATCCATCTTACATTCTACTAAATCTCATTTCTGCAACGAATACACTTCCGCTAACAGTTTGAATCTAATCCCACGTGAAATCCTCTCCCTTCCTTCCTTGTCGTTCAAATCTGCAGGAAAATCCCTTCTCTCGGACTATAGTCTAACAACTAACCTTAAACCCTAATCTTAATAATCAATTTCTAACTCCCAATCACTGTCTTAATCACGGATTACTCGTTCCACGTCTCGATCGTTTAATTACAAATTACAAAATTAATTATCAGATTCTCCAGAAAGTTCGTGCCGATTTTTGACAGATAGTATTTCAATATATTACAACATATAAAATTGTACAAAGACATAAAGTTCGTATATATTCTGAAAGATTATTGTTTCACGTGTCTTTTAAAAATGTATTCGTTGCAATTACTAGTTTCTTCTCAGTGTTATACTGTCTCAAAGACGGGAGAAAACAGAATACAGATGTAAGGTTGAATATTTTTCTTTTAACAAAAAAGGAAAAGTACTGGGAAAACGAGATTTGCCAATTGATAAAATCTTAAAAATGAGAATTTCCATCTTAAAGAAAACAAAGAAACAAAGCTTATAGTAAAATCGAATTTTATTAGAATTGAAAAATTGTAAAATTAAAAAATACATACTTTACAGAACAAAAGGAAAATGCTTTGAAGTATTAAATTGATTTATTCGTATAAAAATGTGTCACGAATTTTCCGGACAATCCAATACAAGAAGGATAGAACTTCGAATTGAAATAAAAGAGAAAGTACGACAGATAATCCAGTACTTTCTGCTTTATTTTAAAGTACATTCGATGGCATTGAAGCTACAGAAAATTTTCAGATTTTTTCAAATTCACTTGAACGCTATTTGAAAGAGAGATGAAACCTCTCGACAGATCCACGATAATCCTCGTCGAAATGCTTCAGCGAGATACGACGTGCTCGATCGGTGAGACAGAAAGAAAGGAAATCCTCGAGGAGGAGTTAAAGACAGGGCAAAAAATTCTTTCGGTGGCAAGACGAATGTCTCGACCAGAACAGCCAAGGATCTATCGTTGAGGTAGCTCGTGCTGATATCGACACGGAGGATAATTTATTGCACCGAACGGTCTTTCTCCCTTGATCGAGGATCTACTTTCGTGGGAAGACGCACTTGGTCGACGCTTACCGACATTCTCTGCGTGCCACGTTGAAAGTAAAGAGTAATCGATCAGCATCTCACTGTACACGTTTCTCTCGTCCTCTCTTCTATAGGATCTTAGGATTTTCTGCGGGGAAATTCGTTCTTTCTTCTTCTTCTTCGCGTTCTTATCTTGTTAATTGTTACCTTGTCAAATATAAACTGACTATTCAGCTGTTCTTACTTTCACACCTACGTGTTTCTTTTTAATATTAACCCTTTGCCCTATAATCAACATGCTAGACTCGTGTCATAGATTCTGGCTAAGGTTTGATAAAAACAGTTATATTAGTAACAAACGTTAATTTCAATTCTAACTTTCCTTTTAGTTCGTTAGATCGAGGATTGTCAATTGTAACTAATCTGTAACACAGCATTAAGCAAAATCGTACTTAAACAACATGTAGTTAATGTTTAGATAAATATTCAGTAAAAGAAATGATAGGTTAAGGGGTTAAGGAATTAATAATCAGTTTTGTCACCACGTTCCATGGTGATTTGATCTGAATTAGGAATAAAAAGGGTTAGAAACACAATTTTCCATAAGTGAAGAAACCGTAAAAATTGCTGTTCAAATTCGAGGAACCGGAAATGACATTAGAACGTCGAAAAAAAATGGTACCAGCGTAAATTCTCTTGTTAAAGACAATACACATTTTACTTTTACCATATGGAACAACCTAATCCAAACTTTTCTCGAGTTTCTCGAGTGCTCTCGCGAAACGAACGAGACCATCGTGAATCGAACCGACGTTAAACGATCTTTCTGTGCTTTGTGTTTCAGTATGCGTACAGTGGCCAGAGGGTAGGTGCTTCCACGACGTGCCGGAATCGGCACTGCTGAATCTCTACTTCGAGATCCGTGAGAATTGCCACGGGTTCTCCTGAAGGCGATGGCCAGAGTGAAAGGCGACGACAGTGATGACGACAAAATGAAACAAAATTCAAAAAAAAAAAAAAAATTCAAAAAGAGTAATAAGAGACGATCAGCCGAAAAAAACGCCATCCACAACGGGCAAGACAGAGGAGTATTTTGCTCTCGGAGTATCGCGACAGACAGTGAAAAAGCCACACCAAAAAAAAAAAAAAAAAAAGCAAAAGTTCACATTTTCGTTTGTTTCTTCCCAACAGCCGCCAACACACCACGACCAAGCCAACATATATATATAAAAAAAAAAAGAACGAAAGAAAGAAAAGAAAAGAAAAAAAAAAGATAGAAACATTCCGATAGAAAAGACAGCCACGAAGTATTTAGGGAGAGAGTGAGAGAACGAGACTCGTCTCTCCTCTCTTCTGATAAGCGAGAGAGAAACAGTCTCTTGTATCTCTTTGTACCACTGCTATCACTATTGCTACTACTATACTACTTCTACCGCTACTTTTTACTACTATTATATACCGTATACATGTGTACAACGTTACCTATTTTTTTTTTTTTTTTAATTTATTTTATTTTATTTTTCTTTTTTTTTTCTTCGATCGCTTCTTTTCTTCCATCAGAGCTGCGCTTCGCTGGGCTAAGCGAGGCGTCTTGTTCTGTCCCTTTCTCAGAGAGAAAAGTAGACAATTCCGGATCGAGTCAGATGGTATATATATATACATATTTCGATTTCTGACTTGTATCCCATATTTGGAATTGCACACGATTTACCGCGTGAAAACTGTATTGTTTTCATGGTACATTTTACATACACACTGTGTGTGTATATATATAGAGAACAAAAAGAACCACAGGTCTAGCACTGACCCTTAGATGGTCCTCGCGATAAAAGATAAGGCTCGGTTAATTGTACACACACACATACAGAGACACAAACACACAGGATCCTCTTTTTTTAGGGTTCTCGATGATTCCAGCAGAACCAAGGTGGGTGTACAGAACTTTATTTTACCTACGAACTAATTTGCTCGTCGTTCAACCAGCTCGCGAAATCTATTGTCTCACTCTTGTTACTACATACTACTCGAAGTGTTGTTATTATTATTCTTTTTGTTTTTACCACGGAAAAAATCTGTTTTTTTTTTCTCTATCTCTCACTCTCCGTATCTTATTCTTCTCACTCACTTCTACTTTCAACCTCCATTGCTATTTTGTACGAGGGAGAGCCCGTGCTCTGACACCAGGACCCGATTTCACATATATCTGTCTTACACGTACAACACTTATTTGCATATGATACTGTCGTCTTCATCGTTAGTCGTGGATGATGTACATCCTCGTTCGTAAGTCCATTGGAACTTGGCTGCTTTGAATTATGATTTTTATTACGATTACTATCCTATGTGATCTTGGAAAGACACGATAATTAAGATTGTTTCATTATGTGAATAATTAGTAAATCAGATATTTTTTAAGTGTTTTTATGAGGTTGTTATTAAACTAAGTGTACAAAGTGTCCAATGACTTGTGAACGGAGATGTACTGTAGCAGATAAAGTGTTGTATGCTGTTCTCTCGGAATCAGAATTTCTTTTTTTATTAAATGTTTGTTTCAATAAGTGTACGGTGTATCACAAGATGGAGCGCCAGAGAAGTGGCGAAAAATAGATGAAAAGGGAAAATTGCGCTCAGTGAGAGTGTTCTCGCGAATTCTTGGAAACGCTGTACTTTCATTATAAGTTCAGAACTCTGTGAATTCTGAACGCTGTGAATTCTAAGCGTTACGTATTCTAAACGCTGCAACTTTACAACTCTGCGAATTCTAAACGCTGTAAATTCTGAACGCTGTACTTTCATTATGAGTTCAGAACTCTGTGAATTCTAAGCGTTACGAATTCTAAACGCTGCAACTTTACAACTCTGCGAATTCTAAACGCTGTAAATTCTGAACGCTGTACTTTCATTATGAGTTCAGAACTCTGTGAATTCTAAGCGTTACGAATTCTAAACGCTGCAACTTTACAACTCTGCGAATTCTAAACGCTGCAAATTCTGAACGCTGTAAATTCTGAACGCCATGAATTCTGAACGCTGTGAATTCTAAGCGTTATAAATTCTAAACGCTGCAACTTCACAACTCTGCGAATTCAAAACGCTGTAAATTCTGAACGCAGTGAATTCTGAACGCTGCGAATTCTAAGCGCTGTGAATTCTAAACGCTGTAAATTCTGAACGCTGTGAATTCTAAGCATTATAAATTCTAAACGCTACGAATTCTAAGCGCTATGAGTTCTGAACGCTGTGAATTCTTTAAAAGAAAGAGAAAGAAAATAAATTGGCAAATTCTTGGAACGAATTTCCTCGCATTGCCGAAGCGCAATTTTCCCGAGTAGAGAAACGAGAGACACGCGTTCCCCCGCGACAATTAATTAGAAAATAGCCACGCGAGCAGCGTCTATCGGTCAGTGATAGGTCGACCCGAGACAGAGAGAGCCTCTGCCCTTCTCAGGATCAACGAATCGATGATTCGTAACCGCGAGAAAACGATTTTGCCCCGCGGGAAGAAACCTCAGCGTGTGCAAGAAGGCTTCTCAGATACTTCTCTGGAACTTCTCACAGAGAAAAAGAAAAAAAAAAATATAGAAAAAGAAGCGTCGATATTTCTTTGAACCAGAAGGAAACGATCACTAGTTTCACTCGTCGAATCCTTCAGATTGAAAAGGGTACCACAGATGAATCGTTTCTTGCTCGCGCTGACATTTCTCACGCGGCCATTTTCACGGATTAGATTAGAGTGTAAGGCTAGCTATTAATCACGGAACCACAGGGTATTTTCGAGAAAGTATTTTTACGACATTCCACATTGGTGGCTACGGTTATATCAGACGTATGTTCGAACGATCAGTTCTGTGATATATATTATAGATTCTTACGATTTCTACAGTCATTCTTTATCAACGCTCTCGCTCATGGCAGATTTTAATTTCGAAAAATAGATGTTCAATTCTTAGTTGCGAAAATTTTGTCAAATTATTTTGCAAAATGTACGATATTTCAAGTTCCTTTGGTTTAATTAAGACACTGATATTTGGAAGTATACAAACGATTAAATTAAAGTGAAACGGCGGTTAGAGAAACGTGAAAAATTTCCAAAGCGACATAAAAGTTAAAAATTTTACGGGTAAATGATAAAACTGAACGGAGAAAATTTCTTCGATTTCTTTTTTACTCTCGATTCACACGGGAGATTATATCTGGGTCCATTTTGACCCACGTTTACTGCCTTTTAATATACATTCTAGATAATTTGCTTTTAAATATTTTATATACTTTTTTTTTTCTTAACGACTCGTTTGCCATTTTCTATTTCTTTTTAATTCCGCCGTATGTTATTCAAACCTGAGCCAGTACTAGCGACGTATTTACATTTCAATCAACCAGTCTAAAGCGTCTAATAAATTCTACCAAGAGCGATAGATAGAATGTGAATAAACGACCATAAGAATCACACAATTTTCAGTCGCAGAAAATCGAACGAGAAAAACTACTTTCCTTTATTGTAAGACGTTCAATATTTTCGTCTCTGTTCCTATATGCATCCATTATAATCGTAGCCAAAGTTGGAACATTCTTTACTACATAAACTACGCTTTGTACAAAACCATATAACCCGGTTCGTTCAAAGACACATCGATACAGGGTATTGTTTCTAGTGATCGTAACAAAGTTACCTTTTTACAATAATTAATATAAGTCGATGCATTCCGTAGAAGAAACGATTATAAATGATCTACTGCCAACGTGCCATATTCCTGTGTACACTTCGATACAATTTGTAAGCGAGTTCAGGTGAAAAGACATTCGTCGACTATCTCTATGGCCTAACTATTACACTAGTTCCTAGATATTATCGTTTATTTTTTCCTTATTATTCTACGGTACAACGTGATAAGTTCCTTCCTACTTTTTCTCGAGATCTTACAAATGTACAAAGTTGGACGGATATTTCTTCTTCGGAGAACACGTACAGCGACACAGCTATCAGCCAAAGTCAGTTCGTAAAAATAGGAACGAGAACAGGATGGAAAGAATTGAGCTTCGTAGTAAAACGTTTCTATTACAAAAAAAGGAAACTCGATTTCCGTTGATCCAGCAGTCAGATCGACCAATTCGACGCGTCTGGATCCAAGGCACGTTGGCTCGCGTTCCACGTTTAATCTACCTGTCTCTTTTCTTTTTACTCCTAAACACGCGAGAGAGAAACAGTATTACTCACGAAAACGACGAATTTCTTGTAAAAATCGACGCAGCGTGTGACACATTCCATTTTATGAGAACGGAAAGGCAAAGTGCAACAGAGTTATTCTACTTCGAGGATATTTTACCTCGTCGTTGTTCCGTTACTTCTTTTCCCGCGAAGCGGGAAGAAGAGGATACAAAGACACTTTGCCTTTCCGACGTGTCTGAGAAAGAAATCGCGATAGAATAGAGAGAAATCGAAGAGAAACGAGAGAAGAGAAGAAGATGTCACGGAGGAATTGTGAAGAGATAAACGAACGCAGAGAACTCTGGACAATGAGAGAAGCGACATATTAAGAAACGATACTCGAAGAGGAGACGACGATTTAAGCTTCGTGAGATCGATTATAACATAGTAAAATTCGATTTCTTTCGCAAACGTGGACAAGGGACTTTGGAACTTCGACGAGAGAGGATAGATCTGCGAGTCATTTTTGGAAAACTGTTTTTTTTTTTACAGTAAGGATGATTTTATACTTCGTTTCTTCTCTTCCTCTTCGTCAAGGTTCCACCAAACAATCTTATCGGTGTTGTTCATCGATCGAAATGACGATCGAACGTGTTCTCTGACGAGAAAATAAAGTTTCTTTTTACTTTATCAGAAAAGAAAAAAAAGCACAGAGAAGAAGAGGAGAAAACACTGGGAGTTATTAGAGTTCGTCTCGCGGTTCAATTTACGTGGCATGCGTCGTTCGTTCTCTCCAAGGAATTTCTTTATCCTCTGGTATCCCCTTAGTTTGCTCAAACTCTTCACATTCGTTTCTTCTTTCAATCGATCTCGTTAATTCCGTTTCATCCTTGTTTGCCTTCTTTCGATAATCTCTTCTTCGATGTACACTTTTTCCATCCCCATCGTTCCTCTTCTACACTTCTGTTAATCGATTATCCACAAATTCCGACTAATTCAGAATTCACTGTTTCCCTTCCATTCGAAGGAAATTTCGAACGATCTCGTCGGACCATTTTAGAGAAATTCTACTCGCGATGGAAGAGCGAGGTCACGTTCGAAAGAGTTGCATGCAGTAGGCTGTAATTTTGTTTGTTTCTTTGCTCTTGATTAGTTGGCGTCTAGCTTTCAGCGAGTAAACACCTGAGCGACGTGAAACTCGAATTAAATATGTGACCAGGGTAGACACGTGGACCTACGCTCGAGCTGAGTGAATTTCCTGTTTTTAAATCGATTCTTTCTTTACTCGAGACAAATTTAAAATCGTTGGCTCGAGCGAGAGGTTCTCGAAAGCTTGTTCGACACGCTCGACTAATCGTATCCACAATTTCTCGTCACTGTTTTGCATGCCACGTGTATACCACCTTTTCTATTCACACGTATAACGCATTTCGAGCGAAGTCGTTGCAAGGAAAAATATTTGTACGCCGTTGTCTATCTTTCGCGTGACTCTCACATGTTCACTCTGTGTCGTTTCCTGCTCTCTGTCGGATGCTCTTACGATTTCCACCATTCCGCTACTACACGCACGCAAAAGTCAAAAGTACCAACTTTTGCCTGCTGTTGTTTCTGTAAAACATCGTGAAAATGTACACGCCATGAAGATAGAACCGAATACACACGACAGCCAGGAAGAAACGAACGGGGAACGATGCTGCCTCGTGTTCACGAGCGATAACTGGCGACATTGGTGAATTTCATTCCGATTCGAAATACCACGACTATCTCGTACGTGCACAGTAACTTTCATTGATATTTCGACACGTTTTAAAATAGAATAGCTTCTTTTTAAGTGGACCAAATGCTTCGAGAGAATTTTTGAAGAAATTCCAATTGAATCGCGAAGAAAATAATAAGAGGACGCTTTTTGTAATTTTTTTTTTTATCTGAGTTTGTATTAAAAATTTTAGAAATACATTTTGTAGGTTTACGTGACTGTATACGTGCTGAAAATTTCGTCGAAACTTTGTTGAGTGCTACAAATGGTTAAAAATCGATGTTTTCCACGATTTTTAAACTACTACTGCAATAAATCGAAAGATTTCAACGAGATTTCCAGCATGTGTATAGAACTGACATAAAACTACGAGATATATTTTTTTTAAATTTCATTACACGCTCAGATTATTGTAAAAAATGGTAAAAAACTGATTGAAAAGCTTTGTTCACACGTTATCGAATGAACTAATCCCTCTGATTCCTCGGAAAAGAAAACTCACGTCGTTTGGTCGAACGTTAACAAAGTTATTCTGCTCTAAAAGTGCGTTTAAATATCAACGGTTGAAATGTTTCCTGAAATTCCGCTTCGCGAGTGAAATGAGTCGTTCCCGAGGCCACGGCGCAGAGTTCGCCGCAATTACTCGCGATCTAAACGTTCCAGTCGAATAAAACGTTTCGAAAGCTTGGTATTTCGAACACCTTGAGCCCATTTATAAAAAGGAAAAGAGTGAGAGAGAGAGAGAAAAAAGGGGAAAAAAGAAAGAAACCCCTTAAAGAGAACCACGCGAGGCTATCCTCGAAAAACGAGGCGGCTCGTTGCTTTGGAAAAGGTCAAGAGCGTCAAAATGGCGCGCAGGAACGCCGCAAGGACTCTGTCGAACGAAAAAACCAAAAAGAAAAAAAGAAAAACGATCGAGAGGAGATCGTTATCTAACCGACGAGAGAGAAAAGTTTAAACGTAATTCTCCAAACCGAATAATAACCAAAGAGACACAAGAAACGTGAAAAAAAAAAGAAAAAACAGACGAGGATCCATATGGATCAGAGAATATACATATACATATATATATATATATACACACACATATCAAATTAAACATACGAGCAAAGCTTTCGTAAAGTGACAAGAGTGGAAGGATAGAAAAGAATTGCGAACCTATTTGAAGACGATCGACGATACACGGGAGGCCAGACGACGATCGACGATACACGTCCTCTTTTCTTCTTCGCGTGGCCGCCATCTTGTGTTTCTACCCCTAGCTGGGAAAACTCGGAAGACGTCGAAGGGCAACGGAGCGGAGAAATGGAAGGAGAAAGGTCGGGATTCATTTCTTAGTGTCGAATGCAAACAAAAACAAAATATATATATATATACATATTAAAAAAAAATATATATATCTATATACACACATACATATATCTATATGGAACATTATATATATATACGAGTCTCGCCTGTGCTAGCTTTTAGTCTCTAGGGTTTCCTCTGTCCGGTGGTAAAAGCATGAGGTATTCTCGTACGTAATAATTCGTATGATTTGATTAATTTTTAGCGTAACGATTACTACATTAACCCATCGCTCTTGTGCCTATACCTATTTATAGTCCAATGTACTCTCTTTAATATCTTCTTTTTTTTTTTATCGTACCTCGTTACACGTCCATTTCTTTTTATCCAGTCGATCTGTTTCCCTTCTGTCTTGATTCCTCTACCCACACCGAAACCCCTTTCTCTGTACTCGATTAATCAGATTAATCTGGCCGAACAACGTGGCGCACACTGCTCGCAAAGAACACCACCAGTTTCTAAACAAAACAAACAAACAAACAGAAAAAGCACTCTATCTCTTTCTCTCTCTCTCTGTCTATCTTTCTCCTGTTTGTTTTTCTATTTGTTTCTCTTTGTCTCTCACGTACACGTACATACGTACACACGCATAGAGTGTTTTCCAACGAGAGCGATAGGATTTTGAGTTGCAATTAAATGAAAAGTAGAGAAGCTAATCTAGTATTTATTACTTCGTATGAAAGTACATTCGATGGTATTATATATGAGATACAATATCGTATAAATGACAAGTGTGATTGCGTTCAGGTGGAACGAATACGAGGAACCCAATTTTCGACGATTCTGGCATATAAATCAGGTTGTATCTCACTGATAACGAGAATAATTTTTGCTTCGAGATTGTGTACAGTTTGTGGGTTGTTGGAATAGATGAGAGACTTAATATAGCTTGACAAAGAAAAATCTAATGGCGTTAAAGTCGCAAGATTTCGGTTGTCACATGTCAGCCGTGTTTCTTGGTATAATTCTATCGTTGAACTTCGATCTTTCTAAAGCGTGTGACAGAAGAATACCTTTTTGTTGATACCACATTTTGTATAAATCAGATCGATCAGATTCATACGAAAGAAAAGATGAAATGATCGAACTGTAGCAGTTACAGTCGCGCCTTCTTCATTTTCAAAAAAATAATAACTAATGACTCTATCGGTAGAGAAATTAGACCAAACGGTAACTTTCTTTGAGTACAGTGATCGTTCGACTATCGATCGAGGATTAACACATCTCTAAATTAAGCAATTGTGTTTATTAACAAAGCCATCCATCGCTGAAGATGATTTTTGTGACGAAAATTGGGTTCATCACGTTCACTTTACCAAACGCAATCATTGTGATCATTTATATGATATTGTACTTCATGTATAATGTCGTTGAATGTATTTTAAGATAAAGCAACGAGTACTAGATTATCTTTCCTACTTTTCGTTTCGTTTCAATTCAAAGTTCTATCGCTATTATTGGAAAATCCTATACTGTTTCATTTTTCTTGTTCAACGAATAACTTGACTGCAAAAGTCTTCATTTCTGTGACATACAAACTCATGGCGACGTCGCGTCTGGTGCATCAGTGCTGGACTTTTCCTATACTTTTTTTTTTTTTTTTTACTCATTCGTTTGTTTCTCCTTTTTTCGTTGTTGCAATGATTAATGAATGATCTGGATCACTTGTACGGTTTGTTTTTGAATTACACGTAGATCTGTTGCGAGTAGAATATCTTTTGGGGATTGTTTCGGAAGGTGGAATCACAGGGACAATAAAAGAGCGAGGTTTTTCTCTCTCTCTCTTTTTTCATTTGTTCCTATTGTTTAGTAATTTTAGAGATGACGATGATTATGATGTAACGATGCACACGGTGTTTTGATAATATAACGTTGAGATTGTTGCTGATAGATTGCAAGAAACACAGGCAGACTGTGACTTACATTTGCAATGTAGTATCATACATATACATACATATACATAGATAATTAGATTAATCTTAGTAGCTTTATTTTGTTCCATACTTAACGTGGCATGCACATAATATAAGCTAACCCAATTTCTGTGGAATATTAGAAAGGTAGCGATGAAATGTTTTGTACAAAGAAGAAGAAAAAAAACAAACAAACAAACAAACACTATATCGTCATACGTGAATTTCTTAACAATTTTGTAAATGATCTACAAGCATTTAACCAGCACTGTTCCGCCATCGCGTTCGTCGAATCGAGATCGAGCCTATATACACATATATAATAATTCGTCGATTCGTTTAACACAAGTTTGCCACGTATTTAATAATCGAAACCACCAATGTGTTTAACACGTTAAAAGCGCGGCGTCAGTCCCTAGGGACTGACAGCGAACTTTTCGTTCAGGTGGCGTCACTCCAGTGAACTTCTCATTTGAACAACGTCGATCCACGACGTTTATACTCTGTATAATTCAACACTCAGCTAAATAATCGCCAGCTGAACAAGAAACATAGCAAGATCAGCTTCGTTGTTAACGTGTTAAACAATAAAACAATCGTATTAACGATCACCCTTCGACGGTGCTCGTCACTGGTCCCCCAAAACCCACTTTTACACGTATAATTTATTAATCAAAATCCTTAATTATCCTCGATCAATTCAATCCCTGATAGCAAAAAAAAAAAAAAGAAAAGAAAAGAAAAAAAAGACACAAACAAAAACCATCAAATTAACCCCATCTTTCGTATTTCATACGTTACGTATGTATATGTATATACGTGCATATACGAAATACAGAACGTATATACATATATGTATCATAGATTTTTCAAATTGTTACTATTACATATATATAATAATCACGGTAATGCGCCACATATATTCACTGGTTGATGACTGTCTCGTTGACAAAGGCCCGTACCTTGCCTGTGGTTGTGCTTGGTTGTGGTTGGAAAGCGGTTTTGGGAGAGAATTTTTTACTTGCTTCTTTTTTTAATAATTATTACCTTATTTAATTTGCACGTCTCATGTCGTGGCCTTGGCTTGCCTTCATATGAGATTCACCTGTGAATACATTATATATATATATATATATATATATATATATATATATATATATATATATATATATACTATTTATATATATACCGTACATATTTATCTATATTGAATATGCGTTTAACGATAACTCGTATGTATTCGTATGCACGTCACTAACAAACGTTTCGAACGAAAGAACGTATGTAGAGAATAGTAAGAGAGTCTCTGTTTCGAAGAAAGAGGAAACATGCAAAATATTGTATCAATAATTTCCCTCATTTTTTTTTTCCTTATTTTCTTTGTATTTTTCTACTTTAATTTTTATCGATCTTTCCTCGTTTCTTTATTTTTCTATTTTTTTTTTTTTTTTCTCCTTCCTATAGACATGCGTACGGATGCACACAGCTATACCTTATTATTACATTATAATTTTACGTGTTATGGTACGTCCGTCCTGGCAGTCGTACAGATTACCTATACGTATATATATATTTTGCACCTACGTACACGTACGAGAGCTGAGTAGTGTGGATTGCGGAAACGTTCTTGCGTTTCCTAGTGTATCTTACACGTACGTTTTCTTTCTCTCTGTCTTTCTCTCTCTCTTTACACCTTAATTTCATTTTGTTTTTCTTCGTTTCTTTTTTTTTTCGTTTAGTCTGTTCTCTTCGTCGTTTCTCGCCTTTCTCTCTTCCTCACGCGTGACGAAACCACGCTTTGGACGTTTATCCGTCCGATCTTACACGTTCTTAGCAGTTTACTCTCGTTCACGACGATCTCTTTCGCGAAAGAACCGGAAGAGAAAAGAGAGAGGAAGAGAGAGAGGCAGACGTGGTAATGCAAGTTGTACTGGCTAATTGCTCGCGTTTTTTCAAAAGCATTCGCGAGAAACAGCGTAACGAGGGGGAAGAGAAAAGCATGTCTTCTATACCAGAGAACGCTTTCCTATATTTTTTTTTATTTATTCGTTCTTGTTACTATTTTTCTCCATTTTTTTTTTTTTTTTCGTTTTATTTTCTCTGTCTTTTCCTTCCCGATCTATCTGTGGACACAGAGCGTTTCATAGATGCATGTCAATGTTTCAAAAGGTAAATCTACACTCTGGTATGAATAGAAAACGTCGTGTGAACGTGTATCCTGTGTATTTCAGTTTTCGAATTATGAAGGATTAAAGAAAATGATCAATTACGTTGTGTTTACATTAAATCTTTACTATTGAGGATTTTTACGAAGAACTGTTACTAGTATGCGATGAAAAATGAATAACATGCAGAATCTGCAGAGAAGAGATACTAAATGGATTCCAGACTGCGTTGCAATGGCGTGTGTTGAGAAATTCGAAGAGTTTGAACAGTTTCTTTAATCATCCACGACTCGAAACCTACGGTATATCAGAAATATATTCGTATGACATTTTCTACTTGTCTTAGTATGCAAATTTACCAAGCAAAAGTATCGACATGCATTTGTGAAACACTTTATCCCTTTTCAATTAGGATTTCTCGCTGTGTTCTCACACGATTCATTTTGTAACAGTAATATCCACTCGAATTTTGTTTCTATTTTTTGTTTCTCATATCTCACGGTACGAGCTGCCATGACGGCACTATTTATCCATTGGTCAATTTGTTTTCTTCTTCTTTTTTTTTTCGTACAAATATAGCATCTTTTTTTAATTTCTTTTTTTTTAATTGTCTTCGAATTGATGTTTTCTTTCTTCTTATCGTTAACACACTTACTGTTACTCTATTCTTTAGTTCCATTCTTCTCTGTTTCATCCCTATTTCTACCTCTACTTCTTCTACTTCTTTACTTTTTCATTTGGAACTGTTGTCATTGATTAATGTTATTGGATCGTGGCACGGTGTGTTAGTTGGCGAGAGACATGACAGTAATTTTTTGGCCGGGCGAAGGTTGCTGCATGCTCGACAAGTGCCGCCTTTGATTTAGTGGTAACTAATTAATTCTCGTATCGCATCGTTCGAACGACGTTACGCGTTGGTCACGGTCGCTCGCTGCTCATTTCTTCTTTTTTTTTATTCTTTCTTCAAAAAACTAAGTTCCTCTTCTGTGGAACAATCTGTACCATAAACCTCGATTCCTTTCAAACACCGCGCGTAGTTGAAACTATCAAATTTTCCAAAATTAACACCATCTTGCTGTACAATTTTGGAAAATTTCATTTCCCTTCGTGTGGTATTTGAAAAGATCCTCGAAAGAGCAAAGAAAAATCTAAAAGATCGGAAGAAATGACAGAAGAGCAGAGAATGTCTCGAGTAAAAGTATCAAGAATTCCTCGACTTCCGGTAGAAGTCAGCAGCTTCCGTTGGAACGTGAAACACGCGAGCCTCGTCGCCATTCGCGACGTCGTTCTTTACTTTTCTCTTTTTTTTTTTTCCCCCCTCAACAAACACAGAGTACATTTATACGTATACATTCTATATATATATATAACATTCACCTTTTCTTACTGGTTGTTTAGCCTGGCATTCACTAATTAGTCTCAGTGCGTAGCCTTAATTAGTTACCGCTGAGCGTGCAAGCACCGCCAGCAATTAGTAGTCACCCCTCGATGGGGTGCGCTTTTTTCAAAGCTCGACAGATAATCCTTTCCTCCTTGGTACAGACAGAAACGTGTAAACAAGCAGGGAAAGTAACAGCGACACGCGTCTTCTTCTTTCTGTCCTCTTTTTACCTTCAATTATATTTCTCTTTCGTTTCTTTTTTCTTTTCCCTTCTCTCGTTTATTTTCATTCGTTTTCCCTCGACGTTTCCACTCAAAAGATGAGGAACCAATTATTCTTACTGTTGTTATTGTTATTATTGTCAATAGTAGCGAAGGCGATCCCCAAAGGGATGTGTTTTCCTTTCTCGATCGATTCGAACGGTTCTGTTTTAGTCGAAGAATCGCTGAACGTCACGAGCCATTGGACTCGAGATAAATTAAGCAGAATTATACCGGTAGAATGGTGGATTAATTTTGTTCTTTGATCATTCCGTGAGAATAATCCGGTAAATAGTGAAATTTGTGGAAGAATGTATTTAGGGACCAAGGATAAGTTTGAAATTCGTTTTTCGTAGATTTGTAGTTGAAGAATGGGGATTATTTTTTGAGATAAGAAAGAAATCTTCAATTTTGAAGATGACAGTGTTTTATCGGAATCTTATTAACGTTGTTGAGAGTATTAGAATCTTCGGCAACTCTTTTTAAAAGATACTCAAAGCATCCATACGTAGAAGTTCACATTTTCTTTTCTCGTTTTTATTTTAATCTCTGCATCTACCTTTCTTCTTTTTTCTTTTACTTTTTTTTTGTGTATTTATTCACATTGCTCGGATTATATATACATATATATATATATTAATACAGTACTTGTATTTATCTATTATAATTTATTCCTCTTATTTTCTGTTGAATGGCTTTCGTAAAGAATTATATCATCATTATTATTATTATTCTGATTACTATTCTCGTTATTCTGATTATGATTGTTATTTCTGCAACGAGTCGTTTTCTTAGTGCATGGTGATTATGATCGATAAGAAACTGTGGTTCAATGTGAATCAGTCTTTTCTTTTTTTTCTTTCTTTCTTTAATTTTTCTTCTTTTCTTCATTTCGAAGGTACGAATTTCTGATAATACATATATCTGTGTAGAGAGATCGTTGTTGATACTAATTGTTTGATTATCCAAACGAGAATGCATTTTATTACCACTTCTGGAACTTCCGGTTCTCGCACCTGGGATAGTGAAACAGAAAAATCGCACATTTTCCTCCTTGATGCTTGATTATTGTTGAAAGATCGTTGAAAGAGATAAAATGCGAAAGATTCTGAGTCGAAATTACCGATTTGTGTTTCTTTTCAACCTGGCACGTTTTCAGAAGTGATTTTTGCAGAAAGTATATACTTAGATTTCACCGAGAAATTCGTTATCCCCCGTGTTAAAGTGCTTCGTCTCAGTTTTCGCCGTTGTGGTGAAACTGTTCGCAAGAGTTCACTTTCTTTGACGGAAACTTGATCCGTTCCCGGAAGGGAACACTTTGCCCGAGCAACTTTTACTCATTATCGACCACCTTTCGAAGGGGAACTTCGATTTTCTGATTCGAACAAACAGGGTTAATTAAAGCTGGAGAATCTGGAACGCTTAGGCGAGTGATCGCGGTCTTTAGGATTGAATTTTCAACGAAACGTCGTCGTTTCAAAGCTCTCTTGATGTTAAAGACACATTTCGAGTTTTATCACCGTTAATACTGGGAAGAATCGATGTATTTCATTTTGACGTTGCACTTCAGGAAAATTTATACTAACTGATTGTATCTGGAAAAGTTGAATTTGAAGAAAATGCAAATTTTTATGTAATTCTTCAAATTGTCACGAATAAATTATTTTCCTAGAACGAAGATTAAAAGAACATCGATCGGAAGCTATAATTTCCGGTGTGGAACAGTATCGAATTATTTATTCGATAATACAGTTTCCTAAATTTCTCACTGATACTACAAATCACGCTGAATCTTCTGAAATTCCGAACTCTCTTCAAATTTCAATGAATAAATATTATAAAATACTATGGAAGTTTTCTAGAATAAAAATCAAAAGGAAATGGATCAGAAAATATCAGACGATGTCGAATTATTCGTTCGATAATCATTTCAGTTCTCTGTATTTTTTATTACCCCAAAAAATCACACATCTGGTAGACGAAATTCTCTTCAAATTAAACTTCCAAGGAGAAATTCCCTAAGTTTCTTATTATTCCCAAAAATTCTCTTCCAATTAAACTAAATCATTCTTCCAAGAAAAAATTCGCTAAATTTCTTACTATCCCCAAAAATTACACATCTGGTAGACAAAATTCTCTTCAAATTAAAGTAAATATATTCTCCAAGAAGAAGAAAAATAAATGAAAAAAATCGCTCAGAAACTTTCGCAGGTGTCCAGTTCCTCTAAAACCACCCAGTATATTCGACGTTGAATTGTAGTCGAAAAAGGGGTAGTCTGGTTCCTCCTTGTCTAGGTGGATAGTCAAATCCACCCGTGTTCCTCACTCCCTCTATTCTAGAGGGACCAAAATTGCCAGGCCATTCGACGATTACCATTAGTCGACCCCAAGAACGTTGATGTTACTACGCGTAATTGGCAAAGAGGAGTAGCGAGTAATCTACACACACCTAATCACTGTTGCTTTACTCGTGGCTCATGCGACTATAGTTCTCTAGTGCATTTGACTTTACGCCCCCCTGGGGCTGTGTTTCACGTCTGTCTCGATCTGTGTGCGAATGTTTGCGTGCTCTGTTTTACCTCTACTTCTCTTGCCATCCTCTCTTACGTTCTCTATATTCCACCTCTTTCTACAGTCTATGTCCACGTGTCAAGCCTTCTGTAAATCTTCGTCGCGAATCGCAGCGAGCTTCTCAGCTAATATTAATCGAACAAGAGGATCCTAAAATTGTTCGAAAATTAGCTAAAATAATGATAATGATTAATGTTTGGAATTTATAATTTGTAATTGGTGATTATTTTTTAATGGAGGGATTTAATGAAGAATTAAGGTTTAATTTTTGAGGATTACTCTTTTGTTAAAGTAGTATTTTTCGCATTTGAAATTTTTAGGAACTTCTTATGGCTTTTTCATTATTTTATCGTGCAAACGTAATGTGCAGCAATGATTAATCCTTGGAATCTATAGTTAGCAACTGGGGATTTTTTTAATGGAGGAATTTTGAGTTTTTAGGAATTTCCTGTGACTTTTTTTTATCATTCTATCGTGGAAAATTAATATGCAACAATGATTAATCCTTGGACTCTATAGTTAGCAACTGGGGATTTTTTTAATGGAGGAATTTTGAGTTTTTAGGAATTTCCTGTGACCTTTTTTTATCATTCTATCGTGGAAAATTAATATGCAACAATGATTAATCCTTGGACTCTATAGTTAGCAACTGGGGATTTTTTTAATGGAGGAATTTGGAGTTTTCAGGAATTTCCTGTGACTTTTTTTTTATCATTTTATCGTGGAAAATTAATATGCAGTAATGATTAATCCTTGGAATTTATAATTTATAATTGGTGATTCTTTAATGGAAAGATTTAATCAAGAATTGAGATTTAATTTTTGAGGATCGCTCTTTAATATTTCTCAAATTTACAATATCAATAATTTTCTATATCCTTTCTATTATTTTATCGTGGTCAAAATTTATTTTTCGAGGCTCACTCTTTGTTGTAATACTATTTCTCAAATTTAAAATTTACAGAAATTTCCTATAGTCTTATTATTACTTTATCATTGTCAAAATATATGACAAAAGTAGATTTGCAATTTTTTTTTATTAATCTGTGCTTAACTTCTACTTATTTTGTCAGTATTTCTTTTTTAATTAATCATAAGTCTTTTTAAAAATATATAATCAATAGGAATGAATATTTTTATCAGTATAAATAATTAATTGTCAATATTAAATCACTTTTTTTTTTGCTTTAGTAAAATTTTGTTCATTTATTTGTTGTTTAAAATACTGACAAACTATTATATTTACCGATGTTTCATTTTATTTCACTTTATTTTATTTTACCTTACTTTACCGATATTTTATTTGCTTAAAATACTAATTAAAAAGTTTTTTTTTAAACGCTGACCCAATAAATAACAGCCTCTGTAATTTAGCTGCAACTTTATCTCGAATCTAAATCTGACGATCATAAAATACCAATTTTACGTAGCATTTTTTTATTCTTTTTATTTTTATTACACACTGTATTAAAACAGTAATTAAAATATTTATCGTAAATCAAGGGGTGAACGAATTTTCGCTGATTTATCCTTGATTCACTTAGAAGGAACAGTCAGAAGACACGATTTCCTCCCTCGAGTTCAATGAATCTTGAAAAAATCGCTGGTCCATCCAAAAGGACTAGGAATTTAATCTTCGTTTAATCCGAGTGCGTCTTTGAAGAGTTCGTTAAGCTTCTAATTCGACTTGCACATTCAACCCTCGCGAACGTATCAATCATTCGTCGCTGTGATCACGTCTCCGATCTTCCTCGATAATTCCTTTAGTCTCTCCTCTTTCCTTCAATCACAGAATCCTTCGTCCCCTTAATTCCTCGACAATTTGTCACTCTCGGTGAATAAATCAGAGTGGGAATTTCATCGAAAGGTTCGATAAAGAATATTACACAAAATCTTCCTTAATTAAAGAAAAATTCTGATCATTTCTCAAGCAACAACAATTGTTGCAAAAGTGGTTTCTTCTCGTGGAAATCTTTTTACACAGTTCACAGGCGATTTCACGCTGAAAACGAGCGAATTGTTTCTTTTCATCGCGGAACTTCTTCGTGGATGTTGTTCACCGTAGAATAAATCGATCTGCAATTGGTCGAAGAGAGAAATTCATGCTGTTTCATCCGTGTTCGTTTAACTTATTGTTTTCCTCTGTACTTCGAACGGTTTGAGAAAAGGGTTGACGTAAATGAAACAGAGATCAGAAAAGTCGACGAAGAGTGAGAATCGTGAGAAAATAAAGAAAAGTAAAATGACCATGTGTAAAGGTAAACGTGAATGGGGAGAAATAATATTTACCATGGGGGGATGAGAAATATTAAGAGATTAAAGGGTGTAAAAGGTGAAGGGTGAAGCATAAAAATGATAAAAACTCAGCGCGCAGTGTATTTCTTTTTTCTACTCGGAGAAAGAAAGACGAGGTAGCGTAATTGAAGACGACAAAGAGCGACGGTAAAACGTGGGTACAATGAGACGCTGAAAAATTGTGTGCTTCAAGATAGAAAATTCCCAAGAGTGGTTCCTCGAGAGGGAAAGTGGAGAAGGAGTCGGGTTAGGGATAAAGCAGAGAGAAGAACTTAAGGAACACGAAATTCGAGACGTTCCTGGGAGAATCGACGACAAAAATCGAGAGTGAAACCGACGAGAAATGTAAGAAAAAGGGGGGAAAAACCGGAAAAGAAGAAACACACGTAAGACGGTAGGAGATAGTGAAAAAAGAAAAAGGAACTTCGAGAATGGCGCGTGTGGGATCGATCGAGAGGAAAACGGAAACTGAAAATCCAGACTGGAGAGGGGAAAAGAAGCTCTTAAGTGCATCCGGGGGCAGAGAAGTGAATAAAAGTAGCAGAAGAATCCAAGAAAAAGCGTGGGAGACTGAAACGAATAGTGGAATGAGGAGGATGGAGAAATTTCTGAGAAAAAGAGGAGAAGGGAGCGAGAGAGTCATAGATAGAGAGAGAATTACAGAGTGAGAGAGATACTGAGAGTGAGAGACTCGGAGAGCGAGAGACTCAGAGCGCGAGAGACTCAGAGAATGGGAAATTCAGGAAGTGAGAGACTCAGAGAGCGAGAGACTCAGAAACTGACAGATTCAGAGCGCGAGAGACTCAGAGACTGACAGACTCAGAGCGCGAGAGACTCAGAGAGCGAGAGTCACAGAGAAAACGAGAATCAGAGAGCGTGAGAGACTCAGAGAGAAAGAGAGAAGGAAATCTCCGCATCCCATGGCAAAGAATAGAGTAAAAGAACCGAAGAAGCGCGTAAGACAGAAATGAACGACGGAAAAAGAGAATGACATCGTGTGCGAGAGGAAAGAAGATCTCGAGGGGGTTGGAGAGGAGTCTGAAAGGAGGTGGAAGAGAGAATGAGAGAGGAGAGAGATCCAGGGGTGGATGCTGGCAGCAGTTTATTGATCGCTCGCAGCAACCCTGCCAGCAGAAGCCGCCCCACTGCACCCTTCGCGACCCCATCGTCGGCTCCAACCTTTCTCTCTCTCTCTAACAACCACCACCAACCACCCTTTACCCTCTCTAGCTGGAGGCTGCTGCTTCTGCAACGCGCGAAAGTCTCAAAGCCTGCACCAACCAACAGAATAGAATTCAATCGTATTAATTACACACAGCCTCGTGGACCAACGATGACTCTCGACGTACGCAAACCTCCATTGCACCACCATTGATCCACGACGCTATGGGCTTTTCATCGATTCAAGGTTACGCTCGTTCACACCTACGTACAGGAGCACACACGTCCCCCAGGCGGGTTTAATGATTTTCTGTGACGGAACGGATTGGTCTTCTACCTTGAATTTTGCGGATTTTTGGACGCTGAATGATTTCTTGAAATGGAAGAGGATTTTTAATTTGAGAAATATCGACTACACTTTATAAGGAGATACAAAAATTGCTCGTAATGATAAATCTTAAATTGACGACATTTTTGCAAACGTTGTTCTTTTGAAAATTTCAATGATTTTGATTCGAGAAATGACATGAAAGTGAATATAACGTCTTGATAGAAAAGAAATTTAAAATTACTGTCGATTTCAAATGACAGACTTTTCTAAAATGTTTTTTATTTCATCAAAAGCACGTATTCATTACGAATATGAATCTTATTAAAAGAAATTTAATTAATCTCTTCAATGATGATTTTTCTAAAGTTGGAAAAAAGCTGATCAGAGAGTTTTTTAAGAAATTTGAAAAAAGAGATTTGAACAATTTAAAAAGCTCTCATTATTTCATACAGGTTTCGTTTACATTAAAATGAAGCACATTGACAAGATAAATAAAAATATATAACTTCGTAGGAATATATCATTTTATTCATTCTCAAAAATTCGATTTGAAGTCGATGATCGATCGCATAAAAAAAAATTCCCTGAGTACAAAAGATCGAAGCATATCTTCATAAAAGATTAGTTATTTTTTCTAACCTTTGAAAAATCATCTCTGAAGAGATTAATTAAATTTCTTGCAATTAAATTCACGCTCACGATGGACACATGCTTCTGACGAAAGGAAGGAATTTTTTTCTAGAGATATCTATTGATTACGAATGATAGGAACAAGATACACGTTCCATTAATCAATTAGAGTAGAGAGGATACGGGGAAATAAAACGAATCTAATCGATCAATCTCTATGTGACTGGAATTGTCCATTTATTCGAAGATCGATCGTCTAGTACGAACATCGATTTCACGCCTAGCGTTTTCCCCTTGTAAATTCACCTGGGAATGAAGTCGAGGGAATTCGTTGTCGTGTCGCCTCGTTAATCGTCGTCAAACCAAACGAATCTAATAACAAATCGAACGTGCACGATTATTTGCATAATTAATTACGGTTCAATCCGCTTCAATGTTAATTATTCAACGCAATCGCGAATGACCGTCGACGCACGCGGATAGAAATTCCATTGATTCCACGGTCTGGTCGCGTTTCATTTGTTCGCTTGATAATTCAAAGGAGGCACTTCTGGGACTGGAAAATATCGTGGAAAAAATCCTCTAAGAGAGGAAACGTTTCGTACGAGGGGAGAGAAGGGAATTATTAGCAAAATTTTCTCCGCGAATTTTCCGATAATTTACTCCCTTGTAATATTCATTGTGTTACGTTTATTTTAATGTAAATTGCGTACATTATTAACTGTAATTCGTAATTTATGACATTTCGAGGCTCGACAAACGTTTCATTTCATTTTCTTTATGGATGGTAGAGGAAAACGCGGGGAAATCTGCGATGATAACACGTTTACTGGAAAATTTTGAACCGATAAAAATTACAATAATGCATCAGTCGTGAGACAAATGAAACTTTGCAGCGTGGAGAAAGAGTGCGTGAAAAAAACGCGGGAAAATCTGAAGTGATAGCACATTTACTGGAAAATTCGAACCGATTAGAATTACCAGAACCCATTCGTCAAGAAATTATCAAAATTTCGCAATATGGGAAAAAAGTACGTGAAAAAACGTAGGAAAGTGTGAAATAATAGCAAATTTATTGGAAAATTCAAGGCTTTCAAAATTACTTTAAGAAACTTCGCATTGCGAGAGAAAAGGTGCGTGAAGAAACGTCGGAAAATCTGAAATGATGGTAAACTTCCTGAAAAATTCGAAGCATTGAGAATTAAAAAAACCCATTCGTCAAGAAATTATCAAAATTTCACAATATTGGACAAAAAGACGTGAAAAAACGTAGGAAAATCTGAAATAATAGCAAATTTATTGGAAAATTCGAGGCAATCAAAATTACTTCGCAAAGCGAGGTTAAGGTGCGTGAAAAAACGTCAGAAAATCTGAAATGATGGTAAATTTCCTAGAAAATGAGAATAAAAAACCACATCCGTCACGAAACAATCAAAACTGCAAGAATGTTTAGTATTGATCCATCGAGAATGAACAGAAATCGTTAAAACAACAAAAGAGAAAGAGGAGAAATTAGTGCTACAAGAATTTTAAGTATCAACGAAGAATCGCAAATCATTAGACAGAATTCCACGCAACAATTGGCGAGGGAGAATGTAACGAAAGAGAAAGAGGAGAAAAATAATTTCACGTAGAAAAGAAAAACTATGAAAAACGTTCGTTGAAAGTGATTGTAGTAGTTCAATTTTAAAACGCCGTCGTAATTCGACACGGGATACCTGGAAGATTTGCCGGAGAGTATTTTTCGTTCCCTTAAACAAAGGAATCAGCCTGAACCGATGGATTCTCCTCGTCGGAGCAGCGATTCAATCATATTAATTACTGCACCGCCACTCGAGGCGTGGCTGCAGGAAGCCCACTTGACGAGCTCTCGCTGCCTCTCTGTGCCCTCGTCTCAATTTATGGTGGAAGAACGTTCCAATGGGGGGACGAGAGAGGGAAAATGAGAATTGGAAATTTCATTGAGAAATCCGCGACGCGAATAAACCTCGCGAAACGGATGAAACAGCGTAAGCATTCTGATCGAACATCGAAAAGAAATATGGCTGTTTAATTGAATTCCAAGTACAATAACTTTCGCGTAATTCGATAAAAAGGAAAAGTGAAAATTCATTTCCCTAAAGACCGACGTTAGACTTTTCGTTTAATCAGCATTAACACTTTGCGCTCCTATGGCGCCTCTACGAAGACATTCATAACATACACCATAAAGCAAATTGAACAAATAGATAAAAATAAATAAATTCAGAAAGGTATAGAATTTTGTTTTCCAAAGTGACACTTTTTCGTTTTCCAAAGTTTCGTCGCAGAAGTGTGTTAAAGTTGATAAATCGATCGTATGAGAAAATTTATTCGGAGTGCAAAGGGTTAATTCTCGGAAAATGAATAGCTTCAAATTTAGAAAATAATTCCTTATTATTCGTTAATGGATTCTGTTAAAACAGTTTAAACAAAGATATGGTTTTCCTCTGCAGACGTTATAAAGTTACCATTTTCTTCGTTACATTTATTCTAACGTTGCAAAAGTTTCGAAATTGAACGGCTAAACGAGAAATGATCGATCGAAATGAATATGGCGCTTAACGTGTTAAGCGACGTCGAGTGAAAGACACGTGGAAGAAGAATAAATCGACAGTTTCCATCGCGAGTTAGTAGGTTCGACGACGAATCGATAAATAAATGTGTCGATAATTAGCAGCTCGGTCATATTCGCAGGTAAATGGGCGGCGTATTGTGTGCGCGCGAATAAATCAACGCTGACGAGACGGAGATGGGTTACGTGTTAATTAATAATACATCGACAGTCGTTAACGCGACCTGTGAAATTTCAACGGGGAAAAAAAGAGCGAAGGAAATCCGTGTGAATTTTCCATTATTCTGTTTCCGAATCTTCAGATCGAATCGTTGGAGCCTCGTAAAAATATTTTTATTGTAATAAAAATGCTTACATTTATTTATACGTATCTTCAGGATTTCGTGTAAATCGGGTGACAGAATCAAGCAAGAGTCATTGAAATTTTCATGTTTTAATACGATGCATTCTAATTACGATATGAATGATCTCGCGAAATACTAACGACAGAAGATTTTGCACAACACGTGCGGATGTCAAAGTGTTAATATTTCTTTGGAACAAAATCGACGTGGAAAATGGGGATAGGAATAACAGAGGAAACGACCGAGGATGAAGAAATTAGCAATTAAACGAGATATACTTGGAATTTAATAAATCCATATAGAAACACGTTGCATCCACTAACGAACCGGAAACACCGGATGCAGCGAAACGGACGAACGGAGTGTTCTGCATGAAATTTGAATACGACGATTCCGCAGCGGCGTGTTAATCTGTTTCGATATTCGGTTACGGCGTTTCTCGCGTTACCAACTGTACCGCGATAATTCGCCTGGACGAATCGCTGGAACGGTGTCGAATTCCTTTTGTGTTCACGGGGCCTCCCTTTCTCTCGCGACAATTCCGCGACTCCGTTGATATAATAGTATCGAGTTTGGTCCCATTCGTCTACCTCCGGCCATTTCTGCAAGTTTGTAACTCGATGACGAGGAGGACTCTGTTGAATTCGACTCTTCGCGACGTTCTGACGAGAATTCTGTCGTTTGGATGTTTGAATTATTTTCTTCTTCTCGTTATTGTTAGTTTTTTAAGGGTTGTAAATAATAGGATGGTTTTCTATTCTGTGAAATTCTACAGTTGGATATTTGATCGATGTGAGGGATTAGTAATAAACTCGAAAACAATTTTGTCACTTGGATATTTCAATTTTCTACATTTTTTTTCTTTCTTGTTAGTTTTTTTTTTTGAGATAGTTCAGATGTTCGTAAATAATGGGATAATTTTATTTCTTGTGAAATTCTACAATTGGATATTTGATCGATGTGAGGGATTAGTAATAAACTCGAAAACAATTTTGTCACTTGGATATTTCAATTTTCTACATTTTTTTTCTTTCTTGTTAGTTTTTTTTTGAGATAGTTCAGATGTTCGTAAATAATGGGATAATTTTATTTCTTGTGAAATTCTACAATTGGATATTTGATCGATGTGAGGGATTGGTAATAAGCTCAACGACAATTTTGTCACTTGAATATTTATTTATTTTTGTTTTGTTTTTATCACTGTTAGTTTTTTGAGCTTTTTAAGTAATAGGATAATTTTCTGTCCTATAAAATAAGAGATTTGGATGTTTAATCGATGTGAGAAGTTAATAATAAGCTCGAAGACAGTTTTGTCACTTGGATATTTCAAATTTTTTGTTTTACATTCGTTATCATCATTTTTTGAGAATTGTAAATAATAGAATAATTTTATTTTCTTGTGAAATATAGAATGCTTGAATATTCGATCGATACGAAGGGTTAATAATAAGCTCGAAGATGTAGATATGATTTAATTACAGTCTGAAAAGAGGAGGATAAAACAGAGGACAGAAAGATGAGACGCGACGATATTAATCGACTTGACTGAAAAGTAATTTCCTAACCTTAGAAAAAGAGCTCGCTAACTGACACCGAAAAGAAAAAGAAAATGCCATAATCAGAGAACATCCAATATCGTTTAATTAATCCAGGATTATGTGTCCTTTTGTCCGTGACCAGGCCAATAGCTGTGTTATTATCAGAAGTTTATCGATCCTTTAATGAAACTTTTCCGAAACAGCTTTCCCGTGTCACGGACAACGCACGAATCGTGAAAAAGAAAGAAAAGAAAAAAAAAAGATACTGTAACGACGGGCTGCCATTTCCAGTCGCTAATCGATACCATGGATCAGGCAATTTTCACCTGTTCAAATAAAATCACCTTATACCTGAAACATCGAATTCGAATATTCGGAATATCTGTTCAGAAATGCTCTTGTACTCCTGGCATGAGTATAATTTCACCCGATAATCGATCAGATATGGTAAATTGTCCCGGAAACGGCACTCCGGATCGATGGATATTATCCTCGACACCCAATTATCATCTTCCCTTCATCTTCGCTGTGGCAAATTATCCCTGATATAGTAAAACTCGAAGATCATCCCTTTCCTCCGTTAATCCTTCCGTGACAAACGTCGAAAAAGTTGTACAAATATATCCAACTGAGAATTTGTTGAATATCAAATTCTTAAAAACAAAAAAGAAAGCAATTCTCCACGTAGTAGTGATCACGCTACATCGAATCGAGCCGTTGAAAGCCAAAACTCATAAATCCAGGTACGATGAAAATAAAAAATCAAGGAATTGAAGAAATAAATCCAATCGAAAATTGGTTAAATATCAAATTTGTCAAAAAACGGAAAAAAGCAATTACCAGCGTTAGATAGTAGTCACTACATCGAACCCAACCCTGAATGTCAAAATTCTCACAAATCTTGTCTCCAGAAATAATAAAAACAAAAAATAAATCCCATCGAAAATTGGTTAAATATCAAATTCTTCAAAAAAAACAAAAAAAAAAAAAACATGATTCTCCTCGTAGATAGTAATCACTGCATCGTATCGAGCCGTGAAAATCGAAGCTCATAAATCCAAATATAAAGAAAATGAAAAACTCAAGAAACTGAACAGATATATCCATAAAATAATTCCTGGTAATCGAATTCAGGTATAACGAAACAAAAAAAATTACCAAGATTGTCACGTATGATCGAAATTAAGTCTTGCGAAAGAATGTAGAGAAAAAGAAAGCAAAGATCCATAGCGTCGAATGGCGACTGTCGGGACGCGACGTAACACATGATAATCTCGCGAGTGTGATCACAAACGAACTAACAGTTTCTGACAAAAACAGGATACAGGTTGCCGGCCATGCCGTGGAGTTGGCTGGGGGCAGCGGCGCCATCGGCAGCTGCAGCTGCAGCGGTCGCCGCAGCCGCGGTGACCCCATCTCCTGCAGCTGCACCGCTCGTCCTTGCACCCAGGGCGGCGGCGAGACGAAGGTACAAAGAGACTTCTAATAATCCAGCCCCCGGAAGTGACGCGAGATTGAACGAAAACTATCAGCACGTCACCTCCTCCTCCTCTTCCTCGAGCTACCTTTTCCTCCTCGTTCTCATTCTCTTTGCTCTTGTAACCTCGTTTCCCTGATGTCACGATCATCCTTGTCCCTTGTACCAGTATTTTCGGAGCATCGATGTCGGAAGGGAAACGAGTGTCACTTGCAATGATCGACGTCACTGATGTACTTCGGAAATTATAGTACTTCGGAGATGAGATGGTTTCTCATCGAGTTTGACGACTTCGGGCGGTCTTTTTTTTTAAATTGTATTCATTCTACAGTTGAACTTGGAATTATCAGATTATTCGACGCGTGAGTCATAGATGCAAGGGCAGAAGAAAGATAAAATGATGGCAGATTAAAGTAAATATTTAGAGTAGAAGTAAATTCTTAAATTCTCTCCGATTGTACTTTTGGGAGCAGTTGAATGTTTATTTGGAAAGAAAGAATATAAGTTTTATTGTCGTTGACGACTTGCCGCCATTTTTCCATCAGCTTACTAAAATCGAATAGGAGTGTCTGTGCTCGATTATACAGCTTCACTTAATACGATTATAGCGATTGCACAATTAATTCGCGATTAAGAGACACTCTTCCCTCCGACGAAAGTTCAAATCTCGATACAACAGAGAGATTGCCTGCATGCGGAAGGATCTCCAACAAATTCTGCTGTAATTACTACGATCCTTTAATTAATCTATCATTTTCGAAAGATTCGAAATCGTACAAGAAAGTATTCGAGCGTAGATCAATCAACATTTTCACCCTCTCGATCAGTTTAATTAACTACGATCGCCTAATAGCCAGTCTGACAGATTAACTGAACACGGATTAGATCGTATAAATTGAAAAGAAAGTCAGTTTTCATATATGAACCATCTAGTAACTGAATATCGGTGAAATCTGCCACGAATTTCCAGGATAATTGAACCGTTTCACGACCGCCATCTTCTTCGTTTCCTTTTCTGACAACAGTCTCGAACAATTTCGCCGCGATTCAGTCTAGCTATCGCTAAATATTTTGGCAAAGGGACACGTTTTTCCCCATGTCGAATTAAAAGGCAATCTCTCTATTTAACGAAGATTCACCGGTTTCTTCGTCCTCAACTTCCTGTTCCTACGACGACGCGCTCGTTTCCCATTATTCTTTCCCCTTCTGTCGTTGACACACGCAGAAACAATGGCGGTCGCGTTTTCCATGCGGGGAAACGCGAGAGACACACGATAGGAAGCAGCGTCGAGGGGATGGATCTTCGAGTTCGAAGCAACGAAACAACGGGACACGTCGAACCGGGGAGAATAAACCGGAAGCGGCGTTGTACCAACGGCTGTTCAACGAGCAGCGGCCGTTCTCTTCCTCTTTCTTTCTTTCTTTCTTTCTTTCTCTCTCTTTTTTTTTGTTATTTTTCTTCTTTTTGTCCCTCCTGTTCTTTCTTTCTCTTTCTATTCAACACCACTACTGATTACGTTCCCCTCGGCACCCGTGTTTTCTCTCTGGAGCACGCATTACCGATGTTCCTTTCACGTAATTAGCGAAACCGACACGCCATTTAGGGCGGCGTTACACGCGCGACGATTATCGATCTGTGGTCGAACGTGAATTGTTCTCCTTTCCCTTTTGTTTCTCCAACCTTTGTTTCCCTTTCTCTCTCTCTCTTACTTTCTCCCTATTTTTTTTTTCTGCTTCTTTTGTTTTTGTTGCTCGAGACGAATTTTCCAATTTTAACGGTTTTTTCGCGTTGTTTCTTTCTTTTTCCGATTTTAATATTTCAATTTGTGATTTTCGGATAATTTCGACACACGCTCGTCGGATATTATTCGAACCTCGTTAGCTCACGACCGTTGGCCGATTAATTAATTATCGTTAATTGACGGCGTGAAGAGTTTGGAAAATCCGGCGAGTTTCGAATTTCGATCGTGAATTCCTATCACTTTGGATACATCCGGTATTCAAAATTCCCTGTTATATATCCCGATGCCTTGTTCTCCTAACGAAAGCAACAGAGTAATTGAACATTGACCACAGATCGTGTGTCGTTCGTGTAGCAACGGACTTTCGTGTTCTATTTGAAATTAATCTCGCACAAAAATTCCTCCTGCCGAACGTGTTTTTTTCTTTTTCTGTTTTCTTTTTTTTTTTTTTTTTTGGGAATGTGCCTGCTGTATTTTATGCATCACGCCTCTAGTCTTGTTATACTTGACGCACAACCATGAGTCTGTATTATAAATAATAGATGAACGCCGGATGTCTGGTCTTACGTTTTTTTTTTAACACCGTTCCAAACATTCTGAGAGATCTTAGTCCTCAGTTTAACTTTTCTTCCCCAATGTTTGTTATACCCGCGCCTAACAACCACCACGTGCGACACTTGCACGTAGTAGATTGACTGTTTTAAACAATTATTCCGTTGTTGTTGTTGATTGTTGTTGTTTTTATTTTTTCCTGTTTTTTTTTTTCTTTTTTTGTTTACTGTTGCTCGTTGTATCCAAGTTTTTATAGCTTGTGTAACCAGCTGCCCGCGCGGTACTCTGTCCTCGTACTAAAATTCGCCCGTGCGGATTTCTGTTTTTTGAAGAGATCGAGGAGCACCGTTTCCAGAAAGAAAAAAGATAAAAAGGAGACAATTTCAAAATTGTGGAACCTTCAGAAATTTTAAACAATTGTACGTTAATATTAGACATTTAAAACGTGATTATATAGCAATTTTCTTAGTAATAATGAACGTGATTTCAGTAATTTTCATACGCGTTCAGAAAATCTTTCACTTGGTCTTATCTGGAAAGTCCTTTCCTCGAATTAATCCCTTGCCTTACGATTTTTCCATCGTCACATGTGTTAACGTCGATTATTTGTAATTTTAATACAGTGTAAAATGAGAATAAGTGAAAATATTTTAGTGAAATTGAAGCTAATGTTAGAGACCAATAGAAATTTAATATACAAATTTTCTTTGAGTATATGTTGAGTATAATTTACATCACAAGAGTGACTCGTCGTTATAAGGCAAGGTGTTAAGATGGAAGTGAAAAAATATTCTGAAAACGTCTCGTAGAGAATAGAAAATATTCTTAACTTCGTTGGAAAGCAAATTTTATTCTATCAAAGAAAAGGTGATAATAAATTACAGTAATAGAGTATCGTTGACATTTTGCCGACTGAAAAAATTAGATATAATCAGATATTTATGATGTATCAATGCATAAACTTGTCTGTTCCAAACGAGATCACACTCTTAAAAATTCCTACGTTGTTTAATAGATTTTTACTTTATTTCACATTTTGTCAAACACGTCACTTTGATTATGCAAATGATGTATTTATTATAGACAACAAATTAAATGATCAGTATTTAAATCTATTTTCGATCAGTATCTAAATCAACTTTCGGTCAGTTTTTTATTTCCAAAAAGATCAGTATAAAAATACTAAATGGTCAGTATGTAAATAAAAAAATGGTCAGTACATAATTTGTTTAAATACTGACAATTTAGTTAATATTAGTTATTTAGTTAATACTGTTCAAAGGATACTGTCCAAATTATTTAAATACTGACTCTTAATATTTAAATACTGACAAAAAGGGATTAAAATACCAGTAAAATACAAGCCTTTATCATATTACTTCTTAAAAAAAAATATTTTACACGTGCTTTCCTTTTCTTTCTATCTGCAATCGTTCACAATCGAGAGTCAAAAATCACCCTCAAAGTTAAAATTAAATATATAATTAATATCTCGAAAATGATTAAAGACAGAGGAACCTTATTTCGACGAATTTGATATTTTTCAACGTCGTTTGTAAAAAAAAATGCTTAAAATCGGCAATGTGTTAACTAGAAGCTTTTAAAACTATTGCTCTTTTTCTATCTCTCTTTCTCATCTCGACGAGATGGAAAAATAAGAAAGAGAAAGAGACTAAAGTAAAGGAAACAAAAAAGAGAATTTTCTACGAGACACTCCTCGATCTCCTCAAAGCGGAAGTTCGGCGTGGACCAAAGGCGGAAGCGTAACGGCACGATTTAGCTTGAGCCACCACGCACACACGGTGACGGGGCGCGGACAAAAGGTAGGCAGAAACATCAGTTTTTATTGCTCTGCTGTCCGGATCAAACGACGAGAGTATCCGTCTACGATCGATCGAGACCGGATACGCCTCTGTTTGCAGCCATTTCCGCTCGTCGTAATGGCCGCGCCATCTTCGTAGAATTCTGTTTGAAAGGAACGGACGAGTCCGGATTAGCCGATTTCTTCTTAATTGTCTCCTCGAATTTCTTTTCAGAAGACTTCAAATTCTCCTTCTTTCAACTTTTTACCGATTTGAACAGCTTCTTTCTGTTTTCTTCTGGATACTAACAAATGTTCCATTCAGTCAGCTGAATTTTGTGTCTCTTTGAAAATTAGTCTTTCTTCACTTTCAGATCTGCTCGTAAATGATCGTTTTATAGATGTTTCCTGTGCTTCTTGATTTTCTTTTTTTTTTTTTTTTTGAGGTTCTTTTCTTATCATTAAGTAATGTTCCATCGCAGTCAATTGACTTTTGTGTATTTTGGAAAGTCGACTGCTTTTTACTTTCGAATCTACACGAAGATAACTATTTTACAGATATTTCCTGTTTCTTGATTCTTGTTTTTGGTTTTTTTCTTGCCACGTTCCATTTAATTAACTGAATTCTTAGAAATCAGTGTTTCTTCACTTTCAAATCTCCTCGAAAATTACCTTTTTATCGATCAATTTTCCTGTATTTCTTGACTTTTCTTTTTGTTTCTTTCCTCATCACTGAAAAACGTTCCATCCACTCAACTGACTTTCATCTCTGCTTAGAAATCAGTCTTTCTTCACTTTCAAATCTTCTGAAAAATAGTTATTGTATCAAGAAGCTTTCCTCTATTTCCCTATTATTTTATTCCTCTTTTTTTCTCATCACCGAATCTTTCTTCGCTTTCAGATCTACTCAAAGATCATCGTTCTGTCGGCAGAAGCTTCCTATGTTTCTTAATTATTCTTTTCTCGCCTCTGAAAAACGTTCCATCCAATCAGCTGACTTTTATCGTCCCTCAGAAATCAGCCTTTCTTCGTTCTCAAATCCGCTCGAGAATAATCATCTCCAGCGTTCAATTGCACTCTCTTCGTTGAAAAACCGAAATTTACAATTCCTCCCACCATCAGTGAGAAAAAGAACGAGGCTAATGATCATCTTTCTCTCATCACTGAGATGTTTCACCTTAAGTATTCATGAAACGATGTCATCTTTTCAAAGAATCTTTATCACAAGTAGTAACCATGGTCTTCGAGATACGAATTCATGTTCTGGACGTGTCTGACAGTATCCGCCAGATGTTACAAATAGTCTTATCAGCGTTGAGTAGGTACTTGTACTATTTACTCGAACAGATCTGTGCCAACGAAGTAACCATCCCTTTTCAAAAACCCTGTTTCCTAGCAACGATATAATTTTCATGAAAATACTCGTGTCGTTTTCTCCCTCCATATTCCGCAAAATTCTCAAACGACCACAGACATCTAGCGTTTCTTAAGCTTCGCTTGACAGAATCTTGAAGAAACATCATTGTATCATCGTACAAATTATTTTCATTTCATCAGGTGAACGATTCCTCCTTGAACGACGCTTTCGTCTTCACTCGAATCTTGGACAGATAAAATATACCAATGTAGATCAGTATACACGGCAATATTAGACAGAATACAAAACTCATGAACACTCTGAACAATGGTCTGTCCCAGTATTTTCTACACATATCCAGAAAGATCCGTATCTTCGATCTAACTTCAGGCTCCTCTGTATTCTCTGGTATGAGAAATCTGACCGTACTAGCTGGTTTCATATGAGAACCAGTCCTCATGATTGATTTCAATGGTTTCTTCATTATATTTAAACTGTTGGACGACGAATCAGCTGTGGTTATATTCACATGTTTCTGTTCGAGTGTCTGGACTGGTTTGTCGTTATTCGTCGCGTGGAAATCTAGATTGTAGTATATCTCTGTTGTGCTTGATTGTTCGTTATTCGTATCGTTTAATTCCTCGTTACTAGTCTCCTCTGATTTCTCATCGGACGACATTACCTTTTCGTCTGTCGAGTTCTTAATCAACTATTTTACACAGATTTCGAAGTTAAGAAAACTTGCAAATTGACAAGGAATGTACTTTGTACTCTGTTTACTTGAGAAGAAATCTTTCTTTCCATCGATATTTCACTTTTCTATAGTGTCTAGAAATACTGTCCTCCACGCTGTTTAAAAATAATTCGCGAATCGTCAAATGAATGTGTCTTCCTTGGTTGAAAAAAAATTGAAAAAAAAAAAAGGCTGTGCAACAGAATAATACCGAGAAGTTACTAAGTACGTTGCAAAAGAAAAATTCCCCCTTGAGCCACCTGCAATTTCATTCTCAGCGTTAAATGTCTCGTCTCGTCGTCGCCCTCCATTGATAATATTCTTCAGGGTAAAATAGAAGCAACGAAGCGGTCATGGCCGGCATGTGAAACTCCATAGGCGTTGAAAGAGACGCGTTACGAGAGAAGAAGGTAGGCAAGCATTCGCATGTGCGTCCGTGTGTGTTGTTACAGCAGCGGCATTGAGAGGAGTTGCAATCCAACGTGGAAGAGTGAGCGCTGCAAGGGCAGCTTTTCCAACCAGTGCAGCAGCGTTGGCACTTGCTAGGAATCCAGGACCACTTGCAGCTGCAGCTGCAGCTACTGCTTTGCATCCCTTCGCTCCTGCGTAAGTAAACGCCAAGGAAAGCGTCCTCTTGGTGATTTTGGGACACACGCCTTCTTTGGTGGGAAACTTTTGGTATTTATATGGATCACAGTGGGTATGATTTGGAGGTGGAATGATGCTGGGAGTTGTCCGGTTTGTGTTACGGAGTTTGGCGATTCGGGAATCTGAGAAATTGGAAATTTAGGTATTTGGAAGTTGGAGAGTTTCGGTATTTCGAGGATTGAGAAGTTGAAAATTTGAATATTTGGAAATTTGAAAATTTGAATATTCGAAAGTTTGAAAATTTGAATATTTGGAAATTTGAAAATTTGAATATTTGAAAGTTTGAAAATTTGGATATTTGGAAATTTGAAAATTTGAATAATTGAAAGTTTGAAAATTTGAATATTTGGAAGTTTGAAAGTTTGAAAATTTGAATATTTGAAAGTTTGAAAATTTGAATATTGAAAAATGTAAAAAGTTCAATATTTAAAAATCGGAAAGTTCGAAAATTTGAAAGTTTAAAAGTTTGAAAATTTAAATATTTGAAAGTTTGAAAATTTGAATATTTGAAAGTTTGAAAATTCGAACATTGAAAAATGTAAAAAGTTCAATATTTAAAAATCTGAAAGTTCGAAAATTTGAAAGTTTGAAAATTTGAAAGTTCCAATATCTGAAATTTGAACATTAAGAAATTTAAAAATTTGAAATTAAAAAGTTCGAACACCCATCTATTCGAGAACCGCAAGATTTTTAAATTCGAACATCCAAATATTCGTGTACTCGAAAACTTCCTAATCCGGAGTACCACAAAAGCGTCGAACAGTTCTGTTGCAAAGTGGCAAAGTTCGCCAAGTTCGTAAGCGGAACCCAGCAACGGCCTCTAATTGGCCAATGGAAGCTCGGAAGTTTTAAACGGTCGCGTGACACAAACTTTAACAGATACGCGAATTTAAGTTCGCGAAAAGGGGGAAGCTAAAGTTCACACGGTGTTCTTCGAACAGTAAAAGAAGTCGTTCAATCGGTTAATTCTGGCACAAAATGATTAGATATATCGTTCTACGAACTTCAAAAACATCATAATTCTATCGTAGCACCTTCACTTCCGAGAAACTTTTTTACAACGTAGAAACGTTATATCTACAACAACCTGCAATTATTTCTCTTTAAACTACCTTTCAGAACCTTTCAATTTTATATCAACCCGTTTTAAAACGTTAAAAGTTTCATTCGAAAGCAAATAGAGGTTAAAAAAAAGAAGAAAATAAATTGCAATTAAGCTGAAGCTTAACTGGAAACTCTCAACAGGAATACGCTGCTATACCACCACTTTGCAACGGACCTATTTCGTCAAATTTCTCAACGTTCCAACTGCAGATGAATTTATACATATACACGTATATATACATACGTATTTTTTTCCCCCAACGAAACGAGAGGAAGCACTTGCACGAATATCTAAATCACTGACCCGAATTACTCTACATATCACGTTCCGAGTCTCTCGAACGCAACAGCCAGCCGCAATTTCGCGTGGAAATTCACACTTCGTTCACAAGCCGGTTCACAGTTTTGCGTTTCGCCGAGTCGATCGTCGAAATTCCGCCAATTTGTCACCGTGGATCATCAAGCGTCATCGAAACCCAGCACGCTTCCGATTGCCCGCTGTGATCAGCTTGCACGTATATGTGTGTGCGCGTATGTGTCACGCTCGTTAGATATATGCCTGTCTCGATATCACCAGCATGTAACCGATCTCTAACCTTCACGCAAAAGACGTGTCCACGATTTTTCTTCCTTCAAAGAGAAAAACCTTCCAGATTTTACGATCAAACGCCGATCAGACTCGTTTTTATCGACGATCGCGGTGTCCTTCCTTCTTGAGAAACGCGAGCGAGCGAATTTCACGAGCTCGATGTGTGAGGAAATTTGGTAACGATTTATCCGAGGGGTTAGAATTGGAATTGCGAACAGTCTGACGTTGTTCGTGTGATAAGATCAATGTTAAAACTGCGGATATGTTCGCGAGTTAAATGAAAACGGGATATTGAGAGCTTTTTAATCCTTTTGCACTTTGTAGGCGTTATTACGACGAGATTTTTTAATTGGATCGTTTATTTTGAAAGTGGTGTAAATCTTGAAGATGGACTTACACCACTTTCATGATCAATGGCTACACAAAATAATTTACCAACGAATTTCTAATTGTTCGAAACACAGGTCATTTGTAAAATATCTTACAACTTAGATATTCGAAAATATTAAGTGTGAATTGTTTATAAATCAACAATTCGCGCTAAATTATGCGATTAATTAATTTCTCAATTGTTTTCCAAATAGTACAAATTCGATTTACATGAGCCTCTTCAGAATCAATGTTTTTATAGTGAAAAATAGACGGCTTGATTTTTTATTTAATTACATTTTGTTCATTTCATATTGAAATTAATTCAGAAAGCAAGAAAACAGGAAAAACGATAAAAATACGCAAACAAACAAATAACGTCCACTGAAGAAGTTAAAATAAAAATGAGTAAAAGTGTACAAATTCATGAGCACGAATCATTTCTTCGTTTGCAAAAATTCCACTTGCAAAAGTGTGCTGAAATCGATGATCCATCGAATTAAAAAAAAAAAAAATGCTCGTAGTGCAAAGGGTTAATGAGATCGTTTGAGCTCGTTGAAAATATCGCGGCGAAGTTTCACCTTAATTTACGCCGATAAAGGAATTCTGCAACGAGCTCGAGGAAAAGAATGCGTTCGCATTGTCGATAAATAGCTTCGCTCGTTAATTAAACAATTCCGCGCGGTGCAAAAGCGGCTGAAAAGGGGACGGTTGGGTGGAGCGTTGGAAAATTGCGGGAACCGCTTGATAATTCCGCGTGGCAGCCATATTTCCCCCCATCGTCGATCAATCCTCGTCGTTTTATTGCTCATAAATAAGGCTGGGTATTCGAAACGCGTTGAAATCGCTCGTTCTGTATTCGCACCACGAATCTAGTCACAATGCCGCCATGTTTACGAAGGAAGGAGACCGCACGATGATTTATAAATTTTCATTGACTTCGTTGACTTCGTTCAGGAAAGAAAAAAGAAAAGAAAAAACACCAATGACGAATAAACTCGTCGAACAATGGTGAATTAAAAAAAAAAAAAGAAAAAAAAGAAGGAATTTCTATCTCTCCGCCACGCGATATCGATTCACTCTCCCTCCTCGTTTGTTTCTCGTTCGATTTTCCGAAACTCGTTTGATAAATATCTCTCGGAGAGAAAAAAAAAAGACGAACGAGATCGCAATCGCGAAAATTTCAACGCGAAGCGATTCTTTGTCTTTCGAAAATTACGGCGCACGGTTTCGCGCTGTAAAAACAAAAAAAAAAGAACGGGAAAACAAAATGAAAAAAAGAAAAAGAAAAAAATAGATTGGTTTCGAACGAAAATTCGGAGCAACCGTGAATTCAGAGCGGTGTTTGTCGAACGAGAGGAACGAGAGGGAGAGGTATGCAATGGGTAAACACACGGTAAAAGATGTTTTCGAGTAGGAATGTGGAACACGCTCGGTTTCGAAATTTCATCGAAATTCATCGAGTCGCGACAAACACAGGTTGCGTTGGAAATGGAGAAATTGAATTGGAACCCATCCGATGCTGTATTATACGTGCGTCGAACTCGAAGGAACCTCGTCGCGAGATTCGAATCTCTCGTTTATAACATACTCGATAGAGAACGAATTCTGCTTCTTGTCTACGCCAGTGTCCCGTTTACGGAGAAATTATAAAGCAACCCGTATCTTTTTTCGACATGAAACTAACCGTTGTTAATTGAGAAAGAATGAAAAGACACTCGTTGTGCGGGCGTTGAAGTCTCCAGAAATAGAACCACTTATTTCTGTGATTTCGATGTTCTTACTTCCATCTTGTTGACACATTGTTGATCAAATTTACGCAGAAGCTAATACGAAAGTGAAACAATCGAAATGAATTTTAATATATTATTTTTTATTTATTATACGTATCTTGTATGCAAATTTTACAAATATCACTTGTTTCGCTGCGTTTTCACTTTCAAGTGCATACTGTGTAGGTTCTATTTGGATTGTTTTTTACACCAGGAACTATCTTTCACCTGAGATAATTGTGTAATACTTGATACTTGTAATTTTCAATTCACTTTTTTTCAAAATTACTATCAGATTCTCTTACATTTCTTTTTCACCATTTTGGTGATCCAATATTAAATTCGTAATTTCTTATGCATTGTCATTTCCCGAGATCACTACACAATATTTCAAAATCACTCAGAGAATCAGATAAAGCATCTACGTCCATAATTCTATGGAAAATTCTGTCGTGGGTCTGTCGTGGTTGAAATTTTCGTAATGCTATAATTACGATTGAAACTTAAACACCAAGACAAGTAATTTTTTCCCCAATAAAGTGAACACGACTAAATATGATGGAGAAAACTTGTTCAATATAATTTAACATTATATTGCGCTAAGTTTGAAAAATTGCAATAGCTAATGCAAGGACGAATGCGAGTTAACTCGTAATTGATCGACAATGTGTCGATACAAGAATTACTCGTTCTACTTTTTTTTAATAATTCGTGTCAACGAAATGTTGAATAATTTAAAAAAGACACTGGTTGCCAAAAAAAAGAAAATGAAAAGAAAAAGAAATTGCAGAGAGAAAAATATAAAAATTAATACGAACGATCTTTATTTTCCAGCGTTTATTACGACCCGTTCCTAGCAGCACACGCAGCGACGCAGGATCCCAACTACAGGCTACAGGTGAGACACGACATTTCCCTAATTTTCCGCCGGAAATTGTCGCCGGGTGCTCTGTTCCCGGGGCGCGCGAGCAACGACGAATGAGTTTTTAATTAAATCGAGCAACGCCTCCAGCCAGATTGAAACGTCAGCTCGCTTAATCGATCACCTTTCAGACGATGCCGATAGATTATCGTGAATTAATTGGTAAACGAACCCCCCAACCCGTTGATCGCGTTCAGCTTGTGTATCGATTTCCGTCCTCCCTCGATCTAATCGCGAGGCTCGATGAAAATTGAACACGCCTGATGACCTACGAAAATCAAGATTACTTAAGTTACTTTCTAAAGTGTTCACTTGATACTCGATATTTACATTCGATATTCAAAGAAAAATGACAAATTCGACATTTGTACGCTTGATTCAACCCTTTTGTTACTGTAGCGCCTATAGTTATCTTTGAAGCTCTTAATACTGGAAATTTACATTCGATCTTCGAAGAAAAAACCGAGAAAAATGACAAATTCGACATTTGTACGCTTGATTCAACCCTTTTGTTACTGTAACGCTTATAGTTATCTTTGAAGCTCTTAATACTGGAAATTTACATTCGATCTTCGAAGAAAAAACCGAGAAAAATGACAATTTCTACGTTTGTATGCTTGATTCAACCCTTTTGTTACTGTCGACGCTTATAGTTATCTTTGAAGCTCTTAATACTGGGAATTTACATTCGATCTTCGAAGAAAAGTGACAAATTCGACGTTTGTACGCTTGATTCAACCCTTTCGCTACTATCGGCGCCTATAGATATTTTCGAAGCACTTAATACCGGAATTTTAAATTTGTCAAGTTTCTTAAACACAATTTGACAAATTTCGCGACCAAGAGTTGAACACGCTAAAATTTGCCGCAGCGAAAGGGTTAACAGCTGTGTAGAAAGTGACTTTTGTGTCCATTGATCGGGAAAAAAAAAAGAATAAAAAGGAAACGTTTGTTTCCGCGTAACAATGGGCGCGGCAAACGTTGGTCATTCTTACTTCCAGGCGAAGACAACAGAAGTTCATTGTTTCCCCCTGTAGAAAGCTGTCTGACTCGAATCGATACGCGAACTCTCGATTCGAAGCACTCGAAGCGTCGTCGATCGCGCGTCGCGTAAAACAGAGCACCGCGAGGCGTTCGAACGAGAGAGACAGAGTGAAAAAAAAAAAAATAAGGAAAAAGTGAAAAGAAAACCAAGAAAAATATATATGAAACGAACTTTAAAAAAAAAAACAAAGAAAACAAAGAGAATAAAAATAGAACAGAAAGAGAGAGAGAGAGAGAAAAGGAGGCACAGAAATATTGACTAAAGTCTGCAACTGTTCCGGACCCGTTTAGCTGGAATGGCCTCAAGCAACAGCTGACGTTAGTTGACACGTTTTGCCAGGCTTGCACACACGTGAAACGCAGAGAGCCCGATAACAATTACGCCATTCCTATCTCGTTTCTGCGTTCTTTCATCTGTCGTCACTCTCGCCCATTCTTTTTTTTTTTCTTTTTTCTTTTATTTCCTCCTTTTTTACCCGCCTGTTCGCCTATTTTTTTTTTTTTTCTTTCTATCTACCAACCAAACTCCACACATCCTCTCTTCCAACGTTTCTCTTTCGAACTTTCCACCGTACGCGAGAAGTCCACGGTAAATCTCGTTCGAACGAGATAAAGAGAAATTTAACCAGAATAAAAAAATAAAAAAAACAGGAAAAATGATAAAGAGAGATAGAGAGAAATTGCAAAAGAGAGGACACAGGAAACTGGTAGCGACAGCTATCGTTTTCGAGGCTTGGCGAAATGGAATGAAAATTAATTTCGAACCAGCCACGCTGATTTAGCGACGTACGAAGTTGTTGAATACGCGCTCGGAAAAAAATCGAATTTCTAGTTTTTTTCTTTTTTTTTAATATATATATATACGTCTCGTTTGCAATTTCAAAAGTACACAGAATCTCTCTGGAATCCAACGATACCATCCCCCGTTTGACACGTTCAAGCCAATCCATAGAGAATTGACGTCCGAATGAAACAACGAATCTAGCGTATTATATCCTTTTTTTGCCGGCAATCCTGTCAATGGTCGAATATAGATCGAATTGGATTGAACGATGTCGATGCTCCCTCTTCCACGTATGAAACATAAAAAAAAAACTACCCTGTTTCTGCGAAAATTGTACTGTCACTTCATACTTTTTCCAACAAGGAACATTTCCAACTGTGTGATCACTTAAAAAAAAAATAAAGAAAAAAGGTTTCTTTATAAATTAAATCCAGGAAATGTTTCTTCAATCATTGCACTCTTGTCACGTCACACGATCATGCAGCATCTTGTTGCATTTTGTCGCCTGAGTTCTCGCCCCTTCATCTGTTTTCCCATCTCATTTTCTTCTTTTTCGCTCGGAATCTCGAAGATTCGGAGAAATAAAGACAGCACGTGAAATCGATTTTTCCACACGGGAACACGTCGTTAATCGTAACAGGGGACACAGAAACAACGACGAATCGCGACAGCGAAAATACATGAAAAAAAAAAAGAAAGAAAGAAAAAATAGAAAAACAATAAAAAAACAAGCTCCGTTTTGGCGGGAATTTCTTTTCAGGTTTGCCGTTTGTGTTTCAGGCTAAAGCGCCCGCCCTGGAGGTAGGAATTTTAAGGGTCCGCCCTGAGTGAACTTTCTTCGCCCGTTGTTTGACTGTTTTTCTCTCTATATATATATATATATATATTTTATTTTATTTTTTTTTACTATTTGCCCCCCTTTTTCTCTATTTTCCACATCCTTTCTTCTTTGCTGGTTTCTCTCTCGTTTTTCTTTTCTTTGGACCTGGCCAATCAAAGGAGTGCTCACCGATCGTCACGCCACCGTATATATACATCACACTTTTACTTTATTGTTAGAAAAATTATTTTTTTCTTTTTTTATCTCCTTTCATTCTCCACGAGCCCCAGAGTAATATGATAAATAGAGTCTTGCGGTTTCTTTACGCTTCTTTCTCTGTTATTATATATGCTTCTTACAGAGTGTGTAATTTTTCTACATTTATTGTTATTATTATTATTATTATATTATTATTATTTGAAATCTATGTAATGCATGAATTTATCAGTAGTCTTCGTTCCTCGTTTTTCTTGTTTCTTTTCTTTTTTCTACGATTATTGTTTCTTTCTTCTTTTTTTATTCTACACCTTGTTGGAAAATGTTCTTTTTTTTTTCAAAAGTCTCTTTCCTGGATTTGACGCTTTGTATTTTGAGAAATAGAGTATATAGAAGAAGTAATGTACATATATATGTATAAATATAAATATTGTATCATGGTTCTTTTTTTTTTCTTTTTATTCAGAAGAAAAAGTTTCTCGCCGACGACTGTTGTACTTTTTTCTTGATCGTTCGAAATATGGAGAATATGATCTTCTTTTTTTCTTCATTTTTGGATAGTTTACTGAGATAATTCTCCTGTTTGAAACGGTGCAGAAAAGTTGTTGGGTGTACTGTCTTTTGTCGTAGATTTGAATGTTTGTCAAGGAAGAAAGAAACGCAATTTTCGTGTTCAGAATAATCTCCAACATCGCCATTTTCTTTTTCACTAAGTAGAAAATGGAGAAAAAGTTACTCAAAATAACAGAGTTTATTTCGAATTGCAAAATTGTATTTTATTCTTCCGAATAAGCATTGAAATTTGTGAGCAAGAGCATCGAATTGATTATACAGGGTGTTCCATGAGTCACGCAACTGTTCACAACTAAAAAATTGATTAAACTTTCAGTACAAATTTCAAAAAATAAATTAATTAAATTTTAGGCAGTAAAAACATCTTGACTCAAGAAAAATTAATTTGTACCCTTTATACAGTATGTTTCATAAGTCGACAATTTAAAAATTGAATAAGTGTTAAGTAAAAAAATTTTAGAAAAAAAGTTCTTCAATTTTCAAGTAATAAAACCACTCTGCACTTAAAGAAAAATTAATTTACTCCCTTGTACAGTGTGTTTCATAAATCACGCAACCATGCACAATCTAAAATTGAATAAACACCCAGTAAAAATTTCAAAAAATAGTTATTCATTTTTCAAATAATAAAACCATGCTGTACTTGAGAAAAAAATGAATTTCTGCCTTTTATACAGTATATTTCATAAGTTGAATTCATTAACTGAATTTTATAACTTTATATTGATTAGTTATATTACATTTTTTAATCAATTGAATTTTATAATTATATAAGTTTGTTAAAAATTGAATAAACTTTCAGTAAAAAGTTGGAAAAACAGGTTGTTCAATTTTCCAGTAGTGAAACGACTCATATATCATTCTATATACTATGAAAAAATTGTTTTCCATTCGACGTACACCTGAACAGAATTTCTGCACCGATCCTCACCCTCTATTAACACGAGGATCCAGTCTATGGCGGCGAGCGAAATGGCTGCAATTGGTGAGCACTCCACAGAGCTGGCGAGTATCTTAGAAAGAGTTGTTTAGCTAGTTTAGAGTTGCTCCGAGTTCACCCTTTACCATACCATACCCTCTCGACACCCTTTACTCTCGCGACAGATTCACCCCGTTGAAATTAGTTCTCCGGCGGCGACTTAATCGTGAACACGTTAACCATCGGCGTGACGGGGTGGTTTGCCACCTTTCAACGATAATCAACGCGTTTGTAGTGACTTGCTGGAATTCGAGATGCGAGGACAAAGCCTCGAATGCTTCGTCGAACGTTCCTCGCACCGTGGATTCGATTCTCGTAACGTTTAGTCGGTTCGATGTAGCATTTGAAACTTCAATTTGATAATTGTGTTATTTGTTGAGCGTGTAATATTTGAAACAAACTTGGTTTCTTTGTAACTTAATCATTTCGTTAGCTGAAGTTTTATGAATGAAGCTTTTTAACGAGTCGATGCTAAATTCAGATGAATTTTTAATTTATTTATATTCAATTTTAATATTATTCACGCATAAATATTATTTATGAAAGTGTCGAAGTTTGTGCAATTGTTGAAACATTTTTTGAAAGCTTCTTTAACCCTTTGAGAGTGTTCAACGAGTACTTCTGTGAGGAAATGATTATGAAAGCATCTTTTGGCTGTAAAAATTGAAATTTTTGCAAACGATGCAAAGTTTGTTTCTCGTGTTCGAAGGAAAACAACAAATAGGCGATAACTATTCTTCAGTTTTATTAAAATATCGTTGTATTTGAAATTGTGTTGCATCCACTTTTCAGAAATATCGTACTCTAAAGGCAGAGCAAATTTCTAAAATTGCTACTAAATTTTCGGTGTTGAATTTACAATCCAAATCGTAGTCTGCCATATTAGTGACATTTTTATTACTATTTGACGAGTATACTCGTCGTTTGATTTCAATTACGCGATTAGATACCTGTACATTTTCGAATCAAAAAATTCTATCGTAAAAAGGGTCAAATCGAAATAATAATTTCCTCCCCTGAAAAATTCCACGTTTCATATTACACGAGCTGACAGAACGGTTAGGATATTTAACGAAGTGTTTTACAATTAGTATTATTATTATGCGGTACGTTTAATTACAATCGTTTATCCTTACGGAGAGAATATTGAGTTCAACGGCGAGGAATTTTCCATTTTAGAAATATTCCACCGTAGCTACGCCCGCCTCACATGCGTCATTTTGTACATATGTACCTAAGTTACGTAGCTTGTTCAAGTTGATGGTCGAAGAGCCGAGAGTTGATGACAATCTCACCACTCCTGGTTTTCTACATGTAGATCTGTCGTTTTTTCCTTTCTTTTTTTTTTTTTTTGTACGTGTACATAGGAGGCATGCCTCTATTCCTTAGGAGCATTAGACACGGTTGCTGAAGAGTTTCTAGTGATTATAGTATGTCATAGTATGTACCTTACAGAGCGTGGAGATTACAAGACAAGTTTCTCGAAGGGAAACTTGCAAAATCGCTTGCCCTGCAAGCAGGATTTTTTTGAATCTGAAATATCCGCGAATTTCTGGAAATTAACAATGTTTCTTTGAAGAGGAAACTTTTAACATTTGTCCCTAAGTAACAGAAATGATTCGCCATGATGAAGATGAGCATTAAATATTTATTAGAATTTAATACTGAAAGCAGGATTTTTCTGAATCTGAAATATCCGTGGATTTCTGGAAATTAGTAATTTTTCTTTGAAGAGGAAACATTTAATGCTTGTCTCTAAGTAACAGAAATGATTCACCATGATGAAGATGAGCATTAAATATTTATTCGAATTTAATCCTGCAAGTAGGATTTTTCTAAATCTGAAATATCCACGGGTTTCTGGAAATTAGTAATTTTTCTTTGAAGAGGAAACATTTAATGCTTGTCTCTAAGTAACAGAAATAATTCACAATGGTAATAATGAGCGTTAAATATTGATTAAAATTTAATCTGGTTGTCGATCATTCTGTCACAGTTACCGAGAAATTCCAAACAGTTCAAACGAAAAATGTATACTCGCTACGAACACAATTCCCCCGCCGTGTTGTATCTTGCATCCAACCTCCCCTTCCCGAAACAACCCTCGAACAACATAAACTACGGTGCAAAGTGAAAAAGCGGACGCCACTTCAATTAACAAACAACAACGTTCAAACAGAACGTGATCAAACAATTTTCGCGATCCCCTAGCTGAGTTAATGAAAAAATTCACCTGGTTCGCCGAAAAAGAACAACACAAAGCAAAAAAAAAAAGAAAAGAAAAACAGAAAACGAAGGGTTTGCTAACGTTTAACCAACGAGATGAAATGTAAATGGAGCAATCCCTTAGGTAATACAGTACAGAGATATGTAAACCAGGTATGGCGGGCGAGGGAAAAATGCCAGGCGTCGTAAATTTCCCGGAGAATGTCGCACGTGCGTCGAATCGCGACCGTAGAATTTTCCGCGGCTAATTTCCTGCTGGTTTCGCCCTGTGGCGCAAACCATTCGCGATCCCTCTTTCCGGGTAAACCACGGTACGACGGCTCGTCTTGAAAACCGACCACGGGGATTCCCCGCTCGACCCTAGCCCACGATTTACGAGCTTTCCAGGACGAGAGAGAAAGAGAGAGAGAGAGACTGAGCATGAGAGACGCTGAGAATGAGAGACGCTGAGAGTGAGAGACGCTGAGAGTGAGAGACTCAGAGAGTGAGAGACTCAGGGAGAGAGAGATTCAGAGAGCGAGAGACGCTGAGAGTGAGAGACTCGGGGAGAGAGAGATTCAAAGAACGAGACTCAGAGAGTGAGAGACTCAGAGAGTGAGAGACTCAGAGAGTAAGAGACTCGGAGAATGAGAGACTTGAAGAGTGAGAGACTCGGGGAGAGAGAGACGCTGAGAGTGAGAGACTCGGGGAGAAAGAGATTCAAAGAACGAGACTCGGAGAGTGAGAGACTCAGAAAGTAAGAGACTCGGGGAAAGAGAGACTCGGAGAATGAGAGACTTGGATAATGAGAGACTTGGAGTGTGAGAGACTCGGGGAGAGCAATTCAAAGAGCAAGAGATACTGAGAGTGAGAGTGAGTGAGGAAGAGAGGGAGAGAGGGAAAAGGAGGCAACCTGAAAACGTTTCTCTTTGGCCACCCTTCCACATAAATCAACGTCTCGTCATTTCTCGCGTCCGACAGCTTCATTCCGACGGTCTCGCGGAGCTTCCGTCTTCGACGCTCCTCGTTAACGATTTTATCCAACGTCTACTACGTGAATTGAATTTTCTCTCTTAGAAAATTTTTCTTTTCTTTTTTGTTCGAGGATCACGTGCGTGATTGTACAGGGTGTTTCATGTTTAACAAACATGAACGTTCACCTACATAATCATATCTTTATTTCACCAAAAGTACCTTAACAATTTTTGCTTGCTCAATTGAAAAATTTGAAATCTGAAATTTGAAATTTGAAATTTGAAATAGAACTCCAATACCCTTATCGTTCTATTACACGAAAAATCGAGAAAACGTCCGCTCAATAACCAATCGAAAATATTATAAACCACGATCATTGAATACTTTTTGCACGTAATTTCGAAAACACGCCAGAACGGTTGAAAATTCCTTCGACCAATTACAGGTCATCGACTTCAATTTCCACGTAGGTTCGTACCAGGTGAAATTGTCGCCGTGTTCAAAGAGAAGGGGACGAAAAGGAGAGCAATTATCGAGGCATGGGTTCTCTCTGGTGGCTACAACCAGAGGAAAACGTAACACGAGTTAGAGAAAGATCGAGCGAGAGAGAAAGAGATCGTTAACGTAACATTTGACCCGTGAAGCGAGGCGAGATCCTCGTTGCGGTCTCTCGTCGTTTCCACGCTCCTGCGGAGTTTCCGTGAGGAAGAGAGTATAGGAAAAACACGTGGAGAAAGGAAAAACGTATCAACTGAGATACTAATATGGCGAAATGTTTCGCAACGCTATTTTCCTCGTTTACCTCGTTTGTATCTCATCTCATTTTCCACCATCGGTGGAAATAACCGAGTAATTAATTGACCCTTCTACGATTGCACCTTCTAACCACGTTGAAATTAAGTATCGAGTGAGAGCAGCTTGATATTGGAACGTTTTAAGGGAAACGGTCATTCCACGACCATTTAGAGGCAGTTTCGGTTAGTTAGGATGAAAGGGGAATTCGAAGATTAGAATTGGATCTACAGGGTGTCTCGTGAAATAGCTTTTCCCTCCGATAATTCACATTTTCTTTCTTTTACGAGAATTTCGAAAGTTTTACTTCAGAATTTAAAGATCTGTTCTTTGGAATTTTCCCAATAGAGGAATTCTTGATGGAGCGACGTGTGAAAATCGCTTTCTCGTTGTTTTTCAACTAACGAAAGCTCATAGCAACCCAAAAATTTGACAAATGAAACGCATTCTTCAGATCCAGCTCCAAACGACAATATCGAAGAGAGAGGAAGGAAAAATTGCACTCTAGAGAGCAAATATTCCATAAAAAAGTCGCTGTCCACGTGAAAAGCGTTCAATTCATTCGGTCGACAAGAAAATAAAGGGACGATAAGTTGTCAGAGTCAGGATAACGTTAAATAATTTCCTGACCTCGCCTGTTGGTTAAACAGGCGTTAAGAGACTCGTCGCTTAACCCAGATTCCACCGAAATCACGGAACGAAAGAACGTGTCTCGCATAGTGAAAATCAGAACCGTGACCCGAAAACTTCTCCCGCGGTGATTTTTTTCTTTTTTTACGTGATCCGGAGGCTGTGGAATTTTCTTTCCGCTGTCGCGCCTCCTCCGCCTCTGGCTCTCAGCCGACAATATGCGCCATAACCGGTCGAGAAGTTTCTGGCGCCATCGAAAACGTGTTTTCGTTTCTCTCGCAGCCCTCGTCGTTATTCCAAACGACGCGTAGAATTATTATCGAAAGTTTTGCGACAGCTGGAGAACGGAAAGCTTCTTCCGCCACAGGCGTGTCTGTCTCGAGCGATGCTGATGGAATTGAAATAGTACTTTTGGTGATATTCGCGGGGAAATGTGGTGCAGTCTGTTTCTACTTATTTCGATCATTTTCTGAACTTTTCATAAAAATGTTCTTACTCTTTGAAAGATGGTCTCTCTCTTATTTTATGGGAGTCTTTCGATTCTTATTGATAATTTTGAGAATTCTGTGAGTGGAATTTCAGAGTTGAAGTTGAGAGTTTTTTTGTGTTTTATGGACATCTGTGATCATTTTAGAGGTTCTTCGAGTGATCAATTTGATTCAGTTTGATCATTTTGGCAATTCTGTGAGTGAAATTTCGAAATTATTTAGAATTTAGAATTTTATAAGTTTCGCGTTTCTCTGATAATTTTCCAAATTCTGTGAGTGAAATTTGTTTATTTTTTGTAAAGTTTATAATTTACTTCCATATATGAAATTTTAGTAATTCTGAATGGAATTTCAAAGTCGTTTGGAGTAGAGAATTTTATAATGCTCTGACAATTTTAGAAATTCTACGAGAAGAATTTACTTATTTTTTAGAAACTTCATGATCCACTTGGATAGAATACTGGCAATTTGACGAGTAAAATTTCAAAGGTACTGCGAATTTTCTTTATTCGAGGCTGGATTATTCTGAAGGGGTGGTCTTCGAGTTAATCTCGGTTAGAGAGGGTCATTGAATTTCCCAAGATTAGCTGAAACGAGACGAAGAGGAAAAGAATTAACCACGATCATTGCGCGGAAGCATATGATTTATGGGAAGGTTTATGCTGGGTGCACAGTTCGCGAAAGAAAACGAGTCTCCTGAAGAGAGCAATCATTAATCACCTCGCGTTGAAAAACGTCCGGTTGTTCCGAAGAAAAACGCTCTGTCGCCGTAGAAAACGTTCCTCGAGGCTTGTTCTAAATTTTCACTCTTTCAACAAGCATCCTTTATCTTCTCAAAAAAAAAGAAATTAATCCATCGACAAAAGTATATTGTAATACTAAAAATAATTTCAAATTGTTTTTTCGAAAACTTACCAAAAAGAGTCTGAAAAAAATACCAATCGAATTATACTTTCACGCGGAGCATTTCCATAGAAATTGTTGCAATTAATTTAAGAAAAATAATATGATTTTCGTTTCATCAGAGAGTGAAAACCACGCGAATCCTCGACTTCCGGTAACGCGGCATCAATCGAAAGGACGAGAAAGCTTTTCCTTTCGTCTGATATCATTTCGAAATGACAAACGCGAAGAAGTTCAATAAAAGAAGAAGACAGAGAGACGAAGTCTGGATTTAATTTCAGTACACTTAAGAAGAATACGGTGACGGAATAAGACTCGCTTCGATCCGTCGAATCGTAGTTCCACGAGAATCGCGAGCAACCGTCTTACCTTCCGACGTAAAATCAGATTATAAGCTAACTTAGAAAAAGGACTTCCTACTGATCCATTTCCAATAAAATTTTATTACGCCGGTTGAGTTAAAAAGTTTCCACGTTTCTTTCCTTCTTTTTTTTTTTTTTTTCTTACCGAGGAAAATGTCGAATATAAGTCCGAAACTTTTATGTTCCTTTTTCTTTTCTTTCTTTCTTCTTTTTTTCTAATTTATTATTGAGAAAGTATGAAAGTGAAGTACGTTTTATCCTGTTAGTTCGACGATGCATAATGCTAAAAATAGCGTAAGTGCAGACTTCCGACAGGTGAAATCTCGCGATAAGAGGAGAGGCACACACTTGCACTTTAGATGCATGCACGTAGATCTCGCGTTTCCTATCCCGACAATAAATAAAACTAGAAATCTTAATTCACGACGTGAGCATCGATATTCGAATGTTGTCACGAATAAATCGTTTCGTTCAATTTCGGTAACACAAATTCTCGACGCGATACGTAATTATTTATTTCTCCATGTTACCGTAGACTTGGAGAATTTGTTTCGAAAAGGGATAAAAGAAAAAAGAAATAAAATACGAAAAATCGAAAATATCACTGTCATTGAATCATCCAACGCAGAAATCGATTTCTACCAAATACAGACGTTCTTACACTTATCTATAATCACATTTACTCGCATCATTCTTTGTACATAAATCACGCCTCCTTGAGCTTTGATCGACAGAAAGCAGTAGCTTCGAGAACCACGTTTCTTTTTTCTTTTTTTTTTTTTTAGCTGAGTGCTCGAAAAGAAACTTTTCACTATCCGCACAATCCATCGCGTATGGACGAAACAACCCTCCGAAAGCTAACCCCCGAAGGCTGTGCGAAAGTTGAGGATTTCGTAAACAACCACAGGCGGAATATATGAACGACATTGGCTGTTTCATCCATGCGCGCTTTGGAAAAGAAATACCAAAAAAGAAAGAAAAAAAAAAAAAAACAGAAAAAATAATAAAAAAGAAAAAAAAAACGCGCCCGTGAAAGTCCCTGCCTCTACTTCGCAACAGTTCAAATGTAACAAGCTTCTCTGAAACTCACGAAACATTCTCTCTCTTAAAGAAAAAGCTCTAAATCCTCGAGAAAATAAAAAAAAAAGAAAAATAGAAAAAATCCTCCTTTGCTTCGTTTATCGTTCATCGTAATTGAGAGAATTCCCTGTGGAAACAATTCCACAATTCAAACTGGAAGCTACGTAGCCTTAAAATTAATAAGAGAGTGAGAGGATATAGAAGAGAGAGTTTCAATATTTGCGGAGCTTTGTGTATGCCAGGGATGTTCACGTTTTGGGTCGCTTTTTGACGAAGGACGCGTTAGTACCGTTTTTTCTGCTAGGACACCCTTTGTCTGGTACTGTCTTGGAGCTTGCTTGAGCCTTGCATGGCGGGTCATGGTTCATGTTTCAGGCCGCGGCAGCAGCGGCTGCAGCGTCACCATTACTGAAGACGCCCCTCTCGACGGCGCAGCAGGCCAGCTACGCAGCTGCAGCAACCTACACGGCAGTGGCTGCGCGCGCATACAGCGCAGCTGCAGCTGCGGCACAACCGGTCGCAGGATATGCCGCAGTCGCGGGGTAAGCGCACTACCACTTCGACCACCACTCTTTACACTTATCCCTCTGGGCTTCTGATTCCTCGTTTCTTATTCCTACGTTCTCCTCCTTTCTCGATTCCTTCAGAGATCTTGAATCATCACGTGGCTTAACGGATTTTTGTTTTACGAGAAAATAGGTTTTTAGGAAAAATGAACGTAACGGATGGATGTTTTTTTTTTTTTTTTTAAATGGGGATGATTCGTTTTAACTCTGCAGTTCAATGGCACCGCTATAGAGAGATTCATAGTACGGTACATGATTTTGTTGATATTGTAAATGAAGCAAATTAGTAAAATGTTTAAATCTTTATTAAATTGTTTTGAAGGCGAAACTTTTTAATTTCGAATGTTTCATTGCAAAAGTGTGTTGGAGTTAATTAATCAGTTGTATAAAAAGATACTTGGAGTTCAAAGAAGGGCTCAGAGGTCTTGAATTTTTTTTTTGTTTTTTAGGAGGAAATGGGTTTTTAGGAAAAATGAACGTAATGGGTGGATGTTTTTTTTTTTTTTTTTTTTTTTTTTTTAATGGGAATGAATAGTTTTAACTTCTTGTATATACACTTCAATGGCGCCGCTATAGAGAGATTCGTAGTACGGTGCATAACTTCGTTCAGATTTCATTCACGTTGAAATAAAGTAACTTAGTAAAATATTGAAATTTTTCAAGACGAAACTTTTGACTTTCGAAAGTTTCATTGCAAAAGGGTATTGAAGTTGATAAATCAGTCGTACAAAAAAATACTCGGTGCTCAAAGAAATGTTCATAGATCTTGAATCATTGCATAGCTGTCATATATTCTTTTTTTTTTATTTTTATGAAAAACAAACGCGATGGATTAAGAGGTTTTTTAACGAAGAGTGCTTAATTTTAGTTAGTGTCACGATTTTATAGATAATCACAGAATAAATTGTAATTCCAACAGATATCACAAATATTTATTAGATCAGAAAAAAATTGAGAGTAATTGTGCAATATATAATATATGTTCCAAAGCAGATGTGTACATGAGAAGTCGGTACCCTGCAGAAGAACACGTCGTCGTGGTCGAGCTCTTCGTAGTCGCAGATACATCGAGACCCACCAACCTGATGAAAATCCTATCGAAAAACCTGATAGTCCCACTGAATACCTTTAAAAATATCCTAAGTTTGTATCTCCTATCTATCCCACGTTTTATCTCTATCAAAAACTCGTTTTCTCAGTATGCATCAAGGAGATGCGTAAAATAAATGATGATTTTTTAATATTACACTGCGTTGATGTTCCAGTTACGGGCGTGAGTACGCCGATCCCTACCTTGGACATGGTATTGGACCAGTAGCCGGCTACGGGGTAAATGCAATTCTCATAATTTCTTAACCGTTTGAGTGGCAAGCGGCGCGATCGCGCTTCTCCTTTCAATGCCCAAAAGTGCCAGCTAATAGGTCTGTAGAATCGAACTAATTACGCTTCTGAACTTTGTCAATGCGTGTTTTTACTGTTACCATTTATGGATGTTCAACTAAATTAAAATCCATGCTTTCGTAAGTTTCGAGTTGTTGTTAAAAAGAATTTTTTCATTTATTAAAAATTCAAAGTAACGTAAACGAGTAAAGGAAATGAAAAGACGAAAGAAGCGCGATCGCGCCGCTTGGCATTCTTCGACTGAATTTTTTCAAAGGTCCGTGACACTCAAACGGTTAAATAAATATAATTAACCCTCTGTAACCCAATTTTTCCTTGTTCATTAGAAAAAAAAGGATCGAATACAATTTTATATTCTATAAAAAAGAAAAAAGCAAGAATTAATCCTTAACCCATTGCCGCAAAACGATGGCTATAGCCGTCCTGCATACTTTCATTAATAAAAAAAAGAAACACTATTAGTACGGGCTGTACTAATGCATTTATTTGTTTATTCTTCAGTAATACATCGAATAAAAATGACTATAGCCGTCATTTGTTCTGAGTACAGAAAAAAAGTAATGATAAAGAAATTACGGATAGAGCCGTCGAGAGTTTTCCTGGAAAAATTGTGGTAAAATTTGAAAATTTCCACTTCCAAACATATAACTGACGCTCAATTCCTTATTGCAGTAACAAACAATTTAAAAAACTGCATTTCTGTACACGATTTTAAAACTAAAAGTGTGCGGTAATGGGTTAATTATCGCAAAAGAATTGGCTAGTGTTAGGTATAGAAATAAATCCTTCTCGACTGAGATCAAATCGAAATATTCGCGTTAGTATTCTCAAGCTCGTAGAGAAATAGCCATTTTTCAAATTTGGCTATTTAAAAAGATCAACGAGAACAGTGGAAATTATTTCAATGATAGAACTGTTCTAATTCGCTTTAAATAGATCCTTGCTTGTGCCCAAAATTCGAGAAAAAATGAATTTCTACGCCTGATAATGTATAGTGCAGCGATATAATGCGAAAAAATTTCTTCAATGAAAATTAACAGAATAATTAAATATGTTTTATAGGCGACAGTGTACAGGAGCAGCTACAACAGGTTCACGCCTTACTAAGGATTATTGTAAAGGGTATCGAAGCGCGAGCCTTCCAAGTACACCGTTACACTCAGCTGAACATGACCAGAATAACAACAACAAGAACAAGAACAAACAAACATACAAGAACAACAAGAATGGAATAACAAGAACGAAGAAATCGACACAATCATCATCGTCATCCGCCATCGATCACGATCACCCCCACGAAGCAATGCCTGGATCCTCCGCGCATAATGACGCTAGCCTTCTTCGTAGCACTGATACGAGATCATCGACTTTAGCTCTCGTCGACGCAGAACAAACGCGAGACATTTTTCGTCGGGGAAAATCATCGTCGAACGAAGTCCGGACTACCAAAGTCGAACACTGAAATACCACGGGGAAAGAAAGTATCTTCGAATAAGAAAAATAGAAAGAAAGATCCTGAAGAGGATAACCAATTCTCTTAAACAACAAATTTATTTACTAAGGTAACATGAGAAATATATAGGATCGCGGAGATGTTCGTTCAATTACGAATTAGATTTAAACCGTTCCCCAAAGTTCCGGATAGTTCTCGATTGAGGGTTTGCAAACGGTCGACTAGACGACAAAGGTTCGCCGAAACGTCGTCGAACTTTCGTATCCTGATCGATAATCGACCTGTAGAGATGGTGTACGGTAGAACCAAGGAAATTGGTAAACTGAATTAGTAGACAAAAGGGAAGAGGGGAAGCTGGGTTAAATTTAGTTCTAAGATTGGAGAACGTGCTCGGACATCTCGAACAAACTGCATCCGATTGTTTTTTAAAAGTGGGGGCAAAAAAGAAAACAGAAGTAGATGGACAAAATTAGATATCCTCGAGATACTTTGTAGAATTTTGGAAAAACGTGTTAAATTGCATCCGATTATTTTCCAAGTCAGAGAGAAAAAAGAATCCTTGATTAAAATTAGAATTAAATATTCTCGAGATATTTTACATAATTTTTAAAAAACGTGTTAAATTGCATCCGATTATTTTCAAAGGCAGAGAAAAAAAAGAAATCCTTGATTAAAATTAGAAATAGATATTCTCGAGATATTTTGCAAAATTTTTAAAAAACTTGTTAAACCACATCCGCTTGTTTTCAAAGACCAGAGAAAAAAAAAGGAAAAAAGAAATACTTGCACAAAATTACATATTCTCGAGATATTTTGTATAATTTTGGAAAAACATGTTAAACCACATCCACTTATTTTCAAAAGAAGAGAAAAAGAAAAAAAAAAGAAATACTTAGACAGAACTAGAATCAAACATTCTCGAGATATGTTGTACAATATTAAAAAGAAAAGAAACGTGGTATATCGTGTGTCGTCTTAACACTGTCCTTTCGTCTTCGAGAGTTCGGACCCGGCAGCCATTCCGACTGAACGAGGCCGAAACACGGAGGGGTAGAACGTTATCGAACGTAGCAGGTGTACGTGTATATATACATGTGTATATACATATATATATATATAGATAGATAGATAGATAGATATAGATTAATTGATCTCTCTAGAAATCAATTGTAATTTACGCAATTCGTTGCTCGTGCACGTTTCTAGAAAAAAAAAAAGAAAAAAAACAGCAAAGTCGTCGGGATAGAAATGGCGAATAGAGAAGCAAGCAAGAAAGAAAGAAATGATTAAAGAAAGAGAGAGAGAGAGAATTATACATAGGCTCTTTTAAAACGCGTTTCAGGAAGGTATTTTATCAAGGAACACCAACGTGTGGTATTTTAATTATAATCATTATTACGCATCATTGTACGAGAGATAACACGTTTGGAAATACACGAGAGGAGGAATTTTTTGTACATAATTCATTAATTTTTGATTCGTGGCTGGGGAAACGTCGATCGTATTATTCTATACAAGGAGGAAAAGGGGGAGTACATTTACATTTCTTTTTCTCTTCTCCTTTTCTTCTTCTTTACATGTGTTTTTCTTTTCTTTTTCTCTTTTTTGTTGATATTTTTCTTTTTTTCGACGAATCATTTCTTTTTTTTGTTTTTAATAATTTGTGAATATTCGAGATTATCAAACGCGTGCGAAAGCATGATGATTGGACTTTGGTGCTCTCGCTAAATGGCTGCCGGAAAGGAACTCTTCCAACGTGTCGGCGAGGTGTAATCTCACGCGACTTCCGGTCAGTCGAACAAAACACGCACCGGGTGATCCGCGACGGTAAACGCGCGCGATCCTTTTATAGGTAGCTAGATTAAGGGACACAGGAGCGAGAGGATACGAAGAATGAAAGCGACGAGAGCGAAACGAGGCAGTTTACATGCGACCGGTAGGGTTTCTATGCCAAATAATGTGTGTGTCTATGTTGCGCTGTGTGTGCGTAGATTCGCGAAAACGCGGCTGTAGAGAAAAAAAGAAAAAAAGAAAGAAAGAGAAAAGGAGAAAACATGGTTTAGAATTAACGACGAATGATTATCGATTCTGATATTCCCAGAATCTGTTCGAAGCACTCTCTACCGGTTCCTAAATTGAGATTATGGCAGTGTAAACGCAGCTTTTCTTAATACTCACGACCTCGTCGATGCTCCGATACGTAAAATAGAACTTGCTAGCCACTTTTGTTTTCCTTTAGCTCGAACGATGGAATTTTTCGGCGGATATTAAAGTCGAAATTAATACGGAGCACTTCGAACGAGGTTTCTACGCTCTCTTATTATTTTCTCCGGATACTTGCGATGGAGGAATTGGAAATGGAAAAATGTCTCTGAATGAATACTGTAATTTTCCTCATAATTTGTAAGTAGTATCTGTTTTTTTTTTTTCTCAATCGTTCAAGTCTCTTTTCCAAACTCCCATCGATTTACAGAGTTCACGGTGAACTTTGTGATTACTATTCGATCCGTGTACGCGTGAAATCATTGTACGAAGCAACGTTCGTCGAATTGCCAAGTAACCACGATGGATATCAATTGAATAAAGTGACTCATTCCAATTCCTCGATCATCGGGACGTCTGCACGGCCATCCGAACGATGACATTCGCTCTCGAGAACCATGATGAAGACTAAGTTTATCGAAGCTCCTTGCGACGAGGTGAAAATGTTGATCGAGAACTCTGAAATCGATAGACTGATCCTTTCGATTCTAATGCTATTTCTTTTTCAAACAATCATCTCATAATTACTTCTTACTATCGTTTGCAAAATTCCTTTTATTCGAACATCCTTCCCATCGAGTTCACACGATTCTTTTCCAAATCGACGATTAAGTTCCTCTTATTCATCCGGTTGTTCTCGATCTTCGTTCTCCACATCCTCCTCGCGACGCGCTTCTCGGGATACACTTTACTTTTTCCTTTTTCTTCGGAGACACGGGAGAAACAGAGAGATGTGAAAGAAAAATGAAAAAGAGAACGAGAGAGAAAGAGAGAGAAACTCGCCGTACACACACACACACAAACACACACACGCGAGAAAAGACACATATACACAAACAGAATATAATACTCCGCGCAAAAATGGGGTAAGAAACGAGAGATACAAGCGAAAGGGAAAATGGTACGCACATTGAGCCGAGTGAGTGATAATCCCTGTTTAAAAGAAGGAAAAAAAAAAAGAAAAAGAGTTCTAGTTAAGTGGAGATTTATCGTAATAAATATATACATAAATATATATATATATATAAATATAAATAAATATATAGATAAGTTGTTGCGTGACTCAGCGTGGAGCGTAAGTGAATAGGTATGCGAGTGAGACACGAGTGAATGAACTTTCAGAATGAAAGAGAGAGAAAGGGTGAAGGGGAAAAAAGAAAAAGAGGTAAGAGAGAGAGAGAGAATGATAGAGAAAAGGATAAAATAAATAGAAAAGCGAGAAACATACACAAAAGGAGTGCAAAGATGAAGTGGAAAAGATACGAATAAAGTTTAGAGAAAGAGGAAAGAGATGACACAAAGAGTCGTGTGAAATAGCCAAATATGACAAAGATGTTCTTTACATTTTTTTTTTTTTTTCGTTTCTACTATACTTTCATTTCTTCGTTTTATTTTATTTTATTTTATTTCCGGTTTTTTTTTTTCTTTTTCTATGTAGTTAAAAGACAACGTACAGGTTAGAGGCTGTACGTTGCGTTACGTTTTAAAAGAACGAGAGAAACTCTAATCTCTAACGCTTAGGATTAGGTCTCTTTTAGGCTAAACGTGAGAAAGTGGGGGGAGCAGTTAAATAAGTTAAATAAATAAATAAAACAGAGGTAATCGTATTCTCGATTGTTTCGTTTTGCGTGTGCGAGCGCCAGTACATGTAAATAAAAAAACGTAATAAGAAGGAAGAAGAAAAAGGAAAACATTTAGGAATCGACTGTTAGAAAATCGATTTCACCGAGCACAAAACCATGGAGAAGAGGGGTGGGAGGGGGGTGAGGGTTGAATTACAAACCGAACGCACCACGTTTACACGTTTTACGTGCGTGTGTGTTCTCATAGGAGCTGCAAAACCGAAAATAAACTCAGAACATACTCATATTGATTCTTGTAAACGTTTAAATTTAACGGAGAGAGAGATAGAAGAAAAGAGGGAGAAGAAAGGAGAAAAAAGCGAGCGTAGATTTTAAACGGAGACATACATACATATATATATATATATATAGAAACAAAGCGAGAAATCGTACGAAAGAGAGAGGGAAAAGGTTGAAAAAAGAGTGGATCATTTTCCAAGATAATTTTCTCCGTTCTTCAAGCGCAAAAATAAAAAAAAAAAACACAAAAAGAAAGAAAGAAATTTTCCCTGAAACGAGAAGAAGCGAATCTTCGTCTCTTCGTCGATCAACGTCGATTTCTCCGTGAGGGAGCACAGATTTTTTCTTCACAAGGCTCTCGAGATCGAACGTATCTCGATAGACGATATATATTGATAAATTAGGAAAACTCTGATAATGCTCGTTTACGATGGAACACGACGTTGAACGACGAATCTGAGAATCAGGCGAGAGAGAGAAAGATCTATCCCTGTATATTGTACACTGTAATTACAATTTATACTTACTCGTAATCGATACCTTTATCGGTAGGCTATTACAACTAGTGGCTAGCGTAAGTCAAGCTCAAATCTAAGCGAGACCCATTCGTCTTCGCGTCTTATTCTTCGTCACGAGTGCACAACTCCCTAAACTCCCCCATGATTTCCCATAATCGAACGGACAAAATCCCAGCCCGCCATCAACTCCATTTTTCTTTTCTGTTTTTGTTTTATTTTGTTCTTTTCTTTTTTTTTTTCTTTTTTAAATCATTCTCAACGAGCGTGTTCTCCGATTGCGTACGCCAGGCCTATCTGTAACCACGATTCCCACAATGGATTCACGGTGAACCAGGCTCTCTTTAATAGATTTCGTTTCCTCCTGCTCTGATTTCATCGTAGAACTGTGAATTTCATTTGAGATAACACGTACCGAGTGACCGATCAATCGCGATTCTCGAATTTGTATAATATCCAATTGCAATCTCGATTCGAATATTTAGTTTAGTTTGTTCGTCGAAAGCGCGGAGTGTTCGGCGAAGCTGCCTGAGTGAATTCGACGCGGAGAATTAACGCGTTGAACGTTACGCTAGATTTTTCCCGTGTAAGCTGTTCGATTCTCGAGAAATGAACAGCTTCAGATTCAGAAAGTAATTCAGTTTAAACAAAGACACGGCTTTTCTCTGCGAGTGTTACAATGTTACCACTTTCTTCGTTAAAATTATTGCAACGTTCTCCGTTAAATTTTCGAAACTGAGCCGTTTTGAACGAGAAAGCGGCTGAAATCTGCATGAGGCGATTGACGTGTTAAATATCAAAGAAATTGATGATTTTTTGGGTTAAAGATACTTTCGATAGCGTGTCAAATGCTCGAATTAACGATCGATTATAAATATCCTTCCTATTTGCTTCTGTGCGTCGAATTCCTTGATCACACTTGCTGCAAGTTTCGTTGGACACTCTGTTATATATCTACGAAAAGAAATAAAAGATTAAACAGAATGAATTGTTGTACAGAAGAAAGATGTAAGCGAGATTTTAGAAGTAGCCAGGAACGGATAGATTAGAGTAGTATCTGTTTCTGAGTGTTAGAGAAGAGAAGAAGAAAACAAAGAAGTCCTCGAGAAATCGTCTCGACGATTAGTAACACAGATACTAGTCTTCTTCATACTCCTAGTGACTTATACCGTTAATCAATTAAAACGCTTCGCCGCGTCGACGGGTTAGGATCAATGAATTGTACAAAGAAAAAACAAAACCGAAAAAAAAAAAAAATGAAAAAAGAAACGGAAAAAAAAGTATATCTAAAAGTACGAACGACGATCCTGAGCGATTGTATCATAAAAGCGCTCTCGAAGTCGGTTCGTCGGTCGCTCGGCGTGTCGCAAAACGCATCGTCCATGGAAATTTTTAAACGTTAAAGAAGAAAGAAAGGAAAAAATAGGAAAAAAGAAGGCGAACGGTCCACGTGTCTCACGTGCTCTTTGTTTCCTTTCGTTTTTCGCGTGTTCGAACGCGCGCGAAATCTTTTTCGTCGAGTGCTAGAGCGGGCAAAGAGTCGCATTTTGTAAAATAATCCAAGTACGATCGAATAACGCACCGTAACGTTATACATATATAAATATACGATTCTAATCTAACTATTATTAAAGGCAGTACCGTAAACGGGATTTTATGAAAATGAATTAAAAAGAATAAAAAGAAAAAAAACACGTGAATCTAGATGATCTTACATGACTTACGTAAAAAAAAAAATATATATATAAAAAAAAAACGACACATCTTTACGAGCAACATATCCTAGCATACTAGGCGGCGTGCGGCCTTCGTCCTGCTCGTGATCCTTCTCCGTTGGCTGAATTTTCTTTCAAAGAAACGATCGAACGAAGAATCGAGATTGGATGACACGCGACAACGCACACTTCCGCTCTCTCTCTCTTTCTTCCGATACGTCGTATCGAAGAAAGGATCACTACGAACGCGTGTGAAAGATCTTAGAGCCATCGAAACGGAGGATCGCGAGCGGTGAACACGGCCATCTTCTTTTTCTTTTCGAATTATCGCGAGAGGGAAAGAAAGAGGGACAAGCGAGAAAGAGAGAGAAAGAGATACTAAGAGTTTAAGGGATGTTCCATGACATTTTAAGGGCGTTACATTACGATTTATAAGTTTTCAACTTCTTTAAGAGCGATGAATGCGTGGATGACAGATTTCGGTGTATCGTGTGCTGAATGAGCGTGTTGATGATGAAACCTTTATTTTTTTTTTTGCGGAACGAACTCGTCGAATCGCCGCGAGGAACCTATGGGAATTTCGGGTAAGGATTAGAATAGAAGATCGGGCGATTCGATATTGTCGAAGTGTCGAGGTAAAAAAGTAACGATGCGGCGAGAAGATGAAGAGAGTGAAAGCGAGGGAAAAAAAGGAAAAGAACGATAACCAAAAAGATTGAAAGAGAAAGGGGAGAGAGAGAGAGAGAGAGAGAGAAAAGAAAAGAGGAAAAAGAGGAATATAGTGAACATCGTAAACAGCTATAAATGCCACCTGTTTTTCGCTTCTCTCGCAATTGTAAACGGATTCGCAACAGGAAACGCGTGCTCTGCGACTACAGCCATCGGTTTCCGGCTGCGAATCCCCCCTCAGAGTAAAAGAAAAAGAACAAAAAAAAAAAGAATAAAATAAAAAGGAAACAAATATATGCTAGTAAGTAGGCGTAAGCGATTTTGCGCCGAGAAAACGCAGGAGAGTTGAGCGTTGCATACACACACACACGCACACACACAGAGAGAAACACGAGACATACATGAACATCCGCGGATACACATTATTACACACGTACACACGCGAAATTGCGATGGAAATCGCGACGAAAGAAGCGAAGATCGAATAATCCGAATAGGAAGGGCGAAAGTAAGAAAACAGAAAGAAAAAGAAAAAAAAAATATAGAGAGGAGGAATTAAATATTAACGAAACTTCAGGTACACGAGGTGAAGAAAATGAAAACGAGAGAACAAGGATAACGATCAACTCGGAAACAGAAAAAGAAAAAAAAAAAAGAAACTTTAGTTGCAAAATACTGATAGGAGTACACGGGGTGTCGTACGGAACACCTTTATCATTGTCTGATTTGATGATATTTTGTAAGTCTGGACCAGTTGTTAGGTTCTTATTACTCCCATAGCGACTTCTTATGGCGTATTTTCTCTGTATATTGTCAATGTTTATTATTAAATATTTTTCAAATAAACCGTCGGATCTTTTTCTTTCTTATCCCCGTTCCCATTATTATCTTCCTCAAATAAAAAACAGAAATTTCCCGCCAAAACTTACCTTCTATTAAACCAAAAAAAAAATAAAAAAATAAAAGAGAGAGAGAGAAGAAAGAAAGAATTCAGAGAGACAGTATGTTGCCCTTAAAAATAGCCCATTACAGAATCTCTTTCAACTTGTCTGCCAGATTCGCCGTAAGATAAATTCCTGAGAGACAGGAGGCGTCTTGGGAATTTGTAAAAGTGTTAGCCAAGGGAACAGTGCCCGAAGGAATTCACTTTTCTAGAACAGGCGGTCTTACGTTTCCGGTGAAAGAAGAACAGTCCGCATAGCCAGCTAAGAACGAGATCTTTTTTTTCATCAGTGACTCATCGCGCACATGGAATTACCATTCGCTCTCTGTTCGACATTCGGCCTCTCTCTGATCTGTCAGTAAGCCGCGGACCGTCAAGCTGAAAGGCACGCGTACTCTTCTCGCGGCGCGATCAACGCACACGTGCGTGATAAAAAATATAGATCCTCGGAAGTAGACAAGTGGTTCCCCAGACATTTCAGAACTTTACCGCTGGATGAATCGTTGCACCGAGGGTAGAGGTGCATCGTTAAACCCTTTACACGCTTGAAATTTTTAATCTCCACTTTTTGCATTAAGTGTAAAACTTGAATTACTCCCTGATAAGATGAGAATTTAAAGCAGAGTTTAAAGTTGATTAAGCCCTTTACACACTCGAAATTTGAAATTGTCACTTTTCATGCTGAGTGTAAACTTGAAATTCTCCCTCGTCAAATGGGAATTTAAAGAACAGTCTTCTGATTAAGCCCTTTATACACTGGGAATTTGAAATTGTCACTTTTCATGCTGAGTGTAAACTTGAAATTCTCCCTCGTCAAATGGAAACTTAAAGCAGTCTTTTGATTAAGCTCTTTACACACTCGGGGAATTTGAAATTGTCACTTTTCATGCTAAGTGTAAATTTGGAATTCTGCCTCGTGAAATGAGTATTTAGAGCACAGTCTTTCGATTAAGCCCTTTACACACTCGAAATTTGAAGTTATCACTTTTTGTATGAAGTGGAACTTTACCTCAAAATTCAAAACGCAACGTTTTAGGATTGGAAGAAATTGGTGGATTTTCTATGACGAATTTTTTTATAATTTTAAGTAGCCTTTAGAAAGTATGAAAGTGTCTTAACAACGATTACTATGTCCAACCTTTCAAATGGAAATTTAATTTCTAAAAATACTACTTAAATGGTAACTAGTGAATTTTCGTTTCAAGCGTGTAACAGGCTTAAGTCGCGCTTTCCACCGGCACGTTTCATACCCAAAATTCACCAACACCTCTATAAATTAACTTCAAAATAAAATTCTTTAAAAACACTACCTCAATCTTCGGGCCATATTTAACCACGTAAACGCATAAAATCCGTATTAAAACGAAATCCAAAAGGAGAACAACCTTTCAATTTCTAATATAGAAATACAAATGACGACAAATGACGAAAAAATTCATTCGCGCGTAACACTCAAGCATCAATCACAATTTCGCCCGAGGTGAAACAAGAACGATTGCGTGGGATGACGTATGAATTTGTCCAGTGGAATATTAAGCACCTAGTCATCATCACGTTATCAAAAAAAAAAAAAAAGAAACAATAAAAGAACAAACTACCAATCGTACAATGAAACTACCAAACCATCGTCTTAAATCACGTTCGTTATAGTATCTTCATTTCGCCATTCGAGGAAGAAAAAAGAGAGAGAAAAAAAAGGAAAAACGAATGAATCTCGCCGATGGAAATGCAAAAGTGAAGGCACGCGTTCGGAAGCGAGGAAACGGGACGTAAATCATTCGCGAAACGGTGACATAACAGAGACGCGGGACAATAGAGACGGCGTATAAATTATGGTAACAAGCCGCGTCGAGGAATTTTGGCTGTGGACATGTAAGTGCTGTGTTGTTGCTTTACTTTGCCACTTAGCATATCTATGACTGGTGCTTGATTGTGAATTTCAATCAATCGTTTATACAACGAACCACTCTCGATGCTACTTTGCTTCTCTTCTACATTCTTTTCTTCTTTTTCCTGAAGATGACGGACAAGCAAAGCTAATGGTGGCAAACAACTTCTACGATCGTTAATTAATACTAAGAACGATCGATAGTCGACGTTTTCTTCGATGCTTTTTTTCACGTCGAATTTTTAATTCACATCGAGATTAATGACTTCTTTCTTCGGCGGAGCTTTTGTTTGAAGTGCAGCGGAAAAGGTTGACACGATAATTTAACCCTTTTAATGTCGAACAATGATATATTGTTGTTAACAACGTTTGAGAAAAATGTTAACGACGATATATCGTTGCGTATATACTTTATTATTCGCATCGAAGCTAAGTAAATTATTTGTGTGAGTAATAGTAAATAAATATTACACATTTTCTATAACCGGATGATTATAAATGTTTATAATAATACTAGAATATTATTTCAGTGATGTTATAGTAGCTACACTCATCATTTGTTTTGTAATCCTTCTGATATTTGCACATCATGAGATTATCATTTAGTTTTGTACTTTGATATTGGCAATTTTGTTACAAATAATTGAGAATGTATATTTATACTTTATACTACATGTTCTAGATCGAACTATGATGTATATTTGTCGAATACTGTTTATAAAAGAAAAAAGTATGTAATATAAAAATATATAAAAGATATAAAAGAACAAATATATGTTCTTATTTGTCACTGTTTATAAAAGAAAATTGATTTTTCCATTTTTCCTAATGATTTCGAATAAATATTAAAATACAATTGGGATTAATTTATTCTCCCTTTATTTCATAATATGTTCCTTTTTGAATTTTGTAAATATTATTGTTACTTTTTCTTTTAATGATACTTTTTTTTCAAACCGTATTAAATTATATCGAATTGTATGGTATTCTTCGCTTAGGTACAATTCTTTCGGTTGGCACTAAAAGGGTTAAACGGTTAAGTGTCCGTTCGTTCGTGAGATCGCTGCTTTTCAATTTAGACTCCGTGACTTTAGATTTATCAGTAAATAAAGTGGAATTAGTTTTGTTTTTTTTTTTCTTTCAACAGTGTTTTAAAAGAGAAAAATTCAGTTTTCGATCTGATGCTTTTATTTTCGTCCGAACGAGATTTTTCACGATAGAACGTATCGATTGATAGTTTTATCGAACGCATCGCGAAGTTATAGACGCGGAAGATATTTTCAACAGCCACGAATGTTACGTCGAATCTGCTGGACCAGATGAGATGGAAACCTATCGTTACGTCACGGTGCAAACGGTGAAAACAAACGCGCTATTCCCAGCTCACGTGTATAATACTCTTTCGCTAAAGGTTAAACAAATTGCTCGAGTTTGTATAAATTTCACGCACGGCCGAGTAAGATAAACCGATGACGCGGAATCACGGACTCGGATTTTGTTGAGAAAATAAAAAATTCTACGAACCTTCTCTATTATTAGAAAAAAAAAAAGAAAACATGAAAAACTGTAAACGGGAAATGTTTCAGAATTTTTCATCTTCTCCGCATGAATGAAAAATAAATTCCAAATCTCAAATAGAAAATTATTATATTTGAATTTCCAGGAAGGATATACAATTTTTTATATACATATTTCTTTTGCATGAATGAAAAATAAATTCCAAATCTCAAATAGAAAATTGTATTTGAATTTCCAGGAAGGATATACAATTTTCTATATATATATTTTGTATATAATTACACACAGGAATAGAGAATTCAACGATCTACGAGAATTGCGCTGAAGCAAATTTCTAAAAACTATGCTAAATTTGAGAAAAATATAGTACGTAAAAATTTTCGGAACGATTGAAATAAAAAGCGTGAAAATTCTCTAAAAATTCTCTTACTGTCAATAACATCTTGGTATCCTCTTGGAATACTGTCAATTAATCTTCTATTATTATTATTAATTTATTACTGGTTATTAATTTTCTATTATTAATATTCTCAGATACGATCCTGATGAATAATTCGAATTTTGGTGGTTTCATATGAGATTAAGTTTGGGTGATTGTACAAAACATTAATCTTTTTATATTCATCCAGTTTTATGACAACATTATAGCTAACATTGTATTTTCTAAAATGCCTCGATACTTTAATCGATCCATTTTACCATTAATATGGCAAATAGGACCAATACCACGTGAAAAATTCTCAAACCATTAAATTAAAGAATTTAATTCTACACCTAATATTTTCTTTATCACAACTCCGAAAGAAATATGCAAAATTGAATGGAACACAAGAAACGCTGTCGCTTGGAAACATTCTGTACATGAAAACACCATATTTTCAGGTAAAAACTGATAAAATGTATCAAAGCAAAGACGTTTTTTGCTGAAACACAATTTCGAAAAAATGGACTTCTGCAAAAATTACACGTTTCTACGGATTCTTCCGGTATCCGCGAGGAGGAACGATGAGAACTTCCGGTTCACCGGAAACGAGGAGTGTCTGATAGAGTTGGTGAACATCTGTGTCCCTCTAATCGCGATCCTCGTCGCTTCGATCGTCATTCTCCAGCAGAAATTCTGTGAGAGAAAGAAGTAAGCTTCAAAAAACCAAAAAATAAAAACAAAAACACTGAGATTTCAATTTCACGATAAAAACACTCGATCGATTAATTTCTCCTAATCGACAATGATCAATTACACGCGAATAAATTCTATAAAAATATTCTTCTTTCTTTTCTACACTTCACTTAACGGAGAGCTGATAACAGAAAGGTTTTAGAGGCTTATTTGAACTGGGATTTTGCAGTCACTGATACCCCATGCACCGATAATAATGACAGAGTCTGTGATGTCACGTTTTCCAAAGTTACTCTCGATAAGATTCGAATATTCGCGCGAACAACTGTATTTGATTCAGATGTAACAATGTTTATCGTTCCTTTCAACGTTCTAATTTTTATATGAAAAGTTAAGTTAGTACTAGTTTGTAGGTTTAGCTAGGTTCAATTAGGACAAGTTTCAATTGAAGCGAAGTGTCTCACGTTTGGGTTGCCCCATGATTCAGAGGAGGGCTATTCCATTCCGAACAATTTGCTCCAATTAATGGGTCGAATGTTTATCGAGCTTATTAATTTCTTCACCTTCGGTTCACCCTTTCTTACGACAACAAATTATACGATCAGTATTTAAACCTATTTTCGATCAGTATTTAAATCAACTTTCGGTCAGTATAAAAATACTAATTGGTCAGTATGTAAATAAAAAAAATGGTCAATACATAATTTATTTAAATACTGACAATTTAGTATAAATTCTGAGTAAAGGATACTGACCAGATTATTTAAATACTGACAAAAAGGGATTAAAATACTGATCAGTAAAATACAAGCCCTTTTTTAGGTGGAATTAAACGCGATTTATCGATAGTTTATCCTTAAAAAATCTTTTCTCGGAAGACGTCGACATTTGGTATCCTTCAACCGGATGGTGAATAATTCGTTCCTTTCGCGAGAATTCAGTGAATTGTTTATGCACGTTAAACAATTACAACTCAACGTGTTGGGATTCGTGGAAAGGAGGCTGGCACCATAAAACTTTCATACTGTTTTCCAGACCACTCGTGACACTTCCATTGTCCTCCGGTATAACAGACCTTAGAATTTTTCTCGGTACAACTGACTTATCTCATTCGCAACTGGTGTACTTTCCAAACAAACGGCTTAAACTGTATCGTTAACGATATAAAGTCAATTAGTTCTGGCTAAGTCAAGATGTGGCTCTTGCGAGAACTGTAAATATGGGGAGGATTCGTAGGAAAAATGTCGAACGTTTAGCTGAGACTTGTATCCTCGTTTGTAAGATAAAAGAAATATAATTTCTTCTTTAAAAAAAAGAAAGAAAAAGATATGAACCTCGAAACATCAAAATGGGACATGAATAAATGTGTCACAAACTCCCGTTACTGATTTTTCGAGAAAAAAACAAGCTTTCGTGAAATGTTCTTGGATCAATGAAATACTTAAAGTAACATAATGTAATTAATATTTATTTTACATAAAAAATAGAATAGTTTCGACAAAATTTGGCAACACAAATGTAATTTTATTAATAAATTTTACTAATAGAACAGAGATCCTTCATTATTACACAGAATAAAATTAATATTTCATTTAATAAATACAAATTTCTAAAAGTTACTAATAAAAATGATAAAAGTGACTGCTAATAGAGATACTTCGCTATTACACTGAATAAAACTAACGTTTCATCCCATAAATGAAGATTTCTAGACGAAAGAAGCTATATCCGCAGATAATTCTCCTTTTTTTCTGAAATCGAAAATCCTCCGCTATTATAATAAAAAATATTAACGAACATTCAGTACGAAAAATCTTATCACCACTTCTAACACAGTAAAAAAATAGTACGTACGAAGATTACATTACTATACCAATACTCCAACGATGCTGTGCTTTTATTTTCAATAAAATCCAAGATAAACCATTATTATACCAAGTGTACGTAAACTTTCAAGCACAAAATCTACTTGCACGTAATTTTCCACAGCAATAAAAATCTTACAAAGTAGGATTACCATAAAAGAGTGTGTGTATATGAAAAGTAGGATGAAAAAGTGAAGGAAAGGAATAGCATAATCCTAAATAAGAATATCCAACGTATCCGTTAACCAAGAAGAGTAGCGAGATCCGTGGATTAAGCGTATCGCCAAGAAGGCTCGGATTAATTAACAGAATAATTTATGACACGTGCTCCTTGCTATGGTGTTTGCAACACCTACACACACTTTCCCGTTTTCGCGTCACGTTGCTTGTTCGAGGAATCTTAATGATGTTAAATAAGATGGCCACGCTCGGTTTATCCTCTCTGTATAAAAACTAATCGATAGGCGTCGCCTTGAATTCGATCTTCGCCGAGCAACCGATTTCTATCCGTCGAATTATTCGACTAAAATTCCAAAGTGTCTCAAATAAATCTGAAATAAAATGAAATTGAACGGAAGTCGAGAGACAAGTTAGAGATAGTAAATTACATGCTCTGGATCAATTTCTCAAGGATTGATCAATGAAAAATTACACTACCGTTCGACGAAGGTGGTAATTACCGGACAATTAGCCTCGTTGATCGATTTCATTCGATTTCGACGAGACTTTGATAGATTTCATACGGAAATTGGACGAATAAGTGAAGATTTTTAGTAGAATTCTCTGTTGAATCATCGCTGGAGAAAATCGTGAAATTGAAATCTAGTTTAACCCTCTAATTTCTAGCTAGAGTCGCTATAAAACATATATCTCATAATTTTTTAATAAAATTTTTTTATTAGAGTGTAAACCAAACTTCCGTTGTAACGAAAAATTGCACATGCTTGGACGTTTTTTTCTTTTTTTATAATCAAAAGGAATAACGGACTTCAGATTCATTTTTCTCGAGCCCAAATTAGTCTATTCTGATTTTTTGAGATCAAACAAAAATTGTAGTATTAGAGGATTAATACTTTCTTCTTTTTTTTTATTATTAACCCTCGAAGAGCTGACGCTGGGTCACTTCTGACCCATATTGGAATTTTTATTAGACAGATTTTACACTCCAATCTTTGTACAGATTGTATTCCGAATTAACCCTCTCGCAGATCTTATTCAACCTTTTACTAATCGAATACACCACTTCACAGATGAAATTTACCATTTTGTAAATTAAAAATTCGTAACTTAAAAAAAATTAAGCTTTTTTACAAATTTATTTTCTCATGATTAAACGTCAAACGAGAAACTACAGCGTAACATTTTTCTTTTTCCATGCAGAGGTAATGGAAGACGTCTTCCATTTCACACAATTAGAACAGCGTTGTGTATAGCAGAATTAGTAGTGCTTTTTCTGGAGATAAGCGAATCCTTTCTCACGACAACTTCGTACTCCTCGATCGTTACATTCGTAGCTATTCTCTGTTGTTGGATCCTTCATCAAGAAACTGAAACTACAGCTGGCTACGGTGTCGTTTTCACAGCTGGAATCTTCGCTACGATCAGCTTATCAGAAACGTGGAAATTTACATATTTTTCTAGGTCAGTTTTGTTTAATTCTAGTTTGATAAAGGAGGACGATGTTTGTCTAATTACATTTTGATAAAGGAGGATGTTAAAAAAGTGTGCGCCAAATTTGTAACCCTTTAAGCACCGAAAATTTTCAAGCATCATTCTGTAAGCCTTAAGTTATCACAAACGCATAATTATTTATAGCAAATGTGATAAGAAAGTTATAAAACAATGTAAATAAAGTTGATGATACTCCGAGAGATGAATGAAACTTTCTTTCTAGTTCAAACAACCATAATTTCGAAATGAATGCAAGAAATTCAAAACTTCTAAAGCTACTTTATAAAAGAAAGGCCATTTTGTAATCCAACGATAAAATGGTTGATATTCTAGGTCCTATAATTATTAAAATTATCTCTAAAAATCATAATATTAAACACAAGAATTCATTTGTTAAATGAATATTTATATTTATATATTCAATCCTGTATAAAATTACTATTGCTGTAATTAATTTAATTATTACGAAAGAAAAAAAGATTATCTTATTATCAATTATAATAAATATATTTAATTCCATTGAACGAATATTCATTATTACTCATTCAATGATAACAATTCAATTTATTGAAATTGAATAATCTGCAAAAATTATAAATTTCGTTAATACCAATAAATATTCTTATTATTATTTTTACGATAATTTGAAATAAAAGAATTACACCTTTGACAAGAATTAACATCCTCCTTTCGAACGTTTCAACGGATAGTGTAATAATAAATGTACTTTAGATATGGATTGTCGGTGAAACATGTTCGAGTGACGACCACAGTGATCACTGCTATAATTTGTAGTCTATTGGCCATTTTGGATTCGTACACGGTGTATCTTACGGTAAGCTTTTCTATTATCATAAATATAGTATAAATTCGTAGCTACATTTTTTATTCTTCCCATTAAGAACACGTTTTAATCGTACGTAGCCAGACATGTAAATGAAAATTGACTGCTTCTTACGGTTAGCAATCGTTGCAACGAATTACACCGCAACGTTTACAACGTTATCGAGAAGAGCGGCCTAACTAGCTACTTCACGGCAAATCGAGTTGGCAAACATTTGTTTTACATTTACTCAGCTTGTTTGAATAATAATGTTTATTATCGTGAGCCTCCGAGAGCATAGAAGAGTCCAGGGCTTATCGAGTGGTAGCACGAACTTTTCTCGCTTGTTAAAACTAGATCGCAAAAATAGACCTCGTTCTACGCCTCTGTTCGATATTCAACTTCTAGGAAACACCGGTAAAGTATTTCGTTTCTCACGAGGGAACAAACAACTCGAGATCGAAGCAAACCGATGATAAAATCGGTTCGAAATTGATAACGATCGAAATGAAACTTGTAACGCTGTTCACGCTAATAGTGAAAGAGAAACTGCGATATGAGCTGTTAGATTTATTCGAATTTTAATCGATGAATGCACAGGTGAAATGAAAGTAATTGTGCTTGAGAGAAACTTGGAAGAATTCAACTTCAGCGCAAAAGCTTCGAGCGCAAAAGCTTCGAGCGCAAAGGGTTAACGCGTTACTCGTCGGTATAAATCAGTTTCTTTCATCGATAGAAAAATTGTTAATAAATGAATAGAAAATTATATTGTTCCCTTAACTTTCTGCGAACTGTTACCAACCCTTTGTGCTTTCAGTATTTCTTTTTTATATAAATTTATTCATTTTTATTTATTTTACTAAGCTGCTTTACTTCAACGTGAATGAAATTCAAATCAGATTAGAATAATATTGATATATACTTTGACTGGAAAAGGCGTATACGTAGTCTCTTATATATATATTAATACATATGTACCGTGAAATTTTTGCTTAGTACATTACGCTTTTTGTTATCGTATGTCGAATATCAGTGAAAACAAGTGTCATTTTCTATCGTTATCAATCACCGCTAATTCCAACTCACTCTCCTGATAAACGAATCTTACTCTCAGTAAGTAATTATACCGCGTTGAATAAATTTCTCAGGCTAAAGGGAGGTTAGCATAAATCACGTATAATTATACACGCGTCAAGTGTTGTAGGCTCTTTTTAAACCCCTAAAGTAGACCCCTCGATAGCTAAGTGAAGTCAGGATTCCATGAGCTGAGTTCGCTCGAAATATATTTCGCGTGTGCACGTTGTTGCCTCCTTGACCCAGTAAAAACAACCGGCTGGAGCATGCAAATAGAGCCGCATCTTAACGCGCCGCCACGAATAAGTCAACTACGATTCTCGGTTTCCCCCATCTAGACGAGAGTTAAGAGGAGGAGGTACTTGATCGAACGAGGGGAAAAACGGAGAACGGTGTACAAACACGCGGAGGTGACGTTCCTCGACAGGATCACCTTTCATTGGGTGATCAAGCTGCTATCCAAGGGATACGGAACGCCCCTGGACAACCACGACCTGGGACAACTTCCGGAAGAGGAATCCGCTGGAAGACAGTTTGAGAAGTTTCGAAAAGTTTACGAGAAAGACTGGGTAATCGAAGAGTACATTTCCTGCTTCCGATAAATACTTCATTGACACGTCACGTTTCGAAAGCGATTACAATTGTATTAGAATTGTACAATAGAAAATAGAAATGTATTGGGTGGAGAAATTAATTCTTCCCGACTGGAGTTACACATTTCACGTCGAAATAATCGCGATGGTATTTGCTAGCTGCTAGAAAAATGGCAAAAGATCGTCGATAGTAATGGAAACTATTTCGACAACCGTTCAGTTTTCATCCTTTTCAGATAAAGTTTTTATTGTATCCAAAAGTCGGAAAGATTTATTTCCACGCTTAATAAATGTGTAATAAAGAACATGAATATGTAAAATACACCCATACCTAGCTTTACTGCCTAGATATGTTCTGGAAAAGTTGGCTGTAAAGCGAAAAGCCGTATAACGAATCGATTATTTTGATACAAACCCATACAAACTCAATTTACAGCATTTTTTTTTATAAAAAATCGTATAACGAAACATTGTAGACTGTAAATCGAAAAAGTACCATAATTAAAAGAGACACTATTGCAATTGAAAGTTCCTGATTGTGCTTAGAAGTATGTTCAATCATTGACTAAATCACGAAATCTTACAATTCACAATTTTTTTAAATTTTATAGAAAGAGTAACACTGTTTTAATTAACTTTTTATGATTGACACATTATCATAGGCAGTATTGCAATTGGAAGTTCCTAATTGAGCTTAAAAGTATGTTCAATCATTGACTAAATAACGAAATCTTAAAATTCACCATTTTTTTTAAATTTTATATAAAGAGTAACACTGTTTTAATTAATTTTTTACAATTGACACATAGTCATATTTTACCCGGACTTTCGCAGGAGAAGCACAAGAAATTATCGTTATGGAGATGTTTCTGGAGAAGAATATGGTGTCCCTTTGCAATTGGAGGTTTATTGAAGTTAATGGGAGACGCTGCAGCCCTCGTGGGACCAATGTCGATCTCCAAAATTCTAGATTACGTTTCAGCTTCTCAAAATAAAACGTTGAATCTTATGAATCCTACGGTAGTCGATCTCTTCATTGATAATCTTTCGTTTAAAAATATATCCATGTATTCGAACGTACAATTTTTCCAGGGAGTCATGACATTTCCGGAGATATACCAAAATGGCTACTTTCTAGGTCTTCTGGTATTCTTCTTCGCTTTATTGCAAAGCACTTTGAGCCAGGCCTCCACTCATATCCTTTGCGTTGAGGGGATCCGCTTGAAAACTTCTCTTCAGGTACACTTAGAGCTCGAAAATAGCTAACTATCGAGAATTATGGTTAACTTGGTATTTTTTTTAAGGCACTCTTATACGATAAAGCGTTACGTTTATGCTCGTGGAGTATCGAGGAAGAAGAGAATCCATTGGATAAGGAGAAGGAACAAGATAAATTTCAACAGTCCGCTGATATTGGCACTTTGACCAATTTGATATCGGAGGATGTTTATAATATAATGAGCTTCTTCTGGATTGGACACTACACCTGGGCAATTCCGTTGAAGGTAAAATTATCGAATTACAGTAGAATTTTCTTCTTACAACAGGAATTTCGTTCTCGTACAACGCGTTAAATAATAAAATTCAGGTATTCCGTTTTAATGGAATAAAAGCGTAAAAAAATAGCATGAAAATTAAATCTGCTTCAGTTCGGCATTACACCTATTTTTTTTTATTGATTATAAATACACGATAAATTTGTTTAATTATTTATTTCATTAACTTTCTATGAAATAGAAAAGATTTTATTACACACGTTAATAAAATGTTTTTTTTTGTATTTTTAATTAATAGCATATATTCACTTTTTTGATTAAGGCCTAATTATTTCTTTTGTTAATTTTCTGTGAAATAGAAAAGATTTTATTACACAGATTAATAATACTTTTTTTTTGTTTTTTAATAATGCTGTTTGTATTTAAAAAACTCTCCTATTGGATAAAACATAGAAAATGGAAGTTGGCGTGGCAAAAAATCATTCGAAACACGTTACTTTAGACTATATACGAGAAAAATTCTAAAATTCTTAAATACTATGACACTAATATTCTACGAGATTTAATTTTCAGATCACTGTTATAATTTTCCTCCTTTACACTAAATTGGGAGTCAGCGCTATCATTGGTGCACTCTGTTGCATACTTATAATAACGCCATTGCAGCTGATACTTGGGAAGAAAATGTCTGAAAATTCTAAATCGATCTCTGTATGTTATGTATTTTCTCTCTCTCTCTTCTTAAAATCAATCAAAATTTCTACAACCCTAAGAATTTGTGTTTTTAGAAAATTAGCGATGCCAGACTGCGTTTGGTGAATGAGATCTTCCAAGGAATAAGACTGGTGAAACTGAGAGCTTGGGAGAATATCTTCGAGAAGAAAATAAAGAATACAAGAGACGGAGAGTTGAAAATGCTGGACAAAGATTCGATTTATTGGACTCTTATCAGTAAATTCAATCACTCGATGAATTAAACGAATTTGTTTAAAATAAACAGAACTTAAATCGTGAAAATTGATTTTTCGTTTATTAGATTTCCTCACGCATGCTTCTTCAGTGTTAACGACCCTCTTCACCGTTGATGCTTATTTCTGGTTGGAAGATCGAAATCTCGAAGCTGGGAACGTGTTCGCGAGTTTGGCTTTATTTTCACAGCTCACAGTTCCGCTTTTAATCTTTCCAGTTATGATTCCCATCATCATTAACGCCAAGGTGCAGAAAATCGTTCAATTTCCATTGATATTTTAAGAAGGTGTCGATTTAAAGTTATTTCTATTCAGAACTCTACTCAAAGGATAGAGGAATATCTTCAACTACCAGAAATCGAGAATATCTTACCAAATCCTGAAGAAAAAATGGAAGTTTCCGGATGTGCAACGTCGAGGAATAATTCTATCGATGAGAATACTGTGAGTAATTTAAAATACCGAATTATCCCAAATCTTTCTTTTCAACCCTTTCGTTACGACAGATTTTGAGAAGACTTTATACATAAAAATTATAGAAATTATTTAATTTCGAAATTCTTCAAGATGGAGACCATGAAGACGCACAATGCTCCTACATTTGGTTCTCTCGACAGTATAAAAGAGGACGAAGAGGATGGTCAATCTTGCGGTTTGAGAGAATTCAAATTAGAGATCGATTCTTCAGTGGACACAGTGTTCGAAAAGGATCCGGAAGTTCCTGTACTCAGCATGAAATCATGCGGATTTTCTTGCGGCACTGTCGAGAGTTTGTTATCGATCGCTGATCTAAGCTTCCCACGCGGTAATTTCAAATTAATCCTTGGCACAAATAGTAAGAAATATTAAAAAAAAAAAGAATCTGAAAGATATTCTACTTGTTAATATTCAACTTCAGGTCAGCTGACATTAATCGTTGGAAAAATAGGAAACGGAAAAACGTCGCTTCTGTTGGGTATGTTAGGGGAGATCCAAAAAACAACAGGAACGATCGAATGGGCCAAGTAATAAATTGCAAATCTCGCAAATATGATACAACAGTGGCCGCAGAAATTGCACCACTTTGAAAATGTGGAAGTTTTTCATTTACATTAAAGAAAACATACGAATAACTCGAGAGAAAAAGTTTATAAACGATGCACACTTTGTGCATGCAGAAATGAAGAAAAATTAGTCAACTTTAAACATTATGAGCTATTCTAAATGTTACTTTTAAAATAATTCAGCACGTGAAATTACGAAAAACTATTAGGAGACCGCGTTAAAATAATTTACAATGTACCTAAAAATTCGAAAAACTGTGTTTTTAAAGAGTAGTGCAATTTTATCGACCGCTACTTGTAAATAATTTCCCTGTGTGATAATTTTCAAATTGAAATACCATAAAACAGAGGTTCCAAGATCGCCTACGTAGCGCAGAAACCCTGGCTTCAAAACACCACTCTGAGAGACAACATTCTCTTCGGATCACCGTACAAATTAAGAAGATATAGAAACGTACTAAAAGCCTGTGCTCTGCAACCGGATGTAGACATACTTCCTGGTCGCGATTTAACGAGGATAGGCGAGAAAGGGATCAATTTGAGCGGAGGACAGAAACAACGTGTGACTATAGCTAGAGCACTTTACAGCGACGCAGATGTAGTAATAATGGTTAACAAAATTCCCTTAAAAAATATAACAAAAAATTTGCTCAAAGAATAGAGCAAATTGTTATAATTTCCAGGATGATCCATTGTCCGCGTTGGATCACCAAGTCGGCCAGCATATCTTCGACCAAGGAATCCGGAAGTTACTGCTGAGAAGTGGTCGTACGGTGATCATGGTGACTCATCGATTGGAATTACTATCGACTGCTCATCAAGTACGTGATGTGATAAATTAATTTTCCAAATGTAGGCAATTTTAAAAGCTTTATTAATTGGCAATTAGTATTGTTTATGGCTTTCGAGTGTAAGACGTGTCCAGGAAGATAAGTCTCCCAACGTTTCGCTAGCATTGCAGCTAGCTTCATCAGAAGTCTGAGAATCTTTCGTAAAACTCAGTATCAGAGCGTCCTCAGACCCTTGATGAAACTAATTGCAATGCTGGCGAAAGCCTTAAACAATACTAATTATACTGAACCGGGCCATGAAAGCCTCAAAACTCTCATCTAATTGGCAGAGACAAAAAACGCCTACGTTTGACGTATGGTTAAAAATCAAATGGGCGATGGAAAAGATATAGAAAAGAGTGTGTTGCAACGTAGAACGGACGTTGGAGAAAATAAATAGAGACTGTGTATCAAACTACCCTATCTGAATCCCTCAAATGTCCCATAGATCTTATCCATCCTACACAAACTACATACGAAATTAATTTCTACAATTAAGGTTGTCGTTATGGATGGTTCTCGAGTGAGAGCAGTTGGAACGAAATCAGCAATTGAAGAATCCGATCCAGAATTGGCGCTGGAATGGAGGAAAACAGCAACGAGGAAGGACGAAGGAGCTCGTGCTCATAGAACAGCTAAAGACAGATGGTCTCTGATCAGATTAATATCTAGAATAGGTATTAACGTGAAGAAGAAACAACCTGAGGATGGATCGTGGATTACCGATCAAGATGCTCATGTGGTGATGAATTCTTCTCCTTTTTCTTCAGTTTTTCTTCTTTTTTAACCCTTTAACTGCGGGTACTTTTAGCACAGCCGATCGCTCTAAATGTAGAAAAAAAAATTTTTACTAAAATCAAATCATAATACTAGATAATATAATTCTAATTATTTTATAAATTACAAAAAGTATACAAAGTAAGAAAATATCGTACAATAAAGCGTAAACATACAAGTTGGGTATAATTTTAGTATGTGGTTTATAAATCACATCCGCTGTTGAAAGGTTAATAGATCAATTTGGATGTTTCTTATTTTAAAGAATTTTTTTGTTCATAGAATCCTCCGGGTTTTGTGCCGCTCAGAATGCGACGAACCACACTTTCCGGATCGAGATATTTGTCGCACGATCTGACGGATCTTCCGGTGCCAACGGAAGAGTGGAACGTGATAAAGAAGAAATTCAAATGGCATCGAAACACTGTCAGATCGACGAGTCTACAGCCACACAAGATACCACCGCCTGTTCTTCGTCAGAATAGCACTCCAATTATTCTTGAGAGTCAGTACGTCGTCCCTAGGTAGGCAATTGAAGTAGAACAATATTATGGAGCTGGTTTTCATTGTTGGATTTCTAACAGGAAGAGAAATAACACTTTCGATGGTGGACAACGGAGCAATGTTTTCAGGCAACTGTTTTCCGGCGGGTGAGTTAGATAACTACAATTAATATTCGAACACTCTTTGAAATAGATTAAATTCTTTAAAATTGGACCAAACGTTGTGACTTTTTTTTTTTGGAGGAGTTAGAAGGATTAGTTTACTAAATGATGTGCGTAACAAATTTTGAGAATATTGTAGTTGGTCGAAATTAGGAAGAAAATAGTAAACAGAAATAAATAGAAAATAGGAATAGGTCGCCTTTTTGCAAATTTTTTATTTCAGCCTGTAATGAAAATTTTTAAAAACATGTGTCTTAGATTTATGTGGAACTTGATGAATGCAGAAACAAGCGAAAAGTATTGAAAGTTATAAGAAACTTTCGATTTATTGCAATATTATGGAATATTAGGTTCTCGCCATTTTTAATCGCTTTGTTAGCGTTAATCGATTTCGATGAAATTTTCAGCACATATATAATTGACATAAATCTACAAAACGCATATTTAAAATTTTAGAAATCAGTAAAATTGAAATTTTTCAAAATTTTTCTGTACCCATTTAATAAACTAATTTTTCTGATTTCTTAAGAAAAAAGGGAAACTCAATTCCTTGGGTCTAATCGAAAAAATAAGTTACTCTGTTTTAAAGAAAGTCCAAATGTTAATGAGAGTTACTGTGTACAATTAAATTATTTTTATTTCAATATATTTCATTAACGTGAATTTAATGCATTTTAGAATTGTCAGCCCACATCCCGATGACGTGCTGGGGAACAGAGACAAAAGTGTTCTGAGAAGATTAATACCCTCCAGTTCGAACAGACAGGGTCACTATAGTGTGAAAAAGTAGAAATAACAATTATCAATCTTTCCTATTTAAAACAAATTACAATTTGTCCACGATAATTTTGATTACTTCTCGCAGGACTAATCAGGAACAGGAGAATGATCCTTTCCCAGTCAAACGATTGATCTCCATCGAAGCAAAAGGAACAAACGAGAACGACGAAGTCGAAGGAAGTTAGTTGTACATTTCAGAAAGAAATATATTCAGAAAGAAAACATATACAAATCTCTTAAACACTAAAATGACTAATTTTCTAAAACAAAATTTACTAAACTTATTTCACTCCTAAAAAATTAAATAAAAATCATACGCTTTGAACAAAAATACAGAAAAATTGCAAAGATTCTATCAATTGAATTAGATTTCGAGGGACTCAGGTGAAAATTGCTTGAGACATTGTACTTTTGCAGAAATCTGCGACACAAAGGAGCAAGAAGACTCTCAGCGAGAAGAGAACAGTGGAAAACTCACCAGAATGATTTTCTTCGACTACACAAAAGCTGGTGGTTGGCTGTTAAGCCTAACTTACATAGTGGTAGCGATTTCCTGTCAGGCTTTACGAGTTTACATCGATCTTTGGTTAAGTCGATGGACAGATAAGGATAATACAAATCCCATTCAAGAAAATAACAATGTAACAATATCGAAAATCCACTCTAATAATTCTCATTACTAAAAATTCAATTAAACAAGAATTTCTTCTTCTATTTCAGTCGGTGTTCTATTTCAAAGTCTACATCGTCCTGTCCATCACGTTTATACTTTTTTCCTTCGTGTGCAACGTAACTGGACAATGGACAGGTGCTAAAGCGAGAAGAAAATTACACGAGGAAGCTGTGTCTAGGCTTCTTAGGGTTCCAGTGTCGTTTTTCGAGTGTAATCCTGTTGGAAAAATTTTAAACAGATTCAGCGGCGATACTGGTGTCATCGATAAGGTTGATACTCAATGAAAAATGAATAAAATTAGTGTTATATGTTGTTTTATATTTTTTTTCTTTTTTTTCTTTTTGAAGAAAGTATCCATGTCGATTCAAAGACTGACATTCTTCGTTCTACTATGTGGTTCAGCGATTATTGTGAACGTTATCATCTCACCGTGGTTCTTCATCGCTGCTGTGCCTACATTTGGTGTTTATTATCTAGTCCAGAGATTTTACAGACGCAGCGCCAGACATTTGCAAACATTAGACGCCAGGTATGCTAATAATTAACACTAGAACTACTGTCGAATGTATACTTAATTCTACAACACTCGTTCAAATTCAATTGAACATATATTTGAAAAATATATTTTCACAAATGTAAGTTTCTTAAAATAAAAATTATAAATAATCAAGAACGACTCTTAGTTTATTCAATAATTCATTTTTAAGCAGAAAATATGTAAAAAGAATTTTTCTATTCAAAGTGTTTATTATTAAAATATCTTTTCTTTTTGTAATTTGTCTATGGAGAATCTATCGCGCTTATTTTTACAGCTCTAAAAATTTTAAATCGAAATTCGTAAGAGAACTTTACCACATCGTTCACTTTTTCTTATTATAGAGTAATTAACACATGGGTCAGAAGTAACCCGGAATTGTCTTGGCGAGGGTTAATTAATTTATTGCGTTGGTAACAAAAAGCCGATTAATAGGCTTCCGGTCGGTAAAGTGTTAAAACAAGGACAATCATTCTATATACATAACTACAACACTTATTTCATCTTTAACAATTTCCCAGAAGAAGTAGTTCTAGTGTTGATCCTCTATTTCAACAGAGATCAGAAAAGTATATTCGAAAAAGTTGATTTCAGCACCCGATGGCCAATTACAACACACTTTTCCGAAACCCTCTGCGGATTGGCAACGATAAGAGCTTCCAAGCAAGAGAATCGTTTCACCGAGGAAGCCATGAAATGCATAGACTCGAATACAAACGCGTTTCTACTTCTGAATTCCAGCAATCGATGGCTAGGAATCACTCTGGTAAAAAAATAAAAAATCGCCTATCCAAGACTAAATCGAATTTTCTAAATATCTACGGTTACTCGAGTACAATTATTTCTTAGGATTATCTAGGTGCAGCAGTTGTAGGTTCAGCGATATTTGCAGCCTTGATTTCCGCTGAATTGTACCCACATCGTATGACACCTCCTCTAGTTGGCCTTGGAATTAATTACATCCTTCTGGTACCAATCTATTTGAACTGGGTGGTGATGTTCACAGCGGAAACTGAAATGTACTTAAGCAGCGTAGCTCGTATATCAGCCTACAGATACGCTCCTGTTGAAAACTACGAGAAAAATGGTACATTTGAATTTTCAACCCTTAAAACTTTCATTTCACTAAATGAATAAATTACACGAACAATTTCTAGAGTCGTGTGTATCTAAGAATTGGCCCAGCAATGGTGAAATTATCTTCGAAAATGTCAGTCTGAGGCACGACTCGCAAAGGGAACTGGTAATATCGAATCTGAGCTTGAAGATTCCAGCAGGACAAAAGGTAAACTTTTGAATAAAATTAAGAAAAAAATTTCAACACTATCGTCCGCGTGTGTGATGGAAAATTAATTAGAATATGTTGTATTGAGTCGTGAAAATTTCAATAACTTCTGTCAGTCGATTTACACGAAATTTCTAGGATTTGTATAAACAAATGTGAGTTTTTCCATTACTATGGAAACATTTTTACGCGATGTCACTGAATAGTATAGTGTTAATATTAATTTCTTTATAAATATTTTTCTATAGATTGGTATTTGCGGGAGAACCGGAAGTGGCAAGTCATCGACAGTGATGTCGTTGTTCAGACTGTTGGATATTACTCAGGGACGTATACTAATCGACGGAGAGGACGTTCGTCATGTTCCATTGGAAATCCTTCGTTCACGATTATCAGCGATCCCTCAGGATGTGATTATGTTCAGCGGTACCATTAGGTAATATCTATAATTCATTTAAACAAGGTCACCTGAATATCTCTTCGAATTGCTACGATGCAAAAAATATTAACTTAGTATACATGATTTTAACACTAAACCTACCGAAATTTTACATATGCCTATTCCTAATCGCGAGTAGTCAAATGACCGCTTTAAAAAAGACGTATTTCTCAATACAGAGTGAAGATTATGAACAATTAGATGAAGAACAAAATATTTTGTTACATTTAAAAATAGATAATGCTTATTTTATTCTTTTTCACCTCATTTTTTTTATAAATTATAGGATTCTCGATTGTACATTTTCCACGTACATACATTTCACAGTGAAATCACTTATTTTTAGAAGTAACGATAAAAAATCGTTGCTATTTCTTACAGAGAGAATTTGGATCCTCTGTTAGAACACGAAGATCGAGATTTATGGGATGCTTTAGAAGTAGCGCAGATTAAGAAGGTCGTCGCTTTGCATTCCGAAGGACTCGGTAAGCAAATCATTTGTACAACAAATACGTAATCGTACAGCAAACAAAAATGTTCCAATAATTCAGGAAATATTTTTTATTAACCAAAAAAAAAAAAAACAGATTTCGAGGTGAAGGAAGGAGGGGAGAATTTCTCTTCCGGACAACTGCAATTGTTGTGCATGGCGCGTGCGATCCTCCGGAAGTCCTCGATCGTCGTTTTGGACGAGGCAACCAGCGCTCTCGACGCAACCACTGAAAAGAACCTCTTAAAAGCAATATCCACTGCTTTTGAGAATAGAACAGTGATAGCTATCGCGGTAACATCGCTTCGACACTCAACGTTCTTTATCTTTCTCCCTACTTTTTTTTTTCTTTTTTTTGTTTGAAAGAAATAGATGTACGACAACTTTGATTTCTGTTATCCACTTAATCGTGTCATTTTTTCTTTCTTTTTCTTTTCTGTAGCATCGAGTTGCTGCACTGTTGGACTACGATCGAATAATCGTGTTCCACGAAGGTAAAATCGTCGAGGACGGTACGCCGATGGAATTAACACAACGACAAGATGGTTTCTTCGCGAATATGTTGAAGTCGAACGAAGAGAATTAGGACAGACGAGAATAGAAGAACGTGTTAGATAAGCTCCGATGGAATCTAAAGACTGGAGAACATACCTGGTGCCTAATCGAACGTGCATAGTATTTATTTTTGATACCGATGATAAACATAATGGAATTCCTGAGACACTTTTGTAAATACTTCGACGTATTAAAATGATCGTCGATCGAGCCTGTAAATGATGTCGTTCATCAGATGTTACGCTTGAAGAACACTTCTTCTCCCACATTTTGTACATTTGCACTCTAATAGAATTCTATTTAGTACTGACAACTTGTTGTATGTAATATATAAAAAAAGAGAGAAATAAATAAATAAAAAATGGGAAATAATACGATCGTAAAATTGTCGTAGTTTTATCTTCACCATAAAATTGCCCTAATCAAATTCCATTAATTTCTGAATTATAGTACACTTATCAAATTAACACTAGATTTATGGAATTTGTCAATTTCATAAAAAGTTATAGAAAATATTGCCATTATTTTCTAGCAAATTTTGCTGAATTTTATTAATGCAGAATAAATTTCTAAACGAAATAAGTCGATTCTTCGAAGAAAAGCTCACTCGTCAATGAGTGTCCATAGAAATAAAAGAAAATTTTGTAAACCTAATATATCAATGTACACAATACAAAAAAAAAAAAATGATAATAAAGAGGAAAAAATTTCACCGTACAATTTTTGTACTTTTATCTCCACTTCAAAAATCCCCCCCCCCACTCCCATAGATCTCCAAACCTCTCTTTATCCTTATCGAGACATCGTTACCAATACACTCACACACACGTTCAACGTCGAAAAATAAGAAAGAAGAACGCAATGAGCCAACCAAAGTTCGTTCTTAGACCATGCCCCTATCAATGAATTTATATCTTCTAATCAAATCGAACGAGGTTTAATAATGGAAATGTACTTTCCTAGTGTATTTCGGTGTTGAAGTATCGATCGTCGTCGGTCACTCCACGTGGAGAAACGAGAATACCACGGATAAAGTGCCAAACGATAATAATTACCTGTATACCCCCACTGTAACGCAACGACGGAAATCGCGCGCGTGTTTTTCAGCTAGTGGCATTGAGACCAGCCTGTCGATAACACCGTGGTGGACTCCGCGAACAGTAAAATTCCCATCTCGATCCAACATCGTTCTCCTTGACCATCGTGGATTGCAATTAAAGATATATAAACTTTGAAATTTTCAATTCAGACAAACATGTCGCGGATACGTAAACTGAAATACGAAACATTCAGCGGGATATTCGAATTGATAGTTCACGTTCAATGACACCAGATCCTTTTTTTTCTATTTTACCGAGAAGTGTTCAAATTCGCGATAAAAAGAGAAAAAGGGATAACAAGCGTATATGTGAGTATGTGTGTGTGTGAAATATGAGAAAGCGCGCTTTCTAAGCCATCGCGAATAATCGATCCGCGTGAGATCGCGATTCTGGTAACGGACAATGAATCGCGAAAGTGGCTTTTCGTCTTTTCTGCTCGTTGTTTCGTGAACGAAGAGTTCATAAAGGAGGAAGAATTTTTTAAAAAGGTGTGAAATATTCTTCGAAGAGGATCATAACGTTTCGAGACGTGAGTAAAGCTGTTTATTTGTCACGCGAGATGTATCGCGGCTGGGGGGCGCCGATTTCGTGGAGAGATTAGATCCGTTATAATTCGTACCATTACCCGTTCACGTGTCTCGCGAATTTTCGTACGAGCTGTCACGTTTCGTACGGTTTGATAACGAGCACCGATAACTTCACGCTGGATTTTTCTTTTCTGACGGTTTCGAGATGGAACACGAATCGGTTCACCTGGCCGATGAATCATCGTGGACGGGTGATCGTAAGTGTTACACACCATCGACTTTTTAACGATTCGCGATCAATCACGATTAACCTTTTGCAGTGTTTTCTTTTTTTTTTTATTACGTTCAGAAATTTAAAACAAGAAAGGGAAAAATTACTCTATCTATCTTTATTTATTCTGTCAATTTATGGCCCGTGTTATTGGAACGCAGAGGATTAACGAAACTAAGGAAAGGAACATTTGAGATGTAGAGATTTAAACGGGAAATCGGCAAGTTCAACGTGATCGTGTATAATTCGGAAAAATAGAGAAAGAGAAAGAAAAAGGGGGAAAAACGGAAGGTTCGATAGACGTGTTACGATAAAAGTGACTGGTTGGATGATAAGAGGCCACGGTTTCGATGATAAGGAAATAGAAAATAGGAGAACGAGCAGCATATCGTCACCTTCGGGAACGCGGCCGTGGAGAATTGCAGGAGGAACGGTGATTAAAACTAATGAAAATCCTCCTAGGAATTTAATATCTACGATAAATATTCTTCTCTCGTTTCAATCGTATATCTCTCGGACTTTTGGTCAAGTAACGACGAAGTGACAGCAGTGTTAGGCATTCGATGAACTTGTCGAATGCATCCAATCGATTATTCCACAGAAATCTCCGACAATCGAACGCACAAAATTTCAAGTTACTCGTAAAATTGATATCAGAAATGAGAATAATTGCTTGCCTCTGATACGTCTGAGAATTCAATTACTCAACACACATGGTATCGCGAAAAAAAATAAAAAAGATGAGGAATTATCCAAGGAATGTTCGATAATGAAGGGAAACTACGCGAGGTCGCAGTTTCGAGGCCGATTTTTTCGCACGAAAAGCATCGGGAATAACTTCTTAACCTGAGACAATACATTTTCACCTTCGAATACCAAATGAAGAGGCGATTGTGAACGTAGACTAATAATAAAAAAAAAAAAAAGAAAAGAGGGAGAAAGAAGAATGCATAACAGGAAGAAGTCGGACGTGAAAAGTAGATGAAAAGAACGAGTACGGTGTCCTTATTAATGAAAAGAGAATAGTACACGGTTAGATAAGAAAACCGTGCGTGTACCTGCCTGTTGACACTGCGTCTCTTTGTTATCGGCTAGATAAGATTTCTGCGTCTTTGTCGAACTTGAGACATCAGTTTTATGCGCGAATTCACCGAGTGCAGCACACCGTACCATCGAAAAATCGCGTTCGATCGCTTTACCTCACACTTACAATCATCTATTCGAACATTAAACATCGCAACAATTATCCACGCATCTCGATAAACAATCCTTCTGCGTTTCAAACGAAAGGTGAGTCTCGAAATTCAACGTCCACACTTTGCACGCTGATTAATCGTGCAATTGAAACAAAAAAACCTGTCTGAATGTACCGAAACAATTTTCACCGAAGAAACGACGAACAGAAACGTCTTCGAGGCGGTGTTTATCGGACGATCTAATCAGAAAAAAGAAAAAAGAGAGACGTCAACCGTGAAAATATAATCGCGCGATGATAATGTTCAATTGCAACTGAACGAGAGAGACGGAGCTTCGATAAGATTTCCGTGTTTCTACTCGCTGAAAAGCAGCCATACTACCAGGCTTAAGTAATCCTTCGTTGGTTGTGCAATACGAGATTAACGCGTGAAATTGCAAGAAAGGGAAAAAGAAAAAACAAGAACGAAACGTTGAAAAGAGCGTGAATAATCACGCGAGAGAGTTCGACGCGAGGATGAACGTCGAGAGGAGTCGTCAACCGTCGGCCAATTAAACAGCACGCTCGAAACGAACGGGAGGCACTCGCGATTCATCTTCGAGCCGACGCGTCGTTTCACCGGTGTACAAAGCGATTAGGCGGATAGGGTAAACGGGATAATTAAAAGAGAATTTAAAGAGACCGATAACTGGGGACGAAAATAATGTTCGACGGAGTGTAAAAATAGCAGCGTGGGGGAAATTTGAGAGAATGGAATCGCGCCGGATGACGCCTTTCACAACGAGCTGAAATACACACAGAGAAGCACGTGTCGCTTGATTATACCCGAGTGAATAATTTGCGCTTGGCGCAGTTGATTAAACGCAACGGTCGAGTAATTAAACGAACGTTCTCGTAGACGGGACGCTTGTTTTGTTCGACAACGATTCGCGAAAGAAACGCGTTCTCCGAAATACACGTACACGCGTGCGTAATAAGGTTTGCAAAAACCTGAGAAAATTTCGAAACTTGGTTTTCATAAAGTGAAAAACCGGTCAACCGGTTTTTACTCGGGTTTCTTAATAAAGTATAAAAATATATAGACTGTTACTTTAAATATACCTGATAAAATCTACCTGAAATATAGCGAAGCTATAAACCAAGGAAAATAAATAAAAATATACAACACGAAATTTAGCAATTAGAATTATTTCTGATTTAAGAATTATATAAAATAGAAAAGAAATATAACGTAACTGTATTATTAATATTTCATTATGTGAAAAGAATAGAAAAGTAACGTAAAATGTAATTTATAAATCTTGTTTTTTAATCAAATAATATTTAAGGAAAACTAATGGGTCCAACAGGTCATATTTCATGGACGAACGTAATTTGGTATAGAAATTACCGCCGATCGAAAAAAAACTCCGAATGCCAGTGCATTTAATAAGTTTTCGACTGTTATAGATTTTTTTTTAATAACACCAAACATTTTCAACTCTTTTAGGAAGACGACTCAAAAAAATATAATTGACTTTTGGTGTTTCGGGAAAACGTTAATATGTTTACTCTATTTCGTTTTATGGTTAGGTAAATTTTAACAAAAAACCGGTTAACCGATTTGCAAGCCCTAATACGTAACAATTAAACGATGAATCAACGCGATCGAATACAGATAGGTTGAATTAGAGATGTTTTCAAGGAGGAAAGAAAAGAGGTACAAGCGAAGAGAAGCCTGTCGATCGTGAAATCCGCATTATCGATCTCAGGCGAAATGGAATATTTGAGGGGTCGCGAGTCAATACGGGATTATTTGTCGTCGGTACACAAATTCGAGACGGCGACAAATTTTGTACGTGCCTCAAGACCCAAACCGTGTTCTTGGAATCGTGAAAAACATTCCGTTTTCAACGTTCACTACAGCGAACGATTTTTCTCCGTGTTTGCGAAGCACTTACTAAGTAGAACGTCTCGTTGCCGTGCAATTATTATTTGAACCGTCCGGAGGAAAATTCCCCTGGATCGAGATTAAATAATTAGCCCATAGAGAAGAAAAGAAAAAAAATAAAGGAAAGATACATGACGAAACGGTTTCCGCTGTTTCATATTAACACGTCTCCTTTTCGCGATTGTAATTAATCAACAACCAAGCCTCTTGCTATAAATCGATCGTTTATCGTTATATTTCAACGCTCCTCGAGTATCTGAATCACGTTTAATAAAGTGAATAATTCAATAAGGTAGAACCGGGGAAGAAAAAAAAAGAAAAGAAAGAGCAAAAAAACAGTGCATCTGCAATTCGAATTACCACGAACTCGATCTGCAACATCCGTCGAAGATGAAAGATCTCAATCGTGCACAATCTCGAGGCGAGCCTCGGGTAACAGAATAACAGCTTAAGCAAATAACAACGAATCGTTTCTCTTCGTCTGTCTAAGATGATAATAATGATGATGATGATGATGATGATGATGATCGGTCGCGTGCTCTTCATTCCGTGTGTGCTTAACGAGCGACATTCGCGTTTTCTCGAGTATTGTGCAAGGAAAATTACGAAACGCGCGCGCGTGCTCGCGGAGGAACGTCCTCGTGATTGCGTAAGAAAGAAATAAAATGAAAAAGAAGAGGAAAACAAAAAATACGGAAAAATAAATAAAACAGACAACACGGAAGCGAGGAAAAAGGCGAAAAGAGAAGAGCAGACGAATGGCTTCGGTCGTTTCGTGTAAATGCGAGGAGTTAATTGCAAAGACCTCTAACGAAGCAGGAAATAAACGTGGCGTAGTTAGATGCGATCGCAACGGAAAGAGGCGATTTTCTAGCTTCTCGTTGCTTTTGTCTACTCGTGTGAAGTACACCCGATAACGATCTCCTTCGTTTCCATATTTTTTTTTAATACCATTCAGCATTAATTTGCAAATATCGCAAAGTTGACTGATTGAAAGTTACTTGTGACTTGAAAATGGCGACACTCGGAAGAGAAATTTGACGAAATTGTAAAAAAAGAAGATTACTTTTGACTTGATTAAAATGGCGATATTCAGATCAACGGAAGAAGAGAAATTGAAAAAGAATGAAATTGCTATAAATGTGGAATTATGCATTGATTTCTTTTTCTTTTTTTTTTTTTTTTTTTTTAAAGAACGTTTCTCTGGAAAAGAAATAATAGGAATTGTTGAAGGTAAAATGGGTTCTAGGAATACGCTGCAACGAGCTCGACAAACAAGCGATAAATATTTAGGCAGATCCTCCTCGTACGACTAATCAAATACCCTTATCATTCTCTTAATATTGTATAAACCGACGTTGCTCATCGTAACAAGGCTACGTTACCATTTCGAGAAACTTTTCCCTGTTGTTCAATGCCATCGCCGACGCGATCGTTCCGATTAAGTCGATTATATATTTCGCGAATTTTTTCAGTATCCAACTTCGCGGATAAAGATCTAAATTGTTATTACAAATCACCGAATCGGAGACAGCTAATTTATCGTTTGAATCGTTCAATTTTTCACTGTCGAATAATCATTGCTAAAGAAAAGAAAAAACGAAGATACCGTTGATTTTCTGCAATCCGATTTTTCATCCTTTACAAGAAGAAATATTTCAGTTGATTAAGATCAACTTTAACATTCTAAAATTCATTTTAAATTTCAGTTGAATTTTTGAAACTTGAAATTTACATCTTTGAAAATATTGAAAAGTGAAAATTCATAATTACCAGATTATAGATTTTTGTGCAAATTTATATTTCTGAGAGTATAGTAAAAAGAATAGAACGAAGATGAAAATATCGTTGAACATTTCTAACCCGATTTTTTTTCGTTTGCAAAAGAAATATTACACTTGATTGCAATTTTATAGCTTTGAAAATATTGAAACGTAAAAATTAATAATTACTAGACTATGGATTTTTGTGCAAATTCATATTCTTGAGATTATGGTAAAAGAAATAGAACTCAGACAAAAAATTGCAAAACGCACGACAATTTAAATAATTTGTATATTTTTTCATACTATCAGCACTCTGTGCAATTCTTCACCCTTAAATTTCCCATAAATGCATAAAAATCCACAGTCTAATAGTTCCTATGAAAAGGTTCACAGGTCACGACGTAACAACGCAGCAATGCAACAGTAAAAGATTTGAAAGTAAAGCAAACAAAACTGAGACGCACGAAATACAGAGATAAATGGTTAAAGAAACGATAAGATCAATTGAAGGCTCATTAAGCCTGTTTCTTCGCTTAATAGTAATTAACCTCGATTACACGAAACAATAATGTCGAAACTGTCCTCGATTAACAGCAGAATAAATTAAAATCGAAATGAAACTCGTAAAGTGAAGACACTCGACGTTCCGAACGTGTAATTTCTTCGTCAACTCTTTCTCACGTCAGATAGTTAAAAAAGGCAAATAGTCGAACGATAGAACAGCCTGTGACGTCTTGTACCTCGAGGTGACAGTGGAATTAGATCGATGTCCGATGAGGAAATATTTTTTTCGTGCAACTTAAAGAGACTCGAACGTCGAAGCGAAACGAAACGAGAATATCCTCGTCGTGAGAATGTGCTAATGTGTCGTGACGTCAACGCGCGATATACCGTGCATCGGTAATCATTAGCATAAGCATGTGACCAGCAGCGAACGCGCCACGTGCTCGTGACTCGCGTAACCAGTCTTTGTCTGACGTTGTTTTTCTCGCGAGTCGACGATCTCAATAATAGATCATCCGGCGAACGAAATATTAAGCAAAAAGAGAGAAGATGAAACAAGGGGAAAAAAGGAAAAGGAAAAGAAGAAACACTCGGAGCCAAATATTTGCACTCGCGTAAAAAAAGATCGACGATACGACGATTTTCGTAATAAAGAACGCAATAAAAAGCAGCTCGAAACGTTCTCGAACGATTAAACGGTGTTATCTCTAATTAACGACAATGAGAAATTCGAAGGAGATAAAAGAACGCCCTCGATTGACGCACGAATCGAACAAACGATATTTATATGGGAAAAAAAGGAAGAAGAGAAACACAGAAATGATTAATCGATGATTACTCGTTGCAGGAGTGAAGAGAGTGTGCTTTCGACATGTTTTCAACGAAGAAGGTATGATGAAGTTCTCCTGTTTCCCGAAGCCGAATATTCTTGGACGGAGGGGTAGTATCAATCTCGCCCCTCTGCCAGGGAACAACGAAACGAACAATGTGAACAGCATAAGCATAGTGAGTAATTGTTCTTTTCCTCAAAATGTGTAATGTAATTTTGCTCGGAACATACACAAAAAAAAAAGAAAAAAATAAAGAAGAAAGAAAAACAGAGGTTTAATGGATCCACTTATTTTTCTATTTACAGAACGGTAATACGAAGAGCTCGATGGTATCGAGCTACAAACAGTCCGGCGAACCAGATCTGACTCACGGTGTGGTGAGTATTCGAAAATGTTGTTCTAATTAGATAGGGGCAGGTCAGTTCGCTGTTTCACAGATCTTGGTTAACAGATAAGCAATTTTAGTGTACTCGAATGTTCAATATAATGGACTTCACTTTTAGAATTCCTTTTTTTCTGTTTTTTTTTTTTCGTTTCTTCTTTTCTTTTTTAAAACGTACAGAGATAAGTTCGAAGGCTTCGCGATGAACACGTTTATCTCGGAATTTAATCGTCGCCTTTTCCTGATATCGCGAAATTATCGAGGTAGATAAAAAGAGACTGATCTAATATTGTTATTATTGTTGTTGTTATAGGGTAAATCCTTGTAATACATGATTTGCAACATTTGCATGAAGCTTAAGCGTTCAGTTACTATGTCAACTTTTAGAAAACCTTTTTTTCCCTACTTTTATTACTGCTGTTATTATAGAGTAATACGTAAATAAAAAAAGAATTATTTTATTTTGTTTTATAATAATAATTCTGTAATTTTTTCTTTTTGTAACATTTGTATAAAGTTCATGTTCGGTTTTTTTCGTTTTCCCTTTTTTATTATTGTTCTTATTGTAGAGTAAATTCTTGTAATTTTCTTTTTGCAACATTTGCATAAAGTTTAAGTGCTCGATTACTATGTCAACTATAAGAAAACTTTTCTTTCTCTTTTTTCACGTTACTTTAGATACGCTCGTTACCTGGTGCCGCTGTGTCCAATGGAATAGTGCCTCTCGTGCACACCAATGGTAAAAGTAAAGGTAAAGCTCCACCACCGCCGAAGAAACAAAGTCAAAATCATCTTCCCACGCACGAGGAGAATGAGCAAGAAGAAGCAAGAAGCTCAGATGGCTCTGATAAACCTGCGAATCCCAGAGGTGGTGTTATCGGTAAAACTCCGACGCCACCCTCGGCGCCGATTCCAGTTTACGAGAAAGATGCAAAGTAATCTCTGAAACAAATTTTTTTAAAGAACGAAAAATTAAATGAAATTATGTAGGTTAGTGTGCTAAAGGAAATGTCTATGTTTTGTTACACAGGAGTAGACGACAGATTAAGAGGGCCATTTTGGAGAACGAGTTCCTCGGCAATCTCGAGGAAAATCAGGTGGAAGCGTTGGTCTCCGCCATGTATCCGAAACAAATACCACCGAATACATTGGTCATTCGCGAAGGAGACATAGGTATAATTACGTTAAAAAAAAAAAAGTTCGCGGCTTTAATACGAAAAATATACTATTTCGAGTGTTAAATTGCTTTTTAACATAATCTTCCTCAACTTTAATGCACTTCAGAGTGCTTTTCTGCCATTCCTGAAACTCGTTTCTCGAAGGTCTTCGAAGTAACGTGTTTGTTACACTGAAAATCGTCCACGACCAAGAAATATTTTCTGCTTTGGGAATAAATGAAATCTGAAAGAGTTGAACCTGAAGAACAGACAGATTGAAATCAACGATTTTTGCCATTTTATGCATTTCAAAGCAGAGAGCGAGACAGCTTTTCCAAATGAACTTTCTCGACAGATCAGTGGTGAACTTGATCGCAGTTTCCCTAGATCTTAACAAATTTATATGTTAGAAACTTATCTGTAGCACAATTCTCGTGGATCGTTGAATTCTCTGTAATTACTCTTTTTTAACAACTCCAAAAGAAATATATAACACGAAAAATGCTATGGTTCGAAAAGCTTTGTCTATATTTTTTAGTTTAATATTTTCATATAATATTCCTCCTTTTTTTATGGACGTTTCAGGGTCGCATCTTTACGTGTCCGCGGAAGGAGAATTCGACATCTATGAAGGCAACAAGTTCCAAAGAAGCTTCGGTCCAAGTGTCGCGTTCGGAGAGATTGCTTTGCTGTACAACACCAAGAGACTCCGTTCCATCAGCGGTAAAATATGATTTTCATTCTTCCAATGAACGAAAACGATTTATTGTAGAATACTTTTTTTTTCTATTCGATGTTCAGTAAAGGATGGCGGAAAAGTATGGGTGCTCGACAGATCCGTGTTTCTCACGGTGATGATGCAAACCGCTCAGGAAAGACTGGAAGGGAATGTCCGGTTCCTCAGACAAGTTTCCGTCCTTCAAAAATTACCCGAGCCAAAGGATCATGTTCTTGCCAAGATTTCCGATCTTATTCGAGTGGTAAGTATAAACGAAGGCAACGATATAGAGAGATTGTAAATTGAATTCTCGAGAATCAGCACCGATGCGTTGCGTTATATATCATTTAACATTTCAATTACTAAACAATTATTTACCAATGAAAAATATGTAAATACTCGTATTTGGAATTTCTTTCCGCAAATTGCGCAATTTTTTGTTTTTTGTATTTCTATCTGCGCGTATAGGTAAATTAAAATTTCAAAGATCTCGTTGAGATGAGTATCAATTTTTTATTTCGTGTGTCAGAAATGAATTTTTTTCTGATTTTTTAGTGTAATCAAAATTTTATTTAAAAAGAACGAAAACAAATTAATCATCCAAATAATTTCTATTACTACCGATGAGCTTTCGCTTCATTTTTATGACACCTTGCAAATACCATCGCGAATATTTCGATTTTTCTACGCTTAATATTATACAAGATACATTGACACTGGATACAAAAATTTTTTGTACTATTTCGACCATGATTTCACGTTCTAATCTGCTCGTATTAGCTAAACTAAGATCACTTCGACTTCTAACCGATTTTACATCCTCGCTGTATCGTAACGTCGATTAAACGTACATCTGAATCCTAATATTAATTATGGAAGAAAAAGTGACACGTATTTCTCTTAGGAATTCTTCCCCGCCAGTGCTAAAATAGTCCGGCAAGGAGAGAAGGGAGAGAAATTTTACATAATCAGTGGTGGAAACGTTAGAATCATCAAAGACACTGAATACGGTGGTGAAGAGGAATTAGTCGTTCTTGGAAAGGGTCAATACTTCGGTGAGAAAGCTCTGTACGGTAATGATGGTGAAAATCGACGACACGCCACTGCCATTGCATTAGCTCCAGGTGTAGAATGCTTAACATTAGACAGACAGTAAGTTTCTCTGAACGATCGATGAAAATTCAAGAAAACAAAAAAAAAGAAGGAAAAATTCTTCTTCGTTAAACTATATAAAACTTCAGATCATTCTTGAACTACTTGGGCGGCCTCGATGAAATACGCAACAAGGACTGGTTGGCAGAATACGAGAAACAAAAACGTTCTCTGACACCGAAGAAATGGACGAACGAATACTCGAACATCACATTGGATGACTTGGAAACCAGAGGAACATTAGGAGTCGGTGGATTTGGTAGAGTTGAATTGGTTACCTTGAAATCTGACTGTGACAAGAGCTTTGCGCTGAAGAAACTGAAGAAGAAAGTGATGGTCGAGCAACAGCAGCAGGAGCATGTGTTGAACGAGAAACACATCATGCAGGCCTGTGATTCGCCGTTCATCTGCAAGTCTGTGTTAAACTGAACGTACAAGTTTCTTAAAGGAATACTCTGAAATTATCATACATATGTTACAATTGAAAATTTAGGCTCTATCAGACGTACAAGGACAGGAAGTACGTGTACTTCTTAATGGAAGTCTGTCTCGGTGGAGATGTCTGGACAACACTTCAGAAGAGGCGACATTTCGATGACGCGACTGCACAATTCATGGTTGGATGCGTCGTGGAAGCTCTCGATCATCTTCACGCGTTGAACATCGTCTATCGAGATTTGAAGCCAGAGAATCTTATGCTCGATTCTCGCGGCTACTTGAAATTGGTGATTTTTAGATATTGATATTTTTAAATATTTGATTAGTAACTGAAGCATGAGAGGATAACGTTGAAAACTTCTTTCAGGTTGATTTCGGTTTCAGTAAGAAGATTGGACCATCGAAAACCTGGACTTTCGCCGGTACGCCCGAATACGTGGCGCCGGAAATTATTCTCAACAAAGGACACGACAGGTGAGTGATTTGAAAATGATAATCGAAAAGAAAGGAATTCGAAAGGACTTGATTAAAAATATTTCGATCCACTTCAAAGGGCTGTGGATTATTGGGCTCTTGGAATTCTAACTCACGAGTTGCTCGTCGGCAAACCGCCATTCCGAGGCTCTGATCACATGTCCACGTACAATAGAATTCTGAAAGGTATCGAAGTAGTTGGGATACCAGGTATAGTTAGCAAAAATGCTAGCAGCCTCATCAAGAAGCTTCTCCGTTTGAGTCCCTCCGAACGTCTTGGGTACCAAAGAAACGGCATTCAGGATATTCGAGATCACAAGTGAGCTGTTGGAGATAATAGATGAAAAAGTTTATTTAGAAAAAATAAAAGGTGAAATTTTAATAATGATGATTTTTATTTTTTTATGTAGATGGTTTGGCGCATTCAAATGGCAAGCGTTGCAGAGACTAGCGTTACCTGCGCCGATAGTGCCAACGGTACGTAAACTTTCGTTTAGAATTTCATTTGTTAAGTATAAAAATTAATTCTTTCCATTTAATTCGATGCTTAGAAGTTTGACGTTAAAAAATATAAAATTTGTCAATGTACACCGTTTCTTCAATAATATCCGAGATATTAGCTCAAATATGTTTACTATACTCTCAATTGTAAGAATGATTTTTACTTTTTTTTTTTTTTACTGTGGATAAAAAAGAAAAATACGTGCACAATATTTTTTCGAAAACTACTTAATACCAAAGTTCCATCAATATCGGCGATTATCGCTTACAAATTCTCCCTTTTTAGTAACACCTTTACATTCAAGTACTTATAAAACATACAAATAATTTGAAATAATAAAATACAAATCTCTAATACCTCATATCACTTACACAAGTCGAAGTAATTTCTTTGATAAAACGTGGAAATAAAGTGAAGATATATTTAAAAGCACCTCATCCTTTTAAATGTTCGAAACAGGCAGATTTATGCAATGGTGTATCACAAAATTCGAAAATACATTTTTTCGTAACACAGGGATCATGAGTAAATTATTAAGAATGACATAATCAGTACAGTATAAATATTCGCAAGCTCAAAAGAATCTCAAAAGTTCATCGATAATAATGAAAATTATTTCAATGGCTGATTTCTTTTTATTCTTTTCAAACCAAACTGTTATTGCACGCAAAGGGAAAATTAATTTCTATGCCTAATATATAACACTACGTTACTTTAACTAATAATTACATCACGATACCGTTTTCTGTTACGCTTGATCACAGGTGCGAAGTCAAATCGATACGAGGAACTTCGAGAGATATCCTCCAGATCGCAATATTCCTCCTGACGAGTTCTCCGGATGGGACTTAAACTTCTAAGAAGAGAACTAAACGACTATCGTTCGTCGAAGAAGGAACAATAACAGTCGCAAAAAGTGCATAGATGTGCCTGTAATAAAATTTTATCGATAGCCGAACGATTAACGCGTTATCTCTGTTCAATTCCGATATTATCGTCGAGAAATCCTATTTATGAGCTCTAGGTATACGTACATACATATATACATATAATACATTCGAGACAACGATAAATTTTCCTTATTAATTGACCTAAATTGTCACGATCCTACTGTAATTAAGCAGCAATTCGTATACACGAGTATTATAGACTCGAAAAGTGAACAAAAATGATACTCTACGATCGATGATACTTGTAACCACGATACAATGCTAACGTTATTGATTAATAATAAATTTATACTTCAGTTACTAAATCGTCATTTCAATCTAACACCATTCCAATCCTTTTACTATGTTTTATAAGTGTCTCTGATACAAAGGCTCTGCACTCCATTAAAATAAGTACTTGTGAAAGGTAAACATCCGCGATTCGAACAGGAAATGTCTAGATAACTAACCTTCAGTAGGGAAAATAAAAAAGCGAGAAAGAAAGAAAATGCATTGATTCGATAGACCTTTGATACTATCACACTTATCAACGCATCTGCTACAACCACTTACTAAGAGATTTGCCACGCATTCATGCACGATAAGATGAATCAATTCTGTCATTCTTGCTAAAACGTTAGTCTATTACTAATATTCTCCGCGTTAATTACTGGAACGTCCATCGGTCTCCTACAAATTTTCTATCAGCACGATTCGAATTATACTTCTCGTAAAATATCGCTGATAATCTTAAAACTGAAAATACACACACGTACACGCTTTCGCTTACATTTATTACATCGAACGAGTTACACTTGAAAGTGTCGTTTATCAAGAACTTAGAACGGTCTCTTGAAAATACGCAAGAACTGTCCGTCATGCATTATCTATGTTGGAAAGTTGGTTTTCGCAGCAACGTGAACCTTTTCCGTTCCCGTCGACGAAACACCAGCGAATGTTACCGCGATCTATCCCATCAAAGGAAGCACGGTGTGATCGGTGATCTGGATGCCTCCTCTAACTTGCCGAAGATATTCAAAAAGGATGAAAAGTAAAGACAGAGAAAAAAAAACAATTAGAAAAAAATAGACGAGACATATCTCGTTCACTTAACGCTCTAACACACATCGGTCACGTTTGAATTCACTTATGTACATATCTGACATAACTTGCAGAACGATCAAATTAATCAAAGACGCAATTCTGAGCAATAAATTCCTCGAAGACTTAGACCATACGCGTATAGAGAAGCTCGTGTCGGTGATGTATCCGAATCGTGTGAAAGCTAACACACGGATCATCCACGAAGGTGAAAACGGTGAGTAATAATTCCCCTCTTGGTTTATTAGTCACTAAGAAAATTGGATAATCTTCCTTGGATACAACCAGGTTCCCATTTGTACGTCTCGGAGGAGGGAACATTCGAAATTTACGTGGGTAACACGTATCACGGTAGCTTTGGTCCAGGCGTTGCTTTCGGCGAGCTAGCGTTATTGTACGACACAAGAAGGCTCTGCTCGATAGATGGTATTATAAACAATCGTGTCAGAAAAAACGATCCGTTTAATCCAGAGAGTATCATTAGAGCTTTATTTTCAGTGACTAGACACTCGTTTTTTTTCTCAGTGAATACGAACGGGAAGGTATGGGTGCTTGAACGACACGCGTTCCAGGCGATAATGATGAAAAGCAACGAAGAAGCCATGGAGTACAATATGAAACTTCTTCGTCGTATTGAAATCTTCAAGGATCTGCCGGAAGAGGTGCTTCTGAAGATATGCGACCTGATAGTTGTGGTACGTGAAAGCTTAATTATTTCGGTACAGTACGAACTCGATTAATACAAGACACTTTGGATTAGATCGTTCGGATTATAGGAACTAGCTAACTCTCATCTCTGCTAACGTTTCTTCATTCGTATAATAAGAGCTGATGTTCATATGACTGGATTTCTATTCACCTATTTGAATATATAAATGGTGAGGCGATAAATTTGATAGTTTTAATTATTCGGTTCTTTTTAACTCTCTCGAAGTGCTTTAATCCTTGAACCTATGATTTATTTTCCTGATTATACACCTAAGCATCAGCTAATTATAGTTTTAGTACCATTTTACATACGAAACGCTAATTTATTATAGATTACTTGCATTTGACAATCCTCGCTCTTATAAATTAAAAGGAATGTTAGGATTAAAATTAATATTTATTGTTAAAATAACTATTTTTATTGAATACTAGCCAGAATCTGTGTCACGAGTCTAACTCGTTGTTGTAGGGCAAGGGGTTAATTCTTCAATTTATGATTTTTTTTCCCGATTATACACCCATTCCTCTATTTACGCGGACAAGCTGATAATATTGATTCGGAAAAATAGAATCCCACTGTATTTACAAATTGAAAGAAATCGAGCGTTGTTGTCCCACTTCAGGAATTCTATCCGGCGCATTCGTACGTGATACGAGAAGGCGATCACGGAAGCAAATTTTTCATCATAAACTGCGGCAGCGTGATGATCACGAAGGAAAATAAAGTGGAGCAAGAGTTGATTACTTTGGAAAAGGGTGATTATTTCGGTGAAAAGGCACTCTACGACGATGGAGAACCTCGCCGACAAGCTAATGCGATCGCTATGTCTCCCGGTGTAGAATGTTACACCATAGAAAGACAGTAAATTTCAATTGAGATTTCGTCTAAGGGACACCTATCCGATAAATTTCTATATATTAATATTCGAACAGCATTAAAAACGAAATAACTTTTCTGAAATTTCACCGAACGACGCGAGATTTTTTGAGAAGTTAGAAAGTGTAGAATAAATGGTGGAAAAATTGCAATTGCTCGCAAAGGAAAGAGTAAAGATTGCCTTTTACAACTTTCTACTTAAACCTGAAATGCAAAATTTGAAAACATACGTTTCGTAGATAATGGATAAAGGAAATGAACATTTTTATGTAAAAATCAATCTTTATTATTTCTTATAATTTTCTTAAAAATTCTTTCAGCCGATCATCTAGCGAACTAATCCTTCTTAACTTCTCGAGAAAGCTCAATTAGTTTGCTCGAATTTTAAAACAGTTATTCTGTTTCAAACGGTGTCCGAATATTAACAGGAGTCGCTGTAATTTAATTACACGATTCTTCTTCCATCTTAGAACATTTTTAGACTACCTCGGAGGATTGGACACGATCCAGAATAAAAACTGGAACGTGTGTCAAAAAGTGACCAAGCAGGACAGCTGGGACGAGAAGTTTCAAAATTTATCTGTAACAGATTTCGAATCTGAAGGGACGATCGGTGCCGGTGGTTACGGCAGAGTTGAATTGGTTACACTAGAATCGATGCCTAATGTTAGTTTCGCTAGGAAAAAGGTGAAGAAACGCATGATCACCGACGGTGGATACCAGAAGATGATTTACAACGAAAAGGACAACTTGAAACTGTGCAATTCACCGTTTGTATGCAAGTAAGTCGATAATTCTCTTCTTAAGAGGAAACAGGGTGAAATTTAAAAAAAAATATAAAAATACTATTACAGAATAATAATTTTGGAGGATGGATAAGATTTAGGGGGCGTCTGAAAAATTCAAAGATGACAGTTTAAAAAAAAAAAAAAGAACAGTCTATATTTTAATCTACTTCAGCTCTCCTTTACCATACCAGTTGTTCTATCCTCTTTCCTATAATATATTGGGTTTTATTTCTTTACCAAAGGAGGTGTTTTCTCCTCCGCCAATTAGGCGCTTTCTTGAATCCACGCCTTTCGTCATCCCCTTCCACTATAATTTTGGCGTATATAAATTTGGTTTGATGGATAATTTTATCTGCACTGGCTAAGGTGGCAAGATTTATGATGTGGCCATTTCTATATCTCGAACGGTAGAAATTAAGGATGCTGTCTCTTAAATGGCTTAACGCAATTACTTTCGCCTCTCAAAATTTAACCAACGGTCACGTCCGCATTACAAATCTCGTCATCGTCACGATCGACGTGGCTATGAAACATATGGGCTACTAAACCCTTACAATTCTTAAATTTGCCTACAATTTATAGGTTGTACAGAACCTTCAAAGATAAGAGATACATATACTTCTTAATGGAGGCGTGTCTTGGCGGGGATTTGAGAACAGCCTTGCATAGAATCGGTCGATTCGATAATTCAATGGCACGTTTCGTCGTTGCTTGCATAGTGGAAGGGCTGCATCATGTTCATTCGTTGGGCATCGTTTACAGAGACCTAAAACCGGAGAACATCGTGATCGATAGACGTGGTTACGTTAAACTTGCAAGTTCCTCCATTTTCAAATAAAAATTAATTTAAAAAAATTCAAAGTCTATCAAACTAAAGAATTCCCTTATTTTTTTTCTGTCTCATAGACTGATTTTGGATCCACTAAAAATATCGGCCTTTATAAAACAACGACCTTCATGGGCACGCCAGAATACTTGGCTCCAGAAATCATTCAAAGTAAACCTTACAATCAGTACGCATTTTTATGTTGTAACGTATTGATAAAAATTTCCAAGTTTAATTAAACATACGATTGTATTCTTTGTTGAACAAAGAGCTGTCGATTATTGGGCCCTCGGGATTATTACGTACGAAATACTGCTGAATCGAACACCTTTTCAAGATGTGAACGACATGGTGATGTATAATAAAATAATACGCGGTTTCGACGGGACGCTTATTCCTTCCGCGGTGAAAAGCGCGGCAAAACATTTCATCGAAGCCCTGTTGCAAAACGATCCCGTGAAGAGGCTCGGTTATTTACGAAACGGTGTTAACGATATTCGTAATCACAGGTATTTGGCGATACGTTCGTAATATTGATTTTTTATTATCTTTGTTTATTTATAGATGTTAATTACAGGTGGTTCAATCATTTCCATTGGAACGAGTTACAGAATCAAACGATGCCTCCTCCTATTGTTCCAACGGTAAATTGCAAACTAGTCGAAAGGTCACGTGTTACGAAGATAGACTAACTTCATTGCCTATTTTATTTTCCAGGTAAAGAGTCATATCGATTTAAAGAACTTCGATAAATATCCTCCCGATTATACGGCTGCTCCAATCGATTTTTCCGACTGGGATGCGAATTTCTAATAATTTTCATTGTTTTGTTGACTCTGTGTATATACGTATATATCTTGTGTTAGACCTTCCACTGACTAAACTATCATCTATCGGCCCTTAGTTTTTTATTTGACGACGAAGTTAAGGACGCATTTCTATGTTGTTAGTGTTTTCCAATTTTTTTTTTTTTTTTTAGTTAATATTTAATTGTACAACGTGGAAGTTACGTAAATCTCTGTCAGTCCGTGGAAGTATAAATGCTGAATTAAAATGTAATTGAAAATCTGCATGTTTTTTTATGTTCGTAGCGTAGATACGAGGTGTATAAAAATGAACGTTGTACCGATAATAATGAAATTTATTTCCATGTACAGGTTACATATTAAGAATAATCGTGCGTTTTTACGAAACTCCTGAATAACAACAGAATCGATTCAAGTAGATAAACACAGTAATTTATAATTAAATATTTGAACGCTCGTAAATAAGATTCATTTTGGCACCTTTAAAACATCGAGATATTTAACTTGTTGGACATTGCGCAAAGAACGCCGACAACTTCAGGTGGCGCACGATTTGCTACACTTCTGTGCAAATAACCTTGTTACACCGTCGTTCAAATGATGAATTTATAAATTTACATAACAAATAAATTACGAGTGATAGAATAAATTATAAATATATACACATATGTTGTTCTCGCGAGTAACACCGAAGGCAGTAAAATTACTACAGCCGTAACTTCGTTTATAATCAATAAAGATAAGACCTGACAATAGGTCGTATTGAATTACGGTCGCGAAAATACACGCATTGTATATATATATTTACACAATAGTGACCGCATATAAAAATTGTAACAGTGAAATGTAAATAACCGCACAATTGTCCGTAATGCTTCTGTACGCATTAATAAATGACCGCTTGGTTATCAGTAATGACAGGACCTAACTTAACATGAGGTGAAACTAGGTTTATAAAAGTTATATGTAATATTATACGTTAGTATTTTGTGAAAAAAGCTACATAATGGAGGCACATGAGAATGAGCAGTATGTTACATTTCCTCTTTCCGGAGTACACGACAGTATACAGGATAATATTATATCTCACGAAGAGATTTGTGAACCTGTTGACGAATGTGTCCTTCAAGAAGGACTAACCGAAGTGTCTGTCACAGATGTTAACTCTGGTATCACAGAGGCACAGGTTGCAGTAGAAATTTTGGCAGAACACTCTGATGAGGAAGGTGAAAATCGTGTAGTATATCCTATATATATTAAACAAGAGGAGCAACAGCAATACACATCTGGAGATGATGAGTCTATGGCTGTGGAAGCCCTCCGGCAACTTGGAGGGATGTATCCTTGTTTTGAAGATAAAAAAGTATCTTGTCCAAATTGCGCGAATGTTTATACACAGGCAGAGATGACCAAGCATCATAATACCTGTACTGTTACCAAGTTATCGTGTATGACTTGCGGTGAAAGATTTGAGAGAAAGATAGATTTGAACAATCACATGGTTTGCCATCAAGTAGATCGTCCTCATGCCTGCAGAACATGCGGCAACTTGTTTCGTTCGAAAAGTAACTTAAGATGTCACATGTTGCAAGTGCATCAAGTAGAAAGACCTCACAAGTGCACAATCTGCAGTGCAGACTTTCAGAGGCCTTCTAGTTTGTCTAATCACATGAAGATTCATACGTATGTTGCAGGACGTGCCATTATGCAGTCACAGGGTAATAATGTATCACAGTCAGAGGAAACATTTAGAAAATGGTCTGAAAATATAACAGAATCCCAGAATAATCAAGTGCCATCATCCTCTGTGCAAACTGTTCAAAATTACGATACGGTTCATTGGACGGTACCGTCTTATAATTTTCAAAACGAACAGTCAACGGTGAATCCTGAGGAGAAAATAAGCACTTTACACGAATTTACCGTAATGCCGAACGGAGAAGTAACACAGTTCGAATATACGCAACAAAATAATATTAATAATCAAGTCACGCAGCAATACAATCTTTCATTAAGCTCGTTTAACAATACTGAAACAATGGTGAAAGTTGAATCTTTATCGTACAGCGGTGAAGATAGAAAGGACTACGTGGAAGTTGAAACGAACGATACGAAGCAACATACTTGTAGACACTGCGGAATTAGCTTCTCTCATGCAACAGCATTGGTATCGCACGAAAAAATTCACGCATCAAAGAACTGGAACATGCCGATCGAATGCGAATATTGCGATAAACAATTTCAAGATGGCAATCATTTAGCAACTCATCAAACAACTTGTGCAAAAAAACTGATGCAGAACAATATAGAACAAGGTACACCCAATAATAAATGGGGCAAACATGCGTGTTCCGAATGTGGGAAAAAATTCACCACCAAGCAAAAAATGTTCAGACATCAATGGATTCACAGAAAAAAGACACATTCCTGTGAAGTGTGCGGATCTCAATTCGAAAAGCAAAATCAATTGGATGAACACAGATTGTCTGCACATCCTGGTGATTCTCCATTTACCTGTACAGAATGCGGTAAAAGTTTCGTATCCCGCCAGGGACTCTGGGAACATGGTAGAACACATGCTGGGAGCCCTGCACATTTTCATTGCGACACGTGTTCCAAGACATTTTCATCCAGACAGGGGTATCTGATACATCATAGAACTCACACTGGAGAAAGACCATACGGTTGTAAATTTTGTTGGAAAGCATTCAGAGATGGTGGAACTCTAAGAAAACACGAGCGTATTCACACGGGGGAAAGACCTCACGTTTGTCCTCTATGTTCAAGAGCGTTCAATCAAAAAGTTGTTCTAAGAGAACACGTTCGATGGGTTCATGCTGCAGGGAAAAATGAAACCGAGGTAACCGGACCACCGTTTCACTGTCCCATATGCGGTGCTTTAAATCAGGATAGGGATGAACTGTGTGCACATATTGTTAAACATTCAGATCAAATGATCGCGGAGGCGAAAGCTAAAACGAACAATAACGCTCCAAAAACGAAACCGATAAAGAAGAAATCAAAAGCTTCTGCGAGTACAAGCTTACAAGAGAAACAGGGGACTGGAAATCGTATAATTACGAAAACAGAAGAGAATGAAGCACTTTTATCGATCACAGATGTAGATAAATCCGATGATCAACAAACTTTAGATGATAAACAGAATAATACTTTCCTTGTAGTTACAACAGAAAAACGTAACGAAAATTACATTGAAATATCCGAACTTAAAACTGAAAACGTACAATTACTGGTTGACGAGAAGCAAGACGAGAATATGCATATTTCTCAAAGCAATCATAGTCATAGAGAATCATTAAATATGATCGCTATCGATAAACAGAACAACACAGCCCGTATAGTCTCTACGGAACCAGAAGGAAGTGCACTTCACTCTACAACCAGTCATAACGAAATAACCACGATGCATTTAATACAAACTTCGAAGCAAGCTAATACGTTACATTTAATATCGAAGCAAAACGAATCGTTGCCTGTATTGGCACTGCCGAATCCTCAGAGTCATGAGAATTTTTCAAGTCAAATTGCACAAATAAGCAACAGCGATTTACCTATGAATATGGTAACACACCATTCGACCAGACAGAATCAAGATATGAAGAGTCAAGGTGCAGCCGAAACGGCTGTGATACAAGTTGTACAGTATCACCAGCAAGATAGCGACGACGAAGAGGAATTAGTTTGTGGTATTTGCGGGGAGGATTTTAACGATAAAAACGTGTTGATGGAACACGTGAAAATTCATATATAATTATTGTTACTTTATTATCAAAGTTTGTGATATTCTTATGCTATTAATGTGAACTATGTAGAAAATAACGAATTCGAGCGTTTCTTATGTTCTTGGAACAGAAAAAAAAAGATTGATAAATATAGCTATATAAGTATCGTTTCCAACAGTAGTGGCAAAGCACCAATTTTCTATGTGTCTTAAAAAAAAAAACGCACTGATATTTAAAGAAAAAGCAGGGAATTTCAATTATATTTATACATTTTTCACCGTTTTCGTTTCTCCAAAATGCTTTTTGCACATTTAGGTCGTACACAGCATACATGCGGTTAAATAATGTACATGTATTGAAATAAAATATAAATAATGATTTATATATATTATGTACAGCACATTACTGGTTCAGTCTTGAAGGTGAACAGAGTACATATCGTAAAAAAAAATATCACAGATTATGTAGTTCTGCTGTAATAACGCAAATTTAACAAAAATTACTCGGTTCTTTGAATTTACGTATCATTTTACAATGCGTAAATTATAATTGATTGTGAGTCGCGAATGACACGTAAAATGTAGAATGTGCAATGTAGGGGTGCAATAAAAGAATAAAATGCATTTTATTTTCTACATTTATCTTTCATTTTATACGAGATAACACACTTTGTTTGGCAATCGCATCGTGCGTACTTTTCCTTCGACCTTTTGCATTTGAATGTCGCGCGCTTTATTAAAGCTTTAAGAACTACATAGTTTGTCACGTGTCGTTGCTGGAACGAAATACAATTGCGCGTTATCAATCCTAATTTACAATTAGATTTTGTTACTACAATGTAACGTGTTTCGTGATTTCGATAACCGTTTGTTAAATTTCAAAGAATATTCGTCGAAAAAGTAAGTACCAATATTTAAAAAAAAAAGACTAACATAAGCACATTTCATATACACGTGATTTTATTATAGAGTACGATTTGTATATAGAAAAATAATTTCGTTTAACATATATGTAGATCGAAGCATTTCTCATACTTTTTTAAAAATTATGTTCGATGTTAAATATTAACCTATACTTCGCGTTTCTTCGGTGTTTACGATCAGCCTGAGGAAGTATTCGAGCAACGTTTGATACCTCGTACTTTAACGTTGTATAAAAAAGAAACTACGTTGTAAATATAATTTTTAATCGTACAAAGACAAGTGTGTTAAAGTATACGACAATAAGTGAGAAAAAATCAAGTTCGAAGATAAACCGTTTAACCTCAAATATCGAGGTGTAAATATTCGTACAAATAGAAGAGGTTATGTCGTCGCTGCATCGTTTCAAGATATAAATGAATTGGAAATAAGCGATACTGCAATAAAATAGGACTGATTTTCGAGGTTTTTAATCGAAACGCACAAACATGCCGACTTGGAATCAGATTCAAGCTCAGCTTCGAAATCCGAATAATCCGGTGGTGTTTTTCGACGTCTCCGTGGGCACCACAGAAATCGGCCGAATGATCTTCGAATTATTCGAAGATGTCTGTCCAAAAACATCGGAAAATTTCCGGCAATTCTGCACGGGAGAATGTAGAAAGGATGGAGTACCATTAGGCTTCAAAGGTGCCATATTTCACAGAGTTATTAAAGACTTCATGATCCAGGGTGGTGATTTCGTGAATGGTGACGGTACCGGAGTCATAAGCATCTACGGCGGTAGAACGTTTCCCGACGAGAATTTCACATTGAAACACGACTCACCTGGACTGTTATCTATGGCAAACAGTGGCAAAGACACTAATGGCTGTCAGTTTTTCATAACATGTGCCAAGTGTAACTTCTTGGATGGGAAGCATGTTGTTTTTGGAAAAGTGATCGATGGACTTCTGGTTATGAGAAAGGTGGAGAATGTCCCTACAGGGCCGAACAATAAACCAAAAATTCCTGTGACAATATCCCAATGTGGACAAATGTAACAAATTAGATGTAAAATACAATATAAAGATTTTACTATGTTTTCCAAGAGATCATGTTTCCATTGAATACCTCATTCCACATCTAATACTCGAATACTTTTCAATACACATGCCTTCAATGACACATAATTACAATTTAAATGAACAATCAATTATGATTGTAATTACTTATCGATCTCAGGATTGACTGTATATTTTATATTGCCCTTGGCTGTCTAATAATTCCCTGGTAATATAGATTGGCTATTAAAACCCCCATTTATTAGTACTTAAATGTTAGCGAATAGTAGCCTGATTAACAAGTAATAACTGGTAGTTCTAACGAAGTACAAAAATAATAAACGAAAGAATTTAATCGTTTTACGAACTTCAGTTTTATTACGTTCTCAATTTACATACGAAATAAATATCCATCGTACAATCTACCGTTGCGTCTTAAATATTATATCGATCATTGCCGGAAGTAATACACTTAAAGTAAAATTACACGTAATCTGTGTGTGATCTATAAACACTACGATCGAGAAAATTCCAACCGTGAACGTTAGGTCTTCATTTCGTAATCTAAATTTACAATAAAACTAATCAGAGATCTATCGTTCATTCGTACCGTAATTCGTTCATTAAATAATTTAATAGTATATCTAACTGATAGCCTAAGAGACAATCGATGTACTTAACAGTGAGTCTTATTTCTGCATAGCTACATATCAATCTTTAATATGCTCGGAATTGTTACACGAATCGATAAATTGCTGCTTATACTACGTATACAATTATTCTTACACGTTCGCTATACTCTTTCTCGTTTAAAAACAAAAAAAAAAAGATGAAAAAAAAGAAGAAAAATAGAAAAGAAAAAGAAAGTAAACTAGTACAATACCTATGGTGTATGCATGCCTAATACGATAGTTCTCGTCGTCACAACAATCTCGCTTTGGTTGCTTGCATAGTAAATACGAAAATAAATTCCAGCTGCACATACGTCGCGTGAAAGAATCGCGAAAGGCAAATTCCTTCTCGACGAATCTTCATTTTGATATCACCGTTTCAAATATATCAACAGCCAAAGAAACAAGCAACGTTCTTTACATCGAACGAGAAACGGCTCTATACATGTGTTATATATATATATATATACATATATCTTTCTCGTTCTTCAAACTTCTCTTCTTTGACGTACGTGTACGTAACTTATTCGTTTCCAGTTCGCTTGAACTTATGGAAAGTGAATCTGTGTCGTAACAATGCTCGTTCTCTAAAAAACAACGATATACGTTCACGCAGTCGTGTTAATCCAGCTATGAACGGCCTGTTTCGTGTGACTTTCCTATCATCTAAATCATGAACCGTCTGGATATCATCATCGGGAACGTCACGACCTGAAACAACATTACACCGATCATAATCGACAGCAGCTCACGGTAGCGATAACAGTTGGTCCCTCTTCTTAGGTACCGTGAGCTGAGGTGCGGTCTACCTGCTGTTGCAGAAAACGTCTTCCTCGATGGTGTCGACCTGAGAATTATCATCGACGACCATAATAGGCGTAGCACCGTCGTGAAGGCTCGACTTCGAGATAGATCTCTTGTAAACGTCTCTTGTTACGCTCCTGGTGAAGCTGAACTTCCGTACCAACTTCTTGTCCAATGCAGCAGGACTCTTTGGTCCTTTTGCTCTGAACTCATCCTCCGTACCTTCGTAATGAGCGAGCATCACCTCTGTAGCATGTTCCTCGATCACGTCAACAGCGTAATCGATATCATCATCGGTCGCGTTCTCTTTGACAACGCAGAATCTTAAGATATACTTTCCCATCACTCTAGCAGGGATCATATGAAGTCTACCGGACGCGTTAATGTTAGCTAATAACTCTTGATTAATTTCGTCGCTCTCTTTCAATCTAAAACACACCAGGCCAACTCTAACGTCGTTCGTAATCTCGAATCTCTTATCCCTCCTCATCAACGTCTCGAATCTCCTCGCTAATCTGATATGATTTCTTATATACTTCTGTAACCCAGTGATACCGTACGATCTCATCACAAACCATAATTTCAACGCTCTGAACCGTCTACTCAGAGGAATACCCCAGTGACGATAATCGATCGATTCTCCAGATTTGGCGTGTTGAAGGTACAAAGGATTGACGACTAGCGCCGACGAAAGTTTCACTCTGTCTCTAACCCAAAGGCAGGAACAATCGAAATTAACGAGCAACCATTTGTTGGGATTCGTGTTGAACGAGTCAGCATGCTCGATACCGGCCATAAAAGGTCTCATTTCCGGGCAGATGAACGCATTCCCAGCGTAAGCACCGTCTACGTGTAGCCAGATGTTAGGATAAAGTTTACACACTGGACCGATTTCGACGAGATTGTCAAACGAACAGGATCCAGTTGTGCCGAGTGTAGTCGAGACGAAGAACGGTACTAAACCATTCGCAACGTCTTCTCTAATCGCCAATTCTAAACGTTTACCACGCAGAGAACCCTTCTCGTCCGGTTCTAATACACGAAGCTTCACAAGACTGATCATTGCTGCTTTCTCCACGCAGGAATGCGCCTCTGTAGAACAATAGGCGACCAATCGAGGCAGAAAAGCTGAATCCTCGGTGTTAGGGTCCTGTTCCTTCAACGTACGTATCGCTTGGGTACGTGCTGCAAGCATCGTGACCAGAATACACTCGGAGGCTGACCCTTGTATCACACCGCCGCCCTTCGAACTCTTGTGCTCGGCTAGGAACTCCGGCGGAAGGTCTATCGCTTTGGCGTACCAGTCGAGAACGATCGTTTCCAGTTCCGTGCAGGCCGGGCTAGCCGCCCAAGAGAAACCTATGCAGCCGATTGCGTCGGACAACATATCCCCGAGGATCGAAGGGAACGAGTTCCCTGCTGGGAAGTAGGCGTGAAAACGCGGATGTTGCCAGTGAGTGATCTGAAAACCGTCCGGTGTTCGACGTGAATTTCTCGGAATTTTTCCTCTTTTAAACAATTGTAGAACAATCCAAGATTTGAATAAATCAACGAAATCTTTTTATTCCTATACGAATTCATATTTGTATTCTATTGGGTATACAAATTAATTCATGTCCCTTGCGATTGATCAGCTGTAACTTTGAATTGAATCTTTTTTTCCCCCCCGCTGTGTTAGAGTCCCGAAGTTGTTTCTATTAGCGAAACAATACACTATCGGACTCGATGTGTGTAATATAATTTAAAGAACCGATTAAAAATTCGAAACATACGAAGAGATGTCAATAATAGTACTGTTGACTTTACACGTTCGAAATGGTGATCATTTTTTCGAAAGGGAATTCCCCAATTGCCTGAGAAATGAAATAAGTGTACAAACGTTAGAGATTATTTTCAATATTGAACTGTACTTTGACTTTCTTTTTTTTTTTTTATTAAATAAATAATAAATCTACGAAACGGAGGCCACGAATTAATTTGTACACCTGATACTTTAACGATGGATAAATTTTGTCGGTGCAAAAGGGGGACGATGGATTTTCACGAGGTCGATTCACGCTCGGCTAGCTTTTTTCCTATTTTTTCGTATTCGCGAATATTATTAACATCGAAAGAGGCCGGAATCAATGGGGATGGATCGATAATCGAGAGACCGCGGTCTCACACTTACCCCGGGCATTATTTTACCGTCGACATCTCTCATTATGGCGTCCCATGATTCACCTTTAGCTGGGGCTTCTTTGGGTAACATGGGCCTTAGATAGCCAGGGTCCACATTCGCTGTTACCCTTTTCCCTTCAAGGGTCCGTAAATACTCGCAGATGTACTCGATCATCTCCTTGCCGCGCAGTTGAAACTCATCGATGTTCATGTTAATCGCCGGCTGGAATGCAATACGAAGGAGAGACGGATTAATAACGATGCGAATGTTTGATTAAGCACGTTCACTAGCGAGAGTTGTGTACGCGATCGTGACATTTTTTCACCGCCATTTATCGTTGGATCACGGATGATGTAAACGTCATTCGCAGATTTGGTGAAATGCTTGTGCGTTTTTTTTTCCTTTTACGACAATTAACGTACCTCCGATTATTTCGCAATTCTAAATTTATTTCACTCACTTTTCTCTTTTCGTTTCCCTCAATCACTGGACGAAAGAATAAACAAATCCACTTTGAGTACTTTATCGAATTGTTGTTCCTTTCTCTTTTTTCTCTTTTTCTCTTTTTTTTTTTTACGAAGTTCGTCTCGGCAGAGCGCCGCTCTGCTTGAGTGGGAACGAACGCTTCGTGTAACAGGTATGTCCCGCGTTGGAACAGAGACTGGTAGCACCTGCTAAAGCGCCGGTCAGTTTTATGCGCGCCTCCTCTTCGTACATCCCTGGTGTTCACGCAGATAAAATTAAGGCGGAGCTTCGGCAATCGTGAAACAATTTTTAATTTACCTAAAACAGTTCGTTCTCCATCTACGCGACACCAACAGCCACCGTTCGAGACGCCTCGTTTACGCAAAACCCTCGCGACGAAAAAAGGATTTCGCTACCCCTAACGGAACCCTTCAAATTCATCGCACTTCCGTTCGTAAGCTCCACGTAAATTTAGTCGCCCTTACTCCTCCCACACGTGTTACAATCATCGGAATCATTTAAACATACACATTTACACCCTTCTCTCCCTTTTATTTCTTTCTTTCTTTTTCTTTTTTTTTCTTAACACTTTACCGATCGACTCATTCTATCTAATACTGGCTCGCTTTCTGCTATCGTGCTTATTCTTACAGCTCTAAAAATGTTTAATCGAAACTCGTGAGAGGGCTTACTATACATCGTTCACTTTCTCTTATTATAGGGTACCTGATTAATTCGTAGCAGCAAAAAACCGATTAATAAGATCCTTAGGTCGATAAACGTTAGCAGTAGAAAGCCGATTAATAAGGCTTCCAGTCGGTAAAATGTTAATTAAATAATCGCCCTTGAAGGAAAAATTCTTTCTATCCTTTTAACTCATCTTCGTTTAGAGAAAGTTCAGATTTGTAATATTTTTTTTCTTTTTTCTTGTATCGATCGTTAGTATAATGCTCGATTTTTAAAGTTGATTTTTATTGGACTGATGAGATGATCGATGCTAAAAATCTGAACGAAAATTCGTAAGAAGGGTGGTCGACATCAATGGCGATGTATCAGGGGGGTCGGTGGTTGAATAAGCGAGCATGTTGTCGATGATGCACGGGGAGTAAACTCACCCCCTCCTTCTCACCTATTTATAAATAGACGTTTACTCTTCACCTACATTTACAACACCCCGTAGAAGCGGTGACAGGTCACCGCTCAATCTTTGTAACACACACACACACACACATGCATACACATGCCGACGATCACCATTTTCTCTCTCGTCCACCACCTTCACGCATGATCTGCTAACGGCAGACCGTTTTCGAATTGGATTTCTCGATCGAGGGTGTCGGAAATGATTGCTATCCGGTATGAATTAATTAATCCCACCATCGATCCAATTCTTTATTCCAACGTTTCCCGCCGTAAGTTTCATCTGACTATGTGGCCCGAAAAAGAAGCGATTCGAAGATTTTGGCATCTTCGATGGTTCGGAGGAAACGGGGAATAATTGATTCTTGGAATCAATATCGATTCTCAATTGATTGATTAATTTTAAGAATTTTGTTTTTAATATCTCAGGAATTTCTGGATTTATTTTTTAGTAATTAGAATCTTCAATGTTTTCTTCCAATTCAGATTAATACTATTAAAACACAATAATAATTCTGAAGTTTTTTGGGATGATTTAATCCCCTTTGAAACTTTTGACGATTTCAGATTTTTGTTTATTCGACATTTTTGAAATTATTAATTGAAGATAATGGCAATTCTGATAATGAAAAAATCTGATATTTTTGGGGGGGAAAATCGTTGACGATTTTCGTTAATCAGTGCTTTTGAAATTAATATTATTGGAAGATAATAACAATTCTGGTAGTTGAAGAATTCTGAAATTTTTTTGTAATGATTGAATCTTTAGAAATTAATATTACTAGTAAATAACAGTAATTTGGATAATTAACAAATTCAGAAATTTTTTGAGATAATTTAATCTCCGAAATTTTCGACAATTTTAAATTCTCGTTATTCACTACTTTCGAATTGAATTAATATTACTAAAAGATAATGGTAATTCAGAAATTTTTTGAGATAATTTAATCTCTGAAATATTTTAAGGATTCCAAATTTTCGTTGGTCAATACTTTTCGTTTCACTGCGTGTATAATTTCTACAATTCTCAACCGAAAGATCATCTTGTTTCACCGATTAACAGAATCCTAATTATCAACCGCACAACAGACTTCTGCGAGAGTAACGATTGCGTGGCTGTTAATTACCAACATTCTAGCAATAATCGACGTATTTTATCAACATGTTCCCCTTTCTCGCATGTAGGTCGTTTTACGCTCACGCGTTTTCGCTTGACGTAGCATCTTTCGGCGAGAGATCCCTCGATCACGTATACGTTTAGGCCACTCGTCACGTTTCCATTTCCCTCTACAACCTCTGGGAAACACCGTTTGCGCAAACGAGCCGCTACACAGAGGTAAACGAGAATCGGAATGAAATTGGATAAATGTCTATAATTTTCTTAGAACGTACACGTGAAATGTAGATAACAGAACAGAATCGAGAGAGAGAGAGAAAAGATGGTTAAGCAAAACGAGAACACACATGTCCAAGGTGTGTATCGTTCAATCTGTTGACCCCAACCTTTTCGATCGTCTAACGAACAGCTCTTTTATGACCTTTTTTCGATATTTCACGAACTTCCGTTTCATGTTTTTTTACCCTGCCACCCCCGCGTCATCCGGTCCAATTCGCGAGCAGACAGGAAACGATTATATCGTAAATGATGGTGAATAAATTGAAACGCTGTTTTTGTTATTTCTGAAACCTTTCTTTTTTTTTTTTTATTTATTTATTTATTCTTTTTTTACTATATCCACATATGTGGACACTTTATTATATATATTATATGTATATTATATTATAACATATATGTATAGAGTAATATGTTACACAATATGTAACGTGTTCCGCGTGGTACACGATTCCATCGCGATCCAAAGAGAGCACATTTATACAGAGTAAGTTTCCTGAACGTCACAACTTCGAATAACTCGTAAGTTGTTCGTTGTTCGAAAAAATGTTTCAAATAAAAGTTGCATGGTATCTAGTGGTACATACAGTGCTCTAATTTGTTTTTTTTTTTTATTACCTTACTTTTTTATTGAGATATTAGGGTTACCTTCAGATGTTTAAATGGAACGTCTGTTTTTTTCGCTAATTCAGGTAAATCGACAAATTTCGCTTAAAAAGGAATACTTTGGGAAGTGATTACTTTGTATAAGAATACAAAGTGAGATGTAAATTGCATAATTACCGAGATATTTTTTAAACGCATTTGATTTTAAGTGGTATATGAAGTGCTGTCCATTACACTGAATGCACTTATGTACGTAATATTATCAGTAAACGAAGAACTGTTTTCAGTATTTCTGTAGTTATTGCAGCAATAATACGTTCTATCACATCTTCGGCTGTCGTTAATGGTTCGCAATAAACTTCATTCCTACATGTTCGTTTTAAGTTCCATTTTATTTAATATTTTTTTACGTAATCTTTGACGATTTATCGGAATTAGCGAAAAAGTATTAGATGTTCCATTAAAAAAAAAAAAAAAAAAAAAAAAATACTGAAGGTGACCCTAATATCTCAATAATAACGTGAGGTAATTAAAACAGATTAGAGAACTAAACAGATTAGAGAACTATATGTCCCCCTGAATACCGTGCAATTTTTGTTTGAAATATCTTTTCGTACAACGAATAACTTACGAGGTATTTGAAGTTGTCATGTTAGGAAACTCGCCATGTATAAACAGATCGATAAGCAAGTAAAGAAGATGTACTTATATTTATCGAGCACTTCCTTCAGACTCAGCTACTACGCGATCTGCTTCGGGGACACTTATTTTGCGACTACTACACACAGTTCTTGAATGATAGGGTGGTCGAATGCAACAGGAAACTGATGACGACGTAATCTAACACGGATCGTCGATCGATTATTTTTTCTTCTTTTTTTTCTATTTTTTTGTTTTCTTTTCTTTTCTTCTCTGTTTGTCGTACGTAACTGTGAGCAAATTCTTCTCTATTTCTCCTTCGTACTTGGCTTCCTGGTGATCGTTTTGTCGGCAGTATCCGTGCGAAGATTTAGACGAGAACGATACGCTTGTTATTTCGAGTTTCGTTTCTTTCTCTTTTCATTTCGTCGATGTACCAGAAGAAACCTTAGGGAATGACGGTGAATGATTGAGGAAAGTTTTACGCTCTACCGTTTGGCGATCTTCCGCGGGATGGTGAACCGGATGGCGATGGCTCCGGGCTGCAGCCATTGCTGCTGCCGCGGCGACTTCCGGCGGTGCTTGCCTTCAAGCGTACCATCGTGTCCAGGTGACGGAATCTGGAAATATATATTTTTTTTTTATTTTCTAAGCTTCCAACTCTGAAGCTTTCAACTTTGAGATTTTTAATTCTAGCGCTTCTAACTCTGAGGCTTTCAACTCTAAGAGTTCTAATTCTGAGGCTTCCAACTCTCAGACTTCCAACTCTGAAACCTCGAACTCTGAGTCCTCTACCTCTGAGGCTTCCAACTCTGAGACTTCTAACTCTGAGGTTTCCAATTCTGAGACGTTTAACTCTAAAGCTTCTAATTCTCTAAAGCTTCTAAATCTCTACTCTTAAAGTCGCTGAAAACTCATTCACTTTCGCTTGGACGCGAACCGTATTAATCAAATTCCGATTTTCAAAAAGAGAAACGAAGGACACTATAAAAAAAGATACTAAACGTTTATTTCCCACGTACCTAAGAGATAATTCACTGGTATCAGTGGAATCTTTCGCCTGCATCAGGTACGCCAGGGGCCACGAAATCCACGAACGTCTAGATTCGGAAAGACTAGAGATAAATGATTATACTACATTTCCAATTTCCTCTTTCGCGCTAAAATTCGTATCTTACGTAGTCGTTTGTGGATTCGAGCCAATTCCACCGATCGTTGCTTGCGTGTCCAATTTCGCTCCTGTCCTGTTCGGTGTTTTCGTGAAGCCCGGTTGAATCGCGGGATCAGACACCATACGCACGAAGAAGGATCTTCTCTGCTCCAGAGTTGCTTTCCTCTTCTTCTCGCGAATGTCCGCAAGCTCGTCCATAACGTCCTGCAATGCAACGTATAAAAAATACATGCAACAAAATAATTAAAAAAAAAAACAAGAAAAAACAAGACAGAAAAACAATTAATTAAATATCTTCAATTCACCTTGGATTCCGACAATTCCTCCAGATAATCCGTTATGATGCTCCAAGCAAGGTCTACAGTATTGAAACAAAATGATAAAAAAAATATACAAAGACACAGAAACGAAGAAGAAATTGCATTATCAAGGAAGATATCGCTTACCAACGTCAGAGGCAGTGGCATTCGGCGCGGCTAGAGCGAAACGAATTGTGAAACGTTGATTCACCCTCGCAGGAACCATGTGCAGTTTACCAGAGTCGTTGATAGTGCTCAACAGCTTCTGGTTCAATTTGTCAGAGCCTTTCGCACGGAAGCACACCAACCCGAGCTGCAAGAAACAATTGAACGTAATAAAACATTGTAAACTTCTGTTAAACTTCTCTCGATATTGTGATACGCGCAACATCTCACCACAACTTCGTTACAAAGTTCGAATCTCGCGTCCTTCCTAACCAACGCCTCGAATCTTTTCGCCAGCTGAACGTGATTCCGAATGTAGGCTTGCAAGCCGGATATCCCGTAGGATCTCATCACGAACCATAATTTCAGCGACCGGAAACGCCGGCTCAACGGTATACTCCAGTGTCTGTAAACGAAGTGAATAATAATAATAATAATAAAAATTAATAAATAAATTACTGCTCTTTTTTTTTTTTTTTTTTGTTTTTTTCAACGAAACAAACAAACACGTTTGGGATCGATACGAGCACCTGTAATCGATAGCTGTGTCAGCGTGCGTGTGCTGAAGGTAAAGCGGATCGACGACCAGCGCGCTGGTCAGCTTGAATCTGTCTCGAACCCATAAGCAGGAACAGTCGAAGTTTGTTAAGAGGAATTTGTTCGTATTGGTATTGAAAGAATCGGCGTACTCGATTCCTGCCATCAGGTACTTCAGTTCAGGACAGATGAACGCGTTTCCTGCGTACGCTGCGTCGACGTGCAGCCATACCTGAGGAACGAACCACTTTTCTCATCTTTTTGACGTTGTATGATGGAATTGAAGTGTTGAAATGGTGAAATGTATGAGTAGTAAAAATAATTCAATACATTTCTTGTGGTTTATTCTTTCTCTGAATTTATAAAGATGGTGAACGGTAGTAAAGTTCACAGTGTTTAAGCGATAAACGATAAACGATGTAATATGAATGTGTGTGAATGTTCTGAACTTTTGTATAGTATTGGAAATTTTCATTTCTGGAGTTTACATCGTTCGCCATTTGAATTCCTCAATTATTGTATAATTATTGATTTTATATTCATTAATTTTATTTACTTTGTATTTATTAATTTTGCCAATTTAATTTATTTCATATTTATTAATTTTGTTAATTTTATTTATTTCATATTTTCAATTTTGTTAATTTTATTTATTTCATGTTTTCAATTTTATTAATTTTATTTATTTTACATTTATTTACATATTTGAGATCGCCAACGCGGTCCTTCACTTGAAAATTTAAGAAAAACAAAAATGCAAATCACTTGATCTTACGTTATTTCAAACTCTGCAGCAGAGTATCGACAACATACTTCTACTATACATTTTAAATGTACTAAAAAATATATTTAATGAATTTATGCAGCCCTATCACTTTTATATTATTTTTTATATTAATACACATTTAAATAACACGCCTTTGCTGTATTTAGCTACAAACTTTTGGAAATTATATACGAGTTAATTTTCAAAATTTCACGCGCCATTACGCTAAAAGATATTTTTGAATACAAAGACTTACGTCTGGATATTTCTTACAAACTGGCCCGATTTCCTTGAGATTGTCGAAGGAACAACAAGCAGTGGTGCCCAGAGTCGTGGAGACGAAGAATGGGATGTATCCTTCGTTCGTATCAGCCTCTATAGCCTAACGAAAAAGTGACCGATTAAAAAAAGAATTGTTTAATTAAAAAAAAAAGAAAAAGATGAAAGAAACAAATTATATAGAGATAATTATACCTGACGTAAAGTTTCGCCACGAAGAACACTTTTATCATCCGGTTCCAAGATTCTCAACTTCACGAAGCAGATCATGGCGTCTTTTTCGACACAGCTGTGACTCTCGCGGCTACAATAGGCCATCAATTTCCCAAGAAGTGCAGTTTCGTCCAAATGTGAGTGTGCAGGCGATTCTTTCAGCCTGGCGATCGCTTGCGCCCTTGCTGCTAACATGCACACTAAAACACACTCCGAGGCTGACCCCTGAAATTCGATCAATATCATATCAATAAAAAGAAAAAATCAGAGGAACTTCAGTTTTTCTCGTGTAATTGAAATATTACTTGTATTACACCTCCACCTTTGCTAGCAGGGTTGAAATAAAGGAAATCCGTCGGTAGACCGATAGCTTTGCCTAGAATTGAACAAACAGTGTGTGTAGAATTTAACATCGATCTTACTACTCGATGTGTAATATTCAGACTGCGAATTTTCATGCATTTACGGGAAATTTAGAAATGCAAAATTCCACAGAGTTGAATTTTTATGTTTTAAAGTTCGAAATTAATGTTCTTCTTTTTTTATAATACCTGATAAATGAAATAAACCTATTTTTTTTTTTTTTTTTTACAATATTCTCATAGATATGAGTTAATATAAAAATCCACAGTCTACCGATGATATTCTTCGAGTAGATATTTAAAGAGACAGCGATGAATTACCAAACCAGTCGCAAACTATCGTCTCGAGCTCCGTGCAAGCTGGACTGGCCGCCTAGAACAAATAAAATCTCGAAATACAGAGATGATCGAACAAACACTGGCCGATCCATCAAGGTTGACCCTAATTTTTCACGGGAAAAGTATTTGATGTCTCACCCATGAGAATCCAATGCAGCCTATCGCGTTCGACAACATGTCGCCGAGGATGGATGGAAAAGAATTTCCAGCTGGGAAGTACGCGTGAAATCGTGGATGTTGCCAATGGGTGATCTACAAAGAAAAAAGGAAAAATGTGAAAAGAAAACACATTTCTTCAATTTTCTTCCATTCCATAGCGAATTGAGCCTTTTTACTTTATTTCTGATCGGAAAACAATGGTTTTCCGAGTAAATTTATTCTTCTTTATCACTTACTCCTGGCATAATCTTTGATTCAACATCCCTCATGATATCCTCCCAAGTTTCCGGTTGTTGTGGAGCTTCAGCTGGCAGAAGAGGCCTCAAATATCCTGGACCAACATCCGGCGTTACTCTTCGACCATGAATATTGCTCATAAACTCACAGATGTATTCCACCATTTCCTTGCCCCGCATACGGAACTCTTGGATATCCATATCGACGCGTTTCAATCTCGGGGATCTTCGAAGAGAGACGATTTCAACGATCAAGAATCCTCCGTTAAACCGAGTCATAGATAACGTCCATTTCGATTGTTAACAATGTACGAATTACTCTTTCGCTGTTCTATATTCGTAGAATTGTCAATTCTATCTTCGAATTGCAGAAGGAAATCGAAACGTCACCAATGACTCGGTCTTACGACATAAATTCATTCAAACGCTTCCACCGCGTGAAAAATGATCGAGATCCCGAATTAACGTTCCTTCTATCACAAACACACTAATTGCTTAAAAAAGAAGGAAGTTTAAACGTTACTACTGACTCTATCTGCGACACAAATTCTTTGAAAAGGGGAAAAAGATAGTTCTTCACCTCGCGTTTAGATATTAAAAAGCAAAACGCCTTCAATGATCGAAATCCCAAATTAACGTTCTATCCCAACCATAAACACACTAATTGCTTAAAAAAGAAGGAAGTTGAAACGTTACTAATGACTCGATTTTACGACACAAATTCTCTCGGAAAGGAAAAAGGATACTTCTTCACCTCGCGTTTAGATATTAAAAAGCAAAACGCCTTCACCGCGTGAAAAGTGATCGAGATCCCGAATTAACGTTTCTTCTATCACAAACACACTAATTGCTTAAAAAAGAAGGAAGTTGAAACGTTACTAATGACTCGATTTTACGACACAAATTCTCTCAGAAAAGGGGAGAAGAATAGTTCTTCACCTCTCGTTCAGACACTGAAAAGCAAAACGTCTCCACCGCGTGAAAAGTGATCGAGATCCCGAATTAACGTTCGTTCTATCACAAACACACTAATTGTTTAACGAAAAATGGAAAGGAGAAAGGATATTCCTAATAAATTCGATCTTTTCTACTCTGTCGAATACACTTTTCTCCACAACTCGAGGAACTCTGAGGAAAATCCACGATTCCCCACGCGGAAGACGATCCTACCTGTTGCTAGTTACGGAAGATAAGCAGCAGAGATCCAAACCGGGATGCACCGCGGATCAGCAAGCACCAAAGAATCCCGTGTCTCGCTTACCACCACGGATATATCGAGGATCCAGCCAGCGAGGATTCTTCGACTCGTGCGCAAACGCGTCCCTTGTCCGCGGGATGATCCTCTTCGCGGATCCTCGAGAAAGGACGAGCCAAAGAGTGAGAAAGATGAATCTATGTATATCTCGGAACAATTTCCGTCAAGGAGACGACTAAAATAGATATGCATAGAAGGTGGTTGCCTCTCCTCTTTGCAAACGTACTCATGTTTCCTGTACCACGTTAGCTACGACAGTCATGATAGCGTGACAACACGTTCCTCTCCCTTCGAACTTTTATAATCTTCGTCGTTGGAACCAGGGGGAAATTTGATCAGTAACACCAGATGCTTCTTATGGGATGAAATTAAGAAGGATATTGAGCGACAGATGTGTTGAAGGGAGGATAAAGTTCTTGGACGATCAGATTTTGATTTGAAGGATTCTTCGTTGAACGATTGATCATATCTGACGATGATTCTTGATTGTTGTTTTCGGTATTGTCTGTGATAAGAGCATAGTTATTCTTTAGTTAACACATTCGAGATTGATTTTTGCAGGTGTAGTAAAGACGGAAGTCATACTGAAAAAAAGTAAAAATAAGAGAAACTTGTTTCAGGTAATTTTTATCATTGCTGTTATCGTGATTCTGATTAGTACAAGTCAGATTTTAAGCAGATGAACGATGACCCACGTTTTTCGGTCATAGGAGCGAAATAGCATCCAATTAATTTTCTTAAGAAATCAAAAATATTCAATTCAATTTTGACTCGAAATACAAAATTAGTAAATTATCGAAATGGTCTATGAACTGTGTTCTCGATATGTGTTTCTCGAGTTAATTATAATTTATCTGTAAATTATGGCGTTTCCAAGGCATTATTTTCATTAAATAAATAAAACACTTTGATGAAACCAAAAATCCTCAATCCAATTTAACGTGTAAATAAAGAATTAGAACAGCGACTTTGTCATATAATTAAAAAAAAAAGAAGTAATCCGTCCACATGAAGTGTTTAACTTTGAACTACTCCCTTCTCAAAGGGTTAATTCGTAACAGATCAACAGAAGGCAGCGAAAGACCTTTTTCCATAAAGTGAAAATTTAATTCCACGAGCTGATCGATTCCGGTAATATTCATACAGCTGAACGAAGTATGAAACCTGGGAGTCCACCCTTGATCCAAAAAACAGTTGAGGGGAGAGAAATTCTCGAAACGGTTCTCCTTCGTTCATTCGCGATGAAATCGTCGAGCGTCTTCCCCATAGAAGGGTTGCCCACTCGAATAAATTGGAAGCTGGGCAGCGAGGAACGCGAGATGGTTTATTACGTTAGGAAAAGTGCGCGTAGGCATTGTTAAGAAGGTGTCAGACGCAGAATTGTCGTTTTCTTCCTCTGAAAGAAAGTCGAGAGAGAAAGATGCCTTCGGTGTGATTCACCGAAAGTGGTCAGAAATCCTTGACCTTTCACCGCGCTCTTTTTTCCCTTTTTTCTTCTCTTTCTTCTTATTCTTCTTTATCAGAATCCACCAGTTTTCAGAAATTAGATTCTTCCGTTGTGAATGGATGGCAAAAACACTGGCTACAGACGAAATAACAGTTCGAAACTAGTTCACCGATGTATACAGGGTGCGCCGCACGGAAACACCGTTTTTATTTCGAGCGATAAGAGAAAATTTCGTTGATAGGAAATACACCATCGTTCGTAAATATTAGGACACACATTAGGTTCGTGTATAAATTAAATTTCATCGCTGCGCGATTTTATATTGGATACTTCCTTCTGAAAAGAAGAAATCGTAGTGATAGTTGAATATAAAGGCTACTTTCGGGGATTTATTTTTAGCGAAATTAATTCGTTTTTTTAACGATCTTTAATACCTGCGGAAAATGCATTTCGTGAACTACTTTCTAGAAAAATTTGATGTAAAAATATTAATTGTCGCAGATTTAGTAACAACCTGCGTGAGAGGCCTCCGATAATTTGTAGAAAAATTATGGGGTTTTCTTAAACTGTGAAATAATTCTTCAGTTGCACGTGCGGATTTTCAGAAAAATAATTTGTGTGTTTTTGAAGCAAGAAATGTGAAGAATCAGTGAAAAATCAGCTTACTTTTTTAATATTTTGTCTTTTTTTTTCCAAATTTTAATTTAACATTCTAAGGACTCGTTCTAGAATTCACAAGCATTAAAGAAATATTTTTAAAAACATTTTCGATTTTTGTAAACTCTATCAAGAGTTTAATAATTTAAATATAATATTACATAATTGAAACTAAATTTCTTTTAAATTAATTTTAAAAGAAACCTCGAACGAATCGTCGATTTCGATCAATTTCGCAAAGAAACCGACAAAGAAACTATCACCCACGATATCGCGTCTTCCCCGAGCCAATTTCTAAAATTACACTCGCGAAAGTACAATTTCTTCTAAATGACACATTCTCTTGTTACTCGAAACTTAACAGAATCAGCAGAACACCCTATATGTATATCACATCTAAACGATCTTTCTTTCGATAACTTTTCAATCCCTCTTTTCTAAATGTGAACACTCTCACCGGAAACGAGAAGTCACTATTTAACTAAACGCTAGACTACGTTCACGACAAATTTTCTCCAGCTACGTCAGTTTGTAGCGTAACCAGTTGTAAACTACAGAGACCGATATAGGCCAAATAATGATTTCTGACGTAATCGAACACGGAACTGTAGAGGTACTTTTTTTCAAGGAAGTACATAGTTAAATCTTTCATTGAGTTCGATCGTTTACGAAGTGTCACTGTCTTTTTGTTCTTTCAATGCTAGAATTCTCCCTTATGGTTACATGTACACCATCATACTGATAATTTGCATATGAACGAAAAAGTTCGCTTTAGAATCGGTTACATCTCATTTTGGATTGTAGGTGTGAAATAGTGCAACGAACCGTGTTAGTAGAAACGTAGAAAAGTGGGTTTTCGTTCGTTTCACAGATAGGTAAAACGACACCCTTTAGGGATAAAAACGTTCATAATGCTGGAATGCAGGGGCGAGAGACCAGTAGGGGTGCTTAATAATGCAATATGGCGTCGAGGCGTCGCGGCGCTATGCCGGCTATGCCGCATACCACCACCATATACGCCTACACTACGATCCCTTTACCATCCCTGTTGGTGAACAACTAGCTTGTGGTAGGGATGGTACCGTGCAATCGAATGCTGATTGGAAAATATTGATGGGTCTTTCCATACGGTTTTCCCCTCAGACCAACGACGATGCCTTTTTTCCAACCTAGCCACGGAATTCCGGAAATTATATCGACCGATATGTCTTTCCGGAAGACGTCGTCCCACTTCCTTCGATCGTTTTGATATCAATTGATCATCGAAAATCTTTTGAAGAGTTTTTTTTTTCAGTTAACGAATTTGGATTGATACTTTTCACGCTATTTGGCACCTTTATTTACGTTGTAATAAAGTAAATTAGTGAAATAAATTAGTGAAGTGTGTAACTTTTTTTCTTTCCAAAAAAAAGCTTATATTTTCTATAGTTTTTCCCATATGATCTTTTTCTAAGTGAGTCCCGGAATTCCGGAAATAATAAGAACTTCGTCCCACTTTCTTCGATTATTTTGATATTAATTAATGATCGAAGATCTATCAAGAATTTTTCAGTTAGCAAATTTGATTAATATGTTTTTTTTTTAATGGAACATACTATTATAGTGTATTATAGTACATTATTCGGTTTCGAGATGGATACTGCTTTGTTCAATATAGAATTCTAAGAGAGAGTTTGAGTAAAGTCGAAATAAATTATGATGTTCTTCGGTGTCTGACTAGTGACGGTCATCTTTCACTTGCGACTCTCTGTTCACCCTTTGGATTCGTTATTTATCGATGCATTCACATACTTCGGTTTTCTTCAGAGAGAATTTTAAGAAAGATTTATGAAATTTATTGTGATCGATCAGATATGAAATTATTAGAGAATTTTCGAAACGACGCGTTGAAAAGTGTCTCGCGAGTGCAGAAAAATCGAACTTTTTCTTTAATAATTCACAGTACGTGTATTCAGAGTGTGAAAGAATTTGACGGAAAATAAGAGTCAAGTTCAGTAAGTTGAATGAATCAGGCGTTTAATATATTTCTGTACGAGAGAGAAGGCGAAGCTCGGGGAAAGGTTTATGTGGAAGACTGTACTCGGTCATTCCGAGTTCTATGAATGGCTCGAAGAATGGCACGCCAGATAGACGATGCTTGCGAACTCATGACCTACTGGCAGAGAGACGTGGTGTGGCTCTCCATGGTTCTTTCACGGTTGTACTTTCGTGATGATCTTCTTTAAGATCAATGAAAATCCCCTTTCTAAAATCGAAACTGTCGTTTCTTGAAATCTCTTTCGTTAATCGAGGATTGTCTTTCAGATGGGCAAATCGAGGTCAAAGAAGAAGAAATGGGTGAAAAATTTGGAATCTCCACCCGCGGATTTCGGTGTTCCAATACCGAATTTGCCAGAAAAGTTCCTTCTGATGCGCGTAAGTCTAAAAGACTAATAAAAAAAAAATTATAATAATAATATTGTAATATTTCCAGGTGAAAAGTGGCACAAAAATCAGAAATGTTCTGGGACACGCCTTGAAAGAATTCTCGAATTATAACAGCGTCGTTTGGACCGCGGCTGGCCAGGGTATTGGAAAAGCCATTTCCTGCGCGGAGCTTTTCAAGAGAAAACAAGAAGGGCTTCATCAGATCACCAAGTTACGTTACGTCGAGTGAGTTACATAACGCGAGAGACAATAGATCCATCCTTCTTTTTTTTTTTTTTAATTAAGATAAACAATTAAAGGTCGGAGAAGTCGAAAACGGAGAATAAAAACGATGCAAATGTAGAAACTCGTCACGTACCGGAAATACACATTTTACTGGCGAAAGAAGTGAAAGACACGTCGGAACTTGGGTAAAAAATTTTGAATTCTTTTTTTTAATAATTACATTGTGTGATATTTTTAACATTCGAAATGTCGAAACTTGGGTGATAAATTTTGAATTCTGTTTTTTAATAATTATTGTCATTTGATATTTTGAACATTTGAAATGTCGGAACTTGGGTGATAAATTTTGAATTATTTTTTTAATAATTATTGTTGCGTGATATTTTTAACATTCGAAATATCAGCTATCAAGCGCCCGGTAATGGCGGAGAATTTTCTACCGAGCAAGAGGCGAAAAATGGCGGAAAAGGTAGAAGCCAGGAAACCGGAAGCAACCCGACTTGCATCGACGCCGAGGAATTCGCGGCAATGGGGTTGAGGACTGGTCAAAAACGACCGAAGAAAGAGCAGCAAACGGAAGCGCCGCCGAAAAAGAATAAGAAAAGAGGGAAAGATAATCGATAACACAAGAGAGAGGGAGTTAAGATTGTCTGGAAGTAAAATTAAAAATATCTCGTGCGTGAAAAAGGAACAGAAACCTCGATAAATCCCTTTTTTGAAAACCTTACACTATTTTTTTAAATCTTTACTTTATTTTTTGTTTTTTAACGAAAATTGGGTGATAACCATTTTTCCATTTTTTTTTTTGTTTTTTTTTTCTTTTATTTACAAATGATATATACAATGTCACAATAGACTTTGCACATTACAGATTTGTAATACACGCTATGGAAATTGCAGTGCCCTCTACGAAAACTTAATTATGCAAGTTCTTGTTGTCGTTTCTGTTTCTTAGAAACATATTATTCGCAATAGACGATTTTGGTAAGTATCAAATTTCACCAACAGTAAAATCAAAATGGTTAAAAAGTCTGTTCCACCATTGGTGAAGCTGTACGAGAGAACACTTTACAATAATGTTCCACTGCTTTCTAATAATATTTCCTTTGTATCAAATTCGTATAAGCTTACAAAAACCTCTTCAAACTAATCACACTCGGTACTTTAATAAAACGAAAGACATATAATTATCGATATATACGAAAGTACATTATTTTTCATTCTTCAATTTCACGTGAATTGCTGGATGTTTTCTACTTATTGGAGCTTATTGTACTCGGCAGTAGTACGGGTAATCTTCGGCACTGATATTGCTTTCCTCAATAAGAAATCTAGAGAATACATTCGATGTTATCAATGAAATTATTAATCATAAAAAAAAAAAAATACATGAGCGTCGAATGAAGACAATTTAATACGAATAACATTTACTTGTACTCTCTAGTCTTACTTTTAAAACACGCGAGTGCCGTAAGAATATAACAGGTCTTTATTTGGTTCTCTTATACTAAACATCTCACGGACAATGAAAATGTAACGTTATCAATGTGACTACGCGATACTTCGGAGTTGTATCGAGAAAAAAGCACATTTCATGTTCAATACCCACGTAAGATAAATACGATATAAATAAGAACGTTACAACATTTATTACAATTACTAATGATGTGTATATGTGCTTCCTTAATTTGGTTACTGCGCGAGATTATAGTTGCGTCGCATCGACGACCCTTGCTACGGTGAATATATTCATTTTCTTACAATGCAGCGATCGTGTTCGAGTAAAAAAAAAAGCTTCGATATTTCGCGTTATGTTTAACGTGTTAAGTGTGGCGTTAGTTCCTAAGGACTGAACGGAAAGCACAGTAAAATCAGCTCCACGCTTAACGCGTTAAAGTCTGTTAAATATATCGTACTGAATTTGCTTATAAATTTAAATACAAAAAGGTGTTTTGAAATGTATGTGTAATTTCAGTAAAACTAAATATTTTCATACAAATTTATAATACTACAGTAAAAGAAATGCAAAGTATTATGTAGTGAAGTGCTACGCAGAAGGTTGAATATTTTTTACTCTCGATTGAACTTGAATTTCTTGTTATAAAATTACATTGAGTAAAACTGAGTCTCCGGAAAACATTTGAGATTATTTTATTACGTTAAGAATGTAAACACACGGAAATGCCATTTAACCTTCGCGATACAGTCACGAGAATTCAATAATACTGAATTATCTTCATTTGATGTATCGTAAAAAACTGCATCTTTGTATTAAAGATATTATAACAGTTTACAGTTTGCAGTTGCAGCTTTCAAATCACTTTCAGTGACAAGTAAATATTATAAATATCGTTCTTAAGCGTGAAAAGTTGCTTTATACAATGAATTCCTATTAGCAAAAACTGTATTAAAACGACCTTTATTCTTTCTTCGACCAATAACAAGAAATTCTAGTAATATATTCTTAAATAGATTACCAAAACTTTTCCATACTCTTGTAATAATTGACACTACAAGAGTTAATTCAATAGTATATCGGTATTATCAATGATCTTATTAAATCTGACAAATCGCCTTTGGGCAATATAAATAAATATTCAAGTCCTATGCTTCACTTTCTGTTGTCTCATCTTCTTCCATAATTGGTACTATCAGACTTTCCTTTGACATCAAACTATATTTCGTCACAAATGCTGTAAACCTGCAAAACGGAACGATCGATAAAAACAAGATGAACGAATTAATAAAATTATAGATATTCATCTCCATTTTTCTACAATTATATCCATTTCACCTGCGACATAAGAATGTCTCATTCTCAAATTCATCAAATATTATTCTGTGATGATAATAGGCATGAGAAAAGATTCTGTAAACTCTTCTACTAACAGATCCAAGTTTTGCTACTGAAGATTCTTTGATGCTCACTCTGGAATAAAAAGAGAAAGAAGTAATTGATAAAATATTTATAAATCCTATGATTCCTTGCCTAATAGTTTTTCAATAAAATACCTGCTAGGAAAGTACTTATTACTATTAAGTAAACAAGCTGCACCATCAAGTGTATGTCTGGTATAATCAATAGCTGAACATTCTTTGGGTGTTTTGTGTGCAGCACACAGAAATATCCATTGCTCAGTGGCTGTCATTTGAGTACAAATTTGTGGATGACATTCCTCTTGTAGTTTCACCGTTAAACCATTTAGTTCCATACAGAATTGTCTTAAATGCTCATACTTCCATGCTGCTTCATCTTGTGCCTCTGGCATTTTTAATATCAAGTCAACATTAGATGGATCCTTTCTAATCATCTGTTGAATATATTGCTGCACAGCAAGTGTGCTATCCATTTCTTCGAAAGGTTCATCTGGCCACCTGCAGAAGTCCTAAAACAAGGAAAATTCCTAACTTGAGAAATTTTCTAAACTGTAAAGAATCATTTACATGACCCACTTTACTATGTAAACATTAAGTTATGATAATTTCTTTATTATTACAAATACAATAAACGTACACCTACTATCTGTCAAAGTCTGAACCAAAAAGGTATCACAAGAATGTAATGTAGAACATGTTTGTATGGTAAATAACCTAAGAACGTATTAACCGTTTTCAAATAATACGTGTATCGCTAAACATATAAAATGATGTGTGACAAAATAATGTGAATTATCGGTGTGTAAACAATCGCTTCTTTGTAGACTGTTCATTGATTTTGACGAGTCGAAGACGCGTTCGAATATTTCTGCAAGTACGTTGCACAGAATCGAACCGTCATCAAAGGAAGCGTAGAAAATATAAAAGCAATAAATTGTTAACAAAATTAGCACTTTTATCAACCTTTGCTGTAGTTCCGGGCCTATTTCTTCTGAGGATCGTAGGTCCGTCCGCCATCTTTATTTTCCTAGTTGTTGCGCTCGATTATCATGCACGTTCGATTGGATCAAATAAAAAGATCGGGGATGTCGTAATGTCGGCTTAGAGAGTAGCGACACCATGCCATTTGTCACATGACGACACTTCATTCTTCGTTTAGAAAATTATGCAAATAGTTGATGGGCAAGATAGAAACCATTAAAAAAAGACCTTTTTTTCTCTAATATTCTAATTTGAAAACAGGTTGATGTAATATATACGAGTTAGTCTAACGATCCACTTTATTATTACAAGTTTACACTTATATACAGAAGAAATAAAATTCAATTTATTCTCTTACACAATGTTTTAAAAATAAAAAAAGCTTGACTAATGAAATGACATATATTCTGAATAGATATTTAGTCAAAAATATCTTCTTTATCGGCAACGTAACGTACTATATCCTGGGGTCGTAAAAGTTTCTCTGCGTCCATGTCTGGTATCTCGAAACCAAATTCGTCTTCCATCGCCATTATAACTTCTATGTGATCCAATGAGTCCAAGCCCAAATCTTCCATAAAATGAGAATCCAACTTTAACTGTAGAACATTTAAAACTTTGTTTTACAATGCATTTTACAAGAAGAACAGAGAACTACATTCACATATACAAATTTACTACAAGGGCACCATGATTCAAGCAAGGTGTTAGTAAATCATTCTTTTGCTGAGAAGTTATCTATTAAGATATTTCAACAAATGTGAAATATTCACAGAAATGGTAATGAGTATCAATTTTTCTGCAGAATGTTACTAATAAATTCTTGTAAAGATTGTCAATTTGATGCTGTGCTAAATCCTATGCCACATTTGTGAAAGCACTTTCACAAATACTTTTAATACTGTATCATTTTGCGAATAGATACCTTCTGAGGATCAATTTTATCATAAAGTTGAAGTACTAATAATACACGTGACTTAATAGCCTCAAGCGATAGTGGTGGTTTTTCACTGTAGTGTCGTACCTGCTTGACTTGTGTGCCCTGTAAAATTATAATTTATAATAAACATAATGTTACAACCTTTTCAGCAGTTGTTTTATCATAGGACTTTATCACGTTTAGAACACGATTTTCGATATCCTTAATATCAGGGGCTGTACTAAATGTGCGTACGTTCCGTATATTTACCTATATTCATAATTACGCGTTATACATATATTATTCAATAATTACAACATATTAGATAGTTATACTAAAGTACTTTTTAACAGTAAATTTAAGAGGTAGAACAGCAAGAGAAACGTTCATTTCAGTACATGACAAGTATATATATATATATATTTCCATGTACGATGAATTTTATATCCGAACTACTTTACGCGTGTTCAATTTAATTAAAACATGACACACGGAACAAATGAAATTAATCAAATCTCGTACTTCAGACACGCTTATACGTTCCTCACTTTACTAAAACGTAAACTACTTCTGTTACATAATATGCAATTTAAAATACGTGTACGGTGAAATATTCAGGGGAGGATTCACAGAAACGATAGAAAAGCAGTGTTTACCTGCGGCGCAACTTTGATGATACTTTGTCTTTTACAGTGAAAAAATCTTTCGTTTAAATATAATTGTGTAACGGTACCTCGTAAACATGATCGACCGATTGAATTTCTAAAACTACCGGTGTTTCTCATCAAAAGACGAACTCCCGCGAGGGACGCCATTTTCTCTGCAATGCAAGAACTCAGAGAAAGAACTTAACCTAGTCGTACGCACGAGCTTTGTCCGTATTACAGTTATCGCATGCTAGAGTTTACATGAATTAAAGATTGCAGCGACATCTGCTTGCAACAATATATCCATTATAAAATAAAAACGATAATTTTGCAAGAGAAACAATTACAACATAACAGAGATATAATACATGATCAATTGTAGTTGCGAGAAACTGTGTTAACTTAGTAATATTATAAATTTTTATTTGCGAATTTTAATAAAAATCATCGATGGAATAGGATTGATATTTATTTCTAGATAGAGTTTAGTCGATTCGCATTATTTCTTTATACGGGAAATATTAAAATTTGTTTGAAGAAAATAAAACGTTCCGAAGCGCTCGACGATATCGAAATTTTTAGTAACATTTTATATTAGAAACATGGCGAAATTGTTAGACTTGGCGCAGCTGACTAGGAGTGATTCGTGGTAGAGTTCGTGTTGGTATTTATCTTTGGCAAGTATTTTTTTCTGCTTGACAGACAAGCGAGTTTTGCAAGCGTCTTGGATAAAGCGTGTTTGAATTTTTATCGTTAGTGCCATATGTGCAGGAACAACGGTGATCAATATGTGGGTGAAGCCACAAGAGGTTCTACTAGCAAATGCTTTCTGGTAAATTGATATGTTGTATATAATGCTTGATGTTCTGTTGTAATTACTGTTTACATCCTGTGTCAAAGACAGCTGACAGAATTATTATTTAAGAATTCGAACAATTTTCGAACATCTATTATTGTCGAAGCTCATATATATATTTAAATCGGTACATAAAATAATTTTCTTTCTCGATTAATCTGCGATTTCTCTAGCTGTTATTTGTTTACGTTTTGTAAATATATCGATCGTAATTAAATGTTACATATTCGTCAAGGAACTTTGCTAACTGAAATTTTACACACTTTTCAAACTGTAAATTTAATAACTGTAATTTTATTATACTAACCGCGCAGTACAAATAGAAATTCTGATGTGTATTGCGTATGGGAGTTCGGTTTATTGCCGATAAGAAACGTTCCCGCTATTGGAATCACTTTGCTTAATTATCAGCGAGATTAATTCAATTCCCGTCAATGACATTTATCAGTACGAATGAAAAATAAAAGTTTTCATTTACAATTATGTACACTTTTGTAAATATAAGAGTACATGTAAACTTACGATGCTTCGGAATAATACCAATTGTATAAATAAAAATTATCGACTTCATTTTTATCATTCATTGTTTGTACCTTTATTGTATTTTTACAACTTGTTTCTCACTTGTCTGTACAATTGTGTAATATATCAAATTTTTAAATTATTTTAATACATTTACCGGATGGTTTATTATTATTTAATAAAACAAAATTTTTACAATAAAATATGTCCTATATCTTTCCTTCAACAGTTGTTATTTATTATTTTATTTTTATCATTTAGGGTAACAGAACAGGCAACAGTATATTTTGTTTTACAACGTCGTAAAGGATATGGGAAAATAAAAGGTCTTAGTTCTATACTGGTGGGCACATTAGACAGTGTTTTTGATACCAAACCTCCACCATTTAGAATACTACATCAAACACCATCATCAGAAGTCTATTGGGGTAAGATATTCTAACATAGGAATTTTGATAAAACAATTCTCTACATATTAAGAGAATTTGTTTAAAATTATACAGCAGTTGCATGCTCTTTGACACATGAAGAAATTCTACAAGATTGGGAATGGCTGCATACCAATTTAATGGATACTTTAACATCATTTGATACAGAAGAGGAAATAACAGAATTTGTTTGTTGTAAAATACAATCCATTATTGCAAATAGTGTGCCAGATTCTCAGTTTGCAGATGGTAAATTATCAATTATGAAATTTATTAAAAAGTAAAATTGCTATGTATTTATAGAAACTTAATATTATCCACAGAAGAAGATCCAGAATCATTTAAAATTGTGTCTTTTAAATTTCATCAACTTTTTAATGTACCAAAGGAGGATAAATTAGTCAATTATTATTCTTGCAGGTATTTATATAATTAATCCATATATAATTAAGATTTAAAAAGTTTTACAATTTGTATCTTTTCAGTTACTCAAAACCTCGGGTACCTAGGCTAGGATGGTTATATTTATCAATAAATCATATGTGCTTTTATGCCTATATTTTGGCAATGGAAACAAAATTAATTATAAGATGGGCAGACATTACTGAATTGAGTAAAACTAATTCCACTCTATTTCCAGATAGCATACGTGTTGTAACAAGAGACAATAAAGAGGTAAATAAGAAACTGTACTGTTTATTATCTTAAAATAATACATTTTCAATGACAAACATTTATCATGTCGTTTGCAGCATTATTTTTCAATGTTTCTTCATAAATCTGAGACATACTCATTGATGGAGCAACTTACAAATATTGCTATGAAAAGGTGATGTCATTTATATCTTCCAATAAATCAAAATGAAAGTACATTTAATAAGTTTGTATTATTTTACTTTTGCTAGGCTTATAGATGAAAAGAGCGGTTTTAACGAGGACAGAGAACTATTACACAAATTAAGGTACTCAATAACTTTCTGGAATTTTTGAGTGAAGTATGTACACATTGATTACATTTGTAACTATATTTTAGCAAAAATGTACCCAAAAAACCATCCTTCCTAAAAAGAGATCTCGACGCGCGAGCTCATTCTGAAGTTTATAGGTTGCAATTCAGATTACCAGGAAATGAAAAATTAGACGGTGTGATTGACGCGACATTATGGACACCGTACAATAAAAGATACATTTGGGGGAAGATATTTCTCTCGCAAAATTATCTGTGTTTCGAAAGCAGGGTAAATATTTTTGCAAATATGGATATTTAAACTTTTATATTGATCATTTAATACATGTATAAAAATTCAGGTAAGAGGATTGGTAAGTTTAATTATACCATTGAGGGAAGTAAAGCGTATAGAACACGCTGAAAATCAGTCGTCCGCTACAGGAATAGATAAATCTATTTTAGTGACAACCGCTCGATCGTCGTTCCTGTTTGCTCAGATCCACGATCGAGACTTTGTTATTCAAAAAATATCCGAATTGTTGGCAAAATCTAAATTAGCAAATTTGTAAGTCGCTGTTTAATATTAGTATTTTCAATTATACGATTTAATAATACGATCGTATCGCAATTCGTGCAATTTGTTTTACAGTAGGAGCGGGGATAGCGTATTTCCCCCGAATAGTTCAGAACACAATGATAGTAATTCTGAGGAAGCCAAGTCTGCTAATCATTGGAAATCTCAACCACCACTGATGACTCTGTTCAAGGCTCCATTAAGTAGTGAAGCCGCGCTGAAACAAGAAGCTAAGGAGAAACAGTGGGAACTTCACTTTGCTGAATATGGTAGAGGCATTACAATGTACAGAACAACTGAGACAGCAAAACTCATTATTCAGGGTGTACCACAGACTCTTAGAGGAGAAGTTTGGCTTACTTTCTCTGGTAAGATAACTTTATTTACGTATTAGTATATAATAACACAATGCAATAACGTTGAAATTCATATTTAGGTGCTTTAAACGAAATGGTAATGAATCCGGGACTCTATAAATCGTTAGTTGACCAATCACTAGGCAAATCCTGTCAAGCAAACGAGGAAATAGAACGAGATTTGCATCGATCTTTACCTGAACATCCGGCATTTCAGTCTGACACTGGTATTAGTGCATTGAGGAGGGTCCTTTCTGCATACGCTTGGAAAAATCCACAAATCGGTAAAAATTTCATTTGCTGCAGTTATTTTTATGAAAACTGTACACAAATTTTAACGATAATTACTTTGGAACAGGTTATTGTCAAGCTATGAATATAGTAGCTTCTGTTCTATTAATCTATTGTTCAGAAGAATCCGCGTTCTGGCAGTTATGTAATGTCTGTGAATCATTGTTACCCGATTATTACGATAGAAGAGTAGTTGGAGCTCTTGTGGATCAAGGTCTTTTGGAAGAGCTAGTCTCTGAACACTTACCAACTTTACATGCTAGATTACAGGAACTTGGTCTGATTAAAGTTATATCACTTTCGTGGTTTTTAACCATATTTTTAAGCGTCATGCCAACTAGTAGCGCAGTAAACATAATGGATTGTTTTTTCTATGATGGAGCGAAAGTAATTTTCCAGGTATAATGTATATATTTTCTTCAATCCGTACATTTTGCTCTTAGTTTCTTAATTATTTTTTGTTAGTGGAAATATCGAACTTCATTGACACCCTTTCTAATGAATACAGAATAAAATACATACAGAAGACATTTGAAGTAAACAGGTCTTTCTTCCTGTGTCAGATAGCATTGACAGTACTGGAATGGAACCAAGATAAATTGTTAAATTGTCCTGACGATGGTGAAGCAATGCAGTTATTAACAGATTATCTTGGAGGTGTATACAATGATGAGGGACCTGTACTTCCTAGGCCAGTTGATAGCGCTACTCCAAATAGAGTAAAAACACCTTTATGTGATTTATACATCCGCAAATTGATATGAATTCACGACTACACAATTATGTGTTCACAATTTTAGAGAATATCTGTTCAGACTTTAATATACGAAGCATATTCAAGGTATGGATCTTTGACTATTGGTGGAATAGAAAGGCTACGTTTGAAACACAGACTTAGGGTAGTTCAAAGTTTAGAAGATGGAATTGAGAAAAACGTGATTAGAAGTGTTATTATCGACAAATACATGACAGTCGAAGAATTGCAGGTATTGCAAACAAATTTATCAATGTACAAATATCGTAATTATAATATTTAATAATTACACATGAAATTTAATGGTGTGGATATTTAGGATTTGTTAAGTTTAGTAAGAGAAGAATCAATGAGTCAACGAAAATCTGAACCTGATCGTTACGATCCAACGCAGCCACCTTACGAAACATATAAAGTGGACTTTGAATTATTTAGGATATTGTTCGGTGGCTTATCCCCATGGGGAAAATGTAGTCAAGCTGAATCTCTTGCTGCCCGATTATTCCGTGTAAGTTCGTTCAGTTTTCGTACATATTTTTTTCACTTTTAACTTAACCATTTATAACGAAAGTAAAAAACAAATGATACAATTGATCGAAACTATTAGTTAATGGATCGCAATCGGGATGGTTTGCTGAACTTTCGGGAATTAGTACAAGCAATCGGAATGACAGCAACCGCTGATTTAACGCAAAGGTTGAAACTTTTATATACCCTCCACTTACCACCGTTACTTACACCTGCGGACTTCGAGTCACCAACGCATTCTGGTAAAGGTTATTCGATATTTAAAAACATCATTTGTTGCTTACTTTAAATAAATTGAACGTATTGTTAATATTAGACGGTGCTGAAGTAGCAGCAGAAGCTACTGACTTTTTCGACAGTATGGAAAAAAGTGTTGCCTCCTTAGAGATGCCAGTTAGTTTAGCGGAAGAACCAACTGTCGGTACTTTGTCTCGTTCGACAAGCTTGAATAGCCAACAAGAGGATCAATCATGGGAGGTGCAAAGTATGGGTAGTTTACGTTCTATGATAGCATCCAAAGATAGTCCGTTGGATCTTAAAACCGTGCCAAAAATGTCTCAAGGACATTTCATAGCGTTATGGAAAACTCTTTACGATATGTTTCCTGCACATCCAGAAGAACAAGAAACTTATCATTGTATAGCTTCGATAGGTAAATTATATATTCACATATTAATGTAGTATTTGTACGTAATTCATCATACTCAATTATCATCAATGCGCAGGTACTCTTTTGCTACAATTAGGTAATGTCGGTAAAAAGTTTTATGTCGATCGAGATGAATCTGAGGACAGCTTACTTGTAGCTGCTGCTGCTGCCCAACAAACATCTTCAATTATGGAACGGGTACCTATTATTTATAGCCGTAACGTACGATACTCTATAAGACTTCTATTCATTATTATTTTCAGTCACACGATCGTAATGGAAATCCGTCAAATGTAGTTTCATCTGCTGGCCCAGAGTGGTCAATAAGCGTGGAACAGTTCTTGGCATCTGCTCTGACAGGTCAAGTGATTGTAGATTTCTTTAGTAAAAGGGCAGATCTTACAGAAGCAATCGCAGCACTGAAAAACCGTAGGTTTAATCGCGTCCATTCCTTATCAGACACGCCTGTGTTAAATATTTGATACGCAGGTACAGCTGTGTATAAGAATAGTGTAAGATATATATAAAATTTATAAAGTGATAGATTGCCTTGAATAATTCACCTGTAATTTCATTTCCTAAGGAAATTTCTACATTCATAGAGAATTAGACAAAGAAATTTCGGTTTTAACGATAAATTTATAGCGTTAGACATTTTTGTAAAATGAATATTAGTTAAAACGAATGAATTAAAATACAATTTTCCAATACAGTAATTCAAATCATTTTTGTATCTCATACAATATTAGTCCTATATTTTTCATCTATTCTCAAGTAATATTAGGTATTAAAAACATTTTATGCTTTAACCTTATGATACTTTTGTTATTAGGCATACTTGTTTAGTATGTAGATAAAATTTTACCGCACATATAGGTAGAAGTGAATTACTCTTTTTAAACAATCGTTGATTTTTATATACATTTTAAATCTGTTGGCCTATTGTAATAATTGTGCACTGATTAAAAATTGAAAAATGACAACGCTCGAGATAACATTTTAAAAGGCAGTTACATCACTTTTTAACTATATTCATGCATGCAAATCAAGTTCCCAACAATTTATACTAATATATATATATAATAGAAATATTTTTTAGAGCTACAGTGTATCGAATATTTGTGAATTTCCACAATTTCTGCAACTATAATACGAGCGACATATGCACAAAATTTGAAAAATGTGTGTACTGTCGTTTAATAATACACGTGCTGCTTAATAACTCATACTTTTACTGAAAATTCAAATGCATTTAAAATTTGAGAAAGTTATACTAATAATTACTTTGGCTAAATCAAAGTTTTAAAACAACGCGGTAACAAGTCGGAAGTTACAGCACTGAAAACTATAGTATTAGACGATTCTTCAAAATATCCAACAATTTTTACTAATTCGTGTTATTCGAAGCGTTATATGTATAATAATAAAGTCTACACCGAATACGTATTTTTAACATGTTTGTAAATGTTTTTGTTGAATGCAGTTGAATATACTAACAATTGAGATCATACTTTCTTGTGACATATGCAACTATATTTTTCGAGATAATTTTTATTTTTATATAATCAACGCATACATAAATATAATTTCTAAATGGAATTAGCAAAAAAATAAAAAAATCTCGATAAAAAAAAAGATTAAATATGCAAGAATTTATCCTCCTGTACAATATATATATGTATATAATGATTCATCATTTCATATGCGAAACTCTATGTACAAATCTTATAATAAATGGTACACATAACAAAAATTATTTACGAGTGATTCAATTTAATTAAATAATGCAGGTTATTTTATTTTTTTTTACAATTTTATTGAAAGAATAAGATTATCTTATATTAAAAGTTTTTCGGTAATATACCGTCATTCTTCGCGAGGCGTACCAAACAATCGTCAGATTCACCCTGAAAAATTGTATAACAATCATTTCAATCAATTGAATTGACTGATCCGTGTACATCGTCGATAGACTAAAAAAAAAAAACATTAACATACCATACGACGAATAGCGCCACAGATCGCATACATTTTTTGAGAATCGGTCATGCGTCCAGTTTCGGGATCAACATCAGCAATGCTCAATTGTATAGACGCATGATCCTTAGCGTGAATTATGCGATTACTCGATGAGCTAAAAATTTACAAGTTTGCATGTTACTTATAATTTATTTAAAATTATTTCGTGACTTCGTGTTTATTATTTTCAAGATGTATTTCATATTCTTTCTAATCACAACGTACATTTTTATCTTTCGTACAACAGATTTTTTATACTTCAAAATGAACCGAAATATACATGAATGTTTGCTTGAAAAACTAAATTCCTATTTTATATCGAAAAACACATGCGGTCCACGTGTGCCGCTTACCATTTTCTTGGGATGTACAAGTCAACAAGTATTCCATTATCGTTCTCCATTGTTATATCTAGAATAAATATTCAAAATGTAAAATTCACATCATTTTTATACAAAAATGTATCATAAGATGTCAAATCAACGTATTTCCTTACTTTTGTTTGCTAGACGTATACGGTAAAATGGCTTCTCACGGAAAAGAGGTTTTACGACAACAGTATAGACATTACCGCAAAGTATTCCATGTGTACCAACTATCGGCTATAAAATCACTACAAGTTCTTATAAATTTAAATACATTTCTCTACCTCTATATTCATGAATATTTATTGCTCAATTTTTATAAAAATTTCGTATAAAGATTCATTTAATTAATTTTATTTATTTCATTATTGTCATTACAAAAAATACATAAAAATATGACATCGATTTACAGACACGTAAATGTGTTTAATAAATACATAATATTTCAACGTAGTATGAACACATTACACGTATAAAGAAATAATAAAGAAAATATTAAAATTCGAATGAAAAAAAAAAAGAAAAAGAAAACCGCGTGTAGAGAGTAACACCGCCAAGCGGGTACTCAAAGAAACATTTCTCGTCTATACCACTGTTTTACGGTGCACTCGGGCATTCGGTGACTTGAAGTCATCCGGTAAAATTATGATGCTTTCACGATGTGCCTTCACGTTTCGTAAACACGAAGATACGTGTTAGTGTTCTCTCGCGCGTTTAAACGAACTGTGATAGAGAAGTGTGTAGCAGCCTAATATCTCGAGGCATGTTTCGTTTATTCTAAATGTATTACAATTAATGTTGACACGCGACATGTAAGTGAAAGCATGCTGGATGCAGTGCAATGCAATTTCAACGTTAACGTTAAGTGCGTAAGTTCTTTTTGTTATAATTACGGCGGAACGTTGATCGCGCAAGTTCCTGTTACACGTGTACTCTCAACATGTCTATGAAGGTGAGTTTTTATTTGTTGAAATTTTGCTGAACGAAGTAGTACGTGCAATTTACTATGTTTACATGTTTTGAATGAAACATTGCGTGTCACACTTCCTTATGCAATTGAAAATTAGAGGGAAGTAGGATTGATAAATCCTGCGACTAATCTTTCTCTGTCTTTAAATGAAAATTTTTATTTATGTATGAAATTATCAAATTTGAATGTTGTTTTCTTTTTGTATCTTTCTAAGTGTTTAACGTTAATGTATATGTATGAATTCATAATGATAAATGAAAAAAACGTCCCTGGCATGTATACGCTTGTAGGCATAAAATTAGATGAGATCAGAAGAAATTTACGGGGAACTGATGTCATTTCGCGATAGAGTAACAAGTTGCGGAACACGCTGTCCTGTTGATTGTACGCATGATTACACAACGATTAACGCTTCATTTTATTTATTAACACCTTAACGGAATGTACACGTGAACAACAGGCGATATCGAACGATCATAATCATAGATTATAGTAATCGATTGTGATCGCCTGAGATCTTTTTACGCGATGCATTGATTATCACACTTAACGCGATATGACCTAGAAAACAGAATGCCGGGGCAAAATGCTAGAACGTTGCACTTTGACAAGCATGCATAATTTATGCATCGAATAAAAAGAAGACATTAGAGGCGCGTTGTTTTTCTACGATACAATTTATATTTCAGGTGAAATGTGTTTCGTACGTGAAAATTTTCATACAATTCAATATCGTGACATTTACATGTCAATTTGCATTTTAATCCTGATTAAATCGCGTTCCGTGATTTCGTGGCGTGTACGGCAAACAAGCAGTTTTTCAATTAGTTCCGTTAATAAGTGCTCTCGCCGAGAGCTCGACTATTCGAAAGGTGTGCAAAACACGTTCTAAAAATATTGAAAAGTTCATCTAAAGTCTGACGTGAAGAACGGAGAAATTGTGAAATATATCGGGTACTTTCGTATAAAGCACGATTTCAGTTACAGTCGAACAAGTTTAGTTCGTGCACCTTCCTTGATGATGATTGCTTAATCGATACACGACTAACAGAGTCATAAACCGTGTTTCCGCGATCGGTAAAAGCAGAGGCAAAAATGAAGTATAACAAAGTTAACAAAGGGATCAAATAAATAAGCTCATTTCATGTTTCCTTTCGTTTTCTTTCTTTTCTTTTTTTTCTCTTTCTAGAAAGAATCTCCATGGGACGTGGAATTGCATTTGGCAGCCGCACGCGGGGATGCAAAGCGTCTTCGCGTTCTCCTAGATTCTGGCCGTGTCCACGTCGACTGCAAAGATAAGGTAGATCGAGAGAACTTCTTTTTCAACGACATATCGCACGACGGATGGTAGAAGCGTCGGCACTGTATAGGGAATTAGTTCCACAAGGCGACAATCTGTCGGGTCAATCGGTTCATTATGCAAACGACGCGACGTTAAAAGAGCGAGTAGCTCGAGTAACGTTATTTCTTGTCTCGAAAGTGGTTTATTAGATCACACACGGGTTACTCAGTTGTTGTTCCACTTTGGCATGCGGACAACTCTTTACCAGTATATATTTGGAAGAATTTGGAAATTGGTCAAGGCACGAACAGTTCACTGTTAACCTTCTTTTCAAATGTCACGGCGAATCGTTCTCGGGTGCTTTTCTGCATATATCTTAGGTTCTCTTCTTTTACTAATTCAGATACAATCGGTCGAATTAATGACATCATTAAGGATCCCGGTTCTCCCCTTGATTGGTCGTTGCATCAATTGAAGGAAGCTAACTAACAATCGCCTCGTTATCGCGGTAAATTACCGATGCGTAGCGGTGATGCGCATTTCGACGACATTCGGAAATGCGTAAAATAACATGAAACAGGAAAAATCTGAAATACTGAGAACGCAAAGAAAAGAAAAAAAAAAAGAAAAACCTAAGTAATTATACGACAGATTTACGACACTTAATTGCTTGTTTAACGATACTCTCGCGTCTGTGTGAGGAATCATGAAACTTCCTTCGTTTAAATCAATTAGAAAGCAATGCAGGAGAGTTCTCATTATAGAGATGGTATCGTTTCGTGTGCGCGCATGCGCGCATAAAATTATAACTACTCTAGTAAAGTTCATTCAAACAATTTTAATAATAAACTCGAAGGAAATATTTTTTTTAAGAAAAAAAAAAAGGGATAAAATTCATCTACGACAATTTACCACCACCAACCTGTTATCGACAGTTCGTTGACTCTTTCTTATTCCCAGGACGGAACGACTCCTCTAATATTGGCTGCCGCCGGAGGCCATATCGAGGCTGTTACCGAATTGCTGCAACAAGGAGCGGATCCTAATGCCAGAAGGCTGGTAAGTCTCGAGTGGTGTTTACGGGCTCTTGGGACCCCATCAATGGACTCCTAAGAATGAATGAAGCCCGGTGAACGCGTGCGTCCTGGCAACCCCGTTACCCACTGAGCGGAATTGCTCTTCGCGACGGCCGAAAGTTACGGTTTCAGCTGATTTGCTTCTTTGTTCTGGAATCTCGAGAATCTTTTTCCTTTTTTCTTCCTCTCGTCTCTCGACTTTCTCATCAGTAGGACACCCTCTTAAAGCTTCCTTCAACGTTACGCGCGCGTGTATATGGGTGTGTATGTATACATATATATGTTTAGTCGTTACGTAAAAGATTCTTCTACATTTTACTTCTCAAAGTGATCGAATACCACACAATGTAACATTTTCTCGGCTCGTGTTTGAACTTTCAATTTGAAGCTCTCTCGACACTTTTAGATCTTAATAGAGATACATTGTTCTCTCTTCAGTTTCTTTTCTTTTTTGGAAAAAATAAAAACGACACAAGACATAGGCGGTTGTCTTCGCGGTCTGATCGCGGCACGGAAAGGAGACAGCCAGATATAAAAAGCTTGTCACTCGTAATACGAGGCACCAGGAAGTGGTCGAGTGGTCCTTTTTAAGTGGCTCGCGAGCAGGATTTATCGCTGTGCCCACGTATATACACCGGGTGCCATCGTCGATCCCTGGTATTGTATGCAAATCCAATGAAACCCAGAACACAGACGCGATTTTCGGCGAACGAGACGTCCGCATAGCTTTCAATTAAGGATCGAGTGCCTGCCCTGTGTGATTCATTAATTAAGTCATTTGTTGTTAGCTTAAGGTAAGCCTTATCGCGACAGTTTCACCATTACTATGTTCCTTTCTTTTTTTGGTTAGGTTTCTGTGGTACATTCCTTAAGATCCAAACGTTACTCATCCATTCTCTTGTCGCCTCTTTTTTTTTTTTAGACGTAAAGTAACCAGTATGCAAATGAGTCGAAAATCTAAATAGCTCGAAGAATGATAAAAGAGCTGAAGAATGTTCGTTCTGGTATTCGACACTGAGAGATGATGTTCTAGATGAGGGAATGAATTACGTAAACACGCGTTTAAAACCGCTAAACAAACGACGCTCGTTACACAACCGTAACTTCTAGAATTATTTCTATCGATTGCGATTAACGCAAAGTGTGTTTCGCGACAGCGTCGTTTAACATCTCGTGAACGACGACGATTTCGAAACGGCTTACAGGTGAACTAGATGAATTCCTAATCGGTCCCAATTATCGGAAGAGGAGAGAGTCAACTAAGGAAAAGTAGACGCGGTCGAATGTAAATGCAAGAGCGTGGTGTAATTAGCTACGGACCATGTTCTATGCTTGTTCCTACGGAGTCAGCGATCGTAAAATTCGCTCGATTATTCGGTTGATAGTCTAGTTTCTAATTCAAATCGGGGAGATATTAGAATGTAACCTTCTTCTGAAATCGAAGAAACCGTCGTGACTGTTTCGTTTTCCACGCGTTAGAAAACACGCTTACTAAGGATCCTTTTTTAATTAAGGCACGGATGAATTCGTGCGAAGGATATTCTTCACACCGACGTTTTTCAGATGAAACGGAATATTGGGCACTTCTTCAATACCGTTTCTCTATTAGACGGAGTATCAAACAACTTTCCTAAATTTCTCGAATATCACGACGCGCTTAAAAATTTCTAATTAACGAAAGAGAGAAGAGAATTTCATCTTTTTCAATATGAAAATACCTAATCGCGTCCCCCTTTTCAAGTTGCACGCGACTTATCCAAGAGAATGTCCAATTAACATTGCTATCGTGTGCGAGATAAAGCTGGCAATTCAGGAAAAGTAAATGGCGGAATGTACAACAGTAGCAGCACCGATCGCGTCTCGAGAAGTTGAACGCGAATTGATTAACGTCGGTCAATTAGTCACGCTCGTTCTACGGTTTCTAAAAAGCGCGACCTGGATACGAATATTTCGCCTCGTAAATACCCCCCTCTGGTATTAGGCGTATAAAACATGCCTGTTATCTGTGTGCGTGTATGTATATATGTGTTGAAGGTTGCTGAAGCGAGGCACGTTAGGTTGCACCGCGGTGTACGCGAGCCTTGCGTGCTTCTAATGCGTTTTCAGAAAGGCGACGTCTGCCGTAATACGCCACCGGCCGCGCAGAAACCACTCACGTGGACTCTAAACGCGACTCACTGCAACAAATTGCCGGTATCAACATGAATATCGTGCGTGGGCGTTCGTGACACACTGATGCCGTAAAGTTTGGCCTCGTTCGAGAAAACAGACTTTCGACCGGTACAACTAAACGAACTTTTCAACGGTTACTTACGGATATCTCGTTACCCATGGTATCGAATTTCATGAATTCTTCGACCGGACTCAGTCGACGTTTACTAAATCTTTTTTTTTCTGTCGAAGACTAAAGAATCTTGCTACGAAAGATCAGCCTGGTCGAGTGTTTTAATTTATGTCGATTAATTTGATTTATTTATACAGAGCGTTTCAGTTGAAACGGACCGCTTGAACATCTCCTTCGGTTGCCATGGTTACAAGAAATATTTCACGTATATACATACAGTTCGAATGAGATCAAAGGACGAGTATTGTGGGAAAAATATTTTTGTTGTAAGGTCATTTTTTCCGCAGTTTTCAAGGTGATCGGTGTTTTTTTTATTTCTTTTTTTGTTTTATTTTGTGTATAAGTACGTGCTTTCCTCTGACGTTACAATGCGTTCAGAGATTTATGATAATACGACCGAAATAACGTTCGACTTTCAAAATTGAAGTTAAACACGCGGTTTATTTTAAAACTGTCCTCCGTTGCCGGTGATTAAATTGGCCCGTTCTAAGTAATCGGATAATTCATTTTTTTCTTTCTTAGTTTCATTTTTTATAATATCCCGTGAAAGTAAAGACCCTTTATCTACCACAGCTGCTTATCGAAATCTTATCTGAAACGTACATTACTTCAAACATCGTCTATTTGTATCGTAAGTTCGAGGAAGTATCGTATGCCTGCGTCATTAGATTTTATTTTCGTCGTTTACGAAATTAGAGAATTTCAACGGTAAAGGTACAATCGAGAAAAAAGAAAGAATTCTCGGTTTTCTATTTTTACGTGTAACATAACTACTGCCGGTAAAACACCAGTGAGATCAAAATTCCTTCGAATGGCTTAGCGGCGGAAATTTTCCAAACTTCACCGGCGCCTCATAAGAATTTCAAATAAACGAACGCCCCATGATGGCCGTACCATGCGAAAGTGTGTTGTATCGCATAAACTAGGCGTTGAAATAGCGTGCGCTTGGAAAGCGCAGATCGCGCGCAGGAAGTAACAAGTTCATTATAAATCGTCTATGCCCCGCCATCCGTTCCGTGTATCCTTCTTCTTTTCCTCCCTGTTTGAAAGCCGCGCATTAATTGATAAGATCACGGTGTTCACTGTGAGGGCCACAGGGTACAACATGCGGCACAGGTACCACGCACCATTTTCTACTAATTATCCTGTTCACTCGCGTTTCGACAAATTAATTAAACTGGACGGGAGCGAGCGCATTAAACCGCGTCGAAAATAACTTCGACCTTTTATGTCGCCCCACTTTTATGTGTGCCTGCGAGTTGCATCCCAGGATTTGCATTTGGCATCGGCACCTACCTGTACATGTTTCGGGGAACCTACGCCAGATGGCTTTTCGACGAACAACCTTTCTCGCAAGTTTCTTTTTGGTTAACCCTTTGCACTCGAAAGATGACATTTGATTCGATATAGCAACTCAAATGGCAATTAAAGGGCCACGATAACTTTTTTTTACAGATGTTCTTTCTTTTTACTTTTTAGTTCCACTTAAATTTCACTTCATTGTGTTTAAAATTATTATTTCATACATTAGTCTGCCTAAGTCCGTTTTTAATTAAAATCAGTAATTTTATAAATGAGAGATTTGAGTGAAATAATTGGTTCAAGAAAACAGATGAGTAGAATAACGGTAAAAAGTGAAACTGACTCCGACGACACACAGGAAAAAACTGAATTCAGATTAAAGCTACAGATTATGACCGAAGATCAGAAAAATAAAGTTTAGAAATGACGAGAAAAAAGATTACAGAATCGCAGGTAGCTGTAAATTGTAATTATTGGATCTTTCGAATTTCAATCGACGAAATTATAGATGAAACACAAGTATATAATTATGCTAGAAAGAAACTAAGAAATGTTCGACTTCAGCGCGAAAGCTTCGACTGCGAAAGGGTTAATTGTAGGGTTACATATATATAAACATACTCGTATTTAAGAAAAATGTAAGATATATGGAAAATTGCAAGGGGAAGTGTTTTTCACATTTTAGTTCTGGAATTTTTGTTTTCAAACTATTATTAGATTGCTATTGGTATAGAGTTACGAATAAATACAAGAAGATCCTTTTATCAATAACACCGATTCCCAAGGACCGATGCTCGAGCGTGTGGTACACGGTTGATCGAGTGCCGGTTGTGTGGAAGAAAAATTACAACCGCGGCGGCCGACTGTTGCTGTGACTAGATGGACAGGTTGATCGCCGTTATAGAATTTCTGCGGTTTTGTAATAGATAGGTATTATGTCTCCTGGCTTGACACGGTTCGAAGAACACCCGGGACTTTATGGAACATGTGTGGTGTATATGTGTGCTGCGCACTCCGGGAAACGCTCTAGCAATTTCTATACGCGACCAAAAAGAAAAAAAAAGATATATACATACGTTTCTATCGAAGGGAGAGAGGAAAGGTTAGGTTGATTCAAACGACACACATCAATTGGAATGATTTTTTTTTTTTTTTTTTTAACAACGATCACATCGATGTTCCAAGAGCTGAGAAGGCACACAACGTCAGTGAAAGTGCAATGAGGCTGGTATTCGAACAGGTTCGTTCGGCCTGCATCGGGTCCTGACAAACACACACAGGCTGGTTCCTTTCGTGGATATTCGAGACACACACACAACGGCACTTTCTCTCCTTTACCGATGGATAGATATTCGATTCGAAATCGGTCTCTTTTTATTCATTTATTCGGAACTTGGCTTCGTTGCAGCTTTCGACGAATCTGACCCCGAAAAATTTGTATAATATGGGACACCCGATGTCTCTCCTCTGGTTTGGATCGATAGTAACCTCTTTTTCTTCCAAGAGCTATTTATCTCAAGTCTATCGTGTTTTATTACGATCACGCGATCATATGCACGTAATATGTCATCAATATATCGCGTCATATTATAGACGTTTATAATTGACGCCTTTCCTACCGTTTATTCGATAGTTGGTTGTCGGTTGTAATCTATTAACAGGATGTTGAACGCATACACGACGATAATAGGAATATTTAACTACGATGTGAATAGAGTTGAATTTATGATACATCCAACTTCTTCGCGACGGACACACTGTGTAAACGAGATAAGCCGTCGATTCTTAGGATAGACGGTAAGGAAGAACGTCTTATACTGCATAATAATAGGGACGATGTCTCGCGGCAAAGGCGACAGGATGTCGCTCTCACTGTCAATTATCCGCAGATGTTACCGTCACAGTAGAAACTCTTGTCTAGCTGATTGTAATAACACGGAACAAATTCAGATTGGATTTTACATGGGTGGAAAGGGGCGTGTCCGTTGCATCGGGAACAATAAAATGGAAAATTCATTGCTTATTCAAACAGGGAGAGTCATATGCACACGGAAATTGAACAGAGCGTGACATTTAAACGGCGAATGTACACCCGCTAATTATTACACGACGTCTACGATGTTTGACATTTAAAATAATCGCTCAAAAGTTTGGATTATTTTCGTGTTTGTATATACATAGAACGTAAGTCATTCGGAACATAAAAGAACTGTTTTTTTTTGTTCATTTCAATTTTTTTTTTTTTTACCATTATATCGAAGCATTCTACATTGTTTCTTCGATAACCTCCATTTTGAGCTTGCTCTTCCTTTATCGATAATCGATGTCAATATGCTTTTTCGGTAATCGTTACTCTCTTCTCGATCTCGATATCACTCGAAGTTATTCCAGAGACGAACAATGCTGTATCCGTTTAAGTTTACCTTTCCTCCTTCGAAATAGAATATCTTATATTTTATTGCTTTTTATTTTTAGACCGGCACTACGGCGTTGTTCTTCGCTGCCCAGGGTGGCTACATGGATATTGTCAGCCTTCTGTTGGAGCACGGTGCCATTGTCGATTCTTGTAGCATAGTAAGTCGGAACCAGACAGAAAAAAAATTCTCGCGGTTAGGTGAATTGAAAACGTATCGAGAACGATCTCTAATTGGAATTACAGGACGGTGGTACCCCACTTTTCGTCGCGTGTCAGTATGGTCACCTAGATGTTGTGGAAGGACTGATCGAAAGAGGCGCCAATCCGAATGCTTTCATGAAGGTGAGCCAGCCAGTTTCGTTCAGGTGTTTCGTCATGGAAAAAAAAACTGTCACCTACCTAATCTAGAAGTGTTATTTTTAGTACCTTGATTGACAACCGTAAGATTGAGAACGAAAAAAAAAACAAATACGTGTAACAATTTGTTTGGAATCGACAGGATGGCGCAACCCCGTTGTTCATCGCCGCACAGAACGGCCACGTGCGCATCCTGGAGGTTCTATTGGAGCACGGTGCAAAAACGGACGCGGCAAGAACCGACGGTGCCACGCCTTTATGGATAGGAGCGCAAATGGGACACGATCATGTCGTGAGGAGGCTTTTGAAAGCTGGCGCGAAGGTCGATGCCACCAGACATGTAAGTCGAGAACGATCGGACAAAGGGAAGATGCCTGGAATCGACTTTTCAAAAGAGAATAGCCGGGCCTGAAGTGTGTTTTTCTTTTATAGGACGGCGCGACTCCGCTGTTCAAAGCGGCGCACAAGGGCCACACCGCCGTTGTCGGCGAGCTACTCAAGTACCGCCCATCACTTGGTATTCTTCCAGTGAGTAAAAGTATCTCTTTACATGGGAACTTGAACTTTCGACGCAAAACTTGCAAACAGTTTCATAACTTGTATAGATCAGTAAAGAAAAATAGAAAAAAAAAGTTGAATACAATAGTAACAAGGCGTTTGTTTTTCCTGTTGTCAATTTAAAATTACAATAAAGGATAATTGTCGTTTCAGAATGGTGAAAGTGCACTGCACGCGGCAGCTTTAACCGGACAAATGACTGTTGCAAGGCAACTGGTAGGCGCAGGAGCGGATCCCTTACTAGTGAATCAGGAAGGCGTCACGCCCCTTCAATTAGCAATTAGACACTCACAGACACAGGTTGCCAATTATTTGAAGGATAAAGTTAGAGCGCGAACGGGAACGTCTTAGCAGATTCCCCACTTATCATCCGCCCGTTAAAAGTAAGAATTAATAAGGTGATGACGCGAATGGAGAGAGAGGGGAGAAAATATAGACCAGTGGAAGAGATCAGTATTTCTAAAAAGAGAATGTAATATATATATACATATACACACGTTACAAATCGAATGTATTATATTAAATACAGTTTGTAAACGGGGATGATCAAGTAAGTGCAATCTTATCGTATTTCTCGTGTAACGTTAAACAAGATTAAAACTTGAACCGGATGTTGGTCTTTATTGCAATTGCAAAGACTACGGTTCGAAATTTCGTCATTTCTTTTTTTTAACACCTGTTACTTTCGGTGTACATATATTTAGAGATATCTATATATGTACAAAAAGTACATATAGTATTTAAAAATAGGCAAAGTATATATTTTAGCGCATTCTCTTGTTGTAAATATTTTACAACGTCGGAATTTTAAGAACGCTCTTTCGATGTAGACGGTATACATCTTGCAGAGTTGTTTTTACAATAGAGTTATGTATATATATACATACATACATACATGTATATATATATATATATATATACACATCTTGTTAACACTGAACTCGTGGTTACGTAAATATACATGTACCTTTGAATAATGCAATCATTTTGTTCTAATTGAGGATTCTATAAGACTGATTGATTTGCCTTGGAAAAGAGAGTGAAATTGAATAATACATTTTTAGTACTAGTATCTATTTCTTCCTGTTGGTTTATATATGTTTTATCAGAGTTAGCACGGTACGCACAGAAAAAAAGAGAGACAGGTATTATTTATAAGAAAAAAAGTATAGTTTATGTTCTTAAGCTATTCTCTGTGGTGATATTAAAAGATGTTTTTATTTAGATGATGTAAAAGTCAAGGAAATATATTTATAATTGCTTGTTTGATGTTACTTTATAGTATAATAAAATACATTTACTGTTTTCCCAAAGTTCCGTTGTTTATTCATGCCGATAATGTTCTCGAAAAAAAAACCAACACTAATAATGCCATTCAGTATGGAAATTCTGAATAGAATAAAAATTTCCATAACTATTACTAACACACTTCCTTGTAAATACATGCTGATTTTATATATATATATATTCAACCTTTTTTTGTTTTTCTTTGTTTAATATCACAGAGTCGATTAAATTAATTTAGATTTCATCTAAATTTTCGTTGTACTTTTTGACATGTGCTAATCCGAAATATATCTTCGAGTAACATATCGCAACTTATAATTAAATATACTTCTAAATCAAAACAGAACAATTTGTCTTTAATTTAAGCGAAAATTATAATCATTTCACCTTGTTCGAAGTTTTACATCATGCGTATCCTAGTTTTAACAGAAACGATAGTAAAAAACAAAAAAGCAAGGTTAAAAGTATTTTGTACGTGTAGAAAACAAATCGTCGCAATTTAAAAAAACATAAAGAATATTTCTACCGTAGCAAAAAAGAAAAAGGTAAATAGATAAAAGATCGAGTCAAAGGTGTATAATTCACGTCAAAGCCGTCCTTGTAACCCAGCTGCTAAGTGCCTATTTCCTATTTCATTTCAGATGCAAAGCATCTTCTAGGCAAAGTAATGCAGTTCAACCGTGAAGCGTGTCGAATAGTTCGAAAAAAGGAGACGTTCGCGCGAACATGTTTAATTGGCCTTCTCGTAAAATATACGTGAATCAATTATAAGTAACAATGCCATCGTCACAATGAATTTTATCAATTATCTCTATCACTGCTGATAACACAGATAAGAGGAAAATATACTTTATGCGCTCGATTCACGAGATTATCAGTAACGTACTGATTCTCGAGCGAACATCAATCATGGTCCGCGATCGGATGCCAGAGTTACGTGCCGTTAGTATTTTATCATTGAACATGTGAAAATTACCATTCACATTACGATATTAATTCAAAGGAAGTATTACGTTAATAAACTAATCGGTACATCTACCATAGTAAACATCGAAAAATAATTAGCCATTATTCGTTTTAAACTAAAATAGTTTTTCATCAATTTCAGCATGTTATTTTTAATGCATCGTTTTCCATTAAAAAATAGATATACAGTGTAACGTTTCTTTCTACGTTTGTTTTTGTTTTTTTTTTTTTAGTGTCAAAATAATAGCACCACATTTGGTAAAGGATTTTTACAAGAAGTGCACATTCAAATGTCCCAAAATAAAAAATTAAAGGAAGTATTGGATGAAGTACGTATATATATATATATATATATATATACATATACATATGTATATTGTGTGTCATCATTGTTTAAATATCACAGACTTTCACATTGGCAAATAGATATACAAATAGTATTAATATAGGTTGAAGAAATTCGAGGTTTAATTCAACTTATCGTTGAGAACATCACGATCGTAAAGGATTTACATAATAACGTTTTATCATACAGTAATAAAGGTAAGATCGAATACCAAATGTTGTGCTTGCTCGATAATTAACGATTCAACAATAATTTCAGGTATACAAAAAGAATTGGAAAGTCGAACATATACTATTTCACAAACATCATTTCGTATCCAACGAAAGTTAAGAGGTAGGTATTCTTTTTTTTCGTGTTTTCCATAGTGTTCCATCGTTAAATAAAAATAAAGAAACGAAAATAATTTGTCTTACTTATCCTAATCAGACTCGCTATCTTCTTGAACTTGGAAAATGTTTTTCCTCTTCTTGTTGTATTGGAGACTACTCAGTTCCTTTTCGTTCGGAAAGAATGTCGAAAGTCTTCTAGCTCTTATAGCATGTGCACCAACAGTGTTGTTAGAATCGAAGTCGCAGTATGGATTCGGTGTACTTGTACTAGGACCGGGTTGTGGATCTAAAATTGGTGTCGAACACACTGGAGAACTCCAACCATCTAAAAGACTAGTTGGCGAAATAGAATTCGCTTCTGTACTCCTTCTGCGATTTGGCAATTGAGAATGCAGAATGCGTTTCACTACAACTGTAGGTTGAAAAATAGGCGAGGATATGTCTAAAGGTTTGAAAGATATGTTCTGATTATTATTACTCCCCGATGGTGAATTATTTTCTGCATCGCTGAAATTCTCGTTATCATCAAGTCTAGTCTCTTCCAACTGTCTGAAATATGTTACAATTAGTTAATAATCAATAATACACACATTAGTATATGAAACCAATTTATACATACTTTTTAAATTGCTCCACTTCCTTCTCCAGTTTCGGATATTCGCTCAATATGTTCAATAACTGATCTTTGTTATATTCAGAGTATGTTTTAACCAAAATCTTCTTTACATCGTTCTCCACTGGAGATTTCAAACCGGATAATTTTATTCGGAGTTTTATCAACACAGGTAAGAGAACTTCTAAACCGTGTTTCTTTATTCCTTCGATGATAATTGTAATTGCATTAGAGGCTGGAGAAATTGTTTGAGCAGTAGATTGTTCTTCATACTCCTGTTGATCATCGTCGGTATGCCTATTGAAAGATGACGGACGTAAACGATCGTTGCTAATTATATACAATGCGTCCCGTAGAACGTGTGCTCCTTCTTCTTTCTTAATGTCGATCGCATCCACGCAAGTTCCACCGAGTATTTGACTAGTTACTTTTACAAGTAATTTTATCTTCCCTGGAGGATCTAAATGATCCAACATGAAATCGTAGATCGCTCTACGCTTGTTTTCGTTCACTTTTCCAGGAAGAGTTAAAGCTTTTACTTCATTTTCGCGCATCCTATGATGACAAATTTTATGCTGGGACTGATAATTATTATAATGATATATGCTTTGTAAAAATTGTTGCGATATCAAAGTTTTGTTCTTTGTTAAAAGTCGTTCCTCTATCAGGAAAATAGTTAATTCGCGTATCATGTGGTCCGAGTCTGATAACATTGTCAATAGATGAAAGAAGAAAGGACCCTTCATTTTTATGTAATCTTCAAGAAGCAGTTGGATGAATATCACCATAATGGTTTCTCGTACTTTTGAACTTGAATCCTTCATACTTACACACATGTCTGACAAGTATGGCTCAACTAATGCGGTGAATCTAATGCATATATCCGCTAAAGCTTTCGCAGCGTTTATTTTCACGGCAATTTGAACGATTGAATTTAGATCGGTCTTCTGTCTCATTAATCTACCCAATATCGGGACTACTTCTTTCGCAACCTCGCGATCCCTCATTGCCTGTTGACCAAGAATAACAACTGCCGATGCTTGCAGTTCGTCTATCTCTTTTATTATTTCTGGCAATGCTTCCCACTCTAACAAGAATCCTTGTATAATTCGTAATATTAACGGTGAAATTTTATAAGTACACAAAAGTGTTGCGCATCCCAGTGTGAACATAGCTTTTAAATAGTTGGGTGCTGCTTCTAAAGCATCAGTCTCGCTTTTAAAAATTTTCGCTATTTCTGTCTCCGAAATCTTTATCAAATTCAACATATTCGACTCCAGTACCTTATTCTTATCTGGATTCAAATAATGAATTACATTGTGTATAATGTCTAAACAAATACTAATTAAACCAAAGTTAATTTGAAATTGTTGTAGACACTTGTATAGATACACGTGCAGATGTTCTAAGATTTCGGGATCTAAAGACTTCCAAGAGTATCTTAAAACTTGCAGAACTAGGCTAGTGCAAAAATTATTTTCTGCAAAAATTTCCTTGTAGTTCAGAAAATATTTGTCCATGTTTGGTAAGTTGGTATTTTCAGCCAATGCAACTAAGAGAACCCAAGCTTCTATGTTATTATTCGTCCCAATATGAGATTGTACATTTTTTATTACAGCATTTGTAACAATACCACTTTTAACCCATAGGCTACAGGCTTTTGATAAATGTTTCCGCATTTTCAGATTAGTTATGGTATTTAAAATTTTCCATGGTAAATCGCTTGCAGTACTATCAGCACTCATAGAAACATTTCTTATTTTATTTAATAATAACTCTTGTAAATATTCTAGCACCTTCTCTTGTACTTTAATTTCAATATCGAATATTTGTGGTACAACAGCTTCTACCCATTCGTCCAAAAGTAAAGAATTATCTGGGAATTGTTGCAACAGTTGGGATAGAACTTGTACGGCAAACCGGCGTACTAATAACGTCGGGTCTCTACATCTATGATTAATTACTGGTAGCACTTTGTGTATAAGAGATGGAAATGTTACAGTCAAATTTTTTAATATTAGCAGCGTACTTCGTCGTACCATTGCCCTTTCATCTTCAATTCGCTCGGTCAGCATTGTTATTAAAGTATTTAATCCCGGCAACAAGTCAATATCCTCCGATAAAGCATCCTTCATGTCAAGAAATGTGGGAAACTTCTTAGTTGGATCAGATTTTTCAAATATAGTTTGAAATATTGCTCTGTCTATTTCATTGTTAGAGTCTGTGAAGTCAGCAATAATTGCCATGGCTTTGCCTCTTACCATACTTGAACAATCCATACATCTGCTCAACACAATTACAAACAGTATTCTTTTTACTCTAATCTTTATACTATCTGCTATGTTGCAATTCGCAAAATAAGATTCAAACAGTAATTTTCCAATTACTTCTTGTGCAAATAATCTGAAAGGTATCTTTGAATGATGTGACAATAATATTAAATCCTTAAAGGCTTCCAATGCAATATTTTGTTTGCATATACCAAGAAGCTTTACCAACACACTAGCTTGTTTTTGACGAGCTTCAAGTCTATCTGGACATTTTAGCATTAGATGCTGCACCAGTGTTAGTATTGCAGTTTTAGCTTCTTTCTCATATACATATAGTAGATTCTTTAAAAAATTTATAGTATGCTCGCGTATATTTGTGATAAATTTTGCTTGAGTGTCCATAGGACCATACAGTAAACGTGGTAATATATACTTTGCTATAAATGTTATAGTTACTTTAACAGGTCCATGTTTATTATCACATAATTCTTGCAAAGCTACATAAGCATTCTGTGGTAATGATGCTTCCAAAGTGCTTACTTGTTTATTAAAACAGTGAGAAACCATGCAATCATCCTCTATCTTTGTCACTTCAAGTAACCCATAAATAGTAATATCTAAGGAGTGCATATGATCCTTAAACCAAAATGATTTTATCATCATAATAAGGTTGCAAATGATGGTGTTTAAATTTTCTACAAGAATTTCTTTCTCATTGGAAGAAAGAATAATGCTTTCAGTCACTGATTCATCTATCATATTCAAATCATCTAAATTCATTGTTTTGTTACGTTTCTTGATAGGAGGCTGTAATAGATCAGAACTAATTCTGAGAGTCTCTATGGCTTGTTGATACAAATTTGGATGAAATACATTAAATGCATTGCTACCAGGTATTGCCAAAAGCACAAAATATAGGCTAGTAGCATATAAACATGATTCTCTTGACTCCACATCAGCTACTTTGCTCTGTCCCTTTTTTATTATATAACCCAGTATAGCTAATAAAGCACGCACCTTTATATCCATAATAATCAACGTGTTCCAAGATATTTCAGAACAATTATCAACATTATTTTGATCAGTACCATCTTCTAGCCATGCTTTTACAACAATGAAAGTTTCATGCAAAAGTGATCTCATGTCTTCACTGTCTAAAAACATGAGGTACTCATCAGGTGGTTCATTGTACATCATAAATTCTGTATCCCAAACAGATTGAATCCAGTCTTCGTTTAAATCACTGAACTTAAAATAATCAAATATTTTTAAAGACTCCATGGTAACAATTGTATTCAGTTTAAATCATTTTTTAAACGTAACTACAATTATTATCACATATCTTTAACTATCTTACAAATGTAAACATAACCTTAACTTATCATTTGATAAAGAAGAAATTATAGCCTCAGGTTATCATTTTCTGAGTACGTATCGATAACAACTTTATTATTTCATTATGGTGTGCACCAACAGAAATCCTCGTTGAAGGTTTATCACGATACATTTCGTATAAGCTATAAGAAAATGTACAAGGGACTTTGGCGTCCATTCGAAAGCGGGAAACCAACTGGCCAATTAGATGCACCGTGAAGTGCAACGTAAAACATTGCAACACACTATATATACTTTCATATAACATAATTTTACATAAATGTAAACAATTCCACATTCTATCGTGAATAATCGATATCTAAATTGCATTATGAAAAATAAAAAATAATTAAATTTTATTGTCAGGAGAATGTATATAGATCATTAGCAACTATATTTTACGCGCGTAAAGTTACTCTACGAAGCATCTTCAGATCACGTGATAACAAAAAAATTAAATTATAAAAAGTTAAGATGAATTTTGTAATAGATAATGTAATCAATTAAAACTTCATCTTGTTCTTCATAAAAATGATTATGAAATTTTTTATGTATTTTACAGAGATGGGAAAGGATGTTTCTTCCATTGAGGATTTAACTCTGGCCAGCGCGCGCGAAGGGCCGATACACGTTCGAATTAAAACGTTACAATACACGACAATGTTAAGATTATTTTGCGAAGTTATGGAAGACTATAATATATCTATGTTAAGGTATCAGGAAAAATGCCGTTTACTTTTACATCAGCAAAAAATGTTAAGTACGTTTCCTTCGTGAATTGTATTACTTTAATTTAAATATATTTTGATTAATCTGTATTTATCTTCCAGTTAGGAAACATATTACGAGTGAAGAACTGGATAAACTACTTGATGCTCAAGAAAACAATTTGTTTGTTGATAATGTAAGGGTCAAATTTTCCCCTTTATATTATCAACTTTCATGAGATTCAAATAAACACGAATTGTTTTGTAAATAGATTTTAGAAGACAGCAGAATTGCAAGGCAACAATTGTCAGATATTCAAAGTAGGCATAATGATATATTAAAATTAGAAAAGTCCATAACAGAAGTTAGGGATATGTTTACCGAAATAGCCTTCCTTATTGAAAAACAGGCAAGTACAAACGAAGTAAATAATCGTGAATAATTTTTAAATACGGAAAATAAAAATATCCGTTTGTTTTCTTCCTAGGGAGAGCATGTAAATAGTGTAGAATATTTTGCTGGAACGACAGCAGATAATGTAGATAGCGGTCGTACTGATCTCAAAAAAGCAGAAGAAAGAAGTAGGAGATACAGAAAGGTATTCATACTGGAAACATTAGATGTGTACTTATCAAAGTAGCAATATTAATAAAAGTAAACTATCTCTTTTTTTTCAGAGAAAAATTAAGCTTAGCATCATAATCAGTATAATAATTATATTATTCTTGTTGATCATCATCTTTGTATAGAGAAAATATACTTTGTGTAAAAAATGAAACATTGTTGTATGAATAATAGTAGAAGTATTTATTATATGAATGATAATAACATTATATTTAAAAAAGTAGAAAAATAATTGTTACATACTATTAACCTTTGTTATAGTCACATTAAAATTTACGATAATTATAAACATTTTCATATAAAAAACTGTTCAAAATAAAAGTGTATTACTTATTTGTTTTATACACACAATTTCTAAAATAGTTAGCAAGTCCTTTTGCACTAGGCCTAACTTTATAATCTACACTAGTACAGGCAAAGAATATTTCAAGTACTTTTTCATATTCTTTTCCTAAATTAATGGCAGGTAATGGAGGACGAGTACCTGTGATCATTAAAGTAATAAATTTCATGTACCATCTATACTAAAAACTACTAAATTTTGCTAAACAATGTTGAAAGTACTTACCACATTTCTTATTATACATTTCATCAAAGATGCAACTATCATCCATGCTACTATTATTTTCATTCATTGATGTATTATTTTCCACTGGTGCTTCCTCCACTGTGTCATCCAAGCAAGATTCATCTGTTTCTGAAGAGTCCACATGAGGTGGTGATAAAGCTATCATTTCCCAAACAACAAGACCATAAGCCCAAATGTCAGCCTTATTTGTAACAGGACCATCCTCTGAAGAATCAAGTTTATAGTCAGTTGTACATTCCTTCTGATTATTCTACACAAACATGAAATATTTACTGACCAAATATTATTTCAGGGGCAGTCCAACACTCTGTTCCCACATATATAAAATTTCCTCTTGAAGTATCCATTTCTAAAGATTCTGTGAGTGGCAGTGATACTCCAAAATCACACAACTTAACTGTTTTATAGTCAGCAGAAACCAATACATTATAACTTTTTATATCACCATGTAAAATATGTGCAGTATGATGCAAATATTCCAATCCTTTTACAATTTCATATGTTATCTGCAAAATGTCATTAGCAGGAAATTGATCATCTCCAGATACAAGTCTTTGTTCTATCATATCACCTATGGAAATCACATTACATGAATTTTAAAGAATATTTATCTTTATACACTTTGCTATATTTTTTATATCACAGTTTTTACCTAAAGAAGCATCTAACTTTTCCATTATCAAACACGGCTCGTCTTTCGAAATTTCTGCGAAAGCCCGGAAACCAACAATATTTTCATGGTTCAATTTGCGAAGTACCTCTGCTTCAAATCGGATTCTTTCGTTGTATTTATTATCCTCAACTTTACGATTTCGTTTCTTTATCGCCCATGGAGATCGAGAGAATCCGACTTTCGGCGATCGTTCCAGACTAAACACATTAACTCCTAAGAATATATGTAAATATTAAAACAACGTTAATAGAGAACAATATGAAAGAAAATTGTTCATATTCCTTTACCGCATCCATAACCTATTTGCGTTAGGAAGGGTGAACTTGGTATTTTAATAGGTGTTTGTAGTTCCGGATTATCTTGCACTCTACTTTTATATTTCTTTGATATTGGTGTCTTCGATTGACTCATTTTACTAAATTTCAGAAAGAAATTACGTCAATTCAATTTGTCACGATCCTTTACCGTTTGTACGTTAATTTTTAAAATCTTCCTCTACTGACGAACAAATGATGCCAACTTTATACTTCAACAGGAGAGAAATCGTCGGTTTCAAGTTATAGTAATAAACAATAATTTTGTTTATTATCAAACTGTTTACGGATACTTTTTAACATATCTTTGATACTTATGAATTATATACGAAAGAAATATAATAATAAAAATCATTCATAATATTTCGTGTTCATATTCAAAATTATTTTTATTGGCCACCATGAAAATAGCTCCTCCGCTGTGAACAAGGGGATTTAAATAGTTTATGTTTTAACGGTACAAAGAAAGTGATATTTATGTTTTTGTAATCAGTATTTCGTTATGGTAATTCGATATCAGCGCATATGGCACATTTTTCCGATGATACATTCATTTGCGTTTCAAAAAATAGCATGCTTATCGCAAAGCCGGTCATAAACACTCGATAATTTACTAACCTTTGATTAAGACTATTAATAGAACATCTTTCCCCAAGTTATATTCACATATTTTTTTTGGCAAGTTCTCTGTACGGTAAATTAACTTTAACACCTTGTTTGTACTCTGTTTATTCCGTGTAACAGAAATGGAACTCGATAATTCGGAGAATCAGATGCCATAGACCGGTATTTTATTACATTACTGTTTACGACTAGTTCTCGTAACATCCTACGTTTAATAAAAGTTATATTTTTTTGTTTTTTATTTTCATCATTCGCATGTAAGTCTTTTTAACAAACAAATTTTTTAATTAATAACATTCCTAATCAATCGAATAATTTATGAATTTTAAATTTGTTCTCGATTCATGAGATTTGTTTTTCGAGAATTAAAAAGATGTCTTTTTTACGTTGTCGAATTTAGAGAACGCGTAACTTCGATAAGCTTGATTAACATTCCTAGCACCTTCCGGATGCGATAAATTTCTAATCGACGTATCACCGTTTCGCAGCCTGGCAAGTGTGCTTGGCGGCTTTGCATTTTCGTTGATCGCTCGACTGGATACTCTATCGAGTGTGAGGGATGTCTCTAATGATGTTTTCCGCTTGAAGAAATTGCTCATTTTTTCAGAAGCAACGTTACTTTTGGCTACCGATAAAGACTTGAGATTCACGTTAGAACGGTGATCCTTGTTGAAATTGATTCTTCTAGGAAAAAACAAATTTACTTTCCCGGTAACGTTCTCTTTATTTTCCTTCAATTGTTCAACCACAGACGCGTCCCGTTTCCTCGGCGATGTTTTAGTACTTTCGAAGCTCGTCACTCTATCGATTAGATCCAGTTCTTGCGCTGTCAACGAGACTTCCGGCGTTTCCTCTTGCATCTCTTCCGGGAAACGAATACTTGATGATACGTTCGTCGAAACCTCGTTAAATATTCTGTAGCGTACCGTCGGCGCCTCTGGAAATTGTCTAGAGGATCGTTGTTCTTGTTGTTGCGTTAAAACGTGCTGTTTTAATTCTGTTGTAATAACATTTCTCTTTAACGGTGAATTTTCAGTCATTGTATGTTCTTTCAAATTTGTACTTGTTGAATTAGATGTATCACTTTTAGCGAATTGTATCGATTCTTCGATTAAATCATCCTTAATATCCTTCTTCTTCTCTACGAATTTCTCATTTAGTAGAGACTTCTTAGTTGTTGTATTAAACGTTTGATTTTTTCCGAATTTTTCCGTTAATTCTTCCATTAAATCATCCTTAACATCCTCCTTTCGATCGTCACTTCGCAAAGATCCATTTGCGCGCGTGGATTCTATCGCTCTTGAAATTACCGAGCAACATCTTATTAAATGCTCACTTTCACAAGGTAATATCGTCACTTGGCTGCCCTTGTAAAGGTGTTGAGAATCATCCGGGCATTCGCTGGAAGAACGACAGGGGCAGGAATAATCTGACGTCAGAATCTTCGATGCTGCAGCGGAGGTGACGAGTAGTATTGCCCTAAACAGAGATGATCGATTAATTTGGTATCAGTGTGTCTAATAATAAAATCGGCCCTGGTGACGTCGAATTTTATTTATTACCAGAACAGGTGCCGCGACGCGGTCCAGCTCATCATGGAATTTACTTGAAAAATTAAGAGAAGCCACCTGAGGACCAGTTGTGATTTCACTTTGAATTTATACCAGTCTACCCCACTTAGAAGTTGATATTTGGTAATATACAGCCTGGGCCGGGTATCCGTTTTCAGAAAATAGCACGGTGAAAGTGAAGATTTTCATAACTTGTTAGACTTTATCATTAACGTTACACGACGATCTTACGAATTTTTCTTCTCGCACTCGTCATTTTGCTAGTGGCGAAAAAACAGAGAAAAGAAAAAAATGATATCGTGTGCGATACTTTTATTTTATCCTCAACAAAATTAACCAAACGAAGGGCGCGGGAGTATAATTATAACGTTGAAGTAAATATACTTCGAAAGCGATAATAAAGTGAACCTTTTGCGGGAGCATGCGCGATATTGGCTTTTCTACGGGAAACATCAGGTGGTGAACTCATCGGGGATGAATCTCCCGCAGAACTTGTGCACCCGTTGCGTCGGTTTCACTCAAGTGATTATTAAATGAAAATTGTAAAACGAGCGAGATTCAATTACCCGCAATAACAGAAGGCTAAGATCTACTATATCTCCGATGTGATATTTTAAATTACACTCTTTTTCGTTTGCCCTGTAATTAAAAGAAAAGAAAAGAAAAGAAAAGGTAGTTTTAGTTCAGTATCCGCTATGTTAACGGGAGTACTCAAAGGGTATGTTTTTGAAACGAATAGATTTTTCGTTTCCAACGAAGCGTTAAAATGATATATGTTTCCTTTTTAATTCTTATCGGGTATCATATGAAATTTTTAGAACGCTTTTATGTTGCGAGGGTGAGAATTCTACTTGGAATAATATAGTTAATAAAGAGAAAAATACTCCGAACGAGAGCACATCTTTATTACGAACCACTTATGGGACAGTAATTCCCATGATCGTGTGCAGTGGCATTTTTGGTAATCTGTTGATACTCTTAGTGTTATCTACTCCGGTGTTTCGAGGAATCGCGTACTTATATCTACGGGGATTAACTTTAGCGCATGTTGGAGTTCTCGTGTCTTGGATACCTATATGTATGTATTTGATATAATCGAAGAAACAATTTAAATTAATTAAAATAAAAAAAATACACGTGAATATAATTTCAGTCGTTAGATTAGGATACGGTATGAAGAACAATTACCCGTCCGTTTTTTACCACGCTCATCTGGAACTTGTTACTGTAAACACGTTCGCTATAGCAAGCATTTTAATTATGACCTGCTTAATCGTCGATCGATATATTTTCATTTTTTTCCCGGCTCGTATACGTAGCAGAAACGCACGGAAGAATGTGCGTACTTTCATCCTATGCTCCTTTATTCTCGGATTTGCGGTATTAAAAATAGAAAAAATTGTCATAATTTTTTTTTTAAATCAAGGTACTGTTTCCAGTTTGATTTTATTGATAATGGCTTTATAGGTAAGTGCTCCATTAATCGGAATGAGAATGGTATACGAACAACAAGAGGATACCGGTACTCTTTTCACGTTGCGCGAAAATATTTCCATCACGCATAGCGGTTTATGGAACGTGTACATTTGGATCATGGAAATCACCCTTCGACTCTGTCCGGCTGTAATTCTTCTTATGCTGAACAGTTTTGTGGTCAAAAGGTTTTTACAGCTAAACGCTAAGAAGAGGGAATTTCAGTCGGTTTCTGAAAAGTTCCGTACTGCAAATGTTCCTGATACATCTTTGCTTACTCGTAATCGAGGATACAGGTAGAGTATTAAAGATAGAGAATTAAAAGAAAGTAAAAACAAGGATGGTCGTAATAAATCAGTGAAAAAATTGCCGATTAAAGTATTTTAATGCATGACACGAATATGGAATGACCTTGGAATAACCTTGCAATGATCTCAACAAGACGTTTGAAGGGAGAAAAATTCTTTTCAAATAATTTTTCAGAGAAGAACAACATTTAGCTACACTGATGTCACTGATGGCGATATGCTTTATAATCACAATGATCCCATCGATACTTCTACAGTTTATATATCATAATTACGAAACTATCGACGGTGGTTATTTATTGCTTCGAATGTTTGCCGCTGTAGCCGAACTTTGTAATTTTGCAGTCCATATTATCATATACTTTTCATGCAGCAAGGAATTTCTCAACGAGTTTGTAAAACTTCTTCAGGTAAATAAAAGTTTTGAAAGAATGTTCAAACGCGCGTGGAAGATAAACAATTTTAAATCGATTTTTCTAATTTTCTAATACAGAATGGATGTAAGAAAAACGTCGTAGAAGAAGATCTTGAACGACCAATCGGGGAAATCGAAGATTATAGCCGACATGGTACGACAGTTCGATTAACACCTGAACAGACAAGATTAAATTCACCAGCTTCCGCGAGTAAATTAAATCCTATGGAAGAAGATAAAGAATCAGAAGTGTTGAATGCTTCCGATATCGTTTAAAGATAATATTATTGCAAATAAAACAATTTATGCGCAACAAAATGTGTCGATTTAATGCTAATGCTAATTGCTATAACGAAATGATATTTTATAAGTATTTTTGACATAAAAATCATAATAATCATTCTAACTATACAGTTCTTCTATCTCTTAGCTATACAATGTTTGATCCAATATTTATTTTAGTATCAAATTTGTCAATCGTTACGATAATGATACTAGGTGACACTAGTAGTCGCAGACACAATATTATCAAAGACTAACACATAACCTAAACTGTCAAACTGTACATAGAGCACATCGAGTAGTGCAACTTTACATATAAAGTTTTAATTTAATAGTTCTTTCTTCGATGTAGCTCATTGACTAAGTAATTAGGTATGTCTAAACGAGTATAAGCAGTCTTCGAGAAGATCTTACGTATAAAACATAATCTTTGGATTTATATTTTAGATATAATATTTATATGTATTACGCAAATTATCATATTTTCGCTTTTTTTATAGTTAATCCTTAATTATGTGTGAGTTGCCACGAGAATTAACTACTAAGCCATTAGCTCTTATTGGCTTAACTGGTTTAGACATTGCAAACCCTGTACACCGTTCAATTTGGGATACATTCAGTAATAATCGCAGATTGGAAAGTTCTGCCATACAATTTAAATTACTCAGTCCTACACATGAATTTCCTACAGTAAAACCCAAGGTATACTATATTACTTGTACATATAATTGCAAGATATGACTCATGTATATTGTTATTGAAATATTACTAATGTATTTTAGAAAAATTCATATGATTGGCATAGACCTAAAGGAATATTAAAACGCAACTGGATGAACAAATACCTTAATGAAATTCCAGCAGTTGTTGTTGTATTTTATGATTTAGATTGGAATGATCCTCAATGGAATGAGAAAAAAATGGAATGTGCTTCTAGAGTGCAATCACTTAGGTGAAAATTACATTGAATATTATTGAAACTGGTTCCATTAAAAAGTAATTCATTTATTACTTTTGATTACTCATTGTTTCAGAAATGCTTTAGATGGAAGAACTACAAAAATAACTGTAGTACTTATACAGCATTGTGCACAGCCTCCACCAGGCTCTGAAGATGCTATTGCAACTGAAAGAGCTACAGCTGTCTGTGGAGCATGTGAACTACCTCCAAAGTTATTATATGTTTTACCACATGGAAATCACTTACTAGGGTATATATCTAGGTAATTGGTAAATCAGTTATAAGCTTCAACCCTTCTGTTATATGGTTTAATAATATATATACTCATACATATTACAGACTGGAGAGTGTATTATATGATCTAACACAGAGTTTTTATCATCATGAGTATCGTATTGTTAAAGGGCATAGAGATCAACTTAATAAAAGTGTACAGAAAACTGCACACAAACATCTATTTGTACGCCATCAATTTAAAATGGCATTTTTGAATGAATTAAAACAAGATCAAAATTTAGCTCAAAAGTAAGTCCAATGGAATTAGGAAGGTGCCTGTGCATGATTAAGAGATATGAAATTATTTTGTAGGCATTATACACAAGCATATAGTAATTTGTTGGAAATACAGATAACAGATACAAATGTGATGGAAATTAAAACCATTGCTTGTTTTATAAATTATAAATTATGTAAAGTAATGTTCAACTTAAATGTTCCTAAAGAAGCTGTATCACAATTTAGACATCACACAGACAGGTCAGAGATATATATGTAATAAAGGAACTAAAATATGATGGATATGTAATGAGTACTATCACAATAACATTAAATTGGTGGTGCAGATTCAAATCGTGGACTGGTCCAAAGGAACTTATATTTGAGCATCATGCTTGGATGTGCAGTCAATTTTCTACATTTGCAGAATTGTTTAATGACGCTATTCGACAAGGACTTCCTGCTGTTCAAACTCAGCATCCTGGATATTATTTTCAATCAGCAGCTCATCATGCAAGCTTAAGACAAGCAGCTTGCAAAGAACTCTGTCAAGTACTGCAATTGATATATTTAACAAGTTGAACTTTATATGTAAAAATTATCATTATTTTATACTTCAAACCCTTTTAGAACGTTACAAGCTATCCAGAACCAGATCCATTAGCGGGAGAGGAGAAACTTGAATTTTATGGACAACGGCCATGGCGTCCTGGAAAATTAAACGCGGAGTCTGCAGATCCAACAAAGGAATCTACTGCTATAATACAGGCGTTACAATATAAGGAAAAATATACAGTTGATCATTCTGTAAGGAACATATTTAATACCATTAATTTTCAATAAATTATGATTATTAAGTATGTATAACTTCAATACTTTCAGAATATAATCATTGGTCTACTGGGAAACGCTATTTCACAATTTAAAATCCATAGATGTCCAAGAATGAGGAGAGTATTAAGTACGATATACTAATCCATATAGAGCTAATTTGAATTACAAAAAATTTGTATTTGATAATATAGAATAATTATGTTTCAGTTGTACAAATGGCCGAAGAATATTATAATTCGAAGGATTATGGGAAAGTTTTGACGTAAGTCGAAATTGAAATATTAACGATACTCACGAAAATTTGTTGACGATACTAAAAGAATTTTGTACTATTCATTAGTCAAGAGATTGACTCTAACATTATTTCCTCTAGACATATTTCATAACTTAACATCAAAATCATAAAATTTGATTGGCCAGATTATTGATGCACATGTTGTGGGAATATCACGGGGAACGGTGGCCCGTCTTAATCACAAATATCTTAAAGAACGCCTTGCGAGCAGCGTATCTATCCATAAGTATTCAAGACTACATCACGTTAGCATTCGAAGCACTGGGACCTTCCACCACGTTTTCAGAAGATTACAAACTTGCTGTTTACAAGAACATTATCAATATCCTTCATGTACGTAATGTTCAGTCTTAATTTTATACAGCGATTAGTAATCAAATAATTAAGTACCATATGAAATAACAGAAAAAACCACCAAATCCGGAGCCTGATTTACCCGACGATGTGTCACATTCCGCAATAGAAAAATGGGTAATGGGACTTAATCAGTCAGAACCAATTGTCTTTACAATTGATGATAATAATATGAGTTCGTTTATAGAAGTTAAAGCAAGATTTTTGCAACCAACGTACGCTGTTAATTCTACAGTTAGCGCGGAAGTAATTATTAGGTAATGTTATTAAACTTATATTATTCTTGTATATATGGAAAAGAAAGATAGTTCATGATAACCTTATTTTTTATTCAGAAATTCATATAGTGGTAGTGTTGAATTTTCAAAGGTATCAATAACTATTAGTAGTCCGGAATATAATTCAGAGTTAACTGTTACCGATGCCGAACATAGTAATCTTGTTTTTCGTGGGAACGAAGTAAAAAAGTTTCCTTACAATTTTCAAGCACCCCAACAAAATGATAGTAGCAAAATACGTATTACTACGATCTCGTTGTATATGGGTAGCGAGACAACTTGTAGTATCATTTTGAGATTTTCTTCTGTGGGAAGAGGGACAAACTTTTTAAGTCGATTATATCCAGAGATACAACAACTTCGGTACGTTGAAAATGTAACATTTAGTAAAATTTTCTTCGGAAAATTAATGTATTTTATGTTTATAATAGTAGAGGAGAATTCGAAACAATACAATCACTAGTCAATGCACATATAAAACAAGAAGAATCTAGTCTAAGTATAAGTGCAGTATCAAATAACCCAGCACTTATAGGAGAATGGCTTCCCATTAAAATATCTATTACCGCTAACGAAAACGTGTTTTCAGCATTTCTAAATGTATCACTTGTCTCTGATGGAGTAAACGAACAATCAAGTACGTAATAACGAAATATGAACGTTACAAAATTATCACATTTTTCAATTATAATGTCATTTATTTGCAGCGGAATTAAGTTTAACAATGAATAACAAACAATCGGTAATATCAATACTGATTGATAATTTGGAACGGAACTCTATAACACATCAAACTATATATTTAAGAGCTCATAAAATTGGCGACCGAAATATTCATATGAAGGTATGTAACGTATTTGTGCATTTTTAATTTTGGTGCAAAAAAAAAGTAATGTATTTGATTTCGTTAATATAGATCGAATACTCGAAAACTGAACAAATTAAGGGATCTAAGGAATTAACATATTCATTGTCTGTTACAAAGCCGTTTGAAATATCAACATTATTTTATACTACATTCTTCGAACCGTTAACAAAAGGTTTTATTAATGAACCATTTATAATAATGCCTCACATTTCCTGTGTCTCTCCATGGCCTATAAGTATTATAAGTACTTCTATAGAATTGGTAAATAATATTTTCACTGATTATCATTCGTTTATTTTATATAGTAGTAATGTTGCTTATATAATTACTTAGGGTGATTCAGTAGAAAGAGAAAATGGAGACCAGTCAGTATCTGTTTTAGCTGATGTTACACTTTCTGAAGGTGAAACCGGTACAGATGCATATTGTTTGGTACCGAAAGTAGGTGGTGAGCAGCCGATTAGTACAGGAGTCTACACCATCAGATGGAAACGGTAAAGAGTGCCGTATAAAATTAAAAAGTGATTAAACGATTTAATATTAATATGTGATTGCAGTGCGAATGATGATAATGCATTGGAAACCAGCAGTAGTGTAACTTTAGCACCTTTATGGGTTGAAGATGCAGTAATCAGCTTAGAAGCAAAATTACCAGCCCACGGCTGGGTTCGCATACCATTACTTATATCGTATTTCATAAGAAACCATTCCGATTATATGATTACATTACGACTGACTATGGAAGCTAGCGAGGCCTTTATGTTTGCTGGACAAAAACAAGTAAGCACTGTGTTTAAGTTACAGTGACTTGTAATGTAATTATTGATTTGACTTCTTGCTTAGGTTGATATTTATATACTTCCGAATAATGAAAAAAAAGTTGAATGGATTTTACGACCACTAGTGGCAGGTTTTGTACAACTTCCAACACTATCTTTAGCTGTTTCCAATGGTAATAATTTTATTTATTTATTTATTATTTATGTTATTGTTGTAAGAATATTTTGTATTCCTAATAATTACATTCTTTGTACTATATATAGATGAAGAACATAAATTAAGTAAAGCGCGACTTTTGGAGGTAGTAGAACGATCAATACCGAGTCATATATATATTCTTGTAAGTATGATTTTCGAAATATATTCGAAATTGAAGTATAAAGCTTTATAACTTGAATGTTTTTTTTTTCTTGCAGCCAACTTCATAAATCTTAGAGGAATAAATGGGATAACTGACATAGAAAGGAAATATTAGAGGAAAAAAGAATTTTATTCTCTTTTATCAAAATGTATTATTGACTCACAGATACATTTTCCACACATTCTTAACCATAAAAATTTCATACATAAGATTATAAGCATTGATTTGTTAAATATAATTTATTTAAGTTATTTTAAAGTGGTAATAAACAAAAGTCCCTTATCCCTCAATGCGCGTTCGATTCCATAAATATATACGTTCGTCGATGTTTGGCGTCACTATCGATTACGTTACCATACGTATGATATTTCTATAAGAACTGCGCGCATTATAGCACATTATGAATAAGTGTCGACGTGAAATATATATTATTTTTAATCTATTGAAATTCGAAAATTATTCAAAAGCTAAATGAAACATTGAATTGCAAATATAAGAATCGTGAATAATGACGACGATACAGTCTGATAACAGTCACGCTCGAAATATTTCTATGGAACAACAACAAATTAAAAAGCAATTGGAGGGATCTTTGACACCTCTTTTTCGCATAAACTCGGACGAATCTATGGCCCGTAATCGAAAATTTTTAAAGGTACGATATTATTGTTGAGATTAATTCAGTATCTGCTAAATATTAAAAACTGAAGTATATATAACAAATATTTTGAAAGAAATTCTCGCATGTTGTGTGCTTTTCTATATTACACATTATATAATCAGTACTTAACACGAAGAGAAATGTAAAACAAATGATTTAAAAATAGGACCTGGAACTTGCAAAGGCACGTTTGAGGACTTATGCAGCATACACACCGACGGATCGAGAATTGCAACAACGTGCAACGGAATATCGTAAATATTTTCAAAAGTATACGTAAAATTTCGCTGCTTCGTAACAAAGCTGATTTCATGGCAGGTACGAAGTATGTTCTTTCAGTCTGATAACTCGAGCCGAACGAACAAACTTTCAAGTGAAAAGTTTGTTGATCGTTGGGATCGATGGATCAAACTGATAATTTAAAATGATGGTGTTGGACTAACAGCATAGAAACGTAAATTCTTTATCGTTTAAGATCCTATATCGAATAATAATATTTTATAATAAAAATGTTTGTTACGACAGTTACATAATTTTATCGAATAAAAAGAATGTATACTTACACTGAAACGATGATCTATAGCGATGAATTCTATGATAGAGACCGATAGTTCTTATAAGAATACGAAAAGAGAACGCGTGGACAAGTACGAACGGTATTCACCTGTAGGAATGGAATATTCACGTTCATTTTCTACGTGTGACGGCATTATCATCGCTCGTAATTACTGACACGCGGAACGTGTATGTACGATAGGATAAGTTCGTTTCAGAAGTTACCTGATAACGACCTAAACCAATAATTCGACAAAAAGCTATGTAATACTTTTACCGTTAAATTTCGTCTATAAATATAAATTTCAGTTTGGTACTTTACGAAAGTTTTGAAAATTTATCATTATTATCTATAAAATTTTGCTATAAATTAAATAGAAACATTTACGGTGATAATCATTGCGTGAAAAATCCCGTCAGATATCATTATACCAATTCAAAAAGTATAATTTACGAGATGTAGGTCCAAAAACACGGATTGTTACTTTAATTTTTGCTTACCTTTCTGCTGATAAGGCATACGCATTATTTTATAAATCTATCTTTCAATCGCTGTATACCGATCAAAAATTTAAGAAGAACTGACACGTAACAGCTGTAACGAGGAAGGTCTCAATACATAATTTTATATTTCTACGTGGCATCGTCTCACCAGCTGAGTAAACAAATTGACATTGAGAATTCTTGGTTTGATCATTATAGGTAGCCTAAAAACATCTGTATCAATAATGCCTTTATCTTTCGTACACCGTTTCCCCTTTTGTAATTTGGTCCGAGCAGTAACGGAATTCTTCGTTAACTCCGGAAAATATTATAAATAACAATTAGATCCAACTTTTAAGGGAGAGAAATAAAACAAATTCCACAGGTTGTTTCTTTTGTTGCAATAATTTATTATAATAAATTTCGAATAACTATTTTACATTCGTTGTATTTATGCATAATAGAAAATACGTTTAAAAAAAAAAACGTTAAGAAAAAAGGTATAAGAAAAAAAAGCTAGGTGATAGCAAATATCGTTTTGAGGTCATTTATCGCAGAGTTACGCGTAGAAACATAAACCGGTATAACATTGTTACGCTGCGTTACTAGCGCATTAATGCATTATCGTTACTGTATATCGAACCTAGTATCTATTAAAATTATAATGTACCAATAAATATTATAAAAACGCCATTCGCTCTATTTGTATATAGTAACGTATATTATTTCTGAGGTATTTTTAACATCTAACGCACGCAGAAACAAATTGATAGAGGTGGACAAATTACAGTTTTATCTATAATCGGTAGAGTAACATTAGCACCGAGGTATCTTACAAATGGTATCCTTTCTCAAAAGCTTTAAACGTGTAATAAGGTATCAGTTTATTAATTTTCAAAATGGTAGAAGTTGATGCGTTTAAAAAAATACTTTGTTTTCTTATTATTATTTAAAAAAAAAGAAAAAAATGGTACAATTTTAATAAATAATTTGGTGTATGTTTGTGCACATACATGTCAAATATTCCATTGTTCTATATTTTCTATATTAAATCCACTGGTGTGAAGCACAAGTATTTTGGAAGTACACACAGAAGTGCAAGATTCAATATTTTTTAGTACATTACCAACACCTGTACATTATATATTATATATAGACTGCATAGATGTACTAAAATAACCCTATATTTAAATTAAATATGTTAGATATTATATGAAGCTAATATAGCTTGTGCAAAACTAATTGTTGCTAGTTTAATAATTGCTATTTACTTTCATGGTTTATATCTATAAATCTTTATCATTAAGTACTTATAAAATTGTTAATTATAGGAGCAACCCTTTCGGGATTGTTTAAGTGCACATGATGAGTTCCTTCCACTTCATGATATTCGAATTTTTCAGCACTTGTCTTTATTAGTTCTAGAACTTTATCGTACGATTCGGGAATTTCAAATTTCATTCCGGGCACAGCCCGAATATTAAGATAACGGCATTTTATCCGAGTTGCATACGCAAGTACTAAATCCAAAGATATTACGCCCAATAGGGAAACCTGAATAATATTAGTAATACATATAATACATACATCTAATAATCTGTTTGTCAGCAAACGAAATGTTACCTTCAGACGTGGATCGCGTGCAAAATAATATCGCTCAGGTTCAGGTGAAGGTCGCAAACCACGTTTCATTAGCGTCATTGCACCTTCTTTCGTTATGGAGCCTTTATACGCATCTTCTACAATATCAAGCACTTCCTCATAAGTGTAGGATGGTATACTATCAGGTGGCATTGATTCGTATTTCAAAAATTTATCAATTGCATCGCCAATTACAGGAGGACATTTTGTTACATCTTTTACACTTGGGCTTGCAATGTCTAAACTTATCATGAACTCCACTTCATCAGGATATGATGCAGCATATAAAAATGATATTCCTCCTCCCAAGGAATGTCCAAGTAATTTTACCTATGACAATAACATGTGATTATGCAGTAAGGTTTGTAAAACCAAAAAGGCAATAACATATAACAAAGAGATTATTAAAGACAATAATATCACTTTACAATGATTCTATATAAGTGATCATCTACGTGTAATTAGGATTCTATGATGATTCATAGATGTACACAATATATCTTAATTTCATTAAATATATTTGAAATAATGGAAAACATAAATTGTTAGATAGTGAAACTTTTCAAGGTTGACTGTTACATTTATATAATAACAGTGATAAAACGATGTTTACTGTGTTACATGCATACTATGTGACAATATTATTTGAACTACAAATGGAGTGGTGAAATTTAATCCACTCGCTAACCTTATTCCATTTGAAATACTTGACAATTCTACGCAGTAGTATAATACCATCCCAGTAAACATAATAGTATTGACTCTTTGGATAATGGGAAGATAAACCATGACCAGGCAAATCCAAACAAAGTATTGATACCTCATCATGTAATAAAGGAATTAAATGGTCAAAACTGCCAGCATTATCTTGACGTCCATGCAGTGCCACTATTGGCTGAATGGTTTTGGAACCCCACCATTTACCTATAGGTAATTATTGTCATAAAAAAAAAAAAATTCTCATCTCAAAATATGATCATTTAATTATTTGAAATATGTAAATATTCACATTGATAACTTCCCAAAAAAAAAAAAAAAAAGAAATGTCTTCAAATGATAACTTTTATATGAAACAAAATTGCAACTGAATTATAAAAGTTTATGGTTTCCTTGAACATTCACACATCACCTACAGTTATACAACGATACCACATGACTTGTAATATGCAATTTAAATTGAGTACCAATCAGTGATGATTGTCTCTCATGGCATAAATATAAATTTGTAACAGTCAACCTTGTTGCAAATAATTTTTCAAATATTGATTTAATTGTTACAGAAACAACTATGTGTAATTATAACTGTTTCTTTGTTGCAAATAAAAAAAGATAATATTCAAATATAAATTCATGGTAAATTGTGACATTGTATATCATAAAACATAAATAATCAAAACTTAGGTTTTACATTGTAAAAACTAAAACAAGTGAAAGATCGTTGTATAACTTTGTACTTGCTAGCTAACCTTGTTCCACTTGTAAAATTTAACAATTCTACGTAGAATAAAAAGCCCATCCCAAAATATATAATAGAATTGTCCAGGAGGAATATGGGAGGATAAACCATGACCAGGTAAATCTATAGCTAAAACGGATACATTTGATGATAATAATGGAATTAATTGATCAAATGTTCCAGTATTATCTTGCCAGCCATGTAGTGCCACTATCGGTTGTTGATCCACTGGTCCCCACCATTTGCCTAAATTTATCATTGATACTATGATATCTTTTTCAATCTCATTGAAACATAAGTTTGAACAATTTCACATTTATGGTTGCAATTATAATTAAAATTAAAGAAAGCATGTTAAATTAAATTCATTACTGACCGCTTATATGACCCCATGGTACAGGTATTTGGACTTCCTCCACATCTAAAAATCAATAACATGCTACAGTAACATTTATTTAAATATCTGTATTACCATAAACATTGATAAACAAAATGTCAACTTACTGCTTATTTTGTGTCCATTTATATTCTCAATGGAATCACTAGTTTTCTTCACTATACTCATTTGGCTAATACTTGAGTACTAATAAGCGTTCAAAATTTGTTACGAATCAGCTTGTATATAACTACTTAATGATAAATTTTATTTGCTAGCTGCAGTTTGTAGTATTTTTCCACAAATTGCGTAAGTTGTGCAATGCTAATAACTCTTCTACGTATATCAAATTGCTAATTATTAATTATGTAAAGTTCGAATAACGGTACAACTTTTACTACCTGTATAGTGTCATCATCCACCTATTCAACATTTGAAATTTACGTCACTTACTTTCGTTAATTTGTATTCCTCTAAACAAGTCATCTGCAGAAGAATTTTATTAGCATATCGAGATTTATTTGTTCAATAAGCACATAATGTGTGGAATAGTAGTAAATATTAAATTTAACAAATGTTAATATTGCACAATTATTATCGGTAACTTTTTAAAATATTTATTGTAATAATTTCGATGTGTTAGGAAATATTTAAGTATTGATATATTACTACGGTGTACGTACGAAACCAGAAGGACAATTACTAATGACTCTTTTAATTATAAAATATTCAGTTATCAAATTCTGAATGATTAGATAAGATTTCTTTTGAAGATGATTTCAAAAACATTTCGATTAAATCAATGGCACATTGGAAGACGCAACTACTATACTGGTCTCTCTTGCGAAATGACTTGCGGTTTGTGATCATCGATAATTTCGTATTTCAGTGTTTAATTATTGACTCAGCGGAAACTAGAGGATCGTTACTGAAAATCTATGAAATTTAAATTAATAGGTTTAAAAACGGTTGAACAAAAAATATATTTACAGATGAAAACGTTAACCTTAAAATAAATGTATATAACAATGTAAAAAAAAAAATATGTATATATTTTATAATTATCGAAACTTACAAGTATCAAAGTTATATAACTACAATTGAAATATGTTATGATTAATGATATTACTGATTACTGATTTTATTGGTATATATTGGTAATACTGATTACAAACTTTTAGGTTCATTCTGAGGGTTTTCCTTTTTTAAATTATTGCTGTTATTCACATTGTTAAAATGGAAAACAAGGAATTCATAGTAAAAACTATGATTCATGCAGGAACAAAAGCAATTAATTTTGTACCTGGAACCAAAGTAAGCCATATACTTAAATCAACATTTTATTTAGATATGAATTTTAATTTATATTTAAATAAATTAATAATTATAATGAGTATCACATTGCAATTTTTAGGTAGTTTTTCATTTCAAAACAACGAAATGTGATCCACAAAAAACAGTAATAGATGATAGCAAAGCTATGGGAAATCCAATGGAGCTTGTTCTAGGAAAGAAGTTCAAGCTTGAAGTTTGGGAAGTTATTGTACAAAAAATGGCATTAAACGAAGTGTCTTGCTTCAGAGTTGATAAAAGCGTATGTTTAATGCAATATAAGACACTTTTGGAGAGCTTGAAATTTATACTTTAACAGTACCTATTGCTTTAGCTAGTCACAGCATATCCATTTGTATCTAAAACTTTAAGAGAAGTTGACAAGCCACAATCAGAGAAACGTAGTCATCATTGTTGTGGTGTAACATTACAAAATGAAGGAATTGGATATAATGATTTAAATGAACTTATCAAATATCCACAGGATTTAGAATTTACAATTGGTAATTAATCTGAATATGGTAGGTACATGGTGGTAATTCTTTTTATTTTTCAAATGTTAATGTTTCAGAGCTTGTTAAAGCAATTTTACCTGATGAATATGAGAAAGAAACATGGCAAATGACTGAAGAAGAGAAATTGAAAAGCATTCCAAATATAAAAGAGAAGGGGAATGCTTTATTTAAGGAGAAGAAGTATGATGCTGCTTGTGATACTTATGCAAAAGGCATTGGAATACTAGAACAACTTATGCTCGCGTTAGTATTTAATATATTTACCGTTATTATTATATATGTAACTGATTGTTATACACAATTTGTAGGGAAAAACCAAATGAAGAAGAATGGTTAGCTTTGAATCACTTAAAAATTCCATTACTTTTAAATTATGCACAATGTAAATTAATTCAAAAAGAGTACTATACAGTTATAGAACACTGTACCACAATTCTGAAACATGATCCAGGTTTGTCACTCTATAAAAAGGTTTTTCTTTTGTGCATGTATTAAAAAAATACATCGTGAATAATGTATATTCCTCTTAGATAACGTAAAAGCATTATACAGGAGAGGTAAAGCATACATAGGTGCTTGGGATGAAGAGAAAGCTATTAAGGACTTGAAAAAGGCCGCTGAGTTGGATTCTACGTTACGAAGTGCGGTTGAAAAGGAATTGAAAGCATTTTCTGCAGCTATCAAGGAAAGAGATCAAATAGACAAGAAAAAATTATCGAAATTATTTAAATGAAGATTGTATATATATATATGTTAAATTATACAGATTTATAAAAATAATATATAGGTATTATTGTTACAGAAAAAGTATTTTTATTGTGTACAGTAAAAAATTATGCAAATAAGCAATTAACATGGTAATTTCTACGTATCACCGTTGTATACTAGCATTTTAATATTTGTATTTATTAATAGAAAATATTTGTATGTTTTTCTTTATTTATTTATGATCACAAAACTTATTACAAATGTTATTCCTGTTTGATGTACAAATATAAAATAATTAATAACTGTATAATAAAACAAAATTGATCGAATTAAAACTCTTTTTATTGTTTACATTTTTTTCTTAAATTTGTCTTTCAAGAATTCGTTTTCACGCCATCTGCGAACCAGTTTTTGGTCATAAATCGCTGATCAAGCCATGAGTTTGAGTGCCGATCGACGGATTAGTAACATGTTTGACATATGGCACAATTTATTTAACGTCATTCCAATTAAGTGTAAAACATGGAATGTATTACTTTCCTAAGTACGAATTTGTGCAATTATCTTTGAGGTAACTACATCGTTTAATCAGAAATCTTGGGATCGTTAACTGGACATGTCTGAAACCTAACCTGTTACACCATTGATTCTACTTTTAATATATAAAATGATATGTAAAAACGATTTGGAAATAAATTTCTCCTGTGTATTACGTTGCTTTCTATTCTTAATTGTATAATACACTTGAAAAGAGTTGGAAACATTCTTTGTAAAAGAGAGCAGAATTTTGGAAAAAAGTGTTGCACAAAATTGCAACATGATTATTTAAATTTAAGTTACTTGAAATTATTACAGCATAATATTGAATATGTTTAAATGTTTAGATTTAATATATAAAACGAAATATATAAAATGAAGCTTGTATCAAAAAATGTTGATAGAGATGGCAAAGGGTAAGTAAATTATTAATGAAAGATGATACTGACAGTGGAAAATATTAAAACTAAAAGTGAAAAACAATTATTAGGAGTGTGTCCCTTATACCAGAGAATGCAGAAGATATGTGGCATGCATACAATCTTATTTGTGAAGGAAATTTTGTTAGCTGTTCTACTATTAGGTAACAATGTTATTTATATATTAGAATTTGACAAATTTCCATGTAACATTTAATCTTATTATGCTTCTTACAGAAAGGTGCAAATGGAATCTGCAACTGGTAGTTCTAACAACTTCAGAGTCAGAACTACTCTTACTATATGTGTAGAAGGTATTGATTTTGATACACAAGCATGTGTTTTAAGACTGAAAGGTAGAAATGTAGAGGAGAATAAATATGTTAAGGTAATCTAATTTGGAGAATCATTGATAATTCATAAAAATAATGATACATTTAATGTACAATTCAAATTTTTCATAGATGGGAGCATATCACACATTGGATGTAGAGAAAAATCGTAAATTTACAATTATCAAAGCTAAATGGGATTCTATTGCTTTAGAAAGAATTGATACAGCATGTGATCCAACACAGGTAAAATTTTAATAATGATAATAACAGAAATCACTATTTATGTTTTATAAGATCTAATACTCAATTCAGAATGCAGATGTTGCTGCTGTGGTAATGCAAGAAGGGATAGCACATATTTGTTTGATAACTTCCAATATGACTATAGTTCGCGCGAAAATAGATCAAGTTATTCCTAGGAAAAGGAAAGGAAACATTTCACAGCATGAAAAGGTTCAAATACCATAGGTTTTCTTCTTTTATCATAATGTTCAATAAAGTTTTGTACTTACGTTCGATAAATTTGTAGGGTTTAACGAGATTTTACGAGAACATAATGCAAGGAATTTTGAGACATATTAATTTTGATATCGTGAAGTGCATCATACTCGCTAGTCCTGGTTTCGTTAAAGACCAGTTCATGGATTACATGGTACAACAAGCCATTAAGTTAGACAACAAGCTGATATTAGAAAATAAAGGGAAATTTCTGCTTGTACATTCTAGTTCCGGCTTCAAACACTCGTTGAAAGGTATATTAAATATTAAAAAATTACTAAAACGCATTTCATCATACATATTTTAATTACAACAGAGGTTTTGTCTGAGCCCGCTGTAATGTCTCGGATTTCCGAAACAAAAGCGGCAAGTGAAGTAAAAGCTCTAGAGACATTTTATACGATATTAGAGACTGATCCGTCAAGAGCTTTTTACGGGAAGAAGCACATTAAGAAAGCTAACGAATCTCAAGCTATAGAAACATTACTCATCTCGGATAAGTTATTTAGGTAAAAATAATTGAATGAACATTGCTTGGCAATTACGTTTATTTTGTATATTCATTATTTTCAACAATTATACGCAGATGTCAAGATATTAACGAACGAAAAGAATACGTTGAGTTGGTTGAAAGTGTAAAAGATTCCGGCGGAGACGTAAAAATATTTTCGAGCCTGCACGTATCGGGTGAACGTAAGTTACTTAGTCAAATTCTTTAAGTTACGATATGGTTGAATAGTTGTACGATAGTTTAATCGATATTCTATTACGTTAGAATTAGAACAACTTACTGGAATAGCAGCTATGCTGCGTTTTCCGGTACCGGAACTAGAGGATGAAAGTAACGGTGAAAGCGATTCAGACGTAGACGATTAAAACCAAGGCTAGAATAACATGTTCACGAAACCACTTTGTATATATTTGTGCTGTGCGCAATCAAAAGTACATTATAATAAAATATATTAATAATAAAACCGCATTGTTTCTTTACCCTCGAATCATTTCGACAAATAACTACAATAAAGTACACTCATAAATCTAAATTCTGCAGTGCATTTGATAATTTACACTGTCTATAGAAATTTACAATAATTATTGAGTAAATTTTCGACGGCGTTTACTAATTATAAGCAATTTTTTAAAATACCCGCGCTTTAAAGTCATAGCAGCGTCATCTAGCGGTTGAACACGGTACCAAATTACCACGAAAAAGGTCAAAGTATAAGTGGCGCCATCTAGCGTCAAGGTGCTATTACTAAACTCCAGAATTCAACTCTCGATTTACCCATACCTGTAGTACATATTTTCACCGCTAGATTGCACTACCTATACCGCCCATCACGTCGCGACGCCTTTCGGTGACTGTTGGCACTACGTGAATGGGGTAAATTGAAAGTTGATTTTCGAGTTTAGTAATAAACTTCCCGCTAAATGGCGCCACACATACTGGGAGATTTTGCATGCTAGTTTAGTTCTATAATTCACCGCTAGATGGCGGCACGATGTCCTTGGGCGATCGAATTTCAAAAATTTGCTTTTAATTGCTGTACGTCTTTGGAAATTGACTCGATAATTATTGTAAATTACTATGAAAGTCCTAAACCTACTATAGGCGTTCTAATTACTTATTTCTTTCGATTTTTAAAAACGAAACGCTTCTTTTCTCGGTCACGCATCTTGATCCCATGGTGGTCAAGGTACTCGGTACCGTATGAAGCGCGCGTATTGTTCCTTTTAAGAAATAATCAATTTGATGTCAGAAATTATGCTTTTTAATATGTTGGCGATTGTGAACTATCAATTTATGTTCATTGATAATATTATTCGGCGATTGATATGGAAATCTATTGATACAAAACGCACAACGGAAGAAAAGTGCGTTTCTTATGAAAATGGGTCAAAAAATGCTGTTAATGTCGATTCATTCGGTTGTTTGATTTTGGTTCAATCAAATATTGTTCCATTTTTAGATTATTGATATTTGTTTTATAATTAACATTTCTGTCACAGTTTAATTGAGGCCTAACAACACTCGAATGAAGAGTGGTGGTTGAACGGACCGGAAATAGATCGATCATGTAGATCGGGTTTTAATTCTCAAGTCCGGTTTTCGTTTATGGTTAGAATACCATCAGATGGCGTTGCTCTACACTTCTAAATTCTTTACATTACGCTACAGTTTTATGTTGTTTGTCATGGGGAATGAGACACGTGGATGTATTTTTTAAATTGTGTTTTATACGTTTACGTTGTTTTCATATTTCTAATTCTATAAAATCTGTAATTCAAAATGGTCGTAATAGGAAAGAAGAAGGTACTTGTTGAAATTCTATGTAATTCTCTCGATAGTCGTTCGTATAAGCGTTATTGAGGTTATTTTACAAGAGAAGACAATTTGAATTATATATATTACTTTTGTCGACAAACTTTTAAATTTACAGTACAAGTCCGGGGAGGGAGCACAATTTATGTCGAGGAAAGCTGCTTTGAAGAAACTGCAGCTTACCTTAAACGACTTCCGCAGATTGTGCATACTGAAAGGAATTTACCCGAGAGAACCGCGTAATCGTAAAAGAGCGCAAAAAGGGGAACCCGGTATTAAAATCTTATATCACAAGAAAGATATTCAATTTTTGATGCACGAACCGATAATATGGAAATTAAGAGATGTCAAGGTATTCTACATCAGTTGACTATTGTTGCAATGCAAATCAAGGATATATAAACATTTAATAGAACGAAATTCTTTCAGATATTTCACAAAAAAGTTGGAAGGGCCAGAGCTTTGAAAGAGTTCTCAGAAATGGGAAGATATTTAAGGAATCATCCTACTTTAACATTAGATCACATTGTGAAAGAACGTTATCCAACATTCATTGATGCACTCAGAGATCTGGATGATTGCTTGACTCTGTGTTTCTTGTTCAGCACATTTCCATCCCTTCATCATATACCAAGAGATCAGTCTTTATTGTGCAGAAGATTGACAATTGAATTTTTACATGCTGTAATTGTTGCTAAAGCTTTGCGTAATGTTTTTGTTTCTATCAAAGGATATTACTATCAGGCAGAGATTAAAGGTGAAACAGTAACATGGATTATACCACATCATTTTAGCTTTGAGCCTCAGTCAAAGAATGATGTAGATTTCAGAATTATGTCAACATTTGTGGAATTTTATATTGTGATGTTAGGCTTTGTTAATTATAGGCTTTATCACAATCTCAATTTGTATTACCCACCAAAACTCACTACCAGTGGTAAGATTAAACACTTTTTTTTTTTTATAAGTTACACATTTTATTTTTGTATTTCATAAATATTTAATGTACAGATAATAGTGAGAAGGTACTTGTGGATGAAGAAGTGTATGTATCAGAAAGAATAGCTGCGTTAAATGTACCATTAGTAAATATGGATCCTTCAGTGCAAAATGCAGAAGATGAAGAATTACAGATGGATCAGTTTACAAATGTATGTATAAATTAAACGAATATTTTATTCTTTTTAATACATCAATACGTGATCATTCATCTCAGGAAGGCGACGCTAAAAAAATGGAAGAAGCCAGGGTAGAAGCGGAAAAAGTTAAAAAATTGAAGACACTTTTTAAAGGTTTAAAAGTGTTTTTAAACAGAGAAGTGCCAAGAGAACCTTTAGTTTTTATGTTACGTTGTTTCGGAGCCGAGGTGTCTTGGGATAAGTTGCTCTTTGTCGGAGCAACATTCGACGAGAACGATGAAACGATCACGCATCACATAGTGGACAGGCCTAGTATGGAGAAACAATACATTTCTAGGTAATAATTAGAAATACTTTTTAGATTCTTATTAATCTTTTCAACGGTTTTCAACTGTTTGTAATTTTTGCAGGTATTACGTGCAACCACAATGGGTTTTCGATTCGGTGAACGCTAGAGAATTATTGCCTGTAGAGAAATACTTAATAGGTTGTATACTTCCACCTCATCTCTCGCCGTTCACGAACAGTCAATTTGATCAGGCATATATTCCTCCAGAGGAACGTGCCCTTATGGATCCCGCATTTAAATTAAACGATGGTACGTTCATATTTCCAGGCAATTGATATTTAACAAACAACAAATAATTCAAAACTGTATTGTCTTCATTTTACAGAAGAGGACGAGTCAGAAGAAGAGTCAGAAAATGAAAACGAAGAAGAAGAGAAGGAAGGTGAATCGGAGGAGGAAGATTCAGTATTGGACGAAGTTACTAAGAAAGAAGTAGACGACGAAGACGACAGGGAATTGTCAGAGAATGAGAAACAAAAGCAGAAAGAGCGATTGAAAAAGGTAGGTTATTATTAAATACTTCGCTTTATCTTCTTTACAGACAGTAATCTGTACACTCTTAATCGCAGAAAAAGGACATGAAAGTAAAAGCTGGCGCTGTGACGAGAGAAGATCCGAGGGAGCAAAAGCGGCAGGAGATGCAAGAGTACCGGCTCCGTGAACGTATGATCAAAAAGAAACATCGCAATCTCTACAGGAGTATGATGGAAGGTCGCAAGCAGAGAGCCAAGGAGGTATGGCTTCTCCGTAAGAAGAGGCGCATACACGACACCACTGCGAAAGAGAAACGCAAGGAAGAGCGCAAACAGAAGAAGGCTAAAGTTATTGAAAAAAGCGAATAAAAAATAAAAAGTTACATCTACCCGTAAACTTATCTATTTAATCTATCCTCTGTACATACTATACATACATATAATTGCAACCAATTATATTAAAAAAAAAAAAAATTGCACCTCTTCCGTGGCTTTTATATCCATTTAATGTCACGCTTCTCTGCCCCCTTACTATGTTGAGCTGGCTGAACGATTTCGGTAATAAATCAACGAAGATTCGACAGTGGAACGCGATGACTTTCTCGATAGTTGTAGGTACAGTTACGCGTAATGGAGAGATGCCTTTAATCCAGTCCTCCCACTTACCGGAAGCCCACGCATACGACGATCCTGGTCCCTACTTCTCCGTCGAAGGACTTTGAAGGCCAACCTACCCACACACGTTTAACCTACGCAGCCATAACTGCCATATACGTATCTATACATGTGTGCGTGTATACTCTCATGAAAGTTATTCATCGCGATGGTCATTTCGGTTGGTTATATGGGCGCAAAAAGTATTTGTAGAGTTCGATACCGCTCTGCTAATAATACTAAACGGAAGGTCGTACGTTGATCTCGAACAGTTTCGGATCTGCTCCTCATTATGTTACGTTCGTTTCTTCTCGTTCGATCGCTAATGCGTCTTTGATTACACCTGTGACTTTCGCTAGACGAATTAGCATTGAAGGACGAAGCCATTTAGCGGTAGATAAATTACCGTCGATGCATCCGGTCACTTTGCGTACCGTGTTCATGTGTCACCTTGAATTGAACATCGGAATCGGATGCGATAGAACGAGAGAGGAACACTTTGTACAAATAGAGACGACTGTGTGTATTCACGATTCCTGTTATTTCCTGATTTTTCGATCATACTGTTTGATGTAGTGGATATAACACGAGGGAGGGAATGCATCGAGAAATCTCGTAGATGATTTTTTTTTTTTATTAGACCGACATTTTTCCCATCATCACGGTCGTAAAACGCAAAAGCACATCGTCAGTGCAATCGCCGGCGCAGCGAGAGTAAACGCCTATAGGATTTATCGTTAGATTTCTACTCTGTCATCGTCGCGATTCTCATCGGTCTTTAGCCCGTGGACGACTTTAATTTCGATTCCCGACACGATTCCTCCCCGTTCGCAACGCTTCACTATCATCGTGCCTCTAGAAATACCGATCGTGCCTCTGTATCTTCTGTAAAGTAACGAAACGACGTTAAAAGATCGATTGATATAAGATCTAACGGAGAATTATGAAAAATTAAATGAAAGATAGTGATTAAGAAAAGAAAAAGGAAAAAAAGGCACCGCTGCTTTTTGCGTAAATCGACAATTCGAACTTAACCCTTTGACTGCGGCACACTTTTGTACGAACACATCAATATATACGATATTCGCTACTACTTACAATATTTCCCCGTTTTCTTTCCTTCTGATCGAACACTTTTAAGGTAAACTATATTATTCAGAAAAATAGCGAATTAATAAAGTTTTATAATAAAAATTATATAAAGTGTTATAACTGATCTCAAGTTGAAGTAAACGAACACTTACATATGTAGCAAAGGAATAAGTTTATATGATTTAATTCACAATGTGATTTTAGAACAGTGAAATTAAGACTGAACAGTATTAATAAAAATATGCGAATATTGAAGCAGTTGCCAGTATTTGGCTGTTTGTAATTGCTGTTACTTGTAACGATAAGATTTTACGTTAGGAAACTGTTAAGAAAACAGTAAATGTTTTATAATAAGGAAAGTTTAGACAGCGTATATATACGCCTTTCGTAGTCAAAGGGTTAAGTAACTCATTTTCCTCTCAGCGAGAGTTATTTCCCGTTCAAACGATCGGTACACAGTCACGTGTTGCGTAAAAAAGACAAGGCTGCAAGGTCGGCTATTGACTAACGACTATTTCTGAAAAATCGATTTCACTGCTATTTCTCTCTCTCTTTCCATAGACGTGTTTTTCGCCAGCTCTGTGGAACAGCTCTGAGTCGATTTCTTCGGTTATTTGCAGTGGTGACTGAACCGATGTGTCGCGACAACATCGTCGGTGAAGTCACCAACACTCAGGTGTGCTCAGGTGTGCGAGGAACGCGTGGATTGGGTGCTTACGTCACCCTTGCTATTCCTGTTCCAGCCCATCTCCATTCCGAGTATCCTTAAACCGAGCATCCCTAGAAACCTGCAGCCTGATCTAATAGAGGTTCTATTCTTTTGCAAATCTCGAACATCTTGCGAAGATGTTTGCTTCGCTTCGTTGAAGCCACGGATTCCACACGCGGAAATCAATCGTTATTCGTCTGATCACAGCAGGGGAAACATTGAGAAATTTAATTAGAGAGCCCCAGTCAAGCTTTTAATATCGTATATAAATTGACCGTGCATAAAATGATGTCGTTCACGATATTATTCAGTTTTCCTTGATGTGTCTCTCTTTTTTCCTTTTTCTTAAATCGTACAAGGAAACGAAACCAGGATCGTTCTCTCCGGAGGAGGTTCTTGAACGTGGAATTTTACTGCGGTTCCTGGTCCTTTTTTTCTAGAGATATCGACGCTGGATTTGGTGCGAAACGCGACGCTGAGGCGCGTGGGTCGCGCGCGTGTACGTTCGTTGCGACTGCCCACATCGCGACACAATGAGATATTTCAAGGCTTTTGAAAATGCTTTTCGATACCTTCGATTTCAAAGGAAACGTTATTTCTATGAGATTAAAAAAGAGATTTGCTTGTAAATATACGAGCGATAGAATCGAAGGGAATAATTTAATGCACACTTGACTCTCGAGTTCAGACTTTACTTGTAACAACGTTTTAAACAACCGCGTAGCCATTCGATTAACTACGAGAGAGAAGCAAACAAACTGCAGTCATAAACCGATCCCGCTTGCATTGACTTGTACAATCGATTCAGGAAGAGATCATCCTTGAATTTCATCGGAGAACTTCGTAATAATTGCAGCGTTGAAGTTCGCCAGGGATCATCAGACGGTTTCTATTTTCGTTAAAGCGAGTACCGAGTGTAGATCGTTAAACATCGTGGGTAGAAAAAAAAGTGTACGATAATCGTCGAAAGATGTTTCTCGTACAAGCAAGTGAATAATTATGTAATCAAGGTTGTTAAAACGAATTACACAGATAATCAACGTTACTTCGCGATAAAAAGTGCTTAGGGTGACCAATCCAGGGAATGAACGTTTGCTCATTTGCTATGAGATACCTCATTCGTTAGAAATTTATGTTCATTCATTGGTCATTTTGTTCATGTTTCAGTTAATCCTATACTAGACTTTTAATTAACGCTACAACTGTCAAATATTGCTAGTGTTTCGAGATATGTGAACTTAGCAATGAAACAGCTCATTTACAGTAATAGCATCCAGAGGATTAAATAACGATTTATGAATTCGAATTTTAATAGATCTGTGGTACAAAGTGTTTATTCATTGGACAAGTCACCCTAGTTTACTTTTCGTCTGAAAAATAGCTTGAAGATTCCGAACGATCCAACGTTAAACGAATCTTTTAAACGAACTAATAGTATGCAAAACGTATTCGACCCGAGCGTATTTTTCCGAGTTTAATTGCTGTACAGGCCGGTCGTTCGCCTCCGTGAATGATTAACTCCGGAGATTTCAACGGCCGCAAGGGCGATGCGTTTGCACTCCGAGGTTCTCTCGATCCGCGCTTCTCATCCGTACCGACACTGACGGTTGGCGTGAAGAAAAGCGAAGCTCGGCGATGGATAGGAAAAAGTCCCTTTAATAATGTTTAAGATCGCGTGATGCGGAATTCCCTTCGGGTAAACGAGTCTCTTTACGTATTGCCGTGGAAAAAAAAGTTAGGGTACAAGAAAATCGTCCGAGAGAGAAACAATTTCTGTGCATAAATGTTGCTGCTTCGAGGTAAATCAGGGATTTATACAGGGTGTTTGTTGAATAGCAAAGGGAAATTTATAGAATAGAATATTAACAAGCTAAAGCTTCTATTAACCACTTAAAGTGTCGCATATATAATCTAGTAACATCCTGCAAACACACCTGTCCCTAAGACTCCGAATATTTAACTCATTCAGATTAACCATTAGAAGTTGTACAGGTGTATGGTGTTTCTTTTTTTAATAAAGAAATAATTACATATGTATATCAATTTATTCTCCATTAATCATTCACGCGTATTATCCTTGTTTGATTAATAAAAAGAATGGAATTAACCGTTGCCAATTATTTATATTCCAAAGGATACTAAACTATCCTGTTTCCTCAATAAACGTTCAGCTCAAAGGTGAGCGAGTGTTTGATAATTTACGAACGGTAGTTTTGCATTGACAAAAACGATTGCAAAAAACATCGAAAAGGGGATAAACCTCCGTTAAACGTAGATGCACACAGGCAAATGTCACGATCATATCGTTATATTACCATAATACTGACATTTCAAGTAAAAGTTTTACAAAGATCATATTTACGTTTAATCGCCGTCACTTTCGGATGAAGTCACCGATTGAGAAAGAAATCGTGGGCGTACGAACTATCGTCGACGCGACGTATCTCTTCATTAAATTAAAACGAATCAACCAGTCAATTATTAACCAACTGAATTCTCCATGCCGCGTTTGTATCGTATTGTAAATCATACCATAGGTACTTTTACAACGGTGTTTCGATCGTTCGAGCGGGAAACTCGACGATAATCGCGGCTTCGCGCGACCTCCGGCCCGATCGAGGAATTCCTGTTGCGCGAACGGAAAATCGCGTGTTATCGTCATGTCCACCGTGTGTGGTTGCATTGTGACGTAACTAGTCGCGCGCGATGAATCAACGGGACGGCGATCATTCACGTCGTTCTTCGGTGCGACACGTGCCTGGCGCGTTTGCAAATTGGTCAATTATCTACCGACCACCGACGATATTGCTCGGTATTTTAATCGAGGATCATTCAAGACACCAGTTCCCCTCAGACTATTCAGATCGATCTTACGGTTAAAAAGGAAGGGTTGAACAAAGGTGGTGTAAAACTTGTTGAACGGGTATACAACGTCCTTCTCCCACGTTTCGGAATACCTCTACGTAGATCCGTGTTTTATCGCGATCGTTATTGTACATTAACACTCGACTCACAGAGTGTGTTAATAATCAACCGTTAAATCGAGCAAATCGGATAGGGAAAAATGTTGCTTAGTCGCGGTTTAGATTTTTCTATCTATTACTTTTTGCAGAGCTGGGAAAAAAGTCTCGCGCGATGGTACAGGGGTAAGGATACCTTTTTCGTACTGCTCGAATCTTCCATCAACTTGGAGAACATTGCTAGGTTTTTGTAATATTTTGTTACACGCAAGAAATAAATTCTTGTGTATAATAAAACTGTTTTCTTAAGAAAACTGAAAATAGATCGGTTAGGAATAATTTCTCTTATTGTTGATGATCTTTCGACATTTTTCTCGCAAATTGCGAATAGCATCGCGAATATTTTTGCAACAATAAAGCCTTTTTTTAAAGAATTACTTGCATACTTTTTCTATCAGTTTCCTCAACATTGTGTACAAAAAAAAAAAAGAAAATTGAGGAACAGTGTCAGAGATGTGACCTAATCACATCCACATGAAGATCGTATTTTTGCAAGAAGAGGGTATTGGGTATATATCGAGATATATGAAGCAAGGGGGGAAAAATTTGCTACGAAGATGAGAGCTGGTTAACTGGAGGGAAGAGAGATCTTAAAAACGGGACAGGTATTTATTACGGAAAGGATTTTGTACCCCAAAGGAACAGTGTCAGCGTTCATTCTCGTCATGGCGGGGTGCCGTGAGCAGTGTCTGAAAAAAAAAGAAATTATACAAGATGTCCATAGTATAGACGGGTTACAGGGGAACTAATTGTACGTTGGTGGTGGTGGTGATTCGCATGATGGTAGACGGTGTAAGCTTTTGAAATTTGATCGAGGCAACCGATCACCTTCTTCTCCCCTGGCGTCGAAGTTTATCCGCAGTTGGCCAGGCGGATGACGCATCGTCGAAAAGAATACGAAATGAACGCGTGCCCCCACGAACCCGTTACCTATACTACGCCCCGGCGAACTTGAGCCTCCTCGTGGTATAAGGTGTGCTTCCATGGTATGCCTGGGATCCAGTGGTTCCGCTTGGAAAACCACGCGACACGTTACACCTCTTGCACTTTTCATTCTATTTTCCTTAAGAAAACTCCACGCAATTGTATCTCCATGTAAATAATGGGAAAATTCCTCCGAAAGGAAAAATTCGGCTTGCAACTTTCGTCATCCTTTCAAATAAGCCTTCGATCGAAATGTAAGAAAAAAAAAAAGGAAGAAGGAGAAAAGAGAAGAAGAAAAACGAGTACAGACGACTTTCTCGAACGGCCTGCGGTGTTCAGCAGAGGCGATTCTCGTGAATCGGGGTTACAGCAACGCCGTTTATTGTGCAACACCGTTTCGACTGAGGCAACCATAAACAATGCAAAAGTCTCGCGAAAGTGGTAAGCTTACCCTTTTTTTTAATCGGGCCTAGATCATTTCGGAGGTATCGTGGGGAGGATCGTCGGCTGGATTCACGGAAGCAACGAGATATCTCCCTCGACCGGGTCTCATGGATCGTTGCCCGATGCTTTAAAAGATTGCATCGTGCCTCACGGATCGTTGCTCCGATCTGCGGAAGGAAAAATTCATGGGATCCGGGGGATCTAGCCGGGAATCGCTGTGCGTCCGCCAACTCGTGGAGCAACAGTTAATACAGCCTCTATTATACAAACACATGTATTTACTACATGAATATATATATAGGGAAGTGTTCTCCATCTAGAAGGAGGCAGGAAAGACTAAAAAACCGGGGACTGGTGAATCGCTTCAAGGATATTCGCAAAAAAAGCTCATCTGGTATTTCGTCGGGTGAAACGTTCGTAAATATTTGCAGCGTAATTATTGGATGGACCGAGATCGAACCGTGTGAAATTCGTAGTTTCTTCTACACTTTTTGCTGAGTGGCTCGTGTTAAACATTTTTTTTTTTTAGTTACATCATAGAATACGAAATGTTGGTTTATACGTATAGAGTGTTTCGTGACAATGGAAGATACATTCGGAATATTTAATAGGTAGATGTGCGTAAATTGTTGATTTTTAATTCGTTCCTTTTTTATAATACCCACTAGCCATTGTGTACCCTTCATTTTCATTTTCTTCTGTGAATGTGTTTGTTGGTAATCTGTCATCTGGGGAAGATGAGTTAACTCGTCATTGTTTAGTCATTACTTAGAATACAATAGTTTATTCATTTTTAATTACATTGTTATGCCTGTATTAAATGTAAGATACATTATACGCATGCTTGCAAGTAGAAAAATAAAATGTATCGATCGTAAGTTTTGCTTATTTTTAACTATTATTTAAGAAGATGAAGGTAAACCCAATTAATAGGTTATATTTCATCTTTATTTTTAAAGTTAAGTTTAAAAACAGCTGAATCTCGTTTCTCATGCTCATTTATTTTATACTAATTTTATCGTACAATAAAGATATTTCCAAGTACTTTTCACCTGAAAATGTTAATACCAATTTTTTATCATACACCCTTATCCTTAATTTTCACATCACAAACAAAAAAAAAAAAGAAAAGAAAAGGAAGAGGAAACGTTTGTTCCTCAGGTCCGCTGAATAGCGCACAGTGTTGTAGACTAATTTATCCTACGCTAATTTGATCGTATAATAGAAACGTTTCCAAGCGCTTTTCATTTCTAAATACTAACGTCAGGTTTATCATACACCTCGAGCATGCTTAATTTCCGTGGAAAGAAAAGAAGAAGGGAAAGAGAAGGAAAAGGAAGAGGAAACGTTTGTTCCGCGATTCCGCGAAATAGCGCGCAGTGTCGTCGAACGAGACCAGCTCTAATGACACTGTATAGCCCGACTAGAAGAGTCGACGTCGGTGTCGCTGAACCCCGGCGCCTCAAGGCACTTCGCACAGGCGGAGGCTAACGTAGAAGAATCCACGGACGTGCGGCTCTATACTTTGCACCATTACGCTTAATCTACGGCCTGCCGTGGCAGCGTGTCGATTCATAGAGACTTTCTGCCGGCGCGGCAGAAAACTTATACGTCGCGTCACATTCGTTCGATCCTCCCTTTCCCTCCCCTCCCTACACCGTCGGTTGATTTGTGATCTCGCGACCGGAAGAAAAACCCGTATCTGGAGAACGGTTGGAGAACGCCTGGAGAACACGATACACGCCGAAGGATCTCGCGAATTTTATGTAAACCAAGTACATCGTTATGATGGAAAAATGTGCTCGACGTCGCTTTCACGCCTTTCCTCCTGAATTATTTATGGTCGAACGGTTTGGAATCGTGCAATAATGTTGGCAACAGTCTGGAATTAGTGGAACGTCGCCGACGTTGCTCGGCTATGATTCTTTTAACACATCGCCAGGCATTCTTTACTGCATCGTTGGCATTATGTATCATCTTAACTTCGAAGAATTCTCTCTATAGGATTTTTTACTATTTCTTTTTTTTTTCCTTTCAACAATAGTTCCTTTTTCTTCCATTGAAAATATATCGACAAATCTTCCGAAGGACACTTGTTTCAGTGTGACTTGACCAAGTCGGAGGAAGGTAACATTTTTTCAGAGATTCTTCATATTTTACGTGACACGAATTTACTAATCATTCTACACTAGTCGAAGAGCTACCTGAAATGTTGTACCTGAGACAACTACCATTCAAACGAACGATTATCATCGAGGGCTAAATATCAAGCTTCCCCTAGTACACATCTGTTCCATTTGTCTTACCTACCTGCGCACTGCTAGAATAAACGCGATCAACCTTGAGGGGAACGTAGCGCCATGGTGTTCCCCATGTGAAATTCCTCCGGACCCTCGTGAGGATCGTGTCTATGCCTCCGATTGACCTCTACCAACAGGATCATCTGTCCTTCCAAGACGTTTAACCCATCGGCTAGCTGATGATGGTATACCATATAGAGAGAGGCTTTCGCGAACCCGGGAGATTGGTTCCAGGCGTTGAGCTCTCCGAGTTCGCGCGTCGACCGACTCTACGTGCAGCTCTATGCGGCTCCGTAGCCCTGTGGGAGTGTAACGAAGTAGGTAAGAGCGATCCTCTGGATCCAGGTGATAGAAAGAGAGGCGTTGAAGAGTGTGTACAGGTGAGAGGTGGGGGGGAAGTCGAAGAAGGTGGATGAGGTGGAGTAGAGGCGTGAGAGGAAGTTCGTAGAAGGAAAAGGAGAGTAGGGAGACCCCGTAAAAAGAGAGAGGCAAGTTGAGTAAAGAGAAGGACCGCTGGCCAATGAGACAGCAGGCCGACGATGACGTCGTCGTTGTCTCACGTCGAAGTCTCACCAAAAGTCTTTACCAGCCGCCAGTTCGTCCGCGGTCTCCCGGCTGGACGAGAAGTTTGTCCATTTATTATACGAGAAATATCAATCACACCGGCGGTGTACGCGCACGCGTGTGTGTGTGTGTGTGTGTGTGCTATATTTTATTTATTTATTTATTATTAAGTACCTTTTATTATATCTTTGGTACCGTGAACCGAACAGCGAAACCAGCCAACATTGGACTACCGGGGAACGAGGAAGGATCTGGTGGCTGAAGGAGGCTGCTGTCAGCCATGGGGACGGGTAAGTGGCTGTTGCACACGGTGTGGTCCATCGGGGAAATCGTCTGCTTCAAGGATTCGAGGATGGACTTTCTTAAAAAAAAAAAAAAAAAAAAAAAGAAAGGAAAACCATTCTATCGAACGATTACAACGATCGTGTTCTTGTTTCACTACCATCATTAAACCAGCTCCAACTCTTTTTCCTCGTCTTTTCAATCCGGTGAACACGGGCTTGTTGCAAGGGTCTCGCGGTTCTACCGGACATTATCGATATCCGGCGATGGTTTTCTCTTTCTCTCTTTTCCTCTCCCGCTCGCTCTGGTTCGCGATCACCTTTCGCGATCATGATTACTGGAACAGACTGACAGAGAACATTAATTTCAACGTTGATAAAATAGATGATACCATCGGTAGGGATAGGATAGGCTAGTGGAGTAGTACCTTCACTTGCTTCTTAGATCCTGACGCTGTGAACGGCTTTGGCCTCTTCTAAAGTCAAGGTCACACTGGAGAATATTTGCGAGTGTAATAATTTATCTCCGGTTAGTTTCGTACGGTTCGAAAGTTCTGCATTGTTCAAGGATACTCCAGAAATGCGGGGTAATCGTCCTTGTACGTGGTATTCACGGTTCTCCAAAATGGACGCCCTTCGATCTTGAAGGATTTCATCACTGTTCGATCGGTAATTCGATCGGTATATAGATACTTTCTTCGTTCTTTTTATCCCCTTGATCTTGGCCTTGGATTAAGTATAGATACTCGGTTGTAAAAGGTTGTCGAAAGTATCCTCGATCTTCCGTGTAAAAGTGTAACGCATTTACACCGCGCAGCATCACTTTCATCTCGCGTACTTTCGACCGCGAATTCGATACGTTCGTCGGTGAAAACATCGTGTACACGTTTGTACGTACGTTCATGGGGAAAAAGGGAAAGAACAGAGGAAATAAGAGACGTTAGAGTTTCGGTGCACACGTTTCTAACGCTACTATCGAGCACGATTATGTCAGAGCGCATGATAGTTACGACCTTTAGTACATCCTTTAGGCAGATGGTGTCAAGGATGAACGCGAGGTGTGCGCGCCACCAGATCAGAAATTATGTGACTACCTGGGCGTAACGTGAACCGGTTACTTTTATTTCTTTTTCCTTTTTTTTTTTTCTTTCCACGCGCTAAAATGATACTAACGTTGTTTCGTTTGCACGTCACGTTCGTTCGTACGTTGCACTTTCTTCGCTTCTTCGCGCATACGCGTTCCTTTTATCGTTCGATCGCTTCTACGCGATATTTTTCGACCGACCACTTCCGGTTTGACGTCCGACTCTGTATTAACGACTTTAGAAAGCGGAGACACACGCATGGTAAACGTCGACACCGTACGAAATATGGACCGGCCGTTGTAAATTTTTACCACCACTCGTTTAGCAATTCTTATATTTCTCTCTTTCTTAAGGGAGAGGATAATGGCGTCGATAGCCTCTTCTACGAAAAGGATCCAGCCTGGTGGAAGAGACTGGTTCGACTTGGAAATTGAATTCAACCGAATCGAATCGTCCCGCCGCTATTATCTAACTCGCTGAAAGCCCCTCTTCTCCTGTCCTTGATCCTTCGCATGTTCTCGAACAGCCAGGCAAATGGCCAAATAAAGTATCCCAGCGACGTGGATCAATTCAACGTCCATTTAGACCCTTAGTTCAAGGTACATATGCTAATTTAGCACTGTTAAAAAAGATAAAGCGCGAAACAGTTCTCGAGACTACGAGAATTCAGACCATTTCTTTACATGATCGATAAGAGTGATTAAAATTAATCTTTCTCATGGTATATAGATCGTCGATCGATCGATCCTTCTACCATAACTTCGAGATGTATATATATATATATATGTGTACACGAGAGTACGTGATAGCCAAGGTGCAGTGAATTCGAGCGGACACTTTCTGAGTGACAAGTATACGCGGCTTGGATCCGGTTTTACGAGTGCGTGCTTTCACGAGGAACGTCGAAACGACGATGTGCAAGAAGAAGGATCATAGGACGATGGATGATATTGAAATGTACGCCAATTAAAATATCCAACGATCGTGAGTGTGAGTGAGAGTGAGCAAGTTCGATGAAATTTTAACTCGAGGGAACAGAGATGAGGAAAGTAATAAGGATACAGGATAGTGATGGACGAAGTGTTGGATCTCTCTTGATGGCGTTCGTTATGGATCGTGGACGGCGTCATCGTCTCTGGATGTAACGCAAGTACCTATTTTTACCAAAGGAACGACTTGCCTGATGAGGATTGCGTAAGTTCTCCGGTGAATGTAAAAATATCGCGTGATTAAGGGGATCAGGATTGCAAATTTCGAGGAGATCCTGTGAAAGTAACGTCATCGAGATATCGATCTGCAGCAAGCTTGAAAAACATCCGATTCGTATGTTTTTTATGGGTTTATAAGAATTTTTATTTTCTTGCTCGTTAATGCGGCATAAACTTGCAGTTTTCAGAACCACCTTTCTACCTTTTCGGGGGAAAAAGAAGCGTACGATGCGTCTCGGCGTGAATTAACGATTTTACAAAGGAAGACGAAACTTCTTGTGCTTTCTATACTCCTTTTTCTGTCGCAGAATAAAATATGAGATTTTTATTCCATTCTTATATGAAATATTGTACATTCTTTTTCTTATTCTTTTAACAGAAAATTTTCTCGACAGAATAAAAATTATCTAAATATTTCTTTCGTTTTTTTTATTTCAATTTTTTTCGATCGTAGTATCGTACCCACTTGTTACTCCTTTTTCCAACTGAAGAAAAGAAGAATTCAGTGACTTTATATAAATCAATATGGAGACGAATCAAGGTTGCGAAACATGGTACCGATCCCTAGGTCACACATACGCGAGATCTAATATCATTTCGTTACAATTTCACATCGAAAGGCGCGCGTTTAACTGTTCGGTCTTCGAAAGAAGCGAGCGAAATGAAAGAAATACTCTTAGAAAATTTGTCGCACGTCTGTCACTCTAGTATAAAAAAAAAAAGCGCAGAAATTTAGGCTGCGTACAAGAAGAAGAAGAACAAACATATCACTTTTTCTTTCGTCGAATTTTTATGAAATAAAAAAAAAATATAAAAAAGACAAAACAAAATGAAAAGTAAAAACAACTTTCCCTCCATTGCTTTATAAAATCGTTAATTTAAGCGTTACGTGAAGCGTCACTCCGTTACAAATAGAGAAGCGATGACGTGCGAGCGTGAATTCACCGGACAAAACATCGTGTCGATGATTGGCTAGCCTCTGTATTCGTACGCGAGTATAGACCAAATGGAATTCAATGTTCGAATAGAGTCTATCCATTTTCACGATAGAACGATCCGTTGGACTTTCAAACGCCATCGTGGCACCATTATCTTGCAAATGCATTTCGAATACATTATCCGATCATTTGCTTTTGGCTCGTGTTCGGCTAGCACGCTTCGCGACCGACTAAAATCGATTACTTCGTTCGTTTCCTGGAATTCTTCGACTTCGTTCCCCGTACTGGAACGTTCGAAATGGAAGAGGATTCACAATGAAGAGCTCGAGGAGGATCGGTATTTTAATGTTTCGCGCGCTGCCGTTGAAACGTGACCGTGCAAACGCGGACGGTTATGTTTTGCTCGTTGCATGTATGAACAGAAAAAACAAAAGACAGAAAAGAAGAAGAAGAAGAAGCACAGAAAGGAAAGGAAGAAAAAGCGACGGCAGAATTTTCGAAAGTGAGAGTTCGATTCATGGGATGATTTACGAGATACTTCTTTTATCCTTATCGACACGCGTTCGAACGGTTTCTGTATGGTTATTATATGATTAGCTGTCAGTTACCGTGAAATTCCAACTGTTGCAATGCGATAGTTCATTGATACTTGGTGATTTTCTACCCGTGTTGCTTCCATTTCGAGATTTTCGAAACGTAATGCACACTTTGGTCACTCACTTTCGAATCGTTGATCGTTTTTCTTATGTCACCGATCGGACAGGCTACGGCCATGTCGGATCGACAGCAAAAGGCATTGTCGAGGTCACGGTGCACGGGTCCCTCGTTTTCCCGGTCGAAACCATGGAAATACGTGCGTGGGTACGATTGTAGGTTGGTCGGGTTACTCAATCGTTACGATTCTTAACGATGTGTGAAGTAAATAGGGCGCGTTAAAAGGTCTAGGATGCGCCATCTTCGTCGGTTTATGCTTCAGATAGTATCACTTAGGGTACGTTTGAAAGTAAACCGAATTGCTCTGAAGAGTTAAATTAATCAATGTAAGCACTGCAATACAATTCGAGGATAATCTCGAGAGCAGCAATTGTAAAAAAAAATCTCAAAATGCAATACTATCATCGTAAAGTAGTATAATATCAACAGTTTCAAAATTAACGACTTACTCCACTACTTACGTTACTCCAGATGTTGCTTTCAGCATCGACATCTTCCACCATTAAATCTCATTGAATCGTCCGATCTCTTCGATAAGACAGCCTCAATAAAGATCATAGATTCCAACGTTCTATAAATGCATCAACAAGAACAACAATCCAACGACGTTTCAGTGTTTCCAACACGAAGATTCCGACACCAGATAATACCACAGAGAAGAAACAGAGGAACTTGAAGATACTTCTATTTAAAATTGTAATTATACAAGGTGTGTGCATTGTTTAGAGCGATGGGAATGGGTAAACGAGAGAATGTTTAGAATCGTGTTCCCCGTGCTTCGACAAATGAATGAAATACCTCGAACCAACAACGTCTCCGATACATTTATTCGAGAAACTCGCTCACATCCCGCCGGAAGTTGAGGGACACAGTGAAACCTAGAAACTTGGCTGAACTTTCCTTTTGAAATTACTCTCGTAGAGAAGAAAAGTACGGGCGAGTGTAATCGTTAAAAAATGTCTCTTCTGGTATGCGTAGGATTTTCCAAGCATTATCCACGACCCCGTTTGAACTTAACGTTGACAGTGGGGACTGTTGGTTATGCAACCGCGAGAATGTGTATCGCACGCGAAGCGCGCGCTTCGTCCACATCCGTCCGGTGTCTTTGCTGGAAATAATTAATAAGCGCACACCACGGTGTGTTATCCTTGGCGGTGTTTAATTATTCGCCTGTGCTTGGGAACGTTACCAACGTGGTTAGATACAATCTGCTTTCGTCTTGGACAGATTCGTACGAGAACTGTTTTCATACGAAAAAAAAAAAGAGAAGAAACTACATAAACGACGATAAAAAAATACTCGATACATGATCTATTCAGCTATTGTTAGCGGTTAAACGAGGACAGTGTCTTCACTTCTCATGTTTAAGATTCTAACGCGAAGATAGGAAGTAAGTAAGAACATTGGAGGGTAATCTAGATTTTTCGCGGTGGCAATAAGTCCATGTGAAGATTTCTCGATAATTGAGGAAATGCAATTAACTCCTCTTTAGTTAGATAGTTCTCTATCACGTGACAATGTCTCTTTCCTCTTATTTTGTTTTTTTTGTTGCACCCGGAATCGACCTAAGCTCCATTCACGTAACAAGAAATGTAACCTCTAAGATCACGAAAAATGGCAATTCCCGCGATTGTTCCATCTGTTGCAACATTATGCATTCCAAAGACGGAGTTAAGGTCGTAAAATCGGGATACTAAATTCAGTTATTTCTTCTCTATAGAATTTAATTCAATCGCGAGCGTTCATGGTCACTGTAAAATGTAGTTTTTCCACGGTGTTGTACGCTGAAACGTGTAACAGGCCGCGTAGCCATTCGAGGAGAGACGGTTTTTGTTGGCGTGCCTCGAGAAGATGAAAAGTCATGAAAACGGCTTGGTGAACAGGGCTCCCGTATAATTTCTGCATATTTATGAGTTTCGCAAGTAATATTTAACTTGGGCTTCATTCAATTATGCAGCCCCCGGGCGGTTTCCTCGGCCCAATTGCATCTTTTGCCGCGCTTCTCTATATTACGAATGCGAGGGCACGCCCGAGATATCTGTATCTCAACTATAATGCTTACAAGCTTTTGCTGGAAAATCGAATGATTTATGTGTCTCAGCACAGATTCTACTCTCTTCATTTTCTCTCTCTTTCTTTTTTTTTTTACGAAAAAGATTAATACAGAGAAGAGGCTTGAACTTAATGTCAAGAATTACAAACCAGCCGTATCATTATCAATTTTCTAATACTAAAATAACCGATAGTTCAACGTAAGTATATTTTCTTCGTACAAGACGCATCGACGTTAGAGTGATTAATGGAAAATCATAAAACATGAAAATGATGACAGGCTAGCTAAGCTTACATTCTATAGAGAGAAATTACCGGGTGAAAAAAACCGCCCCGTTGGACTAATTAAATCATAGCTGCCTCGGGACAGGTTCCCGGGCCACACGAAATCACCGGCTGGCTACCGTATAATAAATACGAGCGAGGCTGCGTGTGAACGCTAAAATGTTACAGAGAAACACGATGATGATTAACCGGTCGATCGGTTAGACCGGTATCCACGTCAAGCGACGCGAAAGTGGCGAGGCGCGGTCGTCCATTGCCGATTATAGGCATCCTTAGTTTCTGAGACGCCACTCGTTCCTTCTCTTTCCTTTTTTTCCAACGTATCTACAAGAGAGAAAGGAAGAAAGAGAGAGAGAGAGTACACTCTCACGTAAGATATTTTTACACACAGTATGCATTAAGTGCAAGTTTGTGTGGAAGCGTGAATTTGTACGTATACGCGTATTCTTTCTACGTGTCTTCTCTAAGGTTTTCTCTTCTGTAAAATTTTTCTGGTCACGAATGAGTACACTTCGCGACCTTCTGCCACGTATGCCCGCAGGTATCATTCTGGGATACCAAGGTAGAAGGCGAGGAACGTTGGTGTACATTAGAGACCGCATCCCCCGGATCGAATCGTTAATTTTCAAAGGATTCACCTGTATAATTTATGGCGCCTTACCCCTCGGACCACTCGCGGATATTCTCGTGAGAAATTTATAAATGGCCGTTTCGAGTTGCCTCGCGAATGCACGAGGGAGAATTAGAATTCTTCCTTTTAGAATGCGACTCCTCTTAAAGCTTGGATGAAATGAATACACATCGTCCTAAAGTCGGGTTTAATAAATTCCCGCGTACACACCAGCGGGGATTAATCAGACTTTCCCAGAAAGTTGCATTCGAATATGGAATACCGATAACTATAATTCCGCTGTGAATTTTGATTCGAGTACTGTATGTTACTCGGAAGTATAATTTATAAGTGACTTCATCTGGCTGACTCGTAACGCGCATCACAGAAAATTAGAATTTCTTCTTTATTTTTTTTTTCGGAACGTGATTGCTCTTCCGTTATTCCAATATGAATCTAATAAATTCCGAAGAATTCCGCTGGATATTAATCACACTTTGCGTCAAGTTACATGAACTCTCATGCATTATTAAAATAACAGCTACACTAGAACTGTTCGGGCAGAATCGATCTGCATTGGGAAAACATTCTAATATTTAAATAAATCTGATTTCCATTCATAATAAGAGATTTATCAAATGATGAAAGAAGTAATTACTTAAAATCTACATACTAAATAACCAAAGAACAAATAATCCTCTTATATTATGATTTTGCTTCTTCTGCTTTTACGCTGGAAATTACGAATATCATTAATTCATGGCTAATTTAAGAACTATGATTACCACTTTCAAGAAAACATCAAGTATTTCCTATTATGAAAAAATAGTGGTTTTTCTGTCGTTTCTTCCTCGTTTATATTAGTATTTAATCAAATACCGATTCATTACAAAACGAAATTTATTTTAAAGGAAGCAACAAGTATTTTCTGCTTTTACTTTGTTTTTTCATTTTTATTGGTATTTAATCAAATACCGATTGATTACACAGTGGAATCTGCTTCGAAGGTAACAACAGGTATTCTCTGTTATGCAGAAACACTATTTTCTCGAGCGTTTAATTAACCGTATCAGCAAGGAAAGCCATGGGAGAAGAAGAGAAACGAGCAACCGGTATCCACGCTGCGGCTGGATACATTTTCCTCGCCGTTCTTTCTCTCTCCGCCTTTCTTTTTCCTCTTCCCGTGCCCTCAGCCAAGAGCTCGCGTATTCTCCCGTGTATCGCGCTCCTCGGAAGCAGAATATTCCTCGACCTTTCGCGGCCACCGAGTGTAGGCGCCATTACTCGCCTGTGGGACTCCCTTCTCCCTTCTTCTTCTTCTTCTTCTTCTTCTTCTTCTTAGTCTTCTTCTTCATCTTCTTCTTCCTCCCTATCTGCACATCCTTCTGCCTCGTCTTCTTCTTCTTCTTCTTCTTCTACTTCTACAACTACTCTCCGTCCTCCTCCTCTTATCTTGTCCGTCTCTACGAGTCAAGGACCGTTCTCAAGGAGGTCGCTCCTTTAAACCGGGCGTGTAGCTACACGTTTTCCTTTGTCTCCGGGAATCGGTTTCGTATCGTGGTTGTTACATCGCCACACGTTTCCCTTAACTCGACGCTTTCGCCCCAAGCAACTTTTCTTCTTACTACTGTGCACGTTTCGCACGACGTTTGCGGAGGAACGATAAAATAAGGGATACTATATTTGATCGTCCCATTCGAAACCTTTCGAATAGGATTCTCCTTTTATTTAGGAGAAGTATTTAAAGACGAATGATAATTCCTGGAAATCGTTTGGTATGCACGATACACGTACGCATACTTTTATCCAGGCGCTTTAACGATCCTCCGCCTTCTTTATGCTCTTGAATAACAATTTCAAGAAATTATCGTAATATCGAGTCCACCTTTTAGCCGTCATTATTACCCTCCGACAGAAAAGAGAGCATTTTAAGAGACTTATACTTAGATTTTTGTTGTTTTAGTTGGTTCTCGAATTTTTATGGGGAGTTAGTATATATAGTGGTATATATGTATCCCTCATGGGGGTCATCGTGTCATGGTCGGTGGGTTCTTGGAACGAAGATATCATCACATACCTCGGAGCAAAGTGGTTCATAATCTAGAAACACCTGTGAAGCAAAAGGTTACATAGACTATTCAAAATTTAATCGTATCGATTCCTTTTCGCTTTGCTCCTCTTCCTCGTTCCATCGTGACAGCACTCAACACCCGCCGATGATTGCACGATTCCCGGTAACGATTACGCGAACGGAACGTCTGGAGGTGTCACTTTTGCTTTTCTCAGTGCACCACTGGAAACTAGTTTCTCGCGTTTCTTTCGAACTGTCCGGTCGCTCGAGTAACTCGTCGATCTTGATTATTGTCCATGGCTCGAGCTTCTTTCGGTTCCACATCGCCGCATTTCGTGCATTTTTCCCATCATTACATCCCGGTGATAGCTTCCTGCCGAGCTTCCTCGTGTGAGAACATTCAAAAGCTGTTGCTCGGGTAATAATTGCGTATAAAATATATTCACTGGAAAATTCCAACTAATCAACAAGCCCGCGCGGTAAGACGATTTCCAATGGGGAGGAAAAAGTTCTTACGGGAAGAAAAAGAAACGATGATCATAAAGATGATCGTGAATACGATTTATCGATATTTCACATCAGGTGTGCATCATAAACGAGCACATTACCATCGGAATATGAACCTTTAATTGCATTTGCCATGCGTAAAAACGAATCGTTCGATGATCGATTCATGCTTAAATATATGCACCAAATTTGCATACAAATAATAGGTTTTTGCTTGCCTGAGAGTATCTACCTGACGCACGACTAATTTCTAGTTGGACGTTTGCCTAACTGTAAAATCCACGTCTCGTCTATTTGCGAATCCATGGCAACCAGTTATTGGGGACGTCGTCGGTGGATTTGCAAACACTATGTGTAACGTCCTCCTCCACATTTAGAAAGAGAAAGAAAAAGAAAAAAAAACGTTCTAAAGAAGCTATCACCTCTTTACTGTATATCTATGGAACGATTTGTTCCCGTTCAGATGACAGGTCTTCGTGTTAATAACGAAATTACAAAAGTGTTGCGTAAAGAAAAAAAAAAAAAAGGAAAAGCGCGAGAAGAGAACGGTCGAGCTTCTTACGTAAATTATATTTGCTGCGTACACCACGAAGGTATTAAAACGAGGACACAGAGCCTCTCCGTTCAGCAAATAAAATCTCTCTTTCGATGATTGCTCGTATGAAAAAACAAAAGAAAAAAAGAAGAACAGACGAGTTCAATGATGGCAGATGTAGGTACAAACCTATTGAATTTATTATACACACGTATGATAATACACTATTAAGAAATGCAATCGAGCATGAGCAAGGTTTTATTAATCGTCGTAAAGTCTGGCCTTAATTTGCCTGCAAATAGCTCAGCTAAAATTAGCCACGTAATTAAAGTAAAATAATTACGAAGAACTGCTATGTATGCATAGATATGTCTCGATTAAAAATAGAATCGAACAATTGATCGTAATGCCGTGATCGTAACGATGACATGTGAGAATTATTTGTTGAAAAAAAAAAAAAAAAAAAAGAAAAATGGAAACACGTTTGTAACATGTACATTACAAGTTCATACTATGTTACAAATGTGGGAAATAATAAAATTCTAGGATCGAAGTGCCGGAAGACGTTAACAGAAGCCTCGATCATCGTCAGGGAGTGCGTCAGGACCGTTCAGCTTTCTTGAGTGCGGCCATTTATGCCGGGATTGATTGTTTAGGCTAAACAGCAATGATGAATGTCTTAGCAAGAGGCGAGGGTACGGCACAATTTCCACTAATAATAATTCTCCCGCTTCGGCTATCGCGACTATTCGCTTCAACGTTGACCTCTTCAACCCTTTAACGGTTACGACGCAATTATTCGAATCTCGAGATGGCAGTGGCAAGGGGTCGCGCGTTGCAAATTACTTTTCGTGCCTCTTTTCCTTCTTACTAGTTCCGTTAAGCGTGTACACGCACGCGTAGTACAGTGTCATTACTGGCTGGGATGATTTTATTATTTCATTGAGCGAGCGTACCGGTGACTCTTATAATGAGAGTCATTACGCGACGCGATGTTTCCTTTCATCGTGTCTATCGTAGTATAAGGAAATCCCTTGGCGTTTGCTTTTCCTTATGCTCATTTCTCTTATTGACCTTGCCTGATTGCTAAGAATGCCTCGTTTTTCAATCGTCACCCGGATGGAATTCGCGAGACGGGATTTTAATATCGGATAAATTATGCGGGTGAAGTAAACAGTGAGAGACAGGAAGGATTCTGCGTTGTATGATTCTATTTCTTCTCGTGTACGTGACGATAGAAGTTGATGATTAGACGTTAAATAAGCCAAGGCTACGCGTTTCAACATAGAAGACTGATAAGTTTTGCTATAAATTTCGAGAACTCGCGTGAGACGGAGTTAGGTAGAATTTGAAGTGCTAGTGAATTGACCTAAATTTAATGTTGACAGCTCGTTCTCTTAAGGTACGAAGGAAACCAATCACTTATAATTCCCGTTTATCCAGCAATCCATTTCCCGTTCCTTACGTATTACAATGAAAAAATCGCCAGCGGCGCGAGAAACGTTAGAACGGTGAATTTTCGCAACGATCAATTTGTCCGCTTAACAATCGGCAACACGTGTTAGACGGCGATCAGGAAAATTGCTGTAATTTTACCGTTTTGCAGTAGTCATCCAGGCGTGCGTACGCTCGCGCGCGAGTTCCTTCCAAACCGATAATAACGCCGTCGTTTCTGCGGCCAAGTCGTGTAGCTTAAGTGGTCCATCGAGCGCCACGATGCGAGTTATTATCCGCCACTTTACGTTTCGTCGTTCCTTACTCGTTCGTTCGTTCGCGCGTATTCTCCGCGAGCTATTTTAATTCACGTTTCATTCTCGCCTGTCGTTTCTCTGACAAGGGACATTAAAATACAGAAAGATATTTTTGGAGTAATAATATTTGCTCTTTAATGTTTACTCTTACGCTCGAATAGTTCTTTCCTTTTCATTCTTGGGATACTCTACGAATTGACATAGCGAGAAAGTTCTAACAATGGAATTCAGTAAAAGTTAGCAGGAATATTTTTTTTTTTTTTTCAATTAAACAATCGAGAAAGAGAAGAAGAGGGAGAGAAAACACGTTCATATTACGTTGATAATGAAACTGACCGCGTCTGTTATGCGAATAAACCGGTGACACGTTTGCAGAGCGTGCGCCTTAAGTGGACGCGACTGGAGAGTTCAATGCTTGCAACAGACAGTGCGCTCGCGCTTGCGCGCGCGAGAGCGTTACGTGCTGGTTGATTACAATCGTGTCTCACCAGTCTTTCCATATTTAGGGAAAGCATCCGTTAAGTTATTGCGCATGCAACACGTGGAAATATTCCTCGGGTAATTCTCTCGTCTTACACGAATAGACGAGGTCTAATACGTTTCGTGTTAACCTCGATGAAAACCTCGTTCTATCGTGACGCGTTGCAGCGAATGGTCGAACGAGAAGTTCCATGGAGATTAATCGACCGTCGAACTTACATGTTTATCGGTACTTATCCGCCGGATTCTCACGGATCGAACAACCAGAACATCTTACCGTTACAGGGGGATACACGTTTGTGAGAAAAAAGAAAAAGAAAAAAATAAAGAGAAAAACGAGGCGCGAGAAAATCGTTAGGTTATATCGAGTATGATGGATAATAATTCGAGGGCGTTAAATAATTTGCTGATTAGAGGAAGATCGGATCGTTTTTACGACGTAATCCAACTGTCACCGGTGACAACTCCATCCTCGACGGAAATGTTTATCGACGAAGTTAACTCGAAACTGCTTACGGGGGACGATAATTGATATTTTACGCCGCTTCGGTAATTAGCGTTCCATGGCTGCATATCGTTAAACGGCTCTCATGGTTGATAAGCTTGCGGATTACGCGTTTGCCGGGTTCCTTCGTACTCCTTAAGGGAGTTGTAACTGTTCGATCGAATCCTCGAAATGACTTATTTGCACGACGTAGTCGCTGTAAGACACGTAGAATGGATGGATTCGTTGGACTATGGAGCAAGGCTAGAAAATTACTGCCTTATCTCCATTACCAGCTGGCTCGATACAGATCTTCGCTGTCCCGAGAGGAATCAGAGTGTGAAGCTCTCCTCTCCTCATGAATTAACATTGTAGATGAAACGAAGGGTATAATAGCATTACATTGTAAAATTCTTCATGGTTACACTATCAGATCATTGTTCGATGGAACATTGTCATTACCATTATCACTTGTATATATATCACACACTGAAAGATATTTATGAAAGAGTTAAACGATCGTTCTTTAACTCTCTTAATCTCATAGATTGATTTCGCTCAATTCGATCTTATAGAATCCATATAGATCGTTAATTATAGAAGATTTCCAGCTATTATAGAAATTTTATTCAAATATCTTAAAAAATATTGTGACTAGAAAATTTTTTAACGAAATTTCACATCTTCCTCTTTCTTTTATGGTATGTTACACAATATATAGGTGTTTCACGCTGGAAGCGAAAGGGTTCAGCATCGTATTTAAACAAGATGACTCCGACCGGCACCTAGTTCTCGAATCGAGGACACAGAATCGAAACCTTGGCTCTCATACGCGCGTCTTCGCGCACCAGGCATACCATCTGGTTTTCCCTGGCTTTTCTCACGTCCTACGCGTTCACCCGCGTTCCTCTTAATCGCCATCGCAACCGGCACACTAATTCACCGATCACGTTGCGTCGGCTTGTCCCTTCCAAAGATGGTATCACGGCACGACGAACGTGACGCACTTTATTATCGTCCCGCGTTCGCTTTTCGCCAACCGTTCTGACGTAACCTCTTCGACAGAGGGGCCAGAACTTTATGCACGTATCGTTTCATTGGGATTCGAAGAAAGAAGGCAAGACCTTCGTGGGTTCGAGTATAATTAATCGTCGGCGGGTTGAACGCACCATGGAGAATTTCGATCGTTCCCCGACGTCAATTCCACGCGGAAACCGTTCGCCAGAAGGATGCTCGCGTTACGATGAAACCTTTACTGTTACACGCCTTGCTTTACGACACTAGGCGTCTCTCTTCCAGTAGATCGTAGGAGCACGGGCCAGCGCGAAATCCGTGGAAAACGTAACGGTATAAACGGCGCGCGTACGCTTCGACGCTCTCCGCCGAGTTTATTTGTATTTTACCATTCCACCGGGCCGTGGCAAGGTGGGATTACAGTTTCGTTTTACTGTGCACGTAATACTCGTGCTCGGCTACGCGTTGAAATTTTAAGGAAAAAGAAAAAAAGAAACAGAAGAAGAGAAAAAAGAATCGCTTGGAACCTTGCAATCCTGCGAAATTACGCTCGAAAGAGAGGCAAACCGCGTAACGGCGTGGTGATTTTTCACACGTTTCAGCGAGGAAAAAGCCGGGACGATTCACGTCCTCCAACACCTCAAGGCTACCACAGGGCGGATTAATTCGCTGGAAACAACGGTTAAGATAAACGTTTCATTAGCATTCTGTCGGAATGACGCAACGTTTCGCGTTAAACAATGGCCGCGCCAGTTTCAGCTCGTGGCCATTTTTCACGAGAATGGTTGAAAAACACAGAGAGAGATGTGCTTCTTCTACGGGGCACCATAGACGCCCCCGAGCTGCTGGACGGAATCGTTCGTTGCCTCTGCCACCACTTCCTGAGTCCTCGTTCGCATACGAATGAGCGGCGCGCTGCTACGAGCACCAACCGTCTCGTGGCGGACGAAAAAAGAAAGAAATGATTGATCGAACGTTTCCGTCTGGGGAAGGTGTAATTTGCTCGGTGTGTTGTTGTAAAATATACCACTCGTCGGGAGGATTTAAGTCGCGCGAGGGATTATAAATGATCATCGAGTGAAACGGATAGAAAATTGATAACATGTAACAGATAATCGAACCAGTAAGTTATCATTCGAATCGAAAAAATTCGATCTTGAGAGGATATCGACGCACTTAACCGACACAAAGTTACGATTGAAAGGAAAGAAAAAAAAAAAGAGTGGGAAACGAGAAAAGGAAATGTGTTATCCTTGAAAATGTGCGCACTGTTCGCTGTAAAGGATCTATACGATCGACGAAATGGCATTCGTTGTATCTTGTGCGGGTGGTAGCGATGAAAAAAGAAAGAGAAAAAGAAGAAATAAACGTCAGAATTAATTCGATGGTCGAGCATGGGCGACGAGGAGACCCACGCGTTACGCCAGTTTCGTTTGTACTACCATAGGCCGTCTCTCGAAGAACTTTCACTTCGCAACGGAATAATTCTGTCTCGCCTGGTTCGCCGCTCTCTCGTTACCGTGGTGGGCGTAAGTTTTAGGACCGAATCACTTGCCGGCTTTTATACTTTGTTGATTCATGCCGGATGTTGCCACAGGCGAGGCACGATGGACGTTGGATCGTGTTCAGAATAAGGAATTTCCTAACGCGTTGCAATTGCGACCGCTGATTTGATTCGCACGCGCATCCTTCGCATGTACACGCTTCCTCCTCTTCTTAAAATAGCGAAAATCATCATCGATGTTTATTCCACGTGCAAACGGTGTTTCAGCGGTTTTCAACGTTCGAGCCAAATATGGGATCGTTAAAGTGATCTCTCGTAAAGATATTCGAAATGGTCGTTCATTGGAAATGTATGAAAACGTTGCGTTGCCGAGTGTACATCTTCGATACGATTGCTCCGTGAAATTTAATTAGCCGATGCTAATGAACCGAACAGATCCGGTTTTCAATTTTAATTTGCAGATATACTAATAAGTCATCGTATCGATTAGGATGCTTGTTCGTTACAGAGGAAACGCTAATAGTCGGGATGTGATCGATCATCGGGCACAAGGTGTTCGTCCAAAGCCAGGATATTGACCTGTGTTTTCTTCCTTATTCTTAAGTCGGATCGTTATGAAATGACGTTAATTAGCGTACTGGGAGTGGAAGTCATTTGCGACGAGACACACCGCAAATTACACGGATTACCACGGCGATTATGTCGAATCGTTACAGAAGTCAGGGTCATTGCTTCGAGATGATTATTAGTCGAGCGTTTGAAACAATGGAGGTTTAAAATAGTCGAAGTTTAAACAGTTTAAATATAATCGAGCGTCTTGTCGTTCGTTTCCGACGTTTTTCATTGAATAAGACTTAACCGAGGAATCAACTTTCTTCGGTTTCGTGGAGAATTTCACTTAATTTGCAAAATTCCCCATTCACCGGTGCAACGTTCGCTGAAACCGCCGACTAGAATTCGAAACTCGCCGATCTTCGTCAACGAGAAACCGTTACCTTCGTTTCACAGGACATGGATCCGTGTCAACCAGTTATAAACGAAGTTTCGACTGCGTTTCACCTTTTTCTCGTGTGAACGGATCATCGAATCGCTTTTGCAACAGAAACGCGTGACCAATATAAGAGAGAGAGCCTGCCGAGGTGCCATTTCTTTTTTTCATTTATAATGGAATACCGATTAATATTAATATTCTTGCATTATATATTTATTTTATTCATAATAATCGTGGTTATTTATCAAGCTGGACGTTTCGAATAAAATACCTAACTGTATTCTTCCAATAAAGTAAAATTCAATTACTTGTAATTTCAAGCGATAATAATGTTATTCGTTTAAGCCTTACATGTAACAAGTATTAATTAAATAAATATTATATGTTAAAAGCAATAAATGTCTCTTAAATTGAATATTCCTATCTGCAAAACGTATGTAAAAAGAGAAAATTTCCCTGACAATCCTTAATCCTCACTATGATGCGTAGGCTGGCGCCTATCGCTATAATACAAAAAGGAAAAAGTACAAACTGTCGTGATATGCCTCATCTGAACACTTTCACGACTCAAAAGGGACAACACAGGCGTCCCATAAAACGAGAACGATTCGTGGGCGAATTGACCAAGAAAAAGTTACTCGTAGAGATTATACTTAACTCTATCGAACGAATACGATCGTTATCCTTGATATTACTTGTCGGATGCATGATAATTAAATCAATCGATTAAGTCATCTAAGGTGTAGACGTGTTCCACGTTCGAATGTCGAAATCGCGTTTCTTTCAGTCGGTCCTCGATAAATATGGAGGGAAATCGCGTGGGACGTGAATTTTGTCGTTTTCGAAGGTCCTTCGAACAGGATCGAGAGGATTTTAAGGTGACAACTTTCCAGATGATCGAGAGAAAAAATCGAAAGTAGGTCGACGGAACAAAAAGAGGAAAAGGAGTTCGACGAATTCCTTTTTAACCCGCTCTTTTCTCCAGCGTGTTGCAATTCCTCTTTGATGCGTGGGAGTTCTGCGTTTATTGGCGCACCGGAGAGATAGTTACACATGTGCAAAGGTGCGCGTGTGCGTCGCCGACTAATTGATAGGTTTTGTCATCGTTTCCTTCTGTCTGCCTGCCGGATGATATCATTGACACGGTAACACATTTCACGCCGATACCCTTACCGAGCGCTGCGACAATGTTACCGGCCTGGTATTTGCATAAAGTGAACGCATGTGAGAGTGTTGCGCGTGTTGGTGGGGGAGATTGTCGTTCTTTTGTTCTAAACCTCGTTTTCTTTTCTCCTTTTCCTCTGTTTCTCTTTTTGTTATCTGCTACTTCGAAAAGAAAGTTACTTTACAATTTCACTTACAAATTGAATCACTACCAATTCATACACACACTCGGATTAAATTCAATCCAATTGTAAATTGAATTAACGCCCCGTTGTATTATTCGCCAATTAGTTCCTTGTATTCCGGAAGTGACTTGGTACTAGCTCGTTTAAAATTCGCAGGTAATGTCTAGGGTGATCAATTTCCATGACGAAATTTTTTAAGGGAAAAGGGGGAGGGTGTTTTGGTGGAAACAATAGAGAGAGTTGTGTGTTGCTGCTCGTTGTCGAGGAGTTAAGGGTACGAGAAGGCACCGATGGTTGGTGGAAGCAGGGGGGAACAGGAGGGCCACAGGTGCATCGCACTCGCACGTCCTCTTTTATTACGTTCCTCCGTGTCTCTCTTTCTCTCTTTCGTTGCACTCTTGTTCACTCCTTTTGCTCGTTAGTAACGGGCTCAAGACGCTCCGGGTATCCACTAAGAGGCATTATCCTAAATTCTCGTTTATGTACTTCCACCCGACGTCCGACAGTTTGTTAAGATAATACGGGTCTCGAACGGTGTATCGATAATGGTACACGACGGAGATCGCATTCCTGTTAGAGCGCTGACTTTCTTGTACGATGTGATCATGTTGTATTTCATTAAGTCCTTGTAATTTGAGGTAAAATAGAAATTCGTACGCGTCGGTAGATTTTGTAGGAATACATGAAAATTACACTTTGACGATCTAATCATCTTAATTCGAAACGAAACAAATGGCAGACGAATTTCAAGAAGATTGGATTGGAAATGAGCATGATTCCACGATAACCGAACGTACACGCACACACATGTAGTTTCTCTTTCAGGAAACGTTCCGTCCATAACGAATCTTTATCAAGATCGAGACTAAATCGTCGAAGAAAAACTCGCAGGACGAGGAATCAAATGGCCATCTGAACGTGTATACTGCTAGTTCTCTAACCTTTCATTCTACACTATCGTTCTGCCTCTTTCCACCGGTTCTCTCTTCGTTCTTGTCCTCCTGTACACGCTTACTTCTCCTCCACTCTCTCTCTTACCTGTTACCTTCTCGAACATTTTCCCTCGCCGATCTCTTTCTCCTTTTCCCTCTTCAACAATCTCCTCTTGCTCGTTTTTCCCGGCTATCTCTCTACGTTCCTCTTACTCGTTCCCCTAATTGTCTTTCTCTTTTTCCCCTCGACGTTCCATCGAACAGCTCTTCCATCGTGCGCGTTCTCGATCGTTCCTCTCTCGCGTTCCTCTCTCGCGTTCTTCGCCTCGCGGTGAATCCTCCACCTCCTCCTCCTCCTCCTCCTCCTCACTTGCACGTACAGTCGTTAACATTTCGCCGCGCAGTTGATCACCAGCTCTGACTTATTGTCCGACGTGCCGGCCCGTGTACCCGCGTACAATGCGTTCGCCATAAGCCGCCACTGCACGTAAGGGACGTCTTCCGCGAATCGCGTGCATCGATGTCCTCAGAAAATTCCACTTCCGGCACGTCTGTCTTTCGTGAAATTTCTCCCGATGCTTCTCGAATAATTTCGAAAATTTCCAGATAGATTAGCAGGATCTCTTTTTTTTTCTTCTTCTTCTTGATCGAACGTTTGCAATTTATCGACGAAATAAGTTTCTTCTAGGAATCTCTATGACGGAGTATCTCAGTGTTCAATGGTTGAAACATTGTGAAAGAGGATCAGAGTTTTGTCGTAGAAGCATCGACGGACATGTCTAAGGTTCCATTGCACGTTCATAATTGCACGCGCGGCAGCAAAACGCTGACGATCCACGGTCACGAAGGAAACCAATTAACCTGCGATTATCTGCACCGAGTGCACACTTCATTCTTAATATACCGCTCAATTACGTTTAGCTCGTTGGTCCAAAGAAACAGTCCAGTCTATTAGAACAATCCTGTCGGGGTTCGTACTGTGTAATAAAACCTAACGATCCTCGATTAATCTGAAGCCACATATCCTTTAATTAACCCTCTCCTTTAATATCCGAAAAGCCCATGCGCATATTATCTTCTAATTATCTTCGTTCTAACCAAGAGAAAAGTATCCATCTATGTCTCCGTTTACCGTACATCGTGTAACAGCTTGTTCAGAGATATCTTTGCACGCGGTGTCGAAGCAAGAAGCTTCTTAAGTTTCAAAACACCATGTAACCAGGAAATTGGGTTTTTAGGGCCAGGGCTAACGTAAGGTGATACAGTTAGGTTCGGGTTTGTAACGTGAGGGGGTCGCAAATGCCGACACACCAGCACGAACAGGTGTTCCTCCATCCAGTTCCCCTGTACAGCTAACAAAAACGACGATAGTTTCTTCCTGTCCCGCCTCGGGGGCCACGATTTTTCGTTCACACGATGCGGTAAAAAGAGGCTCGCAGTTTTCTTCGTACAGTCTTTTCGTTCACCGTTGTGCACGAACGATCCTGAAAATCTTCGTCGTCGAACGAAAGGGCGATCGCTCGAGCGAGACCATCGCTGGAGGATCGTGTAATTAGATGAATGTAAACGAAGTAAATAAGTTAAAAGAAAAAAAAAAAAAAAGAAAAAGGAATCAACAACAGTAGTTGTTACTATAATAATCATGTGAATTACTATCTTTATTCAACGCCACTGTCTATATTAATTTACCTCTGTTTGTGTTACAGCCAAGATGAAACATCTTTGGCCGTTAGTGGCATGGATACTTCTGTACTTATGTCCGGTGAGTAATTAATCTTTCTGCAATTCTAATTAACCCGTTCGCCTTTTTAACACCTGTACACGAGCGAGCGTTTAGGGAAGATACGAATGTAGATAAAGACTGTTACAAGGCAACCGTTTGTATATTAATCTTATTGTGTTCGTCATTTTTCTTCTTCCAGGCCGAATCTCTTCGAGGACTCGGCCACGGACTAAGGAGAGAAGTGTTCTTTCTAAACCTCGAGGATGGCTATTTCGGCTGTCAAATGAACGAGTCCACGGATGTTCTACAGCTATTAGAATTATCCAAACTCTGCGATAATAATATCGACTGCTACCAGGGTACAGACGAGCAACGCGACAGGTTAAAGTGCACAGGTAATTACCTGTTTAATGTTAGAAAAAAAGAAAAAGGTAGGAAAAAGGAAAAAAGGATGGAAATATGTAGGGTACAGTAGTTTCAGAGAGGATCTCTGCTTGTTTCACGACTCGGTCATGCTACCGTTACAATCTTCACTGTTCCTTTACGTCATTCTGTTGTTTCGCGGGGCGATTACGCCAGCGAAGCGATTCCCGCGTGACGCCGACGCGTAACGTCATCTCGTCATGGTAATTACGAGGAGTCGCGGAACCTGTCGTCGCGGTTCTCCACGATCGAGCCACACTTCCGCCGCCGATTAATCGCCGGCATTGATTTTTATTAGTATTCTCACGGCACGTTCTATTGCTATTTCCATTCGTGCACCGAGATGATGTACAGTGCGTTACGTAAAATGGCTCGAAGGGGAAGCAAAATTACTCATCGTAATCGACATTTTTACCATGATTATTTTTCTCACTAGGATGACTAAGGGTATTCGCTATTACGAGCTGTTGTGTTTATCCACGATGTGTGAGAAATTGATTTCTTTGTTTCTGGTAGATGACTGCGCGAAGGAGGATGGGTCTCTGTGCCTGAACGGCGTTTGCCTTGACTCTGTATGCCATTGCAACGATGGTTTCGGTGGTTGCAATTGTCAGGTGCCAGGTGAGTCATTACTTCTCTCTTTTCTCTTTTTTATTATTAATTTTTGCAATTTTTTTTTCCAATATTTTAGCTGATATTATTTGTAGAATATGAAACAAATAGTAATTAATCTGTAATTTCATTTTTTGACTATAGATTTAAGCATTAGGTACTTATTGTTTTACAATTGACAATTCTCGGTCTTATAAATTAAGAGGAAAGTTAAAATTCAAATTAATAGTTTGTTAGTAATGTAACTATTTCTTCCGAATCACATATTTCAGACGAGAACGAGTGCAAGTATCGTCCCTGTGATATATTCGCGCATTGCACGAATACCCTCGGTAGTTTCCAATGTTCCTGTTTCCCTGGATACCAAGGCGATGGTTTCCACTGCGAAGGTATGCGTGAAGAACGAGAATTCTTTCTCGAAAGACTGTTTGTCAAACGTTTGTTCACGTTTGCTGTTGTACATGTGTCCACAGATATAAACGAGTGCGATAACCCGGTTTTCGCCGCGAGATGCGTCGAGAACGCGGAGTGTTGTAATCTACCAGCGAACTTCCTATGCAAATGTAAACCTGGTTACATCGGCAACGGTGAGGTGCATTGTGAAGACGTTAACGAGTGTGCTATACCTGGTGCCTGTGGTGACAATACTGTCTGCCATAATACTCCTGGAAATTATAGCTGTAGCTGTCAAGATGGTTTCACGGGAGACCCGTACGAAAGCGTAAGTACCTACTTGAACGGAAAAGAATTAAATACGTAGTGTGTTTCGTTGATGAAAAGAAACATTCTATTATTCGAAGACATTCCCTAGCAGTCATAATTTATGCAAAAGTTTCGTAATATGGTACAAGGATAAATTATTTCCTTAATTATTCCTGAATGAAATTGACGAATTTAATGAATTAATTGAATCTATTAATCCTAGAAAATTTAATTTGAGGTAATTTAGAAATTGCACGAACAATTAATCCTCTGTTATTGTAATTTATATTTCATTCATCATCATCAGTAGATTTAATAATTATTTCATTGCACAGGTTGAATTCCTTTTTAAATAGAATTACATTTTTAAAATTGAAGTTTTTTTACGACTTTATATTCACAATTCACATCTTTCGATGCCTGCCGCTTGTTTCTGCATCGACCAATTTCGGATAAAATTTTCAACACATATAACTAGCATAAATACATTTTTAAAAATTTTCATTACCGACTCAGATAAAAAACGTTGTAGAAAACAATTTTTATTATTTTCCTCGTAATTTCGACCAATTGCAATTTTTTGAAAAAATTGTTTACACGTTATCTAGCACACTAATCCTTATAACTTCTCAAGTATATTTGAAGTTATATAAATACATCTTAAAAAAGAAAAAAAATGAAGTCGTTTGGTCCAATTGAAAAGAACTTGTTCTGTTTTAAAGTGACCTACTGCACGTCAGGAATAAAATTACAAAATTTGATTAGCTGTCAGATGTCTACGATAATGAATTTATAATAATGCACAGTGTACCGATATCAACGAATGCGATTACGCGGGAACCTGCGGTCGGGGCGCGTTGTGCTTGAATGTACCTGGTGGCCACAAGTGCGAATGTCCTGAGGGCTATAACGGCCATCCTGAAGAAGAATGTGTGGACATCGACGAATGCCTGCGCAGCCCTTGTGGTCGTTCAGCTCAGTGCACAAATGTGCACGGCAGTTTCCGCTGCTCTTGCCCGGAAGGAATGAGCGGCGATCCTTGGTTAGGCTGTCACGGTGGGTAACTCGATTTCTAATTATCCGAAACATTCTTCCCAACAAACCTATCTACCTCAGCTATGTACAACATTATCCAATGTTACTTCATCGTAAAATTAGACTACGGATGCTTATGCAATTATAACACATGAAAATATATAAAATACCAACTTCGTAATCTTATTTACGTATCTCAAATGATGTTACATATTTTTACATAGTTAGAATTGCACGAACATTCGTGTTCTATTTACGATAGATCGAATTACTCGCACAGGTTGCAAAAGGTAAGTATCCAATGAGAATATTGGGTGTAGAATTAAATTCTTCCCGACTGGAGTAGCATAATCTGTACAGTCATTCATATATATAAAAAAAAAAAAAAGACAAAGTATCTTCAATAATAGTGGAAATTTTTGATTTTCTTTCTAAATGAAACTTTTACTATATCCAGAAAAGGGAAAGAATTTATTTTTACATTTAATAACGAAAGAACGAAGAAAAGAAAAAGAAAGGTAGAGAGAGGAAGATTAATATCCAAACTTTATATTAATCGTATCGTTCTCGATATTATTTCGAAATTACTTCGATAATTGATATGTCTTCATTCTCTTTGAGTAAAACATTTACTATACAAAAAGAATTAATTTCTACACCTAATAACGAAAGAACGAAGAAAAGAAAAGGAAAGGTAGAGAGAGGAAGATTAATATCCAAAGCTTCGTATTAATAGTATCGTTCTCAATAGTCTTAACAATCGTAAAGAGATTTAACATTTACTCGATAACACAATAATCAAGTAGTAAAAGAAGTGCACTAACCATCACTAACAGATATAAACGAGTGCGAGGAGGGTACACCGTGCGGCACAGACGCTGATTGCGTGAACACAGAGGGTAGTTTCGAGTGCAGATGCCGGACTGGCTATCAGATGGACGAGACGCACGGTTGCATCGACGTGAACGAGTGTGCTCGAGCAGATGCATGCGCGGAGAACGCAAGATGCATCAACGTGCCAGGATCGTACAAGTGCATCTGCCCCCAGGGTTTCATCGGGCAAGGACTAACATTGTGCGAAAGTCAGTCATTCCTCCTAACTAGTTATTTTTTTTTTTTTTTTTTTATTAATACTTCATATCTAAAACGTAACAAACCGATAGTATTAATTACGCTCACCGTACGATTAACCGTGTTGATTAACAGACGTGAACGAATGCGAACGAAATCCTTGCGGGGAGAACGCTGAGTGCAGTGACACGATCGGAAGCTTCGTATGCAGTTGCAAGTCGGACTACACTGGGGACCCGTTTAAGGGATGCAGCGGTTAGCAACTGAGAATTATAGTTTTATCTCTCTTGGTTGTGCTTGATATCGTTTGAAAAGTTTACGATATCCTTAACTCGTCATCCTTATTTTCCTCTTAGATTTTGTACCTTTTATTTTGAGATGTTACTTCTGGAAGTTCGTGATCTCTATTGCGAGACTCAACCGTTTCGAAAGATTACTATGCTCTTAATTTGTTGCCTCTGTTACCTTCTTTACAGATTTTTAATTTTATCTTGAAGTGTTGATACTTCTGGAAACACGCGATTTTTATTATACAATTGATTTTGAAAGATTACTGTGCTTTTAATTTATTGCCTTTATTATCTTCTTGATATTCTTGGAAATTTCGAATTTAATTATTACACAATTTTCGAGGCAACGAGTTAATCATTTATTTTCTGTGATATGTTCTCTCTGCGATATTTGAGAAGGTTCTTGTTGATTTTAATTCGAAGCTTAATTATTTGTTTCTTAGATATTGATGAATGTACAGCATTGGAGAACCCTTGCGGAAGATACGCGATTTGCAAAAACACGGACCCTGGCTACAACTGCCTCTGTCCACAGGGATACAGTGCCAATCCTAATCCGACAGTCGCTTGTGAACAGGTAATTCTACTTCCTTCAATTATTCCTTGGTATATTTCACACTTGCTGTATCGTAAATATTTTACAGACCGATGTTACCACCCTTTGCAAATCGAACTTCGATTGCGTGAACAATGCCGAGTGCATCGAGGGACAATGCTTCTGTAAGAATGGATTCAAGGCTGTAGGTTCTGAATGCGTGGACGTTGACGAGTGTCTATCAAATCCTTGTGGACCAGCGTCGATTTGTAGCAACACCAGGGGAAGTTATCATTGCGAATGCGAGTCTGGATTCGTCGGAACCCCGCCGCACATACCTTGCAAAGGTAAATGAGTGAGAAATCACTTTAACTTGGGAAGAATTTCGATTATCGAGAGATTTTTCCAGCACCATGCGACGAAGTAACTTGCGGAGACCACGCGTACTGTAAAGCGGATGGTCACGAAGCTTATTGCATCTGCGAAGATGGTTGGACCTTCAATCCGAACGACATTGCCGCTGGTTGCGTTGGTAAGTGCATAGAAACATTAAAAAAAAAATTCAATTTTTTACTATCGTAAAAAGTACATTTCTTTTTCAATTAGATATAAACGAATGCGACGCGATAAACGGGCCTTCGGGACGTTGTGGTAAAAATGCGATCTGTACGAACACTCTTGGTGGATTCACCTGCCAATGCAAGCCTGGATTCTCTGGAAACGCTTTCAAGCAGTGCATGGGTAAATCTAGATTCGATATTATTCTTCAAAGTGACTAATTCCGTAAAATGAAATTTACTAAATTTATTTCATTCATAAAAAAGTTAAGCGGGAATTATTTTCTTTGGATTCTGAAACTTGAAACTATTGCAAAAGTGAAGTTAATCATTTTGTCTACTGAAATAACAGTGTTTTATAAATTTATTGTTTCGAAATAGATGTAGACGAGTGCAGCAGGCAAGATTCCTGCGGCCACGGAGCCACATGCACGAATACCGAGGGTTCTTATTCGTGCACCTGCCCAGAAGGAACTATACCAGATCCTGATCCTTACATTAAATGTGTCGGGATAGTAACTTGTGAAGTTGACGGCGATTGTCCTGGAAATGCCATATGCGATCCACAGAAACGCTGTCTGTGTCCTGAACCGAACGTTGGTAACGATTGTAGACGTGAGTGTTCACTTGAAACAATTTATCCTCGTGCAATCTCTCCTTGTTTCTATTTTTATTTTTAAAATAATACTTTTACGAATTCAGATCCTTGCGAAGATTTATCTTGCGGACCAAACGCCCATTGCATGCTATCCAACGACGTGGCGACGTGCCTGTGCCGCAATGGTTACACAGGAAAGCCAGGTGTGAAAGGTGGTTGCAGGGATATCGACGAATGTGCCATTAATCCTTGTCCTCAAGGTGCTATCTGCAACAATGAGCCAGGATCGTTTTCCTGTCAATGTCCAAGTGGAACCACAGGAGATCCTTACAGCGGTGGTTGCCAAGAATCGAAAGCTCCTCACGTCTGTGGACCAAGCACACCTTGTCCTGCCGGTGAACAGTGTATCAAGGATGAATTTGTGGGAAGTAGCGTGTGTATCTGTCAAAGAGGATATACCAGGGATCACGAGACCGGCAAATGCAGAGATATCAACGAGTGTATGGAATTAAGGGACAAGCCTGCATGTGGAGTTAACGCTATTTGCAAAAATCTGCCTGGTAGCTATGAATGTCAGTGCCCACCAGGATTCAATGGAAATCCTTTCTCTCTTTGTGAAGGTATGAATTTTTCTTTTTTTTTTTAGACATTTGGTTTATTCTTTATTAACACTTTTGTGATTGGAAATGTAGTCCTACGTAATTTCAAAGACTTTAATTTTGTAAAAAAAATATTTTTTCAATATGCATTTGTAATATTTAATTTTTTCTTCATTTTTAACAACAAATCACTATAGCAGAACTTTAGTAGTACAGTAGAACCTTACCGTATTCAGCTATAGGCTTTTAGAAATTATATGCGGTATTCAGTTAAAAAAGTGTTAAGTTCTATTTCAGATTCAACGTACGTATTATTATTTTTTGCAGAATGTAATAGCATCGAGTGTCAGTGTCAGCCTCCTTACAAGATTGTCAATGGAAAATGTATGTTGGCTGGATGTTCCAAGGGAGAAAAGTGTCCCAGTGGAGCTGAGTGTATCACGATTGCAGGAGGAGTGAGTTACTGTGCTTGTCCTAAAGGATATACTACCAAGATCGATGGTTCTTGCGAAGGTTTGTATCCAATCCTTCATTCCTCTTTTTTATCATCACTTACAGTCTTTTATCCTCGAATTAATGTTAATTTCCAGATATAAACGAGTGTATCGTTGGACATCAAGTATGTGGTTACGGTGCAGAGTGTATAAATCTACCTGGATCCCATCAGTGCGTCTGTCCACACGGTTATGGCGGAGATCCGTACAATGGTCTCTGTTCTCCAGCTCAAAAACGGTGTACGAGTGACAACGAATGCAAGGCGAACGAGAAATGCGTGCAACCTGGTGAATGTGTCTGTCCTCCGCCATTTTACACGGATTCTCTCGATGGAAACTTGTGCAAGAGTAAATATATCATCGCAGAAAGTTTTTTTTTAACGTAAAAGAATTTTTGAAAAATGATATTACTTTTCAATTTCTAGATCCTTGCGACAGGTTTCCCTGTGGTATCAACGCAAAATGCACACCGAGCGATCCACCAAGATGCATGTGCGAGGCAGGCTACGAAGGAGATCCTCAACATGGTTGTGTCGATGTGAACGAATGCGCGAATAATCCGTGTGGACACGGAGCTTATTGCATTAACACCAAAGGTGATCACATTTGTGAGTGTCCAAAGGGAACAGTGGGCGATCCTTACGGCGGAGGATGCACTGGAGTAGCTGTAGCAAAGAGCGAATGCTCCTCTAACGACGATTGCGACAATATCTTCGCCTGTGTCCAAGGAAGATGCGTGAATCCTTGTGACAACATCCCTTGCGGGCCAAACGCTTATTGCGAGCCTGACAAGCATGCAGCTTGGTGCAGATGCGTTATTGGATTCGTGGAGGGCAAGAACAACGAGTGTGTTTCACGTGAGTGATATATGAATATTTATTTCTTTCGCAATTAGTGATTAACGCGTTCGACGTGGAACTGATTTTGTTCCACACTTTCTGCAAACCTGTTTAAAATTTTCCAATTAAATATATTAGAGAAGTGCAAATATATCTTCAATTTTATTATTTTTTAAATTTGATACGTGTTAAATTATGTTAGAATTCCTGGTTCAGTATCCATCAGTGGATTATTTACATAATATTTCACGCAATTATGTGTTTGTGCTTAACAAAAAAAAAAAAAAAATGGTTAAAATTATAATGCAGAGTGCGATGGCTTCGTCTGTGGCTCCGGAGCGCAGTGCATCGTGAGCTACAGCGGACCGACCTGCAAATGCATCGAAGGATTTATGGGAAATCCATTCCCTGGCGGTCAGTGTCAACCGGATGTTTGTTCAACGGAAGTACCATGCGCAGAGCCTAGTGTATGCATAAGTGGAAGGTGTAAACGTCGTTGCGAGGGTATAGTCTGTGGTGTTGGTGCCTCTTGCGATCCAGCGACAAATAAATGTGTCTGCAATCCGTATTTCATTGGAAATCCTGATCTCCTTTGTATGCCACGTAAGTAATACACGAAACAATCGAACAATGGTGAAAATTCACAAATACTATTAATTAATTAATACATTGTTCGATTCAACAGCGATTAATCCAGCTATCTGCGACCCTGGCTGTGGCCCGAACGCTCACTGCGAATACACCTTGCAAGAATCGAAATGCGTTTGTAATCCTGGTACCACTGGAAATCCTTATCACGGCTGTGGTGTACAACAGAAGTCTGACTGTTCCACTGCACTGTGTGGCAAGGATGCACATTGCAATGCTGGGCCAAATGCTGTGGAATGCTTGTGTCCTCCTGGATACGCTGGGAATCCGTACATCCAGTGTCACGGTTGGTACCAATAATTTTTTCTTTCTAAAAGAATTACTCTTTGCTTCTATCGTCGAGATTAGGACTTTGGTAATTTTTAGTAAAAATTATCTCCTGCCAAGAGAAAGTTGAATTTACAACCCTGTAGCTTAGAAAGCCTTTTCTCTCGTCTTTAATAGCTTAGAAATGTGTCTTTCAAGGGGTGAGTTGTCGCCAGACAGCTCTAATAATTAAACAAAAATTTCCCTCATGTTACAGATATCAATGAGTGCAACGGAAACGCCTGCGGAAGCAACGCAGTCTGCATCAACACGATAGGCAGTTACGACTGTCGCTGCAAAGAGAACTTCTTCGGTAATCCTTTCATTGGCTGTCAACAAGTTCAAGTCGGTCCTTGCACCGATCCTTCCACCTGCACGTGCAGTGAAACTGTTCCTTGTCCCTTCGACTACAGTTGCATTGGAGGAAAATGCATAAATCGCTGCAGTGACGTGAAATGCGGTCCTAGATCGGTTTGTCAAGACGGAGTGTGTGTCTGTCCGCCAGGATATAGTGGCAATCCCAACGATCTGACTAAAGGCTGTCATCTTCATGGACACTGTTCCAACGATCTCGACTGTGAACCTCAACAGATTTGTTTCCAAGTCGGAAAAGGTGTGAGGAAGTGCGTAGACGCTTGTAGTAAGCTACAGTGTGGTCCAAACGCATTGTGCGTTCCTCAGAATCACGTTTCCTCTTGTATCTGCATCGACGGTTACCAAGGAAATCCTAGCAATCTGATAGAAGGTTGTCAGCCATCGAAATCAGTGATAAAACCAGGATGCACTCACGACTCTGACTGTGCAGAAGGCTCTTTTTGTATTCCTTTGGACAGCGGTGTCCACGAGTGCGTGAATCCGTGCAGCAAAGTGGTCTGCGGTGCTCATCAGAAGTGCGAGCCTGATATAATACCTGGCCACGCAACTTGCAAGTGTCAAGATAGCTACGAGTGGAATCCGATACTCTCATCCTGCGAGAAACCATCTGTCCCTGATTGCATCTCCGACGACGATTGTCACGCGACCGAGGCTTGCAGACCAGATGCGCTTGGTGTTCTCAAATGTGTCTCTGTGTGCAGAAGCTTCACATGTGCAGTTAATTCTCAGTGCGTCGCCGAGAGGCATAGAGGCCGTTGTGAGTGTCTGCCAGGTTTCGTTGGTAATCCAAACGATCGTCAGGGTTGTCAAACGCCTAGAAAGGATCAGTGTTCAACCGACAGCGAGTGTCCAGAGGATCAGACTTGTAGAAGCACAAAGGAAGGTCTGCTAACTTGTCAACCAGTTTGTAATTTCGTTTCCTGCGGGCCAAACGCACTTTGCATCGTTCACAATCACGTAGCAAATTGCGAATGTCCACCTGGTCTATACGCTGGTGATCCAAACGATGTAGTAAAAGGATGTCGAGCGGTTCCTTGCGTTTACAACATCGACTGTCCACCTACTCAACTATGCAACAGGTTAACTCACACCTGCTACGACGCTTGCGACGAAAATGCTTGCGGAGTGAACGCTGTTTGCATAGCAGACGATCACAGAGCGATTTGTCAGTGTCCACCAGGATTGAGACCTAATCCTGTGCCGGACGTAGAATGTGTCGCGATCGAAGCTTGCCATCCGAATCCATGTCACGAGACAGCTCTCTGTGTCCCTGGACCGACGAATAATCCTGTCTGCCAGTGTCCGTCGAATTTCGTCGGCGATCCTTACGAGAAAGGCTGTCAACCTGAAGGATTCTGCAACAGCGCTAAGGATTGTCCAGTGCATTCTCTTTGTCATAATCATCGTTGCATCAATCCGTGTGAAAATGCCTGTGGAGCTAATTCGATCTGTGAAATCATCAATGGTCAACCGATCTGCAAGTGTATTCACAGGTTTATACCATCATCGAAGGGTCCTCAGGATGGATGTGTTCGAGCTACGAATTATTGCAGCGTCGATGCTGATTGTGAGGAAAGTGTCTGTCTCGAAGGACAGTGTATAGGTAAGTTATAACATAGAAATGTTCATTCGTTGATACAGAAGTGTTTAGTTAAGTTTATTGAGACAATTGCTGATTCTTTGTAGCTGTTTGTCGAGCTTCTACCGATTGCTCCGCTGTAGAAAAATGCGTGGACAGTAAATGCTTGGTCCCTTGCGTTACGCATACGCAGTGCCAAGTTGATCAGGCTTGCGTCAACGGAGTGTGCATTCTAGGATGCAGGAGCAACAAGAATTGTCCATCGACGGAGTCTTGTATTAACAACAAGTGTCAAGGTATAGTTTAAGAAACGAAAATTAATTATTAACGCCAATCGCTGGCTGAAAAGTGGTAAAATTTCATCAACAATAATGGAAATTATTTCCACGATTGATCTGTTTTCATTCTCTTTAAATAAATTTGAAGAGGAAAACGGAAAAAATTTATTTCTACACCTGAGAGATACTTTTCTAAGATCAAACAGCGAATTTTACTCTTATTTTGCCTTCTAGATCCATGCAAGGGAAAAGACGTTTGCGGTCCAAACGCGATCTGCAGTTCCACCAATCATGCAACAACTTGTACCTGTCCTCTTGGTTTCCATGGGAATCCTACGCCTCAGCAAGGCTGTGTTAGAGTGCCAAGCATCTGCGAGGGTCCTCAGGATTGTCCCAGTCAACATGTCTGCGTTTCCGGTTTTTGTCAATGCCAATGCAGCGAGCAGAACAACTGTGCCGATGGAGAACGTTGCAAGAATGGCATCTGCGTGAAAGTATGCTACAGTGACAGCAATTGTCTACCTGGTGAGCTGTGTATTGATGGAATGTGCGAAGTAGGATGTACATCTGACGCTGGATGCAAGGATAACGAAGTTTGTATCAATAGTAAATGCAAGTAAGTATTAAATCATTATTTCGAATTGTCTTATTTAATTCGTAACTTAATTATTTTTCATCTTCTGTCAGATGCAGTCACGGATTTATAGCTGGACCGGAACATTGTTTAGATATCAACGAATGCGACGATCAGCCATGTCATACGAGCGCAGAATGCGTCAATCTCGTTGGATCTTATCGTTGTGTCTGTCCACAAGGAACAGCTGGTGATCCTACAGGATCAGGATGTGTGATTCCTCATCAATGCACTCTGCATTCGGATTGTCCAGATTCTCAAGCTTGCCTGCAACACAATTGCACCGATCCTTGCTCTCTGGTGGATTGCGGATTGAACACTATTTGCTCTGTTCTGGATCACACAGCTGCCTGTCAGTGTCAGCCTGGTTACATTGGTGATGCTTCAGGATGCTTTAAAGTGGAGTGTCTTTCCAACAACGATTGTCCCACGGACAAGTATTGTAACCAAGACACCAATAAATGTAGCAGTAAGTGTTTGAACATTTCTGAAGGATTCTTAGAATATATAGAATACATACAGGAAGGTTGATACGAAAAAAATGATATTCTTTCTTTTTCGACATATTTTTTCATGTAGAGTCACTTCCTGTAGAACAATTTGATTCAACTTTCTCGGAAATTTATTCATTCAGGTCCTTGCAACCAAGTGAACTGTGGATATGGCAATTGCGTAGCTTCAGATCACACAGGAGTGTGCAAATGTTTCCCTGGATTTGAATTAGTGGACGACATCTGTGTGGATATCAACGAGTGTCACGAAAATCCTTGCCACTCCTCTGCAGTGTAAGTAATTCTGGAAGTTCAACAATCTTCAGTTGAAATTTCGGTGAAATTTTATGAGAAAAATGTGGGGATATTTTTTTTTACAGATGTCAGAACACCGAAGGATCGTATGCTTGCGTTTGTCCTCACGGTCTGGTTGGAGATCCTTTCAAATCTGGCTGCAAGCAACCGGGAGACTGTTTCACGGACTTCGACTGTCCCAATTCTGCAGCTTGCCTCGACAATAGATGCACGAATCCCTGTGACGTGTCGCAGGTTTGCGGTAAAAACGCGGAATGCTTCGTTAAAGATCACGTTTCTCTCTGTAGATGTCCTGGTCAGACAACTGGCAATCCAGCGGTAAGTCTCCGCTCAGAAATATCGTTTAAAAATATATCAAAATCACTATTCTTGATAATTGAACATTTAAAAATTTTCAGACGGAGTGTATTCACTTGGAATGTAATTATCACAGCGACTGCAGTTCTTCTGACGCATGTTTCAATCACAAATGCGTCGATCCTTGTTCTCTTTCGAACGTCTGCGGCCAAGGAGCAGATTGCTCTCCTTTGAATCACAGTGCAGTGTGTACTTGTCAACCTGGAGGAACAGGTGATCCTAATTTAGGTTGTACACCTGTTCAGTACTGTAAATCTGACTCTCAGTGTGCTACTGGATCTGCTTGTAACGGAGGAATATGTACAGGTGAGCAGAGACTCGAAAAAATTGAAACTATCTTAATTTTCAACTTCAAAATTTGCTATTTTGCATTTTTACAGCACTGTGTGGTAGTAGAAGAGACTGCATCGGTGATCAACTGTGCATTAATGGACTCTGTCAACCTACTTGCAAGAGCAATTCCAGCTGTCCCGAGTATCAATACTGTCACAACAATATCTGTGTACAGGAACTACGGTGCACATCCGATGACGAATGTTCTAACGACGAGAAGTGTATTAAGAACAATATTGGACAAGCGGAATGTCGCAAATCTTGCGATTTGGTTCTCTGCGGGCGGAATGCTGAATGCAGAGCGGATAATCACGTTGCAGTTTGCTCTTGCAAGGGTGGATTCTTTGGGAATCCGAAGGACGACAAGATCGGTTGTCAGCCTATCGAATGTGACACCAACGATGATTGCAGTGGAGAGAAGATCTGTGATACACACAAATGTAGAATCGCTTGTCTGGCTCACAATCCTTGCGGTGTTAACGCGATTTGCACAGCGGAGAGACACGTCCAGGTAATAGATAAATAATAAATAATTAAATCTTAAGAGATTATAAAGAAACAATATTATTTATTCATTTGTTTTAAGGTTTGCACATGTCAACCAGGCTACACTGGAGAACCAACGCACGGTTGTCAGCTGATCGATTACTGTCTGAACGAACCATGCGCTCCAGGAGCTATCTGTGAAAATTCCAGAGGATCTTTCAAGTGTCACTGTCAACAGGGAATGGTTGGTGATCCTTACAACAGCGGCTGTCAACCACCAGTGGAGTGTCTTCACGACGATGATTGTCCACAGACTGCCATGTGTATAAACGTCAACAATGTTCCTAAATGTTTCGGTATATATCTAAATTTCTTTTTTTTTTCAAGGAATTTTAATAAACCAAAACTATTACATTGTCTGTAAAATCAATTTCCTCTTGAATTTTTAATTATCCTAATTTTCTAATGAATGTTACAGATGTCTGCTCGAGAACACAGTGTGGACCGAACGCAGACTGCTTAGCTGCTAATCATGCTGGATCCTGTCAGTGTCGGTCTGATTACGAAGGAGATCCGAACAATTTAAGTATAGGCTGTCGACCAAAACCGGTTATTTGTTCATCAGCAACGGACTGCTCGGCGAATACCTACTGTTACGAGGGAATCTGTCGACGTGAGTATCATCTAACGAGGTAGAAGGGTCTCTTAAGATCCCTATATACGTTCGAGCGAGTGTTAAAAACGGAGGTGATTTTATATTCCTCCAGCGTCCTGCCAATCGGACGAAGAATGCAACTTATGGGACGTGTGTCTGAACGGACAATGCCTGGATCCTTGCAACGTGAGGGCCGCGTGCGGAATAAACGCGGAGTGCGACGTGAGGAGTCACATTAAACAGTGTAGCTGCCCGCCAGGCTTCACCGGAAACTCGGAAGTGGAATGCGTGAGGCGTACGTTCGGAACTTCTATACGATCTCTAATTAATTCTTGAAATTTAGCTTGATGGGTAATTTAAGCGGGGAAATTTTTCTCTGTAACGTAAAAATTTTGGGGTTTGGAAACTTCGAATATTGTAATTTCCCAAAAATTTGGGCAGGAGAGAGCTTTTAACTATTGAAATGAAAAGACCTGAGGGTTTGGAAAATTTTATTATCGTAATTTCCCAAAGATTTTGGCAGAAGAGAGCTTTCAAGTATTGATATGAAAATATTTGGGGACTTGGAAAATTTTAATATTGTAATTTCCCAAAAATTTGGGCAGGGAGAGCTTTTAACTATTGAAATGAAAAGATTTGAGAGCTCGGAAAATTAGAATACTGTAATTTTCCAAAGATTAGAGAAAGAAGCAAACTTTCACCTCAGAAATAAAATCGCACCGAGAAGAAATATAAAAATTTCCCGATTTCCGATGCTTTCAGTGCCCGTCTCGTGTAGAGACACGAACGATTGCAACGACGGTAACACCTGTCGCGACAACGTCTGCTTACCAATCTGCTCGAGCGATAATGAGTGCGCTTTCAACGAGAAATGCGTCCGCGAGAACTGCTTACTCACCTGCAGACTCGACAATGATTGTTTCCTCGGCCACATCTGTCTGAACAACATGTGCACCTTCGGTTGTCGCGCCGATGAGGATTGCAATGCCAACGAGGCTTGTATCACGAACAAATGCATCAATCCCTGTGAAGCTACTCCTTGCGGACCAAACGCTAAATGCACAGTATTCAATCAAAGAGCCACTTGCTCTTGTCCAGCTAACTTCATACCTAATCCAACTGCTAAAGTAGCCTGTCTAAGATCACCTGGGCCAGCTTGTCAAGCAAACAGAGACTGTGCAACAGGAACAGCTTGCATCGGCGGTGTTTGCACACCAGTCTGCTCCACAGATCGAAATTGTCTCAGCAACGAACGCTGCGATCCTTCTGGCATTTGCAAATCGTTGTGCAGAAGGGACGAGGACTGCAGAAGTGGTGAAATCTGCGAAGGTTTGGTCTGTGTAATCGGATGCAGAGCTGACGTCGAGTGTCAAGAGAATTCTGCCTGCATAAATAACCAGTGTCAAGGTAGGAAGTTTAAAAAAAAAACCTGGTAAACGTTCTACACTGTAATTGGACCGTATTTTTACGCACTTGTTTCTCTCATTTCTTAGATCCTTGCTCTCTTCCTGATGCCTGCGGAGTGAACGCTAAGTGCACGGTTGTGAATCATCGGAAATTGTGCGGCTGTCCAACGCCATTAGTCGGGGATCCTCTAATTGGTTGTAAACAGGCGTTCCTGCCTTGCACCACGGAACTGGAATGCACGACTGGTCAAACTTGTTACGGGAGATCCTGTTATGCCACGTGTAGGAGGTAAGGCGATTAAGTATTCATATAGGGTCTTCCAATAAGACCGATAGAACTTTGAATTAAAATAAATAAAAAACTACGCCAGATAATCTAATACTTTTTACTCCATTTCAAAGTACATTCGATGGCATTATACACAAAATACAATATCGTATAAATAATCACCACCATTGAGTTTGGTGGAGTGAATACGACAAACCCAATTTTCGACGACTCTGGCATATAAATCAGATCGTAACTTACCGATAACACGAATAACGATTGCTCTGAGATCATCCGCAGTTTGTGGATTGTTGGAATAAACCGGAATTTTCGTTCCATTTCGATTCAAAGTTCTATAGGCTCTTATTCGAAGGCCCTATATAACATGATCCTTTGTCAATGGATTTTTTCACGTAAATCATCTTGCAGCGATGCTAATTGCCTGAGCGACGAGCGTTGCGACGGTGGCATCTGCAAGGCTATCTGCAACAGCGATGATCACTGCGTGGCCAATCAGATTTGTCAGAACAGACTGTGCGATATTGGATGTCGCAGTGACAATACTTGTCCCAACGACGAGTCTTGCTTGAATAACGAGTGCAGGAGTAAGTGGACGACATAACGGTATTATTGTAGAACGTTATGCGATTAATATCTTTTTTAAATTTATTTTTTTCGTTGCAACAGATCCTTGCGAGGGTGGAAAAGCTTGCGGAGAATGCGCAGGTTGCCGTGTGGTGAATCACGTGGCACAATGTAGCTGTCCAGCTAATTACTATGGAAATGCATTGATCAGCTGTGCAAAGTCTATGATTCCTTGCGACAGTACTTGCGAATGCGATGAAATTGGATTCTGTACGAACAGCTGTTTCAGCCAGGATCAGTGCTCCTGCGGGGAAGTTTGTCACTCGGGAAAATGCCGCATCAAGTGTGATATTAACAACTACTGTCCAAAGGTATTATTAACAATGTTGCTAATATAAAAGAAATTATTAGAACCTACAAATTTTAATATTACTTGGAGAAAATCACTTGGAAATTTCAGTTAACATTTTTTTCCCAAAAATTGAAAGATTATTTTGGAAATCTGCCTTTTTATCTTGTTATAAATATATATTTGCATTTATTACAGGGTTACGTTTGCGATGAGGGACTCTGTCTGATCGGCTGTCGCACTCATTCCGACTGTCCTTCCTCTTTATCTTGCGTGAGCGGCCAATGCGAGGATCCATGCTCAGCTAATGGATCTCCCTGTGGAATTAACGCTTTGTGTCGCGTTTCCAACCACAGAGCTGTGTGTCTGTGTCCAGAAGGATTCCAGGGAGAGCCTAGTCAAGAGTGCTATCAATTGGAGTGTCATCGAGACGATGATTGCGAGGCTAACAAACGCTGCAGCGACGATGGAGTCTGCACGAATCCTTGTCTTCAACATGGTGTCTGTGGATTCAATGCACAATGTAGAGTGGTTAACAGAAAAGCTCAATGCTCTTGCCCGCCTGGACATTATGGCAATCCTAAGATCAACTGCAAGAAAGGTAATATAAAGATTTTCTTTTGTTTAGGAGTACTTAGAATTTAATTATTTTTAGAGGTGGTTGATTAAGAACGTTGGAAATTCGATTGTTTCAGGAGGAGATGAATGTCTGAGAAGACCCTGCGGAGTGAACGCGAAATGTAGGGAAACTTTGAACGGATTCGAGTGCACTTGTGATCCAGGATGTCACGGTGATCCGCATCAGGTCTGTATCTGTGACGGAGGAGAGCTGTGCAAGGATATGCGTTGCGGAGTGAATGCTGCGTGCAGGATCTACAAGAATCAGCCTCAGTGCTATTGTCCATCGAATTATCCTTCTGGCGATCCGATGCATGGCTGTAAGTGATGCTTCGCAAATGAGAATTACGAACGGTGATACTAATTTGTTGAAATTTGGGAAATTTGGAAGATCGGGGATTACAGAGAATTCTCCAGTTTCACTTGAGATTTGGAGAATTAGGGAATTCTGAAATTCTAACTGGGGATTTAGAGAATTCTGAAATTCCAATAGCGTGTTTAGAGAATCGAGGAATTCTTAAATTCGAACTGGGAACTTAAAGAATTGGGGAATTCTCAAATTTCAATTGGGGATTGCAGAGACTTCCAAAATTTCAATGGAAAAATTTTTAATTAGAGGATTACAGAGAATCATTTGCTTCTGATTATTTCCAATTTTCACATGTTACATAATTTCTGAGCACAGGTAGCGCAGACAAGAGCCTAGGCGACTGTCGCACTAACGGCTGTGGCAAAGGTGCAGAGTGCATCCGCGACGGCGCGATATTCGTGTGCAGGTGTCCACCGGGTACCAGCGGTTCACCGGATGTCGAGTGCACCACAGGTAAGAGACAGCCTACTAACTCGTTTAACCGGGCGGATCGATTAATTTCATGTACAGCATTTGTGACTAGCGAGCATATATACTGACGAAACAGAGGAACATGGTCCGTAGAATAACCATGTATTTATTATCGTCGTAGTAGGAGTTGAAGTAATACCATAGAATGTATTAATCCAGTGAATCGTTAACAAACTCCGAGAAGAGACAGATGTGATTGGACCAAAGTTGTTTTATGAACGACTTTTATACATATTGTACAAAAAAAAGACAAGAACCAAAAAAAACAAAAAAAAAAAAATAAGAAAATACGAATACAGAGTACGACACTGGATTTTACCCACAACGACCACGCGACATTTTTATATACCTGTACATATATCTATACAGTTAGGCAATACTGTACATAATTGTGTCGAGGAAAGGAGGAACACGTTTCACACATGTCTCACACATAACTATTATATTCATATGTAGAATGTTTATTTCAGTATCCAATCTGTCTTGTGGAAACCGTGTTTATTACGAGAAAAATGCTCTGACGTAAAAAAAAAATATATATATATATACGTGTAAGAGAAAAAGTAGAGACAGAGAGAGACAATGACAAAAGTATATCTTGATTGCAAGAACAATTAATTAAATGTAAAAAAAAAAAAAAATGAAAAACAGAAGGTACACATTTTTCATACAGAATGTATACACCGATGATCCGAATTTACTTTTTTTCTAGACTTAGGACTAATTTTTGATACAGATTGGGAACTGCGAAAGGGACATTCTCATATACCCATGCTTGTTATTTTTTTGCTGGATTTATCCACTGTTTTATTTTTACTTTTATTTTTTTATTTTACATTATTATTCTCCTCTTTTTTTCTTTTGAATTCTGTGGGGGCTTGTGTTGTAAATATTGCTGCTTGCCAATTTATATACATAGATATATATACACCCGTATGTATATATATACATATATATACATACATATGTTCGATTATTTTCTCCGGAGGTGCATAACGCGGGGCAATCAATTTTGCCTCGCGGGTCCTCCATCGAACATACGAGTTTGTAAAATTCTCTATTATTTTACTTCTTCACAAAAGCTACCCTACTTATTTCTGTATTACGAATTACAAAAGCATGTGGTTTATGTTATTTGTGAGAAAGTTTCTTTTCACAGTTCTTATAAATGCTTTTTTCTTTTTTTTTCCTGTCCCACAACCAACCACCACCAACCACCCACCGATTCTCCGACTACGCTCAACTCTCACGACACCACGACACCACGACTCTCTCTCTAAAAAAAAAAAAAAAAAAAAAACTAAAAATAATTTTTCTTCGAAACAAAAATTTTCTTTAAAACAAAAATTCAAAAATTCAAAATCTCTCTCTCGTGGAAATAGAGCGCGAATGCACCAGTGACCTAGAGTGCCCCAATGAAAAAGCCTGCATAAATCTGCAATGCGTGGATCCGTGCGGTCTCCGCGGTGCCTGCGGGATCAACGCTCTGTGCCGTGTGGTTCTGCACAAGCCCCGTTGCTCCTGTCCACAGTGTTATATCGGTATGCCTCATACGGCCTGTCATCCAGATCCTAAATGCGAAACAATGAATCCAAAACCTACACCAAACATCGGTTGCTCCTCTGAACGTGACTGTCCAGAGAGTTTAGCATGTCATACGCAAACCGGTGAGTGCCGGGATCCCTGTCTCGGTTCTCAATACACATGTGAAGTGAACAAGAGATGCCAGGTGCGGAACCACAGGCCTATGTGCGTGTGCAAGTACGGGTTCGTGGTGAATGAGATCGGTGAACTGACCTGTGCACCCGATACGTTGACGTGCACAAGGGATTTCGATTGCCCATCGAATGCTGCATGCGTGAATGGGAAATGCCAGAACCCGTGCAACGTACGTAAGAAACGGCCATGTCCCACGGACAAAACCTGCGACGTCCTGGACCACCGTCCTGTATGCATATGCACACAAAACTGCAATCCCTCCCTCTCCATTTGCCTGCGAGACAGTGGCTGCTCTCCAGACTTGGCGTGCCGCAACTATCGCTGTGTGGACCCATGCAGAAACTCCACCTGTCCGGCTGATGCCCCCTGTTACGTGGAGGAGCACAAGCCTATCTGCAAGTTCTGTCCCCCCGGCTTTGTGCCAGATACTAAATACGGATGCATGAAAGGTAAACACCATTTCTCACCACCTCTCTCTAAAGAAAAAAAAAAAAAAAAAGAAAAATCACTCACTATTATCTCTACTCTATATTCTTGCCTGCCTATTCTGAAACACCTTGCTCACCTATTATCATCGAGTCTTCACTTTTTCTTCTGTCGTATTTCACTTACCTTCGCTGTTCATCTATTCTGAACTCTTTTTGTATAAATATGACCACTCTCTGTGTGTTCTATCACTTCGGTACCGCGTTCATTAAGTCTCTATTTACTACGCCTTATACTATACTACGCCTCACAACAGGAACATACCCAGTTGCTACTTTTTCAGGTTTCCGACCATTCAGACAGTGGAATCCACCGTAAAGGAGTGTTGATTGGCTTTTTGTTTAAGAACGAACAGACTTTTTTATTGTTTCTCCTTTCTGTTTTTTACAAAAAGGGATAGTTTTTGCAGATGGTGTTCCGTTGTCTGAATGACATGAACGTTTCAGGTTCCATATGCCACATGATACAACTGCTCACCCGCCCTCCGCCCTCAGATAATACCTATACTCTCCTCCCGTCTCGCTGTTCAACGATTTTTTTTTTTCTCCGTTACATCTGTCTCTGTAAAGACCTAATACATTATATAATCGATTATTATACTTCTGACCGATATATACATATACATACATAGCTTTGTCTATTTATCACGCGAGCATGCTAACTTATAATCTTAATAATTCGTAGATATTGTTTTATTATTTATTTATTTTTTTTTAATTTTATCTTACCACTGGAGTAAACTGTACGTATATACTTAATTGTAGATATAGTGTTAATTATTTTTGTGAGAGTGACGCTTGAAAAATTTCAGCTGCATCTTTGACTTGAGCTATACGACTTCTCTCAGCTCGAACAACGATTTTGTTCTCTCTCTCTTTTTTTTTTTTGACGTTCTATTGTATCCGCAGCAGTTCTCCACAACACGACTGATCGTTTCTGCGTGTCTCACGATGACTGCAGCGACACAGATGCATGTGTCGAAGGATCCTGCGTTGATCCTTGCGTCGACCACTGTCGACCAACAGTTCGATGTCGGGTTAAAGCACACAGGCCTCTTTGCGACTGCGATCAGCACGATTACACATGCACAGACACCACTACAATGCAAACTACGTTCTCCACTTTCGATTATTCGACTGAAACAACCACATTTTTAACTAGTACACGATTTAACGTTGATACTGTTGGATATACTTCTTTCACTGTTAATGAGAATGGAAGTACAACGATCTCGTATTCAGACGAAACTACTGAATCCACTAGAGAGACTTCTGAGACTCCTTTCGTTGAAGAAAGTACTTCTGCGACTTCCTCTTTGCCTAAGACAACAGTAGGTTATCCATTTGATACATCTACGATGATTTCAACAAGTAGCGAGAGTGTAGAGAGTACCACTTTTAATGATACAACAACTACTGTGGGTTTCTACGAGGTACCTACTGTTAAAGATATTTCTGCTGAGAGTACAGAGGCTGTTCCTACCGTGGGAGACATTGAATTCACTACCGAAGGATTTCCTAAGACGAGTACTGTGTTTTACAATGAAAGTACACGACCGAGTCTGACTACAGAATATTTTACCACTGAAGAAACGACTATGAGTAGCAGAGTCACTGATAAAGTACAGATAGTGACTCCTGTTGTGTATGTTCATCCTTCTGAAAATAGTTTCACAGGAAATGTTGTTACAGTTACTCCTACGTATGTAGGTGAATATACTACGGAGATACCGGAAGTTGAAGGAACGACGATTACGTCGGGTGTAAAGAGTACGACCGAGGTTGTTTCCTTTGAAGAGAGTTCTAATAAAATGCAATTGACTACTGAGAGTTTGAATTCAGAGACTACGGAAGGGGTTACGTTGATTATTGTAACGGCTCAATATCCTTTGGAGAGGGAAACAACGACTGAAGTTGTTCAAATGACTGAAGAATATTCTGGAGAAACATTTTCGACGACTGAACAATTGCAAACAACTACGCAGCGTTCTACAGAATCTCCAACAACGAAGAGTTTTGTAGAACAGCCTTTAACTACGATACAATACTCGACAGAACAATCCTCAACAATTGGAGAGCGTTTCACTGAAGAGACTTCAACTTCTACACAGTATTCAACAGAACAACCTTCAACAACTACACAGTATTCAACAGAACAACCTTCAACAACTACACAGTATTCAACAGAACAACCTTCAACAACTACACAGTATTCAACAGAACAACCTTCAACAACTACACAGTATTCAACAGAACAACCTTCAACAACTACACAGTACTCAACAGAACAACCTTCAACAACTACACAGTATTCAACAGAACAACCTTTAACAACTACACAGTATTCAACAGAACAACCTTCAACAATTACACAGTATTCAACAGAACAACCTCCAACAACTACACAGTACTCAACAGAACAACCTTCAACAACTACCCAGTATTCAACAGAACAACCTTCAACAATTACACAGTATTCAACAGAACAACCTTCAACAACTACAGAGTACTCAACAGAACAACCTTCAACAACTACACAGTATTCAACAGAACAATCTTCGACAACCATGCAGTATTCAACAGAACAACCTTCGACAACCATGCAGTATTCAACAGAACAACCTTCGACAACCATGCAGTATTTAACAGAACAACCTCCAACAACTATACAATATACAACAGAACAATCTTTACCAACCACAGATTATTCAACAGAGCAACCTTTAGCAACAACAGAACAACCTTCAACAGTTACACAATATTTTACAGAACTAGCTCGAACAACCGTACAATATACAAGGGAACAACTTTCAACAACTGAATATTCCACAGAACAATCTTCTACAACTGAACGATACTATACAGAACAGCCATCGACAACGATACAATTTAGCACGGAACAGCCTGCAACAACTGAACAATCAACAACACACTATACCACGGAACAGTCTTCGTCAACCGAACAACTCACCACAGAATCTCATACAACTGAACCATACTCCACGGAATCGACATTCGAACAATCAACCACTGAATTACAACCTACTCAAACAACTCTCACAAATACCACAGGATACAACACACGTTGCAATGAAACAACCGCTGCATCAGAATGTAAAGTCTGTATGAATGGTACATGTCGGCCCGTGTGCTTCAATCTAACAGTGAACCAGAGTACGCCTAATTGTAGCATACTCTCAGGTAAAAGATCTCTCTTATCGGGAGTTTTGTTAAATGTGTTGTCATCGTGTTCACCAATATTGTATGTCTGGGTAAATGTATTCCAATGTGATATCATCCAGTATCCAGATACAAAATTGGAGGCAACCAATTCTGGAGAGTGTTACCTGGTGATCGACAGATCATTATTCGACCTGATGATCACTGTCCGAGGAACATCACGAAAAAAGAGAAAAAAAATATATTTTCAAATAAATAAATTTAGATATAGTTACAGCACACTGCTGCAATCCAATGCAGACATGGACCTGCTGCATTAGCGCCTCTCTTTTTTTTTTGCATGCTGTACATTATCGTTGTTGCGCTTCTGCACGCTCTCTTCTAGCTTATCTATACGTAGTAATTAATTGTAATTTCTATGTGGATACTACTTTTAAAGGAACCCCTTCTAGCTTGATATTTTGTGTAGCATCGAAAGTAGTTGATTGTTGCGTTGTTTCCTTTAAGGGTGGTGAAACTAACGACTGTTTCTGGGCTTTACACATGTAACACGAAAACCATTATATGTATTAAAAATTAGAGGATTGTACGTATCATTTTCTGTGTTTATTAGTGTTTTGTTTTTTTTAGTTTAGATATATGTGTATATCATTGTTAGATTACATATTACGTGTATCTTAAGAATTTTCGTTTAGATTTTCGTAAATATGTTCATTAGATTGTTCCGTGGAGAATCAATATTTTTTTATACGATTTAAATGATAAATTTAGCAAAATTCGTAGATAAGTTATTTTGAGCTTCTAATATGCGTTCGTTCCATTAGATACCAAATGCAAAACGCACGACGACTGTCTCTCTCAATTGGCCTGCATAAACCAACAATGCCTGAACCCGTGCACTGTCCATAATCCGTGCGACTTTGTGGAGGTTTGCCATGTTCAAGATCATAGACCAGTTTGCGTGAAAGGTAGAACGATTGGAAATTATTTTACGCCGCTTGAAAATTTTCACTCGTAAATTAATCAATTAATTTCTCGATTTTCTCAGATGTAGTGAACGATACGAATTGCCCTTACTGTCCACCTGGAATGGAGTGCAATCCAGCGACGTACACGTGCGTGAAAGGTTTGTACAAGAACGAGAATCTCACATCGATCTTTCACTCTTTGTTTTACACCTTTTTACAGCGTACAAGTCGTTCTGTAAATATGTATATGTATTGTACATATGTATTCACACGAAATCTTCTCGATTCGCAATCGTCTTGAATTCTATCAATATCTACCCTCTTCAAATTCTCATACTTTCAATTTTCGACACTGAAACTCGTCGAGAGACACGATCATTCAATTACGTGCACTTATGATACACTTGTACACAGACATATGTATACTATGCTCTATATAATACATGTATTAGCTGATTCACCTAAGCAAATACACGAGCCTACCACCCCTTTATTTTTGTTCTCGTGCACACTTTCTTGGGGCTATACGGGCTTTTTTCTCAATCTTTCCCTAGTGGGTTGCACTAGTCACAAAGATTGCCCGCTGACAGAGGCGTGCATTGAGGGCACTTGTCAGGAGCCGTGTCTCGTTTGGAATCCATGCGCGAAAAATGCGATCTGCGTTAACACAAATCACGGAGCTGACTGTAGCTGTGAAGATGGCTATCATGGAAATGGCTTCTCCTACTGTGCATTAGGTAAGCTTTTAACTGAACAGAATCAAAAATTTCATTTGAATTCACAAGAAAAGTGGACAAAAAAGTGATAATTTTTAGTGTATTATTTAAACAAATTGACTTTTTTCAAATCTGTTTTCACAATCAAATTTATCGTCAAAAAATACAAAATTCGTTAATTTACACCATTTCTTTATCTCTGATAATTTTCGAGATATTGAAAGAAAAGTATTTGCTGCCCCCATACTTCCCATCTTTGAGGGCAATTTTCTCCCCTTCAAAGTGGACGATTATCAATATAAAAAAATACGTGTCGAATATTTTTTTAAGTACTATTATATACCAAAGTTTCATTAACATCACTTCTCTTATTGATAACTTTTAATTTTCTCAATTATCGTTGCAGAAGACGAAGGCAAGAACGTGTGTCAGTACAACGAGGATTGTCCACCGTCTAAATACTGCGACCGTTTAAACCGGAACTGCATCGATCCTTGCTTAGAAGCAGATTGCGGCTCCAACGCGAACTGTTATCCAGAGAACCATCAGGCACAATGCAAATGTCTTCCTGGATTCCAAGGAAATCCTCAGATTGGCTGTACTCAAGGCACCACAGATCCATGTGTTCCAAATCCTTGTGGATTGGACGCGATGTGTGAGAACGACAATGGCAATCCTATATGCTTCTGTCCGAAAGGCCTAACTGGCAATCCTTTCGAACAGTGCAGTAAGTATTTCGAACCATTTTAATCCTTTCAACATTAGAGTAGTAAAAAAAGAAAAATGATACGTGGATTTTAAGAAATAGGTAAATTTTGAAAAAAGTTTCAAACTGTGAAAGTACAATTTTTAAAAATCTGTGTTCAGTACCAGAGGGAGATCAATGCCAGGGCAATCCTTGCGGCACTAATTCCGGTTGCCGAGTAGTATCGGGACAAGTGACGTGTTTCTGTCTGCCTGGGTACGAAGGAAATCCTCCACATTCCCCTTGCTCTCTACCAAGCAATCCTTGCGAGCCATCGCCATGTGGGCCGAACACACAATGCTCTGTTTTAAGCAACGGTCTTTCGAAGTGTACCTGTCTACCAGGCTACATCGAAAGTCCTAACACTATTAGAGGATGTGTACCTAAATCTGACCAGTGTAATCCTAATCCTTGTGGACTCGGTGCTACGTGCGACTCGGACAGAGTGCCTCCTTGCTACTGTCCCGAGCACACTGTTGGAAATCCTTATCAGAGCTGTGCAGGTGAATGATAATAAAAAATATCAAACTGAGTTTAAAAAAAAAAATTAAAGGAACAAAGAGGATCAACCCTTTAACAGTCGAATAAAATAATGAATTATGATAAAAAAAAAGTACGGTTTTTATAACTAAAAATAAATCTAAAAAGGATATCTCGTTCCTTTTAACTTTTTTTTTTTAAATCTCTCTTGATCTAAACTGTGGAGGAGTAATTTTTTATTTTACAATTCACAGCACCTCCACCTAACGTCTACGATCCTTGTCTACTCATGCCTTGCGGAAAGAACGCAATCTGCATCGCGGACGATGGTGTGGCAACGTGTAAATGCGTTCCACCGTTTATTGGAAATCCGTATATGGACGGTTGCGAAGCAGAGTGCATAGTGAATCAGGATTGCGAGGGACACTTGGCTTGCTTCAATCAGCACTGCAGAGATCCTTGTCCCGGTGTTTGTGGTGCAAACGCCAAGTGTGAAGTGGTAGAACACGTTCCTGTCTGCTCTTGCCTACCTGGATACACCGGAGATCCGTTTGGCTCTTGCAAAGTTGAGAAATCTCGTAAGTTTTGCTAAAACTTAGATTGTATCAACCTTTTAACTCCTACTGGCACAGATTATTTAAACAACGAAACAACGTTCTTTTTTCTCAGCACTTCCACCTCAGAATCCTTGCATGCCATCTCCTTGCGGACCACACAGTATCTGTCGCGTGATGAACGATCGTGCAGTCTGTTCCTGCAGTCCAGGATACCATGGAACACCGCCATCTTGTCGGCCAGAGTGTCTCGTCAGCTCAGAATGTCCTGCACACTTGGCTTGCATCGGTCAAAAGTGTGGAGATCCTTGTCCCGGCCTCTGTGGACAAAATGCTTTATGCCAGGTCGTTAATCATAATCCTATCTGCAGTTGTCCTCAGGATTATCTCGGCGATCCTTTCACGCAATGCGTTAAAGAAGGTAATAATTTCGATTTAGTTGAGAAAGAATAAAATTCATATCGTATTTATCTGTAATTATATATCTTCTGTCAGATATACCGCAACCAGGACCAAAGAATCCTTGCCTGCCATCTCCCTGTGGTCCAAACGCAGAATGTCGCGTGCAAAAGGATCATCCTGTTTGCACGTGTATCAGTGGAATGTTCGGAGCGCCACCAAATTGCAGACCAGAGTGTCTGATCCATCAAGACTGTCCAAATTACCTAGCTTGTGTTCAGAAGAAGTGTGTCGACCCGTGTGCTGGATCCTGTGGGTTCAACACTAATTGCACCGTACAGAATCATCGTCCTATGTGCCAATGCTACGAGAACTACGAAGGGGATCCTTTCTCTGGATGTAGCAAAGGTACGTGTAAATTAATTCAACGATTAAATAGAAAAGTTATATTAGAAATCTTTATTTCTGGTATTTTTTCGCAGTCACTTTCCCTGTATCACTGCCATGCGATCCATCGCCATGCGGTGCAAATGCGATCTGCAAAGAAAGAAACGGTGCAGGCTCGTGCACCTGTCTTCCCGATTACACGGGAGATCCTTACGAAGGATGTAGACCAGAATGTGTTCAAAACTCCGACTGTGTTCACACGAAGGCTTGCATAAATAATAAATGCAAGGATCCTTGCGTGGGTGTGTGTGGCATAAATGCTCAGTGTCAAGTGATCAATCATCAACCTTCTTGTACCTGTCTCTCCGGTTATACGGGAGATCCATTGAGATCCTGCCACATATCACCTGGTAATTTTACGAGAAATTTGTAAAAATTGTTAATTAACGTTTCTTCTTTCGTTTCGTCCTTTCGTTGATTTTAGGTGATAAATTGAGGTTCATTTTCAATTCAATTTTTTACGTAGAATCACTAGATGCTCGCTTGTAGCACATGGCACATTGTATATTCTATTTTATTTCATTTCAGTAACACCACTGCCAGGTGATCCTTGTCAACCATCACCTTGCGGTCCATACAGTAATTGTCGCGTGATCGACAACCATGCAGTTTGCTCTTGTCAACCAGATTACGTTGGCAGTCCTCCACAGTGTCGTCCAGAGTGTGTGGTTAGCACAGACTGTACTCAGAACACAGCTTGCATCGATCAAAGATGTAGAGATCCATGTCCAGGCACTTGTGGTTTAAATGCCAACTGTCAGGTTATCAATCATAATCCAGTATGCACTTGTACATCTGGATACACCGGTGATCCATTCTTTGGATGCGTTTTAGAACGTAAGATTTCAGTTTTGAAGTATTTAGTATTAGTGTTACAGTTTCTGGAGAATTTGGTGATATTTTGGATTACGTTTTCAAGCGGAGGGGAAACAACCTGGATTGGAACCAAGTGGAAATCCATGTATCCCATCACCCTGCGGACCGAATTCTCAGTGTCGCATGATAGATGGTTTCCCTGCCTGTTCTTGCCTACCGAATTACGTGGGCAGAGCGCCTAATTGTCGTCCAGAGTGTGTTATTAACGATGGATGTCCTGGAAATCTCGCTTGCCAAAACGAACAGTGCGTGGATCCTTGTCCAGGATCTTGCGGAGTGAACACTTATTGCAACGTTGTGAAGCATAATCCAGTTTGCATCTGCAATTCCGGGTTCACCGGGGATCCTTTCACGGAATGCATGCCTATATTAGAAGGTATTTGTATTATTCAATTAATTTACTTAATCATTCGAATGTTCAAATTTTCAAATTTTCAGAGGTGTTACTTTAGAAATTTCAAGTTTCCAAGTTTTTTAATATTCGTAATTATCCAAATATCTGAATTCTCAAATTATCAGAGGTGTTACTTTAGAAATTTCGAGTTTCCAAGTTTTTTAATATTCTTAATCATTCGAATATCTGAATTTTCAAATTTTCAGAGATTAAGTCAAATTTTAGAAATTTTGAACTTCTATATTTTTTAATGATCCTAATCATTCGAATATCTGAATTTTCGAATTTTCAGAACCCACTACAACCGAGCAGCCTCGAACGCCATGCAATCCATCGCCATGCGGAGCAAACGCGATCTGCAACGAGCGCAACGGAGTCGGATCTTGCACCTGTCTCGCCGAATACATCGGCGATCCATACACAGGCTGTCGTCCAGAATGCGTAACGAACACCGATTGCGATCGTAGCAAGGCCTGTCTGAACAACAAATGTGTGAATCCTTGCCCTGGTACCTGCGGCCAAGGAGCAACCTGTCGAGTAGTCAATCATGCTCCATCCTGCTCTTGTCTACCAGGCTTCACAGGTGATCCTTTCAACGCCTGCACCGGAATCGAAGTAACACCAGAACCGTTACCAGTGAATCCATGTGAACCATCACCTTGTGGACCAAACAGCAATTGTAGAGTGCACAATGGACACGCTGTGTGTCTTTGTCAACCAGGATTCGTCGGAGTACCACCAACCTGTCGTCCAGAGTGTATAGTCAGTTCAGAATGTCCTCAGACTAAAGCTTGCATCGATAACAAGTGCGCTGATCCTTGTCCAGGCTCTTGTGGACTGAATACGAAGTGTCTAACTGTGAACCATAATCCTATTTGCACCTGTACCACTGGTTACACCGGTAATCCATTGGTTCAATGTACAAGGTTCAACGTAACTCAACCACCGTTTAAGGACGTTGGAAATCCTTGTTCTCCTAATCCTTGTGGACCAAACTCTCAGTGTAGAGTGATCGGTTCTCAGCCTGCTTGCTCCTGTTTGTTAAACTTCGTTGGACGTCCACCAAATTGTAGACCAGAATGCGTTGACAACTCGGATTGTTTCCATTCCGCGGCTTGCGTGGATCAGAGATGTCAAAATCCTTGTCCTGGAGCTTGTGGAGAGATAGCCAGGTGTTCTGTTCAGAATCACGTGCCTATTTGCACCTGTCCTGAGGGATACGAGGGTGATGCTAGCGTTCGATGCGTCTTGGCTCCTCCTCCAAGTAAGTTTCTATCTTAATATCATCGTAAATCAATTTTTTAACATTGTGCAGGTAAGATATATTTAATTTCTTCAATGATTCTTTGCCTAGCAACGGATATAAGCGTGTCGAATCCATGTTCGCCAAATCCATGCGGTCCAAACGCCCAGTGTCGCGAGAGAAATGGCGCTGGAGCTTGTGCATGCCCATCAGATCTGATTGGCGATCCTTACGACAACGAGAAAGGATGTCACAGAGAGTGTGAATCAAACAACGACTGTGCATCACAGCTAGCTTGCGTTGGATTCAAGTGTTCAGATCCTTGTCCAAGCACTTGTGGTACATTGTCTATCTGTAAGGTGCAACAGCACGTTCCTGTGTGCACTTGTCCACCTGGATACACCGGAGATCCTTACTTCGCTTGTGAAATCAAAGAAATGACAAGTGAGTCTCCTATTATTTATTAAACGTAATTATAGAGTGTTTCAATAAGAGCGATGGAACTTTGAATCGAAATGAAACGAAAAGTACGAAAGATAATCTAGTATTCATTACTTTATTTTAAAGTACATTCGATGGCATTATACATAAAATACGATATCTTATAAATGACTACCATGATTGCGTTTGGGGGAGACCTCATGTTTCATACATTTAGGAGAAGTGTTTATAGTGTCAAATTTACTTTTCCAGGAGTGCCCCCGTTAGATCCATGCTCACCATCGCCTTGTGGACCTAACAGCAAGTGTCGCAAAGTGAATGGTCAGGCAGCCTGCACGTGTCTTCCAGAGTACAGAGGAATTCCACCAAATTGTAGACCAGAATGTGTAGTAAACGCCGAGTGTCCGGCTCATTTGGCTTGTCTGAACAAGAAATGCGCCGATCCTTGTCCAAACACTTGCGGATTGAGGGCTCAGTGTACTACCAAGAATCACAATCCTATCTGTACTTGTCCTGTTGGATTCACCGGAGATCCTTTCACTCAGTGTTCTCCTGTTGGTAAGAACAACTCTGTCTACCTTTATAATACTGATTAATTTCAAGTGGTATATCAAAATACATTTAATAATACATTTATTCGACAGTTCTTGACGTTCCTTCGACAACTGAACGACCACCATCTTGCACACCATCACCCTGCGGCCCGAATTCTCTCTGTCAAATTATTTCCGGAAACCCAGCTTGCTCCTGTCTACCAAATTACATCGGTGTTCCTCCAGAGTGTAGGCCAGAGTGTATTCTGAGCTCAGAATGCAAGAGTCATCTAGCTTGTGTGAACCAGAAGTGTCAGGATCCTTGTCCAGGCTCGTGTGGTGTCAATGCTCAGTGCCACGTATTGAATCACATACCTGTTTGCACTTGTATGGAAGGATTCACCGGAGATCCTTTCACTCAGTGCATCGTGATTCCACCAAGTAAGAAGAACACTTGATTTTTGTATTAAACAATCGACGCACAATTTTCGATCCTTTTTATCATTCAATAATAAATTTTGTTTCAGCTACTTTGCCACCTGTGAGCGATCCATGTAATCCATCTCCTTGTGGATCGAACGCAATTTGCAGAAACGGTGACTGCGAGTGTCTGCCTGAGTATCTTGGCAATCCTTACGAAGCGTGTCGACCAGAGTGTATTCTCAATTCGGAGTGTGCTCGTGATAAAACTTGCTTGAGAAACAAGTGTAAGGATCCTTGTCCTGGAACGTGCGGACAAAATGCAGTATGCGACGTCGTGAATCACATCCCTGTCTGCTCTTGTCTGCCTGGTTACGTTGGCGATCCATTCGTCAGCTGTCGCATTCAGCCACAAAGTAAGTGTCTTCAGAGACTAGATTGTTTATGTATAAAAATTGTTCAATTTATCAAAATAATTCTCCTTTGGTGTTAATTGTAGTTGTGTTATTTTTCAGACAGAGTGTTTTGTAATTATTTATAAATTGTAAAATGTGTTTCAGTTCCTCAAGCTTCAAGGGATCCATGCTCTCCTGTTTCACCCTGTGGGCCAAATAGCCAGTGTCGTAACATCGAGGACCATGCAGTGTGCTCCTGTCTTCAAGGATACCTCGGTTCTCCACCATCCTGCAGACCAGAGTGTGTGGTCAGCTCAGAGTGTCCTCCGACTCGTGCTTGCGTGAACAAGAAGTGTACGGATCCTTGCTTAGGTTCTTGCGGTCTGAATGCTAGGTGTGAGGTGATCAATCATTCGCCAATTTGCAGTTGTCTACCTGGACAGACCGGAGATCCGTTCAAGAGCTGCTACGACATTTCAGGTAAGAGATTTCTTTATAGGTTTTAGAAATATTGCTCTTTAGGATTGTTGGTAATTGATAATTTTAATAATTATGCATCTACAGTTCCACCAGATGTCAAGGACACGGGAGATCCTTGCATCCCTTCACCCTGTGGACCAAACGCTCAGTGTCAGAACGTCAATGGCTATCCATCTTGCTCTTGTCTACCTTCTTACATTGGAACTCCACCATCTTGTCGTCCAGAGTGTCTGATCAATCCTGATTGTCCGTCAGACAAGGCTTGCATAAATTCAAAGTGCACGGATCCTTGTCCAGGTTCTTGTGCCGAGAATGCGAGGTGTCTGGTTGTTAATCATGCGGTCACTTGCTCTTGTTCATCTGGTTACACAGGAAATCCATTCGTCCAGTGTTTCGTCTTAGAAGGTAGGTCTATACAATACCTATTAACCCTCTCCTTTCAGACCTATGAGAAAGAGGTCTCATTTATATTTATTAATAAGAAGCTTTCCGCTTAAATATTGATAAAAGGAAAGTGAACGCATCCAGGGTGCATAAAAACATACAATATTTATTCACTTTTATTACAATGAACATACAAAGTAGATATTCCGAAGGTTAATCAATCATTTAACTGAATCATTATTTTTTTTAAATTACAGAAGAGGCCATCAATCCATGTGAACCTTCGCCATGCGGTTCAAACGCTATCTGTCAACAACGTGACAACGTTGGTGCTTGCATTTGCATCGACGATTACCATGGAAATCCTTACGAAGGCTGCCAACCAGAGTGCATTCTCAGTTCAGATTGTCCAACGAACAAAGCATGCGTTCGCAACAAGTGCGAAGATCCTTGTCCAGGAATCTGTGGCATCCAAGCTCAATGCTCTGTCATCAATCATATTCCAACATGCACTTGTCAACCTGGCTACGTTGGAGATCCCTTCAGCATTTGTACTATGCCAATCAGTCCGATAACAGAGCCCAGTGTGATTGATCCTTGCAATCCATCTCCTTGTGGACCTAACAGTCTGTGCAGAGCAGTGAAGGAACAAGCTGTGTGCACCTGTCAGGAGTCTTTCGTTGGCTCACCACCAAACTGCAAGCCTGAGTGTGTCGTTAATTCCGAGTGTCCACAGAATAGAGCCTGTTACAAATATAAATGCACCGATCCTTGTCCTGGAACTTGCGGAGTTGGAGGAAATTGCAGAGTGATCAATCATAATCCATTGTGCAGCTGTCCTCAGGGTACCACTGGAGATCCTTTCTCCAGGTGTTATCCTCAGACAAGTGAGTAGAGAATCTTCGATAATTATTTTCTATGCTTAAACAGAAAGGACAAGGATAATTAATTTTGATGTTTCTTTAGTCACACCATTGCCACCGGTGGGTGATCCGTGCACACCAAGTCCATGTGGCCTTTATGCAGAGTGCAGAGCAATCGGTGATCAAGCTGCTTGCTCATGTTTGAAGAACTACATAGGACTTCCGCCTAATTGTCGACCGGAGTGTGTTGTGAACACAGATTGTCCATCGAATCAAGCTTGCATCTCGGAGAAATGCAGAGATCCCTGTGTTGGATCCTGTGGACAGAATGCTGACTGCAGGGTGCAGAATCATATTCCTGTTTGTCTGTGTCAAACAGGATACACCGGTGATCCTTTCACACTGTGCTCACAGATAATAGGTATTTATAAAATTTCATTCTTCGTGTATAAATTCGTCAGAAGTTCGAGGATGATCGTTTAAATTGGTTCTTTTACAGAACAACCGAAGACACCTGAAGATCTATGCAATCCATCTCCCTGTGGACCGAACGCAGAGTGCAACGAAGGAATTTGCAGCTGTTTGCCGAACTATTTCGGCGATCCTTATTCATACTGTCGCCCAGAGTGCACCATGAACTCAGATTGTTCTCGCGTGAAGGCTTGCGTGAATCAATACTGTGTGGATCCTTGTGTAGGCACTTGTGGAACGAGTGCAAGGTGCGATGTAGTTAATCACATTCCCATGTGCAGTTGTCCTGCTGGTACTACTGGGGATCCATTCACGTTGTGCAGACCACACGTGATCGAGGGTAAAGAATTTTTCACATTTTTCAAAGTATCTTGTTTTAATTCACTCGTTAATGTGTCACATTTTGACAGAGCCAAGAAAACAACCGTGCACACCATCACCATGTGGAGCAAACAGTGTCTGCAAAGTGGTCAATGATCACGCAGTCTGTTCTTGTCAAGCTGGATTAATTGGCAGTCCACCTGCTTGCAGACCAGAGTGTGTAGTGAGTGCAGAGTGTCCTCTAACTCAAGCATGTCTTAACAACAAGTGTCAGGATCCTTGTCCAGGCACTTGTGGCCAGAATTCTAAGTGTCAAGTGGTCAACCACAATCCTATATGCAGCTGTCATGATGGTCACACTGGAGATCCGTTCACCAGGTGTTTCCCCATGCCCAGTAAGTGTTTTGAGTGCCCTTTATTTCTTAAATCATGATGATTCACAGTTGAGACCCTATTACACTTGAGGACTGTTAGTCACATGCTAGTCCCATCGCTTACGTGTATTTCTTCTAACACGTTTGCTGCTATCGACGCAGCATATGTGTCCCAAAAGCTTCTGTCAAGAGTGCTATTGATTGTTGGCAATAATTTCATAAATTTCTTTATTGCAGAGAAACCACCGGTGCCAACGAACCCGTGCCAACCATCACCATGTGGACCCAACGCAGAGTGTCAAGTGCGCGGTGACAGTCCAGCTTGTTCGTGCATTGAGAATTACATCGGTGTTCCGCCGAATTGTAGACCCGAGTGTACGATCAATCCTGAGTGTCCACCGCATTTAGCGTGTATGCAACAAAAGTGTCGCGATCCTTGTGTCGGTTTGTGCGGTCTAAACGGTCAGTGTTCAGTGGTGAATCATCACGCAGTGTGTTCTTGTGCGGAAGGTTACACCGGAAATCCGTTCAGCGTGTGTGAGCCAATCGCCAAGGGTGAGTCGATGAGAAAAAAAGAAAATGAAAATTTTACTATTTATCTTTCTCTATTTTCATTGCGAATTTCGCCGTTTGCACGCGGGCGAACTGCAGGTAAGTGCTTTGTTCACCACTTTTCGTTAACATTTTCATCGCGTTCACTAACAAAACCATTCATTGTTTAATCGATGAAACGTAAAACGAGAGGCCCTAACGAGGCCTCGAGAACCATCATTCTGCACACTCATTGTTGTATTTGAGAAACGATAATTTACCCCAGCGATTAAAGCACGCCTTCGATATGCAAATTTATCGAGGCAGTAACCATGAATGAAATAACATAACGAAATAATGGTAGGAGAACGAATGGTGGCGGGGCCTATGGAGTATAGGCTCTAATTGCACTCACCCTTGAATTACACCCGATAACCCGTACACCCCATTGAATAGGAAGAATTATTGCACGCATTTAAATCCCAGATCCAAGCATATTGCTTTGAGAATGATACCTAGAAGTGCACCCTGAATTTAGTGTCCTGAAAATGTCGTTGTACCCTTGGTCCCATGAATGAAACATGGTCCCATGAATTAACCCCTGAAAGACCCGGAAGACACGCTTATTTAAAAGTACCCTAATCGAAGATTAATCCCCTAACGATGATTACACACGAATGCTGAGGTTGCTCCTGAAGACACGCTTATTAAACCGTACAACACCCATAATGAGAATTAATCCCCTGAAGAATATTTACAACCCCTCTAAACCCCATCAATGCTGAAACTGATCCTTGAGAAGACACGCTTATTAAAATGTACCCACGATAAAAGGATTAACCCCTTCGACGAAGATGAAACGCTAATACAATTATATATAGAAAATATCGTACCCTAAGACACGCATCTCACGAACACCATAACATCGAAATGCTACAGCGAGAAACAATTCATACAATCGTGCGGTCGAATTTTTGCTGCTGACGAATCATCACCACGCAAGCTGTCATTGCTTGCTTCCGCTTGTCCCACACTCGTTCGTGAAACAACTACGAAGCCAATTATCACGCCAATATTATCATGCACAAGCTTTGACCGATCATCGAGTTGCTTGATTCATTAAGCATAAGAAAATGTGAAAAAAACAATGATTCTCTTCCCGAGCAGATACACCCATAGATGTTAGGCAACCATGCGAGCCTTCCCCATGCGGTACCAATGCTCTCTGTCGTGAGAATAATGGCGTTGGTTCCTGTTCCTGTCTACCAGACTACATAGGTGACCCGTACGAAGGATGCAGACCCGAATGTACCCAAAATTCCGATTGCTCCAAGACGATGGCCTGTGTGAGCCTCAAGTGCAGAGATCCCTGTCCAGGAACCTGTGGAGTTCAAGCCCGTTGCGAAACGATCAATCATGTTCCAACCTGTTCTTGTAACACTGGCTACACTGGCAATCCATTCACATACTGTTCTCTGATCACTTTCACCCGTAAGCCTTCATTTTCTACCATGCTTTAGATACCACGAAGTGCCTGATTAGAAGATACATGTATCTTAGATCGATAGTTCTGTTTGCACATGTAGTTGAGCAAGCACAAAACTGTTTCATTTATTTAGGCTGTTTAATACGATTTTCCCATCCCCCTACAGCTACCCCCATAGAGTCAGACCCATGTAGCCTCTCCCCATGTGGACCGAACAGTCAGTGTAGAAGTATCAATGACCATGCTGTGTGCACCTGTTTGGCGAACTTCATTGGAACCCCACCGAACTGTCGACCAGAATGTGTGGTGAACAGCGAGTGCTCAAGAGAACTCGCTTGTATTAACCAGAAGTGCACGACACCATGTGTGAATTCGTGCGGTATCAACACACAGTGTAAAGTGATCAACCACAGCCCTATTTGCATCTGCAATATTGGATACACCGGTGACCCATTCACCAAATGCTTCCCTGCTCTACGTAAGAACGTTTCTGGTGATATTCGCTTGATCATCGATCATTCACCATTCTCTAATCATCAGTTACACTTCGAGTTAGACTCAAACAATCCTCGCGTTGCAGTTAAAATATGATTTCAGAAGTAGGATTATCTTTTTCTTCTCAAGGTCCTTCTTTTTCCGAGATTTCAAAGTCATCTGCATTTTTCTTTCGCTCTGTGAAACCTGATTTTTTCTATATTAGTTGACTTGAGCGACTATGGAATGATCTTGAACTTGAGAAAAATTACAGTTCACTTATAGAATACCAAATTTCCTGTTAGCTAGCTAGGCTAAGTTAATTTGTCAAACTTTCCTACTTCAAATCACCCTCATAAATTCACACCATCCGCTTCGAAGTTCACCAAGCGTAATATAACAAAATAAATTCTAGAATCGCCCCAGAATGACTACTCTCTAGTCCCCAAAGACCCATGCGTACCATCCCCATGTGGTATGTACGCGGAGTGCAGGAACATCGGGGGTACAGCTTCCTGTTCCTGTCTACCAAGATACACAGGATCCCCTCCAACCTGCAGGCCAGAGTGTCGCGTGAATTCAGACTGTCCCAGGAACTTAGCATGCACCAACGAGAAGTGCAGAGATCCTTGTGAAGGATCCTGCGGCATTACGTCTTTGTGCACGGTTTACAATCACGTTCCAGTGTGCACTTGTCCCGAAGGATATACCGGTGATCCCTTCAGCAACTGTTACCCTGCCCCAAGACCAAGTAAGGAACCTCGAAAGATCGAAAATGAAAGCAGAAGAACTCGGAAATGATCAGAGACACAATTATTCGTTTCACAGCTGAGCCAACTATCACTGATCCCTGTGCATCGTCGCCTTGTGGTCCAAATGCACGTTGCGACAATGGAATTTGCTCGTGTCTACCTGAGTATCAGGGTGATCCGTATTTAGGTTGTCGACCAGAGTGTGTGTTGAACACTGACTGTCCACAGAATAGAGCTTGCATCAGGAACAAATGCACTGATCCTTGCCCTGGTACCTGCGGCAGAAATGCACTTTGCAATGTTATGAACCATGTGCCTATGTGCAGTTGCCCTAATGGAATGGTTGGAAATGCGTTTGTTCAGTGCAATGTTCTTCAAGGTACAACCTGAACCTTTCCTTTTCGAACAGATAATTGGGTCAGTGCAAAAGTTCGTACCCAATTTGGTTCATTAGTCAATTGTAGAATCTTCTGGATGATTCTGTCGGCATTAAGCTTCTCTGCAACTTTTTCAACTCAAATTCGAGAATTATTTTCATCGTTGTTTATACAAGAAGCTCGGCCAGAGCGTGGCTCGTGGTTTAATTGAAAATCACCATGTCTAAATTTTGAAAATCACTTTTTTTATTGTATGAAGAGTTACTGCACTGTCCTAAATGTTTTTTTTACAGTAATTTGCACATGCAACAACAAGTGTTACTTGTAAAGAGATAATTTAGTGACATGAACTTTTGCACTGACCCAATACGCAAAATTTTTCAAAGAAGTAGTAACGAATCCTTGGAATTGTGCGACTATCACAGATACCGTTAAGAGGAACCCTTGTTCACCGTCACCATGTGGACCAAACAGTGTCTGTCGAGAGATCAATGAACAACCAGTTTGCTCCTGCGTAACAGGATACTTAGGTGCTCCACCTGCCTGTAGACCAGAGTGTACCGTTAGCTCTGATTGTTCCTTGACAGAGGCCTGTAGCAATCAGAAGTGCATAAATCCCTGTCCTGGTACCTGTGGATTCAGAGCTATCTGTAACGTTGTGAATCATAATCCTATTTGCAGCTGTTTGCCTGAACACACTGGTGATCCATTTGTTCAGTGCATTCCAAGACGTAAGATCTGTTCCTTCAAAACTGGACTTCTTAACCCTTTGCTGTACTTTGACGTGTCTGACTCGTGGAATCAAATGCAGACCAAACATGAACATCAGGAGTTTGTTTCGTGTAATTAATATCGGATCAATTATGAATGTGACATGATTAAGACTTAGCGAGACGTGAAATGTTACTTTCTTCTGTTTTTGTGAGCATCTTTTCCGATCATTTCGGCTCGTATTGCAAGCATTCTCGTGCATAGCACTTTAGCTCAAGTTAGCAAGCGTAGCTTAGCGATTTCGTTGAGATAATTGATACAGCAAGGGGTTAACACAGTTACTATTGAAGAAGGGAGATAATCGACGGTGTATTTTTAGCACCAGAGCCTGTAATACCAGAGAACCCATGCGAACCATCTCCCTGTGGACCGAATGCACAATGCAGAGTCGTGAATGACGCACCTTCTTGTTCCTGTTCGCCAGAATTCATAGGAATCCCTCCTAATTGTAGACCAGAGTGTATCAGTAACGGTGAATGTGCTTCACATTTGGCTTGCATCAGCCAAAAGTGCAGGGATCCTTGTCCAGGATCCTGTGGAGCTAATGCAGAGTGTCGCGTGGTCAGTCATACGCCTATGTGTGTCTGTCCTGGTGATTTCACCGGTGATCCTTTCACTCAGTGTACTCCCAGACCACGTAAGAATCGAGAAATATTTTTACAATCGATACCGAAGATTCTCATCCTTCGGTTTGATAATTTTTCTAACTGCAATCGAATCTTCTAGCTGTCCCCGTCAATCTTTCTCCCTGTTCTCCATCGCCGTGTGGCTTCAACGCGATTTGCAAAGAGCAAAATGGCGTCGGTTCGTGTTCCTGCTTACCTGATTATATTGGAAACCCTTACGAAGGGTGTCGACCTGAATGTGTCGTTGACACAGACTGTACATCCACACTAAGCTGCATCCGTTCCAAATGCCAGGATCCATGTCCAGGTACATGTGGTACCAACGCAGAATGTAAAGTCATTAATCATCGTCCTGCTTGCACTTGTATCCAAGGCTACAGTGGAAATCCCTTCCAATACTGCACCTTGATCCGTCAAATAGGTACGAATCTTTGAATTTTTCGACAGTTTTCGTCACTTAGACACCTGATTCTAAGTGAAAGAAGCTTTCTCGAAGAAGACAAGTTACTGACGAGATTAAACTATCGTAGAAGACGAAACTAAATACAAGGATCCGTGCAATCCATCCCCTTGCGGACCGAACAGCCAATGCCGAGTGATGAATGGCCAAGGAGTTTGCTCCTGTTTGGCAGAATACACAGGCACTCCTCCAATGTGTCGTCCAGAGTGTGTCCTAAATTCAGAATGTCCTGCAGATCGCGCTTGTGTCAATCAAAAGTGTATGAATCCATGTCCTGCATCCTGTGGCACGTTCGCCACTTGTGTGGTCAGGAATCATAGTCCAATTTGCGCCTGCAGACAATCGTACACTGGAGATCCTTTCACTAGATGCTTCCCTATTCAACGTAAGACAGCTTGGAGACAGCTTAACTCTTTGACAACGAAAAGCACAATAAAGTTTTCTTATCATAACACAATTTACTGTTTTTTAACATAGTAATTAAATAGCTAATAAAATAGCTGAGTATTGGCAATTGTTTGAATGTTCGCACATTTTTATTAATACCGTTCAGTCTCAATTTTCTCTGTTCTCGTAAAATCGCATCGTGAATTGAATCGCACAAACTTATTTCTTTACTGCATACGCAAGTGTTTATTCATTTAAATTTGCAATCAGTTTTATAATTTTATTCATTCGTTAGTTTTTTAAATAATACGATGTACGTTTGATCAGAAGAAAAAAGAATGAGTAAATATGATAAATAGTAATAGCAGCCAGTTACGGCTAGTGACATGCCGCAGTCAAAGAGTTAAAGTAGTTTAAATTGTTCGAAGTTGGACAAATTCCTCATTGAGCTATTGTTCTTTTAGAAGCTTTACCACCGACAGCAGTAGAATCTTCACAGCCCTGTTTACCCTCTCCTTGTGGTCCGAATTCCGAATGTCGTGTGATAAACGGTGGTCCATCCTGTCAGTGTCTAGCCACGTACACCGGAAGTCCTCCGAATTGCAGACCAGAGTGTACAATCAACTCTGACTGCGCTAGTAACAGAGCTTGCATCAGGCAGAAGTGTGTAGACCCTTGTCCAGGATCCTGCGGAGTTGGAACTCAGTGTACAGTGATCAATCATGTGCCAATGTGCACCTGTGTTGAAGGATACACTGGTGATCCTTTCAGTAATTGTTATCCAACACCACCACAGTGTAAGATCTCGATCTTTCTTCGTCTGTTCAGATATCGGTTAGACAAGTTTCTCATCGTCCACGAATTTTGTAGTAACACCTCCAGAATCAGACCCATGCAATCCATCGCCCTGTGGACCAAACGCTCAATGCAACTCCGGAGTGTGCACATGTTTAGCAGACTATCAGGGAGATCCTTACACTAGTTGTCGTCCAGAATGTGTGCTCAACAACGATTGCCCTCAGAACAGAGCTTGCGTGCGAAACAAGTGCATAGATCCTTGTCCAGGAACCTGTGGAAGAAACGCTGTTTGCAATGTCCTGAATCATGTTCCTATGTGCAGCTGTCCTAACGGAATGGCTGGCAATGCCTTCATTTCCTGTGATAAAGTAGAAGGTAAAGAGTACCAGAATTAGTGTTTCTTTCCTTTAGACAAGTTTGATCAAAATTTATATTGTCCTTAAATTTAGAACCAGTTCAGGTGAACCCTTGCAATCCATCACCCTGTGGACCGAATAGTCAGTGTAGAGCAATAAATGGCCAAGGAGTTTGCTCCTGCGTGCCAGGATATCTTGGTAGTCCACCAATGTGTAGACCAGAGTGTGTGGTCAGTTCAGATTGTCCGAGGAATCAGGCTTGCAACAACCAGAAGTGCATCGATCCCTGTTCAGGCACCTGTGGCTTGAAGGCGCTGTGCCAGGTTGTCAATCACAATCCTGTCTGTAGCTGTCCTTCCGGTTTCACAGGGGATCCATTCACTAGATGTGAATTCATCCGTAAGAACCTCTCTTTCCATCATCTTCCTCGAAGAATTAATAGTCCGAAAGCATGGAGTGTCTTACTTTTCCTTTTAAATTCGTAGCTGTGAGTGCTCCGCAAGAAGATACATGCGCTTCTTGCCAATGCGGCCCAAATTCCGTGTTCCAAACGGTCAACGACAAACCATCCTGTGCCTGTCTGGCCGATTTCATCGGCTCTCCGCCGAATTGTCGGCCAGAATGCGTGAGCAACAGCGAGTGTTCGAGCAGTTTGGCCTGTATCAATAGAAAATGCAGAGATCCCTGTCCAGGCTCGTGTGGTTCGAACGCGGAGTGCCGTGTAGTCAGCCATACACCGATGTGCGCCTGTCTGAGCGGTTACACCGGTGATCCATTCACCCAATGCACCCAGAAACGACGTAAGAAGAAGAACCAAGTACTCTACAGATATTAAGAGTTCCAAATAAGCAGCATTTTCGATGATCGAATACTTTACAACACGTTACAATGACACACAGACATGAAAACAGAGTAATTCTTTAACCCCAGGGTTAATATAGTCTAGAAAATGGTTAACCTTGCCGTAAATTTAGCGAATTTGGTAGTTTTGAAATTAACATTTTGGGGATTTAACATTTTATTAAGGATGAGGAATATTAAACGATTCCTATGGACCAATTTTTATAGCCGAGTACGAACTGATACCGCTGACCCCGTGCACCCCATCGCCCTGCGGTCCAAACGCCATTTGCAAAGAGCAAAATGGCGCAGGTTCTTGCACCTGCGCCCCGGATTACATAGGGAACCCGTACGAAGGATGTCGACCCGAGTGCACGGTGAATTCCGACTGTCCCTCAAATCTAGCCTGCATCAGGTCCAAGTGTCAGAACCCATGTCCAGGTACTTGCGGCCAGAATGCAGATTGCGCGGTGATTAATCACCTGCCAAGCTGCACTTGCCTGGCTGGTTTCACGGGAGATCCATTCGTGAACTGTCACGTCCAGCCAACGATTACTCGTAAGTCTGTAATGGTCACTCATTATCGTCAGTCGCTATACACATCATTCGATAACGTTCGGCAAGTGAACAGAAAAGAGATAACGTTAGAGATGCTTCCTCATAACATCATTCGAATCGTTGCTTTATAATACGCCAAACAGGCGACGTTCATCTGCCATTAACCACATTAATATATTGAAAGAAACATAATGGCATTCATAGTGGGTTGAAGTTTCTATAAACCGGTGGTAATTAGAGATTTAAGGGGCTGGTTTTGAATCAATCGTTCACAACTTACAGCCGTCCTAGAAGGAAATCCCTGTAGACCCTCGCCATGTGGACCAAACAGCATTTGTCGCGTGAACAATGGTCAGGCTGTGTGTTCTTGCCTACCTGATTACGTCGGCAGTCCACCTGGATGTCGACCAGAGTGCGTAGTCAGCTCAGAATGCCCCTTGAACAGAGCTTGCGTTGCTCAGAAGTGTACCGAGCCCTGTGCAGGTCGTTGCGGTACCAATGCCGATTGTAGAGTGGTAAACCATAGTCCGATATGTGCCTGCAAGCTGGACTTCACTGGAGATCCGTTCACCCGATGCTTCCCGGCGCCAAGTAAGAGGATTTCGGTTGATACCTTGGACGATGGATCGTTCATAGGACCAATTCTCGTATTAACGAAGTGTTTTGTGCATAGGATAACTCTAAAACTGGAAACAGTTGCTCTTCTTTATAGATGAGAACTAAAAAATTCATCTTAAAGAAAAGAACAGTTTCGTATTTCATAGTTATCCTATTTTGGGTTGTTAGAGGATCGATTCTGCTTGATTAATCAATTTCCCCTTTCCTTTATTAAAATCACTCCAAATTAATCGCACAAGTAGAGGTCTAATTACCTAACTGAAACTAAGGAGGAAGTGACTACTAAAACCAAGAGGTAGAAATATCAGAGAAATTCTTTTCAGAACCACTAGCAACCCCAGTTGAGAATCCCTGTGTACCATCACCTTGCGGACCCAACTCAGAGTGCCGAGATATCGGAGGCTCTCCATCTTGTTCCTGTTTGCCAAACTATATGGGTAGCCCACCGAACTGTAGGCCGGAGTGTACCATAAATCCTGACTGTCCAAGCAACAGAGCTTGCATGAACGAAAAGTGCAGAGACCCGTGTCCCGGTTCGTGTGGATTTGGCGCCATTTGCAACGTGATCCATCATACTCCTGCGTGCTCTTGCCCCGAGGGTTTCACGGGAGATCCATTCACTAGTTGCCAGCCTGTACCATCTCAACGTAAGACCTTTCTTTCAGAATTAATTTGTTGATTGCTTCGAAGCTCGTTGGAATATCAGATGATTATCTAGGATATTCTGATCACTTCACAGCGCTAGATATCCCCGTGCAAGATCTCTGCAATCCTTCACCCTGCGGTCCCAACGCTGAATGCGACAATGGAGTCTGTAGTTGTCTTCCAGAGTACAGTGGAAACCCATACGAGCTTTGCAAACCAGAATGTGTCCTGAATAACGACTGTTCCCAGAACAGAGCTTGTGTTCGTAACAAATGCATAGATCCTTGTGTCGGCACATGTGGTCAGAACGCCATTTGCAACGTTTACAACCATGTTCCCATGTGCAGTTGTCCTGCAGGAATGTCCGGAAACGCGTTTGTACTTTGCAGCATCCTAAGAGGTGTATATTCTTTTTCCTCGTTTTATCATATCGTTGCGTACAGGTAGCTGTACCAAATTGTACAATTTGACGAATTCTCTTCAGAACCAGTTGGACCAACAGATCCTTGCAGACCTTCCCCATGTGGTCCCAATAGCCAGTGTCGTGTGGTGAACGAGCAAGCGGTGTGCTCTTGCGTTCAAGGATATTTAGGAATTCCACCATCTTGTAGGCCTGAGTGCGTGGTCAGTTCAGACTGTTCACGTAATCTGGCTTGCAGTAATCAAAAATGCATCGATCCTTGTTTGGGCACTTGCGGTCTGAGGACCCAGTGTCAAGTAGTCAATCATAATCCAATTTGCAGTTGCATTCCTAGACATTCTGGAGATCCTTTCACCAGATGTGATCCCATAAGTAAGGAATAACTTCGATTATTCATCTAGTATCATTACTCGGAGTTCGTTCATTCAATTACGATTCATATCTCAGTGGAAACAGCAGTTGTACCCGTGAATCCCTGTCAACCATCTCCTTGTGGACCAAACGCACTGTGTCGCGTGGTGAACGACGCACCATCTTGCTCCTGTTCAGCAGAATTCATCGGAACACCACCTAACTGTAGACCAGAGTGTGTTAGTAACAGCGAATGTGCTTCACATTTGGCTTGCATGAACCAGAAATGCCGAGATCCCTGTCCCGGTGCTTGTGGATCGAACACAGAGTGTCGTGTTGTCAGTCACACACCTATGTGTGTCTGCGTAAGCGGATACACCGGAGATCCATTCACTCAGTGCATTATGCAGCAACGTAAGACAGCTACCTATCATTAAGAAATGAAATTTCCCGATGTTGGAGTTGCTAACAGCTCTATTATTATAGCAACGATAGTTGAGAACGTGTCACCCTGTACACCGTCACCCTGCGGAGCGAACGCAGTGTGCAAGGAGCAAAACGGAGCAGGTTCTTGCACCTGTTTGCAGGATTATATCGGGAATCCCTACGAAGGATGTCGTCCAGAGTGTACAGTGAACTCTGACTGTGTGTCAAACATGGCTTGCATACGTTCCAAGTGTCAGGATCCTTGTCCAGGGACTTGTGGACAAAACGCAGTCTGTCAAGTGATCAATCATTCTCCAGCGTGCTCTTGCATCCCCAGTTCCACCGGTGATCCTTTCAGATACTGCAATCCCATCTTGCAATACGGTAATAATCGTACGAAGATTTGTTCCATGATCAGAATATCATAGTTCTTCCATCGTTAACTGAACCTGTTCTGAAATTCTTCTGAAATTAGAATCAACCCTAAGACAACCCTGCAATCCATCCCCTTGCGGACCAAACAGTCACTGTCGCGTGGTAAACGACCAGCCAGTCTGCACATGCCTCCCAGAATACATCGGAAGTCCCCCAGGATGTCGCCCAGAGTGTGTGATGAGTTCAGAGTGTCCATCGAACAGAGCTTGCGTGAACAACAAGTGTGTGAACCCCTGTCCTCAGCCTTGTGGTTCGAACACCAACTGTATGACTCTGAACCATAGCCCGATTTGCAGTTGCAAGCAAGGTTTTACAGGGGATCCTTTCAGTAGATGCTTCCCTGTACCAAGTAAGATGATCTACATTCAGTTGCTGCGTCCAGAAGTGTCTCAGTTTCTCACGAGAAGATTTTTTCAGAACCTGCACCTGGCCCAGTTGTTCAGAACCCCTGTGTACCATCGCCATGTGGACCGTATGCGGAATGTCGCGATATCGGTGGTGCACCGTCTTGTTCTTGCTTAAATTCCTACATCGGTAGCCCTCCGAACTGTAGACCTGAGTGTTCAATTAACTCAGACTGTCCAAGCAATCAGGCTTGCATAAACGAGAAGTGTAGAGATCCTTGTCCAGGCTCCTGCGGATTGTCAGCGATCTGTAACGTGATAAGTCACACGCCATCTTGTATTTGCCCGGAAGGTTTCACGGGAGATCCTTTCACGAACTGTTACCTCAGACGTAAGCAATCTTTTCTGACGTTTAATTAAATTTTCCAGTCTCTTCTAAGTAGATTTAGCAGATGAAGTAGGTATATATACTCCTTGAGACGAGTTCTTCTCCCTCTATTTAGCGAAAGACGAGCCAGTTATCCCAGCAGACCCTTGCAATCCCTCTCCCTGCGGTTCAAACGCAATTTGCACCGAAGGTAGCTGCACCTGCCTCCAAGATTACCAAGGAGATCCCTACACCGGTTGTCGCCCAGAATGCGTTCTCAACAACGACTGTCCGCTATCCCAAGCCTGCATTCGCAACAAATGCGTGGATCCGTGTCCCGGAACCTGCGGAGAGAACGCTCAGTGCAACGTGTACAATCACATTCCTATGTGCAGCTGTCTGCCTGGAATGACCGGAAACGCCTTCGTTTCCTGTCGTCCAAGCAGAGGTACGTGTAAATCCTACCTAACTACACACCATAGAACTCAACTGGAAGAATTTTTACACTGTACCATCAACTAAAAAAAAATTCTAGGCCCTGAAGATCCCTGTAATCCTTCTCCATGCGGCTCGAACAGCGTTTGCCGCGTGGTAAACGAGCAAGCAGTGTGCTCTTGCGTAGCTAACTTCATTGGAACACCACCATCCTGTCGACCTGAGTGTACAGTGAGCTCGGATTGCCCGAAGAACCAAGCTTGCAGCAATCAGCGTTGCATGAATCCCTGTGCAGGCACCTGTGGTGTCAGGTCTCAGTGTCAAGTGATCAATCACAATCCTATATGCAGCTGTCCAGCCGGCTTCACTGGAGATCCATTCGTTCGCTGCGAGCCTAAACGTGAGACTAATTCATCAGACAACCGCTTCTAAGTTCGTTTTCATTAAACGACTCGCTTAATGGGAAGTTACTCGTCTTCGTTTCAGTGGAGGAGCCACAAACGTCTATTAATCCCTGTCAACCATCACCTTGCGGAGCAAACGCAGTTTGCCAGGTGATCAACGATTCACCTTCTTGCTCCTGTATGCCTGAATTCGTTGGAACACCGCCTAATTGTAGACCTGAATGCATCAGCAACAGCGAATGCGCTGCTAATTTAGCCTGCGTAAGGAATAAGTGTATAGATCCTTGTCCTGGATCTTGTGGGACCAACGCAGAGTGTCGTGTGGTCAGTCACACGGCTATGTGTGTGTGTCTTATTGGATACGAGGGTGATCCGTTCACCCAGTGTATTTTGAGACAAAGTAAGAGATCTTATGAACCTTTCGAAAGAAGAGCAACATTTTCCCGTTGAGTAGAATCACTTATTTCTTTCCCAATTTTAGCGCAAATGCAACCAATCTCTTCGAGTCCTTGCACACCGTCACCTTGTGGTTCAAATGCAGTTTGCAAAGAGCAGAACGGTGTTGGTTCCTGTACCTGTTTACCAGACTACTTAGGCAATCCCTACGAAGGCTGTCGACCAGAGTGTATTATAAATTCTGACTGTCCATCCACTCGAGCTTGCATTCGTTCCAAGTGTCAGGATCCTTGTCCTGGTGCTTGTGGCACTAACGCTGAGTGCCAGGTTGTGAACCATTTGCCAAATTGTAACTGTTTCTCTGGGTACACTGGTCAGCCTTATCAGTTCTGCCAGCCTATCATGGTGCAACCTGGTAAATAAATTCTCCATTTTCTCTTCTAGCGTTGTTTCAGATAAATTTATATTCTGATAAAAAAATTCATGTTCCCTAATCTCCTGGAAATAGTTGAAGATAGAGGAGACCCATGTTCCCCGTCACCCTGTGGACCGAATAGTAGATGCCAGGTCATTAATGACCAAGCAGTTTGCTCCTGTCTGCCAGAATTCGCTGGTACCCCTCCAGGATGTCGACCAGAGTGTGTAGTGAGCTCAGAATGTCCTTCGAATCTAGCCTGTGTTAATCAGAAGTGCAGGAATCCCTGTCCTGGGCCATGTGGCATCGGCGCAGAGTGCAACGTCATTCATCATAGCCCTATCTGTGCCTGTAGACAAAGATACACCGGTGATCCGTTCACTCGTTGTTTCCCAATGCCAGGTGAGAATATTCTCCTAAGTTTTGCAAGTTGAACCGGATGTCCAGGACTTCTGTGACACCTGGACGATCGTTTCTAGAGTCTCCAACAGCTATGGTGCCGTTTAATCCCTGCGTACCTTCACCCTGCGGTCCAAACGCAGAGTGTCGCGATGCAAACGGTATTCCATCCTGCTCCTGTCAATCGAACTACATAGGAAGTCCACCAAACTGTCGACCAGAGTGCACGGTAAATTCTGAGTGCTCTCCAAGTCAAGCTTGCATGAGAGAGAAGTGCAGAGACCCTTGTCCTGGCTCCTGTGGTACTTTTGCTCAGTGTACCGTTATGAATCACGTACCGATTTGCAGCTGTATCGAAGGATACACTGGTGATCCTTTTACCAGCTGTTATCCTAAACCTCCACCACGTAAGCCATCAATTTCTCATCATCTCACAGTCGATTTTACATCAGCTACACGAATATATACCGTTCGTAGAGCCAACAGTTTCTGACGATCCTTGCAATCCATCACCCTGCGGACCTAACACAGAGTGCAACAATGGAATCTGCTCTTGCATAGCTGAATACAGAGGAGATCCTAATATAGGCTGCAGGCCGGAATGTGTCCTGAATACAGATTGCCCGACAAACCAAGCTTGCATTCGTAACAAGTGTGCAGATCCTTGTATCAACACTTGTGGACAAAACGCTCAGTGTAACGTTTTCAACCACATTCCAATGTGCAGTTGCCCTTCTGGCATGAATGGAAATGCTTTCGTTCTCTGTTCACCGGTTCAAGGTATCACATGTTCATTCTGTGAAACTATCCAACTGATCTATTGTCATTTTGAACGTCACTGATGCACATTTTCTTGACGATAACCCAGAAGTGACCCCGGAAACACCATGCAATCCATCTCCATGCGGACCAAACAGTCAGTGTCGGCCTGTTAATGGTCAGGCAGTTTGCTCATGCGTATCTGACTACGTGGGAAGTCCACCATCCTGTAGGCCAGAGTGTGTTGTGAGCTCAGATTGTCCAAGGAACGAGGCATGTAGTAATTTGAAGTGCGTGAATCCTTGCGTGGGAAGCTGTGGCATTCGTGCACAGTGCCAGGTCATCAATCACAATCCCATATGCAGTTGTACAGCGGGATTGTCCGGAGATCCGTTTGTCAGATGTGATCCTATCAGTAAGACACTTTTCGAATAGCTTCTTATGCTAGATTTTATTATTTTTCTCTGTTTAACCCTTTCGGTGGGATTGTTGAATATAGTCGATTAAATTGGGATGCATAATGACTATACTGTATCGAAAGAATTTTTCAAAAAGAGGATTTTTCATTAACCCTTTTGATGTAGTTTGATAAGGTTTGAGAGAAAAATTAATTTAAATGATAATTATGAAATCTAGCCCTTTACTTTGTGATTTTTTAGTCACTACATATATTAATCTTGAGTATTCACTGTTTTAATACAGTGATAAATAAAAAAAAAAAGTTAGAATATTATGTACGATTTATGTTTGATTATCTTCACTCATAAATTGAGGTTGATGTTTGAGCAGAAACATAAATTTAATAAAAATATAATTCTGCTTTTGACACATCTTGATCAGAATGCGCAACACGAGTGTCATTTATCATTATAAGGCAAGGGGTTAAAAGGGGACACGTTAAGAAATGAGGGGAAAGTAAATTAATGAGTATTTCGATATTTGTAAAAATTTTTCAAAATTTATTTCACAATTTAAAAAAATTTTAAAAACATTATTATTTACCAGAAATAATACTAGAATTATTTCGTTATTTTTCATACACATGTATTAATTCCCACAATTTGGGTCTCTAACATTAACGATGATTCGTTGATTCACTAAAAGGGTTAAAGGAATATTTTTGGTTAAAAAATAAAAAAATTGAAGTATCAAGAAATACAGTAGATTCTTTTCACGAAAGGGTTAATTAATTACAAGAATTTGGTAACACGTTCGTTGAACACTTTCCAGCGGAGATCCAACCGGAAGTAATAAACGTCTGCAAACCATCACCCTGTGGTCCCAACGCTTTGTGCCAAGTATCGAACGATTCCCCGTCATGCACCTGTATGCCAGAATTCATCGGTTCTCCGCCAAATTGTAGACCAGAGTGTGTTAGCAACAGTGAATGCTTAGCTCATCACGCTTGCATAAACCAGAAATGCAGAGATCCTTGCCCCGGTTCCTGTGGAGCTAATGCAGAGTGTCGCGTAGTCAGTCACACGCCAATGTGTGTTTGCTCCAGTGGATATACCGGTGATCCATTCACACAGTGTGTCAGATTCGAAGAATGTAAGATATCGAGACGTCTAGCAGCCCTGATTTAACTTTCTCGAAGATTGATTCATTTTATCTCTTAGCGAGACCAAGTTCTCCATGTACACCATCACCCTGCGGTTCGAACGCAATTTGCAAAGAGCAGAACAATGTTGGATCGTGTGCTTGTCTACCTGAGTACATCGGTAATCCTTACGAGGGATGTCGACCAGAGTGTACAGTTAGCTCAGACTGTCCATCAAACTTGGCTTGTATGAGAAACAAGTGTCAGAATCCCTGTCCAGGAACCTGCGGACAAGACGCTGTCTGTCAGGTCATTAATCACTCGCCAACTTGCACTTGTATTCCTGGTTACACTGGAGATCCATTCAGATATTGCCAGCTGGCTAGAGAACCTGGTAAAGTATATTTAACACAATTCGCGAACGGTGATATCAGGACTAAACTCTTAGCTGAAAGCAGTATATAATTTTGCAAAAGTCGAGTGTGTTAATATGAAGAAAGAAGAACCCTTCGTTTGGAAAAATAACAAAACTGCCTTTTTCTGTCTTTTTGAAACTCTCAGACAAAGTCGAAGATCAGACAGATCCTTGCGTTCCATCACCTTGCGGAGCTAACAGTCAGTGTCGCGTGGTTTCCGGTAACGCTGTATGCTCCTGTCTGCCAGAATACTCCGGAAGTCCTCCCTCCTGTCGTCCCGAATGTGTCGTCAGCTCAGATTGTCCTTCGAACAGAGCCTGTGTGAATCAGAAATGCTCGAACCCCTGTCCACGTGCCTGTGGGCAGAACACTAATTGTCTAGTCGTGAACCACAGTCCAATTTGTACCTGCAAAGAAGGAAACACTGGTAACCCGTTCACCAGATGTTTCCCTCTTCCAAGTAAGTCCACGAAGACATTCATCACGAACTTTTTCAATCTTCCAGAGATTAGGTAATTATTTGTTGCTACAGCTCAATCAACGTTACCTGATCTACCTCAAAATCCCTGTCTACCATCCCCATGCGGCCCGTACTCGGAGTGTCGAGACATCGGTGGCGCACCGTCTTGTTCCTGTTTAGCTAATTACTTCGGCAGCCCACCGAACTGTAGGCCAGAGTGTACAGTGAACTCGGACTGTCCTAGCGACAGATCCTGCATCAGACAGAGATGCACCGATCCCTGTCCTGGATCCTGTGGTCTGTCTGCCAGGTGTACTGTCTTCAATCATGTGCCAGTTTGTACATGTTTGGAGGGATTCACCGGTGATCCTTTCAGCAGCTGTTCCCTTGCTCAACGTAAGATTTAAAATTACTTGGAAAATTCTCCTCCAGTTGGCTAGACAGCTGATATTTAATCGTACAATTGTAGCTGTTGAAATTGCTCCTGAAGATCCGTGCAATCCATCACCTTGCGGTTCAAATGCACAGTGCAGCAATGGTGTTTGCACATGCTTGTCAGAGTATCAGGGCGATCCTTACGTAGGATGTCGACCGGAGTGTGTTCTGAACACAGATTGTCCTTCGAACAAAGCTTGTCTGCGCAATAAATGCGTGGATCCTTGTGTCGGTACCTGTGGTCAGAGTGCACTCTGCAACGTGTACAATCATGTGCCTATGTGTAGCTGTCCTGTTGGAATGACTGGAAACGCGTTCATATCTTGCAGTCCATTCAGAGGTAAAATACTAGGAAATTAATTGAGAATTTCAGATACAGTCTGAGAGGTTTAATTCATTGTTCTCCTTTGACCAGACCCAGTAGTGAGCAATCCTTGCAATCCAACACCTTGCGGACCGAACAGTCAATGCAGAGAGGTGAACGAACAAGCTGTGTGCACTTGCATTGTCGGTTTCGTGGGAATTCCACCCACTTGCAGGCCAGAATGCGTAGTGAGCACAGATTGTGGACCGACAGAGGCTTGTATCAATCAGAAATGTAACAATCCTTGCATTGGCAGTTGTGGAATCAGGGCAACTTGCCAGGTGGTCAACCATAACCCGATTTGTAGCTGTCCCAGTAGTATGACTGGCGATCCTTTCGTCAGGTGTACAGAAAAACGTGAGAATTAGTTTGAATTAGTTTGAAGTAGTTTGATCGTGAAAGACACTGGAATACAATTTTATTTTAGCACTGGAGGCTCCTCCGCAACAGAACCCATGCGAACCAACCCCTTGCGGTCCAAACGCACAATGCCAAGTGATCAATGACTCTCCATCATGCTCTTGCTTACCAGAATTCACTGGTTCCCCGCCGAATTGTAGACCAGAGTGCATAAGTAACAGCGAATGTCCGAGTAACCTGGCTTGTATCAATCAGAAATGTAGAGATCCTTGCCCAGGATCTTGTGGCAGCAACGCTGTGTGCAACACGGTGTCCCATACTCCGATGTGCACCTGTTCTTCAGGATACACTGGGGATCCTTTCACTCAGTGTGTTGTGCAACAACGTGAGATAATTTTTCTTTTTCAAACCTTTCTCGCCAGATCGATCTGTTGCGTCACTGCAAAAGTTCGTGCTCGTTTCCAATAGATTTATTTTATTTTTATGTTTATTTGCATCTATAATACATAATAATTACTAATGCTATAGATATTATATCAAACGTAACTTGATATTTTCTAGTGATACCAATGTACATCCCCGAACCCTGCGTGCCATCTCCTTGCGGAGCAAACGCGCTCTGTAAAGAACGAAACGGCGCAGGAGCTTGTTCCTGTCTGCCAGGCTATATTGGAAACCCTTACGAGGGTTGCAGGCCAGAATGTGTGATAAACTCAGACTGTGTTCCTAGCAAGAGTTGTGTTCGATTCAAATGTGAAGATCCTTGCCCCGGTACCTGTGGTCAGAATGCAATTTGCCAGGTGATCAATCACGTGGCCACTTGTAATTGCTTGCCAAGATTCACCGGAGATCCGTTCAGATTTTGTAGAGAAGAGGAAATAGGTACGTGAGGATAATGCCTGACATTCTTTAGGAATTTTCCTAATTTCTATAGCAACCTTTTGCTTGATAGTTACATTACCAAGTGTGAGAATTCCCTGTCAACCATCGCCTTGTGGACCAAACAGCATATGTAGAGAGAATAATGGACAAGCAGTGTGCTCCTGTTTGCCAGAATTCCTTGGTTCTCCGCCAGGATGCAGGCCAGAGTGTACAGTTAGTGCAGAATGTCCTTCCAATCGAGTCTGTGTCAATCAGAAATGCACTGATCCTTGTCCTGATCCTTGTGGAAGAAATGCAATCTGCAGGGTTATTAATCATAGTCCAATTTGCTCTTGTCAGCAAGGTTTCACTGGAGACGCGTTCTCCATTTGTTTCTCTCTTCCACGTTCGTATTTTTTTTTTTTTGCTAGATTTTTATCCTATTTCTTATTCTTTTCGTATCTTTTTTTTTATTATTTTTGATCAATTATTTAGGTCCAGTAGAGTCAGTAACATCTGTGCAACAAGATCCTTGCTCACCATCTCCTTGTGGACCATTCTCTCAGTGTAGAAATATTGGAGGAAATCCATCTTGTTCTTGTTCACCTTCGTACATTGGTGTTCCACCAAATTGTAGACCAGAATGCACGATAAATGCAGAATGTTCGAGTGCACTTGCTTGTATTCGCGAAAGATGCACAGATCCTTGCCCAGGATCTTGCGGTGTCGGAGCTAGGTGCTCTGTTCTGAATCACGTCCCGGTTTGCTCTTGTCCTGAAGGATACACGGGAGATCCTTTCAGCAGCTGCGTTCCGAAACCAATAATATGTGAGAACCTTTTTTTTTTGTTTTGAAGTTATACCGTGCTTCGACAGTTTAGAGTGCAGTGAATCCCAAGAATTCGGGAGGATTCAATTTTTTTAAGGGAAAAAAATAAATTTTCTTTGATTGTTGTGTTTCAAGAATGTGAAGAATTAATTTTCTAGGGGAATAAAAATTTACCTATTTGACAATTGAAAATTCTGGGATTACTGTCAACTTCTAAACATTTCTTCAATGTTAAATTGAATATTTTCACTGGCAATGATAATTCCAATTTTCATACAGCCGAAGAGCCAGTATCAAATCCTTGCAACCCTTCACCTTGCGGTGCAAACGCACTTTGTCGCGACGGCACATGCACTTGCCTTTCAGAATTCCAGGGCGATCCATACAGTGGTTGTCGCCCTGAATGTGTGATGAACAACGACTGTGCTCGCGACAGAGCTTGTTCGAGGAACAAATGCACGGACCCATGCATAGGAACCTGTGGACAGAACGCACAGTGCCAGACAATTAATCATATCCCTATGTGCAGTTGTCCTGTTGGAATGTCTGGAAACGCTTTCGTTTCCTGTACTCCAGTTCAGGGTAGAATATCTAAAAATTCATTTAATCCACCTTAAACGCTAATTACAATCAATCTAAATATCCTATTTCTCAATCAGAAGACGTAGTACAGAATCCTTGCTCTCCATCGCCATGTGGACCGAACAGTCACTGTCAAGAAGTGAATGGAATTGCAGTGTGCAAGTGTATAGAAGGTTTTATGGGCAATCCGCCAACTTGTAGACCAGAATGTGTCGTTAGCTCAGATTGTGAGCTGTCCAAAGCTTGTGTAAACCAGAAATGCAGAGATCCTTGCCCAGGAACCTGTGGTCTGAGAGCAGAGTGTTCAGTGGTCAATCATAATCCTATTTGCAGATGTCCTCAAGGTCTCAGTGGTGATCCATTCACCTCTTGCAACATTATAGGTGAGCTAACGAAGTTAGGAAAATACTTACAAACAACAGTATCAATGTCAACAATTTTTGACCATTTTTTAAATTCATCTGTTAGTTGAAGTGTCTGCAGAACCGATCAATCCGTGTTACCCATCACCTTGTGGTCCAAATGCACAGTGTCAGGTTGTAAATCAGTCTCCATCGTGCTCCTGTTTGCCAGAATTCTCGGGATCTCCACCTAATTGTAGACCAGAATGTGTTAGTAACAGCGAATGTCCAATTCGTCAGGCTTGTATCAATCAGAAGTGCAAAGATCCTTGTCCAGGTGTATGTGGAAACGATGCTGAATGTAGCGTATTCAGTCATACTCCTATTTGCACCTGTCGTACTGGTTTCACTGGAGATCCTTTCGTTCAATGCACCACTGTACCAAGTAAGTTTCTCGCCCAAGATTTCTGTGATTATTAACGCGTTAAGTGTCACGCCGTTAACCTTTTGACTGCAGTAAGCTCTAATGAAAAACGAGTTTATGATTCCTGAGCAAAAGAAACACTTTTTTTCCCAATATCTAATAACAATAAGCGTAGTGTACTATGCGGAAATTGCACAGCGCAAATACACGTAAGAGCGTATATATACGCCTTTCGTAGTCAAAGGGTTAAATTTATGAGAATCTTAGCAAAATTTTCGAAACTGAACCTTTTGAACGATTAGTCAGCCGAAATCGTCGCGGCACTTAACGTGTCAATAATTTTTTTTGTAAGCATTCGTTGATGAATTAGGAAAGAGGAAAATTAAAAAATCGAGTCTCGATCAATTTTATTCAAAATTCCTTCCCTTTCCAGTTGAGGAAGAAAGAGTGTCGCCCTGTGTCCCAACACCCTGCGGTGCAAACGCGGTTTGCAAGGAATCAGGAAACGCAGGAGCTTGCTCCTGCTTACCCGATTACTTCGGAAATCCCTACGAAGGCTGTAGACCCGAGTGTGTCGTGAATTCTGACTGTTCAGCCAATCTGGCATGTGTAAGATCGAAGTGTCAGGATCCTTGTCCCGGCTCCTGTGGTCAGAACGCCATTTGCAACGCTGTAAATCACATGCCCGTATGCAATTGCATGCAAGGGTACACTGGTGATCCTTTCAGATACTGCAATCTGAGCCCAGTGAATCGTAAGAGTCGATATCTTATTTTAGAAAAATTTAGAACGGTGCAAGTGTTGGGAATAATTCGAAGGATTGGATAAAAGTCTGAAATTTCGAATTCATCCAAAAACTTTTGCACCAATCGACATTAGTTTATTCTGATTCACAAAATCACTCTCCCATCGTATTTTAGAAGAAGATGTGCTAGCAGATCCCTGCAATCCTTCACCCTGCGGACCAAACAGCGAATGTCGCGTGAACAACAACCAAGCAACTTGCTCTTGTCGCTTGTTGTACATAGGCAGTCCACCAAATTGTAGGCCAGAGTGTGTGGCCAGTACAGAGTGTCCATTAACTCGTGCTTGCGTGAACCAGAAATGCGTTGATCCTTGTCCAAATTCCTGTGGAGCGAACGCCAATTGCAGAGTCATCAATCATAGTCCAATCTGTTTCTGTAATAACGGATACACCGGTGATCCATTCACTGCCTGCTTCCGTGCCCCTGGTATGACGATAATCCTCGAAAGCTAATTCAAAATTGACGTTCAGTGTATTTATTAATAATTTTTCACAAAAGCTGTCGTAGAAACAACAGCGGTGGTACTAAGAGATCCATGTTCACCATCGCCATGTGGTCCAAACGCAATTTGCCAGAATGTGGGTCAAACTCCAGCTTGCACTTGCTTACCAAACTATCGTGGTAGCCCTCCGAACTGTAGACCAGAGTGCACGATCAATTCTGAGTGTCCAAGCAATCAAGCTTGCATTCAGGAGAGATGCAAAGACCCTTGTCCAGGCTCTTGTGGCTTTAACGCTCAGTGCACAGTGTTCAATCACGTTCCCGTGTGTTCTTGTATCGAAGGATACACCGGAGATCCTTTCAGTCAGTGCAATCGACAAATTAAGCCTCGTGAGTAACGATTTTTACGAGAGATTCTTCGTGAGTTAAGGGTTATTAATCAGGATTCATTTATTCGCTTAAAATCATTGATAACAGCTGAGCCAGCAGAGACAGATCCATGCAATCCATCACCCTGTGGACCTAACACCCAATGTGACAATGGAATTTGCTCCTGTCTATCTGATTACTATGGAGATACCAGCATTGGCTGTCGACCAGAGTGTGTACTCAACAACGACTGTCCTCGGGATAGAGCTTGCGTCAGGAACAAGTGCGAAGATCCTTGTATTGGCACGTGTGCAAGCAGTGCAGTCTGCAATGTGGTCAATCACGTGCCAATGTGCAGTTGTCCACCTGGTTTCGAAGGAAACGCTTTTGCATACTGTCGACCTGCTATAGGTACCCCTTCATCCCAACCTTTTATTGAATTATTCAACCAGATGAGCTAATGGGATGAAAATTTTGATGAATAACGATGTTTCCATAGCCGAACTTCCATCTAACCCGTGCAGTCCATCGCCATGTGGACCGAACAGTCAATGTAGATCAAACAATGGTCAAGCAATTTGCAGTTGCGCACCAAGTTACTTAGGAAACCCACCGAACTGTCGTCCAGAGTGTATAGTTAGCTCTGAGTGTCCTCCCAACGAGATTTGCACGAACCAGAAGTGCAGGAATCCTTGTGTCGGCTCTTGTGGCCTGGGAGCACTTTGTACGGTAGCTAATCGCAACCCAATTTGTCATTGTCCCGAAGGATTCACGGGAGATCCTTTCGTTAGATGTCTTCCACTTCGTAAGTTCCCTTCTTTGTCGATCTGAAACATTTAAACATCCGCGGAGAAATTATAATGCTTAAAAAATAAAATTTGTAGCACCGGTACCACCAGAACCCATAAACGTCTGCCAGCCATCACCCTGTGGACCAAACGCTCAGTGTCAAATATCAGGAAACTCTCCTTCCTGCACATGTTTGCCTGAGTTTGTCGGTTCCCCGCCAAACTGCAGACCTGAGTGCATCAGCAACAGCGAATGTCCAAGTCACCAGGCTTGCGTGAACCAAAAGTGCAGAGATCCTTGTGTCGGTTCCTGTGGAGCTAATTCACAGTGTCGTACTGTCAGTCATACGCCTATGTGCTATTGTGACACAGGATATACCGGTGATCCGTTCACGCAGTGCTTCATTCGACCCAGTAAGACTTTTAATACACGTAAAATTGTTCTTAGGCCATTGTAAAAAATTTCTACAGTGACCCAATAATTTAGTATCACTTAGAATTTATATAAAAGTAGTCCATGACATCCTTTGCCATTCTAGTTGAGGATACAGCAATAACAGTCAATCCCTGTCTACCTTCCCCTTGCGGATCAAACGCAAGATGCACAGAAAGGAACGGAGTAGGCTCCTGTGCGTGTCTTCCGGGTTACCTAGGCAATCCTTACGAAGGCTGTAGACCGGAGTGTGTCTTAGACTCCGACTGTTCACCAACCAGAGCTTGCATCAACTCTAAATGCGTCGATCCGTGTCCAGGAACGTGTGGAACAAACGCAGAGTGTCGAGTTATCAATCACAGAGCTTCTTGCTCCTGTTTCTCATCGTACACCGGTGATCCTTATCGATATTGTTCCGTTAAACCACTCGGTAAGTTCAGATCACCGTTAACCCCTAATCAGTTATTAGAAAAAGAGACTATTTGATAAAATTATCCTTCAGTTTCCGACGTCCCCGCGAGTGATCCATGTCGAAATGGTCAATGTGGACCAAACAGTCAATGCAGAGTCATCAATCAGGTAGCTGTGTGCTCTTGCATGCCTGGATACATGGGTACACCTCCAGGTTGTAGACCTGAGTGTGTTACCAGTTCAGAATGTGCCTCTGATAAGTCTTGCGTGAACCAAAAATGCGTGAATCCTTGTCCTGCTTCGTGTGGACAGAACTCTGACTGCAGGGTAATCAATCATGCGCCTCTCTGTAATTGTATGAGAGGGTACACCGGTGATCCTTTCACTGTGTGCTTCCCTGTTCCATGTAAGTACAGCTCGAGTCTTATCTTTACCTCTTTCTTCTTGAGAAAAAAAAAATGAGTTAGTTACACTTAATCCGAGAATCAGTACACTCAGACAGCTACTGAACTTGACTGTAATTAATTTCTGTGCTCCAAAGGATGACAGTGATTTTTGTTTCTAATTTTAGTGACTCCGCCTGGTCAAACAGACTTAATTCCAAAAGACCCCTGCATTCCATCTCCCTGTGGTGTCTATTCAGAGTGTAGAGACATTGGAGGAGTGCCATCTTGCTCCTGTCTGGCTACCTACACCGGAAGTCCACCAAACTGTCGACCGGAATGCACAATCAACTCAGACTGTCCTCCAAATCAAGCTTGCATGCAACAGAGATGCAGAGATCCTTGTCCCGGTTCTTGCGCCAGTTTGGCTCAGTGTACTGTGATTAATCACGTTCCTACTTGCTCTTGCCTACCTGGTTACACAGGGGATCCTTTCACCAATTGTATCGTGGAACCACGTAAGAATCCCTGCAGAAAGTTTGAGATTTCCTTACAAAATTTTCGAGTCTTCTTTTAACGTATGAATATTATAGCTCGACCAGTTGAAACTGACCCATGCACACCTTCACCCTGCGGATCGAACGCACGTTGCGACGACGGTGTTTGCACCTGTTTGCCAGAGTATTCTGGTGACCCATATACAGGCTGTAGACCAGAGTGTGTCTTAAACAACGATTGCCCAGCCAATAGAGCGTGCGTTAGAAATAAATGTGTAGATCCTTGTATCGATGTATGTGGACAGAACGCTTTCTGCAACGTTTTCAACCACGTTCCCATGTGTAATTGTCCCTCCGGGATGGCTGGAAATGCTTTCGTATTGTGTTCTCCCGTCCAAGGTATGTCAAAGTACACCTCTTTGCTTCAGAAAGATGACAGAAGGATTTTTACGACAAAACCTTTGGGATAATTTTAGTAACCGCTGTCAGTGACCCATGCAATCCATCACCATGCGGTCCCAACAGCCAATGCAGACAGAATAACATGCAAGCTGTATGCTCTTGCATAAGTGGATACATTGGCGCACCTCCCACTTGTAGACCAGAGTGTGTTGTTAGCTCAGATTGTCCTTTGAACGAAGCTTGCAGTAACCAAAGATGCAGAGACCCTTGTGCAGGAAGCTGTGGATTGAATACAGTTTGTAACGTCGTGAATCACAATCCTGTGTGTGCTTGTAGAGAGAGGATGACTGGTGATCCTTTCGTCAGTTGTTATCCAATGCGTAAGAATCTTCAGAAAAATGCAATTTAATTCATTTCTCTTCTGTAATGGTTTTCTGGATATTTAAATTAATATAATCTTCACGAATCTTGAAGCTGAGAGACCTCCAACTCCGGTAAACCCTTGTCAACCATCTCCTTGCGGTCCAAACGCAGACTGCCAAGTGATCAATGATCAACCATCCTGTTCCTGCCTTCAAGAATTCATAGGATCGCCTCCCAACTGTCGTCCAGAGTGTGTCAGCAACAGTGAATGCTCCAATCAATTAGCTTGCATCAACCAGAAGTGTCAGAATCCTTGTGTGAACTCCTGCGGTGTAAATGCACTTTGCAACGTGGTCAGTCACACCGCAATGTGTGTTTGCACTAACGGTTACACCGGAGATCCGTTTACACAGTGTATACCACAGCAATGTAAGGGACAAGGACTGTTTTGTGGATAGATTGATCTAAAGTTCAGGCTATGAAAATATTTTTTCTAATATTTTTAGTCGACATTCAAGTGAGCAGACCAGATCCTTGCACACCATCTCCGTGTGGAGCAAATGCAATTTGTAGAGTGCAACAGAATTCAGCTTCGTGTTCCTGTCAAAACGACTACATTGGCAATCCTTACGAAGGATGCAGGCCTGAGTGTACCCTTAGCTCAGATTGTCCTTCGAATCAAGCTTGCATTAGATCGAAATGCAGAGATCCCTGTCCTGGAACTTGCGGCCAGAATGCACAGTGTTACGTTGTCAATCATGCTGCCACTTGCAGCTGCTTTGAACGATACACTGGTGATCCTTTCGTGTATTGTAGTCCTGCTAGGGAACCACGTAAGAAAAGTTTCAAAAAGAAATATTTTAATTGAAAAGGAGGATAGGTAATATTGAATTTTCTTATAGAACTTGAGACTAGTCTCACGAATCCTTGCGAACCATCGCCCTGTGGACCCTACAGTCAATGCAGAGAGTCCAATGGTCAAGCTACATGTTCCTGTCTACCAACTTACATGGGAACACCTCCAAACTGTAGACCAGAGTGTACAGTTAGCTCTGATTGTCCATTGAACCTCGCCTGTAGGAACAATAAATGCGTTGACCCATGTCCTGACTCCTGCGGTCAGCAGAGCACCTGCAGAGTGGTGAACCATAGTCCTATTTGCAGTTGCAAGCCAGGTTTTACTGGTGATCCCTTCACTTACTGCTTCTTCAGTCCACGTAAGAATTAAAGAATTAAAGAATATCTTCTTTGATCGTTATATTCGAAGAAATTCAAGATAATTGAGGTAACTATGGAATTTTAGCTGTCCCTGTTGTCGAAACACCGACAGATCCATGTATCAACTCCCCTTGCGGAGCCAATTCCCAGTGTCGCAATATCAACGGCTCTCCCTCTTGCTCCTGTTTGACCAATTACATCGGTGCTCCGCCCAATTGTCGTCCAGAGTGTGTTATCAACGCAGATTGTCCCAGAAATCAAGCTTGTATTCGAGAAAAGTGTGAAGATCCTTGCCCAGGATCCTGTGGAATTAACAGCGTCTGTGCTGTTCATAATCATGTACCTGTTTGCACATGTTTGGAAGGATACACTGGAGATCCTTTCACCAGTTGTCAATTTTTGCCAATGAGTAAGTTCTACAGACTGTCTAGAGCTAATGAAATCAAACTGATAATCCTAGATCAATTATTACTAATGAATAAACGTTAAATCAGAAGCAGAAGAGCCTGCGATAGATCCATGCAGCCAGTCCCCATGTGGTTCAAACGCAGAGTGCAACAATGGTGTTTGTACTTGCTTGCCAGAATATTCTGGAAACCCTTACATCGGTTGTCGACCTGAATGTGTGCTAAGCACAGACTGTCCTAACGACAGAGCGTGTATAAGAAACAAATGCGTGGATCCATGCCCTGGAGCTTGTGGTCAGAATGCTCAATGCAACATTATCAATCATATACCTATGTGTAGTTGCCCTGCCAGGACCAGTGGAAACGCCTTAATTGTGTGTTCACCTGTCCAAGGTACACATTAATCCCTTTTTCATTTTCTAACACATCGTTCAAAGAATGATTCGATCATTTTTAATTATCGAAAAAACAGTTCCCACAACAACGAGACCCTGCAACCCATCTCCGTGTGGTCCAAACAGTATCTGCAGAGAAGTGAATGACCAAGCTGTGTGCACCTGTGCCTCAGAATACCTTGGAACTCCACCTCTGTGTAGACCAGAGTGTACAATCAGTTCAGATTGCCGAAGGAACCAGGCTTGCGTGAACCAGAAGTGCAGAGACCCTTGTCCAGGAACTTGTGGTGTCCTAGCGACCTGTATAGTGGTGAACCATAACCCTGTGTGCTCTTGTCCCGAGAGATACACCGGGGATCCGTTCATCAGATGCGAAATGATCAGTAAGCAGATGTGTAGACACCTTACAAAGCCTCTAGATCTTATGTACAGTGTCAGAAATTGGATTTAATTAAGAAATTTTCGATCAGAGCAGACTGTACATGAGATTCCTGAATAAATAGCGATACGTGAGATAATCTGATCGATTCCTCTCCTGTAGAAGAAGTAGTAGTGCCTACGAATCCCTGTCAACCGTCACCCTGTGGCTCCTACTCTCAGTGCCAAGTGGTCAACGACAATCCATCCTGTAGTTGCCTAGCAGAATATAAAGGTGCCCCGCCAAACTGCAGACCCGAGTGTATCTCAAACTCCGAGTGCCCCAACCACCAAACGTGCGTGCAACAAAAGTGCAGAGATCCCTGTCCAGGCCTTTGTGGAGAGCTCGCAGAGTGTCACGTGACCTACCACGTGCCTAATTGCGTTTGTCCAACTGGTTTCACAGGAGACCCGTATACTCGTTGCGCGATTATAAGTAAGAAGGGGGATAATAAAGGGAGAGAAGATTATAACGTGAAGATTTATTTAATCCACTAATCTGTATGATTTTTCATTGTTTTAGCACGCGACCCGGAACCCTCACCCTGCGACCAAGGCACTTGTGGCACGAACGCGTTGTGCAGAGTACGAGACGGTGTTGGATTGTGTTATTGCCCCCCTGAGTACGTCGGCAATCCCTACGTAGGTTGTAGGCCCGAGTGTGTCATTAATCCTGATTGTCCATCGAACAAAATGTGCGTGACAAACAAGTGCCAAGACCCTTGCCCCGGAACCTGTGGCCAGAACGCGGAATGCTCTGTCGTTAATCATCAACCGTTCTGCAATTGCCGACCAGGATTCACTGGCGACCCGTTTGTCGTGTGTACCACGGATAGTAAGTCGGATGGACCCTGTTTTTAATTTACCATGAATAACCGAGAATAGTTCCGGCTATTCTAGAGTTACAGCTGTCTGTTCCTTGCGGTGTATTAATCAGATTGCAACTTGTTTCCCTCAGTAATAGTCCCGAAAGAGAACGTCTGTAGCCCATCACCCTGCGGCCCCAACAGCCAGTGCAAAGAAGTGTCTGGTCAAGCTGTGTGTTCCTGCCTGCCCACCTATGTAGGCACCCCACCTGGATGCAGACCTGAATGCGTAGCTAGCTCCGAGTGTCCCACCCAGCTCGCGTGCAAAGACTACAAGTGCATGAACCCATGCCCAAGTCCCTGCGGCCTGAACACCAAGTGTGTGGTCGTGAACCACAGTCCCATTTGCAGCTGCATGCCCGGATACAGCGGTGATCCTTTCACCACTTGCACGCCAATTCCACGTAAGAATCGCAGCTGTCTCATATGTGTCATTTCCACTTTTCTATCGAACGATTCCGCGTCGAATCCTAGCACGATGAAAAAGCAAATGCCACGCTTTTAGCTGTCATAATCCCTGGCCCAACGGAGAAAGACCCATGTGTGCCATCCCCGTGCGGCAGTTTCGCTCAGTGCAGAAATGTCCGCGGTTCCGCTGCCTGTAGCTGTCAAGAAGGCTACACAGGCCAGCCGCCGAACTGCAGACCCGAGTGTACGATCAATTCAGAGTGTCCGAGCGACATGGCTTGCATCAACATGAAGTGTAGAGACCCCTGTCCTGGTTCCTGTGGTTCCGGTGCTATTTGTTCTGTGGTTAACCACATTCCCGTGTGTATTTGCCCCGAAGGTTTCACTGGAAATCCGTTTACCACGTGTCAATTGCTGCCGGCTACACGTAAGGACCGAATTCATGATTCTTCCTGAATTGTCTGCAGTTAGAATGATACTTGTTTCCTGTTGTTATAATTCGTTTGCCTTTGCAGCACCTCCATCGACGCCATTAGAAGACGAATGTTCCCCATCACCCTGCGGCCCCAACGCAGAGTGCACGAATGGCGTTTGCACGTGTCTACCAGAGTTCCAAGGAAACCCATACCTAGGATGCCGACCCGAGTGTGTTCTGAACTCAGACTGTTCGCGAGACAGAGCCTGTTTGCGTAACAAATGCATGGACCCATGTCCTGGAACCTGCGGCCTGAATGCCATTTGCATGGTTATTAATCATATTCCCATGTGCAGCTGCCCTGGAAACATGACTGGCAACGCGTTCAGTCAGTGTTCCCCTCTTCAAGGTAGCCGGCATTTAACCTGAAATTTCAATTCGAATTCCCTAGCATACTCGTTTAATTAGATACGTCCATCATTGAATTTTAAGGATTTGAGGAATAATTCTTTTTGCGCATTGTTAGATGTGATACCCACCAATCCGTGTAGCCCAACACCCTGCGGATCAAATAGCGAATGCAGAGTCGTGAACGGTCAGGCTGTTTGCTCCTGCATCAGAGGATACTTAGGAAGCCCGCCAACTTGCAGACCCGAGTGTATAGTGAGCACCGATTGTCCACAGAACGAAGCTTGTAGCAATCAGAGATGCACGAACCCTTGTCCAGGAACCTGTGGACTTGGAGCCAAGTGCAATGTCGTCAATCATAATCCTGTTTGCAGCTGCCCGTTGCGTTACACGGGTGATCCCTTCGTACAGTGCATGCCATTCTGTAAGAATCCACCATCTTCCACTTCGAATGATCGAATAATTAATCATCAGTCCTGTTCCTTGTGTGAAGACGAACATTTCACTCGTTACAGTGGAGGAACCAGTTGTAGATCCTTGCAAACCATCGCCCTGTGGTCCAAATTCTCAGTGTCAGGTGATCAACGAATCTCCTTCGTGCTCCTGCTTACCAGAATTCTCTGGTAGCCCGCCTAATTGTAGGCCAGAGTGTGTCAGCAATAGTGAATGTCCTAGTCAAGCAGCTTGCATCAACCAGAAGTGCAGAGATCCTTGTGTAGGCTCCTGTGGAGCAAGTGCGAACTGTCACGTTGTTAGTCACACACCCATGTGCACCTGTCTGAGTGGTTACACCGGTGATCCATTCACTCAGTGTGTTTTCAAAGAACGTAAGAGCGTATTCTTGTAGAAAATGCCACAATTTCTCCTATTAGAAATTGTTCTTAACAACCAGCTCGGTCATTTTACAGAAGCAGTTATCCCAATGTTAGCTGAACCTTGCAATCCATCCCCTTGCGGTTCCAACGCCGTTTGTAAAGAACTGAACAGTGCAGGTTCTTGCAGTTGCATTCCCAATTACATCGGCAATCCGTACGAAGGATGTCGACCGGAGTGTCTTCTAAATTCCGACTGTCCTGCTAATCAAGCTTGCATGAACAACAGGTGTAGAGATCCCTGTCCAGGTACCTGTGGTCGAAACGCAGAGTGTCACGTGATTAATCACTTGCCTGTCTGCGAGTGCTATCCGAGACACACTGGCAATGCTTTCGTCCTGTGTATACCTGTTCAATTAGGTACGTTTTGTCCTGTATAAAACAGGCTTATTGATAGCTCAGAAGAATTTGTTCATGAGAATCCCTTTGTAGAAGTGGACCAAACAATTAGCCGTCCATGCAATCCATCACCCTGTGGACCAAACAGTCAGTGCAGAGCAATTAATGGCCAGTCTGTTTGCTCATGTTTGCCCGAGTTTAAAGGCAGCCCACCATCTTGCAGACCAGAGTGCACTGTCAGCGCGGAATGCGCTTCGAACTTGGCCTGTATCAATCAGAAATGCAGCGATCCTTGTCCTGGATCCTGTGGTTCAAACACTAGATGCGAAACCATTAATCACAGAGCTATTTGTTCTTGTCAGCCAAGCTTCACTGGAGATCCGCTTGTAGCTTGCTTCGACGTGATCAGTGAGTCCCTGAGATTTTTCGATATATTCTGGTAATATCCCTAAAGGAACGATCGTCTCATTTTTACCTACTCATTCCAGCGGAAAGACCAATGCAACCAAACGTGAACCCTTGTGTTCCCTCACCCTGTGGACCCTACTCAGAGTGTCGCGATATAAATGACCAAGCTTCTTGCGCCTGTTTAGCAGAATACATGGGAACACCGCCAAATTGTAGACCAGAGTGTATTAGAAATTCAGAGTGCCCTAGCAATCAAGCTTGTATCCAGAAGAAGTGTCGTTATCCGTGTGAAGGAGTCTGTGGAGTAGGTGCACAGTGTTCTGTGATCAATCACACTCCTATTTGTACGTGTACCGAAGGATTCTCTGGAGATCCTTTCGTCAGATGCTCCCCTGCTCCAGGTATATAGATCCTTCACTCTTATCCCACCAATATATCGATTTATAATTTAATACAACACCTGATAAATCTGATTGAAGTCGTGGAAATGGACAAACCAGTTGATTCTTGCCTGAATTGTGGAGCAAACACCCAGTGTCTCGATGGAACCTGTACCTGTCTGCCAGAGTATCAAGGAGATCCTTATTTAGGCTGTCGTCCAGAGTGTGTCCTGAACTCAGACTGTCCCAGAGATAGAGCCTGTATCAAGAACAAGTGTACCGATCCATGTTCTGGCACTTGCGGCCAGAACGCTCTATGTTCTGTGGTGAATCACATTCCTGTGTGCACTTGCCGACCTGGAACCTCTGGGAACGCGTTCGTAGTGTGCTCTGCTGTTCAAGGTACAATTCGATGATCATTTTCCAGCTAATCCTGAGTGTTACCATGTCTAATTCGTAATGTACTTGATCTACGAACAGTTCAAACACCTAAAGATCCGTGCAATCCAACACCCTGTGGACCGAACAGCCAGTGCAGAAAGATAAACGATCAGGCAGTCTGTTCTTGTATTCCTGGTTACCTGGATACTCCTCCAAATTGTCGACCAGAGTGTATTCTTAGCTCAGATTGTCCATCGAACATGGCTTGTAACAATCAGAAATGCGTAGATCCTTGTCCAGGTACATGTGGAATAAGAGCAGAGTGTGTGGTCGTGAATCACAACCCTATTTGTAGCTGTCCCTCGGATCTGACCGGTGATCCATTCACCGTGTGCATAAGAAAACGTGAGTACTCCAAGTTCGATCATGAAGCATCGATTAGAAGATTAATCATTCAAGTCATTTCATTTCCTTTAACAGCTGAAGAGTCTGAAGTTCAGAATCCATGTGTACCATCACCCTGTGGAGCAAATAGTCGATGCCAAGTCGTAAACAATTCACCCTCTTGCACCTGTCTACCCGAATTCTTAGGATCTCCTCCGAATTGCAAACCAGAATGTATAAGTAACAGCGAATGTTCCACCCATTTGGCCTGTATCAATCAAAAGTGTCGTGATCCTTGCCCTGGATCGTGTGGAGCAAATGCTGAATGCAGAGTGATCAGTCATACTCCTATGTGTGTCTGTTCTTACGGTTTCATTGGCGATCCATTCGTACAGTGTGTTCCAAGACCAGGTAAGTCATGTCCCCTGTCATCAATCATGAGATAGGAACCCATTTTTTGGAGCAAATGTTACGAGAAATAAAATTTTCTAGTCATCGAAGATTCATTGGAGAAACCTACACCCTGTCTACCGTCACCCTGTGGTTCAAATGCTGTGTGCATTGAACAAAACGGTGCAGCGTCTTGTAAATGTCTCTCAGACTACATTGGAAACCCGTACGAAGGCTGTAGACCAGAGTGTATCATCAATTCTGATTGCACAGCCGACCAGGCTTGCGTTAGATCGAAATGTCAAAACCCTTGTCCAGGATTCTGCGGTTACAACGCAGTCTGCCAAGTTGTCAACCATGCTCCTCTGTGCACTTGCCAGTTCGGATACACCGGTGATCCATTTGTTCAGTGTAACATCGTCCAAACATCTCGTAAGTGATTGGGGTAACTTCAGAAGATCAGGAAAAGTAGGAATAGAGATATATTATTGAATATTTTGCTACAGCCAAACCAGCTGATCCTTGCAGTCCATCACCCTGTGGCCTAAACAGTATATGCAAAGTATCCAATGGACAAGCTATTTGTTCTTGTACACCCACGTTCATGGGAACACCGCCCATGTGCAAACCAGAGTGTACAGTCAGTTCAGACTGTGCGACAAATCGTGCTTGCAAGAATCGTGTATGCGTGGATCCTTGTCCAGGTATTTGTGGCATCAATGCCAGGTGTGAAGCCATCAATCACAGTCCAATTTGCAGTTGTAACACGGAATACACTGGTGATCCGTTCGTTAGATGTTTCAAGGTTCCAAGTGAGTAGGATATTTTAGAAAAAACTTTTTCACGAATACCCAAGAATAGTTTCTGACAGTGAAAATTCTCTTCAGCGGTATCTGAGCCTGTGAATCCTTGCGTACCATCGCCTTGTGGATCATTCTCTGTGTGTCGTGTCCTCGGCAACACGGAATTGCCAAGTTGCTCTTGCATGGACAATTACGTAGGAAGTCCACCAAACTGTCGACCAGAATGTACCATAGACTCGGAATGTGCTAGCAATAGAGCTTGTCTGAGGCAGAAGTGTACTGATCCGTGTCCAGGATCCTGTGGTACAGGTGCTCAATGTCTTGTGGTGAATCACATGGCTGTGTGCACCTGTCCCAAGGGATACACTGGCGATCCATTTGTCAACTGCTTCCTAGAACCACCTTGTAAGCTCTCTTCACAGTTTATTTCTCATTTACGAGATGGAAAATCTGATTAGAACGTTTGTTGATGGATTCCTGTTTGCTAGCTTCATCACCAGTTCCTCAAGACGCCTGTAATCCATCGCCTTGTGGATCAAACGCAGTTTGCCGCGACGGTACCTGCTCTTGTCTGCCAGAATATCGTGGTGATCCTTATTACGGATGTCGACCAGAGTGCGTACAGAATCCTGACTGTCCTCTGGATAAAGCTTGCAATCGTAACAAGTGTTTCGATCCTTGTATCGGTGTCTGTGGCCAGAACGCTGAGTGCGTAGTGATTAATCACACTCCAATGTGCAGCTGTCCTGATGGAATGTCAGGAAATGCATTCACCACGTGTTACCCAGTGAAAGGTAAATTATTAGACAAGATTGATGATGTCACATTAATCTTTTTTGCTATTTTCTTATGTATAATCTAATTTGAACTTAATTATTCATGAATCCAACGGAAGGTCTAACTTGGAATATATTTTTCTGTATTTTTATCACTTTCTTCCTGTCGTTAATGTTCCGGCATAATGTAATCGACCCTTCAGAAGCTATCAGTGACAAAATCGTCAAGAAATCTTTCGTTTTGTAGACCCAGTGATAGTAGAACCCTGCAACCCGTCACCCTGCGGTCCTAACAGTAGGTGTCAGGACTTCAGTGGACAAGCAGTGTGTTCATGCGTCCCTGGTTATATTGGAAACCCACCAGCCTGTCGTCCAGAGTGTATAGTTAACAGTGACTGTCCATTAAACGAGGCTTGTGTGAACCTGAAGTGCAGGGACCCATGTCCTGGATCTTGCGGAGTGTCTGCTAGGTGTCAAGTGGTCAATCACAATCCCATTTGCAGCTGTCCTCCGGTGTTCACCGGTGATCCTTTCATTCGTTGTCTACCTAGACGTAGGTGTCTTCTAATTTCACATAATCCAAAAATATAATCATGCACCGAGGAGTAGAGGTTCATTCTCTGGATTCTTTTGAAGCTGAAGAACCTGTGCAACCAACGAATCCCTGTCAGCCATCACCATGTGGTCCCAATGCGATCTGCCAAGTGATGAACAATTCTCCATCCTGTTCGTGCAAACCAGAGTTCATAGGCACTCCACCAAATTGCAAACCCGAGTGTATCAGCAACAGTGAATGCAGTAGTCACTTGGCTTGCATCAATCGCAAGTGCAGAGACCCCTGTCCAGGTTCCTGTGGCTCTAACGCCGAGTGTCGTGTGATGAATCACGTTCCATCCTGTACATGTGCCAAGGATTTCGCGGGAGATCCATTCGTTCAGTGCTATGTCAAGCAACGTAAGTGTCCTGAAGACCATCTTGGAAGAACAGGAATTTAACGCGTTCTTTTAAGAGTTTAACAGCTTTTTTCTTTCAGCGGAGGCAATGGTTCCAGCACGCCCTTGTCAACCCTCCCCCTGCGGAGCTAACGCCATTTGCCGCGAGCAGAATGGCCTCAGTTCCTGCGCCTGTTTGCCCGAGTACATCGGCAATCCTTACGAAGGATGTCGGCCAGAATGCACAAGATCATCCGACTGTCCCTCTCATTTGGCTTGTATCAGATCCAAGTGCCAGAATCCTTGTCCCGGTTCTTGCGGTGCTAACACCAACTGCCAGGTGGTGAATAATCTACCTGTCTGCACTTGTATCCCTCAATACACCGGTGATCCTTACGTGAACTGTGTCTATAAGATGCCCACAAGTGAGTAATCCAGACTTTCCATTAGATTTCTGCTCGTTTCGAAGGGAATTGTAATTTCGATCTCCTATAGTTGAGGAAGAAGAACGAGACGTCTGTCAACCATCACCTTGTGGCCCGAACAGCCAGTGTCAGAACGTGAATGGTCAGGCTGTGTGCTCCTGTTTGCCCCAATACGTAGGAACACCACCAAGTTGCAGGCCAGAGTGTGTAGTGAACTCAGAATGCAACCCGAACTTCGCTTGCATCAACCAGAAGTGCAAGGATCCGTGTCCTGGCACCTGTGGTCGAAATGCACAATGCAAGGTGGTTCATCACAGTCCTATTTGCAGCTGTGGAAGCGGTTTAACAGGAGATCCCTTCGTTTATTGCTTCCCTGCACCAAGTAAGCCACGAAGGAGACGTATGATTAAGATATCTTCGTTGTGTGAGTCTGTACTTCAACAATTCTTCTTCCAGTGCCCAAACCGGAAGACCAATACCCGAAAGACCCGTGTGTACCATCCCCATGCGGTACAAACGCAATGTGCAAGGCTGTCGGCGAGACACCAGTCTGCACTTGTATGAACAATTACATCGGTGTGCCGCCAAATTGCCGACCAGAGTGTTCTATCAATTCAGATTGCACAGCAGATAGAGCTTGCATTCGCGAGAGATGTAGAGACCCATGTCCAGGTTCCTGCGGCGTGAACGCACGTTGCACGGTTGTAAATCATACTCCAGCTTGCACTTGTCCCGAAGCATACACTGGTGATCCCTTCGTCAGCTGTTCACCTACTCCTCCGCCATCCAGTAAGAAGAAGAAACCCGATTATGCATTCCAACTGAAGTCGCACATTTAGATCTTTACATTGACCCATTTTTTCCAGTCACGGAAGCTCCAACAGACCCGTGCAATCCATCACCATGTGGACCAAACGCTCAGTGCGATAACGGCAGGTGCACTTGTATACCTGGCTATTTAGGAGATCCTTATTCCATTTGTCGCCCTGAGTGTGTCATCAACTCCGACTGTTCTCGAAACGAAGCTTGCATTTTGCACAAGTGTAGGAACCCGTGTGTAGGAACTTGTGGATTGAACGCAGAGTGTAACGTGGTCAATCATTTACCTATGTGCAGCTGCCCTAGGAACACGACCGGAAATGCATTCCTTTCGTGCAGTCCTGTTCAAGGTTTGTTCCCCTAATTGGTGCCCTTTTTAACGGTCTTTGAAAATTAATGTATTTATTAATTATTTGTCATCTGACAGAAACTACTGCTATCGATCCGTGCAATCCATCACCCTGCGGTCCAAACAGTCATTGTCGTTCATCCAATGGCCAAGCCGTCTGCAGTTGCGTCACTGGATTCAAAGGATCACCACCGTCTTGTAGACCAGAGTGTATCGTGAGCTCTGATTGCCCTCGTAACAGAGCTTGCAGCAACCAAAAGTGCATAGACCCTTGTCTAGGTGCTTGTGGACTGTCTGCACAGTGTTCTGTAATCAATCATAATCCCGTGTGCAGTTGCTTTGAACAGTACACTGGAGATCCGTTTGTTCAGTGTGTTCCACAAAGTAAGACTCGTTCTTACCACCTTGTTCCTATTTATTCTTCTCTTTTTTTAAGAGTAGTTTGATCAAATTTCACTTCCCCTTTAGCAAAAGAACCAGAAGTCCCGGTGAACCCCTGTCAACCATCACCCTGCGGTCCAAATGCCCAGTGTCAGGTCATCAACAACTCACCCTCGTGTTCTTGCCTCCCAGAGTTCATAGGAACTCCACCAAACTGTAAACCAGAGTGCGTGAGCAACACAGAGTGCCCCACGCAACAAGCTTGCATCAATCAGAAGTGCAGAGACCCTTGTCCTGGTTCCTGCGGTAGGAACACAGAGTGTAGGACCATTAGTCACACTCCTATGTGCACTTGTGCCAATGGTTTCACTGGAAATCCATTTGTGCAGTGTACACCTCAGCCAAGTAAGAGTTGCCCCTTTCGTAACCATTCATTTCTAGGTCCACATCGAACGAAACTGGTTTCACATTTCTATGCCACTTGCAGTTGAAGATATCCCAGAAAAACTGAACCCATGTCAACCCTCCCCTTGCGGACCCAACGCGGTTTGTCGCGAATCCTATGGTACAGCGCAGTGCACGTGTTTGCCTGACTTTTATGGCAACCCATATGAAAATTGCAGACCAGAGTGTCTCATTAACTCTGACTGTCCGTTTAATCGAGCCTGTATGAGAAACAAGTGTCAGGATCCATGTCCAGGAACCTGTGGCTTTAACGCCGACTGTCAGGTGGTGAATCATATCCCAGCTTGCAGTTGTAGATCAGGTTACTCCGGAGATCCATTCAGAAGCTGTGGTATATTCGAAGAACTTCGTAAGTCCTTTTCAAAATTCGAAGAACATTCTTTATAATTCTGTAGACAGTGATCTAAACGATGATATGATTAAATAGCTGCACCAAGTCCCTCGAATCCTTGCGAACCATCACCCTGTGGACCCAACAGTCAATGTCGAAACTTAAATGGCCAAGCTACTTGCTCTTGCCTGGCTAATTTCAAAGGTACACCTCCAAGATGTAGACCAGAGTGCGTAGTGAGCACGGAATGCGCGAACACTAGAGCTTGCGTGAACCAGAAATGCGTTGACCCTTGCCCTGGAGTTTGCGGAATAAGTGCAAGATGCGAGACCTTCCACCATAGTCCCATTTGTAGCTGTAACCCAGGTCAAACCGGAGATCCGTTCGTGAAATGCTTTGACGTGACCAGTAAGTGGATGATCCAAGAAAGTACCAGCTTGGAATCGTATTTCTAGAAAGAATCATTGACCTGGTATCTTGTTTTAGCAACACTACCACCTGTACCCGTGAATCCTTGCGTGCCATCGCCCTGCGGCCCATTCTCACAGTGTCAGGACATAGGAGGCATTCCATCCTGCTCCTGTTTGCCCAATTATGTTGGTTCAGCTCCAAACTGTAGGCCAGAGTGTTCCATTAACTCAGATTGTATCAGCGACAAGGCTTGTATTAGGGAGAAGTGTAGAGATCCTTGTCCAGGTTCATGCGGAGCTGGTGCAATCTGCAACGTGATCAATCATACACCTGTTTGCACCTGTCCTAGAGATTACACTGGTGATCCATTCACCAGTTGTCGTCCAATGCCCACACGTAAGAATGTATTTCATTCGATCGAGGATAGTTTGTGGACCCAGTTTGATCGACATCTGATCCTTCTTTGTTTTTTGTGAAAAAAAATGCAGCAGTCCTCCCAGTGACCTCAGACCCATGCAACCCATCACCCTGCGGTCCAAACGCTCTCTGTCGAAACGGTATGTGCAGTTGCATAGCCGAATACCGTGGCGATCCTTATCAAGGCTGTCGACCGGAGTGTGTCCAAAATTCCGACTGCACCTACGACAGAGCTTGCTCGAACAACAAATGCGTAGACCCTTGCACTGGAATCTGTGGTCAGAATGCAGAATGTATGGTGGTTAATCATATCCCTACGTGCAGTTGCGTGGAGAACCACGAAGGAGATCCGTTCACCCTTTGTAGACCTGTTAGAAGTAAGTGAAATTGTCCCTGTTTAATCCTGAAGAAGAATTACACTCTACAGAGTATTCTTTAATTAATTTTCTACCTGTCGATGTAACAACAGAGCGTGTGAAACCCTGTGAACCCACACCCTGCGGACCCAACAGCATCTGTCGCGAATTCGGTGAACAAGCCTCTTGTTCTTGCCTCCCTGGATACTTTGGAACTCCACCCAGCTGTAGACCAGAGTGTCTGGTGAACTCTGACTGCGAGCAAAGCAGAGCTTGCGTTAACGAGAGATGCCAGAACCCCTGTGAAAATGCATGTGGTCAGGGTGCGCTGTGCACTGTGAGAAATCACAATCCTATTTGCAGTTGCCCTGTAGAGTACTCTGGTGACCCATTCGTCAGCTGTTTCCCTATGAGTAAGTAACCTGGAAAAGACCCTGTGAATCAGTGCTGTTCATCTGTGAAACTATTCCTTGGAAGTGTGCCCATATGCTATTTCCTTACATTTTTCCCAATTTTATGAAGATCTAAATCCTTTCACTGCTACTGATCAACAGTTTTTAGCTTTCGAATACACTTTGGACAGCACTGATCCTCATTTTCGAGTTTTCAGACACTCTGTTAACCTAACCATTTGTCAACGAGCAGAAACGCAGTACGAAGAACCAAGCCAGGACCCATGCAAGCCCTCACCGTGTGGACCAAACTCCCAATGCACGATTTCACCAGACAATAAAGCCTCCTGCGCCTGTATGCCCGAGTTCATTGGCTCTCCTCCAAACTGTAGACCCGAGTGTCTGATAAACAGCGAGTGCCCCGGCAATCAGGCATGCATTAAGCAGAGATGCACCGACCCGTGCTCAGGATTGTGCGGTTCTAACGCACTGTGCCAAGTTACCCTGCATTACATCCGTTGCGTGTGTCCCGAGGGATACACAGGAGACCCGTTCACTAGTTGTTCCGTGGCCAAGAGTAAGGATGAACCCTCTGTGGAATAATCGAACTGAGAAAGTCTGACGACTCGGAATTACACTTTTGTTCTCTACTGTTCTCTTCATTCTTGAAGAGTACATTTGATTGAATTGTCTTTCTTTTTTGTTTCGTGTTTGTTTCTATTTTTCTAGCTGTCTGTATATATTGTACATAACGAAGTATATATTGTATGATACATAGACAGATTGCAATTCAGCATGTACAGTCCTGCCATTCTTTGTTTGAAGTCTGAAGTAGTCCTTGTTCATACACGTTCTTCATTCTCTATTCAATTTCATTCTAGATCACGCGACTTTTCGTTCATATTTCTATGTACATTCTTGTAAATTAACTCTTTTCACAATCATGCAATTTTTCTTCTTCTGTTTAAACGTGTTGTGTGTACAATGTTTCCAAAGAGGAGTGTTAATTGTTTTATGTTGGGTTCTTTTTATTGTAGCAACACCAGAACCACCGACACCGTCGAGACCTTGCAGTCCATCTCCTTGCGGAATCAACGCTTACTGCAGAGAGAGGTACAACAGCGCCTACTGCGAGTGTCTGCCAGATTTCAGAGGAAATCCTTACGAAGGCTGTCAACCGGAGTGTTTGATAAACAGCGACTGTTCGAAATCACAGGCTTGCATCAGGACCAAGTGTCAGGATCCTTGTCCTGGTACCTGTGGAGTTGGAGCTATCTGTACAGTTTCTAATCACATTCCTATCTGCTCTTGTCCTGCACCTACTATTGGAGATGCTTTCACCATCTGTCAAGCTGTTTCTGAACGTATGTATATCATTGATAATATTTTAAAAAACGATTCTACTAAATGTACAAAAGCATCCTCAAAAGCAATGCACAACTCTGTCACTTTGTACACTGTCTTAAAAAAAATTGAGAATCTTTAGAATCGCCAATCTCGACAGGATCGTTTAATCTTCGATATTTCGTTTCTTGTATCAGCGCCTAGGGAAAGAGATCCTTGTTCTCCATCTCCTTGCGGTCCCAACACTATCTGCCAGAAGATCGGCGAAACAGCAGTCTGCAAGTGTCTTCCTGGTCTACAAGGAATTCCATCGAGTATCACAGGCTGTCATCCTGAGTGTGTGATCAGCTCAGACTGTCCAGGAGACAAGGCTTGCATCAACAACAAATGCATAAATCCTTGTACTCAGAACGTCTGTGGTATCAAGGCTATTTGCAAGGCTATCAATCATAGTCCTCTTTGTAGCTGTCCATCGTCATTAATCGGCAATCCGTTCGAAGAATGTTACACCAAGATTGGTAATTATAAAATCTTCCAACTGTTCATGTTTTTCTCCTCTGAATTTTCATGTTACTTATTTTTTTATATACTCTTTTTTTTATTTTTCTTAGAAACCGATCCTTGTAATCCGTCTCCGTGCAGCTACAACGGCGAATGCAAAGTCAGAAATGGCATTGCAGTCTGCATTTATCCAGAGTGTGTGATCAATTCCGATTGTCCTAGAGATAGGGCGTGTTTCGGACAGAAGTGCAGAGATCCTTGCATCGGTGCCTGTGGAATTAATTCGTTGTGTCAGACGGTGAATCACAAGCCTGTCTGCTCGTGTCCAGCTGGATTCACTGGCAACGCACGGATACAGTGTACTGTACCAACAGTCGAAGGTATTTTACGATAACGAAATATCATTGAAAAATTATCAATCGTTTTTTGTACATTTCAAATATTTTTTCAAATACTTCTTACACTTCATTTGCACTTGTTTCTTATACGGAATCAGTTTTAGAATACGCTCAGAACTTTGAGTGTCCTTTTTATGAGCTTCAAATGCTTTTGGAATATATTTTACACTTCGTTTGCACTTCTTTTCTACAGAACCAACTCCAGAGTGCATTCAGAACTCTGAGTGCCCCAACGACAAGACCTGCTACAACCAGAAATGCGTCGATCCTTGCACCCTCGACTCCTGCGGCTTCAATAGCCGCTGCCACGTGCAACTGCACCGTGCTGTCTGCGTTTGTAACGAAGGTTTCACTGGAAATCCTCAGCAATACTGTCGCGAGAGTACGTTCTTTAGATACCATAATGCAACAATCACTTGTTTCATTTTTCAGCTATTTTTATTGTAAAAATTTCTGTCTTCTTTTCTCTAGTCGGTTGTCGAGGTGACAGTGATTGTCCGTTGACACAATCCTGCATCAACAATGAGTGCTTGGACGCTTGTTCTGTGACACAGTGTGGCGTCAATGCACTCTGCAGGTCAGATGGATACCACAAACCAAGATGCTACTGTCCCGATGGATATTTAGGGAATCCACATCAAGTGTGTGAGAGACCAGAGTGTATTAATGACAATGACTGCCCGTATTCTTTGGCTTGTCAAGATTTGAAGTGCGTAAATCCTTGTGACTGTCCACCGTCTGCACAGTGTTCTGTTTTTAATCATCGTCCCACCTGTCGATGTCCTCCTGGCTACGTTGGTGATCCATACACCTCGTGTCTATTGGGTAATTATTATTCTTCTTCGTTTTTTTTTTCTTTCTTCAGTACGAAGGATTTTTAATTGGTAATTGTGCATTCATTTTTTAGAAATGGTTGAACCACAGTCACAGTGTCAAGTGGATGGAGATTGTCCAAGTAAATTGGGTTGCTTCAATGGTGTTTGTAAAGATCCTTGCATAGAAACGAAGCCTTGTATCGCTGGTGCAAAGTGTTCTGTCGTGGACACGTTGCCAATGAGAACTATGATCTGCGAGTGTTTGCCTAACTTCGCTGGAGACGCGACTGTTGCTTGTATCCCAGGTAAAAATTAATTAAATTCATATTAATATACATAATTAAATTAATTAGATTCTAAAAATATATTAAGTTAATTGTCCAATTTTTTGATTTTTTATAGTGTAATTATTGTGAAATTCTTTTGTTCTTTTTTCAGTTGATAAACAAATTGAGGCAGTCTGTAAAATTAATACGGATTGTATTTTCAACATGGCCTGTTTGAACCAACGATGTATCAACCCCTGCACCATCAATCCTTGTGCATCGAACGCAGAGTGTTCTGTTCAGAATCATTATCGACAGTGCCATTGCTCTCGAGGAACAGCTGGAGATCCATTCGTTAATTGTTATAGAGGTAATTTTTGTAATTACAAGAAAGACACGATTGTCTGTTGGAAACAAAATAGTTGTCTACGATGTGACTTTGTGATGCCATAAATCTGGATACAGAATTCCCTTAAAAGTATATAAAAGTCGATGAAAATGAATTAAAAGCTTTGGTTTCCATTTTTTACAGATACTGATTCGTTCCCAGAGTGTATAAGGAATACAGATTGCGCGACCAACGAAGCATGCATAAACGAAATCTGTCAGAACCCATGTGTGAGCACACAGTGTGGATTGGACGCTGAGTGTATCACGGTTAATCATCATCCAACTTGCCATTGCAAGCAGAACTTCGCTGGCGATCCTCAAATGCAATGCTACAGACGTAAGTTTAACTCTGTGACAATTTACTTAAGATTCATAAATCTTGACTGGTCCAAATTTCATAATTTCGTAATTTTATAGTGATAAATTGAATAAGTAAAAATTGCTAAGCGAGTAAATTTCACAATGCGTAAAAGAAATTGTAAGTTTTATAATTTTAAGCGTGTTTTCGGAAACGCTTAAAAAATCGAAATACTGAAACTGCATTAAAACGAGTCTTGAAACGATAAAAGGATTCTCGGAATTTTTGGAAATCTCCAAATTTTCGGGAACCCCGGAATTTTCGAAAATCTCCTCTTTCGAGAATTCCGGAATTTTCGAGAATCTTGACTCTTTCGAGAGTTCCGAAATTTTCAAGAATTTTGGCTCTTTCGGAAATTCCAGAATTTTCGAGAATCTCGACTCTTTCGGGAATTCCCAAATTTTCGAGAATCTTGACTTTTTCGAGAATCCCGAAATTTTCAAAAATTTTGACATTTTCGGTATTCCGAAAGTTTTGAGAATTCCGACATTTTTAAAAAACTCAGAATTTTTGGGAATTCGGACTCTTTCAAGAATTTCCGACATTCTCGAGAATCGTGACACTTTCGAGATCCCCAGAATTTTGGAATTTCGCACACCTCTACTCTTCAGCATAGAATCATTAAATTTCACCAAGAAAGATCCAAAAAATATCGAAATTTGATTATTTCCAGCGGAGTGTAAATTAGATAGCGATTGTCCATACGACAAGACCTGTCAGAACAACAACTGTGTCACACCCTGCTTGGTTGGAGACATTGCATGTGGTCGTGGTGCAGAATGCATTGCAGTTTTACATCGAGCTCAGTGTGTCTGTCCACGTGGTACACAGGGTGATCCACGAATCGCGTGCATCTCTGCGGTTTGCCATTACAACGAGGATTGTGCAGATCACGAAGCTTGCGACAGATTGAACAGAGTTTGTCGACCTGTTTGCGAAGATGACACTTGCGCAGACACTGCTAAGTGCATCGCGAGAGATCATCAACCTAAATGCACTTGCCCTCTGGGAACCACTGGAAATCCTTACATCGAATGCACTGGTAAATCGATATTTTTTAATTTTTCTAGGAGAATTTTATAAATTGAAGCAAACTGTTATTAACCCTTTCTCTAGTAAAAAAAAATAGATGTTCAATTTTCATTCGTAAAATTTGTCAAATTGTCCTCGAAAGTTTAGAAATTAATAATTTTCAAATTTGTAGAAATGTAAAATTCGTTTCGTTAAGTTAAAATGGAAGCGCGTGATAAATAAAATTCAGGGAGAAACGCGATAACAGAAAAGTATCAATCAAATTTTCAAAAAGCTAATAAGCCCCAACAGTAGTCAAAGGGTTAAAAGTTATCCTTATTTTTTTTTTTTCAAGGTATATCTATTGAAGTAGAATGCAAAGAGGACAGCGAATGCCCATCGTTCTTCGCCTGTATCAATGCAAGATGTCAAGATCCTTGTCTATCTTCGAGCATGTGCTCTGGTGACCAAGAATGCAAAGTGTTGGACACGGTACCTCTACGTACAATGATCTGCAGTTGTCCGCCGAATACTATCACCGATTTGAATGGACAGTGCAAGAAGATTGGTAAATTTTATTTCTCAATATAAATATTCTATCTTTTATCATGAAAAATCTATGTTTGTGAATTGTGTCACTCTTCTAGCAGATTTTTAGAGGTAGAATGATTTAAAAAAAAATTTTTAAACTATTGTTTTACAGTATTGGAGGACGTACAGTGTCATCAAGATCTGGATTGCAACGATTCGGGCAAATGCGTGGACGGAAGTTGCATAGAGGCTTGTCTGACCAGCCAATGCGGTTTGAATGCTCAATGCAAAGCGACGTCTCATACTGGTATCTGTCAATGTTCACCAGGGTTCACTGGTAATCCTTACATCGAGTGTATCAGAGGTAAATTTTGAAAATTTATAAAAAAAAAGCAGAGGTAGTATCTTTTCTTTTTTGTATTGATACTAAGGAAGAAAATGTTTTTATTGTAGTTCCTATCATATCTGAAGTACCAGTTCGACCAGAATGTTACGCCAACGACGAATGTTCGAGTGACAAACAGTGTATAAATTCTCTGTGTGTAAATCCCTGCGTCGTTCAGGATCCATGCGGCAGAAATGCACTCTGTCACGTGAACAATCATAATCCAATCTGCAGATGTCCTACTAATTACGCTGGCGACGCTAGAGTCAATTGTATACCACGTAAGTTGCGAATAAAGTACACCTATCCCTCGATTTACACCGAAAACAGAATATTTTAATAAACAAAAACGGTTAAAAACAAAGGGAATTCCGCCATTTTTTTCGTATTAAAAGGAAAACATTTATTGTTGCAAGAAAAGGGAAAAAAGGTGATTTAATTAATTAGCTGATTTAATATTTAACATATTTTTATTTCTATTGGACGTTGAAATAAATGAGTTTGATTAAATACAATTTAACTTAATAACTGAATTTAATTAAATACGAAAAGCCATGATATCGATTTACACGGTACTCTGCGGAACGAATCCTCGAATATTAATTACGAATAATCCACAATGGTGACACTGCTTTATTCTGCAGCGGAAATTATGGCCGAGTGTACTTCGAACACCGACTGCGCCGGAAACGCAGCTTGTGTGAACAGTTTGTGCATCAACCCTTGCAATTGCGGTCCAAACGCTAAATGCAACGTCGTTGATCACTATCCATCCTGCGTGTGTCCACCTGGATATTCAGGAAATCCTCAACTGGGTTGTTTCAAACGTAAGTTTGATCTATTTTTCAACGATACAAACGTTTCAATTATTCTTCACTTTAAATTTACAACCACAGAGGAATATCCCCTACTCGTAAATTTACGTTAACATCCAAAACAATCCATCTATTCCAGTGGACTGCGAATCAGACAGCGAGTGCAACAACGCAGCTACCTGCTACAACGGCCAATGCGTAAATCCATGCATCCTGGAGAACAAATGCGCCATTAACGCTGAATGTTACGGCCAGAACCATCGCGCCGTGTGTCGATGTGGTCCAGGATACTTAGGCAATCCGGAAGTGCACTGTGAGAGAGTAGAATGCAGCGCGGATCACGACTGTCCTCGAAACTTAGCCTGCAGCAGTGGACGTTGCATCAATCCTTGTGTGGAAGATTCACCGTGCGCTCAAAATGCGATCTGTTACGTTCAAGATCATGCAGCGACGTGTCGTTGTCCAGAGAACATCCCAGCTGGAAATCCATACTCTTATTGCGAGCATCGTCCAACGACACAGTTCGACGAGCCAGAATGTAGAATCGACCTCGAGTGTGCTGATAAATTGGTGTGCATCAAGAACAAGTGCATCGATCCTTGTCCTGTGATCAGACCATGCTTAGAAAACGCTAGATGCAACGTTTTGGACACTGTTCCTGTGAGAACTATGACGTGCACCTGTCCTGAAGGCTGGACCACTGACGTCGACGGTGTTTGTAGACCTAGTAAGTGCTCGTAACTGTCACAGCTAACGAACCACCTCGAAATTTCGTAATTTCAATTTAAAAAAGGAAAAAGGTAACATTTTTACGATTTCAAAAGAAAATAATGTAATTCTTCTTTCAGTCCAACTGACAGTGATCGGCACCTGCACGACGAACGGCGAGTGCAGCGACAAAGAGGCCTGCATCAACAGACAATGCAGAAATCCTTGCAACTGTGGCACAAACGCAGCCTGCTACGTCCGCAATCACAAACCAATCTGCTCTTGCGAAGAGAACTACCAAGGCAACCCAGACATCGCCTGTTACTCGGTAGAATGTCGTCGAGACAGCGAATGCGCTTTAGACAAGAGCTGCGTGAACAACAACTGCGTGAATCCTTGTCTAGTATCCGACAACTGCGGCGTAAACGCTGAATGCTTCCCCAACAACCATAAAGTCGACTGTAAATGCCGTAAAGGCTACCATGGAAATGCTCTGGATCGTTGCAGAGTGATCGGTTGTTACAGCAACGGAGATTGTCCAGGAGATCATTCTTGCATCAACATGCAATGTATCAATCCTTGCGTTCACAGCAATCCTTGCTCGTCTCTAGCTGAATGCAGAGTTTTCAATCATTTACCAATCTGCCGTTGCCCTGCTCAACACGTGGGCAATCCTTATGTAAACTGTAAACCGGAAGTGAGGCCAGAGTGTAAAGAAGACACCGATTGTCCTGATTTGTTGGCCTGTTTCGATAACAAGTGTCAGAATCCTTGCACCGTGGTGCAACCTTGCAGCGAACCATCCGAATGCAGGGTTCTTCCGACGTCACCTGTCCGTACGATGGTTTGCGTGTGTCCTAGCGGTTATGTGAGCAGCGGAAGTGGTACTTGCAGAGCTACGAAACCGATATTGGAGATCGAATGTACCAGAGACAGCGATTGCTCTTCTGAGAAGTCCTGCGTGAACGCTGTGTGCAAGAATCCTTGCGCCTGCGGTCCTAACGCTGACTGTAGCGTTGCTAATCATAAACCGATTTGCTCGTGTGTCCTCGGATACGATGGGAATCCTGACGTTGTTTGCACCAAAGGTAGATGATTTTTATTTCAACACTTTGTCAATCGCGTATTTTTCACAAACGACGTGAAGTAGTAATTTTCTTCGCTTGAAAAACTCAAAGAGTCCTTCTACATCTCCGGTGAGGATGTTTTCTTCCGCCACGCGTTAAAATCTCATACAAGTTTATATTCCATTTTTAAAATCGTTCATGCAACGACTTCTTTAAAAATGAGGGATGAAATATTCAATGGGTTATTTGAAAACGGGGAGATCTCCCCATGTGTTAATAGATAACACAGGGTGGTTAATTGAAGAAATGCTACTTGAGAAGAAAAGCCAATGGAAATTGAAATTTCCAAAAAATTCTTTCCTCTCTCCGATTCGTCTCTAAGAACCATATAATTAATGTCACAAGTATTTTTTGCATCGCAACAACTCTAAGAGACGTTCGATTTGTCGAAAGTGATTATTTCATGTTTTATTTTGCACCTTTCAGTGGCTGGATGTAGTACAGACAATGACTGCAGCGGATCCCACGCGTGTGTGCAGCACAATTGTGTCCCAGTCTGTTCTCCATCTCTGTCTACCTGTGGCAAAGGCGCGGAATGCCATGGAATTAATCACAAAGCGATCTGCGAGTGTCCACCTGGATACGGAGGCAACCCGAGGGTCTCCTGTGTCCTTCTTGGCTGCAGGAGTAACTCTGATTGTCCTACGAATAAAGCTTGCATCAACAACCGGTGTGAAAATCCCTGCACGGAGAATCCTTGCACAGGAAACATGGATTGCAATGTCTACAATCACGTGGTAGAGTGTGCTTGCCCCCCTGGTTACATCGGGGACGTGAAACTGGGATGCACCAAACGTGAGAATTAATCATTTCCAATTTTTAATTTCATTTTATGTTTTTCTTTCTTTTAATCTCTTTTTTTTTGTGTCTTTTTTATTTTAGTCACGGAGAAATGCAAGGCGGACAACGAGTGTCCATCACAGACTGCTTGTTTCAACGGCGAATGTATAAATCCCTGCGTGAAGATTGAACCTTGCGGAGTGAACGCTGATTGCAAGGTGTTAGACACGTCTCCTGTGAGAACTATGATCTGCGAATGTATCCCTGGGTACAGAGGAAACGCTGTCGTCCGTTGTGACAAAAGTAATTACATTATTAAATGTAGAAATTAATTCTTTCCGATTTCTGAATAAAAATGGTAAAGATAATGTTGACGACCTTTCGTCATTTTCCTGGTAGCTCGCGAATATTTCGATTTAAATATCTGTACTGATTATACTATTCCAGAGGAATGTACGGGCACGTTTTAACAAATCTCTCGATTTTACAGCAAACGTGTGTCCAGTAGAGAAAGGCCAAATTCTCGACGAATACGGGAACTGTGTCTGTCCACCAGGATCGGCCAAAGACGAAGCTGAACTTTGTATACCTTGTAGAAAACAGGCTGGAATGATTATCAACGACGAAGGATACTGCGTTTGTGATTTGGAGAATGGTATGATCATAGACGAGCATGGTCACTGTGTGTGTCCAACTCAACATGGATACAGGCTAGATTCTAATGGACATTGTAAATTGGGTACGAGATAAATTGAATTATATACTTCAATTGATGTATTCTACATGAAAGAAATTCTTTATTAATGGTATTATTTGTCTTGTAGTGGATATAATTGAATGCAGACACGACGACGATTGCGCTGATAATAGATACTGCGACAAGACCAGTCAAACTTGCGAAGATCCTTGCATGACTCAATTGTGCGGCCTTTATGCACTTTGCAACGCTACTCGTCATCAGGCTATTTGCATATGCATTAACGGCTACATTGGAAATGCTTATACTCAATGCTGTAAGTTTTGATTTTTTGTTTTATTTATTTTTTGTTGTGTTAATTCAGGAGATTAATGGAGTTTTGATTGGATAGACGACAAGAACCGATGGCGTACAGACTTCCCTAGGCCAGAGATGGTTGTCAGTTGTCTGTCAGACGGAGTGCAAGTTGAGATACATCTTCACGATCAAGAATTCGATGGTGTTTTATATGTTAAAGGACATAGTAAAGACGAACAGTGCAGAAGGGTTGTTTCGATACCAGCGGAGACAATGCACAAAACTGAGATATTCAAGGTGGCGTTTGGAAATTGCGGACTAATACACGTAAATGTAAGTTTCTCATTTCATTTTATTTTATGTCACGCTGTGACGTAAACGTGTTTTACTTTATTGCACTTTGTTCTACTTTGTTGTACTGTATTTTATTTTACTTCATTTTATTTTGTTTTATTTTGTTTTGTTTTTATTTTATTTTATTTTATTTTATTTTATTTTATTTTATTTTATTTTATTTTATTTTTTGTACGTAATTTTTAGGGACAAGCGAGCTTCGTCCTGGTCATCCAGAAGCATCCGAAACTAATGACATACAAGACACAAGCTTATCACATCAAGTGCATATATCAAACAGGAGAACAAAACGTCACTCTTGGTTTCAATGTGTCGATGTTAACTACTGCTGGAACTATTGCAAACACTGGTCCTCCACCAGTTTGTCTGATGAAGATCGTCACTCAGAATGGAAACGAAATTAACTCTGCTGAAATTGGAGATAATCTGATGTTGCAAGTGGAAGTTCAACCATCCAGTAAGCATACCTATTTTCAAATTTCATAACTGTTGCAAGAAAAATTTTGAAAAGTTCTGGTATACGAATTTAGTACCATAACTTAAAATATTTTATTTACGAGCAACGATTTTTTAATCACTTAATTTTTTAGCAAATTATTTAAGATTTTACGAGTAACTGAATTTTACTTGAAGAAAAAGATTCATTTTTACTCGATGAACTTTTTGAAAAAATTTTTGAAATGATTGTTACTTTCGACCTTAGTAACAATTAGTTAATAATATTAATTTTACAGCAATCTACGGTGGTTTCGCGCGAAACTGTGTGGCAAAAACGATGGAAGACAACTTGGAGAACGAGTACATCGTCACAGACGAGAACGGCTGTGCGACAGATCCAACGATATTCGGAGAATGGGAGCAGAACCCAGAGACACAGACGCTAATGGCTAGCTTTAACGCGTTCAAGTTCCCCAGTAGCGATAACATTCGATTCCAGTGCAATATTCGCGTTTGCTTCGGTCGTTGTCAACCCGTTAGTATTTTCTCAGTGACAACAGTGAAAGAAAAAGAAGAAACAAGAAAAAAAAACATACAAAAGTCAAAATACTAAAATATAATTCCAATTCTTCCCCTTTTCTTTCTACAGGTGAATTGTCGAGGATACAACGCGTTCGGTCGTCGCCGTCGTGACGTGTCCGATCCAAACGACACATCTCTCAGCATCACAGACAACTACGAAGGCCAGCTACGAGAAGAAATAACGATCCAGTCGAATCTGATATTCACTCTGGAGAGGAGAGAAGAGAGGTTTACAGCAGATCCAGCTGAAAGTATGTCGAAATCATGCTTCAAAATCATGTGCTTCTTCCAACCGAATTTTAGAAGCTAATAGTTAATAATCGCTTATTTATTAACGAGCATCAAATTCTACTTTCAAACCGTCCATTTTTTGAAAGATCAATTAATTCGCGCGCTTAATACAACGTGGCAGCATCTAGCGGTGAACAGAAGTATTAAAAACAGTGCGAAATTCGAGCGGTACACGTGGGGCCATCTAGCGGAAAGGTACTATTACTAAACCGAAAAATCAACTTTTAATTTAGCCCATTGGTTTAGTACCAACAGCTGCCGCAAGGCGGTGCCACTTACTGGGCAATATTTGTGGCACCATTTAGCGGTGGAAATGTGAACTACGCGAAGGGGGTAAATCGAGAGTTGATATTTCGAGGTTAGTAATAGCACCTTTCCGTTAGATGGCGCCACAATGTAATAAGCGCGCGTGTTACTCCTTTCAAAAATGAACAACTTGAAATCAGAATTGGTGATTACTGATTAACAGGTGATTATTAACCATCTAAGGTGTATCGAGCATCTAGTTTTTGCATTAATTAAGACGAATATTGGGAGAAAAAGAATGTTGCTTCTGAAAATCGGCCGTAAAAGACACTTAATTGCCAAATCCTGGTCTAAATATTAGTGTACGAGAAATTTTCTATGATACTGATTATTATACGATTATTCTTTCTCGTTTCAGTTGCTTCAGCGCAGAGAGTGGAAGACATATGCGTATCGATGGTCGGCTTTGTGATAGCGCTAGTAATCACAGCACTCCTGGCATTGGTCGCTGTAGCTATTGCTGTATCGTGCTGGCTAATGGCGTATCGTCGCCAGCCAAAGACTGCTGGACCACTGCCACATCCACCAGAGTTCCCAAATCCATTGTTCACTACGGAATCCGTAGCTGAACCGTCTCCTGATTATCACCTATCATAAGTCCTCTAGGATAATTAAATATTTCGTGACGTAATTTTATAATTCTCGATGGAACGCAGCACAGACCAGACTTCGTTCTTTCCTTTTCTTTTTTTTTTGTTTTGTTTTGTTTTGCTTTTGCTGGTCGGTCTTGTATTTCTACGAAACGACTCCTCCAGTGACTAGTCTTCCATACTTTCCTCCTGAGGGTTCACAACGAACGTGTCGTTACGTTCACTGTTACATACGAGTACCCCCGAATCACGTTTATACATAGATTATATATATATAAATATAAATAGATAGATAGATACATGGAGAGTGAAAGAGAGAGAGAAAGTGAGCGAGAGAAAGAGAGAGAGAGAAAGAGAAACGTTTACTATTTATGGTGATGGTTCGCTTCCATTATCTACACACGAGAGAAACCTCTTTGTCTTCCGTCGTACCTTTCTCTATACCTTTGATTCTCTCCCCATCCTCTTTAGTCATTGGAGGATTTGTTAAGCGTAACACAGCGATTTTAATTCCCGTGTAAAGTCGAACGAATTAGTCTAATATAGCTTTCTTACTTCGAGCGTAGGTAACTGTACATTTTATCTAATAAAACGCTAATGTAATATTTTTAAATGTGCCTCTATCCTTTATTTTATCCGGTACTCTGTCTTTTATTAGAAAGAAAAAAAATAGTGGATGGGAAAAATACACCGAGACGTGCAACAACCAAATTAGTTTGAAAGAATTCTTTTTTTTTTTTAACATATGTTTTCATTATAAATTAATCATACAAATTTCATCTACATTTACATAATTTGCAAAAGATAAATAATACCTATATATTTGTATAATATCAGTTCGTAAATTGTTCATCAGTGGACATGATAACAATAAAAAATATCCTCTGTTTAAACAATTATCCTTTAATAACCGCGATCGGTCGTAATTTTATACATTTCCGGGAGATACCCGCTGCATGGCACGTATTTACAACATCCGTTACATTTTTATAGGACTCTGGCGCTTCCTCCATTACTAACTTAGGCGAGGCGACTCTAATCGATATTCCTTGCCGTTGTAATTTGTCCAGTACGTCAGTATAGTCCAAGTTTCTACGGGATTTTGCTCTAGATAACGCTCGACCCTGAATAAAATTTTATCGTTAATTCAGAGATCATTGTAGAATTTTCTAAATCGAAAAGAGTCGAATACTTACTGCTCCATGACACGTGGATCCAAATGTTTCCTTCATACCTTCTTCAGTTCCGGTAAGAACGTAACTACAAGTACCCATAGTACCACCAATTAAAACTGGTTGACCTGTTAATTGATAATCTACAGGAATTAAAGGATGGTGAGGTGGAAATGCTCTGGTAGATCCCTGTGATAAAAATAATAATTAATAAACATTTCCACATTGCTCAATTATCTTTTACCATATCCTTTATTCACCTTTCTATGAACTAGAAGGGTTTTTTGTTTTCCCTCAACCATGTGTTCCTCTATCTTCGCGATATTGTGAGAAACATCGTAAATAACATGCATATCTAAGTCATCCGGTGATAGTTGGAACTGTTTTGCAAATGCTTGCCGGCTGAGGAACGTCATAGAGCTTCTGTTAACCCATGCGAAGTTTGCGGCCGCTGCCATGGCTTTCAAGTAATCTTGACCTTCTTGAGATTTAATGTGAGCGCAAGCTAATTGCCTGTCGTTAGTTTCGATGTTGTCTCGTTTCATAGCTTTCTCCATTTGTACCAGGGCATCTGTAACATAAGCAAATATTAATAAATCCTGATTAATAATTACAATTATTACGTTTATTACCAGTTGCAACTTGATGTCCAAAACCTCTGCTACCAGAGTGAATCATAACACACACTTGGCCTTTATCTTCTATACCCATTTTACATGCAGCCCATTTGTCATAGATTTCATCTACTACTTGAATCTCAGCATAGTGATTTCCTGCACCCAAAGTTCCCAACTGTGAAACAATTTTTTCAACAAGTTAGAGATGCTTCAACAGTTGTGTATGCAGTAAAAATTAAGTTTCAATTTTTTACCTGTGGAAGACCACGTTTCTTGGCCCTCATTGATACTTTTGAGGAGTCTGCATTAAGCATTCTACCATATTCTTCACAATGTTCCTTGTCCTCTGCCCAGACATAACCTGGATAATCAAATAAAAGTGTCATTGACTGAAAGAATTAATTGTACTCTTTGCATAATTACCTTCCCTAAGGGACCAGTCCATTCCCATCTCTAAAGCTTCCTCTAAATTATGTGCATTCATAGGTATGATTCCTTTTGAACCAACACCAACAGGAATATGATCAAACATGCTCTGAGCAAGTTGCTCCTATAAATGTTTAATAATTTGTATGTGTTCCTATAATACAATTTTTTTTTAAACTAAAGATAATGTAATATAATACCTTTATAGGTAAAACATCCTCTTCAAATAAATTTGTTCTTAGCAAACGTACTCCACAATTTATATCAAATCCTACACCACCTGGTGACACTATGGATTTTGGATCATTCATGTCAAATGCTGCCATATTACCAATGGCAAAACCATATCCTGAATGTACATCTGGCAATCCAACAGATCTCCATACAATTCCAGGGAGTGCAGCCACATTGGCAATTTGTTTCAAACCTGGAAGGAAACCTCCTACCGACCCTGGTCTACACGCGTTTCTTAATTCTTCGAACATTAAACGTTCTAACGTATTGTTCACGTAGAAAACACCTTCAACCTATAAGTAACGAAATATTTAATGTATACGAATTGATATAACAGTAAAAAGTAATTTACCTTCATGTTAGGTTGAAAGCCCTTCTTTATTCTCCAACATGTGTCGTTTATTCTCTCCAAATATTGCAATTCCTCTTGATATTGCCTGACAACCATTTTTTTATTTTAACGAGTAAAAATATGTCAATCTTTAAACTGCAGTACCGGTTATACAAATTTCTAGGTAACTATTATTAATTAATCGGTCTGTGTATAAATTTCTAGGCACTATTATTAATTAATAGAATAGAATGCTAGGTATAATTGTAATTCTTTTTACATTTGTCGGGGAATATAAATAATACAAATTACTGCTGAGAGAACGACATTACCGGTTAGAACTATTGCACCATGCATTATTGAAAATTGTAATAGGTGTTTCAGTGTTGCAAACACTTACCACATACAACACTATGCAGTTACTTGAAAGAATAATTTTCTAACTAAATTCGAAATAATTTTTAATGGAATACTTCTGACGTATATGAAGCTGATTTTTAATTTTCGAATTTTAATGCAGTATGAATATTCTCCTGCTGTTCGATAATATAATTTTATGAAAAATACGGAAATTAAATAAAAATTAAGGATAGATACGAAATGTAGGAAAAGCAATTTTTATCAGTAAGAAAGAATATTTTAAACATATTTGCATTCTTTATTTTCAATTTCAATAATTTTAATAGTTTTTGCATTGAATCCTGAGAACAAAATTTGGCACATAATATATTCAATCTTAGTTTGCAATCTAAACGCAGAGTGAGAGAAGTGTGATACGAGAATGGCGGCTCCTGTGAAGCAAGGAGTGAAACACGTAAAACCAATTTTGTCGTTGACACCTGGAGAATCTCGTAACAGAGTACTAGCATTGTACAAAACATGGTATCGACAAATTCCAATTATCGGTACATAATTTAATTACTTAAACATTTTATTCGGAAATCAGCGCAACGGAATGTTACCTAACCTAATTGTGTTTAAAATAGTATTTGTGTATATTGCAACGTTTTCCTTTTTTAGAAAAAATTACGCGTAGATTTTCTTTCTATCGTTGCTCGACATTTCGTAGAAATAATTCACAATTGCATACTTTAAATTTAACTGAAACGTTTTTAAGATTTCGTTGCCTTACGTTTAACGAAGTTGTGTGATTAAAAGTATTAATATGTAATTTATTTTACAGTTGAATTGTATGAAATTCCAAAGACGGAACAGGAATGTAAAAGAAAGTTGAAAGAAGTATTCAGACGAAACAAGAATCTACGTGATTTAAGAACCATTGATGTGTTGCTTATTAAGGTAAACCTGTAATATTTGTTGTTAGTTTTGCATATGACATAGTAAATGTACAACCTAATGAATACAATGTACTATTAGGGGCAAATGGAACTTCAGGAAACTGTTAATCAATGGAAACCATGGGGAACACTTATGAATTATTGGAATGATACTGTACAACCAAAGCCCAAAGATTTTATGTCAAAATTCCTATCAGGTCATGATTGAGGTGTTTCATAGTAAAAAAAACTAACAGAAAATGTGATTAATGTAATACTTATATAGATACTTGTAGAATGAATTACTTGTAAGACTTGTGAAACACATGTGTGTACATACTGTTTGCATAGTTACCTAAAGAATAAAAATAAAAGAAGAGGGAGAAATGATGTCTGTTTATTAAAAAAAAAAAAAAAGAAATTAAATTATGCAACATTTTAAAAGATGAATCTTTAATCAGCTCTTACAGAAGATAATATTTCTTTTAATTTACATTTTATCTTTACATCTATATATTATTATTCACTTATATACATTTGACAAGATGATATATTACTAAGCACCTTAGGTACAATCTAGTTCACTTTTCACAGCCATACGGATAATTTGCTTTCCTTCAGTGAACAAGTATCGAAATTATACATACACGCATACATACATACATACATACATACATGCATACATCGTTACATACATACATATATATACATACATACATACATATGTCTGAATCGAGTGTATTTTGAACTTGCGTAAATGTACATTGCAATTCATATGCACGTTGTTCTTCATTCCCTTTTCGTATTACAACGAGAATCATTCGCGCCACCTCGAGATAGACATTTTTTTTTCACATGATTTCTGTACTTGTGTATACTTTGGTTAGAATCATTTTTATAAAAAGTCATCCTAGTTTTATTTATACTCTCGGATTAAAAATTTTAACAGATAGATCTCGCGCTATGTAAAAAACAAAAAAAAAAAAGACAAATCATGTCTGCCGCCGATATAAAGCGTACTTTAATACAAATTATAAAATATCTAGGTATTAAAAATATACACGGTCGGTAACTCTTTTTACCCATACATTCCACGTATGTCTATACGCTAAAAAGAAAAAAAAGAAAAAAAAAACAGAAAAAATGGCAACAATACATCATGCATATGACTCATAAATGAAATAATGTTCTTTTGTGCACTCATATGTTTCAGTAGTAGAAGGCTTTTGGAATTCCTTTTGTTCCCTTCCTTCTCTTCCTCTTTCCTGAGCCCAGAGAAGAGAGAAAAAAAAAAACTCTCCGTCAAACTATACTTTCACGTTCCGACTGTATATCGTAACCTGCTATTACACCTCTTCTCAAAGAAACATCGCTGTTGCGCAATCCATTGCCGCTGAACAGATTTACCAGCCAACTTCTGATCGAATTTCTTGCCGATGATTTTTTGTCCGGCACACTGTCTGTACTAGGAACGGATACCACTTGGTCGAGTGAACGCCAACGTTTAACAGGCACGATTTCCCCCATACAGCCACTCTCATCCCCCAGCAACGGTGTCTCCGCTTCGTTCGGCAACACATCGGTATGGGGCACTATTATCACATTACCATTTGGATAATTGTTGTTCAACACTTTCTCGGAGATATTCGTCTTCGAGTTAGTCCGTGTGCACTTGTCACAATTCTCTAACGACCTGAAACACTTCTTCGGTTCCTTCCAAGAGAAATGCGGCGATTCGTATCTTTTGCCAAACAATTCTGAAGGAAACGGATCTAAAGAACGAGCTTCCCTTATAATTTGAAACGGATGATCGCTGGTAGAACTCGACGAAGCGATCGTCGATAGAACTCTCGCGTTCCTCCGGAATTTTGGCCTCTTGCCGATGAAATAATCGTCCAGTGCCATTTTAATATTAGCCGCTCGATTCTCCACGTCTTCTTGCATCTCTACGTTGTCCAGCGTTGTTTTCGACACGCTATCGGTTAAATACAAAGGAGATCGTTCCAATTTTTTAGAGTTAAGGGATTTAGGTATTGGACTGGAACCTCCGCACTGAGACGAGGAGTCATCAGGCGTTGGTCGTGGAACACTCGATTGTCTTCGACTACCTGCTCCTAAACCACCTAACAACGAAGCCTGTCGAGAGTCTGAATTTAACTTTGGACTCCTTCTTGGTCTACAAAAAAGTGGCGGAAGATCACCGACATCAACCTGATAAAATGAAAAAAAGGAAAAAATTAAAGTTAAATTACAGAGGCTTAAGTGATCTCATTTATCTTCCTGTTGTATACGAACCTCTCGTTTCTGAATGGCTCTTTCAGTGGCTCCCGTGAGCCAGTAAGTTTTCACTTCACCCTTCCCCTTCATATAAACTAATCCACGTTCTTCGATGATATAGCCACCGATCTTATCTAAAGCATCTTTACATTGCTCGCTTATGTGAATACGCAATGGCTCGCCGTTGGATTCCATACGCGAGGCTGTGTTCACGGTGTCACCGAATAAACAATATCTAGGCATTGTTAGACCAACGACACCGGCTACCACAGGTCCTGTAAATAATCGTTATTTATATTTAATAAACTTCTTATTGTTGTTTGTTCGATTGTGACGTTTAACGGATAAAATACCTGTATGGATACCAATGCGCAGTTTAAGTGTGTCTTGGGGCCTATGAGCTATGGTATGATGTTTCACGGCGTTAAGTAATTCTAGGGACATCGAGGCAATTTCTCCGGCGTGCCGGTTTCCATTTTTTATCGGTAAACCAGAGACCTAAATAGAACGATTTATCATAGGAATTATCTAAGATAAAAAGAAAAAAGAAAAACTTGTATTAGGTGTAAAAAAAGAGATTACATACCACCATGTATGCATCGCCTATAGTTTCCACTTTATATACATCGTATCCTTTGATTATGCGATCGAACAAAGTGTACAAGTCGTTCAAAAAGTTCACCACCTGCGAGATAGGATGATATTAATTGCAAAAGGGCAAATGTTGTTTATATAGACGTTTATTAATATAAAAAAAAAAGAATGATCTACCTGGAAAGGTGTACTTTCCGCTGACATTGCAGTGAAACCAACGATATCGCTGAAGTATATAGTAACCAAATCAAAAGCCTCTGGTTCCACACCGATTCCATTTGTTAAACAATTAGCAACGGGTCTGTAAGAAATGTTTATAATTATACAAAACATATTAATTGTTTTTTTCTATGGGGAAAGATTTAGAAGTGTGAATTTACTCAGGCAACATTCTATGAAGTAGATCCTCGGTTTTCTGCTTTTCCTCGAAAAGAAGGCGTGTACGTTCACTGACTAGATCTTCGAGGTTGTTCGCATACTTCTCCATCATGTCCATCATTTGATCCATAATATTACGATGCCTTCCAGCTTTCATTTTCTTTAAACGTGTCCTTATCATTTTGAAGTCGGGCCTAAGTTCAGGACTTTCCGCCCAACAGTCGGTAATCGTACTAACTATATACTCAGCACAGTCCGCTTCAGACTCGGACAGTATCTCTATGTTAGGTCTAAACGGTGGTTCACCATCTTCTGGGAACCTTTTCACTCGGTCTATGATTTCTGTCAATTTGTTAACGTTCAATATTTATATTTCTGCAGCTATACCTTTTGGCAAATGCCGATTAAACGAATGACAATCGCTTGGACACTTACGTTTATTTCCTTTTTTATTTAAAAACCATTTTTTTTTTTTTTTACTGTATAAGAGTTATTTACCTTTGGGTTCTAGATTCACGCCACCGTACGGCCCCTTTCGTCCGATCATCTCGAACAATATAATCGCGAACGAGTAAATATCGCCCTCCTGGGTCCCTCTGATCGGAGCATTGGGATTCCTTAATAGTTCAGGTGCCTTCCAGAATAAGTCTGTGGAAAAGATGATCATTTTCAATTGTAGTTCGTCTACGGCAGACGAACGGGCCAAAGAAATTAAGATTGCTGTTCCCACATAACGCGTTAAATAATAAAACGTAGAAATTTCCCGAACTTAAAAATTAAATGCTTTTATTCAGAGCATTACACTGTTTTTTTTCTACCTAGTAATTGACTATTTCGTAATTGTTTCTTTTTTTAATCAATAATATAGTTATTAAAAAAAAACTGTCCTATTTTATGGGACATAGAAAATAAAAGTTGGCACGACAGTGATCATTGCAAATTTTAAATAAAGTGTTACTTTAAATTATTCGCGTTACGCGAGAAAAAAAAGTTCTCGTACAGCATGATTTCCTATAACGCGAATTAACCATGTTAAAGTCTGCTGTAATAGAAAGGAAAAAAAAAAGAAGAGAAGTAGATGTTAGATAATTTCGTACTTCGATAATACTGATGTTCACCAATGCTGTCAGATTCGGCGCAGTGCCGCATATCGTGCAGGCCAAAATCAGAGACTTGGAGTACCCATCGCGAGGTCACCACGCAATTGGAAGACTTCAGATTACCATGACAGACTAGCACAGATGACTCATGAATGTATAGCATACCCTGTGTATAGAAGAAAAGAGAAAGAAAAGAAAAGAAAAAAAAAAAAAGAGGAAAAGATGTAAATATATTTTCATCGTAGTATATAAATACTTCTTAATGTGTACACATTGTATATACACACTTGCCTTAATGAGATCGTGAACTAATGACGCGATGAACATATCATCTAACTTGATATCTTCGTTCTCGATGATATCCTGAAACATAACAGGCAATGCGATCATTCGATTTGAAAAACACACACCGTCAGACCGCAGATTACACGTTGATCGGTGTATTAAGGTGACGTACATAAAGACTTCCTTTGGCGCAATAGTCCGTAATTAACAATATCCTCATTGGCTCGACGCACGCCCCGATGAAAGAGTTCAGGTTACCGTGTCTGATCTCGCGAAGGATACGCATCTCCTTCATCACGTCCCTCGATATGTCCTTCTTCTTCGAGAACTTCAGCTCCTTTATCCTGACCACGACACCATGATAGTGGCCGGTCTGCGCGAATACCTGGCCCCCTCTTGACTCGTAGGACATTGCACTAACTAAGCTTAACTGCGACAACGAGAAGAAAAATTCAAAATGATATAACACGATAATTAAAAAAGTAAAAGAAATTACATTGGAAATTTTAATTTTTTCAAATTGTAAAGTGAGTTATTAATTTCAGTAAAAAATATAATACTTTTGATAATAAAAAAAATTCTGTTCTTGATCAAACCTCGAATAAGTGATACGTAATTTCGAAGTGATCATAATTTGATCACCCACTGCACGTGTTATGTTACACGTAATTTATCTAAGAAGTGTTGTAAAATTGCTGTCGATTATTTTGTAAGAAAAAAAAAAAAAAAATGAATAAGAAAATTATATTGGAAATTTTTATTCTTTCAAATTGTAAAATGAGCGACTGTGTATATTAGGTTACGCGTAATTTGTTTAGAAAGTGTTGCAAAAATGCTGCAAAATATTTTATAAAAAAATAAATAAATAAAAAAGTAAAACAATTGCATTGGAAATTTTAATTATTTCAAATTGTAAAATGAGCGACTGTGTACATTAAGTTTCGCGTAATTTGTTTAGAAAGTGTTGGAAAAATGCTGTAAAATGTTTTATAAAAGAAATAAAAAGAATAAATGACTGACAGCCTGTTGAACGATGTGATTCTTACCTTACTAGGGGAGGACATCAAATTGTCAAGATGAGGATAGCCGTGTATCTCGCTCGGATCGATCTTCCACAGCAATCCCTCGATTTCCTGTTCGATCTTCCATCTCCTGTATATGCTCATAGTGATTACAGCAGCGCAGAAAAGTAACACGGCCAATACACCAGCGGCAACGATGCTACGTAGATGAGTGTCATCTTTTGGACAGTGTTCGTTGAGGAAACCGCATCCTGGTTCTGCTTCCGGTTTATTCTTACCGGGCCAGTCTATCGCCTCCGACGGCCTGTACACCTGAACACGAACGCGATGTACCCTACTCCTTTGATATTTCATTCGATGGTTTTTGTTTATTTCTTTTTTTCTTTTTTTTTTTTTGTTACAACGATTAAAAATGATATCATAATTTTGAGAAACGTGAATGATGAAACTGCACGAAATGCTGTAAACAACTCACTCACTAGAGTTTCACCCTGTTGAAATTGGCCCACAGGTTTCATCTGATAGTCGCAGGAGAAGTTGTTGAAACGGAAAGGATCCTTCTTCAGGGCCAGCACCGAGAAGTTACCCTCCGAATCGCCGAACTTGTCGAACTTGATCGTCGCCCCGCTAACACCTGTTCGATATCACTTATTTGCAATTTTTTACCCATAAAACTATTTATTTATTTTTTTATTATTTATATTGATTCTTTTTTTTTTAATTTTCTACTTTCTCTCTGAATTGACAAATTTCTTGCATACAATTTTCATCACGTTAACCCCTTGATCTACGATTTCTTTGGCTGACTATACATCTAAACATCAGTTATTCATCGTTTTACTACCATTTTATATAAAACACGCTAATGTACTATAGATTAATTACAAGTATCAATTCTCAATCTAATAAATTAAAAGAAGAAATAGGGCAAAGGGATAACACCTGTTTCATACACCTAATTTGCAACTTTTATTCACGAAGTTGTTCATTTTCCTCGGTAATCTTTTATTGATTCATTTAACGCGTTAAGATCTATCAGCAGGTGTCTCTAAAATCTCATAATTATGCAAAGATTCGTACGATACCAATTCGATATCATCCACTCGTTCTAATCAGATATATCAAACCTTATCCTAGGATCGATCAGGAGCCACTTATGGCTCGATTCGCAGATTACACGCGTACTCACTTTGATACGTGTGATTCCTGATAATCGTCTCGATGATCTGTGTGCCATTGCTGGCAATCTCTTCGAGCGTGTGTTCGGGTTGGTCACGTAGAAGTTGGTCCAATGCTCTCGCGTACAATTTCACGGAATCGTAAAGATACGCCGCGTGTATCGACACATACTGAAAATTAACAATATCGTTTCGATCGATTTTTTCCTTTCTTTTTTTTTTTTTCTTAATCTTTATATCAAAATCATTCTTTTCCATTTTTAACGAGAAAAGAAACTGCTACCTTCTCGTACTTTCTCAGCAATTCAGGAATCACAAAGTTAAACGGCTCTTTGCTACTGTATTCTCTAACTTTCTTCGTGAACTCTTCGTAATTCTGAGTAGGCGGAGTTGATACGACGACCATCAGTGAGCGTGCTCTCTTCAGGAAGTCCTTCGGCTCCAGGCAATGCTTCAGATTGTCGAAGTGTTCCGGTTCTGTTGAAGATGAATCACGTGCAAGATAAAGGAAGAGAAATAGTATGTTTCTTTTTCTTTTTTCTTTTTTTTTTCTAGGAAAGGAAACGGAAATGTCCGATTCGAGAGCGGAGCAACAACATGAGACAACGACTCTAGAGGCATTAAAATCGGCTCACGTGCCAGAAACCGGGTCACGAGCGAGCTCGACATGACCCGTGGCGTTTAGTTAATCTCGGATTAGATACGGAAATGACGAGGTAACGAGGAGCGTGGTTCTGTCAAGGAATATGGGAGGATCATCAAGGAGCAGTCTTCCTCCATATTATATGATAATGGTCGTATGTGTCCTGCGTACAAAACAGTGGACAGCAAAACGTGTAAAAACTATTTAGTAAAAAATGTATGAATTTGTTGGAACTTCTTTTCAGAGAACTTGAAATTCTTTTGACAATAGAACAATCGAAGTTTAATGTAATGTTCCTTTCTTCCCTTCTGGTTAGTGTACTTTCAAGAACGATTAACAGAAAATAAATTGTTCTTTCATTTCAACGAGAACTTTATTATTCTTTGACCACATTTTGTTACTTTTAAGTCTGTAGATTATTCTACGTTGCTCAACCGGTATTCAGAGCACAATAATTTATTTCCCGGAGGATTATTAATTTCCAATTCTATCGATACTAAGATGATTTGCAAGAATCGGTAGAAATTTGCGAACTTGTCGAAGAATAAAATGATCAACTCCAGAGTACGATGATAAATTGATCAACGATCGATGAAAGTTTCATGGAAAGATCTGAACGTTTAAGTTCCTTTTAAAGTTACGTTATTATTACTCACTCCATAAGTACTTTTGCGCCTCGCGCTGCGAGTACGTCATCATGTCCACGTGGATCACCATGTACTCCCCGTTGTCCAGCAGCCGTTGATTTTGCATCGCGTTCATCATATCGATCAACGACATCGCGGTTCCCAGGAATATGTAAACTGCAGACAGATTTACAGCTTCCGTTAGATCACGTATTCCCGTCTCCTTCCTAGCGGAACACGCTCCACCAAAGACAGTCGACCGATTTCCAGAACGGAACTGACTTTCACGGTTGATTTTCCTACCGGAGGGAAACCGGCAGTAGCCGTTGATTATCGGTGAGATCATCGAACGAAAGAGCCGTGTCGTGCTCGTTCCCACGGGGTGAAATCACACCGAAAATACGCGAACAGGAAACTCCATTGATTCGTGACGAGCGTGAAATACATCTGATTAATAATCTCATTACCTTCGTTAGTTCAACCCGTGCCGATAAAATGTTTCACGTGTACCAAATACCGTGTAAGATATAGGAATTAACAACGTTCCTTCTATCGGAACAATTAATAATACTGACAAATGAAAAATTGCCTCTAAACTTTCTATTAGCAATGCAGATACTGTTTGTATATCTTGTTAATAGGCACGGTTCATTTTACCGTGATTATCGTATATATATAGAACCGTGTTTAAGGATCAATTTGTATTCTTTCGTTGACAGGGGCTCGATTCCCAGTATCTGGGCCACTAAAATTTCGCGCGTGCTTGCCACGATTGATGAAGCCGTTTCACTGAGCGAAACGTCTCTATTTCCATCTCAGAAATCGCTCGTACGATTCTATGTACTTGAGCAAATATCGAAGGAACACGTGAAACTTTTCGAAAGGGAAAACAGTTTATTTTTTAAATTATATAGAACAGTTCTGAAATGTACAGTAGCTCGCGAAAGTATTCGAACTCCCTTTAAAATGGAATAATTTCTTTAAAAATGGACCAAACGACTTCAGTTTCTTTTATTTTTAGAAGGTAGAAGTTACTTTATTATACGATGTGCGGAAAAAATTTGGAAAATAATACAACAACCGATTTTGCAACTTTTTTATCGGAGCACGCGATGAAAATTTAAGAAATATACTTTCAATTTTCTTTAACTTTCATTGCAGATCAGTTGCAATTTTCTCAAAAAGTTTTTGACAGAACGGTAAATTAATCCTTCTGAAACTTCTCAAAAAAGAACCCAAATCGTTTGAACCAATTTTAAAAAAGTTACTCTGTTTCAACCCTCTAACTGCGTAAGCCCCTCGAATAAAAATTGACTCTCAGCAGTTTACAATTGAAAATCAGGCAAAAATGATAAACATACTATTTTAATTTTTGCAAATGCGAATATATACGATCATACCAGATCAAATAGAAAATGAGTAATCCATTAATAAACGAACTATTGTCGTTCTAAGTATTACTGAACCAACAGTAAACTCGTGATTCACAATTAACAGATTAAAAGCTGGTTCGAATATTTTCACGAGCTACTGTACATGATGGATCGTCGACTATCTAAGGATAGAAACACGCGTGTTCTACGCGATTGTATCGAAAATGTGAGAAGGAAACTTGGACTGACTCCTAGTCATATTTTTGGTCTCCTGTATAAGTTGGAACCATACGCTGATTTGACAGCACGGAAGACGTTCCTCGCAGCATGTGTGACGATCCTCGACCGTTTTGTAATGGTTCACGGTTAGATTGTTCTTGGTGGCTTGTTCCTCGAGGGAACGAGCCACCGTTGACCAGGCGCTCTCCGTGATGATGGTGAATTTGTTCCAGCTGTAATGGAGCAGCAACGCGATCACCGACTTCGTCACCTGTGTGTCCGGAGGCTCGGTCCTCGCGAACGTGTTCACCTTCGACGCTTTGTAGTCCGAGCATTTCTGCAACACAAGACGGTCCACCCGGTCGTGGTTAAGCGCGTTCAAGTGCACACAAGCCGCGACATGGGCGTTAATGTGGGCCGCTTCGCTGGAGAATGAACATCGATTGTTGCAGCTCAGAATTGCTTATGAATCTTTGATCATTTATTATTCTTTCTTTTTTCTTTTTTTTTTTTAAGAAATTTTTCATTTCAAGTCTACACAATACCTAACGGATTCGTCGAATTTAACCGAGAAAGTTAAATGATAAGAGCGTGTATTTGTCGTCAAGAATTCATCGGTAGATAGAAATTTAAAAGCGCAACGTTACACAGAATATGAAAAAATGCATAATTATATTAATAACTGAGAGACGAAATACTTTTCTTTACTGTATTCTCGATAAATGTGAATTTGCATAAAAATCCGCAGGATGCTCACATTGGGCTTCGGTTGAGCTTATATTATGGAATTTAAGACTTAAAAAAAAAAAAAAAATTGGGTTATCTTAGTGTTATAAATCCTTCAATTCCTTCAAATTTTGGAACACAGTAGGATCCACGTGGGAGTAGAAATAGTCACAAAAAAAAATATATAAAGCAATTTCTTGAAACTTTCACTTACAATTGCAACGTGAAAAGATAGAAATTAACGAAAATTTGCTGAAAAAATTGAAAATGAGATTTGTTAGTGTAACGTGTTGATAATTCCCGTAATTCCAAGTAACAATAACCCATAACACTTTTACAAATTACCAATTAACACATTCGCGAAAGAGTATCGAACACCTAACGATCCGAACGCAGAGAAACCTCGAGAAAAAAGTCAACCGAAACATCAAAAGAGGTCCCTGGTGAAACAATCGAGGAGACGAAGAAAAATACGAAGAACGAAGTGTAGAAAATTGAAAGTAGCCGAAAAGGAGGTCGATGGAGATCGAAGAGGGTAGGGAAAAGAGAGAAGGAAGAAAGAAGAACAAGAAGAAGAAGAAGAAAAAAAGAGAAGGAACGACGGTGAAGGAGTAGGTGGAAAAGAGGAGTGAAGAAAGAGAAAGAGATCGAAGGAGAGTAGAAGGCAAGAGAGTAACGCGGCAAAGTGGGCTGCGCCGGGTGCCATGGTGTGTGGCGCGCGGTTAAATATAAACCTGTGGCAGGCGGTACGAAGGAGGGCAGGAGGAGAGTGGAATGAACGGGGCAACTCTCTTCTCTTCTCTTGTGCGGTGTGGCCGCGCGAGCGGAGAACTGCACGGGGCGGTTGCTCCGTACCGTTGAAATGTGACATGCGCTCATTAACATATAAATTAAACGTGACAACTGGGGGTCAGTTCTACTTTAACCGTGGCGACCACCGCCAGGCCACGATCCACTTTCCGTTGTTTTTTCCACCTCCTCCTTCTCTTCTTCTTCTTCTTCTTCTTCTTCCTTCTTCTTCTCCATCATCATCATCATCATCTTGTGCTTTTTCTTCTTTTTCACGCTCTTTCTCTCTTATTTCTACTCGATCGAACGACCAGTCCACTCTACCAACCGACAGAGACACACGAAATTCATGCATCGAAACAAGTCGCGATCAACAGATCGATCGCCACTTTTCCCTTGTTACGTCGCTCGCTGGCCATGGGATTCGTAGCTACGGGGAGCGTTGCACTGTCGACGCTGGTGAGCTTTTGTCGTGCAATGTCACGCGTGTGGATCGTGAGCGAAAAATGATCGCTATCGGACCCTCGCTTCAGGAAGTCTCTTTTTGGTTTAGTCACTCGTCTTCCTGGTGATAGTGCAATGTTTCTTTGTCACCTTTCCTTTTTTTTTTTTTTTTTAATTGATTGTGATAGAGGGAGTTCGAATTCTATAGGATAATTCGAACGAATCGTTCAAATGAGTTAAGGAAAAATAAGGTGTGCGATGTTTAAGAAAAAAATAACTGTAAAACAGTTATGTAATTTGAGAATGTGCATTTGGTGATAATGAAAATTAGTATGCAGTGAATAATCGCTCGAAGTATACAGAAATCGTTCGATCGCGAATCGTTTATATCAGCGAAAGGGTTAAAAAATATTCATTAAGTAATTTATAATTAATTCGTTATTTATTTGGCTCTCTACAGCCTCGTGTGACTTGGAAGTTACATACCACGCATCTGTATTTTTTAGCTTCTATTTTATACCTTCATTAATCAATTTTATTACAATAATTGTCAATTCTTGATGTTCACATTAAAATGTCAGAATTGTAATTTTTCTGCGTACGAATAAACAAAAATTGAATTATAGAGGATTAAATTAAAGCATGGCTGAGACAATTAGTGTAAGCTGGGCAAGTGCAAGTTAATGTAGAGCGCATAATTGTTACAAAGCTTTCAACAAAATTCACGCAAGACTGTGCTATTATCATTTAAATCCGTGCTGAACTACGACTCTGACTTTTCCGCATCCGTAACAAAGTTTAATTCTATATTTAGTATCAATTTTACAAGATTGGAAATTATCAAATTGGTAAATAATGCATAATACATTAGTCCTCGCAAAAACACAGTATAGAAATAACAAACAGCCTCACGTTTGCGTGCATACAGTTAGTAAGAAAAATCGCAGGTCAATAGGTTAATTCGTTTGAGGTAATCAAGTCGGATGAATCACCTTATATTCTAATTAGAAAAAAGGGTTTCATTAACATCTTGGAAGCAATATTATCATAATTTCTCACATCACAAGTAAATATTATCCTATTATACCATTTCAATATAAAAAAAAGGGGGATATTAATTCTCGCTGTAGCAAAATCGAACGTTTTCTCTCTCGAGCGTCCTCTGACCGTCCTCCCACGATTCCAGGAAGTCGTGAACGTCAGTAATTTACCCACCTGGCCACGATCCTTTCCTTTTTTTCGAATTTTCGGTCTCTGACGCGATCGTAAAACCCGGCCGGTACTTTTTCTCCTTTTTTCTTTTTTTTTCGTGGAATTTCCGACGAGAAATACCAAAATTGGACGAACTTTGGCGAAAAAAGCACGAACGGAAAACAAGGATCTTCGACATAGAAATGGAATTTTCCTTTCACGAGGATTCCCCACGCGAGAGATGAAACCGGATGTGGAGGCGCGACGCTGGCAACGATACTACTTCGCTCGTAAATTCGCCGAAAGGAAGTTGACTATGCGCCGCGTATCATAGCGACATTTTATCGCAATCATCGCGTAAGAAGAAAGAAAACAAAAATAAAAGAGGATGAAATTGATCCGGCTTACGACTCAAGGGAGGAAGTTGGCTGAGCCGCATCGGAATGACAAAATTATGATTGTACAACGGGGCCTCCAGTGTTTGATTTAAAAGGAAGCTGACGAAGCGTCAGCCTCCATTCGAGCGTGCAACAGCCTTGACCTTGGAGGAATTGGAGGATCTCGATTCAATTCTGGCTAATTCGATCTTTCAATTTGATCTTCGCGCAATCGAAACTGTCACTGGTATATCGAACAATAATTGTAACGATAATAGCGTATTAAATAATACTTCTACATCGATAAAGTACAATTAGGTATACTGAAAATTTCCGTTCTCGACGCGACACGCAATATCGAACGATTTGAAAATTAATTTGTTAAAATGAATTGAATCGGTTATCTTGAAAGTGGTTAACAATTTAAAAATTATTAAATGAAATAAAATTTGTTAATTTAATAAATAAAGATAAAATTTGAAATATATTTATCTATTGTTTATTAATATTACCTACTCCTTTTAATATTAATGTTTGGTGAAGGCCCATTTTGGGGAAAAATTGAGAAATCGCATAATTTACGTGTAATTCAGTGTGAACATTTTATTTACAAACAATTGACACTTAATATTACAAATTTCCAGGTTTCAATCGATTAAAAATTCTATTGTAAATTGCTTTGTATAACCATTCATTATAAAAATGGTGTAAGTCCATTCCCCGTAGAAATTGACTGATAGTAATGCAATAAAACAACGATGCAACAGTATAAAATGTAGTTAAATGGATATGCAACTTTCAAATCACATAGCGCTATAGAATCTTAAATAAAATGCAAAAATATCATATACAATTCGCAGTTTCATCTCGAATCGAATAAAAATATTTTAAGAAACAAGAATTAACGTAATAAAACACAATGATGCAACAGTACAGCGACTTAGATCATTTTCAATAACAACATGTGATAGAAGCTCAAATAAAATATCCAAATATTCTACACAATTCGCAACTGATAATTCCCAATCTGAAATCGAAGAGAAACTTTTCCTCCGTCGCATCTTTGACCATCATTCGCACAACGAGATACGTCTCATCGTTACAAACGTACGTAAACATCTCTATTTTTATCTGTTCCACATAATACAACCTTATCCCTGCACTTATGCACGCGTAATGTGCATTTCGTGCAGCGTGTTGCATACAGATAACAGAGAGATCTATCGTAAGAATTAGCGCATCAGAAACATGACGTCAGCGAGGGATCGTGTTAATTCACAATCCAAATCAATCCTACGTAGAAACCAAATCGATCCATCGGTTATTTCTCAAATGTCTCGCGAATTTTGCATAAAACGCGGCGGTAGATGATCGATGATCCGATGGAACGAAACTGGTCCGCGAGACTTAGAAGAAGAACCAGTCCCTGTATTCCCTTTGCAGGGGAACCGGGCCAAGAGACAAAGAGGATCGTGAAGCAGGCTCGTGGTCGAAAACAATCGTAGAAGAGAAACGTATTGTCTTTTAAAGGTGGTCTTTTCTCTTCTTTCTTCCGTTTGGTTCAGAAGGAACGAAGTTGTCCGAATGGGGGTCCATAGGTAGACAAAACTGACCAACCTGGTCGGTTATCCTGGCTACCACACCGCCGTACAGCCGTTCTCTGGCTGGCATGGTGAACGAGCGCTGGGCTTTGGTCATTGCCGGCTCGCGACGTGCTGTTATTCTGGGCTCCACTCGGCTATATTTAGACGAGACCACCTTGAGGGAGCTCGAGAGAGCTCGAGTGCTCTCCGCGGACTGCAACCGCAAGAGAGGCTTTTCTCTATTGGCCGATCGTGTGCGTTAGGTTGTGCAACGTACCGGCGTGTTCGCGATCCTTTGGAAACGCGACCGAGGAATTCCTGCCCACGCTCCTTTTCCACCTCGCTCCTTTTTCATCGTGACCGTTCCGCGCGATCTCACGCGATGGATTCGGGTGCAGTCAGGCTTGATTGAATTATCACGCTGGTGGTTTCTTTTTTTTTTCTTTCTTTTTCCTCTTTTTTTTTTTTGGTTTCTTTGTTTTTGGTTCGCCTCGTGAGCGAGTATTCTTTTGAGGTCGGAGAAACATTAACCCACTTGCTACCGGTACGAGACACCTGTGTACTGTTAGAAATATTACGGGAGGAAATGGCAGGTTACTTAACCCTTTGGCTACTAAAGGCGTATATGTACGCTCTCTCGTATTCATCGATATAGGTTTTTTAACGAAAAGTTAAAAAGACAATCTTTGAGTGACGAAAGGACCGTATAGAATGAGGGAAGTGTGTGATAGAAAAACACTTGGAGATTGATTGCAACGAAGTAGGAAATGCAGAATTGAAAATGTAGGAATTTAAAGAAAATCGACATTCAGTAGTTGTCGCTTTTTAGTACAGAACGAACTGATTTTTCTTTTATTGCGTATCATCTTTGCTATAGTATCATGCATTGATAATTGCAAATATTTGCAGGAAGTTTTGACATTTTTTTCTAGACTAATTAGCGTGCGTTTTTTTGTCATTAGTACGCGAGCGTTTTTGTTTCATTTCACATTCTTTTTTCTTCGCCCACGCGGTATTCCGCTGCGCGATTACATCGGAATAGAGTTAGAAATTACAAAAATACAGTTCCGTCTTAGCTAAGTGATTAAAACAGTTGCATAAAAGTGAATCGTATGATAAAAAAAAAAAAAACTCGGGTGTTTAAATGAAATTTTCAACAGCTAACAGTATCACCTGCAAAGACTCGAATCAGCTAAAAATGGTCCACGAGATTAAATTGTCAGAGAAATGTAATAAGTTTATTAATTCGACATTTTGCAATACAATTAATTCGAAGAAATTTCGCTTAACTTTTCCATGCCCATAGTCGATAAAGAAAATTGTTTTGCTATGCTGAAGGGTTATCGACTCACCATCGACAATTGACACCGCAAAAAGAAAAAAGAAAAGAAATAGAAAGAAAGGAGAGGCTTCGACTACACTCTACCAGGCTCATCGCGAATTCCAAGCGGCGCGTTTTTTAAATTTATACCCTACTGTTTTATAATTGTTCGCCGCATCCATAATACATGAACCGCGGATATTTCATCTCTCCGGCGGGCCGTTCCTCAAAATTATGCCTCTAAACTCGTCTTAACGTCGGTGGAACGCGACGCGCGCCACGCCGCAGTCCTGGGTGCATAGACGACGAGTATTCGCCTCTTCTGAATAACAATCGACCGATCTCGTCGATCCCTGCGACACAATTTAACGTTTCGCCATCGCTTAAATCATGGGAACGCTTATACAACCCCTCTGTTTTCAATCAGGTTGAAAACGATCCAACGTGTTTGTTGTCCCTCGATTCCTCTTCCTGTTTGCGCGAGACGGAAGTCACACCTGAGGAGGAAGACTCGAAAGGAAGTTAAGAACGTGTCGGAATATTAATTTCGTGGTTAATCTGTTGACCAGCGGCTTGACGAGCTGATCAACACTACCGAGAATTGTCCAAGGACTGATCCAGAAGAAGAATCTTCGTTCGAGGTAGATATATAGGGTGATTCATTGTGAATCAGCTGCCTTGGATGTTGACACAAGTACAGGTGGTGTGGATGAGAATTTTTATAACAGCGGATTGAGTCATCGTCTCAGGTTGGTTCAATTTTAAAAAGAACTTCGTACAGATGATGTATTGTGTGAAATCATTTCGTGAAATTAGCGCGTGTGTTTAGCGTGAGATTGTAAAGATTAGTCAATATGTTAAGAAAAATTATTGCAAATATTCGATGAATGCATTAATAGGAAAATAAATCTAGTAACCACCTGTTTAGTATGGGTGAACAATGATACTAGTTTCTTTTTTATTTATTCTCTGTCCACATTGTTAAGATTATGTATAAAGAAGTACAGACGTGCCTTTTTCGCTTCAAATATAAATGAAATAAAGATTTATTTTCATAAAAACTAAAGTAATAAACAGGTTTTGTTGTATATATATATCCAATAGATAAGATTTAAAGATTTTTTTTATCGATATTTAAATTTAGATCAATTCTTCGAATTATTGAAATGATCACGAAAGGGTTAATTCAAAGTGTGATACATTGATCACCTTTTCACCTTAATTTTAACCCTTTGCACTCCACTGGCGCCGCTATAGAGACATTCGTGATAGGAATCATAATTTTATTCAAATTTTAGTCGTATTGAAATAAAGCATATTCGTAAAATAAACAAAAATACATAATTCCCCGAAGGGATATAATTTTTTTTCTTTTCAACTCGAAACTTTTGAAAGTCGAAAGTTTCATTCAAAGTGTGCCAAAGTTGATAAATTGACCATACAAAAAAAAAAAAAATGCAGACAAGGTTTAATCATCGAAACAAGCTTTAAATTTTTGAACTTTTGAAAACAATTTGACAAATTCTGCGACTAAGAATTGAACATTGTATCTTACATACTAAGTTCTATCGTAGCGAAATGATAAAATGTGATACTTTTCACATTTTTTAATTTTTAATTTTTGAAATCGTTCACTTCTAGGGATACAGTTATTTATCTTAGAATAATGGTACCAAGAACGCAGCGTAAAATAGCGGTTACCAACGGTAACCCACAAATTTCTCTGACACTTTATCCAGATCCACCTTGGACGTGTTAACATCGAATTTAGTGAATCGCAGAGTACTTAAGGGACCCAGGCAGCCAGCATCCGAACGTGTTCAGTTCCCATACAGCCAGTCCGCGATACAACGTATCTCACTCCTGGGCGGAGGTGACAAGCAACAACGGTAACGCGTTGCGGCCAGAAATACCTCCCCTTCATCCCGATACAACACGCCAGTCCTACTACCGCGTCGCAGAAGCGGAAAGATCGCTTCCCGGAATTCGCGAGCGTGTGAACGGATCACGTCCTGGCCCGTTAATGGTGGCTATTAGTGTTCTCGAGGGAGACCGTTTACGTGCACCAAGATCTTGCCAAACGACACGCTCTGTGTCGCAGATAAATTCGTTGCTCTCCTCCCGGAGAAGAGCAACCCGCACTTTCTCTCTCTCTCGGTCGTTGAAACGCGTACCAAGGGTTCCCCTTCCTCTGCCTCTTTCTTATCTTGAATATCAATCGATAATCCTTCGCCTCGTTAACCCATCGGGACCAATCCTCCTCCCTCCATATTTAACCACGTTCACTTCCGATGAAAAGTCTTCCTCGAGCATCGCTCATTTTAACCCCCTCTTGCCTCGCGATTTTTCTCGGTACTTTTAAATTAAAAACTGAAGGAAATCAGTTTCGAAGATTAGGAAGGACTACGTTTCTTCATTCTACATAGAACATATTTTGCTTTTGTCTACCATTTGTCACATCTTCAGTCATGAATATTAATATATTTGTTATGAAATTTTATTATTAATTATCACGAACTGTTTTATCATCGCGGTCTGTTTCGGTTTAAGAGACAATTTTTAAATGGCGCAAATATTCCCATCAACCTCAGATGTGTGTCGACTAATAATAAAATAGCTTTAATTTCCGCCAATAACAAAAAGACAATATATATTTAACACACTCTTAAAGAATTTTGAGGCTCCCAGAAGACGAGTAAATCAATCGTGAAAGAACCTTCGAAATTCAAACCATAGATTTCCGTCGACACCTTCGAAGACAGATATGACACAACAAAGATGGAGAAAAAAAAAAGAAAGGGACAAAAAGAGCGACGATAACGAACGAGACTGAGTAACTCATTGTACGAGTGAATTCTTTCCGTGGAATTAGAAAGCAAGCAGCCGAGGGAAGCCGGCGAAGATGCCAGCCGCCATTAGATAATTGAACTTGAAGCCCGCGAGACGTAGGCCTTAACGCCAATTAAGCCCCGCTTTCAGATTATCCCGTGGAACATCGTTTCTATCATGTGTGCGTGAGCGTACGTGAAATCTTCATGAAGACGCGTCCACGTTGCTCGTTTTCATCGTCATAACTTCCTAAATTATGCCGTTAATGCGCGCTATTCTGGATTCCAGCGGTGATCGTTGATGGGCCCCGGCTGGTCGAAGATCATTCGAACGATAAGGGTGCTCGTTAAACAAGGCCCCATGGAAGAAGAAGGAGGACGTTTTTCGACCGACTACGTATCCCGATCGTTCGAGTTTTATTAAGTGACAGGCGCGTTTCGCGCGACACACACCGGCCCCGTTTCTTCCGCCAATTAAACGGGCCGCGCCGCGGCGAATAATTAAGGGGGAACCAGGTGACCAAGATGGCGGCGGAGGAAACGTAACGCCGGTAATAACGACGTTTCCTCATACTTATGCAATCGTTACGATCGTCGATTCTAACGAAACGGTGCAATAGTATTCTAAGGAGACGCAGAAGACATCTCTTTCAACTCATGAAATTATACCTAACTGGTATCGCGTTCGATTAAACGTCGTAGAATGTTCCCGGTATTTCGACTATCTGTAACACGATCTTTCTTCGTTCGTGAGCAGAAAAATTGGGTGCAATGCAAATTTAGATTTTAACGAGACGAGCAAGAAAAGAACGCGAATCGACGTATTTCATTTTTAGGCGGGAAATGTGAGATCTTGCGGTTTTTGAGATGGAGAGGATTGAAGACACATTTTAAACGCGTTAAATGGTTTATTGTGTGAATAATAATCGTTAAATTTATGTGATTTTCAAAATGAGAAGTTTCGAAAAATTTGTTAAAAATCGAGCGTCAATTTGAGGAATTTCTCACAGATGAGAGAAAAGTTGAATCTGAGCGAAAAGTTAGAGAACTCAGTTACACGAGGATCGAACAATTTTCTGCGAAACAAGAGAAACATCAGCTAGTGAATATTTCGGAACTGTTTCGTTTCGATGTTAATAAGAAATTTCATTTGATAGTTGTTTGCGATTTAACTGAATTACGAGGCAATACCATCGCGCTCGTAAATTCTATTGTTGCAAAGATAAGTTTGTTTCCTCTTCAAACATCGGATTTATATTTACAGGCAATATGGAGCCAACTAAGCAGAGTTTTCACAGTATTCCTGTTTACACCAGCGATTGGTAACGGGTTACTATACGGTGTTTATCGATTTACGAAATATCACCACGGAGTATTTATACTAGGCTAAATCGATCGATTAAAGGGAATTTTATTCCGCGGGATCAGAGGTGTCGTACGATATTTAGATCCGGCGGTATTTATATTTAGCCAGGCACACGCGTACGTTAGTACCACACTACGCTCCGATATAAACATAATAGAGCGTATTTACCGAGCACCGACGCGTGATTATACATTCTAATTTGAGGAATGAGAAGCAGAATGTTGTAACCGGTGGCTTTATGACAGAGCAGCTTAGCCACGGACCAAGGGCATTCTCCCGTTTCCAGTTTGTAATTTATGAACCGTATATAAAATGGAAGATTTCCGATCCACCGTCTATATTGCTGCCCGCTTCGTTAAAAAAAAAAAGAAAACTCTCTCTTGATAAATAATCATTCGTTATTTGTGTAAAATATGTTTATACTGTCATCCAACTCTACACCATTCACAAGAATATAAGTCACCGGTATTTTATTTTCCAGATTTACATAAATTTATTCGTAAGAAAGATTTTCTTCCGCTTATCTTGCGCTCGGATTATAATTCAACGATAAATCGCCATTTTCTTTTCTCAAGATCTATATAAATTTTATTCGTAAGAAAGATCTTTCTCCTGCTTATATTAAGCTCGAATTACAATTTAATAAATCATCAGTATTTTATTTTCTTGAGATTTACATAAATTTATTAGTAGAAAAGATTTTTCTTTTGCTTACTATACGCTCTAATCAAATGGAAAGAATCGATATCAATTAAAGTAACTTTAAAAAAATAAAATTATATCATGTTAAATAATTTCCGCGTTTATTTCTTTTACTTTTCAACTGTCCATAGTTCCATATATTAGTGTATACCATATATTAATGTATGTAGGTGAAATCATACCGAATAAAAAAGAAGAATACATCTATATATATACAGACACATGTTGGATGTACAGGTACAGGTTTCGCAATAGGGACGAGGAGAGAGATTTATCGAGCGAGAAAGGTGTTAAAATTGTGTCCAACAAACGGTACACCGGCTCTAAAAATAAATTTCTAAACCGGAGAATCATTGCGGCGGCCCTGTTCACGAGGAACGCGTGTAGCATAGTCGTGTGGTGGGGGAAAAGACAGCGCACAACTCTACGCACGGGCGCATGCGTACGGGAGAGAGTCACGCGGGCGCAGGCGCAGACGCGACGCGGCAAAATAGCGGCGTGGCGGGGAGGGGTTTAGCGCGCACACAGAAACAGGGCGGTGCTTTCATTTATTCATAAATCAACAGCAGTCTATTTATAGCCCCGACGGACAAATAGCGATAGTTGCGCGCTCGCGCGCACTACCGACGACCGCCTCATGCACGCGTTCGCGCGACTCGTTTGTATCCTTGAATGGCGAAACAATCGAATGGAAATTAAATGCGAACGAATGGAAAAGTCAAACCTCCGGGGTTTCCCCCTCTCTCTCACTCTTTCTCACTCTCTCACGTCGCAAACATCTTACCAGGAAGAGAGCACGTGGATTAGAAACGTTTGCGACGTCTGGTTTCGAGTATACGGTCAGGGTCGAAGATAATTAAACGTCTCTTCTTGGCTCTTGCCGTTAATTTTGCTTATTTATGAGAGAGGCTTCTTTTTTTTTAAATTGAATTGTCGGGTAACGTGGTCGTTTTAACGCTGTACGTCGAAAAAACTCTGCGGTTGAATAGATAGAACACACTGTGTATCTGTGAGATTTAATGTTTCATGTGTCGTTGGTTAAGAGTTTGTAAGTTTTTTTTTATTTTTTTTTTATTTTAAAGAGATAAGAGAATGTAACGGATGAGCGTGTGGTGTTTCGGTACGCAGGAGATTCTTCTGTGAAGAAATATCTCGATAACCTTCGCGATTTTTCTACCACCCATCGAATTCCCATCGTTGTTAGGTAATGTGTTAGAGTCTGTGGAAAATGCGCGTGGATCGCGCTTGAGAAATGTATCAGCCAATGGCGCAACGGAGGATCGAGCAAAACGGAACTCGACCGATCCACGCAGATCGGTTCTCCAGTGGGTGTATTGTGGACAGTACGATGCAATTTCAGTTGGAAGCACATCCTGAGACGATCTACCGTGTGCTCTCTAAGGAATGAACCGAAATTTTATAGTAGATCGATGAAATTCTGAAGAACTCGAAGTTCTCTGAAGTTTTACTCATTTTAACCCTCTGCAACCCGATTTTCCTTTGCACGCGAAAGGGAAAATTACAATTGATTATAACCATACACTTTAATGTCAATAATTATTATAAGGAAATTAATTGCAACTAATATGACAGTATAGGAATATAAAGCAATAGTGTAACAGCGAAAAAAACCGCCATATTTTTCGGAGAAATAATTTCTCAATTACCAGAGACTATTCTGAACATTAAAATTGTCTCCGACATTTTATAAATAAACATTGAAGCTTCTGTAAAAAGGCGGCAATTTTAATTTCCGATGCGTGTCGTACATCTACTATCCACATTAGAAACTGACTAAAGTTATTTAACTTCGAAGTCACATAGTGTCACAGAGGATTAACATATCTGACGAGCCTAATTCTTCTTTTTCTATCCCTAAAAAAAAAGTGTAATCATCCCAACGAACTTTCCAAAGTTGGATGATTACTCTTAGAAGTTCGCAATTTTTATAAATCTACCATAATTAAAAAATCCTACCGATAGCGCGAACCTTCTCTAGCAGATTAACAGAAAAATTCCCAACAGTATGATGAACTCAGATTCCTTAGATAAAAATTCATACAGGTGACCAAGACGTTTCCATCCTTAATTAACAATATCTCCGTAATCGTTAATTTGTTCGAAAAACAGTACGGGACATTTCTACTGAGAATCGTTCGAAGAACCCGTTCGTATTCAATTTTCATCCTATTCACTCTATCGACGAACCATTCTTACGGGCCATTGTATATGGTACACGGCAGAGGAAGAGCATGGAGATGGGAACGCGGCGCGGTGGCTGCTGGCGTGTCGGTTCGTTGTAGTTGGTTCGTTCAGTCTGTCGCTTGGCAAAGCAATAGCCCGGGCTAAATATAGCCTGGCGATAAACATAGGCAGTTAGTGGAGCCACGGTGTATAGCGGCGTCGGTATCCTTGGATATACTCGAATGACGCCGGATACACGAGTCTCTCTCGTAACGCCGTGGGATTTCGGCCTCTACCTGACAAGCCATTCAAGAATCCCGACCTGACCGGAGGCACCGGTGAAACAGGGCCCTCTTGCTTGGGAATCGAATCATTACCGGCTTAGTGGTGCGCAACTGTGTGGAAATTGGACGTGTTCTAATCTTGGCTGCACCGTTCATTTCCAAATTTCGGAATCGTTCGTGTATCCTTAGCGATTATTGGAAAATTTTCCGAGAATTTTTCCAATCGTTCCTCACTTTCACGGGTTAACGCGTTGTTGACGGCGAGCATTCTTCGCGAGCGACGTTAAAAAGTTTGACGTTAGAAAATGTAAAATTCTTATGCGCAATACACCTTGGTTTAACTTAGATTAATTCACAGTAATCTGGAGATAACTCTGGAGATAACAAATGTTTCATACAGATACTTAAAACCCATGAAAATCCGCTATGGTTAGAATTTGCTCAACCAAATAATTACACACACAGACTGAAGAGATGCAGTTTCTTGAACTTGATAAATAGATTTATTTAACCCTTTTAGTACCGAACAAAGATACATCGTTGCGTTTATGCTAGAGACACGAATTGCAGGAATTGACAAATAAATATGGAAAGTAACGAAATAATTCTAGTGTAGTGTTTTTGAATTTTTTTATTTGTTCGTACATCAGTTTTCATATATTCAAGTGCAACTGTGAAATAAATTTCGAAATTGTTTTAACAACTATCGAAATAATTTGGTCGTTATTTAATTTTCCCTTTATTCCTTAACATGTTCCTTTTCGAATTTCGTAATTATCAATTCGAAATTGATTTTTTTATCCGAGTTCTATTTTCGATACCGTAGTTTCAAAAATAAAAAATCGGCAATCTAGTTGTGGCGAGGTGAGTTAAATTCGTTTCAACGCTCTGGTAAAATTCGCTATTTTCCCCTGCCATCTGTATTATCGATAACATTGTTAATATCGTTAAATACAAGAGGATATTAAAAGATTGATATCAAGTTGAACGAATTTTTGCATATGAAATCCTACACAAGAAAACGACAGACAATTTCAACGAGAAACGCATAAATTTCTTTTTACATTCTTGCAACTCTTTCGACTCCGAACTCTATGATCACCGGTGTAATTAGCGTTTTCAATCACCTAGCTGCACAACGACCCAATAGAAGTTAACGCTTGTTTTATGGTAATGGTCGATTAATATTGCATGACGCGTGTATATCGGAGCGGTTGAACTTTCCACATGGAATTCGTCCACAGAATTTTGCATCTGTTTTCACGCTGGAATGTCTGCTCCAGCCTCGGTACACATATGCTCTCGAGAATATACTTTATGTTTTATTTCACTTTCCTCTTTTTCTTTTCATATATATCTTTTTCTTTTTCAACTTGATTTGATACTCCGTATGTTTGCCTGAGAAATGACGAAAGTACGAATGAAACGGAGCCGTATTCTCTTCTCCTTCCTTGATTCGATTTGCGTTTCTCGACAAAGCAATACCCGGTCTAAATATAGCAGGCCCCGATAAACACAGACACTTGGACATATGCTCGACTGATAACGAGTTAGTCCGTTGTAATACGGTTGCTGTAATATCGTTCACACCGCGCCGTAATACTACATGATTTACGTTGTTTTCGCGCTGCGATTAGCGGCAAATATTGACAGAGGCGGTTTGATACCAGGCGATGGTTTCGTTCAAATCCGTACGAAAATTCAGCAGTCACGCTGGGAGAAGAGGAACGCGATAACGACACATTTGTGTAAATCCCTTTCCTTCGTCTCGCCTATAATTCGATCAACAATGAAGACGGAACGTACAAAGAGAAACTTTCGTCGCCGCGCGGAGATAACAGCTCGAGGAGAAGAAACGTTCCAGGGATTCGGAACAATTATAAAAGCGCAGAGATAAATTAACAGCCGTCGATGGATTCTTGCTCGATCACGTAAACGCTCGCAGGCACGGCTTAAAAATATACTTTTGCAACAATAAATTGCGTCACGCGACGGTTAATTCTTTCCTCCTTTTTTTCCCCTCTTTTTCTTGCTCGCCATTGAATTCCTCCTCTCGATTGCTTTCCAAGGAGTCGCTTGGATAACGAAGCAATAAAAAGAAAAATAGGATGAAAAATGTTATTTGAAGAATGTGTGCTTATTTTTCCCTTTTTTTTTTTTTTTTTTGGTTGATTCGTGAATAATTTCAGCGACGACAGAGAAGAAGAGGACGATAGCTATTTCGCAAATTATCGGGTAGCCGGACAGGGAAATTATATTTAGAATCGCGACATTAGGCTTAACGCGGCGATAGAACGAGCTTAGCCGACGACAAATTAAGGCGATTGCGACGGAGCCGTCGCAGCTCGTTAAATCGCACGCACTTCGCGTATCGCGGGGAGCCACTTGAAAGCACGGCTTGTGTCTACGCTGTGTTTCTCGCGTAAGATTTCACGAAGATCCGATCCTCTGTGCCCGGTACTGTAATTCGAATCGTTCTGCCTCGTCTGTGTTCTGGAACAACTCTCGTTTCTTCGATATAGTAAACTCGGGGAACATTGCCGGGGTTTTTGCAACATTTCGTTGTATAATATGAAAATTAGCATATTCATATTTGCTTTTAAGTGTCTCGTTGTAACACTACGTCCTTTTTTCTTTTTTTTCTTTTTTTCTTTTATTATACTACAAGTGTGAAAGTGAATAAAATTTTTGTGCTTTTCAAACTGAAACTTTACTAATTTGAAGTTACATCGACACCTAAATTTATTTCTCTTTATGTTCAATGTATTCTCTTTTATACATTTTATTTTTATTCGAATGATCGATGTATTTCTAAATTGACACTGGAATTTCACGAGGAATATTGCAGAAATTATTGCTATTATTTCTCGCAATTTTTGCTGACTTTTTTTTTTCATTAATGGACGATACGAAAATATATAAAAATTTGTAAATAATATTAATAGTATATAACTAAGTTATTTCTGAATGAAATAAATACGGTTTTCGTTCACTCCTCAATTTGACGTGTGTTTTAAGAAATTGATGTACTAGAAAGATCTTGAGTGAAAATTGAAAAATTGTAATCGAAGAAATACAATGATTAATTTCTGTGATCTAAATGTTTATTTATTTATTTACATTTTAACTAACATCTAATCGTCATCCAGACAGGCTAGACAACAAATTTTGTTGATTTTTCCATTACAAATTCCGCTGATGACACATTGATAGTTCTTTATATATTTCTCATGTGCAAAAAGATATTTTACAGAAATTATCGTTACGTTAATATTACTATTTATAATGTCTTCAGATTCAGATGTAAATGGTCTAGAATCACCGATGTCTTCGTGTCTATTGATGATTCGTGTCTGCCGAGCTGTTAATTTTTCGTCTCGTATGAGAAAAGACAGTCCGTTCGTAAAACGATTATTTAGAAGCGTTTCGTGAAACGGTGAACGTGCTCTGTCGCGAAAGTAAAATCGAGGAAACGGCACGAATCACTCGAGAGAACGACGACACGTATATAAAGAGGGAGAGTTACGCCGGAGTAGACCTACGAATCTTGGCAAGAGAAGCAGGAAAAGACAGGTGATCTCGTTATCGCGGGAAAAATGACGCGTGAAGAAATGAAACTTGACCTTCTAAAATATCTAATTCTCGTGTGGTGTTGCAAAGGTAGACACTTATCTCATCGAGCGGATGGATTGTATCACAATCATCGATTGGTGGACATATTTATTGAGCAACACGTCGATAAACTGGGTCATTACTGTCTAATTCTTTTCTTCGACTAAGTTTTCGAAAAATCGGAAGAAATTCTGGGATACTCATCGAAGTCTCCACTGCGTTTCACGATCGTTCGTTCAGTCGAATGTTCCACATAAATTTTTTTACATTAAATTATAGAAATGAAGAAGAATATAAAGACATAATTATACATGTACATTTATTTCTCATTTCTGACATCCGTTCAAAAAGAATTTTAACTTTCAATAAAGAATGAAATTCATTTCGAAGAGGTAGAAGACTGCATACGAACGATCGAACAAAGATTTTCCATTTGTCTCGAAATATAAAAAAAAAGTTCTGTAATAAAATGCTTATGAAAATAAATAAGTGGATAAAAACTATAGAAACACACACGTCGAACAAGTATAGAGCAGCAGTTACATAAAAATAGAGCACGTTCACAGAGGCGCGAACTTTCCACGCGACAAGATGGCCAAACGTGGCGATCACGTGCTCGAAACGTTCGGATAAGCTTCGAAGCGGCACGAAAACGAAGAAATTCGTTTATCTCCTTGGTAAGTAAGAAAGCATCGGCATCATCAGCAGTAGAAGTAGCCAGCAGCCGCGAACGAAGGCAACAGCATCGTCGTAAAACGAGGGAAGAACAACGCCGACCGACCATACATTCTTGTTGACCGAATGAATACGCGTCGGTACGCCGGGCCCATAATTGGTGCCGGCCAATTAAGGGTTAATTGAGTGTATTTTAGCCTGAAACCAGCCGCGTCGTCGTTACTTAAGGCGGCACCCACATTAAACTCCAGCTTGCCACTTGCTTGCTTTGCTGTTTGCTTCTTCGTTCGCTTTATAAGTAAAGACGACGATCGAAAATAACACCGCGTCTCTACAACAACGATCCCTGCACACAACACACTTTCTGTGACTTGCATCCCCCTTTCGTGTGGTTGTTCGTGGCGAGACCAACGCGATTATCCGGCCATCGATTTATTCGCTGTACGTTAACCTTTTTATGGGTGTCAACCCATACCTCGTCGTTTGTGTGTACGTGTGTACGTGTATGTGTGTGTGTGTGTGGATATGTACGAAAAAAAAGGTGGAGAACGCTGCCTTTACAGCGCTGACACGTGCTTTCAACGTGTCTTTATGGTAGTTTCTTTCTTTTCTTTTTTCTTTTTTTTTTTTACTTTGCGAAGACAGTCGCCGCTTGTTAATGGTGAATTTTCTCCTCGTGAATGAACGTTTCCATGGTGTCTCCAAGGTGGAGTTAAGGGAGAACGATAAGGTGTATTTCGTCAACTTTTTCAGGATTGATTTCTTTTTCTTTTCTTCTTCTTCTTCTTTCCATTCGTGAAAACGCGTGTTTCGTTGTGTATTATTTCAACGTCGTTTCATTTAGGATATAGAATTGAAAATTTTTCGTTGCAAATTAAGAGAAAAGATTCCAGCGTTAATGTCGCCGTTTAAATTGGTCCAAGCGGTTCCCGCGACACGCCGTCGTGGCGGCTAATTCGAACAAGCGATCCTTGAACGCTGACAGCAAGTCGGAGAGCCAAGGTTAAAAAACACGTTAGTCACGTTCGATCGAAGCGTGCACCGTGAATCACCCGGTACACAATCGGGAAAACTAGAATATATCGCTAACATACTCCTCGTCATCATCAGGCACATCTTCGTTGCGTCAAAAGAATACCACGAAATCTGTAGAAAAAGAATAATCGAAAGGCTATTATTCGAAGAACTATGTTTGCACAATTGAATTCTATTCTCATCCTTTCGTCTCTGATACTAGATTTACGAGCTTCTCTCGAACGAACGAGAAATCGAATTCTTCCTTCAATCTCATTTATTAGAGACAACTTAACCATGTATTTGTTAACTTACAAATATATTTTCGCATCATTCCACTAACGAAAGCGAGGAAAAGTTGCAGAGAAGTAGCAATTGTTTCCATAATTTCGCTTGTGAAACTAAAAATGCGCGAAATTTGCGTGTCTCGTAAACCCATCTGTTAATTTGCCCAAAATTGCGATGAAAATTTTCAAACAACGTGAAAAGACGAAAAGAGAGAGAGAAGAAGAAAAAAAAACACCTGAAGATCGAAAATCGGGATTAGAAATCGAACCAGTTTCTACACGGTCCGATGAGAAAGCGGCCGCAAACTCTGGCGCAGAGATTTCGCGTAAATATTAATTAATCCTGTTCGCGCGGTATTACGTTACCGAAGGCTCTTTCTTCCTGCTGTGTTCGAGGCGGACACGAGCCGCCAATGACGGGGCAAACGAGCCAACCAGCCCAGTCAGCCCAGCCACTGCTGCGAAACCAGTATTCTCACACACTCTATTCAAACTCTTTTATTCTCCCGCCCGCTAAAAATAGAGCCTCTACTCTGGTAAAAACGTCCGCGTTGTGTTTCTCCTCCTGGCCGTGATGAATGGAGATCGGTTCTCCTCTTCGAACTTCTTATACAGCTTAAGATCAAACTGTTCGCTCGAAAAGATTTCTCTATTCGGTGTATTAATTTTATGTATATGTAACAAGTTGTACAGTTGCGATCTCTGATGGACTTTAGGTCCGTGAGCCACTATTCGACGATGTTATGTAAAAACCAATTGACCCACTTATCAGGGAATTGCACTAGCCGAGTGAGATTGTTTGCCTCGAGAAACCGAGGAGACCCTAACCCTTACCGAAGTATCGGAATTCAGAGTGTATTTGATGAAACAGTGTTCGTAAAAAAGGTGAACGTTGCTTTGGAACGGATGTAGGTGAATCATTAGGCAGTGTGATTACTTAGTCAAAAGTAATTATATTTTAAACGACAACATTTACGAACTAGGAGTAGAAAAATACAGGCGACGCGTGTAAATCAAAGAAATCACGGTGAAGCATGAAGCTCGAAAATTAAAGGCTCCCTTAATAGAATAGTCGCATTGTCGAAACAATACTCTTGAATTTTAGGCTGAACAATCTGTAGTTTGGAAAATTTCTTCGATTCGAAGACCAGGAGTTGCTCAGACGGTCGCCATAGTTGTTCTTACAGGGTGGCTTATCAGATATTATCAGTTCGATTTAAGCAACGATGAGAAATATATATAAAAAAAAATATTCCAATAAAAGAATTATTAATCTACGTAAAAATATTCCTATTTAAACAGATTTTAATTAACTCTGTCCATCCGCATACAGAACAATTATTAATATCAGAATGTACTTTTCTTGAAACTATCCAATTCTACGTGAAACACGTTTTTCACTACGAATAACAGGTAACGTTTGTTGAACCCACCCTGTATATTGGGACATGTACAATGTTGAATTGGGAGATTGGTCCACGATCCTCGATCGAAGTGGCGTACCTCACAGAAACTGGTTGATACATCTGAGACTCTATTTAAGACGATCCTTTACAGAACAGGGCACTCTTGTTTCAAAGGGGGAATAGTCCATTAGTCTTTCTTAAAAGCTGGACAGGGTATCGTGAACTTGACACCGTAAATTGGACCTCGGTGTCTGTGAACAATCTACACACTCTAGTTTCACGTATACTTCAACTAAATCATTCCATATGTACAAAAGAAAACTGATGCTTAAAACAAGATCGTAATTCCAATTGTCGTATGTCTGAAGTACCATTGACACGAAGACAACGAAGAAAAAAGAAAAAGAAAAGAATAGGACATTAATTGGTCGAAAAGAAAATGATGGAATATATAAAATATATTCGGTGAATCGATTAAAATAAAATCCAGACGCAATATATTCTCGCGGTTGAAACATCATCGAACCGTTGGGCAGATTAAGCATTATCGATGAATTTCTCAACGTTATGTCATCCGTATTAGCGTTGCGTAATAAGAGGCGCGGGCGCGCGATCGGCTAATCGAGGCGCGTGCACGTATTTTCCCGATAAAAAGGGAGTATAACCGGTGTTATATGCATGCATGCACGCGCCACGCCATGCGGCACCAGGTTAATTTTACGTAATATCGCGAGGCTTTTATGCGAGCGCGGGGGATTCCTCCTCTCTTTCTCTCTTCTCCTCTTCTTCTCTCCTCTCTCCTTACGATCGACACGGGGGCCAGGTTCCTCGGCCAATGGCGCGTCCAGCTGCTCGTAAATTCCTCACGCTATCGCGATATATTTAACCCGGCGATAATGTAGCAAACAAATCGTATCGTTACGCGGGGGGAACCGGTATTCTCACGCTCTGTTCGTCCACCGTTCTGCTAAAGATAGCGTGTATTTAAGCCCCGTCGCGGTGTACACGTACAGATTTCATCCGTTACACGTTTGTTTGATCGAGAAATAATACGCGATACTGTGTTATGTTGCAATAGAAGATTGCCACTTCTGCCAGAAGAGAATTTCGACGATAGAGGAAAGTTTCTTAATTTCGACCATCCGGAATTGAAACTTGGACCGTTGTCTTTATTCGCACGATTTATGTGCGAATAAATGATAAGTAAATAATATTTAAATGATATTAAATAATATTTCGTACGAAATGTTTACTCGAAATTTAGCGAAATATCATTTAATTGTCTATTTTCATTCGGGTAAATTTGATTCGAATAGAAATAATATTTAAATAATATTAAATAATATTTCGTAAGAGATGTTTACTCGAAATTTAGCGAGTTTTATTGGATGTTCTTAGAGAACGTATTTCTTGAGTGAAATATCATTTAATTGTGACTTTTTTCATTCGAGTAAATTTGATCCGCATAGAAGTCTCAGTGAGCTGTAATCCTATGCTATATGTCTCTCGAAGTATAGAAATTATGCGGATAATCTTATTAATAAATTATTGATAGATAATAATATTTAATATTAATAAAATCCACATAATTTTCATGACTTAGACGATATATCTTAGCATGGTATTATAGCTTATATGTGAAACTTACTCGAGGCAAATGCGCTCAAATGGTACCAGTATAATAAACATACATATATACGGTATATAAAACATAATTGAATAATATTTGACTAAAGAAATACATTTTTCGAGAGCTTTTAGTGAAACTCCACAAATTTCAAGTAAATAGGATCGTCGATTAAAAAGTTATTAACCACTTAACGTCCAGGTATGTAATATTACTTTGACCAACCTTAATGAAACAAAACCACATTTCTGGATCTTTCAATGTTTTTCTTTTTCATAGTTTTCATTTAACATTTAATTTTTTCAAATACTTTTTCAATGCAATAACACTGTCTTTAATAAAGCTTCTTATAAATTAAAAGAAAAAATTCAAGTTTCTTTTCTACCCGTTTCATGCTGTTAAATAGGGATCTTAAGTAGTTAAACATTGAATTTCTCGACACGACTCGAAAAAAAGTTGCACGGGGGTTAAAGATGACCATACTCGTAATTATCAAACGTAAAAATGTTTCCTTCTTTCCATGCATATCGATTATACAAAGAGCGTACAGTTCTCAAGAGGAAAAAAAAGGAATGACACGTTGAGAAGGATCATCGTCGTCGGTGTGAACAATGGCGGCGTGAAACATGGCCTAGAGATGCGGCGAGGAATCGTCGATCATCGTTGGTAGAGCGTTGGCTAAAGATAGCCCGGCGATTACTTCATCGTGGAAATCACGTAACGTCACTCGAAACAGAGATATAATGTGGGTCGGTGTCGAGGAGACGAGGAAATGGCAGAGATCGACCGACATAATCATTCCTCGTTCTCGATGGAACATAGTTTGTCGATCAACTACATACACACGAGGATCAAACAGAGGTGTTTTCAACGAACGTAACAGATTAGAAATCTCTTCTTCTTCATCCGTGAAGAAAAGTGAATCTTTAACGATCGTTGAATTTCTTCTTTTTCTTTTTTTGTTCTAATGACCATTCGTACCGTATAACGCGACACCGCATCAACTATGTATAAATAATGCATACGCGACGCCAAAGAAGCCCACCGTTTGCTATTACCGGACCGATAGCTACCACAGAAGCGCTATTATTACGCCGTTATTGCACAAGATGAAAGTATCGCAATGCTATTTTACGCCCACGCGCTGGGGGATTCTCTGAAAGGCGCGTCGTAGTGGTAACACTGTCCGATAGGCGGGGATCACGAGACTGCATGGCCAAAATCGGTCGTCGATTTCTAATTAACGCAACTATTATCTCGTATGCGAGAAATGAACGATACGTGGGAAATAGAAAATGAAATAAAGGGAAATGCTTGTCGTTTACGATGACAGTTTTTTGGATCGCGTTGTCCATTAATTTCCCGGGAGATACAAATCTAGGGGAAACTTGGATAGATCATTCGATAAACCTGCATATTTGCGTTCACGATATTATTCTCAAGTTGAATTCTCGCCAAAATTGTAAAGATACATTTTGCAAAAGCGAAGAGGAGCATGTTAATCGTTCGAGGAATTTAGCGTGAACTAATTTTAATAACCGGTGCTTTCAAAATTCTGTCACTTCGGTAAATGAATATAAATGTCGCGAAAGAGTACTAGTGAATAGTTTTCTGAATTTGTCATTAGTTTATTATTAACCCTTTGCAATTTCTTAGGCGCCGATATGGCGACATTTGTAAAATGAATCATTACTTCATGCAGGTTTTAATTATATTAAAATATAAGCAAATTGACGAAATAAATAAAAGTATATAAATTCGCAAGCACGTAGCATTTTCTTTTCTTTCGAAAGTTCCGCTTGCAAAAATGTCCTGAAATCGATGATATCGATCATGCAAAAAAATTCTCGAAGTGCAAAGTTTTTTCGTATAACTTGAATTTTTTGTTGATATTTCGCTAACGAAAACGTTCAGAAGATTACTTTAATCCTTGTCTTGCACTTTTAGGATGACTTCCGGTTTACATACACATTACACCTCTGTTTTCTCATATCTCACAGAAGCTGCTTAATGGTATTAGTTTAAAAATCTACCACACTTATCAATATTTCTATAATACATTTACAATCATAAAATTATTTTTATCTAATTATGTATTATTTATAGTATTTACTTAAGTGTCATTTGCTTCAGTATATCCCAATAAAAAAAAAAGGGAAAAGAAATTAAATTACTGTTTAAAACTTTTCACGCTCAACTGCATTATTTTCTTCCACAAGAGCAGTGGAAGATGATGCAAATAAGCATACCAGCTACTTCACAGTCGCAAGATGTTACTTGTTCCCGCGTTGTGAATCTCTTTCCCTACTATTTCGATTTGCGAGTCATTTAAGCGTGTCACTTTGGCCCGTTCAACGAGAGTCGTTTTCCATCGATTCGGTCTGGATTTTACTAGGCAAGTGTAAGGAAATAATGGTACACCAGATTACGCGATATTTCTGGAAACGAAGAAGAAGAGAAACTCGTGATGTCAGTCGACGTCGTCGCGGTGTCCTGGCTGAACGGACTGACACCAACAGCCGGACCAGGTAAGCGTCCGTTCGAGTGCGTGGGGCATCAACAGGCTCGGCTATAAATAGACCGCGAAGGTCAGGGGAATCAGCAGTTTTCATGCAAATGAGGCATCGATGGAATAATATTGCTCCTTTCGCGGCTCGAACTCGATCCAAGCTAACAGCAAGCAACAGCAGCAGCTCCGGTTATCACGCGGACTTTCCATCGGACATCGAGGACTCGTTTACCATTTAATTCGTTTCCTTCGTCGATAGATCAAAAATCATATCTTAGATAGACCGAAGATTAACACGTCTCATCTATCATATCGTATAACACCCTCTGTTTCCCTTCTTTCGTCGATCAAACGATGAAACATTGGAATTTATATCCGTAATTCATGTTGTTTACTCCATGGCTACGCTCGACACTTTATCATCGTGGCGAACGCGCGATTTGAATTGGAGATTTCGCGTAGAGGTGAACAGGGAGAGAGAAAGAGGGAAAGAGAGAGATAGAGAGAGAAAGAGAGAGAAGCGGATGACACGTTGAACGGTTCGACGAGAGTGGCGAGTATATACTCGAGACGAGAGAGGCTACGATTTTCTACAGGCGTGGTAATGGACTTTACGGCGGTTTCTCGGCTGGACGAGACGAACATTGTCACCAACCGGCCACCGGCTCTCGGGTTTCAGCGGCGTCTTGCATGCCGAGTGCACGCTTCAAATCGAGTTACGCAAGGTCTCAAAGGGTAATTCGACGTGGAGAGCCGTTTACGCTGGGGCCCTCGGCGGAATATCGCAACGCGAAATTGCGGGCAATCTTGCGCACACTGATTCTTGCCCGAGTCTCTGTTAGAAATGCTTTGGAGGAGGCTAGTTACCGTTTCACCGTTTCAATATTCCTTTCGATATTTATACGACGATATATCTTCGATACACACTGATTCCCGTTAACGTTCGGACGCCGTTTAGAGCGGAATAACTTTTTTTTTAAATTAGACCAAACGACGTCAATAATTTCTTTTATTCTTTTTTTTTGAGAACTTATGTTTCACAAAAAAGAAATTCTAACATTTCTATCATCTCTTTTTTAATATTTACTACTTAATGCGTTTGCTGTCGTTGTGGAAGCATTGTCGATGCTGAATTGTCAACATCGTGTGCCACTGTCGACAGTGGGTTGACAGACCATCAAAAGTTGATGTTTTTTCTGTATGGTCGATTACTGTCACCATGAAAATATTCTAGTCATTCTCGTTAATATTTGGACATCGATTAAAACGAAATAATTTTTTTAAATTGGGTCAAACGACGTTTTTTTCTTTTTTTTTTTTTCAGAAGTTAGGATTAGTTTACTAAAAAATTCCCAATTGATCTGACTTGCAAAGATAATAGTAACGATCACTTTTTGTAACTTTTTTGTAAATTTTTTGGGGGTTGAAAAATTTTTAAATTTTTAAATTTGCGGGTTGAAAAGTAATTTTTCGTTTAGGTTAAAGCGAGAGAATTATCTGTTCCCTTCCCACTTTATACGAGTACTCTAACGCAGGATTATATTATCTTCAGGCTTCATCAGAGAAGTGTTAGTTACACATCCTCGCGAATAGATACAGAGAGCTCGTAAGAAATGTTGAAAGTAACTTGTAGAATATTCATTTTTCGACACGTGTTTAGCAGCACTTTCTTGTTTATTTTGAGGAGTGTTACATGCTCGTGAAGTTTGCTCTCAACTATTATAACCAACAGATTTAAAAAATCTTTTTAAAGTGCATACACTAATAAGAATGACGTACGTCATTCCACACTTTGCATCTATAATTCCTTGAACAAATTTCTATTTCTTTTTTTAATGGTTTAATACGTGAAATAATTTTCTAAAAATCCGCAATCTGTTTATTAACTTTTTAACGCTTTAATAATTCCTATAGGTTTTCTATTAGATTCATATTCAGGGTAAAACTAGAATTTTGTGTGCCCTTCAAATTTTAATTCTCAAAATCCATGTTTTTCCACGCGTTTTCCAAATTTCGATTCCCAAAATGCATGCATTTTCACGCGTCTTCTAAATTTTAATTCTCAAACTGCATTTCCACGTGTCGTCCAAATGTTTATACTTAAAATGTATATCCACGCGCTTTTCAAATTTTGATTCTCAAAATGCGTGCTTTTCCACGCATCTTCCAAATGTTTACTCTCAAACTGCATCTCCACGTGTCTTCCAAATGTTTATTTTTAAAATACACTGTTTCCCACGCATCTTCCAAACTTCAATTCTCGAAGTGCACAGTTCTCCGCGTGTCAATGCGAACGTACTTAGATAGGTACGCGTGGACGACAGTTTTCCGATCCGCGGAGACGTCATCGGCTCGGCTGGCGGTGTAATCAACAGGTGGTTGCACCAACCGTGATGCAGTGACCCGCGTGTGCGCGCGTGTGCATGGCGGAGAGCTCGCGACTCTACTCGAGTGCCGCGCGCTTATCGAAAGTTCCCACTGGCTCGTGATACCCGCATATACGCGCGTTCGTTACGAGGAGCCTTGCCGCGGTGTATTATACATTCTCCACCTACGATCATCTGCCTAAATGACTTACCCAGATAATGTACAGGGTGGTCTACGTAACAAGTTCCTCGTTAAACTTTCGTCACGTCGAATTCATCGGTGTTGTTATATACAATTAAACGATAACTTGTGTTTTCCTTGTTTTTTTTTGTTTTTTTTTTCTAACGACATACACCAAGCTACTTTGTGCAAGGAGAATTTCATACGACGCGAGGGTCAAGTCGAAGATGTGTTCGCGAATTATTTGCATGCGAGAAACGCAATTATGCAAGGTATGATCTTAAAAATTCCTGCGTGCAGCTGGTGGAATGCCAAGATCGATAGGTTGAGCAGGTGATGGGGCTTTGATAAGTCGGCTGGCTTTGATACCAACACGCGGATTCCTCAGGAGAGACTTCACGTTACATTTCGCGGTACGCGGATAGAGAAAAGTGGATAACGGATTGATTTCGATCCTATTGGAGAACGTTGCAACCATTAACGCGAGATGTTCAGGCTTTCTATAGATTATTAATTCTACGAATCGATATCTCTTTAACCCTTTCGTTGCGGAAGATCTGCGTGACGAAAGGTAGATGTTCAATTTTCAACACATGCCGATCTCACATTATTGTGGGATTTTCATCCCATCGGTTTTAACGGATGTTTCTTCTTTATTAAAGCCTATATTGTTTTAGTATATATTTATAGTAGATTTGGTTGAAAAATATGTTGTACATTATTTTGCGAAAATGTGTAGTTTTTATTTTATTTTTTTTCTTCAAGTGTCTGTTCCTTGTAAACAGGCAATATTTAGCCGGTGCACAAGGTGTTAAGCTGGAAAATTTGTCAAATTATTTCCGAAGGTTTAAAACTTTCAAACTTGTTTCGTTAAATTGAAACGAAAGTGAGCAAATGATAAAATTAAGATTTACATTGACCCTCGTCAGATGCGTACATAACTTCACCGGTGGATTTATCATAAATATAGCATAAATATGTGTGCACGACAAATTTTTGTTTTCAAGTATCTATTTTTGAAAATCCATTATTTTGCAAACCGTGTAAACAACAGTGTCGCTTAAATCGGGAGACAGGTGCACCAGTAAATTTCCAAAGCAAACAACAACAAAAGCTGTTGTTAAATCTCTTCGTAAAAAAAAATTTACAAAAATAATCGTCATCGGTAAACTGTCGCAACTGCTGCAGCAAAAAAAAAAAAAAAAAAAGAACCTGATACATGTGCGAAGTATCATCATGAGCCAAAAAGAAAAAGCTACAAAGTTCTTCTAGGTGAAAGATAGCATCACGTGTCTGCCACAAAGACGCAGCTTTTAACCCGTCGACGATTAAAAAGCGTCGCGTGGGAGCGGAGAGGCACGTTTTTCGCCTGATCGCGGACAGAAATAGCCGACACTTCGCCCGTAGGCAGAAAATAATCCCCAGTTGAAGCGGAGGAAGAACGCGAGCGCCTGGTAAACATCCGCCGGAAGGAAAAAGCGCGATCCTCAACGAAATTCAACGACGCGTGGCTACTTTAGCTAAAGTGCAAAGAACACTGAGAGAGAGAGAGAGAGATGAATCTCATTTTCTTTCTCTCTCTTATGGTTGCATTCAGCCTGCTAACGAGTGAAACTAGGTGAAAGTAAGGAGAAGCGTGGCTATATATACACACAAACAATACAGACACACACAGAGGCATATACGTGCATTTTATGCTCATATGCAGCTTCGTTCGTTGGTTGGAGAAGAGCTCGATTTACGCTCGAATCGCAAAGGAGGAGCACAGGCAGCAGCAGAAGCAACAGCAACAGCAACACCGTGGTTTCTGCCTCTTTTCGATCCCTTTCTTGCTCGTCCAGCGAAACGAGCCGCGTTCTCGCGTGGCCGTTTCATTTTCTTACGACCTCCAATTAACATAAATTAGTCTGGAGGCCTTTTTACGTCCGCGTACCACTTTCTCATATTCGAGAATCGGCCGAGAGAGTCCTCGAACCGTCGAGCATGTGTCCTTACGTCTCTTCCATCGAGGAAATGCACCGTGTTCTCCTTTTTTTTCCTTCTTCTTCTTCTTCTTCTTCTTCTTCTTTTCCATCTCTGCTTAACCTCGTCGCTTCGTTCGGCTACCGTGGCGTCTTGCTGCGCTTGTTAATTCCTTTCGAAGCGCCGCGTGGGCTAAATTTAATCGAGGAGAGCGGCATGCATTATATACCGAGGCACACCAGAATTCGCGAAATTTTCCATTGGTTAGGTGATTCGTCGAACTCGCTGACTTTTCTCCTCAGAGACCGAGTAGAGAAGACAGTTCGACAGAGAGATCTTAATTTCCTTAGAGTTTTTCAACGTGGTGTTCATAAAACAGAAGCTCCTCTACTAGTTTTGCAATAAGAGAGAACGTAGATAAGTTTCTTCTTGTTGCTCCATGATAATGATGATGATGATGATGATGATGATGATCGAGCATCTGTGTACGTATGTCTCTCTCTTTCTCTCTGTATGTATGCGTGTGTGTATTTAATCGAGGAGAGACGATCGGAATATTACTCGAAGAGGTGGGAACGAGATATGTGGCCCGAGCGACGAATTCGATTCGTTCCGATGTGCTACTTCGAGCGAGTGGCGAATTCCACGGAAACGAGTGGTCTCAGGACGATTCCAGACGATTAACGAGGCGTGCAGGCAGACGGGTTAGTCCGATCGGCCGGTTTAAAAATAGGCGCGGATCCGTGACATGTGTTTTTATAAATTGCTGCAGGCGGACGGGGTCCCGCTCATTTTCAACACGGCCGCTTCCTGATCGTTCCTTCCATAAATAACCTTCGATCCACAACTTTTTTCAGACCGATTCCACTACCAAAAATGCTTCCAGTGACGTCATGGCGCCACCATGTCATCGTGACATCACTTGTCCTCTCGTTTATCTTCCCCCTCTCCATCACTCCCATCGATTTTTCAATCGTAACTCATGCTATCTGTTCAATCGTGTGTTATTTCGAACAGAACGACGAAATACATTATTTTTTTTCCTTTCCGTTTCGTGTCGGGATTCGAGGAAAAAGATCCTCGCGTCGTGTTTTTCGTTTATTCTGTTCGACAACTTTGATCGCTGATAGCTGGACGATATCGAACGGTGTCGGGAAGTTGCAAACTTAGATCGCGATGAAAAAAAAAAAAAGCGTATAGGTTCAAACGAGGTCTGAAGAGGAGCCGGAGTAACATATCTCAACAGTTAACCCTCTGCGCTCCGAGTATTTTTTCCCAACGAAATTTTTGAAAGCACAAAATCTCCATTTCGAAATGAAACAATGATACGTGTTCATGACACATATATGTCGTTTGAAAAAACACGACGTGTAAGATGCTGTAACTTTTTTTCTTTTCGTTTCGTGTCAAAATTCGAGAAAAGAGATCTTCGCGTTGTATTTCTCGATCGTGTCGTAAACTGTTCATCTGTCCTGTTCGACAACTTTGAACACAGATAGTTGGACGTAACCGACTGACAAAGTCATGAACAGCAACGATGATTCTAACCGTTCAACTCTCGAGAAGTGGCGTGAGCGTGAAAACAGGTCAACCACCGTCTAACGAGACTGGGAAAAGGACAAAAAGAAAAACGAAAAAAAAAAAAAAAGAAAAACATTCATCGAGTATTCCTTGGAAAAGCGCATTCCACTCGCGGCACGATTTCACGACACAGGACCACGGCTATTCATCATCCACGCGCAGGTATTCTAATTGGGATCAGAGGTCTAATCTTACGACCGTTTGAGCCCGGAATAGCACAGAGTCAAGGTGATCCGTGTTGATCGCGCACACTCTGAACCACCTAAGAACAAGACCATGATAGAATATAGTGTTCTAAAGTGAATCAAGAAGAGCCAGAGAATGTATCTATATATACATATATATATAAACATACATTCGAATCGTGTATGCAACAGGAGAGGGCTTTGTGTCCATACCAATCGAGTTTAACCGGTTCGATTCGGTTCGCCTGGTGATCGATGCGTTTCTAGATCCTGTTCGTAGGCGACTCAGACCTAGGTTAATCTACGGTTTAAAAGATATCTTTGGCTCGGAGACGATAACTCCCGGCCCAAGATAGCTTCAGATAGCCATAGTTCAAGGCTTAACCTAGGACTAACTCTAAACTACATGAGACCGACTTACGAAAGGCTTTCATACGAAACTCTGTAGGAACAAAACGACCATTGCTATTTCCCATTAGCTTAAGCCGTCCGGATTGAACGTAACTTGAATCTAATACAATTGGAACGATCAATCTAGCTTCGATCGAATTTCCATCGGTTTTCTACCTTTGAATCTTGATCCTTGAACGAATCCGATTCGACGTGAGTGGAACAGGTAACACGATTGCTATCTCGTTCTTCTGTTCGTCGCGAGATAAGAAGAAAGAGGATACAGATAGCATTCAGGGAGGAAAAAGAAAAGAAATCGAGGTTGGGATGCTAATTTTTCAAACGGTTCGATCGAAGCCCTGAAGCAACGTGTTGCGATCGCGTGTTCCTTTAACGTATACGAAAAGCGAACCGAAACGCATACAGCCACGTTCTTGCGCGCGGAAGCAGCCCGTAATTATATTGTCACGCCGCGGGTGTTTAATTTGTCGGCACACATCCACCTCCCCCGCGTCTTCGTTAACCACCTCCGCCTCTTCGACAACCTCGACGCTACCTTCGCCGCCCCTGCATCAACCCTGACTCTATCTTACTCTCTGCTCGTTCTCACGCCCGATGGAGGAAACCTTGCGAAAAGGTTAGCTTCGAGGGCGGACAACAGGGTCGCGTGACATTACGGAGGGATTCTGTGGATAATTGTGGAACGAGCGTGGCTATTCTTGGTGGTGTGGGATTATCGGTTAGTTCAGTGGTTTCGATGGATGAATGAACAACCAGAAGTGGTCTCCTTTGGGGTCTTAATTGTCTGTATTGAATACGGTAATCCGAATATTCAATGTATTCGAGTATTAATAGAATTCGAATTTCAAGTTTGAATAGCTGAACTGTCTGGATGATTTTAAGTGTTCAAATGGCAGTAGAATTTAGATTTCAATTTTGGAACAATTGAACTGTTTCAATAATTCAGAAACTTCAAAGCGTTCGAATACCGACAGAATTCGAGTTTGAACTTCGAATAATTCGGATAATTAGAGGTGTTTCAATTCCATGCGATTGTTATCAATGGATAAGCAGTGAATATGCGAACCATTCAACATAGTTCGAAATTCAAACGCTTCGAGTATTCGAATTATCCGAGCAAAGAATTCACATTCGACAATTCGAAGCTTTAGCAACTCGGTAGAATGATAATAATAATAATAATAACTCTGATGAATTCTTGAGACTTTGACCTTTTTCTTACGGCCACCTAATTCACGTATCAAAGTTCCGCCTTTCGTGTAAATAACGCTTGTATCATCGATATAATTATATTCATAAAACTATCTACCTACTATAAATTCCCCGACTCGATATACGAGTTATTTCTACTGTCCATACTAGAAAAACAGAGTTATTAAAACGTATAAAGGTCTAGATTAAGAGACCAAGCACCGGCGACCAATGAATGGTACCGGCGGCAATCCAGTTTCGCTTAGACAAAGTACGCCGTGTAACCGTCGTCTTAAATAGCGTTCTAAGTACTTACATAACTAATCATGGGTATGTTGCGGGACTGTGCGACTATAGCTTCAACGTAGCACGAGCCTTCTGGTCCAAAGAAAGCTGCAACCCCATCGCAGATCATATCGATCATTGCCTTCGTCGCTTCCACGGTTTCTCCCCTTGTGTCGCTCCATCGCATCACCAGCTTTACGTTCGGTAATATATTCGGATCATTGTTGATCTGTAACAAAAGAAAAAAAATCATATATAGGTGAATTCGTACCTTTTTAACGTTTCCCTATGAAACAGACCAGGCCATAAAAAGAGCACTCGCGGCAATAAATAGATTCTTCTATCGAATCGTTCAATTATCCAATTCACCTCGGTAAAATTATATCGTCGTTTCGCGTAATCATCAGGGACGTTATGCAATCCATTACGTGGGTATTCCTCTCATCTTTCGTCATACGATATCGAATCGCAATAATTGTGACGATGTCACGAGATCGCGTGGATCCATCGTCGAAGCGAAACAGTGGCCGATTTAACCGTGTACACTTGCACGCGAGTTTAATTGTTTCTAGCAAATGGCCCCACCTAGGTCAGCTAAGTTTAATTGAGCTCAATCGTGTTACCATAACTTCTGTCATAAATATTCTACTCTTGTTCTGACGATGACGAATAACCTAACCGACAACACACGTTCTCTATAAATCATTCGATCAGGAAATGAATTTTACGTGGGATGAGAGATCGACAGAGAATGGCGGTGATTGCTCGAAGGTTGTACAAGATATCTCTGTGGATTGGTATTTAGAACATTTGAGAAAATCGTACAGGTGCGTTTTAGAATGTTTCATCTAACGTGTATAATGAATCAATTTTCATTCGACTGGTTCAAGTTGACTTTCGATGATATTTCTTTCTATTCGCGCGTTGGAATAAATATCTGCCCGGCAGGAACGTCGATTAAAGTTCAATTCGTAATGTTACCCGCGCGATGTGTCCTGGTTCTTCGCGAGCATTCCTCCGACTCTCTCGCGCGCGCCGCGTATCCGGCTCGCGTTTACACATCATACACTTAGAGATGAAAGACAGAAAGAGAATGTGTGTGTGTTTGCACGCTGTCGGTTATTATGCAAATCTGAATTCCAACAAACAATACTTTTCCAAGTAGTCAAGGGACCAACGGCGTGTCGCGTCAATTTACATGCTTGTTGATGCCAGGTGATATTATTACCGATAGTTGCAACGTGCTGAACTTTTCCCACCCCTCTATAGGTAGATCCTTTTACTCTCTATGGGGATGAAGAAGGTCGACTAAGAGAATTCATCGTGAGAGAGAGGAATGTGAAACATCTAATGTCTCAAACGTCTAATTTGAACGTCTTGAACGTTTGATTAGAATAAACATATTTTCTCGTGGAAAATTTCATTCGATCGTTTGAATTGGTAAAAATTACCGAGTTTTTTCTTCTAGTTTCTTTGAATTCTTTGTTTACAGGGAAATAGAGAGAATTGGCAATTCTCGAAAATCTAATTATGCTCTAAAAAAAAAGTTTGATTCAATCACCTTAGAGTATAAAAGTTCTCGGATTTTTCTACTATTTTTCTTGGATTTTTGTCTGCAGTAAAATGGAGAGAATATATCCGCAATTCTCAGAAAGTTAATTAAGAAGTTTAATTCCATCATCAGAATTTGTAAAAATTCCTGAATTTTTCTCCTATTTTTCTGGAATTCTTATTTCAAGTAAAATGAAAACAAGATATTGGCAATTCTCAGAAATCTAATTAACTTCTCGTAAAAAGTTTGATGCGATCATCTCCGCGTAGAAATGTTCTCGAATTTTTCTTGAACTTTGAATTATAGTGAAATCAAGGGGAAATATTGACAATTCTCTCGAAAGGCTAATTATCTTCTCGTAAAAAGTAACAATTTTTTCTTCTACTTTTTCTAACATCTTAACCCTTTACATTCGAGCGGCGACTGAGAAGTGACATTCTCGTTTACCAATTGATGAATAATTAATCGAGGCTCTCTAAGAGCTGATATTTTCCAAGACAACAGGTCCATAGGCCTTCATAAATTGTTTACCATATGTTAGACGTCTAATAATGGAACATGCTGATTTTAATAAAACGTACACGCGAGATACTTCACAGAAAAATATTCAACACACATTTCCTCTCTTTTTTAATCAACCACATCACGAGAAAAGCTCTCAAAATTGAAGACTGAAAACGTATTTTCTGAAATATCTCGAAAATTCCACTATCTAACAAAAATGAAGAAAAATCAAACACTTCGAAAGAATCATTGACGAATTGTTATAAAATTTTGTGTAATAAAAAATTACACGTGAAATATTGTAATAAAATATACATATCTGTTGATACACGTTTAAAGAGAAGAAAGAAGAACTTTTCCAAGGATAAAAGAGTTTCCTATGATCACAATGCAACGACAATCAACATCGTTCTCTTGATTTCCAGATCAAACACATTGAAACACAAAAGAGCCAAGAGAAGTCGATGTCTTAATGATGCTCACGCATCCCGCGGCATTGTTCCTGGAACGCGACACGATCAATTGCACGCACGCACAGTATCACGATTACGCAACAGTGAGAATGAAATCAGAAAATCAACAGGCTGCTTTTTTTTTAACAAACGAAGCCCATGAGAGGATTTTTGCGTAACTATAGTTCGACCAGAGGAACCGTTAAAGCGGTTTCGAAGCGGCGCTATAAAAAATCATTGCTCTTCCCGTTCGACGGTTCGCATTCCTGATTTTGCACCTGCCCCAGGTAACCGAAATCGTCCGGCGGAATGCGAACAATAATGTACCTGTCTTCTTCCCGCGCGTTCTTCAACATCCCCCTCGGTGAAAGTTGAAACCTGCTCCCTTTCGTTGAATCCTGTATTTTTCGAGATACGAGAATTTACCTTTTCCCTCGTTTTCTTTTTTTTTTTTTTTAAATGAAAAGTAGATTGAAAATTTGCTCACACTACTTCGCTACGTTGAAATTTTATTTTTCAACGTCAAATTCGTAAGCGCCATTCGTGAAAAATTCGCGCTGTCGGCAACGTGCTAACACGGTGTTAAATAAAAATAAATTAGGATATTATCAGTCTCGAATCGAAGCTGAAATACAAATTCAATGGACAAATAGTTCTTCTTTCGTCACGTCGCGAGTGTAACTCGTTATTATAAACGACAAATGGTTAATGAAAATATAGTTGATTAAACTTCGAAGAGATACAAATTTAATAGACAAATAATTCTTCTTTCATTATCATCATAACAGCAAAGGAGTTCATAAAAATGAAATAAAAATAAAATCGATTAAACTTCGAAGAGGTTGGAAATATCCTCATAATTTCTTTTTTCAAAATATAAGAATGATTAAAAACGAAAAAAATACGAATTTAATAGACAAATAATTCTTTTTTCAACGTCACTATAATAGCAAAGGGGTTAATAAAAATAAAATTGATTAAATTTCCGGAAGATTTGAAATCTCTTCGTAATTCTTTTCTTTCGAAATGCAAGAACGAAAAGAAATACAAATTTAATGGACAAATAATTTTTTCATCGTCACTATAACAGCAAAGGGGTTAATAAAAATAAAATTGATTAAATTTTCAAGAGGTTTGAAATTTCTTCGTCACTTTTTGTTTTTCAAAATGCAAAAATGTCGTAGAATGAAAGACACGGAAGAAGGTGGGGAATATTCGCTTGAATTCAGCTGAAAAATGCAAGATCGCGGAGGCGAGGCTGATTTCTCCGGAGAGCTGTGACCGAGAGCGTGAAACAATGTTCACCAGCCGAGTGTCCACTTGCGCTGTCGCCACTGGCAGGGTTTCACCAATCAGCTTATTTTCGAGTAATTGAAGGGCGTCCGGTCGTGTACAGCCTTCCACGACCAAATGCCAACCTTCAGGGACGATGAGAACGACTTTGCCACGATTCGTTACGTCCGCAAAGAGAAAGAGAAAGAAAGACGTATATATTTAGAGAAAGAGAGAGAGAGAGAGAGAGAGAGAGAGAACGAAGGAGGAAAAAGAAACGAGGAAGACACGATCGAGTGAGTATCATTGCCATCGACCAACAGCGAACGATATTGCACACAGTTGCAAATCACCATTAATTTGAATACTCGTAAAAGTCGCCTGGCTTGACTAAATCACCCAGCCTAAGCATTTCGATCGGTGAAATAAGAAGACACTGTAGAATCTCGGTAAATTGAAATTTTCGAGTTATGAAGCTTCCGATTTATCGAAGTTTCTTGGTTAAAAGAGATTATTAACGAGGGATAATGAATGAAAATTCGATTTGCAGAGGCTTTGTACGATGTGTTAGATGTTTCGATTTATAGATACTTAAAGAAAGATAAATTCAACTTTCGGAAGTTGTATACATAGTCACTCTCCTTAATATTCGGACACCATTTAAAACGGAATAACTCTTTTAAAATTCGACTGAGCAATTTTTTTTTTTTTTTTTTTTTTTGAGAAGTTAGGAGGATTAATTTCGTATACAACAAATTTTGGAAAAATTGAAAATCGCTGAAATTGCGAAGAAAATAATAAAATTACAATAAAAATATCGAAATACAATGGCTTCTTACCTGTAAAGAACTTCGAAAGAAACAAATAAATTCGTACGACGAGTTGATAGAAAAAATTGACGACACTATAACGAGAGTAGTAAATTCCATTTTCGTCCGTTGTCGATCTCGTATTGTCAAGAATCGTAAACATTTTCAGTAACAGAACTAATTTCTTCCAAGACTGTTACAAGTACTATACTAACTTCGTCCTCAAATAGTAAATACACTAATTCTAAGACTAAATGTAAATATTTCTATTCCGACATTCCATCACATTAACCAGAAATCCATTAGTTCTCTCGACGTAGCAAAGAAATTTTTACAACGAAGCAAGAAGAGAATGTAAAACATTCTAACATTACAAAGAATTCATCGTATTACGCGAATTTTCGCAAAAATATTGTTCAATTCCGTAACAATTTCAATTTGGCGAAATTACGATGCCTGAAAGGTTGTAACGTGGCAGGACGACACGTTAGGTCGGTGAAATCGTCGAGGATGATTCATGAGCATCAAAGAGTAGCAGCTGCCACGAACCTTAAGCGTAAAAGTATCCCAAAGGGATATAATTCGTTCGTGCACACAACCACGTGAATTCACTGGTTACAGCGTGATCTCGTTCCGTATTTACAAATATTGTACACCACCGTGGAACTAGTTTACATCGTGGGAGTGCGTCATAGCGAATTCCAGTATTTTTTTTCTCCCCTCTTTTTCTTTCCATTTTTCTTCTTTTTTTTTTCCTTTTTTTACTTTTTACTTACGCGAGTATCGCCGACAGCGAGAGCTGGACAAGGTGCACCTGCGCACACTATTGAAGCAAGCGGACAGGTTAAGCGTTAAGCTCGATTCACGTGCACGCGCGACTTTCCTTCTTTCGAACACTGAGAGGGGAAGGGAGAATAAACGAGAAGGGGAAAGTGGCTGAGTTAATTGAAAGATCGATTGGAACCAACGATATTCCATCTCGAATTATACAAATCTCATCTGTCTTCTTCTTTCTCTATTTCTTCTCAATATTTTTTACTATCAAACTAAACTGGTTGAAATTCTAATTAACATCCCAATCGAGTGTATTAGAGATTCAGTTTCTAATTAGGTAACCGAATTTACTACGAACGGTAAGCTGGTGTCTATTATTCAACAGGAAAGTCTTCGAACACCTGTTTCTAATCTCGTCATATATTCGCTGGATAAAGATACCTAAAATCCATTAACAGGTAATTTAAGGTGTATCTTGAGCAACATCGTATTGCCCTCCCCGAAAAAATAAAGGAAAAAAAAAAAGAAAAAAAGAAGGAGTTGCTAATCTCTGATCTTCGAATACATTAGAAGCGAATATGTCGAAGACGGAGGCGGCCGGTCGTCCGATCATGGAAAAACTTTCACCACGTCGCGACTAAAAATACAGGCCGCATTATTTCCTCGTTATTCCTCGGCTCGGTTTGGCTTGGCTTGGAAACTGATACGAAATAAAAAGAAGGAAAAAAAGTGTCTCTGGGTGTCTCAGCCATTCACGATAAAAATAACCACACGAAATTTTCTGTGTCCACGCGATCAGAGATATATATATATAGCTAACCGTGTTAAAAAGAGTGTTTTGCCGGCGAAGAGTGTGAGCAAAGCCTTAGTCTACACACCGCGGGCACAGAGGCCGACATTGCGATCGCGATGCTTACTCTTGCGTGGCGTATCGAAGTACATAAATAAACGGGCGCAAAGCTCGTTTCCTGCACCTTTCGACGTGCCTCCACGACCACACCGCTCGTTATTACGCGTTTCGACCTGTTCCGCCCAAAGTGGGAACCGTGTACCATACTCTTGTGCAAAGAAACGTCGACGGAGGAACCGTCCCAATCTCGCGATAATGACCAGAAAGAGTTTAACTCTTCGTTAGCAGGTTTTCCGAGAAAAGTTCGAGATGTGTGTTTGCTTTTTACTTTTAATTTTATTTTACGGAGATTGAGAAATCGATCTTTCGATATATCTTCGAATTCTGTATACTCCTCTGATGGAAGGAAAATGGAAGATCTGCCCACGATGGTGATCTTTTTATTTTGTTGCAATATTTATGCACGTGCAATTTCGTGCAACTTGAAATCGTCGTTTCAAGCATGAAAGTAACGTACGGTTGAAGTTTTTCGTATCATCCATTGCTCTCTTCACTTACACACAAAATCCATGTGGTTTTTTGTTTTTTATTTTATAAAACATCTTATTATTTTTCTCTACAAATTTGGCGCGTTATTATAAAGCAGAGGGTTAACACAATTTGCCATAATTATTTTCATTAGTAATTTAACCATTAATAAACACACATGTACTACGTTGATGGCGAAACATTAGACAGTTACCATCCCTTAAATTAACGCGATAAAACAGTGCATCCGCTACCAACGCTACCAAGTAACCCTCTTTTAAATTACCAACGAGAAAGAGTATCCAACCCCTCGGCAAACAATGCACAACGAATCCTTCCCACCAACCCCGAATAATTACCAAAGAAATAACAAAAAATAAATAAAAAAATAAGAAAACGTAACAGCGATTCATCTTTGACGTAACTTGTTATTTCCAACTATAGCCGGATACGCGTGTATAACCCTACCGATACGATCGGCCATACACAGGTTATTTCGACGATTCCCAGAGAAGGAAGGTTTCTCTTGGACCCTTTCCATCTACGCGCCTTACGGTTGCAGGTTGCAAAAGAGCATGGATGGTGCGCGCGCGGGCTGGTTTGGCAGAAAAAGGGGAAGAGGAGAGGACCTTCTTCGTAACATAGAGAGGATGAGAAAGAAGCAGCAGAAGAAGAAGAAGAAGAAGAAGAAGAAAAGAAAGAGGTGGAGGAAGGTGCATCGCGAAGAACAGAGATAGGGTGGAGGGGGTTCCTGGGGGGAGGAGAAGGTTTCTCGATCGCGAGCGAATTCTTCTCACGGTTGCGAGAGCGCAGTTTCGTCGGCGGACGCGTGGGCGGACCGGCGAATAATGCCGGTCTTGTATTTTTAAACCCTCGCACGAATCGGCATCTCTCCAAGGGGGGAAGCAGGGAGAAGAGAGGAGAGAGAGAGAGAGAGAGAAAAAGAAAGAAAAAAGAGAGAGAGAGAGAGAGAGAGAGATGCCGGGTCACTCTGCACGTTGCAACGGCTCCCGCTGCAGCCGGAGCCACCTTTCTCTTTTTCTTCTTCTCTTATTCCAAGAGGAGAGGAGAGGCTCGAACCGGCGAAAACGATCTCACGGTCCCCCGTGCCTGTGCGCGCGCGCACTCGCGCGAGCAAGCGAGCGCGAGAGAGCATACGGGGCCCGCGACCGCGCGACCGCGCACGCCGATCCTCTCCAATGAATTATCGAGCCTTCCAGACCGTGGAACGCCGCCGCACGCTGACCGCCCGCAGGAAAAAACCTGAGACAGCGGGCCCCGCGATATTCGGCCCCCGGACCTTACTTTTCGGACGGTGCACAAGGATTCGACGCGGAGGACGTGGGAATCTTGGCCCTGGCTACCGTAATTAGGACTTGGTGCTTTCGGGGATCTGTACACGATGGGAGAGTTTTCGTGCGGAGCGTTCGCAAAAGATCGTAGGGTGACCTGTGTCCGAGGAATGAACGCACACACCGATGAACGAATCAATGAAAATCTATAGGAAATATTAACCCCATGACTTGCAACAATGAGTCACACTCGTCGTGCAGTGTATCAAGATTTAAGAAAAGAAGAATTTGTGCTTTTACTCCAACTTCGACTTCAATTTAAGGCTAATAGTTAGCAAATACAAATTTTGTATAATTATTTTATTCATTTTTTTATTTAACGCTGTAATAGAACAACGAATAATCGAAGATTACCTGCTAATTTACGTATCAGCTAAGAAACATCGTAAGGCATAGAGTTAACGTTTATCATGTTTTTTTTCATGTTGAAATTTACACAGTTAGAGATCTATGTGTGTTTGTTTAACGAAAAATACTTCGCGAACAGCGAATATTTAAGAATTCGTAGATTTCGTTAGGTATTTATTCATTGATCACTTCGATCTGTTTTTCAGTTAATCCTATATCAGACTTTTAATCAAGGCTGTAACTATCAAATATATCTAAAAAGTGTGGATTCTGTAGGTTTGAAATTTTTTATTAGAAAATACAAATCACTCGTGAGATGTTTCATCGTCTACAGGTAAAGGAACCACTATGGATAAAGCAACCTTCATAGTTAACACGTTCGTTAACCATAGTTCTGTCGAAGGATCACATCCTATCCTTCGTTCGCATTCTTAATATCTATATTTTTATCAGTTTTATTGGATACAATTCATGCTCAAACTTATACACACATAATACTTAAAACTACATTTCCATCTGAAATGACACACACACAAAAAAAAAAAAGTTTTATGAAGAAAGCTCACCTCGTCAAGGGCCATGGAGAAGGCACCAGAGATGGCAAGGCCTTGACGGTCCTTTAAGCCGCCCTTAATGGCGGTGAGGTATCCAATGGTAAGATTCTGTTGTTTCCTCGGTTGTATTGCTCTGGTGAAGCTCGATTTCGGGTAAGTTTGCCTGGAGAGCGCCTGCTGCCACTCGGCCCCGGGTAATCCTGGCGGTTCAGCCAGGCCCAGGACCAGAGGGCTGCTGGCCAGCAGTAGCAACACCAGCAGGGCCCGAAAGCTATTCCCTAACGAGCGTGGCCGCAGCGGATGCAGCTGATCCTGCCGGTGCCGTCGATTACGTTCCTGAGGGACTTCCTGGCGACGGGGAGGCCTGCGGCGGCTCGGCTGTACTGGCGGGCCGGGGCGCATGGCCGCCGCCGCCACCGGTCAGCACCGCCTCCCTCCCGCTCACCTGTAATCACACATTTTCATTTTCCTTTATTTTACATTTTCTTCGGATTCGAATAGAACATTAGTCGAATACAGAGACACTTGCGCGGGAGAATTTCACGCGTTTGTTACTATTACAAGATCGATAGTTTCGAGTTCAGATTAATACGAGTTTCACACTGATTTCGGTCGAGTTTTCGTTTGTGTCGAAAATTTTGCAGTGATTGATTCTGTTCTATCATCGAATACTTTTGCACTAGACTCGAAGAACGAATTGATTTACGAAAATAATTGACAACAATGAATCGCGAGGTATACGAAAGAAGTTACTCGAGATCATCTCGAATGATCGGCGAAAGGGTTGCTTGATTGAGCTGAGAGTGACGAGACTATAGTTATAAAACACAAAATATCTCATATGTATAATTATTTGTGGAAATATTTTTAATTTAAAAAACAAGAATTATTTCAATTAAGAAAGAATTAAAATTTGTGTTATTTATTTTTGTGAAAACATGTCGGATGGATTTCTTTTTTATACTGTATAGAGGAAATAAAAGAAAACTTGGCTCTTTTCAATAAGATTTTTCTGAAAATCTTTTTTTTTATCTATCTGAAAGTACCAACCAATTTTACGACCTTCGCGATATTTCTTCCTTGAACTGTACCCAATAAAATTTGCTTATATATCAAGGCCACAGGTATAGAGTAGGCTTATCAGTATTTTGTTAGCGAGAAATTCATAGCCTCTGTTAATTGCTTTCTACGAGCGTATTGCTCTATTAGCACACGGGTGTGGAATGTGGCGCGAGAAACCTTCTGCACCCAATCTCTATCACGGGCACAGGTGATAACGATGTTGATAGTGAAATTGGTATTTGTCCAATCACTTCGATCATCGGGTATGAGAAATAATCGAACGATGAAAAATAACAAACATTTTATCTTCCCTCGTTGTCGTTTTTCTTCGTTTTTCTACTAGAATCCCTATTCGACGTTCAAGATATATATCGTAAATATACGCGACGTTCGTGTATTTTTAGTTCAGGTTATCAGTTTGGTCATTTCGAAAAATTCTCTTAAGTCGTGGAATTAGATACAAGTACTCGACTTAGAAGTGCCAGTTTCTCGACGTTATCTTCCTAGCTGAACCGGCACTTATCACTGGCCGCCGCTTATTTCACTCTGAGTCACGCAGAACGTGTGCCATCTGCGCGCGTTCGCTAATAATAAATGATATTCCTGAAACGATAGTCGCACCGTGACTATTGCAACGTTTAACTCCTTTCTTATCAATATATCAACCTATCGCTGTCGAGAATTTAGCTTAAAATCCTCCAAGTGATAAATCACACGATGTGATCTAACGATCGTAACCTCGCACTGCTAAGATTCCAGGTTAAAAATGAGTCAGATTGTTCGTCAAGCAGCTCGTTGCGCATTAAGCTATTATTCCCGCTGATTGGATATCAATGATCTCCGGGAAATCTTACGTCAGAGACGTGGCAATTTACTAGCAACCATGAATGATTCTTCCCCGCCTGTTATTTGTGGTGCAAACGCGTCAGTGAAGAAGAGTTCTGTGCACGCGGAACTACCTTGTGACGTTCCTTCGTGGAAATCTTCTCAAGCGAATGATTTTAAAGGAAGTGCAATTATCGAGGCTGTTCCTTTCCACCCGTCCCTGCAAATTACAACGGTCGCAAATCGTAGGAAATCAAGTGCGAAGAAGCTTGCTCCGCTAAGTCGGGACATTCGGGTATTCGTATGCTATCTTTGCAAAATCTAAAGAGCATCTCACCAAGACGCACGCACAGAGAGCGACTGAGAGAGAGAGAGAGAGAGAGACAGAGAAAGACTGAGACTCAGAGAGATAGAGATTCAGGGAGAGAGAGACACTGAGCGTGGGAGACTCAGAGAGAGAATGTGACTCAGAGAAAGAGAAACTGAGAGAGAGAGATTGAGAGAGATGGGGACTCAGAGAGAGAGAGATGGAAACTGAGAGAAAGTGAGAGAGAGAGAGACACGCACACAGATGCGGCGCCTCGAAAAACCGCTGCGCCACGAAATCTAACAAGATCAAGAACGCGCCTCGTTACCTGAGATAGAGCACAATAGGAAACAGAATTTCCAGATCAATCCGGCTTGAGAAAAATAACGTAGTCGTCTCACGACACGGAACGGAACGATTCCGCGTTCGTTCGAACGAAGAAACAGCGAGACGGTGGGGAGGAAGTTAGAACACGTGGCCGGGCACCGCGAGGGACACACCTGTTGCAATTACGTAACGAGCACACACCGTCAACTCTCGTAGGCGAGAGAGCGAACGCTAGTAGCCCACGAACGGAGTAACCACGGCGACAACAATAAAGACGTCTTCCTCAGGTGATGCATGGTGTCATTCACCAAGCGAACCGTGTAACTTTCGACCAACGGTTCCGTCGTTTCTAACCTCGGATTTAATTATGGCCGCTGGTGAAAGTCAACGGTGGATTTATTTGACGGGCGGCGAGCGACGACACGTCAAAAAGGGACGGCCTTTCCGTGAGGCTACCTTGTGGAAGCCAACTGACGAACCCCTTTCGACGGGACGTGGCATTAAACGAAGTGACTGTCAGACCGGTCACTGTTCACACTCTTCAATTCTCTTTGAAGTTTACGTTCTACTGGACTCGATATTTTATTTTACGGCCGTTTAAGGGGAAAGGTTTATCTTATCGGTGTTAAATTTGCTAAATTTATGTAACTTGTTTCTTTTCTTTTTCTTTTCGGTCGAAAACTTAAAAGATGGCAATGTCAAATTTTAACCACCTGTTCTCTCGATCTTCTTACGCGCGCTTGTGCGCTGGAATTTTGGAAATATTGCTCGTTCAATTTAAAAATAAATTAAGTTAATTTGAATGAAAATTAAAATTAAATTAATTCAAATTTAATTCAATTTAAATTAATTTAAATATTAATCGAAGATATAATTTCTCTTTTTGAATACTTAATTTTCGTTCCATTTTTTAATTAACAATAAATTAAACGAGATACAGCAAAACTTTCGTATCCATTCGTGTACCTATCCACGAGGAATGTGTGGTTAAAACTTGCTCTCAATATCTCTTACAGTTTAATCACACAGTCAGGTGCATAAAATATAAAACATTTCTGTTCATCCGATTTTAATAAATTTTACAGAGAATAACTATTATTTTTTTAAATACCTTTTCTATCCATTTTGAAATACAAACTCACAGTTATAAAAATGATCGTACCTACATTTCATCCAATTTTCCTAAGATCTGAACGAAACTTTTAAACAACATATAACCTTATGCGTTGTAAATTATAATTGATCGTCAATAAAACGTAGAATAATCTTATGAAATTTTCAGAAGAGGAGGAATTAAATGCATATATTTCTGATTGATGGTCAAAGGGTAGTAATTTTATTCTTCCGCGGTTTCCATTCGAAATTTTTCACCTGAAATTAACTCGTTAAGTAATGATACACGCATCTTCGGAAGTATCGTTTTTATCGAGGAGAACAAGCTTTCGTCGATGTATCATCTGGTCCCTCGACACGAGCGACACACGCTTTCTCTCGAAACGATTTTTATCAGGTATAATGGTAGAAAAGTGTGGATAGGATCGTGACCCCGTCGAGGCTTTTTCAATTAACGACATGGATATATCTCTTGGATGTCGTAAAAAGACGAGGAGGACGATTGCTTAGGCGTACGTTCGACTTCTGTGGACAGTTTTCACGAACGACGTGTCAGCGCGGTGCTATTTATTCCTCGACTAGTGTTGAAGTATCCGGTTAGCGCGTTTAACACCTGCGAATAGGTGGTGATCTCCTCGTAACATGTGTCTCGAACGTCTGGCGAAATTTTCCAAATTTTCAACAACACATTTATCCCACAGAGATTTATAGAAAATTAAACGAAACAGAAAAATAAAGAATAATTTAAATAACTTTCGTATTTAATATTTTTCATAAATCGAGGTTAGAAAATTCATTTAAAATACACAAACTCAACCTATCTTTTTCTCCTGGTATAATCTACAAGTGGAATTGTGACAACGACGTTACAAAACCAAGTGGTTTAAATTGGACTTCGACAAATGATAATATTAATTCGTCACGATTGTTGCAACGTTGTTATCAGCGTGTCACGAAAATTATCATTGAGAAGTGGGGAAAATCAATTAGTTCGGGGCAATGTGTACAAAAGACGACAAGAGAGGAACGATTTACCAAGGCGTGAAAGGGGAAAGACACGGGCGTAGTTTCGTAAAAACATCGTCACGCCCATATTTGCGAGCAAAGATCGTAATTCTCAAATTGGGTTGTTCGTGTTGGTAGAAAAAAAAAGAAAAAAAAAAAAAAACAAGCGAGGATGAAACGTCCCACCTTAGCCGTTTAAACTGTTTCGTTACGGCTGATACCATCGTGACGAATTTCAACGTTCCAACGTATACATACATACACAAAGAAACTTCATTGGTTAAACAGCGAAATTACCGATGGTTAGAACGAACGTGTCTAAAATTAGACTGAAATATTCTTGGTTACATAAGGAGATCAGGGGTGCATTAGGAACGTTCGCCACTGTCGAATTTGTTATTTTCACCTTTTCAAACCCGTTACACGTTTTCCCATAAGACGGCTCGTGTAAAGCAAATAGGGATCTTTTTAACACGCGGGCCTGATACGTAAAGCAAATTCGGCCCGATAAAGCTCTAAGAATAGCGACGTGCCTCGTCGAACAGCATACATTATTTGTCAATGACGTTGCCTTCGGTTATCCGAGATAAATCATTCCACGGTGCCGATAACTCGTCGCGTCTTTCAACCTCTGAACGGTGTATTCCGGTTATCTGGAAATTTGCCTCGGTTGTACAATGTGGATCCTTTATTTTGAAAGCGGAGTAAGTCTATCTTTGGAAAATTATGTATATTTAGAAACAATTCACGCGCGATTTAGGTCGTCCAGAAAGTTCACAGATATTCTGAGTCTTTTAAAAGTTTATTCGTTGCAATTACTAGTTTCTTCTCAGTGTTATACTGTCTTGAAGATGGAAAGAATTTAGAGCACACTGACATTGAATATTTTTGTTTCAATGAAAAGGGAAAAGTATTGGAAAAGCATCGAACGAGATGTGTAATGTTTAAAGAGGCGGTAACCTATCAGAAACAATTTTTTTGTTTTTGTAAATGGTTGACAAAATCTAAAAATAAGAATTTCGATCTTAAAGAAAGTAAAGAAACAAAGTTTTTGGTAAAATGGAATTTTTCAATTGGCTGGGAAATAAACAGAATTGTTTGTTTCAAGTGAAACTGAATTTCAGATAAATGAAATTTAACGATTTTTATTGAGAAATTATATTGGAGTCGTTTGTACAAATTTATAGTAACACTGGTAAATTTATTACTCTTTAGTGATATTTTTCAGTCAATTAAAATGCAAATCTTTAAATATCTCGAGAGAAGATAAAACTTACTTGCACCACTTGTAAAGTAAATGAAAATTTCGTCGAAATTCTACGGAATAAAAATTACATAAAACAAGAAAAGAAAGAAAAAATAAGAATTCGGAGACTTTGAGAGGAATTCTCATTTATCATCTTTAATACTTCGTTCGACAAAAGCAAAAATATTGCTTTCATCCCCTGTTACAGCAAACGACTAAAGTGGTAATTGAAAGTCGTCTCTCGAGTTCAAAAAATTCACATAAAACGGTAAAAAATTGTCGAAAGTGAGAGAGAAATTTCCAATAAGAAACTTCATACCAATTACTCCGTGATAAATAATTGAATTCAATCAAAAAGAAGAAAAAAAAAAACAACGTCAACTGTACAATTCCACAAATCTGACACATAAAAGTGTGACGATTTCGTTCGATTTTGAATCTCTCGCGCAGATTGAGAAACCTGTATGTATAAAATCCCTACAAGTGTTACAATGCAACCTAAGAAAACCAGTTGACATCCTTCCAGAAGAAGGAGGATCCCTTCTATTTCCGTCGTGACACTTCTCAGTCTCCGTGGCCTGTCTGGTTACTGGAATCTTGGAATCGAAGGACTGGTTCCTCTTTCTAACATGTTTCCACTACCTTTTTCGCAAAAGTTGATCAACGCGCACAGCGTGCAAACAGTCAGCGGCCGGAATCAAGGCAGGAAGTCAAATCGCCTGAGTTGTGGCCGCTGGTATGCGTCAGGCATGCGTTTACGCAACCCAGGGTCAACACTCGCGGTGCATATCGTTTAGATAAACAGTGATAACTCTCCTCACCAAGCTGAAACACTCTTCTGGCCTACACGTCGCTCTATTGATCTTTCACCGTCGCCTAACCGCGTCGAGACATTTATCCTAACGTTCTCGCCCTGGTAAATCAACCACCTTGTTGGAATCTTGCGTCTAATTTGCAGTTAAACGCGTTTTTCCTCTCTGTTTCTACCGGTTACCACGTGTTCACGCATTTAGCTACCCTATTTTCATCGAAAAGTATTTCGTTCTACGTAGATTGTGTTTCTTTCGTTGATCGCAGGATGATTCAACTTTCACAATCGTAACTAGTGGCACAAGCGAGTAAAGATCAATTCTAGGTGAAAAATTGAGTCGCATATGTGGAATAAAAATTTTTCCATTTGAAGTCTCTTTTGTGAGAAAAATTAATTTGAAGTACGAGTGTACTCGATGAAGTTTTAGCTGAAAAAAGTACTATATGAAAATGATCAACTGCGATGATAATATACTTTGACCGCCATGATATCCGGTCACATCATTACTAGATTTTTATTTGTGGAGTCACGCGTCGTGTACAGTGTCGGCATAACGAGCACTGAACAATTGTGACGAAAAATGATCGTAGCATTTGATTAATTATAATTATCCGTAACGATACGTTGGAAGACTTTCAGAGGGATTTAACTAGATCAATTTACTCATTACATTTTCAGTAATTTATGAATTGAACGAATTTTCAAACAGATTTCGAACTAACAGTTACGAAAAATTGAGAAAACACGATTTCGCTATATTTCATTCATCAACTATACCAAAAAGAAGAAGAAATTCGCAACGAGTTTAAGCACGCGAGCTGAAGCTTTCGCCAAATCGATTTTTCCACGGTAATAGAGTAATAACGTTAAATCTGATCGTATTAGTTCCATCAGTTATTTCCTCAATAATGGTGGAAATCTCTTTACATCGTTGATTGTCTACACCATAGGGGGATTCTATGATCCAGGAAGATTCTCTTCTATCTCCTAACACTATTGGAGCTACGCACGCCCGTATAACAGTTTGTTTTCCGCACGTGATACGTGTAATACGGGTTCTAACGCGCCTCGTCTCTACAGTATATCGTGTTACGAGGGGTAATTGAAGAACGATATGCATATAACGTTGTACGAGATGTGCACGCGTGGGCATTGTCATTATCGCAGGCTACACAGTACATTAGAGTGTTTCGTGTCGATATAATATATCACATTACTACTGTAAACTGTTCAGGGGTGTGGCTCAGTTGGTCACCACAGGATACCTCGATATGCACGCACCTCGCATCGTGCGTATCGTTTACTACGATTCACGACGTGCTATTCTTCCGTTTATTTTTATCCTTTTCTTTCAACGTTCCCCCCTATTTTTCCTTTCGTAAAATGTCTATCGAGGTGGAGGATTGACTCGTTTCAACGGTGGTTAAACTAGTGTCTACTGGATTATAAACCGTGACTCACCGTGGACTCCTAATTGGGTCCAATTCTCCGGGAAATATGGGCTACGCCAAGTCACTGTGTTAATTTAAAAAAGAAAAAAAGAAAAGAAATGATTTCTGTGCCACTGGATTACGTTGATCTTGATTTTACCGATCCAATGGCTCATTTTAAAGACGCTGTAATACACTTGGTGGGTTTTTTCAATAAGATGGTTTATTTTTAAACGTTTGAGTGCCAGATTTTCCTAGTCAGTGTTGAAATGTGTGAATAGATTTGTAGAATCGAATTAACGACACTTTCGGATATTGTCGACGCGTGTTTTAACCGTTAACGTTTGTCGAAGTTGTACTAAATTGAAATCTTCGCGATTGTAGAATTTTTGAAAAATGGAGGAAAAGAAGGAAAGAAACGAAAGAAGTGTGATCGCGTTGTTCGATATTCTCCGATTGAATTTTTGCAAATTGCTTCATTCGGATATTCTAATATTGGTGTACCAGTTGAAAAGTAAAAATCGAAGGATAGCGATTATCAGAGCAAGAGATCTCGCGACTTTTCCACTGTGTTTGGCTTAATTAATACCTCGTAACGACTGTTCGAGTTTCTTTAAAACGGTTTATGGTACGATCGTACTGGATGTTTTTTTTTTTTGTGTTCAGGATTTTCGTTTATTAATACGTTACGTTCCAAAAAACCTCCAATCCTTCGTTACACTCTAATGCAACGAGTTCTCAATGCATATTCCTTCGAGTATTTATTAATAAATCCATTTTTCCTAAACAACCGCGAGAATTAACAAAGGTTTGGAATATTACAATCATAATCGCAAATCAGCATCGATTAATTATTCAACACTTCCGATACTTCCGACTCACGATCCACGTAACGTGCTTGGCGAAATTTCTGTGCCAATTCGATACAAATCGAGTCCGTTCTGTGCGTGGCGTACACGTCGAAAGAACCTGGGAGAAAATGAATGTTTCAACGAAAGAGTGCGATTACCGAGTAGCCACAACGTGTTTTCTGACCGATAACCATCCCGATAAACGAGGGATACGCGTCTGTTAGATTAAATACGAACATTAATAGTCAACCATTTACGCGGGGACGAGCGTGTATAAATCAGAAACGATGATCGGTGCCTTGGTTAACAGGCAGAAAGGAAAAACGACAGATCCAGAGTGAAATAAGAAGAGCTCTAATTGCTAGGTCTCTTCATCCCCTCCGTCATTCTCTCCAGGTTCTCTTTAGCGCTCTGTTAATTCGCTCGGTGCCTTCGATTAATTATGCAATCGTGAACGTGATGATAAAAAAAAAAAGAAAATAAAAGAAAAGAAAGAGGAAATAAAAAGACACCGGACAAACTAGGAGGGGAAAGGATACGAACGAATTACACGCGAATCGTGAAATGAATTAATCGACGGTACATGCTAAGAAAGAGATAACACAACGGTAACGCGGGGAAATATTGTTACATTAGCTCAGACCTACGTATAGAAACTTTTCCGGTTGCAACGGTTCAGATTTCAACGTATGCTGATATCTATAAATAGGAAATTACGTTCACGAAACGTTGATTACGCGAATCGAAATGTAATCTACATTCTTGCCTTGATTAAAGTGCAGTTTTGCATTTGAATTGAATGGGAATGTGGGAAATATCGGTGAGAATAACTGTACGAACATTTTTAGTACCGATACAACAGAATTTTTATTGTCAATCTGAAGTGTTGCGCAATCTCGTTAGAATTTGTTCGGTTTTAACTTGATACTGTGAAATGGATCTCGTAGAAAAATCGAAATAAATATTTTTTTGTCTTTTTTCAATGTATAGTGATCACTTTGAAATTATGCAGGGCAGGTTGACACGGTGAAATTAATTTGCAAATGAAATTCAAGAAAATTGAATATTTCAAGGAAGATTAAAGTATATCGTCACGAGTGAATTTTATAAATTTGTAAATTTTGATTGTTCAAATATTCAATGTATGCTAATTCATTTGTCCCGATCTATTTTATCACTTATTTGAAGTCTGAACAAGAATAGAATTGAAAATACACTTGAAATGAAATCTTTTCTATTATATTTCTTAATGGTTGAAAATTATTAAAAATTTTAAAAAATTTTTAAACTATATGCATGATAATATTTCGACACTCTTTGCATCTATGATATTTTAAACACGTCTCCATTTTTGTTTCCATGTTTTTTTATTCCTATTTCACGATGCAAGTTTCTCAATCAGTTTCTGTTTAATTATATTTTATAGATTGCAGATTATCATGTATTAACAGGAAATTTAAAGGTGCAAAATGGCACAAAGTGGGACACAGTGCTTTTTATAATAATTTTTTACCTAAGTTCTACTTTTTTTCACCGTATTTTCCAATATACGAATTTGTACAAAAATCTGCAATCTAATTTAAAATGAACGCTTTAATAATTCCCACAGATTTTCTATTGAATCCATATTTGGTAAAACTGGAATTTCCCTTCAGCTAATTCCCGATACAATCAAATTATCTATCCCTCTATCAAAAAAGAAACAAGAAAACAAAAATTATCGAAGTTATAATACCACCAATAACACATAATTAATATTTAATTTATTCCTCTGATCATACACACTCGTAGAGTCTAATACCCAGACTTAAAAAAAGAAAAAAAGAAAAAATAAAGTTTCCTTTGAAAGAAACCATTCGACTTATTGTCGTGCACGAACGAAAGGAGCACCGTGGTCAATAAATTACCCGGAAAGTCCGACGAACGTGCCGATAACGACGGAAACGTTACGTGAGCCTAATGAACGTTAAAAATAACCACGGTTATTTTTAACCGCGATGCGATTACGTCGGATAAGGAAAGAAAACAAAGACGACAACACAAAAAAGAAAAGAAAAAGAAAGAAAAGAGAGAGAAAAAAAAACAGAAAAAGAAAGAAAAAGTAGCAGTATCACCTCGACCCGATACGATTCAAGTAAAATAACCGGTGTCCTTTCGAGCAAACTCACTGCACGGAAGAAGATTCCATAATCGAGACGATTATATATACGTTACACGGTTAACAAGCCGGGAGACGTTAACGCCGTTACGGCACTGTGAACGTTGCAGGATACCAACTACACACGAACACTTCGATGTAACAAGATAGAGAAGGAGGAGGAGGAGGAGAAGTGAACACGACGATGAAGATTTCTGTTTCAATGTTGCGAGATAGACGTTTTACTCCGGTAAACCAGTCGATCGTTCTAACAAGCTTGTTAAGCGACGACAACGTCTACTTAAAATTCTTCACAAAGTTGATATCCAACAGGGCTGGGTGAAACGTGGCCTGATCAACATTTTCTCTGTAAAGATTGGCGAACGGGATAAGTGGAACGGCCGATTTGTAGAAGAAGATTTGCGAGGTGTGAATAGTTCCAGTGGATGTTCGATAGTTATCTAAAGTTGGAATCGTGGATGTCGGGGATAAATTTCGACATTTATTCGGCGTTCGATTCGCTATGCATTCGTTTATTCCCCTTGTTTACAACCCTTCAACTTACGAATTCTTCTTTTTTTTTCTCTTTTTTTCTTTATGACTATATGTATGTTTGTCTCAGTTGGTTAGGGATTTGAACGATCGAACGATAAGAAGCAGAGATGTTGAGTGCAATTTGTGTTCGGTAAAATTGGAGGTATATGTCGAAGTTTATGTTCGAGTTGGAATTCAAGTGTGACATGTTATTGTAATATATGATTTGTAAAAGAATTCTAAGAGTGAATTCGAGTTTTATCGTTGCAACTGTTGGGAAAATCTGTGGGAATCATCGAACCGTTCTGTTTAATTAGAGGCGATTAATAAACAGCGATTGGTCGAGGAACTTGTATCAATTAGAATAGGATTCGATGTGAGAAATTGAAATTTGTTGCAAATATAATGTTTCGATTGGAAAAACGCAGTTTATCGAGTATGCATGTACATTGTAAATTATTTCAACGTGAATTTCTAATAGTTTTTCGTAATTTGATACAAACTACTTTAATAAAATAAATATTTACAGTTGGAAAATTTGTTTATTTATGCACGTATTCGTAGTCGAAATTTTCACAAAATGTACGTCGTTCACAAATTTTCCAACGATTCAATTATTTCGAATTATTTGCAGATTAACGGTAATGAATTTCAAGTTGAATCAAAAACTTTCATATTTTCGAAGTGGTGCAATTTCTGTGGCCATTTTTTTTACACGATTTAAAGTTAAATTCGGGATTGTACCAACGAGTTAATTTGACTGAATGATAAATTCGCGTGTAGAAATGGAGGAGAAGATAAATAAACGCGTAAAAATCCGTGGGAAGTGAGATAAGTGTTTTAAGCGATTTCGAAGTGATACGATCGTGTAATATTTGTGGGATTTTTGAGACAAAGGAACGATCCCACTGGTTGATACGTGGCCAGGCATCGGAGGAGTTGGCAGGCAGCCAAAAGCGAGCGAGAAGAGTCGGAAACGATGTTGAAGTCTGTGTCTAAAACCGTTCTAGGGTTACATTTATAGTGTGCCTTCTATTCTTGGAACTTTCTTTCATTCGTGTGGGAGATTTGAATGCTAACCCCTTCGCTCGTAATACCAAGTAACACTTGTAGGCGAGATGAGACGCTGAGAAGTGTAACTGTATTTACAATAAACTTTAACTTTTTCTTCTTCTTTTTATTTTTCTACCAATCATAACGCGAAATTTACGAAATTCGTGAATCTTTCGAAATTTTCGAAATCTGACGATCGCGAAATTACAAAAATTATTCCTACTATTTTCCAGCAATTTTTCCTGACACTTATTAACCCCTTAACCTATGGTTTCTAAGCACTTTACATACGAAACGCTAATGTATTATAGATTAACCACAATTGACAATTCTCGACCTTATAAATTAAAAGGAAAATTAGAATGAAAATTAATGTTCGTTAGTAAATCTCAGCCAGAATCTGTATCACGAGTTTAACTCGTTGTTATGGGGCAAGCAGTTAAAATTACACGAAAGTGTATTGAAATTTAAGAGAAAAATTAATAGTATATAATTCAGTTGCTTTTAAATTAAATAAATCGAGTTTTTGAAGAAACATTCGCGAAAGTCCGTAAACCTAGTGTTAATAAGATTGCAAATTAATTGTCCAAGACTGTGAAAGCATCATGCTATTGTATCAACAACAAAAAAACAAAAATTAATTCATAAATTCCCGTATAATCGATACGAAAATTTCCCAACTTTCCTGCTCCAGGCGAAAGGAAGGCCAGAAGAGTAGTCGCGCGAAGAAGCGATAAATCAGCGGAATGTAACAGCTCACGAACGACAAATCCGTCAGTACGACACATGCTTTACAACTCAACCACGAGCCAGCGCCAAATGGGACGAATTTATCATCCAATCCTCTCCAAGTATCCGCGAAACTTCCTAAACGTAGTTACCATAACTTTTACTACCCATCCACTCATCGTCAGCTCTATAAATCCCTTGGAAATTATAAACAGTTCCACGTTACTGGTTTCTCCCCTCTTTTATCGAATCTAAACGTTGCAAAATCGACGATGACTCAATGCGAAGGTTCGCTGATTTTACGCAGAGGCGGAGAGATTTAGAACGGTTGGAAATCTAGCGGGAATGAAACGGAAGCGTGGATAAACATCGACGTTCCGTACGAAATAGTTTGGCGAAACGCCATTCCCCTGTCTCATCAGCAAAACCGTGTGAGTTTTCTTCATTTCACACGAAGATCCCGCGATCCGTCTCGTACACGACCCAATTGCACGTTGGATGTTGCGCGGAATCGCGTACACGCACGCGGACGTTTTCGTTACGGCCGCGAAACACTCTGGCGCCGCTCCAGAGGCAGCCACGTTGCGCTTGCAATTCCCCTGATTCGAAGCGACCCGGAATCAACTCGAGCAACGTCGACAAACACACTCCGACGATTTTTGACGCTTTGATTTATTAGCGTATTTCACAGAGTGTTCCGTTGTTGATAGTACAACAAAGAAATTTTCAATTCTACGTGAAAAACTAAATTGAAAATGTGGAACGAAATTTGTTCGGGTTGGATAACCAATCGTTTGTTCAACAGTGAGTCAAGGAATTGTCATTGTTGGATGAACATTACAAGAAATTACTCGTCAATGTTAAATTAAAGCATTAATATTTACTTATATTTCGTGGAAAACTCTGGAAAACGGTTGGGAAATACTGCTCTACACGATCATTTTATTTCACATAACCTTTCAGCAATCAATTCGCCGACTGTTTCGAGAATCAGCGCGACGCGATGGAAAGTAGGAAACAAGAGTATGATTTTCAGGAGAAATTTTGTTGAAATAACGAATAGAAATATGAATAGAATTGATGAATCTTTGTTGAACGTGTTCTATCTTCCCTCGAATAGCTTAGATAAAAACAGAAGCAATTGTAGCGGCGTGTAATTCGATTAGAACGCGTGTTACGACCACGAGTCACCGCTAGCTAGATCGACGAATATGATTAAAAAAGGGGACACAACAGTGGTAAGCATAATGACGTGTCCGTCACTCCGAATACTTTTTCCCTGATTAATTGCTGCCTGATTTCATCGAGCATTAAGCCTGAGTGAGAGTAACACAGAGAGAGAACTCAACTCGAGTTGTAAGCTGTTTGACAGCTGGAGTGATAGCGCGCTACTTGGAATCGGCTCTGAACGATAGCACGAAAAATTGCCCGCGAGTTCTATTAATAGACCAAGATAGCTGTTTGCTTTTCCTTCGAGCCTTGAATCTTCACGTATGTGGTGCTTGTACCACATTTCAAAGAAGATCTTCCTTATACCAATAAAGGGAGAGGAAAATTGGTTACTTCGTAAGATTGTTCGAGAGATTAGGTTTAATTCTTTCATCGTGACACGCTCCAAAGAAAATTATTTTCCTCTAAATTAATCTCCTAGGAAGAATCTGTGATTTTTAAAAGTCAGACTTGCACTTTGCAACTGCAAAAAATTCGCGCTACTCGATGATCGGAGCTTGTTAAAGAACGGAAAATTTTCCACTGCAAATTTTTGCCTATCTGCGAAAGGAACTGTCTCCTATATTTGTACATATATCGAATATCGCGAATTGTTTCGATTTTTGTAAGAATTTTTCATGCAAGAGAAACACGCGCGTTTTCGACATTTAAAAAATCACAGATCCGGTTTCTCGTTGGGAACGAATAAATTCGCGTAATTTTCGGCTGGTTTCCGTGTTTCGTTCGACGAGGATACAGGCGTGCACGGGTTAAAGGATAAGTGAAAGTGGATATTTGGTGGAAAGTTCGATCCGAGTGAAATTAAATGCTCAGCATTGCGGTCGTATGTATTACAAGGAAAGCGAGATTACCGTTTATTCAATTGTTCAGGAAGGTTCCCTAACGATGGACTATAATTTCCCCGAGATTTACAAGGATTTTCCAGGCAACGATGCCAAGAATAAGTGCACGCGCTCAGAAATACGATATAGCCACCGCAACCATCGTATCTCAATCTCTTATCGAGCCGCGAGCAGGATGAATTTCACTAAGAAATTAGATAACCGAACTCTCGAACCGAAAAAGATCACCTTGAATCCCAAACGTGACCAAAGTATCAAATCCTTTTACCATCTCTCTACTTTACGAGCAATGAAAAAATAATCATACGTAAAAAATCGATTCTGCCAGTATCAATCGCGCGAAATACAAACTCGAGACATCAGAATTCGATCGAAGAAAAAAGTATCTTCTCTAGACGTAACTGTCCCCATAAAAAATTGTACTGTGTTGATTTTTATGATGTTTAAATATATTGTAAAATTTAACCTCCTAAAACACCAATATAAGCGCAGAAAAACTATTTATAAAACGAATCATAATTTCGTTCAATTGGAATAGAACAAATTAACCATCTAGAGTATGGGATAGATCTATGGGACCCATGAAAAAATTGTTTTCCACGTTATTCTGGAATTTCTTATCACTAGACTGCAGATTTTTATGCATTTGTAGGAAATTTAAAAGTGCAAAGTTGCAAAGATTTCGGTTTTTATAATACGCGTTAAATCGAAATATTCGCAAGCTTCCAGAAAATGGCAAAAGATCGTCAATAATAATGAAAATTATTTCAATGGCTGATCTGTTTTCATTCTTATCAAATAAAACTGTTATTGTGTCCAAAAGTCGGATAGAATTTATTTCTACCCTTACATTATTCACCCTGCAGAATTAGCAAAGCAAATAAAAATAGATTCATGAATATCTACAATTTGTTTCCTGATCAAAACAAAATTGCTGATTTTCTAAATTAAAATTGTATTGGTGCTGATGATCGATTATAAAAAAAAAAAAAATACTAGGAGTGCAAAAGGTTAACATTCTTTCCTCTACATATAGCAGTCATTCGATCTCAGTTTATGAGATATTCGCGAAAAACTGCTGCTACTAACACAGTGAAATTTGCATATATTAACGCGTTCGTAGCTGCATGCGCGTTAATATTGGTTGCGTCGGACGGATAAAATAAGCTAACCGAACCTAATTCTTATCTTCTGTTTATAGTATACATAAACGAAGGCAGCCAATACTGACGCTGCCACGAACACAAAATTATGCGCAAAATTCAACGTGACAATGGTAACAATTTTCCCTTAATATCTCTAAAACTAAATCTAACACAAGTTACAAGTATCTATAAGAAAATTTTGTTCAAAATTTTCATCCCAACGAAATATTGAAATTTCACAAAAACCCACCTTTCGTACACAATTATCAAATTGAGAGAAGAAAGAAAAAAACAAAAGAAAAAGAAAATACGAACGAACGAAACGAAGAAGAAAGAAGCCAGAGCAGCAGAAAGGTATACAAAGTAAGAAATCAGCAAGGCGGTAGCCGATTTGCTAATAGAGAACGATCTAACTCCGCTCCGATGCAATATTATCATCCATCACCGCGGTGGCGGCGTATCGCGGCGATCCAATGCCGTTTTCACCGCCGCCGCACTCCATTTTTCCTCTTCTTTTTTTTTTTTTGCCCCCTTCCTTCTTATTTTTATTTCCACCCTTTTCCCTCCCCGTCTCGGCCGGTAAGATCTCTAACTACTGTTCCTTGTACACGAGGTAGTGTATCGCGTTACCAGGATCGGCGTGTGTAACATTATAACACGGTTTCTGCGCGACTATTTCCCTCTTCTCCAGTCATAGACCGCAATGTTATTACTACCGAGCCGAGGTAAATACACACGTAATCACACATATGCGTGTGCACGTGTATACACGTGTGATTTCGCAGTTTCCATCGTGCACAAGCGATATTTCATCGCGGGGAACAGGCGATAGAGGAAATCGTCGAGCGGTGGTTTTATATGGCGAACGCGATCGCGCGATCGCGCGAACGAACGCCTGGAAATCGCGTATATAACCGGGCGTTTCACTAAATAATTATTCAACCAAGCTGTAAATCAGCCAAGACGCGAGACACGCATATGGTATATGGCGTATCTGTGGAATGAAGTCGGGGAGAGCGCGTGCCGCCGGTATAAATTGCTATAATTCTGTAAATTCCATGCAAACCTCCCCCTTCCTTCTTCTAACATCTCGCTCACGCCAGCCAGCCAACAGCTCCGCTGTAATTACAAGCTGACGTTTCTATAAATTCGTATAAGCCGAGGACTGCTATCGTTACGATTCCATCGGGTTAACGCCTTCCACCGCGGCTACAATTATACGGATGGAAACCTACTAATCTTCCCTATTGGAGGAACGTGTATCTGTGCAAACGGGCGAGGTTAGGGTCTCGCTTCTGATGGAACAGGATTGGAACGAGGAGGGATTTATTGAATGGATCAGTTTTAGGAATGTTCGAGTGGTTTTGGTATTTTTTTTTTTATTTTTTTGGTGAGAAAGGGTGAATTGAATTATCGTTTGAGAAAAACGTGAGAGAATAGAGATCTGGAACCTCGAAGAGTTTTTTCCTTTCTTTTTTGGAAAGGAGTGAATGAAATTTATCGATGTATAGTCGCTGGAAACGATTTGGTAAGATGAAAAATTGAAACCAGAGGATTTTTCTAAAATTGAAAGAAAATGAGAATTGTTTTTATACGATCGATATCGTCCACTTCGCGACACACTTTTCCCATGAAATTTTTGAAATGGGGAAATTTTATTTCGAAACGAAAAAATCATACATGTTTACGGAGTATTCGATATTTTTATCTGAGTTTTTACGACTTTCAAAACCCTCTAGAATTTCAAGACGACCAAGAAACTTTCAAAATCTATCAAACTTCAAGATATATCAAGAGTTATCGAGAGTTTCAGTTTCGAATTAAGTTTGTGAAGTGATTCGAACTTTTTGTCGCGTGACAGATTCGAAGTGTTTCAAAGCCGATCACTAATTAGGTGTACTTTAACACTCGACCGATTTTACGACCTCGTTGTAGCGCATCGATCAATTTAATTCTACCTAAATCCTCGTTCAGGACAATTGTATAGCCGATGGAAGAAATATTTCAAAACTATAAAATAGAATGCACTTCAAAATTTGAAAAGTGAATGGTAAGAAGTCCAACGCAAAATTTGAACCATAGTCACAGAACTTTCGTTCAGCCTCAATAAAAAAAAAAACAAAAAAAAATCAAATCAAAATAAAATGTCACATATCCTCCATGACGCTAATGCTTTAATTTGCTATTTCGCTCAATTTCTCTCACCGGCTATACCTCACCAAATATCTAATCGAAAATTCATAACACTTTTCATCTGAATAATCCTGTAGAATCCGAGCGGACGGTGAATCAACCGTTTCTTCTTTTACCATGAATGGCACCGCATTGTTCCGCGCTTCCGTGTAACACACGCACACGCACGCGTTGCACGTACGACATAGAATTCTGCAGAAGTAGCTATCGTATGTTTTCCCCGCGTACAATGTTCGTGACTGGTTTTATCGCCGCCGGGCCCTTCTCATACCTCACCACGCGAAACCTACACGCGCTTATGCTCCTTTCGTACCGATCGCGTGAAAACACGCGTCACTTTCCATATAATGATGTCCAACAGTCGTGATTTTCACGCGTACAGATAAATAGATCCTTTGGATTGATAACGTTTCGGCTTATGGCTTGAGTTCGATCACCCTAAACCCCTCCCTATCCTTTTTATGACCCTAACCTTTCGTCCAGAATTGCGCAATTGCCCTGTCGCGGTTTGCCTTTACGATTGCCGTAACGATTTAACGAGCCGAATGTTGGACTTTTTAAACACGTTCCCGGCCACGTGACGGTGAACCGGCGATATTCACTCGGCGAGGAAAAATTCGAAAGGAAAGAGTATGCATCGTGCTCTCTACAAAAATCATCTTCGTTCTTTGTTTTGTTTTTTTTACGACGATGAGGATGTAGAATTTATAAAATAAAATTGCAGCTTTTTTTTCTTTCAACTCTTTTAAGGTCTCTTAAGACTTTTTTCTTTTTCTCTCTTTTTTTTTTTACGTCAATGAAGATGTATAATTTGTAAAATAGAATTGCAGCCGTTTTTTCTTTTAACTTTGCTAAGATATTCGAGCCTCTTTCGGTCCATCACGTTTTTGTTTCTTTAATAATTTCTGTTATTATTAAAAAGTGTTAATATGTTTGCTTCTACCAACCATTTTTTTCAACTGAACGTGTATTTTCTGTGTTCGTATCGCGTGTTGGGAACGAAAAGTTGTTAGACACTAAGCCCTTGGATCTTTTTCGACTCAATATAAATGAGACATTATAAAAAAAAAAAAATGAATCGTGGTTAAATCTGGAAAAACAGTGACTAACGATAAGGTTGGAGGAAAAGATAATTAATAGAAAATGACTAAAATAAATGCTCTGTTAACACTAGATTTACGGGACACGTCAATTTGACGGATTTGAGATTTCACGAGAGAAATTACAAAAACGATTGTTATTATTTCCTAGCAACTTTTTCTTACTTTTATTTATGGAATGATATGAAAATATATCCGAATTTGTAAATATGTTAGTAATATACAGTTATGTTGTCTCTAACAAATCGATTTCTGGAAGGAAAGATTCAGTTTCTGGTTCACACAAGAAAAGCCCGTAAATCTAGTGTTAATGGCAACATTGGAATTCTAATACGACGCATAAATTCCTTTATCGTTGCAGAGATGCAGTATGATACTTTCTAGGAGAGTGTATTCTTTTCTATTTCCACTGCAAAATTTATTTTTCGATTTGCAAATTTATGCTTTAGATCTCACAAATTTCTGCAATATAAAACTGACAATAAAACTACAAAAAAAATTCCAAATTTATGTGTAAAAAATATCGTTACCAGAAATGTATTAAAACTTGTTACAAACAAATATTATTTGAACACGATACGTTTCTCTCCAACGAAAGATACAACTCATACTTCTTTGATCTTCGTTGCTACATTATAAAATTAAAAATACGAATTTCTCATTATTCGGTTCATTTCCAATTCAAAGACCTTTAATGTAATCGTTGAACTAAGAATCGTAGGAGGGTTAAAATTGTAGCAGAAAGTTGCACGTAAGATACATGAGATCGAAATCGAATAAAATTTCGCGATAGACGCGAAACATATATAAATTCTATCGTGTGTCTTTCGCCGTTTCCATCTGAATATCAGGAACGTTTGCGCCGCGTATCTGCCGCGTTCGCCAACGTAAAAATGGCTCGCGTACCACGCGCAGCACATCGCGGAGCAGAAACGCGCTCGCGTCAAAGCAACAGCTCGCGAAGAAGGCGAACAGGCGTGTTTGCAGTTCCATGGCGGACGTGGACCGAGATAACACGTTAAAATAGTACGCCAACAAACGATAACACGCATTTAGAATATCTGCCGCAGTGTCGTTCCTTGCCGTGATATTAAATCGCGCGCCTCTCTATAATTGCACCGATTTAAACCGCTAACACCCTTCTTCTTCTTCTTCTTCGATGATGTCGTTGTCGTTGACGTTCAGATACCGGATAGAAAAAGATGAACGTGTAAAGAAAGACGAGTGCGTGTGTGTGTTTGTACACGGTGTTCATATTACCACGATAATGATAGATTGGAAATTTTAATCGAGACCGTTTTAATAAATCACGGGAAAAATAGGATTTTTAATCTTTTCATTGTTACTAGTGCTGTTATATGTGTAACAGACTTTGTTAAATTTTTTAGCGTGATAAAGGAAACATGCGAAAATTTCGTGCTTGAAAGTAATTAATTATAGAAGAATATTTTTATTTAGGATCTGTGGACGGTTGGTTACCGTATGAGAGAGAAATTGCAAATGGAAATTCAGTTCCTGGAATCTTGGAATAATTTACAACCTAAGAAAACTCCTTTTTCTATCACTTAGCAAAATCTAATCTACATCAATCACGAATACATCTACTTTCGACTTGAAACGAGAACAATTTTGAAACAAGTCTAAGGTTGAAGTATAAATGTTTCCGTGTTTTGAAGTTTAATAATTAATTCAGATCAATAACCTCTCGTGTGACGTTTTGAGTGAAATAAGTGGGATTAAAGATTATTTGAAAATAATTCAAGAAAATGCAAAATAAAATTAGTTTTCTTATTAGTTTTTTAAAATTAAATCTTTAATTTTATCCTTTACTCACTTTTCATTTTTGCAAATTTACTCGTAACTCTTCTGTTACCGCCATTTTGCTTTACAATTTCATCCTTAATTTTACCCTTTGCCCGCTTTTCATTTTAATTCAACGAAACAAATTCCTGATTCTTACAATTTTCCGAAAACTTTCGAAAAGAATTGGAGAAATTTCGCGGCCAAGAATTGAACGCAAAATACGTATGGAAATTTTTCGCAGCGAAAGGGTTAATCTTACCTAAGCAACATGGCAGAGTAACTTCACGGAGATGATCGTCGATGCTTGAATGCTATATTGCGAGCATGCTGCTGCCAATCGGGACTCTTCGCGCTTTCAGCCTGAACTTCTGACAGCCACCTGCAAAAGAACGTTGAAAAGGAAGCTGGTTTTATTACGTTTGAAACGTGTCTTTTTCTTTCTTTTTTCTTTTTCGTTTCTTTCTTTAACGAAGGAATGTGTTCTGACTTTGAAATGAATTTGTTTCTCTCTTTTTTCTCTCTCTCTCTCTCTCTCTCTTCTCAAGATAGATTCTTTCATGTTATAAATAATCCTCGAAGAATGACTAACGAGTATTATTAGTTTTATGAGTTAGATCTCCCTTGACTCACGCGACGAATATGTATAGTCACTCTCGTTAATAATAAATCAGAGTAATTTTTTTAAAATTAGAAGAAAAAAAAACTTTTCGAGAAAATTACAATTGCGAAGAATTCATAAATATTTAAAATATTTAAAAAATACTAAAAAGATTATATATATATATGTATTTTGAAAATTTTATTAAGCTACAAATAGCTAAGTAGTGACAAAAATCGAAGTTTTCCACGACTTTTCGATCTGCACCTATGATAAATTCATAAAACACATTTTTTAAATTTTCATTACTTAGGCTGACATAAAAAATTATAAAAAGCGACCTTTGCCGACCAATTGCAATTTTGTTTTAATGTTTCGTATATTAATAGTAAACTAATTCTTCCAATTTCTGAAAATAAAAAACTGGAGTCATTTGATTAAATTTTTAAATAAGTTATTCTGTTTCGAACGGTATCGGAATATTAACAAGAATCACAGTACATATATATTTAACAGCGTTACAAAACAAGGTATTGAATAATTGCATTGCGTGCACTGAATGATCCACGAGGAACGGATAATCCGGTACGCGATCGGAAAACTCGTCACAATCGGAACCGTCATATAAAAACTGCCAGTTAATTAACCGGCGCACGCGAGAGACGCGACGTTACAAAACACGACAGCGAAACACAACTGATATGCTAATTTCTCAATTATCGTTCAACACAATTTTTAATTAACTCTACCATTATCCGATATACAATAAACGCTATAACCAACACACGCACGCGTAACATTTATTCAATCGAAATTCCACCACGTGTAGAAATACGTTATAACCAGTTTAACCTGGTGCAATTACAGAATCACTTAAGAAAGAGAAAAAAAGAAAAGAACAACATGAAGAAGAAAAAAAAGGACAACGACAAAAGAACAGAAAGAAAAAGAAAAATAAATAGAAGAATTCCAATCGAATTCCACGTCACGCACGTACTTCTAACTCAATCGCAAAAAAAAAGAAGAAGAGAAGAAGAAAAAGAAAAAAGAAGGCAAGGAAAGAAACACTGCGTTCTAACTCTATCGTCGCAAAGGCATTAGCTATTCACACCGTAATAACTTGAAGCTACCAGCGTTCGCCAAACGATTCCTCGAACAGTCGGGCAACAAAATGAAGAAGAAAAGAAAGAAAGAAAGAAAGAAAGAACAAACAAAAAAAAGAAGAAGAAACAACGACACGTCGTCGATCGTACCAATGGTCTTTGTTAGTCGAACGTGTAATTCCTCGTTTAGGTTGCTACGTGGAAAACACGCATACACACCTGTTTGCCCATAGGCGCGTGTCACGTTCATTTAAGAGCGGTCATGTCGACGTTTGCGCTCGTAAATGTAATCGTGTCAATTAAGGCGACACTCACGGATTTCTAATCGAGCGACCTATGCGAGGAGTCCAGGGGATTATGTCACCTGTTGGCACGCCGACGATTTTAATCGATCGATTCGCGACGACCGCCCGTTTCGTTTTCATTAGATTTTTCCATCGACGTGCTTCTCTCTCTTTCTCTCCCCCCTCTCTCTCTGAGTCTCTCTCTCCCTCGCCTCTCTTTCTGAGTCTCTATCGCTCTCTCTCTCTCTCCCTCCCTCTCCCTCTCCTTCTGAGTCTCTATCTCTCCTTCTCTCTCTTTCTCTGAGTCTCTATCTCTCTTTCTCTCTCTTTCTCCGAGTCTCTCTCTGAGTCTCGATCTCTCTTTCCCTCTCTCTGAGTCTCTATCTTTTTCTTTGTCCTTCTCTCCCTCTCAGTCTCTCTCTCTCTCTTTCTCTTTTGTTCTATTCGATACACTTCTCATCATCCCTGCTATCTCTTTCTCTCTCGTTTACGTAACACCGCGAATGAGGATCGTGTATTAATTACAGCGGTAGCGGGCAGCTGTAACTGCTGCTGCTGCGTCGCCACACGGCCCTGAGGAAAAGTTGCACTCGATTGCATCTTCCGATCACTGCGGATCAACCAGATTCGAGATGGAGCAGCCTTTGAATTTTCGTCACGAGTGAATTTTTTTTTATTATGCGGAATTCAATTATAGGGTAGTTTTAGGTTGTGTTGGGGAAGTTCGGGGTAAGTTGCGAAGGAGTTGCAGGGTGGAAATTAAAATACAAGTGGAAAGAAATTTTAACGATGAGTTCAATTCTTAGATTTTCATTTACACTGTAGGGTTAATCTTTTCAACCCTGAATTTTTTGTTATCTTATACTTCGTTTTCTTAATTAGTCTGCCTATACATAGCTACTATCTCTGATTGGCAATCATGAGAATAAGCAACGCGTTGGATTTTTATTTTGTAAAAACCTCGATTTTTTTACACAGTTATTTTTTATTTCAACTCTGAAATTTTTTTATAATAGTCTTTGATACAACTATTCTGCTTAAATCTTTTTTTAAATTATCATTCTCCCTATTGAGTACAGGATAAAATTTTTATTCCTCCTATTAACTGTACAATCGATTTTTACAAGAAAATATGATAAAACTCGAACAGAAAAAATCTCGGGTCGAAAGGGTTAATGTTACGAAGGAAATGTATTTACCAAGGGAAAAGGAAAATGAAAATTCAAGTACTCCTGTTAGAATAAAAAACTTTGTTAATTTTGTTCCCAATTTTTATTTCTTCCCACGTGTTCTACATAAGATACATACATAATAGAAGTATAATTAATTTTACATTATAAAACCACACAAATAGAGGGACAGAAAAGGTGTGCATACACGCTCGAACAGCATGAGTGATTAATAAGAGAAATTTTAATGACACGCTCAAAGGAACATACACCGATTCAAGGAAGTCAATTTTATTCAGAGTAGAATAGAGTCGCGGACATAACGTAGCCTTCCACTCTCAGCCAAGGTTCCACAAAAACTGGACCCAGCATCACCAGCATCAGCGAGGCCTAGAGTTAATAGATCAAGGTCCACGATGAAACTATTTTAACGCTATTCCGTTCTCCTTTGTCCAGAGAACACAGGAAGTCCTCTCCTCTGATCTCTCTTCAAAATTACTCAATCATCTTACAAATTTCACGTACGACACTTTCACACCTATGAACGAAATATCTAGCGCCGCGATGTCATTCATTCGACGCTTTCAACGAAATATTTCGCGCGTCTTTTCGTCAGAACGCGATACATCTGGCTGAAATCTTCGATGAGCGACATTCAGTTTGTAAATATCGATGGAAACTCGAGATACCTCGTTCAAAGCGAGTCAGCTCGACGAATGAAATGAAGTTGTAAATATTGGGAAACCAAAGCGTTCGGTGAGCGACGTTAACACATTCACTGCTACCGGAAAATCAAGGAGGAATATTTATAGTATCGTTCTCGTTAATATTCGAACATTATCTAAACCAGAATAATTTAAAACCCACCTGAACTAAAGGACAAGTTTTTTTATAAAGTTAAAATTAAAAACAAAAATTACAATCCCTTGAAAAATAATAAAAGTCACTTTTTACAATTCTTCAATTCGTCAATTATAATTAATCTACGATACATTAGTCTTTCGTATGTAAAATGTTATCAAAACAATAAGTAACTAGTGCTTAGATGTATAGCCAGAGAAAGAAATCATATGAGGTTAAGGTTAAAAAAAAGTTAAGGGGTTAAATGGTGTCCAAATAATAATGGAATTCACTGTATCTGGTATACATTATATGTGAAGGGGTTAAATTCGAAGAATATCAAAATCGAAGTAACATATTCCTCAAGGAAGTGCCCCGTGAGTTTGATCCTCGAGTTGTTCGATCCCCGAAGGGAATCAAGTTTCGTCATGGGCAAGAAGTCGGATAAGGAACACCCACATAGCCCGGTGGACGGTATAAACACGTAGGTGATTCCACTATTCCGGCACACGACGCTGGTGCATCAGATAAGAGAGACGAGGCAGAGTCCAGATATAGACCTGCTGTAGGTAATAGTTCGGTAGGTGGTAGTGGTAGCGCGAGCGGTAGGACCGGTAGGTTTGGTTTACTTCAAGTTCGTTGCGGCCAGCCGGTTCGCCACTTTTCTTCGTCCTCTCTTCCTCTTCATTTTTTCCGCGGCTCATTTTTCTCCCTTTTTTACCCTCTCCTTCCCTCCATCTGCTATTTCCTCCTGGTTCACGATCTCCCACCTCTTCGTCGTCATTCTTCCTCCTCTTCCTCTTCATTCTCTTTATTCTAACTTTACTGTGTCGTCTTTCACTCCAATTTCTTCGATTTATTCGAATGTAAAGAAGAGAGTATCTGTTTAACCCTCTTAGTACTCGAGAGTCGATATCTCGGTAATTTTAACATTTGTGATGATACCTTATTTTTGAAAAATCTGAATATTTCGACCACTGATTCCTCGGTAATATACATTCGATAACTATCTAAGGGAAAAGAGAAGAACTGTGTGGTGTATAGCACGAGAACAAAAAATTACAATCTTCAATTTGTTGAAAATAATGTTCAAGGAAAAACTACATTCAATTTACAACAAAGTAAAAAAAAAAAAAGCCTGAAGATATCTTCGTTAGAAAGAAATAATAGCTGTCTTCAAAAACGTATACTTTTCCGGATAATTTTGGCTGGTACTTGGAAAAGTTGCAGGGTATGGAAAACGTTAAAACGCGATAACATCGGCAAAACCGCGTAGCTGAGCTTCCGTGAAATATTAAAGGTGTGTACACCTTGGTTGCTTCTGTTGGTAAAGGTTGTCTCTCTTCGTTTACACGGAGGAGGAACAAAGGGAGCGGGAGAGAGGGGAGAGAGAGAGAGAGAGAGAGAGAGGGCGGAATTGCTCGTCAGGCGTAAAATGGTGGGAACGGAAAGAAAATCTCGAAGAACCTCTTTGTAGATACCGACGACTTTGATAGAGGCGTGTCCATGTCGACAACCTACCATTAGGATGAATAAGCATATCTTTATGAGATCTGGACAAACCGTGAGCCTTCTCCCAAGGAGTATCGGTTACGTTTTTACTTCTTGAATAACAGACGAATGTTTGAAGAGGTCTCTGTTGTGAAATCGTATTCTTCTAAACATAGACGACTAAATTAAACATCCCTTTTTTGATGCTCCTTCGGGATATCAAGAAAATTTTAACAGTAGCCACACGGCTACATACACATTAAACGTATATACATGACAAAGGACGACGAATGACTAAACTTTGTAATTCTCGGAGATAATTCAGGAACGATGTCTCGTGCACCAGAATTAAACAGAAGCGCGGGTTGCATAATGCGTAATAAAAATACACATACGTACACAACTTCTGAGTTACCTTGTCTAATTACCACCTATTATCATACCAACGTGTAATACGTTGATTTCCATCTTAACCACGCTCACTTCTGTTACCCAATTATTACCAAACACACGCCATACCCATTACACCGTTTCATTATCCCGGTCTGGCAAAAAAAAAAAGAAAAAAAAAGAAGAAAAAGAACGAATTGGTTTTCCAGCATGTATCTCCCACGAGTAACAGCTGCAGCGGTGGCGATCAGCCGCGCATGCGTCCTCGCGGACGCGAAAAAAGAGCGCAGAAATCAAAGAGAGCATGGCAGCAGGACTGACATGCACGCGTCTCCATATGGGCGAGATATCAATTGTACGAGCGTGTTTCACCGAAGCAATAAGAAACTCTATCTGTCGGAATCTCCATTGCTGGGACAATATCCATTATTATATTACATCATTGCGTAATCGACGTTTACGGTTTTATGGAACTGGCCTCGTGCCCGCCCGCCGCACATCGTCCGGCAGACACAGGGATCGGAATCGCTCGGACAGTTCCGTGAACACTCGGATTCCGCCGATCGCACTGGCAGACATGCTGGCAGCACCAGGATTTCCCGGTATTCGTGCAACTCGAACGGCGCGGACGTGAAAGGGAAGAAAAGTGTTCGCGGTTCATCTGTCGTCACGAACGTACCAGACGCCTGGCGTCGCTTCTGATATCCCCCTCCACCCTGGTATCCTTTCGAACACTGTTCCAATAGTAATTAACCCTTTGCCTACTATGGACGTATATATACGTCTGCGTAAAGCTATCAACGTGGACTATGGACGGATATATATATGTTCGACAATTGTTATAAACATATAAATTAAAAAGAAGATCGCTAAGAGTACAGTACATTTTTTTGGCCGTAAAAAAAAAGAAACATTGTGGGCCGTAAATCGAAAAAGTACCATAATTAAAAAGGTCGTTATAGCGAAATGCCGAATGGCGAGGTATGGGTGTACTTCGCAATCGAAGGATTAAAGAATCTTCGATCTTGATGCATTCATTCTTTCTTATCTGCACCGAAACACACGGACGCAGAGTTTTCCTTCTCTCGTAAATTTCCCCGAAGCTCAGTGGGAACATTTTGGAAAATGATCGACGAAAAAGGAGGAGGGTTTATCCGAAGGGGAAGCAACGAAGGTAAAGAGGGGTTAAGTTCGTTCCGCGTATGGAACTGGTTCTAACGGAGTTTTATGCGGCGCGCGGTGGACCAGTTTTGCGGCCGTCAATGAAGTGCACTGTACACGAGCCGCGAGCGCACTTGAGGCAAGGGCCCCTCCTCACGCCCGCTGCAACGCAGTGCACATTGCCCAGCGCCGAGAGAACCAGTCATTGGCCGATCGGCCAATCGCGTCACGGACCAAAAGAAGACGACCGCCGGTCGCTCGTTTCGAATGGTTCGCCATGAGTCGATTCGTGCGACGATCTCTCCTCTCTCATCCCCTTCACCCTCCTCTCTATCCTTATCGCGTATGCACACCAATACACGTATCACATGTGTATGGAACTATAGAATACATACATACAAACGATACTCCGTTCTCTGTCTACATTCTCTCTCTCCCTCTCTCTCTCCTCCACCTCGCTCCTTCTATCAACCCCCTCCCTCTTTCTCTTCTTTTTCACCATACGTATCTGTCTCTCTTTCTATTCGTGTGTTACTACTACTCGTCGTACTTGCTCGTTCACTTCTTTGTCTTTCTTCCTCGCACGAGTACACCGCGCGGTCGCTCCTCTCTTTTCATTGGTCTCTCCTCATTGCAAAGTGCCGTAATATTCTCCTGCCGGAGTTATTTTCGTCGCGCTCACCCAACCAGCTCTCCCGAGGCGGCATTGCACGGGCTGCTCTCTGCGCATTGTCTCGAGGCCCCTGCTGGAGTAACTGGATTTCCAGGCTAGCAAGGCGATCGTCGCCGATACTGCCGATCTTCCCACTTGGCCTTTGTGTCTCTCTCCCTCCCTCTCTCTCTCTTCTCTCTTTCTCTCTCCCCTTCGATTCTTTCCCCTTTAAGCTCGCCACGAACACGAACCATTTTTCTTCTTGTTTAATTTGAGGCAAAAGGCAGCCAAAATGGTGGTTGCCGAATTTATGGGAAAATTGTGAAATTAACGATTTGTAAATAATGGAACTTTTTCTTTCTCGTTCTTATAAACGATTCGATATCACGAGACGAGGGATTGAACGATCAATATTTACTTGGAACAGATGAATTTCAAATGAAAAAAGTTTCACCACGTGACCATTTCGGAAAGCCATCTCGAGGCGATCGCCACCTCTCGAGAGAAGAGGAGCTGCACTCGAGTGTATCGCGGGGCGGCTCGAGAGCGGCCTCGGTAAACCACAGTGCCGCTTTTAGACTCGTTAAATACATCTGCAGATCGTTAATCGGGGCCTGAATGAAAGGAACATCATGATCAACCGAGACAACCGTGCTCGTAATCTCGTCTGCACACCGCTTTTCTCCACGTGTGTGTCGGCGGCGCGCGTTCTCCCGCACGGAACACGCTCTTGCTCGCACGTGTGAGTGGCCACTCGTTACTTAATGCTTACTTATGTCGGCGCATTACTCGTTAGTCATTACTCAACCACCCTTACGCGCCCGGCACGAACTCACACACGGCCAACGGTTTTTGATATTCCACGGATCACGCGAGCCGCCGAACCGAAAATTAAAGACGCCGCGTGTCGTTATAACATTGAAAAGTTGCCGTGCTCGCGGAACCGAGGATATTTATTAACCCTCTCTCTTCTTCTCCCTCTCTTGAACGGACGATTATCAACGTTACGTTTCCGACAATATCCCGCATTCTTTCGGCTGTTTTGCGTGACGACTTAATTACGGGGCCAACGTATCTCGCCCGTGGAATTTTCACTCTCGTATGAAACACGCCTCGGGGGGATGAATTTTTTTACAACGCGGCTCGGCCATTTTGCATACGAAGGAATTTTACTCGAGTTCAAAACCTTTTAGCTAGGCGGCTCGATTTTCCGCGAAGCTGTGTGTAAATAACGGGCGAATTTCGAATAAAAGCTACGCGATTCAATTTTCCGCGGAGCTGTTTCTGCATGGCAACGTTCGACACGGACTATAATGCAAATAATACAGCACACTGATTTGTGTATGGTTCAATTCGTGTAGAGTGCTTGCAGATTTTCATTTAACTCTTCCGTTACGGCAGATTTCAAGAGATAGAACGTTCAATTTTCAGCCGAGAGATTTGTTGAATTGTGTTTCGAATGTTTCGAAATTGATGATATTCAAATTTGCAAAAAGTGTGAAATTTATTTCGTTGAATTGAAATGAAAGCGTGAAATGAACAGGCGCCAACGGTCAAGGGTTAAAAAATTTGAAAAAAAAATGCCATTCGTATACTTTAATAATTAATAATACAAATCTGTACATGAGTACTCTTTAACGATGGCGTTTATGCTGTTAGGAAATATTGCATGGATGAAAAGATCGTGAAAAGAGATAATTTACGCAGTTCTAATGACAAAGTGAGCCACTATAGTGGAGTAGAATAGTTGTAAAAAGGTTAATATATCGAATGGTAAATTCGGTTCAAAAAGTTCGTCACGTTGAAATGAAATAAAGAAGAAGAAAAGAAAAAGGAGCGAAGAATCCTTATCGAGGTTCACGGCGGTGTTGTTAGATGTTACACGTAAGCAACGTGAACGAAACGCGCGAATATTAAGTGACTATACTGTTGCATAACACGCCGCGACCTGTCGTGTTTGATAACGATAAAGTTTTATTATCGCCGACTTATGTACGGTGGACGTAGCCGGCTTCTGCTATCGATACACCCTTCAAGATGTTTCCTGTTTGTACGTTTAATAATTAAGCTATAGAACGGGACGAGAGAGAACATAGATCTGTATTACTTTTTTTTTTTTATATTTCGGTACGAAACTCGGAATTGATCGAATAATTTATATGATGCATAGACAGTTGAATGTGTAATGCTTCAGAGCATTGTATTCATATTCTAACAGCTCTACTTTTCCAGCGAATATTCCTTCTCTGTCTTTTGTTTCATTATTTATTCATTTCCTTCGATTATGTGCACATTTTTTCTTTTATTATAGACAACTGCTATTATTATACTATTATTATATTTATATAACTTCTATTACAGATAAATCGTGAAGCCCAAAATTAATAGATATATCAAAGACACCTGATTTACGCGATTCTTATAATTTTACGTCGAATATTGATCCAGAATACACTATTGGAGCTCTGATATGAGTTAAGAGGATCAGAAACAGTACTAATTTCCGTACCATTAAAAATCAATTGTTTTAAATAATCATAAATAGGATAGAAATAATTAATTTCCAATTATAAGAATCTACATCTTACAACTGTCAGATAATACGTTTGATTCATAAAGTACTTGATTACTATCACAATCGAAAGATTGTATCGCACTTTCTTTGTGGAGATATTATTGCCTATCGGTTGAACTATGCGAGCGAGTGTTATCAAATATTTTAATCGACCGTAAACGTCCCTACACCATTATACCTACACCTATTGCCATTTCAAAGGGTGAAAAGTCAACAGAAAAACGTACGTATCCCGCAAGAAATTCTTCGCTCTAAAAGATTCGCAAAAAACTATGCAATCATGATTGCTTAGGTCATCCTACGTTTTATTAATTTCTCCGCGAACGCCTACCCCTACTCCCCCCGCTCCCCTTCCTCCTCCTCCACCTCCCACCACCCTAGCACAGGTCAATCGCGCAATTTCAGTGGCCGCGCGAAGCATGTAGGGCTAATTACGGCCATTAAGCACCGCGAATGCTCAGCTTAACCGATTAATTAGAAAGCACGGTTTTTTTCCGTCGCTCGAATCTCCTCTCCCCCTTCGACGTTGCTAACGCTCTAATAGAGAACAAGATCATCTTCAGCGGCTAGAGGAGATCGTTGCTTTCTTTCGATCTTATCAGAGATACGTTTACGAGAGAAGATTATTTATCCAACTACGAGTTAAATCTCTTTTCTTTTGTAACCAAAGGAAATCCCTTGTTTATGGCTCTCTGAAACGAGAGATATATCATGAGACATGCGGCGCTTCCGCTCGGAAAAATATACAAAGTAGCCATCGACGGAATGGTAAATGCGCGATGATATTAAACTGGCCGCATTAATTGCTATTAGACATACCGTAGATCATATATCTGCAGCTATACGGCTCTCTGTCTATCGCGTACTATCGTGTAAGAGAAACAGAGAGAGAGAGAGAGAGAAAGATAAGTTGGTGCACGTGATACAGATAGAGCGAGAAAGAAGGAACGAGAAGCACGGGGCTGAAGTGTTATAGCGGTTTCCCCCGAGATTTATTGCCCGTGCGCGCAATTTACGCGCGTGTATCCTGAACTGAAATTATGCAAAACAGTCGCGGCCTGACAAGTGGCATTTTTATCGTGAGACCCATTATAAAATATATCGGGTAGGTGTGCACAGCACGCTGCACACACCAGGCAGCGCAACCTAGCGACGAGTTGTCGCTGTCTCGCGCGTTACGATATTATTCCGCGCTTTTCGCGCAACTCGACTTGTTTCGTTACACGAATACCGACTATGTGTGCGGCGAACGCGCGTTTAATAAAGTTGTAAATAGCCTTTTTACAGGTGTCCCAGAGGCATTAATCCTCCTTCATTAAGCTGTGCTGTTTTTCAACAGGATTCATTCCGTGCTTAACATAGGTCTCTAGCGACACGCGTCCCATTTTTCATTCGTCTCGAACTCGTTTTTTCTTTTCTTTTCTCCTTCGTTTCTTTCCCTTTCTTTTTCTTTTCCTGTCTCTCTTTTCTCTTAACTTCAACCGACGAGTAAAATTGCGATATTTATACGTGTGTACATATAAGGGTAAAAAGTTATTCACATAAAAACTGCTCTTAAATGAAATGTAAATGTGCGGGCATTAATCAAGCGTAACGACGCGGAGACACGAGCGAGGAAAATACTGACCATTTTCAAGGTCCGGTTTCTTTTCGCGTGTATACGTATATATATATGTACGTAACGTGATTTTATTCGAAAAGATCCAATTTATTCGATGTGGAAACGCATGAGAGCGTGTATGTGTATGTGTGAGAATACGTGTAACGATAAGTGGGAGGTTGGTTATAGCCTAGCAGGGCCACCTGTTCGAGAGCCGTAACAATGTTGCAGTTTAACAGTGGTATAGCGGTCAACAAAGGGGTTAAGCATCGACGTTCGGAATAATTAAGTTCATTAAACGTCTCCGCTGGTACGGTCGTTCCACCGAGTTGCTTTTGAACGGGGCACGATGAAAAGCTATTGTTTGGTCGCCGACAACGCCGAGCATCTCGCTCCTGGACAATATTTATCGTGGCAACCTTTGCTCCCCGTAGCTCTCCGGAGCGAATTTTATTTTCTCGAATTAACAACGCTCGCGATGCGCCACCAACTCTCACCGAACAAACGACGCGTTCTCGTTTTTCGTATCTACCGACGGCTAAACTGATTTTCTAGTTCGCGAAAGAAAAAAAAAAAAGAAGACAAACAAATCGATAACCTAATGTACCTCACGGTAGAGTAACGCACTTATCGATAGAGACGGTCGGTAATCGATCTGTTTCTTAACCTAACATCGTCCAAGATAAAGGCAAGTATGCAATTGATTTACAAGTATGGATTAACGACGTACGCGTGCAATATCAATCGTTAGGTAGTGTTTACAGATAAAAAAAAAAAAGGAAAAAGAAAAAAGGAAAGAACTATTAATGCTCGTTGACAAAGAAATCGTGTTTACAAGAGAACGTGTGTACGTGTAAGAAATTTATCGGTACAGAAATATATTGCTCTACCAGACGTCCGTCGTACAGTTCACTTCTGTACAATTGTCATCTAAAACCGTACACAAACAAAGATAACACAACTCCGGCGAAATTTTCTGACGTACACACGAAAGTATATACTGACACGATGACTCAGCTAGGTCGTCGCAACAACCGCGGCACCGTCGCGCCACGTGTGAATCCGCGAAAAATTAATGTCCCACCGAGAACCACGGTTAAGACCGGGTAAAGAAACGTCAACAGACCGATGACACTTGTAGGTAAAAGACGAGAACGTACGAAAAGAAACGAACGAGCGAAGCAAATGACGATACTTCAATCGTGAAACAGAGGCCAATCCGAACGCGGAAAGCCTCGCTTGGAAATTTTCCTCTACGTTCTCCTCTTATCTCCTCGTTAAGTAAACTGTTAATGGTTAGAATACGGTGGACCCTGCCGCGATACATCAGTCGTTGTCGCTCTAGTAATTTCTTGGGATCCAAGACGTCGTCGCGAGCGAGCACTCCGTTTACTCTCATACGTCAGAGATTCGTGTATCAGAGCCAAGCGACGAAAATACGCCGATTATCCGAGAGCAAATAATACACTTGAACCCTTCTCATCTTCCAATCGAGCTGTATATGCGTTTTGAAACACACTTGCCGGTTACTTTTTCTATCATCGTTCGCGCGATTAATCACTGGTACTCGGTATTGTAAATACACACGGTTAATTTCTTGGTAAAATACAACTATTACGTTGTTTGACGTAACATCACCGGTACCCCATATTCGCCACTTCGTTCTAACCGTGGTATACGACGCAATAGAGACGCGCCGATACGATGTACACACACATTGCGTTGTTCCGGAAATACATGGCGGGCATCGAGTAGAGGACAAAGAAATGTTTCGATTTCCATCACAAGGCGCGTGTCACGCGGAACGACGAAAATTCTCGGCAGTCGGCACCGCCGTCTATGCACTTTACCCGCGGGCGGGATCCTCTCAGCTTTCGCGCGCGCGCTATCTCTCCCGTGCTCTGGTAGAAACGCGTCGGTTCATGCGCATACGTAAGAGATTTGACACGCGCCCTTCTTATCGCCGACGAATCGACCTTTCCGCCGTGGTGAGAACACCGCCGGCCGTATACACACAGAATCTCTCAGTCAACCATCTATAGAAATAATCTTCCATCGGGATCCATCATCGGTGTGCACGCGTGTATACATCGAGAGTGACACTTGGGAATTTTTGTCAGAGGAATTTCCTCTGGGCAGCTGGCGCTCATCCAATCGTTTACTCTAGCGAATGCTTGCTAGAAACCGTCCTATTCGCTCGTGTGTACTGCACCACCATTCCCGCCAGTTCTCTTTCTCTCTTATTAGAGAAAGAGAGAGAGAGAGAAAAAGAGATAGATAGAAAGAACGATGTATGCGTGTGTGTGTCGATCGACGACGCTTGGTGCAATAGAGAGAAAGAGAGGGAAGAACGAGAAGTAGAGAAGGATGGTAAGAACGCGAAGGAGAAGGAGAAAAGAGAGGAGAAGAAAGCAAGGAAAGAAGAGGAGAGAAGAAAGAGGAGGGCGAGTGGGGAGTCTTTACACGGGGCGCACACGGTTCTCTGTTACCTGCGACTCGTGGCCGTGTCCAGCATGGTAATCCAATCCCTCGGATGGGGGGCTACCTCGTCATCCCTGCGGCTCTCTCGTTGACCGATCGCGAAAAGTCGAGGAACTTCACTTAACAGCTATTTCCGTCCTCGTCAGGCACTGTTCGTTGCAAATAAAATCACTCACTCGCGCGACTACTGGCCGCGGCTCGTGTATACGTCGTACAGGAGAACGCGGAAGGACGCTTTTACTGGCGCGAAGACGACGCACTATCTATTCGCCAAGTTTTTCTCCGTTCCTTCGATCTTCCTCTTGTTTCCTTCGATGATCGGTATATATGTATATATATGTATGTATGTAACAATAGTGTACACGGGTAAACGCACGTGGGACACCAAAAACTACGAGATATATAGCTGTACGCGCGACGCACGATCGACGATGAATCGCGGGTTCGTTTCACGACGAGGAAACGCGCCACCGGGATAAGTCAATCGTTTCGTACCCTATTACAAACAACCGTACGCAAGCAGAGGCCGCAGTGTACTGAGCGAACACATGATTCCGCGGGGGCATAGTGTTGCCGCGTGCCGTCGAGGTGGAGCCACAGGAGCGGCGCTCCGATCGGAATCGGTCGCGTACTGGGAATCTTCGAAATGTTCGGCTACGATTTTCCCTATTCTCGTGGAAATTATCGTCAAATTAACGCGAACGTGTGTGCACCAGTGAGTGATTCGTGTATACAGAATTTCGCGGCCTTTGGAATAGTGTCGGATAGAAAGTGTTCGAAGAATACGTCCAATGTCAAGCAACTGTCAAGGTTTGAGCATCCTCGACCTCGTACGAACGCGGATTAAGGTAAGTACACGTCGATTATGTTTCACTATTTCCACAAATTTAACCCGCACGCGTGTCTACCGAGACATGTCGACACTTTCTGTCGAATTCGTGAACTTTCGTGATGTTTCTATCACATCTGGTTTTCATTTTCGATGTATAACGTTAGGTAAGGAGATTCTTCAGTTATGGCGGCAAAAGATGTTTTCCGTTAAATAGATGTCTCTAACCCTATCGAAAGATGAACTGTTTCGCGCATGTAGGTGGCATTGCGACTGCCTTCAGATCGTTCGATTCGATGGATCGAACGTGAAAAAATGTTTTAACCTTAAAATACCTGTTATCTGGTCGAAATTTCTCGCGATGTACAGTCGAATAGTGTACGTTATCAACAATAAAATCCGTAAGATTTCATTGTAATAAGGTAAGAGAGTAAATAACGAAGATCACGAAAATTAGTCGTGTAACGTCAGCGAAGTGAACGCGTGCATTCGGTTTAACAATCGAGCCACCGAGTTTCATCAACGATATCTAGTTCGCAAATAAAACACCGCGGCGGGTCAAATAAATTGTATCGCAGGCGGGTTCGCGATGACGACACGCGAGGTACAGAGTAGGATTTCGTCACTGTTCCATGCAACGGAGACTCGAGTGAAAGATATTTTTAGAAAAACCAAAAGTTTTTCCCCGTTATCGCAACCACGCGGTTATCACACACACACTCTTCTCCGCGATTCTGCATTTTTACCCAGAGTCTTCCTTATTTTTTTTTTTTTTTTTTTTTTTTGGATCGTAAATAGAATGAAATAAAACTGATAAATCACAGATCAAACGGGGTGTACAATTTGCGCGTCTACAATCCCGCACGGTTTTACGACGCGCTGTGTCTCATCGTAATTAAAAATAACTCGATCAACACGAGCAAACTGTTACGTTATCATTGAATTAACGTTACTTATTTATATGTACATACTTTTTCTTTTTTCTTTTTTCTTTAATTTTCGTTCTAATTACGTACTACGTTATCTTGTATCGAAAGCGGATCGCGTAAAATCCGATAGCTCGGGAGATTTTACAGCAGCGGGAACATTGACGGGCGAGCAACAGGTCGCGCGAGAAATAACGCGTCGAGGATGTCGTTTACACTCTAATTGTTTGCAAATCCGTAGTCTGCTGAATGTAATCTTGTTTACAAGTCGAACTTAAAAGCCTAGCGGTATTTGCTTATTTTCCACCGACACTTCGGTTTCTGGTTACGTACAGCAAACCGCGATTGATAGTGAAAGCTGGGCGCGTTTTATCAGCCACGGAACGGTACATACCTTTACCAGCGCGATATTTTTGTACGCGACCGCATAAATGTGTTCTTTTTTTCTCTCTCTCTCTCTATCCTGTTCTTTTTTTCTTTTTTCGTTTACCTTCGTTTTCCTCCTCTTTCTGTTTCTTTTTTTTTTTGCTCCCTCTCTTCGAACGTAGAAACGTCAATGTCCCTTTTTCTTCTTTTTTTCTGTTTTTCCTCTTCCCTCCGTAGTTGTCGGCTAATTGGTAGGTGTAATATTCAGCAAATTACCGTTACGTATATCGGCACGCGAAATTTCAATGAGCAAGTGCACACCGGGAACACGCTAACGTACGATTATTCGCAGTTAATGTAGGATGTAATAGCGTGCTGTATAACACACGAATGCGAATGCCTTTATTATGCGCGTACACTGCTAATGCACGTGCTCTCCTCTCGGTGTGCACGTAAACGCGAACGATAATGCGAGGCGGTACATTTCAGAGAAAGTGACGTCCGATAAAGGCGGAATCAAAACACGGTGCAATTTCGTCATTCAGCTTCGCCTATTCAACGATAGGAATTACGGGAACCGTGAATTTCAACGATATTATGGAAACTATTGCTAGCACTTTTCCAGCAATTTTCGCTGACATTTATCAATAGAATTATAAAAATAAAATATCGAAATTTATAGGTGTGGTAATGGTACACAATCTCCGCGATTTTTCGGGTATTTCTGATAACAGGAAATCATCGGTGCTCGATAGGGAATGAATCACAAAAATAAAAATTGCGAAAATACTGTTTCTTCAAAAAAAAGTTAGAGTCACCTTTTTTCTTTTAAATGACGTTGCATAACTTTTTCTACGCAGTATTACAGGTGACATTAATGATTAAAATACGCGTAATTAATCAAAATAAGAAGAAGAATAATTCATAAAAACTCAATCAAACAATGATGTTATTCCTACATGTTCGTGAGAACTCTTATTACATTAACAATACCTTTTTCAACAAGTTGTTGAACATTAAAAAAAAATAATGATGGTAATCCTGATTTTTCCGAAAAAACTAGTATCTTCGGTATTTTTATTTTTGCAATTTCCTCACTATAGGATACTGATGATTTTTCGTTTCAAGTATTGCCAAAAGTGTCTAAAATATCGTGGTGACCGTCACGTTAAACAACCTTTACAATTAAATTATTTCTAAATTAAATAAATCGATTTTTCAAAGGAAAATTTTCGATCATCAATTTGACGAATGTCTGCAGAAATGAATACACAAAAAAGTTTGCGAACCTAGTACTAATAAAATCTAAGATTAATTGTCCTCATCTGACATTACAAAACTTTCCACTATTTCTAAAAGAGAAAAACAAAAAATGAATAAATCCCCATATAATTAATCACGGAATTTTTCAACCTTCCTATTCTAGGAAAAAGAAAACTCACAGATAATCACATAAAGAAGAGATAAATCAAGTCGTTAAAATCTAGTATTAAATCTCATTTTCCTTTTCTCCTTCTTCCAAAAATGTTTGCACTCATAAAAATCTGAAATTCTTTCTATCGAAATTACTCGGCAACAATTCCCCTGGTTGCGTTTGTTCAAATTGAATCTCCTCTTGTACAGAGCACGATCAAAGGGAAAGATTCTCGTCGCGAGAAAGACGATCGTTCTCTTCCTTCAACGAACCACCATCACCGCCAGACCGTTCCTCCTATCTCGTTCAATTAATTTCTCGGCCGAGTTCGTTTGTACCTCTCTACCTCCCGCTATCTTCCTATAAATTTTCCAATGTTGCATCGTCACCTTTTCTTCTTTTTTTCCATCTTCTTTCTTTCTTTTTCGTACTCCTGATAAAATTCCTCTTACAACCTGGCCGTTAAGGTGACGCGATTTTACGTCGCCGTGTATCACGTGCCACGAAGATCGTTTTTAAAAGTTCCTGTCTCGGACTATATATAGTGTACATGTGTATATGTACGAAAAGCGTATGGAACATCAATTCTTCTTCAACACTGACATTTGTGTACACAACCACAGTTAGCAACAGTGACGTAGACGTCGACGACGCACAGAAGCGGCGATTGGCTGCTAAAACAGTTGCTATCTTATCTTTTTCCCCGTGAGTGTCAACACTCTTGCCCGTGGAGTCGTGTACAATGTAGCCGGAGTGTGTAACTTTCGCGGGTCTCCTGTGTGTCGCGGGCGAAACCTTTTTTTCTTTCTTTCTTTCTCTCTTTCTCTTCCTCGTTTCGTTCTCTCGACCTCGCCTTATCATTCCTTTTACCTTCCTTTAGATTTCTATTATCTACTATTTCGATAAAGATCGGAACTTGAGTTTAACTCGATGCAATTTAACCCCCGTCGAAAATTGAGAATTGATCGAACGATTCGTATCGAGATTATATGGAAACGGGCACTTAATTGCGAGTACATTATCGAAGATGGAATCTGAGAGATGTTTGTACTTGACTCGTTGAGTATCGTTCCTATTGAGGTTGATTTTTAGATGATTAAATGTACAGGTAGAAAAATGTGCTTCGATTAGTTTAGATAAATCGAGATTCACTTTGGAAAATGGTAACTTTTTGGAAATCGTTCATTCACTAGGTAGAAATAGTTATTCTCATGTGACGGTTAAACAAATCGACTTTGAATTTGTCTATCCGACGATTCTCGATGAGTGAAATTTTACTGACGAACGTGTAACCTACTCTCGTATTTGAGTATTTAACTCTGAATGATGAAGAGTAGAGAAGAGATGGATGAAAAAAGTATTAAAAATAAAAATGAAAGCTCTGTTTACGATAATAATAAAATTTATACAATCTCGTGCAATTTGAAATCGTAGTTATTTCAAGCACGACAGTAAGATATGTTGAAACGTTTCATGAACTTTGTTGCTGATTAATTTTTTTACTGCTGCATCTGAACGGGTAATTTGAAATTTCCAAGAAAATTAAACGAAAATAAATGAGAAACAATATCTCAATGAGTCCATTGAGACATCGACTCAATACTTGCACTGAAGGATTAACGCGATTCATATTAAATAATTTTACCCTATTTACTTGCACCGATATTTCTTAATTTATTTAAAAATCCGGAATCGTAGAATGGAACCCATTTCTTCTAAATTATTCTTGAGTAAGCTACGCGTATGACTCAGGATCAGCATTCCATTAGTACTAATTTCTACGGGGAAAAGATTTATCGCGGAAAAGGCACGCGAAGTACTGTTAGCTACTCCAAAACTTTCACTTTCAAGAATACGGGAAAATTATCGCCGTTGTTTTCTTTCGAATCGACAGATTCTTAATGTCATAGCCAAAAATATGAGAATTAGCTAATTCATGGGTCTCGAAGATCTCCATAAAAAATTGCACCCCTTTTTTAAAAAATATCGAACTCTCCGAAATGATCAAAATAATAATAAAATACAAATGATCCAAGTAACAAAAATTTGGTCTCTACTGGTTCACTACTAGGATTCGAGTTTAGGCAAAGCTCGACACACGCGTATAAACACCGATGGAAATCAGGCTAAATGACAGCGAGCGTAGAACGTCACGATCGAACGTGTCGAATCGCGACGAGTTTATTTTCAGCACGGTCTAAGCTCGCGCATATCTTATGTAAAGTAACCGCGTGTGCGGTGGACAACAGGTCGTTTGTACCGCAGGTGCGCTTGGAAGAGTTATGGAAAAAAGATGCAACGCGTAACACGTAGAGATGAGGCTAACTTATCTAATACGAAAATTACAAAAAAAAAGACGAAGAAACAAAAGAATTAAAATTTTGTCTAACGTCGTAATGTAACAAGTACATACAAGTACATACAAGTACATACAACTGAGGTTTCCCAAATGAAAAAGAAGTTTGTCAATCATTTTCTTAGGACGATTGAAGTCATCAATCGTGAATACACCCATCTTCCCGATTTTCGCGGTATTTTTTTTTTATACGATTTTTAAAGTAACGATTTTAAAAAATGAAAACTGCTGAAAGCAAAAATTTATGCTGCACGCATATTTGAGCAGTAATTTCTTAGTTTGTTAACAATGACGTTGAACCTAGAAAAGGAAATTCTTTTTAACGTAAAATGACTCCCATGTTGAGAATTAAATACATTTATTTTCCTAATCTGAGATTCCAGGGAGTTGTTAATTAATATTTAGCTCTCTATAAAGATTTAACTAAAAATGAAACACAACTGTTAATTACGGATTTCATTGCCAAGTTTCTCCGATCTGAAATTATCGAACCGCAAACAGTATCGATGAAAGCGAAATCCCAGTAACGAGGAAGAAAAGATTCGTAATCTACGATAGTGATGATAGTAATTGAACCTTTTGGATTAATTTATCATGAATTTTATATTTCTAATTTCTAGAAAATGAATTGCATATAGATTCGTGAATAGATTGATATTTTATTTTTATTTTACAATCAAACAACTAATTAAATTACGCACATTTTTGGTATTTCTTTCGATTTGCACGGTTTTTTTTTTGTACAAAAATCCACGTAAATCGGGGGATAGGTGTACTCTTTTACTCAACATTCTCTGGTCCAGTTCGATGATACTTACGTGCACCACGATGATCTAATTGCTGGCAATCGAGCCGCTCCTTTTCATTCGAGACCGACAAGCAACTCGACCAAGACGACGATGAACCGCGTAGATTAGCATTCTCCTATCGAAAATTTTTACCGCCTCCTGGCAGTATTGTTCTACGGCGGATGAAGATAATTCTGTCTCTATAAATAGATAGGAACGTAGCTGGCAGAAGGAGAGCCTAATAAACGTACGCTTCGCCCATAGATAGTGAAAGATGAGGACACACCGGTGTACAACTCCGTTGTTCGTGTCTGAAATCGAAATAATACCGCGTCGCCGGCAATGAATTAATATTCAAACGAAATCCAAGCTGATACGAAGTATAAAAGAATGATTCAAGAATGAATTTAAATCGAAACGAAACTTAATGTTAAAAGGTTGACGTGTATACGTAGCAACAATGATGTATGTCTTTTTCTTCTTCATTTTTTCTTCTTCTTCTTCGTCTTCATCTTCTTCGTATCGACCATTTAGCTGTAAATTGTCGAAGAGTAATCGTACTCCCGTCACTTGTGCCCCGCCGCTAATGACAGATCATTTTAGCAACATTGCTCCGTCCCGACAAACGTTCAACAACATCTCGTTCTCAGGAGGACAGATACAACCATTTGAAAATTGCGGCGCCGCTTGCAACCTGTATAAACAATCGGCCATTACGCACCCGTTATACGATAATCGTGCTTGACGTCAAATATTAAATGATTTCGCTGCGTGAATCAGGCTGTTTAAATTGTCCGGGCTTGATTGAATGATGGCCGCTCCTCTAAGTTGGCCGACAACCACTTCACCGTAAATAAGATGGTACCCCATTCTCTGTAGAGGAGTCGCCTCGTTATACAGGGTGTTCGATTCTTCTTCGATTCTTCTTTCGAGAATTATTCGTTTCTTCTCTCTCTTTCTCTCTCTCTCTCTGTGTGTTTTCTTTTATTTTCTTCTTTTTTCCATCTTCTCCCTTTTTCGAACGTGAACGAAAGTTCGAAGAGCTCGAACGAGGAATCCGCGAGATATCTGCGCTGATTTCCACTATCGAGTTTGCGAATGACACTGGATAGTAAATTGCGCAATAAATTCAGAAGTCATTCTAGTATTTGCACGACTGTTTCGCGCTTAAGCACGGAGCGAACCGCGGCGTACACCCGCGATCACGTGCGCCCACGTAGACGCACGTAACGAGACGTGCAAATTAAAGTAATGAAGAGTTTAGTTAGCTGTCGGGCCACTAACGGCTTTCGTTATAGTTTTTGCGATCGCGCGGCGTGCCGCCCGGCTCGATCCGCATACCGTGTTATAAATAAACGTAACAGTTATCTATTAGATATTAAAAAGGAATGGAACGTCGTTGGTATGCATATTCAAAACGTTCGCCACCCTTTTTCCCTCGGTCTCGATACGAATTGCCGGACTTTCTAAATTCGAGACCTGCGATCCGAGTTTTCGCCGAATTGATTGGAAATTTTCAGAAATATTGAAAATTAGGATTAATAGGATGATAAATATGGATTAGCTGAAGTACACCTGTATCTCGATTTACTGTTTTTACACGATTTTCAAAATGACGAATTTTGAGGAATGAAAATTGCCAAAAAGAAACATTTATACTGCACACATATTTGCATAGTCATTTTTCAAACACCTTTCGTTTGATAATACTGGCGTTAAATCTAGGAAAGAGAATTTCTTCATTCTTTTAATGATAGTAAAATCACTCAAGTAACCTTTAAGAGGAAGAGCTTTATTGTTGAAAAGAAAAGGAAGAAAATTATTGGAATTAAGTGAAAAAATTGAATATTAATATTTAGTTTATTTTATCTTTATTTTACGTTGAAATAGATGAATTTAATTAAACAGCTGACTAAATTATCTGCAGTTTGGTTTTGTTTTCTTTCGATTTAGATGATTTTTCAGAAAGCCACGATTTCGATTTATTCCGAGGAAAATCGATCTTCCGTGCAAATCGAGAGATAAGTGTATTGAATCGTATTAAGCGTTTCATCCTATGAAACTACGATTTATGAACAAAAGTTGTGGAGGAGACAATGATCTGCATTTATTTTATTCTCGTTGTGTTCCAAGACGTGTCGTTTCCTTCATTTCGCCATTTTAACCCTTTGCACTTCGAGAATATTATTTCAACAAAGTTTCGAGAATGAAAAAGATTCGACGTATTTATGAATTTATTTATTTCATCAATTTGCTTTATTTCAATAATGAAAATAACTTAAATGGAATTATGATCGATATTGAGTGTCTTTCTAGCGCCTGTAAGTTCCTTTTATTTTTTCAGGGATAATCTTTAGGATTTGATAAGAAATCCCGAAATAAAAAGGCCAATCCATCTCTTCTAATAAACAAATAAAATAAAACCAGACGTGTAATTTCCAGGTCACGCGGCGTTACAAAGGGTTAAAATAGTAAAAATCGTTTCGTCTGTCAGAAATATTTGTTCACGTTCGTAAAAATATTCGTACGTTCGAAATATCGCTGTTGTTAGATTTCAAAGGTGTTCGTGTTTCGAACCTTGACATTAGGTGTACAATTAGTTTATCATATCTTAGTTTAATCACCTTCCATGCGTTGAGCTTGAACTTGTCCAAGGATGAAAGCATTATTTGAAGAACTCCTTCAATTCGTAGAAGTACCCGCCTAATTGTATTTTCCAACGAGTGGAAACGTGCGTCTGTAATTTTACAATCAACGCGGGTTATTCGCCCGTGGATCGACTTTGATCGATTTTTTCCCCATTTTTCACAACGATCGTCGAGCTTGAACGCGTTGAGATAGCAGAACGCGTTGTACAATCACCGCGCTGCGTTTCTTCGACTCGTGTTCAATTAATTTCTTCGTTGCTAATAATTTAATGGATCTCGGTGCGTTATCGCCGCCGTTCCATCACGCATCGTGCTCGTGTGTTGCCCCGAAGAGACATTGCACTTGCGTGCAACCACGAGAAATCTTGGACCTTTGTTCTTCCTCGATATCTTTTTCAATTAAAAGGAAAAAAATAATGAAAAACAAAAAGAAGAAAATTGAAGAAAAAAAACAGAACGTGCACAGTTAAAAATTGGTAATCGGTCGGTTTCACGTGAAATTCATTTATCAGATAAATGTAAACCCGGTACATCGTTAATGGTTTCTTTATTTGAAGTAGGATAATAAACTTACACATGTTTCCGTATCACGCTTACGATAGACCGCGGTTCCTTAATTAGATGTTACACATTATCGAAAGAATTCTACGACGATTCGTAAGTACTTTTCTTTTTTCTCAAGCCTCCAATCGTTTCTGATAATATATATATATATATATATATATTACTCTATAAATAAATTGTCTTAAGTACTAAGTGTGCCGGCAGTAAATATATCAATCGGGTTTCGTATTTCTTTTTTCCTAATTTTCCTCGAATTTCTCTGATACTGTTATCGCGTCGTGTAGAACAGAAAACGATGGGCGTAGAATTAAAAATTAAAATTGACTAGAGAGAGAGACACTTACGTAGAATAAAAAGCACGAGCCTTCTTGATTGTCTAAGCTAATGCGTGGAATATACCGTTACAGCGCGTTGCTTTCCGTGTACGTGTTACATATGCTATAAATAATGTATAAATACATCTGTTAGGTATATCTCGTTTTGTACGTACGGTGTGCTTTGGTGTACTTACTGTTCATTTACCGACGGAGAGTTTGACAAAATCATCGACGTATCGAAACACAGTGTTTCTTAATCGACCGACACTGTGGTAATCGTCACGATAAAATATCGATTAGATACGGCTACGGATTACCCGTGTGATTGTCGATCGCCATCGGTTACCAAAATAAAGGAAAATGGAAAAATCAAACAACGCGGTTTTCGTTCGTAACCGATTCTAATCGTTTCGAAACTTGACTCAAAATCGAGCATACAGTTGAGGAGAAAAGTTTTCGAACGACAGAGATTTTCGTATTTGATTCAACTTTATGCACTTCTTTTAGAATTATTGGGAAAGAGTAATTACTCACGATAATGGATAATTTAATGATCTATGAAATATATGAAAAATATCGCCAGATTTGACGACGGAAGTGTAATGGTTTGAGGCTGATTTTTAAGTTAAGAATTCTCTTCATCGTATTGTTGGTAAAATAAATCAATTACAATATCGAAATATCTTAGACAATACTATGTTTTTTATGCTACTGAGCAGTTGTCGGAAAATGGGATGTTTTAGTATTTTACGATCTCAAATTCATGGCTAAAACATGCAAAAATTAATGTTTCGAATTAGTTTCTGCAATTACGAGACTTTAATCTCAGAAAATTTACGGAGCGAAGCGAAACGATCGATGAAAGATCGAAAATATTCAAATTTGGACAATTTGTTTGAATAAATACACCGAAATTGGAACTATTTATCAGAATCACATCTGAAAAAATTAATTAACAGCATATCAAGAGATTCCAAGCTGTTATCAATACTATGAAATATATTTTATTTTATTGAAATCATTCAAAAACTTTTGCCATGCCATATTTTTTTAGAAATTTACTTTAGTGTAGCAAATATATTTTTTTAAGAAATTTACTATAGTGTATATACTTGTAGATCATTAAAAATGTCTGTTGTTGCAATGTAATTACTTTTTTCTTTTCGCAAACTCCAAAAGAAATATGTAAAAACATTTTCGTTTGGAAATTTTTCGCCTCAACTGTACAGTGGCTCACGAAAGTATTCGAACTCCTTTTAAAACAGAATAATTTCTTTTAAATTGCACCAAACAATTTGAATTTTCACGAGATGTTAGAATATTAACACCTATCGCGCTTTTTTCACGTTGAAATTGGCACAATATTTCCGCGATTTCTCACAGAATTATCTTTTTTCAATTTTCACGATTCCACAGAATTCTAATATTTTCCAAAAATTTTTGCACACAGCATTTCGTAAAGTAATCCGTTCAACTTCTCAAGAAAGTAGAATTCAAGTCGTTCGGTCCAATTTGAAGACAGTTATTCCATTTCAAATGGAATTTTCCGTGAGCTGCTTTATGCAACATGTAAATCCGTGAAAATTCCAATCAATTCCTACCTCGTCACAGTATCCCTCGAGATTTCCCCAAAAATTATCGTAGTATTTCACACACACATAATCCTAACTTACACACATCAATCCTTTCACCAATCAAACTGTTACTCACACTTTTCAAATGTCACACTGTATATATTCTTCGATCTTTCCATACGGAGATTCTTTCGATATTCCAACATTACAATACGAACACTAAATTCTCCATAATTACAAAAAAAAAACAAAAAAAAAACAGGAAACTTCGTTAAATAAATTAAAAAAAAAAAAGAACCTCGTGAAAATTCCTTTATCAGTTACGAGTACTCTTCCTCTCTCGCGAGAGAAAGATATGGTCCGTCATGATCTTGGTACGCGACCGATTGTTCCTTAATCCAATCGTCCTCCCGGATAATAAATCAGTGGCGTAGTAGCGTCCCATCCGTCTATCTCTTCGCTCGACTGCGCTGCTCGCCTCTGACAATTTAAGATCAACGTGCTGTGCCTCGGGCTGCTGGGCGCGGATCTACAGGTCGTCTGTGTGATCCCAAGCCGGAAGTTCTTGGCTCCTCCTCGCGGGAAATACGGTTCGTTCCCGATCGTCCAGTTTGCATGAAGCAAAACTGCGTTGCCCCCTATAGGCTGCAACCGTTGCCGCGTCAAATCTTTCACGTCGATGTCGGACTCTTGTTCGCACAATTTCTCGACGCATGGGCATGAATTACTAGACGATCTCCATGTATCGATACACGATGGTCTAGTTGTACAGGACATCTTCGGTTTACATGGGCTATTGTCGACGATAGATTCTAACTGGCTGTTCACGCGGGAACACTTTTGGTCCAACTGATCGGAACTGGCGAAACGTAAACGTTTCGGTGATTCACTGGAACACCTCATGAAAGTGGAACGTACTAAGGATTTATTTTTTAAAGAACTTCGTGGAATTAAAGGATTCGCGGTGTTGTTCTTCTTTCCACAACCGTTTCGACGATTTTCACGTTCTTTGGTTCGTTCCTCGCGAAGGATACTGTCCTCGCCGATCAACCAGTAGGTTAAACGTTCGCCTTTGCCTTTCATAGAAACCAGACCTCTTTCTACCACGCTGAATCCGCCTAATTGATCCAGGAGAGATTTTGTCTCCTTGCTACAGTGGATTCTTAAAGCTGGAAAAGAAAGGGTTTGTTTGTTATTGAGGAAATAGGTGTGATTAATCTCTGTAGGGAGAGTTTCGAGATTTTCATCGTTCGATAAGCCATGAGAAACCTTATCTAAGTTCAGATGCACGATTTAGTTACTTATTTCGATATTGGACACATTAACACCGTTTTTGAAAGAAGTTGCTGCATGAAGGATTTAAAAAAGTGTAAATTTGTACGAGATTTTAACGGGTGGCGGAAGAAAACATCCTCACCGGAAATATAGAAGGTCTCTTTGAGTCTTTCAAGCGAGAAAGATTATTACTTCGCGTCGTTTGTGATAAATACGCGGTTGGCTAAGTGATAAGTGTTCTATTGTTAATAATTACATTTGATATATTTTACAATTCATTTTCATGGGTCTTGGTGTATTTAGGTACACATACTTTGGTTAGATAATTAAAAGTTACAAATTGATTCGAAATTTATATAATTTTACCGACAGTATGCGAATAATTTTGAAGAAAAATTAAACTGGTTATTTTGGCGGGCTCTTAATCGATATACAAAATTGCGCAAAATTTTTCCCTCTACTATTTGAATATTACACGATTACTTACGGGATCCCGTAGACTCCATACGACTAGCAGTGTTCACAGTATCGCCGAACAGACAGTAACGAGGCATTTTTAAACCTACCACGCCGGCACATACTGGACCTAAGTGAAAGTGTTTTATTAAAAGTAAAAGTTAGAAGAATTATTAAGAGGATTTTTTTCTTTTTTTATGGCAAAACTTACCAGAATGTATACCGATACGAAGTTGCAACTTTTCGAGCGGCCTATGTCGAATGGTAAATTGTTTAATGGCGTCTAGGAGGCACAAGGACATGCTGGCAATTTCTCCCGCGTGCTGAATACCGTTTCGAATTGGTAAACCGCTTACCTGTCAAGAGTTGGAATGATTCATATCCCCGTATCACGATTATCCTGCCACGATCCCTCGGATACTCACCACCATGTAAGCGTCGCCGATCGTCTCCACTTTGTACACGTCGTAATTTTCTATCGTTGAGTCGAAACAGGTGTACAAATCGTTCAGAAAATCCACCACCTGAAATTCAACGAATTTCAACAATTAACCCTTTGTTCGTCGACTGTTTCTGAATCTAATATTTCATTAATAACCAACTCCCCTTTGGCTATCACACGGTAAAAAGAAAAAAGACAAATGGAAAATAATAAAATAGAATCAAATAGATCGTTAACGTGATCGATGGTTGCTAAGAACAAAAAGTCGATTAATAGGCTCCCTATCGATAAAAATTTGTAATAAAAAAAACAGATTAATAGACTTCTAATTGACGAAGTTTTTAAAATTTTTGAAAGTCGAAAGTTTGCATAAATATTTTGGAAAGAATAGAGTATAAAATATTGAAACTGTAGTAGATATACAAAAAAAAAAAAATGTCTGTAATAAAAATATGGCTTCCGATTGGTTGTTTTTAAATTAAAGTTTATTTTTCGAGGATGAGTAATTACCTGCAACGGTGTACTTTCAGCTGACATGGCTGTGAAGCCAACGATGTCGCTGAAATAAATGGTAACGCAGTCGAAGCTTTCCGCTTCCACTTTATGCCCTCTTTTCAGCTGCTCGGCCACGTAACGCGGCAACATTTCGTACAACAGAGCATCTGTGAATTAAGATTAATATAATTTATCGATTGATTTGATTTACGACATTTTCTCGAACGATGTGCAACCTGTTTTCTTCTTCTCCTCCGTTAATTGGTCCGTTCTCTCGTCGACCAATGCTTCCAAGTTGTTCGCGTACTTTTCCATCATCGCCATCATGTTGTCAAATATGTTCGGCTTCCTAAATACACGAATTTCCCGCTGAATTTCATTTTATTTCATGAATTTTCGGTGAAATCATTTGAAAAGAAATATTAAGACAGATTAATCCTAACTTTTCGCCATTTTCTTCGAAGATTGTGAATACTATTTTTATTAATTGAATTAATTCGAACATGCGCGATTTCAGTCTAAAATCATTTATTTCTACATTTTTATCTGTTCATTGTTTCAATGCAATTAATTCGTAATATATCAGAATATGTTCGTATAATAAAAAGGTTCTCGTAACAGTTTTCGTCCAACTAAAATTCCACTGTAATTCCTTGATATAAAAAATGACCAAAAAATAATTATCACATATATCTTCGACCCTTGAACAATTTACTAAAATTACGAATTACAAATTACTTATGGATAAGTAATAAAATTACGAAAAAATCTAATTTAGCTTAATTAAATCCAGTTGGGAAGAATTTATTTCTACATTAATATTTGTTTAATTAATATATTTTTTTTTTCTGAAGTATTATTATTTCGTTTTATATTATCAGACTTACATGCCCTTTCTCAGTGGTCTCAGCTTGTTTCTGACGATTTTGAAATCTGGTCGCATCTCAGGATCCTCTGCCCAGCACTCTATCAGACATTCCCGCACGAAATGGAAACAATTCTCCAGCTGGTCCAACGGTGGTCTGAGATAATTCAAGGAAAACAGAGTAGCTGACAGGGTGGAAACAAAAGCACGTGAAATTGAAGTATCTTCTGCCTTGGACAGATCGCTATTTTGAATCGTAATACCTGAAACATTCGGTTCCTTGTTCCTTTGCGATCACTTTCTTCAATATCTCCGAGTCGGATAATTCTGTTATTCCATATGGACCATGTCGACCTTGCAACTCGTACAAAACTATTCCGAACGAGTAGACATCTGCTCTTTGATAGTCTCTCACCGTTGGTTCTTGACTTCTCGTCGAGCGTAATAATTCCGGGGCTCGATACAGCAAACCTGTTCAATTTATATTTTTCTTTTACTCGTGGGGATGAATATTGATTCAATTTTAAACGATAGCTCCTCGGCAATATTTGCGAAATTTATCGAGCGTCTCGAAAGGTATTCTGAAGGGATTTGAAGATATCAGGGTAAAATTATGCACACCCGTTCTTCGATTTACGCGAGTTTCTTTTTATATCGTAAATAATCCTTCGATTTGCGTGGATTTTTTCCTTTTCTTTCTCTTTTATTATTGACGATTGTTCATTGTAAAAAAAAAAAAAAAGTAGTCAAATAGAAACTATCCGAGCGATAGAGATTACGACTTTATGTCTGAAAAAGAGAATTAAAAAGAGAAGGTTGATGATTTGAATTTCAGACACCGAAAACGAATGGAATTTATTACGATTTTTATGAATTTTTGTTAGAATTTCTTTGTGAAAATTTACGAAATAACGTACCATTTTTTCCCATAGTATTTCTCTTTTTTTTTAAGTTTTTCTAAAGTATTCCTTCCTCATAAAGAAATCTGCGAGGGGTGAATGATCCGAGGGACGAGTGCAATCGCCAAAGTAAAGGAAAAAAGGGAAAATTTGCAATTGGACGATCCGCGTAACTCGAGGGACGAGTGCAATCGCAAAAGTAGAGGAAAAACGGGGGAAAATTTGCAACTGAACATCCGACGAAGAAGAAAATACCATGATACTTCTTCATGACGTCACAAGGCTCACATTCCGCGTCCTTTTTGAACTCGTGCAGCCCAAAGTCCGCCAGCTTTACGACCCATCGGGAATCCACCAGGCAGTTCGACGTACTCAGCGAGCCGTGATATTTTATGACTGACTCGTGTAGATAGATCATACCCTGAAAACCAGACAGTTCAGTTAAACTAGCCCTCCTCGTCAATACTCGTCAGCTTGGAATTCGATTAAGGGTGGCGATGTCAGGATCAATTCCACTTGTCTGGGAACAACGTTACCCGAGAAACGTTCGATAGTTTCGCAAACGACTTCTCCTTCGGTCGACGAAGAAAGAAAAGCTTTCACGATTCGACGAATTTTAATAATAAAAATTCCATTCAACTTCCATGTCGAACAGAATATTCTCAACTTTTTCAAACTGTTTCTCGTCTCTTCTCTGGTATTTTAACGTTTTTACATTGGAAGCTTTCGCGTTGAAGTAGAAATTTTTCTTAATTGCTTTTTCATCTACGGTTTCGCCTATTAAAACTCGAAAAATCCAACGGATTTGTTACAATTTACAGCTACTTACGGTTCTATCATTTTTTTTCATCGTTTCTAAACATTATTCTTCCTGATCTAGCATCTATTTGAACTCTCTGTTTCACTTTTCACTGTTATTCTAATCTTCCGTTCTCTCGTACCAATTATTCCAAATTTCTCATTAACGAAATTATCGATTGAATAATTAAAAATCGTTCTTATCTTCGTTGTCACTGATTCCCTCATTTGGTTCGATCTTTATAAACATCGCAGACAGACTAAAGCACGGAATAACAGTTTTAATTAAACTCATTTATGCATCATTTAACCAAGAAACAGTTATTAATCGCCCCTTAATTGTCATTCGAGTTGCTGTATCGAATCAACCGATGTGCAAATCGGTTAATAAAAATGAAGAAAAATGTTAATCAGATGTAAAACAATACCTACCCTGATAATATCTCCTACCAGAGATGCCATGAACATGTTATCCAGCTTCATGTCCTCGTTTTCCAAGATGTCCTGTGTAAAAGAAAAGAAAGAAAACGTGCCACGGAGAAAAATTACAGGCGGAGGTGGGGAGGGAAATTTTAAAACTTCGTTTCGACTTTCGTCCACTTTAATTACAAACCGTCCCAATTGGATGATTACCTTGAGGCTGCCACGCGCACAATACTCGACGACGATGCATATATTTGGCGGATCGGTACACGCACCGATGAAAGCGTTCAAATTATCGTGTCGTAAGTCGCGCATCTAAAGAAACGATCTTTCTTAATTGGTAAAACGAACATATCGAGGTCTTGCAATTTCCACGTGTTCCTGCATGTACATGCATACGTATATACTAACCACTTTGAGCTCCTTCTTCATTTCACGGGTAATTTCGATCGATTTCTTTCGTACTTTCTTCACGGCGAATATTCTCCCCTTGTATACACCGATTTGCGTGTAAATCATCGAATAACGGAAATCTGCATCTGGATTCGAGCTGAGGGACACCTGGCTGGTTCTCACGATCGGTTGTGTCGTCGTCTATGCAAGGAAAATCTTAGACGAGTGCAAAAGTTCTCGATGTAACTCCTAAACGATTGGAGATAGAGGACAATTTTTATGGATCGAAGTTAAATGCTGTTAGACTGTAATGTGGAAATATTTTTATTCACTTTTGTGCATCGGAAAAATGCAACGGAGAAAACTTATATTTTTTACTGCAACGATGGATGCAGTTTTTCAGTGTTAACATGTTTATTTTCTAAACTTAATCGTTAAGAAGTTATTGTAGCTAACAGGTTTCTGAATTATAAGCATAAAGTTATTTGCATATTATGCACCGTTCCATACCATTTAATTTTCATCTGTAATCGTTTCTTCTATTTCGAACCGTTTAGGAGGCACAGCCTGTTATCACGCTCGAATGTCATGCTTTTAACGGCACAGATCAGTCGTTATTTAACCAGAAAAATTAAACGCATCGAGCGAACTGCTGTTCTTTAAAACAAGAATTGAAAATGAACATGGTAAGGTATAATTTACGTGTCATTACGATGGACCAGTTTCGAAGGGGAACGGATGTTACAAATACGATGAAAAATATTTGCAACGTGTTTGGAAAATCTCCCATGTCGATTCCAATCTGCGGAAGATACTTTACTTAATTTAAACGAGGCGAGTTTCACGATGAAAAATCATTTTTCGAAGAAAAACCAAGCGCGTTTTATAATAGAGAATTGCAAGTTTTATCAAAACAATGGAAAAATCTATCAAAAGTTTTCCATTTACCTAACAGAAGAAAATTCACGTAAAATGTGTGAAGAGAGAAAAAGAAAATAGATCGAACGAAATCTCAGATACACCATAATACTCGAAGATTAATCAAAAGGTTATTTCCCTCGATAAAAAAAGAAAGGTACCATTCTCATGTTCGTAAAATTGTTTCCATTCCATCGAAGATCCCACGAGCGTCGTTTAGAATTCGATAGCGAGGAGAAGCCTCGAAAATCTGAGGATCAATTGGATCGAGGGAAATGACGAGAAAGGGGGAAAGCTATGGTGGATAGAGGAAACGTAGGCATAGAATATATACCTTGGAATTGCATTTGGCAGGCGCCTCGTTCACTCCGTTCGACTCGTCCTTCTGTTCTTTGATCTGAATATCTTTGTAGTTCACTTTCCATAGTAGAGAATCCAGTTCCTGTTCGTACTTCCAGTTCCTGTACAGCACCAGGATCACGGCCATGATGATCAACAGAAATCCACCGGCTATACCTCCCACGATCTCGCCGGTATGAGCTGAACGATTAAATTAAAACTCGTTTTTTTATTATCGTAAATTTTGTCTTCCATCTCTTTCTCATACACCGCGATAAGATCGATCGATTTCGATCGATTTCACAGATCGTTTCTTCTTCTTCTTCTTCTTCTTCTTCTTCTTTTTTTATTTTTACACCGTCATTTGCTATATATTCAGGTCAGAGATGGTTGTTTCGTTCGATTCCTTTTTAATTCTACCCTCCACTCCCTCACGTTCGACGTTTTCGTGTTTTAAATCGGTCATCGGCGTGTATATACACGGCGTTGCATAATCGTTAATCGTTTGGTTGGTTACGTGCACGGTGTACGGTGTGTTCGATCTCAATTAAAAGAAAGGAAAAAAGGGCGGAGGGCGTTCCACGTTTTTTAAAGGATTTACATATGTAAATTTTAAGGTCGGACCGGCAAACTTTATGATATATTCTTTCCTTCCTTTTTTTTTTCTTTTTCGTTTTGTTTGTTTCTTTTTTTTCCTTTTTTTTTTATTTCGAACAGATCGGGAGAAAGCTGACGAATGATAATTCGAAGGAGAACCGAAGCAGGGTCTCTGTATCTTCGCGAATATCAATTCGAACGTAGGGGGAACATTGTGTTCTACGTCGAGACCACCCTGCCCTTTACTTTCTCTCGTTTCTCTGCTTCTAATATGGCAAAAGGAAAGCATCTAGAGAATTGATTTGTTTGATGGATATTGCGAATTCCTTTGTATAATTTTTTACTCTTGCATTGGGACAATGTTATTCTCGTTTCAAGAACGTTCGATGAATATGTAGAATTACGTTGAATATGTAGAAATAAAATTTTTTAATACAGTAAAATAAGAATATCTAGAGAATTGATTTGTTTGATGGATATTGCGAATTCACTTTGTATAATTTTTTTACTGTTGCATTGGGACAATGTTATTCTGTTTTCAAGAATATTCGATGAATATGTGGAAATAAAATTTTTCAATACAGTAAAAGAAATAAAATCTAGAGAATTGATTATTCAGATGAACATTTGAAATTTTTGTATAATTTTTTATTGTTACACGTTAAGAATATTCTTCTCTTTTTTATCCACTGAATGATTTGCAAATGTTTGGATCCGTTGAATACGTGAAAACAGAATTTTTTAATGTTGCAAAAGAAATACTGTAGAAATTGGATTATCCTCTTCTCAAAAACGTTCGTTACTTTTTGCTCACAGAATGAATATTGCTAAATACATGAAACTGAAATTGTTTAATATTCAAAAAGAAAAAATCTAGGCAATTAAATTATCAAATGAAGACTCTAAGTTCCTCTGCATAACTTTTATAAATTTTCACAGCAAGAATATCACTCCGTTTCCAAAGAAAAAAAAAACTTTCGTCATACTTCATCCACCGAATAAATAAACGATCGAACACGTCGAATACACAAAAACAGAAACGATCATACGTACAGGTGCATTTTTCACCGTGATACCCGCAATGTGGCTCCGCGATCGGTGGTCCGCCACCAATCCACGAAATATCCCTGGTCAATCGGAGTTTCTGTAAAAAAGTGAGAGTGAGAAAGAGAGAGAGAGAAAGTGGTATCGATAAACGAAAGTCGAGCGAATCGTTCGAATTTGCAAGAAGTGTCGTTTGAAAGAAAAGAAAAAAAAAAGAAGAAATTAATGTCTTACTGGCAAGTTTGTGCCGTTCTCCTTTCCCACAAAGTACGCTATGGGGTATAGACCATGTCCCTTTGTCGGTCGATTGTCCAACGCAATCAGAGTGTAATTGCCTTCAGCGTCACCGTTTTCGTCCATGTAGACCATGTACCTGTGCCAGTCGATATATCATGCATCACAAGTGTGTCTCGTAAACGTGAGCTTTAGCCGCGCGCGTTAAAAAGTCCATCGTAAATTACACGTTGAAGAAACGAACGCGAAAAGAAGAGTTACTTTTCCATCGAACGCTTATAATACTCCTTTCTTTCACCGGTTGATTCATGTTAACGGTGAATATTATGCAACTAATTCTCTGTTCGTTGTGGCATTGAGAAGTATTGATCATACTCCCGGGGAAAGGAAGGAGGGAAAAGGTTACACATGGAGAGAATCCGAGAGCAGCCGAGAAAGCCTTAATTATTTCGTAGGGTCAATTATCATTCTAGACGCTTGCGTCATCGTAATAATGCCTGTTTCTGCTTTATTCGCGTTAGACTCCGCGTACTTTTCAACTGTCGTGTAATACACACGGCGGGATAAATATTTCCAGGATGATTCAGGTGTTCTTACCATCCTCCTCTCGAATTGCTCAACGTGTTTCTAACAAGGGAACTTTGGTAACCTGGAAATTCTGATTTTTCAAATTTCTAAGAAGATCTTGTTGAATTATTATATTTCGTGAAATTTGGGTATATATGCGTGTAACAATTAAAAATTCTTTTATTTCTACGGTAGTTTGAAAGGGTGAGATTTATCTTCATTCGAGGACTATTTTCACATCGCAGAATCGAAAGAAAAAATTCTGAGAGGTCTTTTACAAATCTGCAAAATTAAAAAGAAATTGGAATTTTCGAATTAACGAAGTTTGGAATGTTTTTCTTCCTTTTTCTTTTTTTTTCTTTTTAAATCAGAGCTAAGAAATTTCGAAGTTTCTTTTTCTAGAAAAGAGGACATTTCTGTCTTTCCTAAGAGAGAGCAGCTTCGATGCTAGAATTTTCATTTTCACTCTGAATGTTGGAGCCACATGTTCACAATCAGCGTTCGTCTTTCCGTGAAGATACAAAGAATGACGGATCACTTCCGCCTTCTTTGACCCGGTTACGGTATGCAAACGATAATCACTTGGTCGAAAATACATGTCTCTCGTTTTTCTTGCCTTTTTTCTCTTTTTTTTTTTGTTGTTGTCCTTTAGTTCGTGATAGCCTCTTAACGAAACTGATTTGCATACGGTTAAAACGCGACGATAAACGACGATAGCAGCGATTCTCTACATACCCCATGGCGCTTCGATAATGAACACCGTAAAGAGTCGCCACCATCTCTCGGCCGTTTCTTGGATCACGATTCTCGTCTAGAGCTTTCAGCAGCGATCTCTCGTAGAGGTGCACTGCGTCGTATAGATACGCCGTCTCAGGCACGATCTGCCTTATAACAGAAACAGACGATTACGTTTGAAAGTCGAGTGTACAATAATTTGATCTATCGTAGGATTTAATATCGTCTGCATCACGTAAAATTACACGTTGATGAAATTTCGATCGCGAAAATTGAATATCCCCTCGATTTGTGTGACAGTTAGTGTTAATGATCTCTTTCTTTCAATTCCTGAGTTAATTGAATTTCACACACGTGCAAAGACAAATCAGAGCCAATAAGGCATGCCCAGTTTTTACGAACGACGTGAAATTGACGGTTCATTCTCGACACTTTCACTTACAGCAGCTATGTTTTTATTTGTTCGTACAATTCTTGTTCCTCCACGTTTTTGGTTTATCAAATCAGGTTTTTCAAATTTTTTCACAAATCTCTGAAGAATAATTTGGCTAATTATTTACATTCAAAAAATCCCGAATTTTGCGATGGATATTTTTCGAAGAACTTTCATTTTCATGATAAACTTGAATAATATAGATGCATTGTTGCAATGGTTAAAATTGTACTAACTTCTGCTGAAATAGGAGAGCTTATGTCGTTTGAAAAAGTATGACGTGTAAATGTTACGAAGTGCTGAAATTTAGGCGTTGCATTTGAACGATCCTTTAATAGTCACCTGAACAATTCCACCGACGTTCGCCAGTGGATTAGAGAAATTAAACGGTGGCTTCTGTCTGTACGCGTTCACCATCCTGGTGAAGTTTTTCGAGTAGATGGCAGTGGTAGCCACTACGCTGAAGTAACTACGATATGCTTTCAGGATCGACGAGTTCGTCTTCTTCTGCCATAATCCGCGGAAGTACTTGTCTGGTCGTTTCTCGTCGTATTGCTCGATGTCGACACCGACCACCCAGTATTCGCCTGCGGCATGAATTTCCTTCGTACACATTTTCTCTTTTTTCCTTCTTTTTCGTCCATGTTCGACAAGAATTTAATTGAGAAATCTACGATAGGATCGTTAAGACGGAAAGACATATTTCTATCTTGTAACTCGGATTTTTTCACGCCTCATTATTAAATTCTTCCGACGATTTGTATCGCAGCAGACATATATGGTGACTTCCATTAATATTCAAGCATCATTTAAAACGGAATACATTTTTTTTAATTGGACCAAACCGCGAATTTCTTTTTTTTTTTGAGGAGTTAAAAGGATTACTTTATTCGATAACACGTGAAAAAGTTTTAGGAAGAATTGCAGTTGGTCGGAATTGCGAAGAAAATAGTAAACATCACTTTTTATAACTTTCTTATCTGAATAATATTCTGAAGAATATTTCAATTTACATTAGGCACTTGATAACACGTAAAATTGTAATAAACTGTAATTTTTCTTCCCTTAAATACAGAAAAATTGTATTACAGAGGATTAATAGTAATTAGGAATAATATTTAACACGAATTGCAATATATTTTTCAAATTTTCATCAGAGGCTCAGATGAAAAAAGAGAAGTTACAAAACACGACTATTACTATTTTCTTTATAATTCCAACTAGTTGGAATTTTTTCAAAATATTTTTACACGTCATTAAGTAAACTAATTCTTCTAACATTCTACGAGAACTAAATTCCTTTGGTCCATTTTTAAAATAATTATTCTGTTTTGAATGGTGTCCGAATATTAATCAGATTTTTCTTCTTTTTTTTGTCAGTTTTAGATAAGCGAATGGTAATTAGACTACAGCTAAGTGACACTACTTCTATAGTATATGTACCTGATTAGGTTACAGCGGATTTATACCTTTTTCCAAGAGCTTCCGTTCGTCCAGAGCCATCAGCAGCCCCATGTGCTCATAGTAATTCCCTAGAATCACGTAAACTGGAACAAAGCCGCGGCACGTTCCGACGATCAATTTTCTCGTATCGTCCTTTTCGTAGTTTCTTAATTGCTAAAAAAAAACGGGTCAACTAACTGATATTTTTAAACGGGCGGACAAATAGCAAAGTATCCACGGCGGGCAGGGATTAACGAGCAGTATCTATTCGACACGCGGAATTGCTGGCGTTCGTAAACATGCGGGTTATCCATTCGTGTTTTACACGGGTCTCGACGGGGGAATTAAAATGCGGGTAACCTATTTCGAGAAGACTCGTATCGCGCGCGATTTGAAATAAATACACGCGTTCCGGACCGTTTTCCCCGCTGTTTATCACTCGTGAATTGAGAAAGTTGGTTAGAGAAAAAGAAAAATAAAAACAAAAAAAGAAAGAAATACTCGAGAAGGGGAAAAAGAAAAAGAAGAGAAACAATTCTTAGCAATTTTCATTTTTTTTTTCTCCTTTTTTCAAATTCAAAGTGAATTTCGTAAAATTTGTCTCCTCCTCTTCTTCTTCTTCTTCTTCTTCTTCTCGTAATTTCTGCATGATAAATTCGTTCGTTGCTCACTTCTTGTTTCCCGATACGTCTCGCTAACGTGCTCGTGGAAAGGATTGGTCATGTGAGTGACGTGATAAGGTTCCTCCCAGCAACGAAGAAAATTCACCGTCACACCAGCCGCTTCGAACGACGAGAGTATAGTTTCCGCGATCGTCGACATTTTGTTGAACTCGAACAGCGTCGAGTTCATGTACATGAACGTCACCTGAACATTGTCCGAATTTTTGATTTTACGAATTTTAAAAATGTCTTTTTATTTATTTTTTATTTAATTCTTAATCTTTTCACTTACTTTGGTCCAATTGAACGCCATTAATACGGAGACCACCGATTTGGAGATTTGCGTGTCAGGTGGCCTAGTCCTGGCGAACGTAGGGAACTCCTTTTTATCGGAAGAATCGCGATGCGTGCAAAACTGAAAGAAAATGAAACGTATAGATAGGTTGTTGTCGTACAGCTCGTTTCACGCGATATTTCAGGTAAAGCTCAGTGAAGCAGGTGGCGAGATAAATGGCGTGGCGAACACCACGTGCAGTCAGCCAGTTTCAAATTTGCATTGGGTTTCTAGGTTGGTCTATTACTAGGCTGGAAAGCCGAGGGACACGTAACGCGTGTGATTAGTGTGTCAGCTGGACTCGCAGTGTATAACGGGTCTGCTCGATGGAAAATCGAACAAAAGATTGGACGAGCATGTACAGCAATTCCCATCGATATTAGAACACCGTTTGAAACCTGATAACTCTTTTGTAATTGGATTAGACGATTTGAACTTTTTTGGGATGTTTACTCGATGATGTGTAAAAAATTAAAAAAGAAACAGAATTGCTATTGGTTGGACAAAAACTATTTTTAAAATGTTGCTATTGGTAATATAAATTTAAAACATACTTTCATGCCAAAATTTCATCGAAATTACATACGAAAGGATAAAAATGATGTAAATCGATAGCTTTCTAGGATTTTCGGTTTACAATTGCAATAGCTCAAAAGATTCTTACATTGTAACAATTTTCAGCATCTAACATGAACTTACAAAACATATTTTGAAAATTTTTATTACATGCTGAAGTAAAAAATTTATAAAAAGCGACCTTAACAATTTTCTTCGTGATTTCGACCAATTGCAATTTTTTCAAAATCCAGTATATTAATTTTTCTAATTTCTCAAAAAGAATTCACGCTGTTTAGTCGACTTTGAAAAAAGTTATTCTGTTTGAAATATCTGAATATTAACGAGAGTCACTGCATTTGCATATGCAAATGGTGAATATTAATTAGTTCACCTCGATATGCAATCGAGATTAATTAATCCAAGCGATTATTAAATTTTGATAACGGCGATTGGAATCACGGGTATTGTAAAGGCAAGATCAGTTGAAATTTACCCGGACAGAGGAAATTGAGCAGTTTCTTTCGTTCGACACCGGGAACAAATTATTGTACGTGGTTTCAGCAGGCAGGTCGATTAATTTCCGAGGATAGTTGGTTCGAAAACTGTAGCTTGCGTTAAACGGCTCGTGAAAATGGCTCGCCTATATTTTTCGACAATGCTGCACCAGAAGGAAACTATTCAATGATCTGGATAATTTGCCAGAAAGAAGAATGGTTCCTTTTTCCATGGTGGTGTGGCTAAGACGGTAGCTAAGCGATTAAAAGAAGCTTAATGAATTGCAGCTAGAAGTGGTAGAATCATCCTTCATCGTCGTTTCTCAAATTCCACGATTCGTGAAGTTGAAACATTTCACGTGTGTATCTCCATTCATCACGAAACTGTATATTTGATAATTTGCGAAAAAGATAAGAAAGAAAAAAGAAACAGACAGTTCGTTACACTTTGCACGAACGATTCTATAGAATCTGGAGAAACTTTTTGAAATTTGCCAAAGTATTTCGTTTCAATTCGATCATTAATTTAACGAAACTATCATTCCGAAGAAAATCATCCGAATAGTCAGAGAAATAGACAAAAGGGTTACGGCTTGGTAACATTGAATGGGTGAAACGTGTGGTAACCTCCGTTGGGCCACATTCGTATTCCTTGGTGGTCGACGAATAATTTATCTCCTCGCTTAAACCACACATTGCATCGTCAGATCACGTCGGTACACGCGAAAAAAAAAAACGATCGAACGAAACACTTTGCGAACCGTTCGTATCTCTTCTCTCTCTTCCCTCTCAATATTACACAGCCGGACAATTTAAATGGAACAACAGCACCAGTTAAAACACGAAATACACTTTCGACTTGTCTCTCTCTGCTTCTACTTCGTATAACGTTTGTTTTCGTCGCGTGCTACGTACACGCCTTACTCTGGATTCGTATCTCCTCGCCGAGTAATTGACGATATCGCGAAAAATATTGGCCAAACGCGCGTGACTTAATGGAACTCGTATCCTATATGCCTGTTGAAAGTTTCGACGATTCGATGTGTCTCTGATCCCATTGATACTCGCCAAGAGAACCGTAATATAAAAGTAGCTTCCAGTTTGAGAGCATGCACACACCCACTTCCGGCGACTTGTTTCACTCGACGAAAGTGCTTTCGAACGCGTATCCGCTACAGGACCGACGGTTAGGTTTGTGTTAAAGGGGTGTGTTTGCTCCCTGAGGTTTTCGTATCGCGAAATACTTCTCTTACGTAACCGGAGAAAGGCTTTCTGGTACTAGAGAAAGAGAATAAAAAAAGGAGGGTGCATTTTTCTTTGGTGCAATCTTCGCTTTCTTCGTTCACTTCGAGAAGGATAGAAGAGAGATTCTTTCTTTCTTTTCTTTTTCTTCGTTGTATTAGGTTGTTCGGAAAGTTCGTGTCGATTTTCGATTGATAGTGTTTAAATATATCGCAATGTATGAAATTATGTAAAAACATGAAGTTTGCATGATAACTCTGAAAGATTATTGTTCCACGTGTCTTTTGAAAGTTTATTTGTTCAAATTTTTGGTTTCTTCTCTATGTTACAGTGTTTTAAAGATGGAAGTAGAGATTGAATATTTTTCTTTCAACGAAAAGGGAAATGGTAAAACATTAAATTATATATGTAACGTTTAAAGAGGTGGTACCGTTATCAGAAAAAATTATTCGTAAACGGTTGACAAAATCTAAAAATGGAAATTTCTATCTCAAAGAAAATAAAGGAACAAAATAAAATTTTTGGTAAAATAAAATTTTTCAATTACTGGAAAAATGATAAAGAATTGTAGAACTAAAAAATATGTATCTTGTAAAAAAAAGGAAGTTCTTTGAAGTATGAAATTGGCTTATTTACTTAACCCTTTAGTGCCGAACAACGATATATCGTTGTTAGCTACACTTACTATTCGAATCAATGTTGAATAAATTATTTGTGTGAGTAATAGTAAGTAAATATTACACATTTTCAATAGCCGGATAACTGTAAATGTTTTATATAAATGTAATCATTTAGTTTCATGTTTTGATAGTAATAATTTTGTTACAAATAATTGAAAATGCAGTATTTATGCTTTATACTACGGATTCTGCATCAAATTACGACCAAACGATGATTCTTTTTACTTGCAAACACTGTTTATCCAAGAAAACTGATCTTTCCATTTTTTCTAATGATATTGAATAAATATTATTAGTACGATTTTCAACAAATATTGAAATACAATTGGTATTAATTCATTCTCCCTTTATTTCATAATATGTTCCTTTTTCAATTTTGTAAATATCATTCTTACTTTTCTTTTTGTGATTTTTTTTCTCAAACCTTACATCAAATTAGTTCGGTTATTCTTCGTTTAGGTACAATTCTCTCGATCGACACTAAAATGGTTAAAAATCGGCGCGAATTTTCCGGACAAACCGATGTTTCGTCAAAGATAGGAATTTCATTGGAATCTCGCCAGAAAGAACAACGTGGTATTAAATGGCGTCGAGTGTGCTTTCTAACGGATAGAATGGAAGTGTTTCGAGTTGCGTAACGTTGCATAAATGTTTCTCGGAGGCTCTTTGTCAAGGTTAAGAAACGAGAGGAAAAGTGTAGGTACATATGTGTTACTCACGTAAGATATCATTGGAAGATTGAACGCGGCAGCCATTCTGCCCTCGTGGACGCAGGTTTCCTGGGGGCCGATGTACGCGCTGATGTTCTTCGTCCAGAGATCGGCAGTCATCAGGATGCTGGTCTCCTCCTCGCCATAAGTCTCTGCGACCAGGAAATCAAGCTTGTGCCCTCGTCGACCTAGCTCACCTGCGTTCACCTAACAACCACGTGGCATGTTGCATTCTTCTCAAGGAATTTATTTAATTCACCTGCGTTACCCGCGATCATGTTCTTTGTTTCTTTCCTTTTCTTTCGAAAATAAAGTTTTACTGTTAACGAAAGCCGGGAAGAGTTTATTTCTACGGTTTAACGATGAACTGGTAAAATTATATTCAATCATTTTTCTGCTCGTGAACGAAGATTATAGAAAAACCTGATGATTGTGTATCCAAATTGTTTCAAATCTTCGTATACAGTATCGTTTGATATTTTCAATATCTCAGAAATTTCGTGAGTTTTTCTGAATTAACGTTATTATCTCATCGTTAAAAATTATGGAGAGTTAGAAAGTTTCGTATCTTCTAAAAAAGAATTACCGATTTTTGGAATGAGAAATCCACTTCTGTATAGCATCGTACGTTTCTCTTCGACTCAGTTGCATTTTTACTATTACTATAGTAGCAAAACATTTACTGTCGAGCAATGTACTTTCCTATTCTCAATTTTCTTTCTATTCTTACACACACAAAATATGAAGAAAAGAATTGTTCTACCTATTTCTTTAAAAAATGTCTGAAACTATGGGTTTCGAAGTTACATCGATACATAATAACATTAATTAATTACTAATATCATTTGTCACGAACGCTACGAACTTTCCGGGCAATCCAATAATTCGCCGAGAAAGAAAAGAGTCGATGAATTTTATTTATTATCTCATTGTAAAAAGAATTGTCGCGAAATGTTCATTTTCTTAGATTCTCTATCTTCTTTTTATCTACAGATTTACATTGTTAATTCAGGGAAAGAACGAGGGAGATTAGTCGTTGGGTTTTGCTAAGAATAACCAACAATATCTAGGAATTCGTAAATCTAGTTGCTCTTAATTAGTTACTTCCGTGCTAATTGTGGTCGGGCACGGTAATTCGGTGGAAAATAAGCGGTTCGATTACCTCTTCCACGGCGAGCGATATGGCGCCGGATATCCGGTAACCAGGACGTTGATACTCCAAGTCCCCTGGACGTCTTTTCGAGCCGGTGATGTAGCCGAGGGTGAACGTCTCACCGTCGGCGCCGTTATCGAGTAAAACGTGGATCGCCGTTAGTAACAGATAGGCCCTTTCCACGTTTGCCAGTAGCATGCCCAGTCACGAAACCTTTTCCATTTAAATTCAAATTAATCATTTCGTCGCATCTCTTATTAGTCTCCGTTTGAAACAGGTGAAAATGTGTGACAAATCCAAAAAATTCTCAAGAGATTATATTTTCGCTATATAGGATCGTTCAATTTACACGCTTACATGTTTCTTTCGAACCCTTTCGCTATGAAAGATTTTAGTATGCAAAGCAGATTAATATTCAGACTGAAAATTTGTCAAAAGTGAACAAATTTAAAGTTTGTTTCGTTAAATTAAGATGAAAGTGCGGAAAGGATGAAATAGAGGATTGAATCGAAGTGGAAATGTGATAAAAGTATCAACAAATTTCCAAAGTAGTTATAAACGCCAACAGCAATGACGTAGTTAATAAAACACTAACTATTTGGAATTTTTTCAAATTTTTTTTATTTATATATAATGTAAGTAAATACGCAGGTTCATCCAAAAAAGACGCCTGTATATTTCTTTCTAATAAAACACAAACTTTTTGGAACTTTTTTCACGTTTTCTTTTTTTATTGAAAGTATGATTCATTACAATTATATTTGAAATACAATATTATTTAAATGTGTTCCACGACTGCGTCTGCAGACATCAACTCGATCATCGAAATTTTCGACTTTTCGATATGTTGCTGAAATTCTCACGAATTTTCAACACTTTCGCTTAGACCAACAATATTTTCAGTTGTGCGTACACTTTTCGGTCCTCCACGTTGTCTTCTTCGTTTATCAATAACACAGTGAGCTTTTTCGAATTTTTTCACCTATCTTCGAACTGAAATCCGATTATTCACACCAGAAAAGAAGTCCCATTTTCAAAATTGTACTATCTTCCACTGAAACAAAACGGCTTACATCATTTGGAAAAAGGAATATTTGAACTATCCTATACTTTCTCGTTCCCTTTCTTTCACTCTTTGTTTCCATCCTGGTGCAATCACGAAATGTTTCTCTCGCGAGAAGCTCAATATTCAACGCTCGCGAGGCTCAATCTCTTTTCCCAGTTGCAGTCCAATGCAGCCAGCTTTTACTTTTGCAAGTGGCAGGTCCAGTAAAAGCACACGAGGCTTGCGAACGAAAGATATAGGGAAAAGGTAATGGATGAAACCGGTAAGCGCGACGGGGTTGCAATAAACACCATCAATCTCCTATGGTGTGATACACTTCCTCTTCCTGCTACTTCGCACGACTACCGTGATATCACACGGTTTCCTCGTAAACTATTGTGTTATCACGTGATGGAAACCACCATGCATCGTTCGTCCACTATTTCACAAACGACGAAACCCCATATGGATTCCCACGAATCGTCCTAGATTTTTATCCAGCATTTTTCTTTTTCTTCTTTTTCTGCGAAAAACTACATTTTTCATCGTCATCGTCGTCTTCTTCTTCTGCATGTTACTGCATCGTTTGAACACGCCTTTACCGTGTCCATCATTTTTCTCCTTTCACCGCGATGAACGACGATTGAAACGCGTCAAAGCGTATCATCCATTCATCGAACGCTACCATACACGCGATACGTATCGTTCTTTTTTCTTTTTTATACCGAAGATAGAATTTATACGATCATATGATCGTAATTCTATCGTGAATCAACTCTGTTCCCACGAACGGTGTCGTAGGAAAAGCGATCGTTTGCTAAGCGATGCCGATAGTGTAATTAATCAATGACGGTGACTAAACGTGCGCAGTTTCTTTCTTCTTCAAGATGTAAGGTACAACGTTTAACCCGAGGCTTAGTAGAATCCTTTGACGTATAATTCCTTTCATAGACACCCACAATCGTCTCGTTACGTAATTACAAAGGCAAGAAGGCAGAAGAGCACGCGAATATTTAGAATCGTACCGGAGACCTCGTCGTTTTTGACGTATTATTAAAATAGATCGGTATTAATAATAGGTAGAAGAGGGAGCAGACGGTGCCTGTTTCGCGATGGACATTGAAACGCGGCGTAGAGAATGGAATAAATTTAGAACGCGACGAGCCGCGTGTGTACGGACATTCTCATTAAAATATTTGGACACTCCTGAGAAAATAGAATGTTCTTTTATTTTTTTTTAAATTGGACCGAACGACGTGAGTTCTTTTTTTTCGAGTAGTTAGCAGCATTAGTTTTCCAGATGATGTGTGTAAAAAAGATTGAAAACATTGCAATTGGTCGGAATCGCAAAGAAAATAGCGAAGATCGTTTTCCCTACTTTTCTATTCGAGTCTGTATTGAAAATTTGACAAATATTTCTTGTGGATTTATGTCAGTTGTGTACATAGTATTGTAGAAACATAATCAGAACTTTCAGGTTACCGAAATTCCCCTGCAGAAGAAGAGAATCTATTTTTAATTATGATTATTTGCAATGTACCGCCACGAATCTATCATTTTAAAAATTCTCGTACGCATTAATAAAGTCTAATAGACAATTCTAAGTTCATTTACCGTACAAATGAAGAATCCTGTCTTTCGTTTCGATTGTTACGCGCAATTTATCAGCAAAATCGAAAGTAAATCAAGAAAACCTATTAGTTGATCGTCCGTGATTTGTAAAGTTAGTAACTGCGACGTAAAGAGGTTAATTAATCGATGGTGGAGGGGAAAAATATGAGAAAATATCGTAAAGTGAAGAAAATATATCGAGGAACAATGTTGCGCGAGCGGCAGATAAATGTCTCAATAAGGGAACGACGTCTTTATAGCTGGCGCCCAAATCGAAATACCCTGTCAAGATTGTAATCTGTTTAATTATTGCTGAGCATTACATATAAAAGCGTTCGATGTTTCGCGAACCATCTCTCTCTCTCTCTCTCTCTCTTTTTTCTTTCTGTTACTCGGTACATGCTCGGTTACGTTCGGCGAAATTATCGATCCGAATTGTGACAATTCGCCCCGCGGAAAATTAATTTCTTAGCCGCCTCTGTTTTCGCGTGCGCTTAATACCAGCGTGCACCTCGTTAATTATCGGTCGGAAAGGGGGAGCGAGAGTCACGGTACATTTATTACCATGTCGAAATTCAGCCTGAAGGGACGCAACACATTTTAACCTTCTCCTCGTGTTTGTACGTACGTTTTCTGCTTTTTTCTTCGCATTTTACGCGGACGTTCGAGCATTTTTAATGCACAATAATGGAGGTGAATCTGTATGAAAAAAATAAGCCAAGAGTAGAGTGAAATTTTTTCTCAAGGAGGCTTCGTTTCCGAAGAAATTCATCTCGAAGAAATCTTCGATGTAGCGCTTGTATAACATAGATTGTATATATTTTATAATGAGAAAAGTTCAGTTAGTGTATCTTGTCACTGAATCATTGATAAATAATGTCACTCTAATCTTTTCATTTTTTAAATATTTTACAATAATTCCTTCCGCTAATTTTTCTTTACAAACATGGAAATCTCGATCTTTTTTACTGTTTCTAATTTAGCGAGAAGCGAATATCCTCGTGAGCAAATGGATCGATCAATGGATTAACCTTTCGTTCGACTTGCTATAGCGTTCTGCTGAAACATCGCTTCGAATTGTAGTTCTGTCGAATTGAATTTGAAAAAAAAAATCCAATTTTCAAGTTTGAGAGAAAAATAGGGTAGGAAATCTTCGAACGTGACGTTCTCCACTACAGAGGACTCAGTTACAGCGAGACACTCTAATTATCTACGAACCAATTCGTACAAATTTCGAGCACGGTGCACTGGCAAGACACGTGGCTCAATTAAATCGGATGTGTGACGTTTTATTACGAGGATTTCTGGGCTCATTTACCGCTACCCACGTTCATTTATGCGCCGCCGTTACGTGTCCTTAATTAGCAAAGAATTATCGCTTACCGTGGCCTATCGCTTCGACGAAATCGAAAATCTACCTCTTTCACTCTTTTTCTCTTTCTCTTTCTTTCTTACGAATCGAAATCTCCTCGTTATGTACGATTGGCGATGGTCGAGAAACGAGGGATACTAAATTCGCGATGGAAGACGTATCGAGCACACGCGTGAATTTTACGTGGCCGACACGACTTTTGCACCTCGTGACGTGTAAAGTACCATTTTATTTTTCTTTATTTCTTATTTTCCCTTTTTCTTTTTATTATTCCGCTTGAATACAAATGTACGTTCGTTGGTCTTGTGTGTACGGCGAATGGTGTGTATCGAAACGCCACGGTGGTCGTAAAGAGTGGCGATATTAAAAGGCCGCAGAAGACGGATTTATGACGTCGTGCACAATCGTCGATACGGTGTTTCGCGGCTATGGTGGTAGGATACCGTGAAGAACAGCTCGCTCTTTAACGCCTCCTTAATGAATCCTGCGTTTTATTCCAACGGCAACAGGTTAATCGTTTTTTTAATGCGTTTTCACATTCAACAGGATGTAAAAAGAAATTTCTCTGTGTTGGTACAATTTGTTTTTTTATCCTTCTGCTTTCGTTTAAAGTTGGACGATTTTTTTTTCCGTTTGTATAAATATGACTTTTTTCTCTCTTTTTATAACTTGACACGTTTCTGGTTTCGTTTATTACGAATTTCCTTATCTAATCCTTCCGCTAATTTATCAGGTCACTCTATAAATTCGTGCGTATTGATGTCGTATAATATGATTCATCGTGATTCGTTCACCGTAGAACAATACACTTTCAAACGAGTCGCGAGATAGCAACAAGGTGTCGATAACGAAGGGAAATATATCATTCGTTGAAATACATAAATATGTTTCATTTGTATTGTTTCAAAATTTTTCAAAAATCCTCACGAATTTATAGACTTTTAATCTGTCGTAAGAAAGTATTGAAATTGATCTAGATTCAAAGATGTGTCTCAGTGTCACGAATAAGTTTTACAGACGAAGCTAAGGTAAACTAGTTTATTGTAAATCTCTTTGCAACAATTTTCGAAATTAATTTCGCTGAATGAGAAATCCAAAATCAGTTAAAATCTTATTGCTAATGTTGCAGAATGATCGTCTCGGTGTTGCGAATAAGTTTCATAGATAAAAACAATAAGAACAGTTTATTCTAAAACTCTTTGCAACAATTTTCGAAATTAATTTCGCTGAATGAGAAATTCAAAATCAGTTAAAATCTTATTGCTAATGTTGCAGAATGATTGTCTCAGTGTCGCGAATAAGTTTCATAGATAAGAACAATAAGAACAGTTTATTCTAAAACTCTTTGCAACAATTTTAGAAATTAATTTCGTTGAATGAGAAATCCAAAATCAGCTAAAATCTTATTGCTAACGTTGCAGAATGATATATACGTAAAAAAGCGATCTCGAAGTTTAACGAACGACAGGTGCCTCTTAATCCACATATATACAACGAAACACGGAAACGGCGTCTCCCTAACTGGGAAGTTCTTAGCCCGCGGTATTCACCTCGCGTATTTCCGCTTGTCCCGGATAAATTTCCCGCCCTTATCGTGTGCCTTGCTAAATAAATATTCCGCCTAACGCGTGCTTTATCGTGGATAATCGCCTCGCGTCGTACGTGCTGCGCGATACCGTCAGAATTATGCGTCCTCCTGTTTCCTCGAGGATCGTCTTCTTCTCTAAACGTAGCCTCTGTAACGTAGACGAATTTTCTCTCGACATTTCCCCCCCGAAAGAAAGCAACAACGTCGGGAAATTATCTCAAAAATTTCAGACGAATTACAAACCTACATATTCCATTTTAACAAAAACTATTGAATCGAGTTATAAGTAATTGCCATTTATCTTTGTCTAAAATAATGCACAAAGAAAATCATTCTAAAACGTATTCTCTATTATTAAATATTACCTATTCCTGCTTAGATGAAAGCTTATTAATTTTACATTTGTAAAAATTTCGTGAGCTCTACAAACAAATGTTCTCAATGTATTCTTGAACCTGCTTCTTACGTTTAATGTGTTTTGAAGAATTCGTAGTAATTCGTAGGAGTTAAGTGTGGTGAATATAATGGATAGGACAAAACAGACTATTCTAACTTCAGATATTTTCTCGAACGTTGCTCGTTAGGTCTTATAGCTTGTTATCGTGGACTCGACTTTTTAAAAAAACCCGAAAAAAATTGATTTCAGAGGTAAATCGAAATTTTCGTTTCGTGAAATTGCACGCACAGTATTTCCAGCATCGTCTTTCGGCGTAAAAATGGTCGAGCGAATTTTACGAGAGGAAACGTCGAAAGGGAAGTTCCACCTGTTCTCCTATTAGAAACTCGCTCGTGAAAAGTTCGAGGAAAGGTGTTTTCGAAATCCGCAAGCGAGTCAGTTGGCATAATGGCACGAAGGTCGCAAGAGAAAGTAAATGTAGCTGGTTGCACGTTTTTATTGCTATTTCCTTGGAGGCAATCCGAACAGAACGCCTCGGGTATTCTTTGAGCGCGTTACAATTCGCCATGGTCTCCAATGTGCCTTCTACGCGGTCTCATACAAACACACGTGTACACATGGGTGCCATTACTTGCTATTACATATGTGGAACACGTTTGTACATACCGGTGACTATATTTAGAAGTTTCTCGAAAGCGAATGTTACATGCGTGCATAAGGAAAAGCGACGAGGCGTCCCGCGAAATCTGGAGTAACCGTTGTGTACATAGTACGCGATCGTTCGCGATTTACGATGCGAACGCGATGATCGGACCCGTCGACACGGTGTTCTAAAACGAACCGCCGCCTGCAGTTTCCGTGTTCCGACACGTTACCACAGACCCGTGAATCGTATACGACGTCGCGCTGGAATAATGGACGAGAAAAATGGACGTCGAGGAGAAAGGAAAAAGAGCATGGTAAAAAATTTGCCAATTTTTGTGGGACATCAGACACCAGAAACATTTACGCGACAACGTTCCATGGGTTCGAAGGAATTATAACAGCAAAATTGTTTTTTTTACCAATACCATCAGAAAGTTGTAAAAAAAATGCTATCGTTAACTTCAAATGATCATAGTTTCCTAGAAAATGCACGAAATTCAAAAGCTTAAACTTTGTACTATAGAGAAATGTTGATACTTGTATTGCACGACAAAAATAGTTGGCAAAAATAGTGTTTGGCATTCCTAGAAAGCGATGAATTAGGATAAGAAATAACGGTGCAATTGTTCGAAGGGATTATTTAGCTAGTAAAGGATAATGAGATGTGTTAAATGTAAAGAAGAGTTGTTACACTGTCTTCTCTCTTTTTATTTAACAGTTAGGTATGGAATCAACGTTTAAGAGTGAAGTATGAACGATGTCCTGTACAGTTACTCGCAAAATTGAGCGTGCATCTACATTAGCAATGAAAATTGGAGAAAAATGAATGAAAATATAAATATAAAAAAATATATATAAAAATATTAAGCATATAAACGAATTTTATATAATGTTTCATTTAAATCGAAATATTCGCGATGATATTCGTAAGCTGCCGACAAAATGGCGAAAGGTCAAAAATGAAAATTACTTCTTCTTCCTTCTTTTAAAAAAAAAAAACTTTGATTGCACCTAAAAATCGGAAAGAATTTATCTCTAGATTACACACTGTCGACGTATGATACCGCAATGCAATTAATTATCTTTTATTTTCATAATTAGACCGATTCTAGGCAAATGTTAATCCGCCGTTTGCTACTGTTTCGAAAGCCTATCCAAATTGCGAATCTCGAATGACAAATCGCGCAGGGAAAATGGCGATTGGGACGGAGAAAGGAACGGGAGGAAAAGTTCGAATAAGATAGGAGAGAAGAAAAAAAAAAAGAGAATGAATCAGGCAAGAGAGAAAGGAATAAATGAAAGAGGTTACGTCGTAAGGTTCGTAGGGCATGCAGTATGTCACGAATCTCGTCAGGCTGCAACCAGATGGAATCTGATAAGGTCCATCGAGCTTTAGGATAGGGCTGTCTCTTTTGTCGGCTCCTTTTTCATAACAATTTTTTTACGAGAACGGTCCAACGTTCTATTGGATAAGAACGCGTCTATATACATATCCTTTGCTACTTGAAGAGTATCTCGATTCGCTGTGACAGAAGGACGGTCATATCTGAAAGAAATATGAACGATTCTTGTCGTCGTATATACTCCTTTTCTCCCCTCCTCTGTTTAATTTGCAAATGACGTTTTCTTCTCTTTCGTTTCGCCAATCTTATGCCTCCTGAATAATCACTTTCTCCGACGATATTTCTATTTTATATATTTTATTTATTTCCGAATGATAAATAGGAAAATTGAATGGAAAGACTGTTGGATATTGGCTGCACTTAAATTTACTAATTGGCACAGCACAGCCAGTTTGTAAATGTAATATAAATATTAAAACAAAAAAAAAAAAAAGAAAGAACTGTCTTGTTCTCAAGCAGCTAATCGTAACTGAATACACTAATGAAATTATCAAAATCAGTAAAAAGAAAATCAGTAAAAAGACCATTTACAGTCATGCTTTTAATATACAATAAAAATTACAATTTCAACACATCAAAGGAGGAAAAAAAAAATTAATATTTCGTTGGATATCCTTGGTTTTTTAGAACAGCTTCGATTCGTCGAGGCATATAGTGCACTAGGTGTCGCAAAAACAAAAATAACAACGCAGTTTAGATTTTCTTTTTTTAATAAAAATTTTAAAACATTTACAAAACATATAGAAAAGATCATGTGAAAATATTAAGTATAAACATTATAGATTACAATAAAAATATTACGGTATCAATTTAGCATAGCGGAATATACATTTTCTGTACAAATATGAAACATTTGTATTCAGTGTCCAGAATTAATTCCACCAGTGTACTTCATTTGGCCTATATCCTCTATCATCGATCGAATTCGAAGGCAAACGTAATTACGAGGAGCGTGTAATCCGCGGGAATGTGACTCAACGACGAATATCACGGCGGTCGACTTTCGAAAAAGCTGATCTCGTATCTGTGTCACATGGTGTTACATAGAGAATTTTAGGCACGCCCCGCGTTGCGTCAACACAGCCGGCAGCGGCCACGAACCTCTTTCAAGCCTCTACAATTCAATTTCTATTCGACGTCGATTTTCTAATTAGCAACGCTCATCGAATGATCATCCTCGACGAATCTACACGTGTTACCTATCCTTATCCAACCGAATAAAATCCTATCGATCGTTAGCTGTGATTTACAACGCGTGTCGTCAGCTATAAATTCGAATGTCGTTTAACGTCACGAGACTGTATCCTTCCTGTCGTACGCATAGATCCTTTGCATCAGGATCATGGTCGAAGAGGCTAGACGTGACATCGGCTCGATTGTGTGCAAATCGAAACAGTTGATCGGTCGATACGTGAGATACATGCTTTATTTTCCACTGTTATTCGACGTTCGACGTTTATTTTCGTAGACGTAGAAGACTCTTCGCGAGTGGACGAAGTGTGTTTTGTTTCGGATCGCGTGAACGAAAAATCACGGCGCTTCTACAGTCGCGACGGTTGAAACTTTGGAAAAGAAAGAGCAATCTCTTTTCATCATCGTGACTTTTTCTTACTTCGACCAAAGTGTATTCCCCTGTTACGAAGCGAAATTCTTCTCTTTTTTCCTCTTCTCCCACGCTATAGTTGTGTCACGAGGAGAGATAGTGTCGCGAGGTTGACGGTGAGGTTAGCTAGCTCGCGGCTGAAGAGAACAGTTTATTTCGACGTGGAAACGACTCATCAGAGACGATGTCTCGTCCCCGCCGGTAACTAGAATGAAACTTTGCCAGTTTCTATTTTATGTTTACGTTGCCCGATGTAATATCACCGCGACACCTACGCGCTCGACGTGCTTTTTCAACTCTCGAGTTCAACGTTCCTTTACCCAACGTTTCGTCTTTTCTGCGATTCGGAGGCGAACGTATGCCGACCGATATTTCGATAGAGATTCGAGGCTTTCACGGTCTCATCCAGTTCTGTCTGAATTGTTTCACGAATTGCAACTCGAACGTTGTTCTTTAAATCGTTCGTTGTTTCTGGCTTGTTAGCATAGACTGAACTTTTCAAAAAATCTTAGAAAGAAAAGTCTAACGATATCAAATTACATTATTTTGCAGATTAATTGAAATCTGTGTGTTTGTGAGGACTTAATTGTTGTATTACTTGGTAATTTGTGTTTTACTTTCTTTTTGACTGTGCATAGTGTTTTATGAACGTTGTGAGATGTTCCATCGGTGGATTGCATTGTAGGACGTGGTTAAAGTGTATTTCCATAGGAATTTCAGTGTCTGAGAGCGTGAAATTATTATTAAAAACTTATGTAACGCGTTTTAGGGCTCTTTTTGTCCTTTTCGACGGGCTCGTTACACGTGGTATCTGTATAAGTGTGTCTTTACTTGAATACTTGACGAAAAAGTTAATTTCACGACCCAAAAGGTACCCGAAATCATCAACAGTGAGAACTGCAACATTTCATTCGTTCGTCAACGAGAACTCTCCGTTTGACGATAAATAAGGAAGAAAGTGATACATCGAGTACACTTTTTCTCTCTTTTTTCTTCCATCGTGGTGTAATAAAAAGTATGCGACGAAGCGAGCGAGTTCCATTAAGAAGAAATATAAAGTTGGATTTTTGCTCGTTAACGATAAGGCTAAAGGTGTCTCAATTAATGGCGTGGAAGGGATCAAATCAAAGTGAAAAGAGAAAGAACATCGGTTTCTTTTAAATACAGCCAACGTTTGCTAAGCGTTCCCGGAATGCTTTTATCCTCCCGTAAACATCGTTCGCGAGGCGTCGAACTCGGTTAATAAACTTTCGAACCAGTCCGTTGAAAGGGACACAGGTGACGGTAAGTGGTTTCCTTCGACTTCTGACACATTTCTCGATAAAGCTTCGATCCCTGTTCCGTCGATCATTTCGATTCTTTAGAATTTCGACCTCGCCTTTCGCGGAGGCTGTTGCGTTGTAACAAGGTATACCTAGTGATTTATTGGGTCGAGTTTTCGACGGCACGTGGCAACACTTGCACGCCTGCCAGTCATTCACAGCCGGACCTTAGAGAGTCCTTTTACCACGTTGTTACCTCCTCTTCTCGACCACCTTTGATTCGATATCTCTTATTCTTTTTTTCTTTTTCTTTTTCCTTTCCCTTCTTTTTTTTTTTTTATTTCACATACGACACAAGCCTACGTTGCTGTTTCAGGCGGACCTTGCCTCTCTATTTTCTGTTTCTGTAAGTTCAGTGACTGTCTGATAGCTTGTTGGCTCGCTTTTTTTTTTTTTTTTGCTTACTATAGAGACCCTAGATATTCGTGAAACTTTCGGAGACACAGTGGAAATGGGTTGTCTCGTGCAGACATTCAGATGGTACGCTGTTGTTTGGAAATATATGGGACACTCGTTATTAAACAGCGGATTTTTAGGCAAATTCGTGTTTTTGAGAATGTCGTAGAAAAAGTATTTGGTGGAAAATTATTTCAGCTATTAGTTTTTGTATTCTCTGCAATTTTGCAGTTTTGTTTGTGGATTTTAATCATTTTCTAACGAATATTCAAGTTCGTTTTGAGTTCAGTTTTCTTTATTTTTGCATATCACATTCTGTGCAATTTTGCAGGATTAAATTTCCCATAAATGTATAAAAATCTGCAATCACTACTTATTATGTCAGAAAGTTTAGAAATGTTTTTCTTTTTGGATTTTAATAATTTTCTAATGAATATTTAAGTTCGTTTCGCGTTCAGTATGCGTTTTAATATTCATAAACGAGGGAGTATCTAGTGTATTACCCACAAGTATTCACTTTATATCGGAGAATTTCATTATTAAGTTTGATGGTCAAGATTACGAAGAAGGGACATTTCTAACGAACTCACGTTTTCACTTTTAAAAAGGTAATGGAAAAAGGGCACCGTAGAAGATAAGGTTAAAGACAAAGGATAGAGGGAAAAGAAAAGAAGCATTGTATCGTAGAATTGCATAAAAGGCAAGGTACAGTCACAAGGCTGCTATTAAATCTAACCTTGTTACAGCAACGACAAGCGGTAAATTCAACGAACAGAATCTGTTTAATTTCACTCGTTCGATACAGCAAGAATACAGTTTGAATATTTATGTGTTATAGAAAAAAAATAAAAAACAGAAAATAAAATGCCGATTAAATAGATGAAATTTCCGATTAATTACTCTTTGTTTCTTTTTTTTTTTGTACAGATTTACATTTTTTAAAATATAGTAAGAAAAAGAACTTGGATAGAAAATGATCTCATCCATTAAGTATCATTAAAAAACACTATAATTTGAATATTTTCTATATTTTTTCATATCACGTGCATTCTATGCACTTTCGCACATTTGAATTTCCTACAAATGCGTATTTTTGCAAATTCACATCTTTGAGTAATACATCAAAAAAGTAGTAGAACATCCATAGAAAATTATTTCACCCTCCAGACATTATAAAAAGAAAAAAAAAACACTATAATTTGAATATTTACGTATTTTTTCATATCACCTGCATTCTGTGCAATTTTAGTTTCTTAATTTCTCTATGAATGCGTAAAAATCTCCAGTTTAATCATCACCAGTCTGTGAATATCTATGCAAATTTATACTTCTGAGAATCTAGTGAAAGAAAAAGCTGGAACTATGATAGAAAATATTATTTTAGCTAGCAGCTATTACAAAAAGACATTAGAATTAGTATATTTGCCATATATTCTCCACGACACGTGCAATATCGCACGCACAAAATTTCTCTCGGATGCATAAAAATCACGCTTACCTCTGTCGTCCTATTTCCGTTCAATGAACAACGTATCCCTTAATGTCGATACTCAGGGCAGCCTGTCGAACACCGTGGACACACGGAATTTCATTCCTAGAAGAAAAGAGCGCGTAATGGAGCGTCGATCGCGATAACCGCACCCGCGGAAGAAATTAAAGCATTCCGTGTCGCGGCGGTACTAGAATCTCGTAATTTAAATTCGCGGCCGCCTCGTGGTCCACGTGAGAGAGCGTGCAAGAATGCGGCTTTGTAATCGCTACGGCAAATCAAACGAACGGGGATACCATCGTCTTACAGCTGTTTCCCTTTCTATTCCCCACATATTCATTCACGTTATCTCGTTCCAACGATAAGTCCATTGAGGAAACGAAACGAACGGTCTTCCAATTAATCAATCAGCAAGAGAAAAAGGAGAAAGATGAAAAGAAAAAGAAAGAAATGAAATCACCGGTGAAGAAGAGAGAGAGAGAGAGAGAAAAAAAAGAAAACCCACTGAAGAGAATATGTGAAATAATTGTTAAAATTCGAACGATCGTCCCGCCGGTGCGACAAGAACGACGTGAGACCGGCGGTCGACAGTGATCGTAGGCGCGCGCGGCCAGACTGACTTCTCTCTGCTCGTCCTCTTTCCCTCGTACGTCGAGCGTCGTCGTCGTCGGCGTCGTCGTTCCATTCACAGTCCCCGACGCTACTCGACGCGGTGATTCTGTTGGCCAGGCGCATGAGCACTAGGAAACGCTTCGAAAAAGAGGGAGGCGCGCGCGGACCATTACTAGGTGACACTATTCCATTACTTCGAATCGTTCGTCCCCCTCCTTTTTTCTTTTTCTTCCTTTTTATTTTCCATTTTCCGCTGAAACACCTTTTTTAACCCTTTGAGTGCTGTGGACCAATATATATTTTTTTATTTCCCTTCTTGTTTTTCGTTGGAACAGCTTTTTAAATCCTTCTAGTGCTATGGATGAATATATATTTTTTAAGTTTCTTCTTATTTTCCGTTGAAACACCTTTCTTAACTCTTTCAGTGCTGCAGTCGAATATATATTTTTTCGTCCCTTTTTATTTTTCGTTGAAACACCTTTCTTAACCCTTTGATTGCTGTGGACCAATATATATTTTTTATTTCCCTTCTTGTTTTTTGTTGAAACAGCTTTTTGAACCTTTTAAGTGCTGTGGCTGATATACAGTTTCGTTTATAAATATTAAGGCATCTGACTGTGAAAGAGAATTCTATCGATGTCTATTGAAATTTATTAAATTCTGCTGAAATCTGCAGAATTCTATTTAAATCTGGTGTATTCGGTTGAAATCTCTCGAAGTCTACTGATTTCGATTTAAATCTACCGACGTTTGCTAAATTTTACTAAAATTCCATAGACGTCTATTGAAATCTATCAAAATCTACTTACTGAATGTGGAGCAAGCCTTATTGTCGTTACAAGCTTAATATAAAATTAGGTGACGCATAAAAAGCATTAAAAAATTATGCTAAAAAAGAACGATTCAATCTAAAATTAATTTAAAATTGTTCTAAAAAAAAATTAATCATTCTAGAATCCCGATAGATAGAAAAATCGAGCGAAAGAGATATTGTTCCACGACAATGCACGATCACATGAGGCAAATAACACGGAAGGTCTGATATATTCCCTTGGACGAGAACTTTTCCCTCATGTGACATATTCCTTAATCTTAGCCCCTTCTAATTTTCGTTTCTTCCGGTCACTGCAACGTCCTTTCACCGATATTCATCTCAAAATTTCTGAAGAGATTGAAAAAATCATTATAAAACTTCTCCGCTCGAAACCACCATCTTTCATTAAACAGACGAGTCAAAAATTGAAAATGTATAGAAACTAGTAGCGCTTATTTCCCAGAATTAAACGAACTTTGATATTATCTTCATAAATAACTGGAAATTTACGAGAGGAAAAGAGGCCACGAAAGAAACTTCTGTTTTAGAAACGAAAGTTCTGCATTTTCCATGAAGTACATCAACAAATATTCTCGCGTACGCGCTTCTTACGTCAACGTGTATGAAAATCTACGTTTTCCCATTCGTATCACTTTTCCTCTTTGGAAAACCAGCGGAATTTAACCGTGACAACGGGAACGAAATAAAAATTCATGCTTCTCACCGGTGGTTCCACAAATTTCTCTGATTCGTTGCAACGAACCACCGAGAGTCTGTCAGCTGCAAATAAAATCATTCGTTATACGTTGGAAAGAGGACGGTGAGAGGGTTAACCGAGTAATTCCTGCGACCACAGCACGACGTTTACGAGGACGAGAGAGCGTAGAGTTGGAAGAGCTGCTCCCTGGAGAACCAGAGGAGTTCGTGTTCCATGGAAGTATCTAATCCTACCGTTAGACGTTGGATCCACCCTTGGAGTTTTCATCGACGAGCCCCGGAAACTCTTTCGACTCTCGTTTCACGGTACGTCGGAAAATCAGCAAGTATACGGTCGATCTTTGGATTACGACGATGTTCCACAGGCGGAACAGTCTCGAATGAGTCGTTTATGCATGGATAGTCGACTTTTGTTCGGTTCAATGTACAGTATTCTTCGAAAGATCGTACGCCTTTTTTAAATCTATTTGTTTATTTATTTTTCACTGAGAGAAACACATTAGTACACAATGCTACGGTGCTGAAACAATTTTTAACAAAAACAGCTCGTTTCTACAAAATACTTTCTTGTAAAACGTACTTCATAAGTTATCTAATATGTGAATTATCCTGTAAAAAAAGAAATGGTAGTTGATTTAGGAGAAACGTTATTCCAATAGGAACAGTTTATCAATTTATTTTCACACATCATCGTCGTCTGATAGCTAAGCAACGTTAGAATGCATAAAACATTTAACCATCACTATTGCAGTTGACATTCAGTCCCACTTGTCTTCATCTTCACGCCAGAGTTGAATAATAAATTTTTGTCTCGAGCGTGCCATAGCGAACGGGTTAAATCATATTGATACTCGCGTTACGCCAAAGTTATCCAATTTTTTCTTCCTTTTCTTTTTTCAAAACTTCGAAAGCACGAACTTCTATACGTCCTTCTTAAAATATCCTCAACAACTCGTTTCTCTTTAATGCTCCAGAGAGAATCTCCGTTGCATCACGCTTTGTGCTAGGGAAAAACAAATTTTCACTCGCAGAGATTACAGGTGAAATATTCGACCACATTCCGTCGTAATAATTTAAACAGAGAAGAACTCGTAAACCGCCACAGGCGTTCCAATATGAAATTACTTCTCCACGTTCTATGCTCCCTTCCCTTTTGCCCCATTAATTCTTCAATCTTCAAAGGAACCGTACAGCAGGAAATTCGGAAACAAAAAAAGAAACTTCGAACTTTTGCACAAACAAAGAATAAATCTCTCTGTTCATGCGTTTCTGTTCTATGGCGTTCCTCTTTTCGAACAACGCGGCGAAAAACGCGGTTGATCGATGGTCTCCGGTGACCTGTCCGCAATATTCTTCTTTCGGTGACCAGTTCGAAAAAAAAAAGAAAAAAAGAAAAAAAGGATGGAATACATTGGCAACGGTGTGTGTCACGATGACAGTTTTGCGATAGATCATCGAGGAAGGGGAGAAAAGAGGCTCGTCGTACGGTACTGCAAGCGGATAACCCTCTTTTTCGCGTTCCCCGTCGATTACGCGTTACGCAAGTGCGTAAGAACGCGCGGAACTCGCGCGTGACTTGCTTTGGAGAAAGGTGCTGCTACGCACACACAATTGCCGCCTATGATCCTCTTCTTATGATTTTTAGAAGTGCACAATTTGCTCTTACCTCGTGACTGAGATTTAAAAAAATGGAATTTCGAGATACGAGGTCGATTGTCAATTAGAACGGGTATAGTAGAGACAGTAGGAGATGAAACGTGTAGTAAATGTGTCACGTTATAGTAAAAGATTCTCTTTTTATGATTTTTAGAAGTGTACAATTTCTTATCTTGCGACTGAAATTTTAAAAATGAAATTTTGAAGAAAAGAATTAATTGTCTATCGAATGGGTATAGTAGAAATATTAAAAGGTGAAATATATGGTAAATGTATCACAAATGGTCTTCTTCTTATGGTTTTTAGAAGTGCACAATTTGCTCTTACCTCGTGACTGAGATTTAAAAAAATGGAATTTCGAGATACGAGGTCGATTGTCAATTAGAACGGGTATAGTAGAGACAGTAGGAGATGAAACGTGTAGTAAATGTGTCACGTTATAGTAAAAGATTCTCTTTTTATGATTTTTAGAAGTGTACAATTTCTTATCTTGCGACTGAAATTTTAAAAATTAAATTTTGAAGAAAAGAATTAATTGTCTATCGAATAGGTATAGTAGAAATATTAAAAGGTGAAATATATGGTAAATGTATGACAAATGGTCTTCTTCTTATGGTTTTTAGAAGTGTGCAATTTGTTCTTACATTGTAATTGAGATTTTACAAAATGATATTTTTATTTGTGATTTTAAAAATGAAATTTTACGAAAATTGGATAATTATCGATTAAGTATGTATAGTATAGGTGGTAAAAAATGAAAAGTATAGTGAATGTATCGCGAGTGAATTTTCGAAGTATACAATTTGTTTTTATCTTGTGGCTAAGATCTAAAAAATGAAATTTTGAGAAAAAAAAAATTTATCGATTGAATGTGTATAGTAGACGTAGTAGGAGATGAAAAGTATAGTAAATTTAGCGGTCCTCTTTCTATAATTTTTAAAAGTGCAAATTTTTGCTCTTACCTTGAGACTAAGATTTAAAAAATGATATTTTTATTTGAGATTTTAAAATTGAAATTTTGAGAAAAAGAGGATGATTGTCTGTTGAGTGTGTATAATAAACGTAGTAGAAGATGGAATGTACAGTAAGTGACTTACAGAGGTTCTTACCACAATTGTTGGAATTTAGTAGAATGAGCAGTTCTACTTTGCGCACTGAAGGAAAGTAACATCGTCAGAATGTCTTCGTAATTAGCACAAGGAACGATTGTTATTTTGAAACTGAACTCACTCCTTCAGTTAGCATGTTAAACAACGTAAATGCTGTGAAATAATACTGTAGCGTTACAAGAGCGAGACGCTAATCTACACTGTGTTAAAATACAAAAGAACCGCGTCTATAATTAAACGTACGTTTCGCAAAACGCAAGCGTTATATTGAACATAAAACACGTAAGATTGCACATACGAATGTTTGAGATTCTCCAACCAGAGACAAGAGTATAACTGAGATAACCAATTTGAGGTTGTGTAAACTCATAAACGGATTAAGAGGAAAGATGTACTTTATCAGCCAAAAGTCACGTTGCAAAATGAAGTTTAACAAATTTTTCAAATCTTTTCATCCCAAAATATGTACTCGAAAAGCCATCACGAATTTTTCTTTCTATTTTTCTTTATCAAAAACTCCTAATTCCTCCACAAAGGGAAAGAAAACGAAAGAACACGTTGCAAAATAAAATATAACAAATCTCAAAAACTTTTTCATTCCAAAATATATGCTCGAAAAATCGTCGCGAAATTTTCCTTCTTTTTTTTTTTAATAAAAACTCTGATAATTCCTCAAAGAGTAAAACACAAAGAGAAAGAAACCGAAAGAACACGTTGCAAACTAAAATTTAACAAATTTTAGAAACCTTTTCATTCGAAAATATATGCTCGAAAAATCGTCCCCAAATTTTCCTTTTTTTTCATTACAAAAAACTGTTAATTCCTCAACTAGTAAAGCACAAAGGGAAAGAAACCGAAAGAACACGTTGCAAACAAAAATTTAACAAATTTTAGAAACCTTTTCATTTCGAAATATATACTCGAAAAATCATCGCGAGCTTTTCCTTTCTTTTTTACCGTCAACTTTTAATTCCTCAAAGAGTAAAACACAAAGGAAAAGAAAAAGAAAAAAAAAAGAGTACGATTTCGTATACCAGCAGCGATGACGTGATTCAAACGGTTGCTCAGCCAGTGGCGACATTGAAAGAAGAAAGAGAGAGAAAGAGAGAGAAAAGAAGAAAGAAAGAAAATCAATTATCCAGCGGGCATGAAAGTCTCCGTGAGATTAGCTACACACGCCCTTTCACGTTCGATCGAGGCAAATCGAGCTGTTGGCATGGTAATCGCGTCTTTTAGCGTCAGTTGATTGTGTTCGGTATCAAAGCGATCCAACACGATTTTTCTGGCCTGCCAAGCCTTACTTCGCCGCCTCGTCCTCGGTTCCGTGGATCATTGTCGCGCGACCCAGTTTTCCTCGCGCGGTTAATTAAATCTTTTTCGTTTTTTTTTCTTTTTTCTCTCGAGTGGCTCGATCGAAATCGGGACCAGCCATTAAACGCTCGTTACGCCTCGTTTTCGTGCGGATAGCGTCGTCGAAAATGTACCGAGGAGAAAAAGAGAAGACAACCGTATTCACCGCGTAATTGCCATCCCACTGTTCTCTCCAACGACGACACACGATCCTCATCATGGTCCTACGTCTCCTCTGTGTTGCTTGTTTGTTTTCCCCGTGTGATTACCGCTGTTTTCGCATGTTTTTTCCTTTTTTTCTTTTAGAATTTCTTCTTTTTCTCGATTGAGACGATCAATTTGATCTTGGAACGAACCTTTTTTCTCTCTCGTTCTTGTTTTTTTTCTTTTTATCACCGATGACCGTGTTTTTCTCATTTCGCTCTTTTTGGAACATGTACGATTGGTTTGATATTGCTCGTTGGAAAAAAGGCTTCGAGATAATAATCTTGTATCTGCTTATTGGTACATTAATTGCAGAAATAAATTCGTGACATTTAAGTTACAAATGGTCTATTTAAAAAGAATTAAAACAGATTCATGGTCGATATAATTGACATTATTATCGATGCTCTTTCGCGATTTCTCTGCCAGCTTGCGAATATTTCGATTCGAATGGCTATACTCGGAGAGAATTGATTTCTAAGCCAGTTACATCAGTTCGTTTCATAATTCACTATACCCTTTTAATTATTCCAAACAAAGCTGTTATTAATCGTCGAACTTTATCACATTTTACGATCCATTTATCACTGCTTCTTTCACTTCCACTGGGACAACTTGCCGTTCAAAATCACCGGGTAAAAATAAAAAAGAAAAAATAAGCGACAACTAAGAGGTAACCTAGTTAAACGTAATCGATCCTCGAGCGAGATGATCAAACAGCCGGTCGAAAATCAACTATCGCCGTATAAGTGTTGAAAATTAAAAAATAAATGGGCCACCGTGAAGGAAATTCAACTTTGTGACAAGCATAACGACACAAAGGCCCATCGATCATGAAACGTGATCGGCCTTTTTAAACAAAAACCCTCGTGGTATCGTGTGCATCGGATTCGAGTGCTCCGAGGCAAGGATGAAGATGTCTGTGGATCGAACGAAGAAGAAAGAAAGAATGAAAGAAAGAGAGAAAGAAAGGATTCTTTCAGAAGTGTTCTCGTGTAAAAGTAAGCAGCGTTAATTTTCGTTGCACGCGTTAATACACGCCTGGATATATCGACTCGCTTTTCGATCGTTCGATAATTACACCGATTATCCGTGGCCGAGAGTGTTCATGTCCAGCCATTTTGAACATAAATTACATGCGGATACGTCCCTGTGCACGCAGTGAAATAAAAGGAATCCCGTCGTGTTCGCTACGTGACCATCGAAAGGTTCTGCCCTTTTTACCGATACTTTCTCGACGTTTGCAACTGTTCGTCTCCATCGCTGGCGAATGGCCAGCGACGATTTTATTATCGCTGCTCGCAACGTGGAATCGCAATGTGCCTCTGCCTTTGAAATTTGTCGATGGTATTTTGTTACGGTAATCGTTATAAGGAATATGCGATACTCGGGTTCTCTATTTGGGAACGAAAAATGTACCCGATGGAAATTCGATTGCCATTCATGGCGATCGTATGCAATTTCATGAATGTACAGCATTGATAAAAAGTTTGGTAAAATTAATCGTATTATAAATTCATCGTCTTTTTTGCTTTTGAACAAATTTTCTTTGGTAATAAAATCTTCGTGCTTCACTCTCAGCTGTGTTTGTTTTTTTTTTTTTTTTCGTATTACAAATGTATCATTAACAGTATACGATGAACGCAATAGGTATTAAAATTGCACCCACAGCATCGTACTTATTATGCAGAATGAGCCATAAGCGAGCGATTTACTCATTTTCTCGTGGGCAATCATTTAAGATATTGCTCACACCGTTCCCAAACTTTCAGCGTAATTTACAAACTCCATCGGTACGCGCACTTAACAATCTCCTGAAACATTCTTTCGTGGTTAACGATATCAATTTATTACCACATTAACGCGATAATAGGTCTCTCGAACCGAACCACGCTGCTTTTGCGTAGTTTCGGTTTTACAGCGATGGGATCGCGCGGATGTTCGACGAAGGTTAACCCTTTGAGCGTTGAAATTGACGCAGTTTGATAAGGTTTGAGAAAGGAAAAGAACTTCATTTTTAAACGATCATTACGAAATTTAGAAAGGAACGTGATAATAAATGGAGGAAAAAGAAATTAATCTCTAAAGCATTTCTATATCTGTCGAAAATTCTTTCAATATTTATTTCACAGTTACACTTAAGTATAATATAAAAACTAATGCACGAAAAATAATTTTCAAAAATATAATACTGAAATTATTTCGTTACTTTTCACATTGGAAGTTTGCAGTTTATAATTAAAAATCAGTAAAAATTATTAATTACATTATTTTGGTCTTTGAAAATGTGAATATGGTGTGTATTATATATTTAATACAAGTACAAAAGTATAATTAAAAAATTTTAAATTAGTGGTGGACTAAGTAATATCGAAGATATGACGAGTTAATTATCAAAGATTATAGTTTTATCTTTGTCTCTGTATCTCATGCTTTTATCAAATATTATAACACTTTTTGTTACCACGTACCACATTAAAGAACATTATTATTGAATAATATATTTCATTCGTAGACTTGCTGAATTCTGTTATTATTTTTCAATTTACCAATACGTCTATATAATTCCATGCAAAATTATTGTGTGCAATAAATCTGTAAAAATATTATTTTCTTACGTTTCTAAAAAATATATCTAACGAATTCAAGCAGTTCTATCAGTTTCAACATTGCCAGCAATTTTTCACCAATTTTTTCCTAATATTTAATCTTTCTCAAATTTTAAATAACAAGTGACAAGTATCACATTATCAAGAAGCAATATCTTTTACATTTACACACATTTAAATAGCAAATTCATGTGGTATTCAACGATAGACTTTTAGAAATTGCATACAGCGTTGACTTATGTCAGATCCTTTGAAAAAATTGTTCATTTCGACGAAAGAAGAATAGCGGAATCGATGAAGCGACATTTCGAAACGAGATGATCGATATTCGGTCAGAGGTTGGAAAAAGACTATTTGAAAGGCGTCTCGAATGACACCTGTTGCTCACGCGACAGAGTGAATTTTGCACGGGCTGATTTTCCCATGAATTTCGACACGGGTCGCCATATTTCCACCGGATAATTGTAACCTGCCCCGCGATTACTTCGTAAACAACGTCCACGCGAGAATTATAGCCGTTGAATATTGATAATAATTTTACCAACCGTATTATAAACTGGTCAAATGCATTTTAAATAATTTTCCACGGCTGCTTGTTCTCTCGGTTGGCACCGCGTGTATTCGTTTCTGATCACGTTCGAGAACTTGGTCGCACCTCCGACATACGGACGTGTTTTCGATGAGCAAAATCGCCTGAAGCGATTGTATTATATACTACTTGGTATCTTATACACTTCGACGTGTATAAGTTTGAAAAGTGTTAGTTTGAAAAGTTATTTAATAAGGATCGTTCGACGGCTAGGCGAAAGTTTCGACCTTCGATTTCGACGAGCGTTCCTCTCTTTTGTGCTTTTCCCATCGTGATGGAAACGTTTCACGGTGAACGGAAGTCGCGGTGTAGCTTGATTAAAGTTCCTCGCCGATGGTTCTACCTTATTTCGATAGCTAGAGGAAGGTTGAAATTGTTTCTTTCGTTTTAAATCGAACGGCGTATCGGAACTTGCGAAGATTACGCCTCGGGAGAATCAAAATTGCAGTAAGAAATGATTTTCCAGGGATTATTCAGCTTGGAACGAACAGTTCGATCGTGGAATATCGATTTCATATTTTAATTCGACATTTTTCTCGTACATTCCTTTCGTCTTCGAATCAGAGTGATTTTTAGAAGTGAACGAGATTCCTGGGAAATCGATTTCCGGTAGGAAGAAGATTGAACTTTATTCTATCATTTAATTATATTAAAAAAGAAAAAGAAGAATTTAAAAATAAGTTTCTTGGAATTTCAGTATTAAGATGGTCCGATTTTTGAAATATCGATTTCTTCCTTTAAGTGAAAATTTTTCTTTTTTTTTTAATATTCCTTTCATTTTTTAAGATGAATAAAATTCCTGTGAATTAACTTCCTAATAATTTGTCCGAGAATAAATTTCAACTTTCTTCTCACTAAAAATGAACACTATACGTAGTTTATTTTTAGGAGGAAGAAGGTTGAAATTTATTCTTTCGTTAAATCGAAGGCGTATCGAAGTTTGTAAAGATTATTTTAAAAAGATTTTAAAAATTTCAATACTAAAATGATCTATTCTTTGGAATTTCAATTTTACCTTTCAATTAATATAAAAATGGTTTGATCTTTGGAATTTCAATTTTACTTTTCAATCGAAAATTTTTCCGATCATTTCTTTCCTCTTCGAATCAAAGTAATTTTTATAAATCGCTTTTCTCCGCTCTAGCTTCTTTCCATCGGAAAGAAGGTTGAAATTTGTACTTTGGTTAAATCGAAAGTGTATCGAAGCTTCTGGAGATCACTTTAGAGGAAGAAGAAGAATTTGAAAATCATTTTCTTCAAATTCAACTATTAAAATAATCCAATCTTTGAAATTTCAATTGTACTTTTTAACTGAATACTTTTCTAAGCATTTCTTTTATTTCAAATAAAAGTATTTTTTGCAGGTGAATAAAATCTTCGTGAAATCGCTTCTCTTCACTATTCGTAGCTTCTTTTATATAAAAAAAAAAAAACGATTAAAATTTGTTTTTCCGTTAAACCAAAACTGTATGGAAGATTACTTTTTAAAAGAACAACAAGAGCTTAAAAATAATTTCCTTCGAATTGAAACGATCCAATCTTCGGAATTTCAATTTCACCCTTTAATTGAACATTTTTCCCTACATTCCATTCGTCTTCGAACGAAAGTTATTTCCGTGTCTGGTGTGAACGATATCTCTTTTCTCACGGGAAAAATGGAAACCTTCAGTTTCGTTTTAATAATTGGTCAAATTCCAATTAACGTCAGCAACGTTTAAAAGGGGCGGTTGAGTGAAAAGAGTTCAGGCTGCTCCCGGTGTACAATGGCCAAGCTGGCGGCAATATTTAATTTCCTGTTCGTCGGGAAACACGGTAAAACAAAGGGGCGATTGTTTCGAGCCGGTCGGGAACGTCTCTCTAATTTAGGCCAAGTCAAACGAACGGTTCCCAGGTATTGTTCACAAAGGACAGAATCGGCGCAGAATCGACGGAACCTGGCGTAGCAATTCAGCAGCAAACCTACCGACCATTGGTAATGATATTTACAAAACGATTTCTAATTAACGACGGATAAGGATTAATTCGTCGTGAACATGTTCCGCAAGCGGACCGATTCAAACCGTTTCAGTCGACAAAGGACGTGGATTTAATTGCTTTCACGTGAAACATTCGCTTAGAATTAAAAACCTCAACGTAACTAATCTAACATCCTCCACGATAATTATAAAAATATTACAAAATTATTTAACATCGTAAAAATACAGCGAAAAAATGATTTCCTGAAATTCTTCATTTATCTCTGTTAGAAGTATCCTGGAAGTTCCTCCTTATGAAAGGGATTTTAGAAGTATTGTGCTATAGTTTGTAAATTAAGAGACTTGTGTAATAATTGAATTAAAAATTGAATACAAAATTTTGGTGATAGATTTTAGTAGAAGCGACGAATAATTTTGTTAAAGAGAAATTGAAACAGAAGATATTGATGCAGTTTGTCTAATAAATTGATAATGGAAGAACGTTGCTCAAGCTGGAGAAAGATGGCGCCACTGGTTCCGCATCGAGCCATCAGCTTCGACACTTCCTTCTCTACTTTTATCCACCTATAATTCCAGTTAATTGAAAATAAAATACGCAAAAACAAGAGAAAGACGCAGAGGCAAGAAGAATTCAGTGCAAATTGCAATTCAAAAACTTGAATGCTTTGAAAAAATCACACTTTCAATTCTCCCGACAATTTTCACGTGACTCGACCAGACAACCATGAACACTTAATCGAACCCTGTTCTTTGATATCGAAGAAAAAAGAGGATAGAAAGAAAATCTTCCTCTGAATCGTGCAATTTCATTAGCGGACACGCGTTATCCAGCGATGCACGCGATAAACAATCGTTCCCGCCTCTTTTCTCTCTTGCAGATACGATCACCGCTTATCGTTTAATGCACAGGCAGAATCGAAACGAGCTTGACTCGAGAAAGAGAGGAGAAGAAGAAAAAAAGAGTATACCGAGCCATCAGTGTGATAAGCGCGAATTTGCATAACTCGATGCAGCGCGTTGCGTTATCAATCAATAAAACTAAACGGAAAATCGATGAAACTCTGTTATCAGGAAGCCAGTTCACCGATCCAATCGTTCATAATTATATCGTACAATATTAATTATTTCTATTAATATTTCTCGTCGATCTGAAGAAGAAAGATATGAAAACACACACGAAGTTGAAAGGAAAGACGTGAAAGAGGAGTGAAAAGAGAAAAGGTGGATGTGTTTAAAGGATGAACAGTATTTTTGAGCGGAATTAGTATCCACAGGCTTGGTCACTAGGTCTACATTTCGCGAAATGAAAAATCATCATTGTTCTCCGCTTTAATTTCCGCAGACGCAATTTCCCACCTGCTTCCCTCCCTTCGACCTCGAGAATTACCCTTTGCACGTGCAAACACACTAATGCCTCTTCTACCATCCTTAATATCCACTCAGCCTCCGCTAATCTGCACGCTTCTTCCTGGAAAATTAGAATTCATTTCTCCGTTTCGCGCAAACGAATTGCTGAAATGTATCAAAGAGTTGCGATCGCAACCACAGAGAAAGAACCTTTCTCTTCGTTTCCTTTTTCCTTTTTTTCTATTTTTTTTTTTTTTTGTCCAGGCGCATTTTTCCCGAGGAAAATCTCACCATACTCGAGGCAGAGTTAAACGAAAAGCGCAATTAAGAGAAAATGAGAAAGGTTGGCGGTTGCCGACAAATTAGCAAGGCCGAAGCAGGGACTCGTTAATTAATTATGCATACTTTCTTTCCCTTCTTTTTTCTCTTTTTTTTTTCGATTCCCACCCTCTCGATGGCCTCCTCTCCCTTGGCCTACGGGTGTTGGAACAGAACGGTGTGCGGTGGGTGTTTGGAAATCAATACTCGTATCCAAGCCCCTCGAAACATTCTTGCCTTGACGAAAAAGCGATCGTGACCCCTCTTCAACCGCGAAGAAGAAGAAGAAGAAGAAGAAGAAGAGGAGGAGGAGAAGGAAGGTAGCCTCTCGTGGTATAAGGAGCTGAGTCTCGTCTTACGTACGAGCCCTCGTTATCTCTTTTTGCGCCACCCTGTGTACGATTTACCCCGTTTTCACGCCATCCCCTCCCTTAGCGTGTTTCGTCTTACCTTCCGTTTCTTCTTTTTCTTTTTTGTTGCTGCTGCTTGGTGATCGATTCCTTCTTGTTTTTGACGGGCGAGATTTTATTAAGATGAAGGTTAGGTGAAATTACGTTTTTTTTTATTAATTTACCAAATTGTATTTACGGAGGAAGAGGAGTAATAGTTTGTTCGCGAGGAAGGAAGTTGTTATGTTACTTCCGGTAGAAACGAAGATGTTGGATTTTTATGCGAGGACGTTCCGAGACCTTTTTCTTTCTTTTGTAGTAGGTTTAAGGTCGATTTTTACGCGACTCGATTTATTGGATCAGCCAGTGTCCTTCGTTTATTGGCCAGTTACATACTCAGAGAGACAGAGACTCAGAGAGAGAAAGAGGGAGACTCAGAGAAATGGGGGCTCAGAGAGAGACAGACTTAGAGACAGAGAAACTCAGAAAAAGAGACTCAGAGAGATGGGTACTCAGAGAAAGAGAGAGACTCAGAGGACAGAGAAACTCAAAGAGAGAGACTCAGAGAGATAGAGACTCTGAGAGAGAGAGTTAGAGAGAGAGAAAGAGACTCAGAGGCAGAGAAACTCAGAAAAAGAGATCCAGAGAAAGAAAAACACAGAAAGAGACATTCTTAGAAAAAAGAGAGAATCTCAGAGAGCTAGAGACTCAAAGATAGAGACTCAGAGACCGAAGAACTCAGAGAAGAAACTCAAAAAAGAGAGACTCAGAGAGATTGAGAAACTGAGAGACAGAAAGACTCAGAGAGATACAGAGACTACGAGAGAGATTTATCGAGTCATGGGAAACTGGATCCGCAGGAGGGGTCGTGTGTTCCCCTTTCTTCTTTACGATCTTCCGTTCTTATTGTGTCCGAAAGAAATTTACGCCGTAAAAAATTAATATGGATAAGTTCCACAGATTTTTAAAAGCTCTCATACTTTATGGTCCATTACTTTCCTACTTTTACGAGATCCCCATTCCAACTTGAACGGTGTACCTTTATCGTTTCTTTGGATCTAAGGGAGTCATTCCACATGAAAACTTCTTATATGACCAATTTCAATTTCTTCTTCTTTCGCTACGAGCTTCCTAATAATCGTTAATTGAAAAAACGTTAATTTTCCCTTGTAGGAGAAGTTCTTTTATCAGAAAATGTCGCGAAAGATCATTTTTATCTTTATATTCATACCTTTCGACGAAGAATATAAAAAGATTTCTGTCACGTGAGATGTCGATTTTTCGAATCAATTTTCCATGTCAAATTTAACCTTACTTAACTACGATCAGTATGATTATAAGAGAGGACGTTAAGAAGCCACCGTGGATCGTCTATCGAGGAGAAATTCGACGTCGTTCGAATGCATGGCGCGTCGCGACGTCCTCGATCGAAAGTCGATCCAGCTGTCAGACCTCTTCGCTCTCCTCTGCTAATAGAATGAAAATCATGGCTCGAAGTGTGTCGTCACGTCGTCGCGAATCTCCGCCAATGTAATGACGGCTACATTACGCAGCGATACGCATGGAACAGAGATGCATTATCACCGATAGAAACTGCTCGGTGTGTTAATCCGTACGTGAATCGCATTCACGCGGCAATACTCGGCGAAGTGCATCGATTTGCGCTGTTGCATCGTATTACGAGCTTTTCTAATCGCGGTAGAAATCACGTTCGCTGTTATCGTTGATATTTAGATTTTATTGAGTATTTTATTTCAAGAATTTCGGGATATCTCGTTAACGAGTGAACATAATTGGATAATATAGGCGAAACAGTTTTTTCTAGAATTTAAAAAATATATTTCGTCGACGAGTGAGGATTGTTGGATAATTCTGTGAAATTTAAACAATCACGTCACTGCTAGCTTTCGTATTTAAATTTTGTTACGTACTTTTTTTTTCAACAATTTCAGAATATCTCGTTGACGAGTGAACGTCGTTGGATAATTTTTGTGGAATTTTAAAAATCACGTTCACCGTTGTTTTCGATATCTGGATTTTGTAATATACATTTTCCAAGAATTTAAGAATATCTCGTTGAAAAAAATTGATGTTTTTCCTAATTTATCAACTCTTCGCTATTCTGTGGAATTTTACTTAACACTAAGCTTTTTATTTAACACACACTTTTCTCGTATATCTATTTCTATGGACATCCTGTAAATTGACGAATGAAGGTCCAAATGTTTCTTTTTCTAATGAATCGATTTATTTAATTTGATATTTAACTCAAAGCGAAAATTAAGAAAGATAAATACAGAGAGAGATTTATAACCAGGTACTTGATATTTGTCGAAGTTCAATGATTTTTTACCTTCTTCTATAACATGTTCGAAACGAAAATATCCCATCACTCGTTTACTATCAGTTTATTTATAAATTTCCATATATTTTCGTATAATTCCATTAATAAAAGTCGGCAGAAAATAAAGTCTCATAAAATTCAGCGTCAAAGAAACAAACTGAGACAAAATGTTCAAGAAATTTGTCTCACCTAGAAAATTCCACTTAGCCTTTCCTTAATCCACGAACTTTTCGCTTCTTTAAAAATTGCCTTTTCCATCGTGTCGCTAATAGAGCGAGGGAACTTATCGAATATTCTATGCTAATTTCTCGCGAGCGTCGAATGAACTTGAAACGGTTTTTAAAAAGAAGGGGAGAGGAAAAGAAACGTCCCTGCCACATTGATTACGACGTGTCAGTGTGTTGATCGTTGTATTTGTGTGTGTGACGTCGTTACACCGTTAGCACGGCCACGGGTTCTTTCGATATTGTCCCTCATCGAATTATGCATATAAGCTTGAAACTTACCAACCTCGGGCAAGCTTGGCGCCTGATTAATTCAATGCATTCAGAGCAGCTGGACTCCCGTTTTATTTCGCGACGGATTGAATTTCTGCATCGCTGTCGACGCGAGTTGGAAGCTTACTCGCTTGTATGCTTTCTCTGTTCTTTCATTTTCCCTTCTCCCGAAGATAAATTCTGCTTTAACGATAATTAGATGGTTAACGATTTGAAGAAAAGAGAAAAACTCATGGAAAATATTACTCATTGTTAATAGAGTTTCTCTTCTGCGGATGAGATTTTAACTATTAGTTGATAATTAGAAAATTGTTCGATAATTGAAGAGTTTATAAAAAAAAAAGAAAAGAATAGAAAAACAGGTCAAGTGTGCATTTAGTGTAGCGTTGAAATTGAGCACAGATTTCACGTTAATCCTAAATTACACAGTACTAGAACCTCTTTAAACCGTATTACAGCGCTCGTAATTGCCGAGGGAAAGAGAAAAAAAAAATACATTTCACTGGTTTGGAGAGATTGAAAAATATAAAGTACTCCAGATTTTCTAAAGAAGGAAATAAAATCTCACGTGAATTGAAATAGAATAATTCTAACATTTGTTTCAATTTCATCTAACAAATTTGTTTTTAATATATATTGTAGATCTACTAGAACGTTCTTCATCGATGAGACTATAAAATCTTCATCGTGAAACTTTTCGAATCATCTTTGCATCGTTCATTCACAACACCGATAGAAACTAATAATGTAAATTATTAAAATAACTATATAAATGGAATAGATGTTTGTTTTTCGATACGCAAAATTGTCTTTAATCCATTTCGTGTTTTCAACTTACTGCACAAATCCTGCATTACCATCCTTCGAAGCAATACATTTCCCATCAGCTTTCTAACGTCACTTCTCCTCTCTCTTTTCCCTCTATCACGACTTCGTAGCCTTTACCCTAGACGGAGGTAAAGTTTTCGCGATTTAATAACGAAACCAGCAGGATACGCAGCGAAAACTTTGCCTGTATGACGAAATTCGGTGGGAGAGAACGACAGTTAGGTGGTTTCGTAATTAAAGTTATTAAAGACTGTAGGCAGCGGAAGTAAAATGGTCTCGTTGGTGGATTTGGAAAATTGCGATGAAAAATGGGGACTTTTAAATGCATTATTTAATTTGTCGTCGAACGATCACGATGAATTTAATTATCGTTACGAAGAAAGAAATGTGTACGCATTTTTCAATCCACCCCTTTGTTTACGTTTCGTGGAAACGTGTACACGTGAGAAACGTTAGAAGGGAGAGAACAGGTGAAAATTAAAAAAAGTAGATAGAAAAAATGGAAAGAAGAGTGGATTAAAATCGAGCGTTTGCAACGTTCACGGAGGTAATCACGTTTAAAAGCGTGCTCTGACTGATTACACTCGTGGATGTATTTCACGCACGGCAACCGAGCAATTAATTATACGCGCCGAAAAACAGCTCGTGTCGCTGATAAACGCAGGCTGTTTCACTGTTATTTTTTCCTCTTTCTTTTTTTCGCTGGAAACATTCGTTAGCTTCGAATATATTTTTCAAAATAATTTTTTCTAATTACCAATAGGAGAATTTTCTCCATGTTGGAAAACTTCAGTTCTGTTGCTGTTTGCACTGGAAATTGATATTTTCGTTTCTACGAGGTCGTTGCATGTGAAATTTCGTTGCTTCGAGATGAAACTTTATATACACACCTTTTTCAATGATTTAGTATTATTATAGAAATTCTAGTCACTTAGAAATCTCCAATGTTGTCGACAATAGGTAACACAGTAAAAAAAAAAAAGAAAAGCTACACTACCTATTTTTCGAATCGAAGCAACTGCACAATTTTTACCGCTGTAATTAAACGAGAAACTTTTTACCGATTTATCAAATCAACCATTTCATCCGATAAGAGACAGAAACAAATAGAGGAGGAATTAAGACAGATAGAACCGAATGTTCTTTACACGCAGAACTAAACAGGTAGTTCTGAATTCGATTACGTTTCCTCCCCACGACCAACAAGGAACTATGTACTTACCGTTACTTGGACCATTAATTAACACTAATACGAGAGGAACTTTTTCTTCTCAGCTATTACAAGGGATAGGAAGGAAGGAAAGGAAGAAAAAAGAAAAGAGAATAGAAGAGAAAGAAAGTGATGGATTGTTTCTTTCTGTTATTAGTTTCTTTAGTTTCGCTATCGGTCTTCCCGCGTATCGGTTTTCCGGTTGTAACGTCATTTGAATATCGAGAATCCTATTGCACCGAGTTGCTGTTACATTTTACATAAATATAAGCGACGACGGAACTGCTTGAGGAATATCGCGACAGGGAAGAGAAGTGAATACAGAAGTGGATAGAAACGAAGAGAAATGGAGGGAAATCGATGGTGAAAAGTGAAAGAAAAATGGTGAAGAATTATTTCACTTGGAGATCCAAGTTCAGCTTTCTACGAACAACTTTTTTGACCCTTTGATTCTGCGATACTTCATTTTCCGACATTTCCGCCTTGACGAAAGTCTTGGAGAAGCGTAGAAAATGAAAGAGCGATGCTTCTGAAATTAATATATCTTTTCACGCCTCTGTTGAGTTGCAATGGGATTTTCTCGGGAGGAATTCATTTATTTTCTTTTCCTTTTTCTTTTGGTTTTTCTCTTTAATATTGGATATCGAGGAAAGTGATACTTAGAACGAGTCAGGATAAATTTTGTTATTATGTTACATCTTGGTTAGCTGTAATTTACACATGGAAGTAAAATTGTTCTTACACAGGGAACATCGAGAGATATTATTTACAATCGTTCGTATTAAATCATTTCCCTCCTCTGAAATCATTCGTCGTTTCACTATTTGTGTTTCTTCTCGGTTCTTCTTTCTTCAAAGAAAACGTTCAATCGTTGACGTACAATTTCTACGTGTCTCATCGTCGAATACAAGTCAATCGATTCGCTTAAATGCTGTACAAAGTGTTCATTTTAAAACGATCTTCAACGCATTGTTACACACTTACACAATCGTTCGATCCTATTATATCTAATGTTATAATTAACGTGCCTTAATGTACATTTATGATTCGTTTTTTCTTCTTTTTTTTTATAAATACAGTATCCTCCTAAAAGTAGATGATGATGATGTTAAATGTTGTACAATATAGATTCATCGATAGCCATGCTTGGAGTAAAGTTCTATTTAAACGTCCAAGTCACACCTCTCTTCGCGTACAATTTACATACTTGTGTCACTCGTTCGAACGCATTAACAAGGTTGGTTCGTCGATACGATTCTCTTCTTTTAGCATTTATACCGTGACAAATATTGTCTCTTCGATTAGGCGAACGAAAATACCAAATATTCTGTAAATAATCAAATTAGACGAGATTTCGTAAAATATCAAGCTGTCCCGAAAAGTGTTTCTTTTTGTTTTTTCTTCGTTATCTTTCTTATTTCTTCGTCTGAGAACGTTTTAAACGAAAACGCAGCGTGATTCGTTCGAAATTGATCTTACAGTCGTTAGTTGAGCCACTTGGAACAATAATTACGTATCTCGAATTTTGTTAAAAGTAAAATTATATCACAAATCTCCTTTAAAAGAGAATATATATATATATATATATTTTAAATTGGAACGAAACGATTTGAGATTCTTCTTTCGAGGAAGTTCTAGATAAAAATAATCTCTAGCTAATGATTTTAAACGATATAAAAAGAACCATATTGAGCAATATTTTGCTAATAAATTGCTAGCAATTTTGGAAAAATTGAGTTTTCCAGAGAGATGGAGAAAAAGTGATAAATTCGAGTGCAGTGTTTTAAAAAGTGAAAAAAAGGAATCGATTCAGCGTTTTTTCCACACGAGAGAAGCTGTCGTGTTCGACTGTCGAAATCTCGACTGGTTGCACGCTCGCGTGTCCATTTCCGAGGGCGAACCGGAAGAGGCGTAAGCGCGAGCAGCGGAATTTCGGGAATCCTAGATGTTGCTCAGCTGGTGAATTCACATTCCTCTCAGGGGAATGTCGAGGGTTGCTTTCAGCAGAAACGTGGCCAGAATTCATAAGGGCAATGCGTCAGATCAGGAAAATACCTATGTTCCTGCCGGATGACCGCGATTCGCTGAACCGTGCGATCTGATTCCAGATGCGTTCGACCGCGTATTAATTATGCCCTGCTTAGCATTCGGATCAATTATTTAATTGCGGCGCCCAGGGCGATTTGTCGTGATACCAGTGGAACCGTCCATTTGGAAAGTTTTATTAATAAGGTTTCACGATTCTGGATATCGAGCGGATTTGACGAAATTTTGGAGAATTCAGTGTTGTTACTCTGGAAACAGAATTGGAAAATCTCGCTTGTTTCCTTTTTTTAATATTGTTCATGCATATTGAGGACGAAAGAAAATGAACAGTTGTTGCATTTGATAGCTTAATAAAGTAATTGAAAGGTAAATGAGATTTTTGTTCGATTTATTGAAAGAAAGTTATGCTTAGATCAGAAAGAAGCTTGGAAAATATTGTTTGTATTTTTCATCATGTATTTCTGTGACTTTAGTCTCGTAAATCCAAATTTTCTAACATTTTTAATGCATATTCAGGGCGAAATAAAATAAGCAATTATTGATAACGAGATACAAAATTTTTTCAGTGTTTAAACAACATTTTCGAAAATATTTGTCGAATGTAACGCTGATAGAAATGTTCGAAAATATTTGTTGTATTTTCTATCACGTTTTTCATGATGTTTTTTAATATTATTCATGTATATTGAGGTTAAAATAAAATAAAAATCTGTTGCATTTAATAGCTGAATGAAACATGTCATAGACAAATTATTTCCCTGTTCGATTGTTTAAAAGAAACTTATTTTTACACTGGATAAAAAACTTAAAAAATACTGATTTCACTTTGCATTTTGTATCACAAATTTGTATCTCTTTACTCTTCTAAATCGAAGTTCAGATGAAATTATTTAATACTGTTTATGCACCATAAAGCTGAAATAAAAGGTATCTGAATAACAGAACAATTCACTGAAAATGTTTAATATCTTGACAATAATCTACACCACGTGTGTGACACGTTTATCATAAAACAAAGAATTCAATAACCATTCAACCAATACACCATAAATCTTGCTGAATCAAATAAAAACGTTTATAACTAGGAAAATTCTCTTTGGTACTGTTCTGAAAGCAGCAGTATCTTGAATACGCGACATGTTTTCGAAGTTGTTGAATATATCCTATTCAGAGAAGTAAAGTACTTTGTCATACAAAGTAGCTGCGGTTTACCGGTGACCCATAAAAATCGTAGAAAATCGTAGAACCGTAGAAAGAGCGAACACGTATCTGTAAATCCCTCAGGTTCTTACGCGGAGCTCACGTTCGAAAATTCAGGTGGAACTTCCCGACGATGGGAATTCTTATTTGCATGGCGCTCCACAGATAGGAATACGGCCACGGTGAAAACAAATAACGCGCCGCGGGATAAATAATTTCGAATGCGGGAACTTCCGTGACTAGATAAGACGTCGTCTTATCTCTCGAGACGTTTTTGCGGAATTGTTTTGCTTAATAGTTTCGGTAGATGGATCCTCCAATTTGGGTCAATTATTTGCACAAAGAGAGGCAATTGTTGCTTCATGCTACCCGTCTGGTTCCTCTTTTCTAGAGTTAGCGGGAGTAACACACTTCAAACGGAAGTTGATTTCGTTTCCTCTAAAATGGGAGAAAACTTGGCAACAGTAATTTGCATCTTGTCTCTATCTTTCGTTACGGATCATTAATTCTCTTCGTTAATTAATTGAACGCATCTGTTATTACTTTGTAGATATATTTATTTATTTATTTTGGAAACGTTTCACTGCTCAGAAAAATGGAAATTAGTACAGGTCGGATAATTCGTGAAATTTTTAACTTTCTCAAACGCAGTTCAGTTTAGTTGAAATATTGAAAGCATTTGGTTATTTGATTGTATATTTTAACCAAAAAGAGTGAAAATTAGCCTTGCTTTATAATTTTGACGCAATTTTAAAGATGGACATCTGGAAAGAAATATTTTCGATATATTATACTGTTGTATTTAAAAAGAGGGAGAAGTTTTATGAATTGTCCGAAAGATGGGAAAAGGTTTAAGTCAAAACGGACAATACATGATTTAAAAAAATTTTTTTTCAGTTGAAAAGTCACTTTTTATTTACATATTAAAAACCGACTACGAACATTTTGGCCAATTCAGTAGATATCTTTCAATTATTTACTAAATACTTAAAAAATGAAAGGGTTAAGGAGTGTCGACCTCTTTTAAGTTTATTCTAACCATATGGATAAAATATGAAAATATTTTTCTGCTCTCAAAAACAAAAAACCAATCTCTTTTTCTGTAATTTATTAAATACTTAAAAAATAAAAGGGTTAGGAAGCGTGGAATTCTTTCAAATTTATTCCAACTATCTGAACAAAATGTGAAAACGTTTCATTACTCACGAAAATAAAGATCGATCGAATGTTTAAAAAATAAAAGGAGTTCAACTGTTTCGATAGCTTTGAAGTTCATTTTAACTACATGAATAAAATGTGAAAACGTCTCACTACTCACAAAAACCGAAATAAATATTTTTTCCCATTAGTTATTAAATACCGTAGAAATAAAAGTGTTAAAGGATGTTAATTTCTTCAAGGTAGTCAGCTTGCAACGTTTCTCTTCGCGCAGGATGCAACCTTGATTACAAAGTTCCATCAGGATCGTTACTTGACGGATATTTATTGGAAATCGATCGTATCGTTGCATCGTGTCTTGTAGTTCGTTAAAACAGTCGTCGATTGATAGTTCTACACAGGCGTTTTCCATCGAGCAACACATTCAACGATGTGGACGAAACGAATTTCACGTAGAAAGGTATCTGTTATTCACAGATCGTTACTTCCTCTATTCGAGTGGCACTCAATGCACTCTATGACGAGCACGAAGTTACCTCGAAATTTTGTTTTCTTTCGATTTACCTAGATGAAAGAGAGAGAGAGAGAGAGAGAGAATTTTTCACTCTGTGAATTTCCATTGAACCAAAGACGGTGGAAACGATATAGTGACTGGCACTTTAGAAACGAGAGGATAATGTTTTCATACGATGTTGAAGAGAACCGGAAGGGTGCAAACTCTAACAGTGCACAATATTACCTGAACATGATCTCGTTACGTGTTATACCAGCAGTCTTGACGAGGTTAAGGGATGAACGTCGACGTGTATCGTTGAATACACTATGAATCCGATCGTCCAGTGATTAGCGTCGGTGTAACTCGTGATTAAACGACGCCCGTTTCAATTTGTTCCGAGTGAACCTTACTAAATTATTCCTCACGTCCATAAATTTCTCTCTTTTTCTTGGAATAATTCTTTTTTTCAAAAAACTCATCAATTTATGATCGAAGGAATACGTTTCGCTAATGAAAATCGCTTAAATAAAGTCTGTTTGACTGTAAAAGTGAAATATTGGAAATAGAAGCTAGTGCACATATGTTGTAAAAATACACGTTTATTTGAAATAGCTTAATAAAAAGAGAAACTAACGACATTTCAGAAAATTAGAGTAAATTTTATTCGACGTCGCTATTGTAATTCAAAAGAATCAACCTTTTCCTTTTCAATTGGCACAAAGGTATTTTAATATTTGGAAATTTGTCGTTAATGTGAATTTTTTCGGATGATCTGTTCTCAGTCTTTTCTTTAACTAGGTTTTCATAAATTCGCTGATATTCGCTACAGCGTTTTATTAAATCTTGTCGAAATTTGAAGATCGCTGACCGCGTAAATTGTGTCACAATTGATCGCTTAAAAAAAAAAATTCGCGTAAATAGAGGGGTGTGTATATCTTGGAAATTTCCCAGAAAATATTCAGCCTCGCCAGCGGGGTTCTAGCGGTGTTAATTCCACTTGAAATTTTCTCCATTTTCCAGTTCCATCGAACGGAGTGAAATTCGATCAGGGCCAGATAAGGGTCGATAGAGCGTAACGAGCGGTATCGCGAAATTCGATTTTCAATTCACCCCTTAATTTTCCAGGCTGTTTGCGTGACGAACAAAGCCACTTTCAATCTAGCGGCTCATCGATCAGCCGAGCGATGCGGGATTACGCGGTAGATCGTCGAATGAGAGGGTAGAAAATCGTTCTGGCGCACATCTCGACTAATATTCCCGCGCGAAAGTTCGGCCAGGAATTAAAGTTAGCCTCGGCGTACGATGAAATCGGATCTGGCGGTTGATGCTCCATTAGCGAGTTCTGAATGGCAGTTCGGATTAATTAGCGACTGGAACAACGGCAACCACCACTCGGGGAAACTATGATCCACTTCCTGTGACGTCTTCGTCATATTCCAAGATGATTGTTTAAGCGAATCGAGAAACGAATTGTAGGATTTCGTGAATATTTCTTAGTTTTTTTTTAATTAATAGGCGATTAATTTGCTCGTTAGCTAGACTAACTGTGATCAGGTGTCGTTGAGACAGTGTCTTGATAAAGTAAAATTAATTGCAGTACTGTAGAAGTGTCTTCTCCATCGATATATAATCGATTCTCCGCGATATTCCACGGGGGAGAAATTTCGTTTGAGCGTGGAAAAAGGAAATATGAAATACAGAAGGCTCAATCGGTGGTTATAAAATCGTGAAAGGAGATATTTCGTAGCTCTGTGTCGTGTTCTCGTCGCGATAGTAGATGGAACGAGCAGGACGGTTCCATTTAGAAAGTTTCCGCGAAGCGTAATAACAAGTGGCAAGCAAAGGCACGCTTGGTAATCAGAGGACGACCCTGATTATTCCGCAATCAGCATATGTATGAAACGAATCTCATTTGCTCGGTAATCGAGTTTCAAAAGGGGGTCGATAACTTCCTATGGATTGGCCGAACGAATCGTTTCATCCACGTGCTTCGATCATTCGTGTCCTTCTCCCTATGTGTATCTCTCTTCCTCTCTTTCGAAAACATTTTCTCTTTTTCCTTGGATTTCCAATCAGTCGTCGAACTAATCTGTAGATTTTTCGAAGAGCTTGCTCCACGTGATAAAGGTACAGCGATCTTCAAGTGAATTTTGATCTTCAGGTAATTTTTCCTTCGGTGAGGTGAAATTTGAAATTAGGATAGATTTGAAATTTCATCGAGAGACATCTAGATTGGCTTTTCGTCGAAGTTAATTTCAGCTCGATGTGATTGTTCTGTTAGGTATATTTGTCTTGTTCAACGGTTCAACAGTAGGATAATAGTTCGATTTGTATGTTCGAAGTTGATCCAGCTCGGAGTTTGTCGAGTACTCAAACTGTTGGTCACATGATATACCGATAGCACAATCGTGACTTTACGCCCATCCGGTTCTCAGTATACATCCTGTTGTGCATTTTCTCACGGAAGTTTGCTCTGGGAAATTCAGCGTAAACTGTTGCACGTAGATGGAAATTGTATCGGAGGAACGATACAAAAATTTTATGTGTAAGATAAAGTATCTTGGTTGCTTCTTACGATACGATAAAAAGTGAGCGGTACAAGAGGACAAATATTCTGATTAATATTAGTAAAAAAATTCTTATATGCACGTTTCCAAACGAGGATTGAAATTAGTACACTTTTCCTGATTTTTCTCGATAAAGGCTATTTGAAGATCAGCATATTATCGTTGAATTCTTTTTTTTTTATAAGCTATACTAATGTAGCAATGAAAGTGTATCGATTTGTTTAAAAAAATTTCGGTAATTTTAAAATCTCGTGAAACAAAGAATTAAGTAATAAAAATATTAAATATAAACAGGATGATTTGTTTAACAGTTACAATATCTCGGTTGCTTTTCGTGACAAAGAGAAAAGTGTTCAGAAAGATGATTGGGGACAAACTTTCTAAAAATCGAATTTTTCAAAAGTTGTTACAAATATCTTTATATACTTGTTTTAAAGAAAAATCAGTGCCACACTTTTCGTAGTTTTTCTCGTTCAAAGTGACTATATATCGTTAAATTCCTTTCTTTTATGAGCTACAAAAATACAGCAATGAAAGTATATCGATCTATTTAAAAAACGACGATTTTGAAATTTCGTAAAAACGAAAATTACGGTCAACGAAAAGTTTTATCAATCAGGATACTTTTTCCGACATTTCCTCTGCTCGAGTAAGAAGAAACACTCTACGTTTCTACCATTTTTGACACATTTTACACTTTTCTTTGAATAAAAATCGAAGAAGGGACAACAGACTGAACTTTTTCGAGAAAAGCAAATCATCGTCGTCCATTTCCCTCTCTATCGCGAAGATATTTCTCACTGAAACGTCCGTGTGAGTTGAAGTACGCAACATTCTGATAGAATGGATAGAATCGAGGAGAAAGGGAACACACGTGCGACTTGCTTTCGCGATTATTATCACGTGCAATGCGTTTCGAGCTGCGGCGATAAGTCTCCGACATTCCGTGAATAGGAACACGATATATCAGCGTCGCGACGCTCTCGTACTACAGCCAGGACTGTATAACTCCGCTCGAGTTGGTCTCCGATGCACAGAAGCGTTCGGCGATGTCGAATTTGTCTAACTTATTACCGGAATGAAACTGTTCTCCATTTTATCACGGATGACAGATATTCCAAGTTAACTTTACACTCAATGAAACTTAGATTGCACGATTTCAATGGTTAATTATCTACGAATCGAAAATAATTCGGAGAAAAAAACAAATTACAGCGTTCCGTCAATTTCTGTCCTAATTCCTTTTCCCATTTTCCAAACGTATTGTCTTCCGGTGGAATTTTTGGCAGAAGTCTGAAATACTCGGTGAACCATAGACGATGCTGGCCAGGTCGCGAATTAATCGTCGCTGAACCGTACACTACCGTTCCTCTCATTTGCTTCTGCTCGGATTGCACGGATCGAGATGCGCCACGTGTCTGTTGAATGCAGATTCGCGTGGACTATGAGTGGAACTTCGAAACAAGAAAAAAAAAAAGGAACACGTGCCCTGTTTCTCATCTAGCGTGTTTCTCTTTCGTATTCAGAAAGATATTTCCAGCTGCTTTCACGAAATTCCATGGAACACGTACCTTCCAGATAGATGAGGAAATTTTTTCCCTGCTGCGCGTGAAAGGTCACGAAATCCAAGAATTCGTGATTGTATTCCCTTTGAAACGTTCCCAGAATCTTCAAGTGACATTTCGAAGCTCAGACGCTCGATCGCCGAAGATGATTGCAACGGAGAAAATCTTATTCTTCTCGCGAAATATGTATATTTAAAGAGAAACTGTGCTTGGGTCCGTTTGAATCCGAGTTAGCTGTCTTCTGATACATATTCTAGGCGACACTCTTTATATTTTGAAGAATCTTTCGTTTCTATTTATTATTTTTATAATAATGTAAAAAACGCTTGGGTCTGAATGGACCCAGGCACCGGAGGCCGAGGTAAACGAATGAACATCTAGATAGATGCACGAGGCAAAGAATTAGTCAATCAAAGCGAGTAGATCGAATAGTCATCGCAAATCTTTGTTTTTTCACCTTTCATGTCGCTCATATTTTTCTCACATTAAATTGATAATTTTTCTTTTTAACCCTCTATAGCCCGAACTTTTTTTCGAGGCTGTATAAAAATTTATGCAACCTCTAGATACAAATTGGCAATGAATTTAGTAGTTTCAATGATTTTATCGTAATTTAAGAGTTGCAACGACATGTAGCGTTTGCACTTGTGCGTATAAAAGTACGGAATTCCTTAAAACAGTTTGTGCTTCGTGTTAAAAATGTATCTTGCATTTCGAACATTTTATTTATGAAACACAGCGTCCCATCTTATCCGAAAAGATTAGCCAATGTGCTATTTCATATTTTCGCGCGTTTTTCACTGCACCGTGTTCAAATATTAACAAAATAATTCTTAAAATACAAATAACAGATTACTGATAATCAAGAGCTATTATGTAAGTTTTTTCTCATTTATCAAACACCGATAGAAGAAGAAATAACAACAGTTGTGCAAGATGGTTCCTACAGCCCCTATCTGCAGGCAATTTGCAAAAGAATATACTTTGATATCTCGGATTACAGTTGATAATCGTTATCAAGAATATTATTGGATACCATACGTGGTAAACAATTAAATAAATCAACAAGTATGTAACTACAAAGTTTCACAGGACTACAGAGCGTTGTCGGCCATCTTGACCTTCGATCCAGGCGATTAACGTTCGCCACGAGCTCACTCACGGACGATCAAATTCTCTCGATCGAGAGAATTCGTGTTTCGTTTCGTGGCGCTCTAAGGTCATTGCAATGAAAAACTACTGGCGCCATACTCGTCCCAGTGGTGAATATTTCTCAGCCCGTTAATCCTGCTCACAGTTTCCCCGAATCCGTTCGCAGCTCGCGACATTCTCACTAAACGCCATTACACTTCCGGGGCTGTTACGAGTTCACTTTATATCAGCGGGATATTTAATCCAACCGGCGACGAGACGGCCGTGATTGAATCTTATGTGTTCTTGAAGTTGGTCGCTGGACGAGATTACATGGAAATTGCGTGAAAATCCTCGAATCTTTCAGCATCCCGCTGTCCTTAAGTTTTCACACAAACTTCCTACACTTTTGTCCATTTTGTAACAATTAATCCTTCGCACTTTTCTTAGTTTCTTATTTCTATTAGAATTTACAGCTACTTGCTAGTTTGTTGTTCTTTTTTTTCATTGTTTCTGAACTTTATTCCTTGTGATCTTTCCTCAGAATCTGTAGCACCTATCTGAACCCTGTCTTTCGTTTTCTCGAGCCAATTATTTCACTCAGATCTCTCATTTACGAAATTATCGATTTGGTTTTTAAATCATTTAAAATCGAACTTATCGCTGTCGCTAATTCCGTAATTTTTCTAGATTTTTATAAGTATCAATAATATTAAATAAATTAATTTTAATTAAGTGAAGAGAAAAGACATTCGTAAAGAAAAACAGTTATCAAATATTTTTTAATCGTCATTCGAGTTGCTGTATCGAAGAGAGTGACGATTGGGAGAGTCACTTCTCGAGTGCAAAGGGTTAATAATTCTTTTTACTTCGTAAAATTCGTCTTGAAAGATGGAACAAGAATAGACAAGGGGGACATTTATAGATACTCTCGAATCCACCATGAAAAATCGTTCCCTTTCACCGTTGAGAACGGATCGCAATAGTAATCCAGCGTTTCATTTAGCGTGGCGTTAAATTCAACGCTTAAACCTGACAGATTTTAATTATCGCCCGGAAGACGCGTCTCGAACGAACACCTACGTGAACCAACGTAGATTCTACACAACTCTTGTTTCATCGACACTAGTATTAATCAACGATTCAATATCAAAATTATTTTCTGTTCGAAAAATTAATTACACCAGACCGAAGAAAAATTCGATTTTTCGCGAAAAGGCTGGAAGGATGAAAACGTCGAGACGATTCTTTTGTGCCGATCGTCCAAACACAAACCGAGTCCCTTGTTTTAATCTCGAGGCCACTGTTCAACTGGGCGTATTACAAGGATCTCGCTTTCACCGATCATAAAAGGCGTCTCGCGATTAAACGTTCCGCCCTCGTGGTCTCGTAACACCCGCCTCCCTTCGCTGGCATTAAAATTTAAATGTGATTGCAGTTTCGTTTAACGAAATTAAAGAGGAATTCCGTAGGTTCTGGCTTGGTTGTCGCTTAATGACCGTAAACGACCATGGAACGCGCCTCCTTTCGCGTTATTTTAATGTTCCTGACGCGACGACAGGGTTGAACCTATCGAACCCTATACGGTTTACTACTCTCTACTAAGAGGACCGACACGGTAATGTAATTACACCCTGTAACCACGAAATACCTTCGATACGTCGATACGCGTCACTTGGATAACGCGATTCCTCCTACACGCTGGGCGGAACGTAAGAGAATAATCAACGAGGAAACAGGTAGCGAAACGTGGTTAAGAAAGAGAAATTGAAGTACTCAGCTTGTGGAAAATAATTCATCTACTGTGTCGAGAAGAAAATTGTTAGTATTTAAAATATTAATTATTGGAAATTACAATAGAAGACTACGTTTTGATCAGCCAATCGTTTCTGTAGAAGTAGAGTGTGATTTCTTTTAAGAAATGTATTGAAATCGAAAAAGGAAACAAAGATTACTTTATCTCTTTGTATAAATAAATGTTTATAAATATTATATTTCGATTCTATATGCAAACAATTAATATTAGTTTTTGTTTTATTTGAAATAATTCAAAATTTTGTATAACCACAATTTTTTAATGATTTTATTACTTTCGAGACTGAACTAGGTATTCTCAGATAGAAAAATATTCAAATCTTGATCTTTGTCATATTCTCGATCGAGAGAATAATTATATCGGAAAAAGGAAAAGGAAAAAGAAAGAAAGAGAAATGAAACGGAAACAGTTAATTCTACTGAACAGTTTTAATTGGAAGAAGAAAAAAAAATTGAGAGGAAAGAAAGAAAATATAATTTTGCGCGGTTATTTCCCGGAACTCCATGTTTGTTCGAATTTTATCCACATTTCGAACGGCCACGAAAATTCCCCATTTGTTTTTTTTTCTCTTCCTCTCGCCTTCCTCAAATACACGGGCAGAAATGCACGAGATAAAACGTATGTGGGTGTGTATACAACCTAATTCTGCTTGTTCAAAGAATTTCAAACGTCCGACGTTTAAATTCCGCAGCCGAGTTAAGCTTTCTCTCGAACGTTCGTTTAAGTTTCACAGGAAGTTTCTTGCTTCCTTTTTGGAGATTTCGCGGCGTCGCTGCTCGTATGTACACACCGTAGCCGTAAATTTGAACGTGGCGAAACACTTCGGGAGTGGCGCGATATTGCTTGCGAGACCGAAATCGTAGTGTTTACCAGACGAATGACTAGGAAAGGAACGAGCATCCACTTCTTCTCGCTTTCTCTCTCTCATAGTAGATTCTCTCTCTCTCTCGCGCTTTCTTTCTCTCTCTCGCGCTCTTTCTCCCGCGCTTTCTCTCTCTCACGCTTTCTCTCTCTCTCTCTCTCACTCGCTCTCTCTCTCGCGCGCTCTTTCTCTCGCGTTCTCTCTATCTCGCGCTTTCTCTCTCTCGCGCTCTTTCTCCCGCGCTTTCTCTCTCTCACGCTTTCTCTCTCTCTCACTCGCTCTCTCTCTCACTCGCTCTCTCTCTCGCGCGCACTTTCTCTCGCGTTCTCTCTAACTCGCGCTTTCTCTCTCTCGCGCTCTGTATCTCTCGCGCTTGTTCTCTCTCGCGCGTCTTTTCTCTCGCGTTCTCTCTCTCTCTCTCTCGCACTGTCCCTGTTCTCGAATTCTCTCTCTCTCTCTCAGAAATTTCGCGGCGTGCCAGCAAGCCGTTGGAGATTCCAAAATATGTGGTCGAATTTAAGGAAACTGGCCTCGGGAACGTTCCACTTTTCCTCGCCATTTTCCTCTCAACAATTCGAGATTCACCGGAATAGGAAACTCGTTTTGCGAGCCATCGTCCACGCTGCTGCGTCGTGCCTTATACACCAGGATAACGCAATTACGCGAGGGAAATGAAGTTTATCATGGTCAAGAAATACGTCGAGTATGCTCGTAGAATCCATTTTCAAATTATTCGATACCTCGTCGAGAGATGGAAAATCAACAATGGTATACTTCTTCCATTGAAAAAAAAAAAGAAGAAGAAAAAAGAAAAATGTATAAACCGTGTCGCGTAGTGGTGTTCGGTGATATTAGAAACATTATCGGTGGTGATATACGAGGTATTACGGAGCTTAGTTGGGAAGTTATGAAAGCGAAGTGTGAGTATTACTCTCAACTCGTGTAGAAGGAAACGCTGTCGATGTTAGGGTAGATAAACAAGAGCAGAGGAAGCAGGAAATTGCAGTAAAATCGATCGAGAATGTTTCTCTCAATTTTACCACTTTTCTTCTATTTTTTGGTTCCTTTTTTTAACTTTGAAATTAAAAAGTAGGAAGTGAGGAATATCGTTGATTACCGAAAAAGAAATTTCTGAACAAATTGCAGATTGAAAAGGGAGATAGAAATTGATGAAAAGTGTAACTATATAGAGGATGTTGAAACAGATGATTTATGGTTGTTTTCTGACGAGGATAAAGGTGTAATTGAACGAGATTTACGTTTCAAGCGGAAACTATGGTAGTATCGAGCTATGTGAAACGAAACGCGAGGGCTGCAGGATAAGTTATCCGCCTGATGAAATTTCTGTGTTCGTTTGATTGCTCGATTTACGTTTCTCTGTCTGGTTAATTGAGTGTACACAATTAACGGTAATTCGCGAGTTCGGTGCGCGTTTTCCAGCTGATTCCGCGAATATGCCAGTGCACGTTCCACGCGGAACAACCATTTATCCACTTCTCTTTCGCGAGAAATATCACTCTGATTTATGCTGAGGGCGATACAAATTTCATCCTCTTCGCACAATTTTCTTTCTCTTCCTTCTTTTTTCTTCGAATTATTTCCACTTTTAGAAAAATTGGGCTGCTCTTTCGAAGAAACGAAACTAGTTTCCTCTTTGCAATATCATCTTTGCTTTAGAACATCCACGTGAGCTTTAATTCATACGTTATTCCTCTTATCGCGAAATGGATCGTAGAATCGTTGGAAATATTCGAGAAATCCTCGAGTTAGAGTCTAGATAGCTACCGATATTTAACTTGCACTTTCGATCAACGTTATCACCGATATGCCTAATTTTCTCCGAGCAATGTTATCGTTACACGTATAATATCCGGCGAGCTTAAATTGTCAAATAAAGACCGTCCAGCGTAGATAACGATTGCCAATTGTGGTAGAGAGGGATTATTCCGAGCTTTACAGAAGATAGGAATCAATTTCGAACTTTTCTGAAAGTTTTTGCCGATATATCGTGAAATTCACTCGTATCGACGAACCTGGATAATCAACGATTACCTGAAATTTAATTAAAAAGAAAGAAAAAAAAAGTAGGTTAATACTGTTCGAAGCTTTTTGGGATACGGTTTACACTTTGGAAGCTTCAAATAGTATTAACAGTAACAAACTAGGCCGTGAAAGCCTCAAAACTCTCGTACATTCAATCTCAGAATCAAACAGAAATTTCACATTCTTCTATGCTCGTAGTTTTAAGAAAGTATTTTTACAACGACGTTTATGTCTACCGTTCTTCCTTTTTCTTCTCTTTTTCTTCTTTTCGAGATACGTACTCGCGCGGGAATTACGAACGAGCGACGTAATAGCGGTACACGCGTGGGTTTCGCGATTTCGCCGTCGTCGGTCGCGAGCACGTGTGCAGACTGAAATTAGCTAAGCGAAACAAACTGCGCTCGCACGTGACATGGTGAAGTTTACTTTACGGCCGGCCAACAGTTCGAGCACGTGTAAACAGCCTTAAACTGATTTCTCTGAATGTAGGTCCAACGCGATCCAGTTTTCGAAATTAAGCGACCGACTCTTTTCGATGGTTTTCTCTATTGTTCGTTCAAACTGTGGTTAACTTTCCGTGTAAGTTCAACTCGAGAAAGAATTCTGTCTCTCTTGAAACTTAGGAACAGTCGTGAAAAGTCACGTTTCTCGTGAAAATTTGACGAATTTTTAGGCTGAGATTTTCCCGCTTTTTGAAATTTATGATTGAAATTTTTCATTTCACGCGAAATGTCGACGTTCGGTGTAGGAATTTCAAATTCGACGATTTTCTCTATAATTTATTCAAAGTATTGTTAACTTTCCATCTAAATTCAACTTGAGAAAGAATTCTGTCGCTTCCAGAAAATTAGAAAAGTCGATTCGACGATTCTCGTGAAAATTTGACGAATTTTTAGGCTGGGATTTTCCCGCTTTTTGAAATTTACGATTGAAATTTGTCATTTCACGCGAAATGTCGACGTTCAATGTAGGAATTTCAAATTCCACGATTTTCTCTATAATTTGTTCAAAGCATAATTAACTTTCGGCGTCACTGTAACTCGAAAAGAATTGTATCTCTTTTTGAAAACTTGAAAATGTCAATTGAACGTTTATCGAGAAACTCTGTTAAATTTTCGAGGCTGCGATTTTACTACTTTTCGAAATTTACGATTGAAATTTTTCATTTCACGCGAAATATCGACGTTCACGTAATAATTTCAAATAAATCAAAGTCAGTTTTCATGGAGCTGAAAATTGTCCAATCGAACGGAACTATTGAAAGAAACACGAGAACACGGTGGTAGTTTGACAGACGTTTGAAAGCGGCGCGCATCGAGCGTTCAAATTTGCAAGATAGAGAAATTCTACGCCATATAACGACGCTTGGTAACGAGAAACTCGTAGCAGTTCAAAAGGTGTACTGAATAGAAGGTGAACACGGGACAATCAATCCGACTATTTGCCATTTTTCACGAACATACAGAGCCTTTTGTAGACAAGATTCTAATGATTCCCAGAACTATTCATTTTCCCTCTAAAAACAATCCATTATAGCTTCTCAGTTCCATTTCTTTCCTTCGTTGTTTCGTCATTTATGCGAGGGCAGTTAGATTCGTTTTTATAACTTTACACATTTACATGCTATATGCTATAATTTTACTTTACATTGTTTTACGAAGTAGAGAAAATTCGTACACCTGACAATTTTCCTTTTTCTTAGTTTCTGTTTTCTTTACACGACAATTGACGGTCGTAGCGTTTGCTCGACTTCATTGAATTTTCCTCGATGTTAAGATTCTTGTCTGATAGAATGCATTGTGTTGGTATGCTTCAAGTCAAGCAAGGATCACAATGATTAATTACACGAGTCGTTTGAAAAATTCGCGACACCATTAGATGGCTATAATGTTTGAATTTTATTTACATATCTCGAAATTGCGATTATTTTATATGTAACCTTTAAGTTTGGCGTTTATTTGTCTAATTGAGTTGGATAAAATAGCAGAAATGGTAAAAATCGCTAATTGGAAACTCTCATTCTGCATATTCTCTAAATTTGGTTCTCTCAGACTTTCATCTATTCTCAAAACTGAGAAACTTTTTCCAACGATGAACTGATAGCTGTAACAAACAGTTATTTCAAAGACCTTCGAGAAATGGATTTCAGAGATATCAAAAATGGACGATTCGAAGTTCGACGTGCTTCTTCAACCTGCTTATTTATTAAATTTACCACACTCAGACTTCGATCTATTCTTAAAACTGAAAGAACTTTTCGGTGGTAAACGATTCTCATCGCCAAACAAAGTGCATCGTAGTTGAGGCAGATTAAATTAAAAAAACAAAAGCGATTTAGAACTGAAAATAGTATATTTTCGCATTAAACCTGCGAACTTTTCAAACGACCCTCGTACATCATACGAAACAGCGTTCCTCGAGTGTTCACTCGATCCTGCGCGTGCACACGAGTGTTTCTAAACGAAACTTGAAGCTGTAACGATGTGTATACACACTTGAAGTAACGATAGAAATCATTGCGAGAGCAAAAACATCGGTGAAATATTAGCAGTTCCATTTCAAGAATTCGTCGAACACAATTTGACACGGTTCGATCTTGAGAATGTTTGAAATCTTCCATGAAATTCAAACCGTTCGAAAGATACATCGATAGAGCACCATTCAGTGCCAATCACAGAGAGTCCTCGATCGTCGGCGAGACATTACGTGGTTCGATCTCGATCCACGATTTTCTTTCGCAAGTCAACTTTGTCACGAGGTAGAAAAAGGGGGATTCGCCGAGAGGAGATGAAAATAATGGAAGAGGGTATTAAGGAAGCAGTGAAATAAGATAAGAGGCTGTTCAAGTCGCGAACCGTGAAGGGATGAGGCTCGCCGTTCTTCTTCTTCGAGGTTTTCTCGATCGAAGAAGAGAATTTCTCGAAAATGTGAAACGTGTCGTTGATAAGACCTGCTTCTCTAAACCAATTTTTCCCCTCCTTTTTTTCTCTCTCTTTCGAAAAAGCGGAAGACGTGTTTCAAAGCAATCTAGCTTTGATACGTACACCATAAGTTCTTTTTTCTTGTTTGTTTTTTTTTTTTTTTCGTTGGAACCGTCGAGAATAATCCATAATGTGAGGATTTCACTTGTGTAGAGTTTAATTAACACTTTTATACCGACGAAAGTTGGATCTATGCGAAAAGTGTTTAGCCAAATTGGACGCGGTTTGGTCAAGTTTGAGAACGAAATTTCAGAAATTCAGTTTTAAGTGATAATCAGAAAATTTGGAAAGACGCGTTGAGAAATGAAGAAAGAACGAATTAATGGCTACAGTGTTTCAGTATTTGTCGAAAATTGTACGTTCACTTTTAATTTTACGTAAAACATACAGAACACAACTAATCTTCGTAGGATTGTGTTTAAGATAACGTTGGTTATGTTAAATAGTGCTTGAGTTTATAGGTTATGTCGTATATTTCACGATTAAACCGGAAATTTTTATGCAAATTGTTAGTTTTGAGAGTACAATAAAAAGAAAAAGGTAGAACTTCGGTAGAAAATTCTTTCACCTACCAGATATTTATAAAAAGCAAGATAAATCTGATATTTCGTACATTTTCTCATATTCCGTGCAAATTTGTGTTTTTAAATTTCCTACGAATAAAAATCCACATTTTATTTATGCAAAAATACGAACAAGTTTTCAACTACCAAACGCATTCAGAAAGTTGAAACTTTCTTCATTTAGCTTGGCACTTTTCGCAACGGATGCCAATTCGACGTTAAAAGGGTTAAGTAAATCGTCTAATACGTGATTTTTCATCAGAGGTTCTTTTTCTTAAGAAAATAACACTTGCACCCTCTTTTTCTTCACTCCTCAAATATTCCAACCTCTTCACCTTCGACCAACCGAATGTCCTTTATCACCCGGACGTTTGTCAACATCAAGAAGTCATCAATTCACCGAACCCATTCTCTCAGACAGAATTGTTCGAGCGAAAGGCCACGTTCTCGATCTGTTCTCCGCGAAGAGTAATGGCGACACACGCTCCATGGGTCATGGAACGCTCGATTTCGTCCCTCAGTCAATCACCGGTGATCTTCGAGGTCAGCTACTGTTACTAACCAAGTGACCAAGCAATCTGCTGAACGAGGCAAGAACAGAGACGGTTCGTCATTGATTTACTTTGACAGCACACGCGGAAAATTGATCAAAAAAGAAAAAAGGACAATAAACACACTTCATCCCAAAAACTGTTCCTAGAAAAAAGGATCAATTTCAACCATCTTCCCAAAAAAAAAAACAAATGATTCTCTCTGCTCGTTCAGTGAATGAATCTCCAGGTTCTCAATTGGCTGTCACCAACGAGAAAGAGAATTTCGTTGAATCACGATCTTCACCTCTTTGCATATCTCGTTTACACCTGCGTCAGAAGCGTCAATTGCGTTCCATTCTTCAACGCGTCTTTCTCTCTTTGAACTTGATCCTTCGGATCGTTTCCTATAGTAATATTCGAGCGTGACGTCATGGTCACTGTGGTAGTCGAAGTTTTGCTAATCAAAAGTCCCCTCTCGGCGTCTTCGTCCTCCAATTCCAACCTCGATTGACCGGAAGCCGTCAGCCGATTAGACTGAAGCCTCTCAGCGTTCGCCTTGTTCCTACGCGGGAACACGCTGTTCTCGATATGCAACGTCGCGTTCACATCTTTCCCAGCTGCACAGGTGCACGCTTTAAGAAAGCTCTTCTTAAAATTATCGCTTAGAAAAGCGTACAATATTGGATTCATCGCGCTGTTGCTGTAACTGAGGAAACCAGCCAGTAAGAAACTGGTTATGGTGATTTTACTTTGACATTGCTTCGGCGGTGTGTAAATCAACGCGACTTGCATCAACCAATAAGGTAGCCAGCATAGAACATAAACGGTGATCACTGTCAATACTAATTTAGTCACCTTACGATGAGATCGTTTCTTCTCCTTCGATTTATTCTTCGGTCCGACTGTCTGTAATTTCCTGATCACCAGGAAGTAGAAGATCAGGATCAGAATCAACGGAATAGCAAAGCCTAGGATAAAAGTGTACAAAGTGAACGTCGTGTGACCACCACGATCAGTTGGCCAATAGATGTTGCAGTTAATTCCTTTCTCAGACTCCATTGCATTCGCATAGAGGAATATAGGGATCATGAATAAAGCACTGGTGCCCCAGGCTGTTAAAGAAACGACCTTCGAGATGAAAGGTGTTCGAATCTTTGGCGAAGAGATCGGATGACAGACAGCTATGTATCGATCAGCGCTCATGATGAAAAGAAATATGCTGCTTGTGAACTGATTGATACTAGTTGTCGTCATGTACGCTTTACACATGATCTTCCCAAAGATCCAGCTACGTAAACTCATGGTAGTGACTAAGAAAGGTATACCGATAAGGAAACACTCGTCGGCTATGGCTAGGTTCACTATGTACATATTCGTGACTGTTTGCATGTTCGAGAATCTTAGGACAACGTAAATTACTAGAGTGTTCCCAAGTAGACCGACGATACACACGATAGAATAGAGAACTTGTGTGATCAATGAGACTACTGGTAGATCAGCCTCGCAATTCTGTATCATCGAGTCCTCTTGATTCATCTTCCTCGCGTAATCGATCACGCTGGTCGTACTCATTATCGTCGCGTTCATTTTGAAGCTGTTGTTTCACACTTTAAATTGTCACTGGAGATGTCTTCCTTTTTATTCGAGAGATCTCGATCGTTGAAATCCAGCCCAGCAATCACTCACCACGGTGGAAGGATCACCGGGTGATTTTTCTTCGGTTTTCTAACTCTTCGTCTTGCAACGTTGTAAGGTCGATCGTTCTTTAGCCAGTTAAATCAGAGTTCCTCGTATTCTCTCTGGTATCAGCGTGGAAGAGGATCGCTGCGTCGACGACGAACGTACAGTCGTTGGAGCCGACGTCATTCCGTCAGCTTGGAAACGGTCGTGCTTCCGGGCGCGCGATAACCCGGAAGTGGCCGGTGCACTGCTCGCAAAACGAATCTGGAACAGAAGGAAGAGGTGATTTGTCAGATTTCTCTGTTAGATTGTCGCGTGTGTATGTGTGTGCAAGTTTCGAACGATCGATCGGGGATTTTTCATGGTTGTACGAGGGAGGATTACGTCTTCGATTAAAGAAACGCGTTAGCCTACTTCCGCGGATATGGAGAACGATTCTAAAGGAATTTTGGGATTTATCGAGGTGACATTTTGGGTTTCTTTTTTACGGAGAGGTGAAACTTTCCGATCAATCGAAGACTTTGTCGAAATTCGAAGGTAGATCGTCGGTTACGATAGAATCAATTTGTTGCACACTTTCGGTGAAAAATTTCCGACTTTCTCCTCCTTTTAACACATTATTATCCGTGATCGGCATTTATCAATAGCTCAGAACATTTAAAATAAAAAGCTCACTATTGAACATTTTTATTGGAACATATTTTACAAAAATTTGCTATATTGGAACATTTCAAGCAGAAATAAAGCTGAACATCGCAATTTTTGTTGCATTTTCTTACCTTCTTGTGCAGTTTCTTTTTCTGCACTTTTCGTAGCAAAATTTGCAACATTTTTCTCGTAGTATACGTGACAAAATTTTCTCACCAGACAGGATCGCTCTTTCTTTTTTTTCGTTTTTAATTTTACAATGCAATCTTTTTCGGAAAGCTATTCGCTGTTGCACATTTTTTTACTACTTCTAGTATTTTACTGTATTTCAAAGATAATGAAAATTCTTCCGGTCTTCAGAGAAAAACGTAAAGAATTTACGTGACAGTGAATGTGTCAACCCTTATTTCGATAACCAAGTACTTTCCATCTGAATACATTTTGCGAACATTTTTTAATTTTGCAACGTGTTTCAAGCCCACGTATAGAAAAGGAGCAAGGAAAATTTGATCTATTTGTGAGAACAGCTAAGTTTTCCGGTAACAGGGTACTTTTTTCGCATTGCTATGATAACGCAAAGCACATCGTTTTCGCATTATGTCATTTTATTGATTTCCCCGCGGTTTCGTATCAATTTCACCACTAAATAAAGCATCACTAAACCCCTTTCTGTCGACACTAAAATCGTCGGATTACACGTAAACAGGATAATCGCTGTTCCGCAGTCGCGAATCTCTGCATGTAAACATGAAATATTCGAGTATCCTGTGTAATTAATTAATTAACCATACATCGAAACGACGGGACCAGTATGTATGTATTATTCATAGGTTTGCAAATTACTGGCCAGTTTTTGGGCTCCATTTACGTGTAAACCTTAAACAGGACGATGCGTTTGATTCATTATACAACTGACGTGAACCATTAATTCAAGAACACGCTTGAATGTGCACGTTTAAACGTGTTAATTTAATCAGATTGGTGTTGTATATCATTTTGACCTCGTTACAGTGCCTCTACTGAGACAATTTTCTTTCGGAGTATTCTCGACAACAGGTCTCTGTTAGCCGTAGCAGAGACGAAAACACGCGAAATTTCACGGAACAACGAGATAGTTACACGGAGGGTCTTGTTGACAACTCTGGAAGGATTGCCACGGATGTTAGAGTGATCCGTGTCAACCTTTGATCCAAGAGTTCCAACGTTTCGAGGCAACCGTAAGCTTGTAAAGTGGACAAACGGATCGGGAAACTTCGGAACTCGGTGCAAAGTAGCACAACGCTTTCCCAAAGGTACGAATGATTGCGAGAAAAAATCACGAATGACTCTCTGGTGGAAACGAGAAGACTGTGTTCAGTTGTAAAGCGAATTTTAGATGGAAACACGGTTTACCTATTTAATTATTTGACGAGTGCTTAATCTGGGTACCACGTGCGGCAGATTCAACTGGGAAAGACCAACACAAACCTACTATACAACCTATAGAAACAATTTTACATTCTCGTGTACCATAAAAATACTAGGAATATGGATTTCCAATTAGAAAACAGCTCAATCACTTTACACTGATTCTCAAACAGCTCTTCAAACAGTTCATTACACAAACATACTGCCTCAAATGCACACACTTAGTTACTTAAGCTCTGGAACGCTAATTAAAAGTCAGCTTAATCACTCTTGAAACTCGAATATTCAATCACGGAGCACAGAAAATTTACAAGACACATTAGTCAAACAGTTTACACAGTCTCAAACAGCTCTCAAACAGTTCGCTATAGAAAGATATTGTCTCAAACATGCAGTACTTAAGCTCAGTACTTTATAAGTATTAGATTCATAAAAGAAAGATGTTAAAACTCTTTGTTGACAACGGTGTGTGATTCAAACACCTTCAAACTCGTGTAATCCACTAATTCTCGCAATTCGTCAGGCTCTAGTTCGATTCGGTCCAAGTTTTAAGTCAGCGTTAATTTATTGTCGCGAAGAAAAATTTATCGACGCTGTGAGAATGTACAAACTACACATCTACCAACGGTGAGCGTGTTTGACGCTTAAAAATGGCGACTTCTTATGTTTTTCTTTCGTATAACAAGAGAGATGAAGAATTCATTCTATTTTCGAAAGAAGATTAACTTGTGTTCTTTGTACTTATGAGCTTTTCCGCTTGACGTGAATTCTCCGTCTTTCCACTCGATTTTCATCGTTGCTAAATAAATTGTTTGATTGCTCCGCTCGTTTTCTGTCGAAAGAGAAAGAAGGAAAGAAGGAAAACGGAATAATTGAGACGGTAGGATTCTTTTGTAAATTTTACAGAGGAGACGTAGCATTAAGCTACCGTCTCCCATTAAAATCATCCACTTTTTTTCTCTCTATTTGCACCGGTGCAAGAAAGGAAGTTGATTTCATGAAAGGCGGGCACGTTCAAGATGACACGGTGCGCTACTTCTTGCGTCGCGACGCTCGTATCTCTGCGATCGTAACGAACGGAAACAATGGAAAACTCGATTCATTCTCGCCGTAGTAAATACGCCGTCGCGTTTTTGCGTCTAGTTTCTGTGCTCGTTTCTGAATTTCGTCGAGTTCCCTTTGTTAATCGAGGTGACTCACCCTTCAAACTATTTCAAACCGTTCTTCCCTCTTTTCCCCTCTTATTTTAATCGTAATGCTGGGTCACCAGTCTTCAAACGTAATGTGACACGCTTCCTTTTTCCGAAATATCACGCGTTGCCTCGTTGAAATGTCGCGAGCAAATTTTATTAGTTACCTGGCCGAAGTCAAGCTCGAGAGTTCATCTCCGTCGATCGTTCCGCTTTTATGCGATGCAAAAATACACAGAAGGTGCATAAAATTCACGAAAAAACGAGAATACAATCAACGTAGAATTAAATGGGAAACGTAATACGAGTTGGAGAAGTTTTTTAACGATTCCACAATCGACCTTTCCGCCTGTACGCGAATTTGTTTGAAAATTCGCATCAGTTTATTCCCAGATTCGCCCGACAGGCTGAATTTCCTCCTGATTCTCGAAACTCATAATGGTTCCAGGAAGATCATCATTATCGTTTGGACGACCGTGGGTGTTATTATCAGAGGAGAACACGTTGTAACAGTAGGAAAGAGAGAGAGAGAGAGAAAAGAGAGAAAAGAGAGGAAAAAGGAGCGATTCTACCTCGCTTGCGTGATCTCCAGTTTCATTAAACGCGAGTCATTATCGGTAACCAATGCGAAAAGTTTTATCCACGCTTTAACGCATCGATACACTGAAACGATACATATTCGCCGATTATTTAAAGTAAAAAAAGAAAAGAAACTCGTTAAAATTCGCGTTAACGTGCTAATTAATCAAAAATGTGTCTGCTGTTTTTCGATTGGTTTTTTCCTCTTGAAATATTCCGAGATCGATGGCGTTTATCCGTTCAATTCGAATTTACTCGACTTGTATAGATGGAAGATGTATCGTCTCAGTGTGCAAATACTCGTTTAGCTAGTTGTATGAGTGGAAACAGAGTAAACGTTGGTGTGACGAACGAGAAAATTCGCGAGGCGTCGCTTCGTAGGCTAATGAGCGTCGATCGATCGCCATTATCGAGTGCATCATTGCCTGAGCTCCGCAATTACCCGTGAAACGATCGTCTTAACGTTTCAGTAATTTACCTTTCCGCTTCCTCTTTGCGCTATTACTTTGCACCAGTTTGTTTCTGCACGGGAAGAAAGGAAGATTTTTCACCAGTTGCTGAATAATTATCATTCTAAGTGATTGTTCGGTGCTGAAATCATAATTCATCTTACATTTCTAACCATCTACTAACTTCTAGAATCTCTAACAATAAAGACAGCAGCAATAAAGACATTAGGTCAATTGATGTGTAAAGAAAAAAATATTTCCATTCATTTGGAAAATTGCGGATGATAAAAAAGGAGGAAGAAAAAATTTCTTGTTTTTCGCGTCTTTTCTTTGAGAAAAAACTGTTGTAACTTTCGAACTGATGAATATTTTTGCAAGGAAATTTTGAGAAAAGTGGTAAATTATTTCTTAGCGTAATTTACACTTTCCAATTTGCAATTATCGAAGGTTCTAAATTTTTTTTTTATGGAGAAATGAAAATTTGGCATTCTTAATCGAGTAACGTATTATCAAAGTTAATATTTTTTCCTTAAACGATAAGACACGATCAGAATTCGTTTTATCAGAGATTACTTGGGCCAACCGTGAGCTTTATTAGAGCAGAAACTATGGAATTTAATTTTTCACTATATACTCAAGATATAAAACGAAAAGTTGCAAACTTGTACAATTGTTTCAATTCGTGAATCATCTATCATTTACCAAAAGAAATTGCACCATTCACAGCCTTCTGCGAATTTATTTTAAGACAGTCACCCGAATTAAGATTATGTTCAACACTACGAAATCTTAAAACATAAGAAACGCGAAAAAAGAAATAACTAAATAAGAAGAAAATGGAACTCTTGTCACGGCGAAATAAAAAAAAAAAGCGGCCGTTTTCGTGCTGATGCATATTTCATGAAAGCACTTATCAGAAGCGATCGCAAGCGAAATTTCGACAGAATTATAGCACTCCTTCTGGTCATGATACGGGATTATGAACGATCTCGCGGCAGAATATCGACAGGATATTATTATTAGATTTCCCTGTAAAATCGTGAATTATCAGGTCGCGAAAATTTTTGGCCGAGGTTCAAGAAATCTCCTCAGCAACACGTGGAATTTCCGTGTTGTAAGTTCACTCTCGAAACGAACCTTACCTTTCTCTCCTGCTCCAATTATTTTTCGTTTTGCTAGGAAATATCCTCTCCGCGAGAAACACAACGAAAACGTTTCGTTACACGTGCATTGCTCGCTGTAATATTATATCATTCCCTTTGGCTTTGGTTGGATAATATCCTACAAAAGATGAATAGCCAGCCTGCCACATTGAGACAGAGAGAGAGAGAGAGAGAGAGAGAGGAGAGAGACAAGAAAAAAGAAAAAAGAAGAGAGAGACTAATATACGTTGTATTCGTGTGTTCTCTTGCCCTATTCTTCGTCGATTCTCTTTATCTTCATCGGTGAAAGAAGCACCGCAACTCTATTCCATTTTCTATTAGCCCCGCCCACTGGGTACTTAGCTCCGCCTCCCCGGGGAGTTAGCCCCCACTTGTGACTTAGCCCCGCCCCCTAGGATTTAGCCGCGTCCCCTGAGGGTTAGCTCCGCCCACTTGGGACTTAGCTCCGCCCACTTGGGGCTTAGCCTCGTCCCCTGGGGAGTTAGCCCCGCCCAGCGGGGACTTAGCCCCGGACCCCGGGGAACCTAGCCCCGCCCACCGGGGAAAGAGGAAACGGAATGTCGTACGGCAAAGGCAATAAGTCGAGTTACGGTGTTCGAAGACTAGAAGAAAAGAAGGAAGAAATTAATTACAGCTGTAGCTACGTTGACGAGCCGCCGCTATAAGTGGAAACTCGATCAGTCGGTGTATACAGTGCAGTCTCCTACGCGTCGCCATTTCGGTACACAGTCGTTGAATCGATATAGGCTGAAGTATATAGGTCCATTCGTCTTGTGAAAGTTCCTGCTGGATTGTAAATCCGCCACGATAAACTCAAGTGGCTGGAGGACCGAATAAAACCGACCGTTTGCATATCGATCGCGGACATCCGCTGGAAACGCCACATCGTTGCTTGCAACGACTCTCTCTCTTTCTTTCTCTCTCTCTCTCTCTCTCTCTCTCTCTCTCTTCTTTCCTGGATTAGGTTCGATAGAAATTGTGCATAGTCGAATGGATCCTCTAGAGGGTGTAGTAAAAAGATCCATCGATCGTTGCTCGAATAGGTAATTGCAATAGTGATTGAATGGAAATGAATTTGTTTATACGTCGATTCGAAAGCTCGAGAGGATTAAATTAAATGGCACTCGAGATGTGTGTGTGTTTTTTTTTTAATTGAATAATGTCTGCGGTGATTCTGTTGTTTGTTTCTATTAAGTGGAAATGAATTCCGTGGAACGTTCAATGTTAATATGTATATCTGACGCCCAGGTGATCGTTACGATGAAATTCAGAGACTGGAAAGATCGTATCTAATTAACCTGGGATGTTTACATACGGAACAGAGGTGTAATTAAAATACAGACTCGATATCTGGTATTCAAAGAAACCAATGGAACTCGAGCTTTGATTCATTCGATGAGTTACCGTTTCTAGTATCAGGTTAGAGTGAATCGAATGTTTCTCTTTTCAACAGGTGAAATTTGTTGGATTGATATCGTGTGTTAAATTTAATATGTACATTTTTATACACAATAGCCGAGAAAAAGGAATTCATCGTGTATCGAATAGTAGGAAAATTTACGATACAATTGCTCGGACATTGTTTAATTTAAGGAGTAATTAGAATAGTCGTGTAATTTTTTTTTACATGAGTTTCAACCTGAAGAAACTGCGATAAATTAAAGTATTTCAAACAGATTAGGAAAATATTAAGATCAGAAATAATACTTCAACGTAGACGTGCAGAATTTAAGATTGGTCACTTCTCATTTGGAAAATGAGTGAAGTGGTATTAAAAATAAAGTTTTAAGAAAAACGATCAAAATTTAAGCCTTCCGTCAACAGATTATCGTTTCTCCAAACACTTGAACGATTTTCTTTTCGATAAATTAATTATTCCATAAAAAAGAACGTCGAGAAAGAAGCTTCCAAAACGTTTCTTAATTGAAAATCTAACGATTTTTCTAAATTTGGAATAATGAGAAGTGTCAATCGTGAAAGTGTCTACAATAGTGTGAGAATTATTTCAAATAAAATATATTATTTTTCGAAGAAACACAATGTATCCAAAATTTCATTTGAAGAAACGATTTTTCATGTGCATCAACTTAACAGTATTTGCAACAATTTCGAACACTGTTTAACCTTACAATTAACGTTAATTCGCTGATAGAATTGAATAAATTGTAATTTAAAATTTAGGGGATAGAATTAGGAAAGAAGTATTCAGGTACTTCGTAATTTAAAGGTAATTTAGCGTGCAATTTCGCCGTCGAAAAAAGCACTCGTGTTAATAAACACGACCGCGATTCACCGGATAAACCATGAATTAAAGGCGGAACAGCTTTCACGCGCTCGATACGGAGCGTCGAGTGTGCGGAATTCGAAAACCGGAACTCCATTTGAGAGAGCCTGTAACTTCGTTTTGCACACTTTGCGTGAAGGTTTCCTCGAGTTTACACGAATCGCGCGAATCGACGGCGTTAATACTGAAATTCAATTTAGAAATTCCCACGGAACCGTCGATGCTCACCATTTTTCTCTCGTTTTTCCCCAAGTAACGATATTTCCCGCGTGAAACTTCGCCGGGAAACGAGAAAAAAAGCTGGCTCGATATATGGAACGATTTAACTTTACACGTTTGTTAACTTTTCGCTGTTGATCTACTGTTTTGTCCGTCTTATCGTTCAGTCTTTCCCTTCAAATACTTCTTTGTAAATAAGACGATAGGACGATAGTTGTACAATCGTTTCTGGGACTTTCGATCATTCGACAAAATCGATTCGCGACGATTTCTGAATTCAACTTTAACACCAATTGTAAGTCATTGAATTCGTCTGGAGAAAACCCTTATTGTATTATCAACTTAAAAATACACTGTTCTGTTTAAAAAAAATTATGGCGATCTTAATCTTTTATCGAAGAGAAATATTTTTGACTGTTTTACGATATCAACCCTTTTTTTACGTGATCAATTTATCAGTAGTAACACAGTTTTGCAATGATCATCGGCTATAATTACTATTCTGATAACTGATCTGTTTCCATCCTTCTTAAATAAAAGGTTTTATTATACACAGAATTCGGAAAGAATTTATTTCTACCAAGTTTCGTTCCTAACATTTCTTTCATTTTTGTCGAAGAAAAGAATCTTCAATTTTGAAGGAAAAAAGTTGTGGAGACTTGTGATGCGCTCTGTATATTTCAGCTAAAAGATAGAATTCTCGAAGATACTTTTCTCAGTGTAAAGAAATATGATAATACAGAAAGATTTCACGTTGCATATTCCGCATCAGTCGAGTACATTCTGATATTCTCATAGTAAAATAACGAGAATTCCAGAAAGGATTAGCAAGCTGTAATCAAAGATTCGAAACACGTGACTGAAGAATACATGATAGACAAAGAAACTTAAAAATTAAGGTGTAGAAGCTTCTCAAACAGAATATGAAGCAATTCGTTGAAGTTTCTATTAACGATCAAATATTAATCGTACTTTCCATCTTCGTGATATATTACCGATTTATTTAGGCAATTCACTTAAGGTAGAACAATTGAAAATCGTAAACGTAGTTCACGTCAGACTGTCGGCCCCTTTTCACCATGATTAATGCACACCCTTAATTCTTCTCATTCCGCTAATCCTATTACCCCATATGATATACAGCCATGACCCAACAAAGACGTATTGTTGCTTCGCCATAATAGCGAGGCCACGAGTGCTCAGTTGTTACCGTCGTTACCGTCGTCGTCATTTCCGACGAAACAATGCGCGTACATTTCCGTATGCAGTGTACGGAACTCCCAGTATAACGAAAAGTTCGCGTAAACAACCCCTGGTCTCGATCCTTCCGGCTTCTCGTCCTGTTAAACCGGAAGTAATGACCGTCCCTCCTTTTATCCTCTCTCCGGGCAAGTTTAATCGATACAAATGAATCGATTACGCGACCAGAAACGTGAATTCGTACGTAAATCCACGAGTCGAATGAAGATTTATGTCGACGTAGAAGATCCGTTTTCTCGGAGCGTGAATTTATATTACCCAGTGTTTGTCTGTTCTCGCGTGTTCTGCCTTAGAGACTTGATTCTCTATGCGTTCGCTTCACTTCTGATTTTTTTAACGTTTCTCAAAGTCACGGACGTGGAATTTAGTTAGGTGGAAATGTTTGAACGATGGAAATCGCGAGTGTAGAAATTCTGTGAGATGAAAATTTCGCGTAAGGTCAATCGTCAGTGTAAAAATTCCGCGAAAAGAAAATTTCGTGAAAGATCAATCGCGAATGCAGAAATTTCGCGAAAAGAAAATTTCGCGTAAGGTCAATCGTCAGTGTAAAAATTCCGCGAAAAGAAAATTTCGTGAAAGATCAATCGCGAATGCAGAAATTTTGCGAAAAGAAAATTTCGTGAAAGATCAATCGCGAATGCAGAAATTCCGCGAAAAGAAAATTTCGCGTAAGGTCAATCGCGAGTGTAAAAATTCTGCGAAAAGAAAATTTCGTGAAAGATCAATTTTAAATATAGAGGTGGTCTTAATATAGACTAATTGAAATATTGAATCACATTAGGTGCTTCATCTTATCGAGGATAAGACGAAACTACGATTTCCAAAGGAAAAGTGTCGCGGAAGAAATTACAAAATGTGTCATTTCCTTTATTTCGCAGAGCATTTATTTTGCAATGGAACTTTCGAAAACAAAAAGTTTAATTTTCAAATGAAAACATAACACACGTTTATGAATTTATATATTTCTATTTATTTGGTCAATTCGCTTCATTTTAATATAAACAACGATTGTATGAAATAACGGTTCAGGTTGCAAATATTGCCATAGTTAATCACTTCAAATCGATAGCAATCTTAAACTGCTTCTCTGTCAGAATATTATATTCATATTTACCATATTTTTATATTTTTCCTATCAGAAATGTTGAAATTAAAAAAAAAAAAAGAAGAACTAAACGTAAAAATCACCGATAGATTTGATAATATTTAGACCATCTTCTCTACAAAAAAATAAAAAAAAGAAACTAGAAATGTCAGAAATGCCAAATTCCTTTTTCCAAATGATCGCGAATTGGCTGTTCTGCGCTTCGTAGAAGATATTTGACAAAAACGCGACCCCTGAAAATGTCACGGTGTCTCGTTCATTCGGAACTTTAATTCGTAAAAATGCGCACGTGTCACGAAAAATTGGAATTTAATGCAACTCGATAGGTCGGTGGACCGCGTGACTGTAGCGGTTGTCGTTCGTCAAATCGATAACTCGACGAGATGGGTGGACGTGTTAAATCCTATGGCGAGGCACGTCTCTAAAAATCGCGAGTCTCGCGTAAAAAAGCTCTTACAGAATTAGCTTTACCCTCGTAACACTCTGTTTTTCTAACGTTAAAGTGAATTTCACCAACGAAGGCTTGACATCTCGTACAGAAACAGAAAAAAAGCAAAAGAAAACGGCGGTCGTAGGCGATAAAACAACGAGAAAGATCGTAAGTCGAGATGAGTGACAAGAGTAATTAACACCTGAACTTTCGGAATTTTTACCCAACCTTCTTAATCGAACCTTCAAACACGAACGTATCATTTTTCCTCAATCGACGATGTCGAGGAAGAAAAAAGAAAGAAAAGAAAAGAAGAAGGAAAATTCGCTTAACATTTTGAAACAGTGCTTTGAACATCGTCGAGGCGGACGGAGAATGAGAATTCTGCAGGGTTCAGCGAATTTCTCTCGCCACGTAAATCTCCTCCAGCGACACAGATTCTTTCAGAATCGAGCACATAGGGTAGCGACATCGATAATCGCGTTGAATCCGAGATTACGGTCGCTGAACGCCTCTATTTCCATGGCAATCCTCCAAAACAGGCGCACATTGTTTTCGTTTCGTGTCCGATATCTCGCCAAGAATGAAATTTAATGGCTACACCGTTGTTGTTCTTCCTAACTATCCTCCACTTCCGGTTGATCTTATTGCAGAGTGAAAAAAAAAGAATAGCTAAAATCTGCTATTTGAAACTAGGTTAATTATATTGAACATCGAATAGCCATCATTCTACGATTCGGACGAATCAAAGTAGCTTAAGATTGTGAGAAATAGTGACGAACGATAAAAGAAAAAAGAAACTGTACATAAAGAAGAGTAATGGCTGACGAACGATTTTCGTTCGGTCATTTCCGACTGGAATAACAAGCTCCTTTGCGGACGTCCAGGCCAATCGGATTATTCTGTATAATCCAGTGGGTCCTCTGACAATTACGTCAAAGTCGATTTCATCCGTGGTATAGTACGGTCCTTTGGAGTTTATTAAATTTCTAGGGAACACATCCAGACACATCTTCACCTTTCTACGACGGTTTTCCCCGAGTGTATGATCATTCTTCGGAAGGGTTCGTCGAGAATAACTTAATTAATTTCTGTGAAAGGGTTCTGTCGTAAAGGAAACCGAAAGTCCGAATTTTTTTCCATGGGAAACGAGTGGAATCTCGTGGGACTGAAAGAACAAAGTTGTTCTACGGTGCTTCCGGAGGAAACGACGCTGGATACCGGAAATGGAGGACGATGTCAGTGTGTCCTGGAGCATTACCATAAGCCTGTGTGTTATTTCGCGAGATAAGCAGATTGAACGGCGGTGTTCTCCATAAAATTACAGAAGACATCTCTTGACTTACGTCTCTCTCTCTCTCTCTCTGGAGGATCGGTTACTAGCATTCCTCTTGCACGTGAAACGATACTTCGCCGCTCCATCATCGTCGATACGAGCAAGTTACATCCGTGTAACGTAGGAGTTTACCGGTGTCTCGCTAATGCACGCGAGGAGTTTCCTCTTTGGTGCACCACGATCGATGGAAAAGCACCATAAACTCGATGATTAATGGGACGATGAGAATATAAACATCGTTTTATCTACGAGTTTCTCCTACCTCTGCACGAGGGACGATGAAACCCTTATTCACGGTTTGTCAAAGTTTCATTGATTTACGTTCCTCTCTGTCTCAGTCTATTTTTCTGAGTCTCTATCTCTCTGAGTCTCCATCTCTCTGAGTCCCTATCTTTCTCAGTCTCTCTCTGAGTTGCTCTCTCTCTCTGAGCCTCCATCTCTTTGAATCCCAATCTCTCTCTTTCTCTCACACCTATGGTTAGGCTCGAACGTTAAATTGGACAGTGAACTGTACCGTACGAACGAGTAAATTACTTTTCTTCGTCAAAACACTTCCGTGGGAGTAGAAAGTTTTTAAAATCGCTCTTTTCAAATTTTCAACGGCGAGGATGTTGGGCTTCTCTGGATTTCTCTGTTCGAAATTATCCGAATTACTCGAGTACTTTCAAGTTTTCTGTGATCTAATCTAACGATCTAATCAAAAACATGATAAATCATAGTTGATTTATTATTGACATTATCGTTGTCTCACGACACTTTCACAAGCAACACATCGAACCTAGATATTCATCGAAGCCCATCGCTAACTACAAACTTAAGCTAGACAAGCCTCAGAGCTGGTCCCCACGAGAAAATCCCCATTCCAACGAGAAGTTTCTCTTACACAGAAGGCCTGTCAATTCCACAGAAATTGATCCATCCCAGGAGACACCTATACTTCCTTCGGGCGAACTTTTAAACCTGCCTGACCACAAATATAACGACGGAATTATAATGTTATCCGGTGAGCATCTGCGAGGGTTGATCTCCATGCGGGACACGCGTCCCGTTGCAATCGAGAACAACTCGAAACTTGTGCTCCCGTTCCCGATGGAATCGATCGACGATGAACGAGCTTGTGACGCCGGAACCACTCCAACTTTTCCTCCCTCGTTCTACACCAACACAAACGGGAAAACTCGACAGTCTAGAAGCGCGTGGAAAGACACGCAAGAAGGACAGCCTCTAGATAAGCGTTGGAAACGAGAATGATGGTTTAGAAGAGGAGGAGGAGGAAGTTTTATAAAACGATAAAATTGGAAAATTTTATCGATCCTCCGGAAAAGTTCGACGAGTGGGCGATGCACGCGGATGTTTCGATGGTGGACATTTCGAGCTCTGGTTTTTTACGAGCGTGCTCGTAAACGCGTATCGCAACCGTCGATGGTAATTTTCAGCAAGGCTCGAATTTCTCTCTCTCTCTCTCTCTTTCTCTTTCTATATCATTTTTTGTCTCTCTACTTGCGGAAACCTTTACACGTAGAAAGTTGGACGATCCTAGGCTAGGATTCTTTATGATACGAATATTTCTTTCGTGGGTCTATAAAACTGTTGGAAATGACCGGTGTTAGAGGGATCACCAGAAATGTCGGAAGAGTGAAAAAGGTGAGAGATTCATTCGAGACACTCGCGCAACGATTCTTCGTCGCGATACCTTTGATGTATGCGCCGGCTGAAATTTAGTATTCAACCACGGTGGGAAAGGTTTTGGTCGGAAAGCTGATTTTACAGGCAGGTCTGTGCGTTTCTGTCAAAGAAGGACTTGCCTTGGAGATTGGGAAAGGTTCCGATTCGAGTCTTGCAAATAGTGGATTGCAGCCGAACGCAGGCGTGTTTGAAATAGAGGGGGGAATTTTGATTTCTATTTGTGTTCCTTCTTTTGATTTCCCATGGTATAAGGGAACTATTTCGAATGAAAATCTTCTTAAATGAAATTTTTGAAAGCATCAAATTTAGAACGATGATACTTCGTTCATCATTGTCTTAAGTTGTGATTAAGAATAATAAAATTAAAGAAATTACTATGGGTACTTTAAATGAAATTATTTACAATTTCATTGAAAAAGAAAATACTTAAGAAAAAAGAAATAACTTAAACAAGGTCTAAATAGTTTTGTGTTTTATTAAAAAGAATTGTTTAGGCGTGTAAATTCGATGATCCTACATAATAACAAGAAAATGCACTTTGTCGGCGTTTAAAACCGAAGTTTTGCGAAATTGAAAGAAAAGAAGGATCGCTGAAAATTTGTATTTTGCGTCTAAAGGCGCGATACGTCGTCAAATCGACCATGGTTATGTCCGTAAACTCGTGCCTCTGTACTTTTCAAAGTAAAACGGGAGTCACAGTCGTGGTTTTATCGCAAGATCCCGCGTCATTCGTTTTGAATTTCCTTCGAGGCGTCGATGCGTCGCCGCGACCTGTGCATCAACGCTCGAGCCGATCGATTCGAAATTTCTCATCGGCCATTGAGAGCAGAATCCTCTTTCCCAGCCATGGAATTTATGCGCGACAGCTTTAGGGTCGTCGTAAATACGCGACGAAACGGCGAATCTCGGTCGAGGGACGATTTGCTCGACGCTCGACGGGTTTAGGATGAAACAACTTCTGAAAACGCGACGCTTATTCCTCGTGTTACAATGCCTCTCACAGATAGAAGAAGAAACGTCCAGGGGAGGATTATCCTTCAGAAGTCATTTAAATGAAACGCGCAAAGTGCGCCGATAAGAAACTCCGTATTACCGAAATTAATCGAGAGAATTACGTGATTCGAATAATGCCCGATATTGTTTTCCTCGAACTAGAATGCCGCTCGAGCGAGTCGTAATGATGAAAGGAAGTGGAATATTCATCGAGAGAGCTTGGCGAAACCAACTTGTTTCCCTTTCGCTGCTCTTTGTTCCCCGATTTGCGAATTCTGATTAAACGCCTGACAAAAAATCGACTTTTTTGGGAATTTTAAAAAGAACTGAAAGTTACACTTTTTCTTTTGCAATTTTGCAGGCTTATTTTATCATCTTTTAGGGATACAATAATTTTTTTGCAGGTAGAAATATTCGTTTATCGTGAAAAGACTTAATTTATCCTTTTTTCAGGATTTTTTAAAAGAAGCAAGAATTCTACTTATTCTTTTTTTTTTTTTTGCAAATTTGCAAGCTTATTCTATCATCTTTTAAGGATACGACAATTTTTTTGCAAGTAAAAGTATGCATTTATTGCGAAATGAGGCCATTATGGAAAAACATTTAACATTTCTTTTTCTTCGGGAATTTTGAAAAGAAGCAAGAATTATAGTTATCCTGCTGAAAATTTGCAGGCTTATTTTATCATATTTAAAGAATGCAACAATTTTTTTCGCAAGTAAAAATATGCATTTATTGCGAAATGAGGTCACCGCGAAAAGACCTAGTTTATCTATTTTTGGGGGCGAATTTTGAAGAGCAGCGAGGATTACACTTATCCTACTGAAAATTTGCAGGCTTATTCTATCGACTTTTAACAATACAATTTTTTTCGCGAAGTAAAAATATCCACCCACTGCGAAACGAGGTCATCGCGACGAGAGAGCGCATCGAAAAATATCCTTCTGAATGGCAGATCTAATATTAGACTTCGTAGTTATCTGAAATACAAAATGCAAATAGATTCTTCATCTGTAGACACATGCCTTTCGTCTCACCTAGAATAATAAAAAGAATGCTAAGGTCTCGAAGAAATTTTCCATTTTTTTTTCTTTGCAAGGATAACACATGGTTTTATACATCACGAAAGTTGCATTTCATAAATATTTGCAAAATTCTACTTCAAAAGATAAAGTAACATCTACTCAGTATGCCTGACAAATTTAACACATATTAAACTTTCGATTTTTTCGCAATTTGTATTTTTCTAAAATTCTATTTTGAGAAAAAACGCATTAAAAGTTCCAAATTACAGTTTAACGGTCAGATTAGTCGCTTTCTACGGACACATATAGCACTGTCAATTTTTAAAATTAGTCTCCAAGTAACTAACATTTCACAGAAATATTTTCCAGATGTGAAATTGTGAAAGAAAAAATTGCAAAAAAGAGAAAATAAATATTTTGCAACCCATCACACCGAGAAGACCACTTAAACCGCCATCTCTTTATAAGCTTCACTCTTTACATTGATGGATTTAATTTCCTTCAGGCTGTTCTCTGACGTTCCCTCATTTTTATTTCGCATAAAATTCGCGCATTTTTCCGAGGATCCTACTTTAGAGGATGCGTCGTCCATTTTGTTGAGAGGAATGTTACGGAGGGTGGGAATTTTCCAATGGTCCTCTCAGTGCACAGCCGTTGCAGGTATTCCCCTGAGTAGTGGTGTTCTTAAAGAGGGGAAAAAGAAGAAGAAGAAGAAAGAAAGAAAAAGAAAAATAAGGAGCTCGTTCGAGATGCAATGTTTAAAAGGTGTGCATCGCGCGCTCAACGTCATTCTGCCTTTTAACTTCTCGTTGTTACTACTCTGGTGAAATTTTCATGAGCCGTTAGTGTATTTCGCGATAAGCAACCGAGAATATCGAAGCACTCTGGCATGATTCCCAGGTTTGGAAAATCGAAACTTCTTTGTACAGTGAACTTTCTATCACTTCTATCGTCAATTTTTGGCTTTGTTGCCAAGGAACGACGAACTTTCTTAGGTTCATGAACTGTATGTAGATGTTTCTTGAAGTTTAAATGCGTTACGGTTTGTTGATCTTTCCGTTCGATTGGATTTTTCAGCTTTTTTCTGGCTTAAAACAATCAGTTCGCGTTAAAACCGCAGTCGAGCAAATATAATTCCATCGGAGGTAATCGTGTCTGTTTGCTCGGCGCGTTATTGATGGAAAAATATTGAATTTCATGGAAATTCATTTCGTCCCATTTCGAAGTTTACTGTTTTTTTACATGTGAAAGCTGTAATTTCACAACTGGCTATGTCCACTTCGAGTTAATTTTCAGATATTTGTGAATTTTATTTTTGTAATACGTAAAGTGAATATTTAAACACCTTTTTGCTTTCGTTGAAATTATTACATAAAAATTGAAAGAAATTCTATTTACAATTTTTTAAATAATGATAAATTGTTGTGCATTGCAATTTTTGATACTAGAGTACTTATGTGATTTTTTCTATTACGTATCACGTTTGTTCATTCAATTTATTCAATGTACAATGTTAATTATTGTAATTGTATCCCAGATTTAATTCGATTTTTCGATTAAACATATTTTATTTACAGGCTGGGACCGCGAATCGTTTATTCAACGCGTTATTATCGTAGAAATATTGTGAAACGTCGAGTTTCATTAAAACACGGTTCTTCTTTGACACAAGCGTAGGAATAGAGTTGATGAAAATTTGAAAATAGCTTGCTTCCTAAATGAGAAATAAGAATGAAGTTTAATATTGAACTCTATTAAAAATACAATCTCCTCCTGTCGTACTTTAAAATGCTAACAAAGACACAAATTTCAATCTTCCTCCAAGGAATTAAAAACGAAAAAATTAACAATGAAAGTTGACCACTAAACAGACATCATACTTTCCTATGATATCATTCACTATTCCATCATGTTTCCACGATTAATTCCAAGCAATCTGAACGCGAAACGTAATAGGTTTATGGGATGAAAAGTATCGATGTTTGTTCACCTCCGTCTGAAATAACGAGCGGCGACAATCGGCACACGAGACGCGATATCGTTTTGTTTAAACATCGAAATTGGAAATCCGTGTACGAGCTCGCGAGCAGATAAACGCGCGCGATTCTCTGAAAAACGTCTGCTCGCGATTATTCGACGCTTGGGAACGCGTGTTTATCCCGTAGAAATATCAGGGGTGAGGCACAACTGGCGGAACAACAATCGCTCATCGTATGGTACATCCAAAATGGAAAATCGCTGCCGAAAACTTCGCAGCTGGCGTCCAGAGAGACAGTCACAGAGATAAAGAGTCAGAGAGAGAGAGAGAGGACCACACAGAGAGAGAATCGTAGAGAGCGAGAGTTACAGTGCGAGAGAGTCACAGAGCGAGAGAGTCACGGAGCGAGAAAATCACAGCGACAAGAGTCACAGAGCGAGAGAGTCACGGAGAGAGAGAGTCACGGAGCGAGAGAGTTACAGAGCGACCGAGTCACAGAGAGAGAGTTACAGAGCGCGAGAGTCACAGAGAGAGAGTCGCGGAGCGAGAGATTCAAAGAGCGAGAGAGTCACGGAGCGAGAGAGTCATGGAACGAGAGAGAGAGAGAGAATCACAGAGAGTGAAGGAGAAGAAAGATAAGAGAGAAGCATAAAAAGAGACAGAATTCCCGCGATTGTTCGAGAGGATTCAGCTCGAATCCGCTCCGGCTACGTGTCGCTCAATTGATAACCGAGCAACATTGTCGCCTCGCGACAGCTTGTTTGTTCGTTCACGTCTACGTGTGTACTTTACATAGGAGATGAATACACGATTTACGAGTTTTAAATAAATAAAAGGGGATTATTAGTTCTATCGGCAAAACTGTACGTGTCTCTGTAAAAATGAGGGAGAAACGGGTGGAAATTGGTCCTTGTTTCCGTTGCCATGGTTCTTCCATCAGGGTTAGGTAAATGTCGCGTGCGGCCATTCGAGCGGCGCACAGTTTATGACGCCGTGGTGTAATAAAGGGATTCCTGACGGAGGTAATCGTCGTTTCCTACGGTTAATTCGCGGGACACGTTGACGTCTATTGCCGATAGGACGCTTGGCTCGGTGAACGTTTCGATTAATATACAATGGAACTAAAGTTTTCATGGAAACAACGTTACCTTCGAAAATGAAATAAATAATTCGACGTGATCACAAATATTTAAATGTAACTGTGAAATTAATTTCGAAATATTACTCTTTATTTGTTCATTTTCCCCTATATTTTTCAACACGTTCCTTTCTAAATTTCCCAATTACCATTTCAACCTGAATTTTTCTTTCTCAAACTTTCATCAAACTCCGTTAATTTGGCTCGTCGCTAAAAGGGTTAAAACACGTTCCTATCGAATTTCTAAAACCCTTTTAGTGAACGAAGGTATACGAAGTAATCGAGACCATTTTGTACTCTCTTCGGTACAAATGTCCCGATCGATACACGGTCTAGCAAATGAATAATTCCCAGATATTGGTCAGTTCCATCTACCGTGCAACTATTTTTGCGGTGCACGCGTTCTCCATGGTAGATGCATTATTTAGTCGCGCGTTTCATTGGATATTCGCACAGATTTGACAAGTTGCGTATCCGACTATCCGCGGGGATTAAATAACATTTTAAATAAATTGTCGAGAAACTGCGTACGTTTGCGTATCGACGCGTGAAATGTTTCGTGACCGGTGAAACTTTCCCCGCTATTTTTCGACGTTTCGTGTTTCCTTTTCGCTCGCAAAAATATTTGCCTCGATACGCGAGCCGAGTTCTGATCGATACGAATAAAAGTTCACCGTCGGGGCGATCTGCAAACTTAAACAACAACAACGAAAAAATAGAAGTTGACGAGTAGCTGATTGCAAATACTCTTCTAACCAGCCCTTTAATTTCCTCTCGGGTTCCATGAAAATACTGGCTGTTTTATAGCGTTGTAATTAAGCAACGGACTACGCTCGTGTATTAATTAAATCCGGAGGGAAGAAAACAAACAACAAAATAACAACAACAACAACAAAAAACGGTTAGACGTGGACAAAAGTCGCTGCTAATCATAGCAGGTAGCAGAACGGAAGGTGGAGAGTCGCGACGGAAATAAATTTTGTTGCGAATCGATACGTCTGCGACGCTATCGAAACTTCTTTCCCCCTTTTTGCACGCAATTGTTTCCCTTATTTGCTACGACTTATTCTTCTACCTGAGGGGATATCGAATCTCGAGCCCTTAATTGGAAGCTCTTTGATCAAGTATTTGTGAACGACGAATGCGTCTTAAGGAAGTCTTCTACTATGAATCGCGTTTTTTCCTCTTTTTTTGAAATATTTGATTTTTTTTTTTTTTGTAAAGCAACTGTGCAACTGTTTGTTTACTCTCTTTTTGTACTTTTCCATGGGACAGCCTGTTGATTTTTTCACTACTAGGAGGAAATTCGGGATTTTTGTTACTTTTTGCATCTACGCTATCAGCCGCTGAATTTCGCGAAACTTCGCGAGGATTAAGAAATTGTCGCGGGAGACCGGAACTTCCAATGAAAATTAGAGTAACATGTCGAGTAGTCACAAACACGCATTATACAAACTTGTACGTGGAATACGTCCATTCGAACTCTCGTATCTCGTTAACTTGTGTTCAGAAACGAAATTGTTGCACGTGAGTTACTTACAGTTACAATATAGTCTACTGTAATAAACAAACGGTGTGATTTAGCACCGTTAGATTTTTCCTTACCTTTCTGAATAGTTGAGTCTATGCTAGTAAGCCAGAAACAATGAACAACTTAAGGAACAATGTTCTTGTTGCAATTCTATCGTTACTATTCTACTTTCATATACACATTAATTCCTGAAATAATTCCAGTAACGTGTTGAAAAGTCGTTGAAAATTTCCATATTCAAATTAATATGAAGATTTGAATATTCTATTCCATTTATAATTGTAATGGATCGTACTTTCAACGAGAAGGAAGAACTTGAACAAATTCTAAATAGCTTGTGTTTTATTAAACAGAAACTTGTAGGCGTGTTTTTTGGATGATCCTATATGTACCATTAGAATACAGTGTGTAAAGAATTTACAATTACAACAAACAATTAAAAAGCGTCACTGGATCCAAATCCAAGCTACCAAGTCTCAGAATCGTCGCGAATTGTATAAAATTGACACAGCGATGCGTGATAGGTATCTAATTCCAATTATAAATAGTCGTAAATCGTCGAAATATACGAGACAGCAACTGATCTCACTGATCGATCAAATACCACACGGAATCTCCCTCTAAATGCGAACCAAAGCCTAACCAAACTAATTACCGAAGGCTTAGTTGTCCCACGTTTGAGTTACAGAAACAATAAGCTTATCTATGTCGCTGAATTCGTAAAGCTTTCGAGTTACAGTCGCATTCAGACGTTTCTATCTCGCAGCGGAACCTGAAGCTGTTTAATTTTTAATCATCCACATCTTCAATCCGAGAGCTTGAAAGCCCTGTTACGCTCCTGTTGCTAAATGTATCCGATTGTTTGCCCTTTCCTATTTCTACAGAAACTTATGAATGAATCATAGGGATCATTGTCGAGAGTTGGCATTGTACGGCCAACAATCGTCACTGTACAAGCTCTGCTGCGGTGTAACGAGCTCGTTTTCACCGATAAATTTTCAACGGTGAGACAGCCCTTTGCCCACGCGTTGCTACATGGGCACGACAAATAAAGCATCGTGGTAGAAAAAATTCGACGATTCTCGTTGTGACGAGAAAGATATATATGAATATACCTCTGTTCTTTGTTTTTAGAGAGATATTTCAATGTTCAGTTGAACGTAAATCGTCACGAGCTGTGTGCACTTTTTTTCTTACCGATTTAATACTTTGTATGTTTTACAATAAGATCGAGAGAGTTATCTGAAATTGCCCTTTGAAGTTCAGGAATATTTTATTCTTAAAGTTACAGTTGAAATAAAAGCTCTTTTGCCATGTGTTCATATTCCCTTTGAGGGATTCTATGACGACGAGAAACATCTTCAGGCGGTTTCGTGTTTTAAAACGCGTTCTTTATTTGTTTGACAATCTTTGGTATGTTTTTTCTCTTTTTTTGAGAAGTAGCTACACGAGTTTTTCCGTTGAAATTTGATTTCAGAGATGTTTGCAAATTTTATTCCAGAAAACTAGTTAAAATTTGTGGCAGTGCATTTGCTTTTGTAGCTTTTGAGATGTTGGGGCTTATGTAAAATAAAGAAACCAAAATAATTCTTAATTAGGACGAATAACAGAACGAAAGAAAAAATTCTAAATTTTTATATGTCATTCATCCACTTAGCAGATTGGAAAAATAAGAAAAAAGAAAATTTTTGGATTAACTTTGATACAGATTGTAACGACACGTGTACTAAAATTGTACACGAAATTTGAAAGCAATCGGTCAAGTAGGTCTTTAAAAAAATCGTAAATATACATAATGATAAAATTACAGATATTAAATTTAGATTTAACATTTTTGCTGTTATTCCACTAATAAGTTTTCAATACTAAAAATTAATCTGTGAGCCCAGAATCTTATAGAGTACCTTATTCTTGCTCAGAGAAATTACGTTCACTTAATTACTTCTCTGTTTCCACAATTCTCTCCTAACTGACTATCAATTATTTTATCCGTCAATTTTCCAATCCCTTCGCCATCAATCTCCCCTCTTTCTTAATCACCACATCCTTCAAACACCTATAACTTCTTTAATTCTCAGAGTACACCTATAATTTTACACAATATTCTTTAAGAAACTGCAAAAAGAAAGATTCGATATTTCCCAACGTCTGTAAGAAAATATCACCTCAAAAGCATTTCAAAGAAACTAATTCTATCCCTTCAAAAATTACCCTGAAGCTATTCGAGCACTAAAGAAAAGAAACAAAGTAAAAAGAAAACAAGCTGAGATATATTATACAGAGTGTTTCGGCTTTAATACACTTATTTCATACTTTCTGTCTAATAAAATTCACTTTCTTCCCCGCATGTATCATATCAGCTTTACAGTCGCTCGATCGAATGCAACCAGAGCTTTATTTGATCACTCTATATTTCTTCTACGAAAGGAGCCATCGTTCTATAAAAAGATTTATGCTCTTTCGCCGTTCAGCCGAGGTCTTACGTACAAAATAGTCGCGTTTTCCTTACACGTTTCTGATATACGAACTTTAACCACTGATTTCCAGAAATGTTCGTTGTCACAGGAGGGTTGCAAGCTTTTTCTGTTTCTTTCTTTTTATTAACTTCGCGATCACCCGTCGAGCTGGGTTAGGTTGATGTGTCGGTGTGATATAATGAGATGATTAATCGTCGAGGATGACTGAGCTACTTTGATACCGGAAACGTGTGCCATTGATACCAGGGTGGAATTGACGTTAATGCTATGCTTTGTTAACCGACAAAGCCTCGTTCCTCTGGTCGAATCATCTGGCTGGTAAAGCTTCGCGGTTATTCAGATCCTTTGTACTGTACGCTGATTGACGATAATCGAACCTAAACTAACGTGATTATAATAACGACAAGGAGGGAACACAACGCGAATGTATCTTCCGGCGAAATGTCTAATTATTCCTCGAAGCCAATTAGCGTATCATTTTTGTTTTAACCCTTTCGTTGCTATTAGAATATTTAAAATTTGTGTTTACTCTTTGATTATTTCACCTTTCACATTCGTTTTATCCTTTGGATATTTCGACTTCAATTTAACGAAAGAAACTTTCGGTATGTAAATGTAAGAAGAAAAATTTGACAAATTTTGCGACTGAGAATTGAACATCTACGTACAGACGTTACGTTAGCGAAAAGGTTGAAACGTTTAAAGGGAATATTTTACAATTTTATGAAAGATCAAACTGATTCAGCTTACAAGGGGAAACCGCGAAAACTTACTCACAGATTTGAATGTAACTTCGCGGGTTTATAGAGTGAATTCAAAGTTAAATCGGCACTACCAATTTTTCCACGTGTATCTCTTAAAGTATAAAAAATAGAAAATAATGTTTTAGGCTGAAGTTTAATGGCACAGCGAGTGCTGTAAACTTACATTAAGAAAATTAAATGTGAAAATACACATTTCGATATTTTATCGATATCTGACTTAAATGGTTATATTAATACAATCAACAGACTGCGAATTTTTGTGCAAATTCATATTTTTGAGAATGCTGTGAGCTTTGGTAGATAATTATTTCATCTACCAAGCACTGTAATTTAGATATTTTCTATATTTTTCATATTACCTGCATTTCGAGTAATTTTTCACCTTCAAATTTCCTACGAATGCAGAAATCCCAGCAGTCTAATAATTAGTATCGTAGACAACAAGCAGAAAATGAAATTAGCATTTTATTCGAGACGTGAAATTAGTATTTTATTCCACCTATTCGGAATTGAAATTTCCCGGATTTCTAGCGAATTTCCGAGAGGTTGAAATCTTTCACCGAGATTGATACTCGAGTATCGTTTCCAAATAAACCAATTCCACCGAAACAGCACGCTATTCATACATCTAATATACATATACATGTCGCGACGATCGATGTTTTCCCCGATTTGGCTGCCCTTTAAACGAGGTTATCTCGTATTCTCGTGCACCTCTGTCAGCCTATAGAAATCGCAATATAAAAAGCACGAAAGTATAACTCGGGAGTTGTACGAAAAATTCTTGGTTGAAAAGCTGATCGAAATCTCGTTAGGAAACGTGGCAGAAGAAGTCCTTCGTGTATCGAGGTTTTGAAATATTCGATGGTATAAAGGTTTCCATGGATGAATTCTGGAAAAGTATCTTCTCATCCTCGTACCGAAATTCTCGAGAAATCTTCGGCGAAACTCGCGGGAATCAGAAATCACGAGATCGTACCTCGTAGAAATTCTAACCCGCGATGAATCGAGCTGTTAGAACTTTCGAAACTCGATTACACGATCTCCACACCTTTCCACGACTACCGGTATATACGCAAATGTACGAACGGGAATGGATATTTAAGGGAACTCGACGATAAAACTCGGTATATACCACCTTAATGGAATATAATTGAACGGAACACGTTCGCGAGTGGAATAAAAATTTCGATCGTTTCCACGCGACGAATTATTGGCGGTAATCGCGATGGAAACGCTCTGATTTCCCATTTACCAATGCTCGTTACGTATTCAGACACGAACGCCGTTGCAACGAGTGGAATTGCATCTTTTTAGAATGAAATTCGAACACAGGCGAATCTGTAGAATCGTAAGTTTCCGTATCAATCGAAAGGAATACTAATAACGAGGCAATTAAAAGGATGCTTCGACTATGAGTCATGGCTTGTCAAAAGCGAAGTCTGTGTCCGCGAATAATCAATAGTAATTGTTTCACAAGTAATTATATTACAAACTTGCGTACGTTGTTTCACTCATTAACACTAGGTTTACGAACTTTTCTCGAGTGAACGAGAAATCGAATTTTTCCTTGGAGAAATTCAAGCAATTTATTAAAGACAATTTAATTATATATTGTATATTTTCGTATATATAATAAAACTGAGGAAATGTTGCTGGAAAATAGTAGCAATTTAATAAATGATTTTACTTGTCAGGTGAATTTAGTGTTAATAAGAATTGTTGCTTTCTTTTCGTTGACACTCTATGTCAAATAAATAGAATCATAAAGGAGAGAAATTTTAAATGAAAGATCTATTTCCGGGAAAACGTTTTTACACCATCGATACACCGTATGAAACGTGTTAATCGATTCCAGGAGAACTGATAGCGTAATTAGAACTGTCCGGAAACGTGTAAGATGCAACAGGAGGAGATTATCCTCTGCTTTCCGTTGTCAGCCTCCTTTGAAGGAATTCAGAGAATCGATAGTTGAAGCGTGTCGTGGTCCGTCTTTTGTCAAACAAGTGACTGGAAAACGGATATCCTGCGAACGATCTTTCAACCGGAAACGAGTCCTCCATCATTATCGTAATCAACAACGATACAGTTCCGCCCTCGACGAACAGTTAGAAGGTTTTTTGAAACCGGAATGACGAAATTTCACCTCACTTTCTCCTCTCCTCGCAGAAAAGTAGACAAAGCTTTGGTGAAATTACAGAATTCTAGTTTAGTTACAAATACACGCGGAGGAAAAACGGTGGCGAAAGTTTCAATTGCCATAGCGAGTGTAAATGTCGAAAGTTCCAGGTTAGAATTGGACTGCCATAATTTCGCAGACAAGCTTGCACAGTTTCGCCTCTGTCGAAAGAGAAAAAGAAAATTTCCGTAGGAAAAGTTTCGGTGTTCATAATTGAAAGTGTGAAAGGTATCGTGTTTAGAATCGTTTCGCGATCTGAATGATTCACATCGACGTTACGATTAATCGTACGAAACGAACGAGATTTAAACACCTGCATTTTGTTATATTTTCTTGTAGAAATCGATGGTATCACGATAGATGAACATCGTTCATTCGTTCACTGAATATTTCTCGATGTTTTCCTCTGCTTTTCCACTAGAATCTGAAAGCTGTAAACATTTAATCCATCGACATACGATGTTTTTGTTTTTTTGATGATTAAATCTAAGATTAACCACTTAGCCTAAGATTTCTTTTGCTAACTATACATCTAAGCGTCAGCTTCTTACTGTTTTAATGTTGATGTACTATAAATTAATTACAGTTGTCAATGCTCAGTGTTACAAATTATAAGGAAGTTTAGAATTAAAATTAACATTTATTACTAATACAACCATTTTCCTCGAATCTTAATTATAACGCAAGGGGTTAATTACATTTGGCAATTCTCTGACCTGTAAATTAAAACGAAAGCTAGAATTGAAATTCCTACGATCTATCGAAAGGGTGTATTAAACGAAATTCGATCAGTTCTACAAATTGCAATGAAAAAAAAAAGAATAAAAAAAAATGTTTTTCAGTAAAAAGTCAAGATCATCTTCGTTCTTTGAACTCTGTTACATATTTCTGACATCACAGTATCGTAGCTCGTGATAAAATAAGTTCTAGTGCACAAACAGAACTATCTTTATCGCATCTTGACTAGAATCTCTGCGACGGGTATAACTCGTTGTTATCAGACAAATGGCGAACCTTTGAAAACACGAATCACCGGTTGAATAAGCGATAATAAAGAGGCATAAATCATCCGACACGAAACATCGTCTATCTTCAATTTTCCACGGTTATATTCCTTTATTACATCACGTCGAGTTCGCATAATAGTGATTGTAACAGCTGTTCGTCGAATACACGGAAGAATCTATGGTAGACTTGTCGTACGAGCTGATAATTTTGAGAGATACTTGGGGGGATCGATAATAATCGATGTTCTCGCGAGTTCCAGTGAATTTCCGCACGATAGACCATCCTATGGGGCGACATTGCCGATCTTCGACCTCATTAGAACCACATCCAACCGTATTATCTTCGTTGGTGCATAAATGAAGTGTACAATGAGGCAGCATTGAGCAGGTGTTCGAGATCGCCATGGATTGACCTTTCCACGTTGAATAGATACGCGAGACGAGCAATGTTGCGAATCGATCGATACTCACCTGTGCTCTGAGTGGCAGCTTACGCACTTTTCCGGTCTGTTTTCTGCTTTCCAATCTCATGTTTCAATAGGTTGCTTTTTTTATTACTTTGCAAACTTCACATGACGCGTTTAGGTAGTTTCTCTCTCTTTTTTTTTTTTTCGTTTTGAAAACAGAGACATCTGTGTATAGATTGGACTGTTAGGTAATTGCTTGCTATATCTAGTTTTTAACTTAGAAGCACGAATGTTTTTAAAATTAAACAAAAAAACTGTAGAAAGTTTTGTGTCATCAATTTTTTTCTTCGTTTACGTTTATCTCTCAATTTTGATCATTTCTACTAATTCTGTTTATTAAAATAACACTTTGCTCGTGTTTATCTCTCAGTATGATTATTTTTTTTAGTGATTTTGCTGATTACGTTTTAATTTAGAAGAATGAATGCCTCTAAAACGAAACCGTAGAAATTTTTCAATAATTATTTCACACTCCGTTTATGTTTCTTTCTTAGTATGATTACTTCTGCTGATTTGATTAATTACGCTCTCTAATTTTATCGAATGTTTCCTCGAAAAAGGAAGCGTGGAAAGTGTTGTGCAATTATTTCACTATCTCTCGCTATGGTTTCGTTAATTATACTCCAATTCAGAAGCACGAAAGTTTCGAAAGAAACGAAGAAGAGGTAAAAAGTTTGATGCGATCACTCTTCGTTCGTGTCTACCTGGTAAACTCGATCATTCGCTGAATATTACTCTTCCAATGATACTTCAATTCAAACGGAAGATTTGTAATCGAAATCACACACATCCGTGAAATTTTCCACGTAAACGGAAGATAAAAATGAACATGAATTCAAGGTAGAATGATAAAGGGGTGTAGCGTGACTCGTGTGGGGTAACTCGATTCTCTTGATTTCTACCTTTTGTCGTTCTCTACGCTCTCTATCCCGAAAATGCATCCTCTCAGCTGTCACGTGCAAGCGGCAATGCATTTTCTGATAAGGCCGCGGGCCACGTTTTAAATCTGCTTGAACACGACAACCCTTTAATCTAAGGGACAGTTGAAATTGAACCTGTTTCACGGAGCAACGCGTACGAAACTCCTTACGTAACTACAAATGAATAAAAATAATCCCCCTTTCAACTTCTTTTACGTCGCTCATCGTTGTTTCTCTTGTTTTAATCGAAGTTGATTACCTTCTGCAACTGTCTGTTAATTCAAAAGTCTTTCTCTTTTCTCAATTGTCATCTGGGTTCACGTTCTGTCATTTCCAAGCGAACGCTTTAATTCACCAGATATCAAGAACGATTACTCGTTCGTGGATCCAACAGAACCACGAATTTCTTTCGCTGCTTTGCTCGTGACAGAGACTTCCGGTTTTCTCGAGGTGGTCACGTGAAACAAAGTGGTCATTAGTTGGGGAGAAATATTTCACGTATAATACTGTACTTTCAGTTATATACCATATCGAGTCACTCGTTGAAATTTCTACGTTTTCTACGTTTTTCTTTTTCTTTTTCTTTTGCGTGAATTTCTTGTAGCAATCCTTCGACTTAGAATAACGTGTCACATTCAAGGTACAAATTTCTAAAAATACGTCTACTTGATAACAATTTTTTACCATCACATAATGGATCTTTTATCTCAAATATTTATACACTGATAGAATTATTTCTGGACACTTTGAATACGAATATTCTTTATTTGATATTTGTGCAGAAAATCTATATTCTACTATGTTAAATTGACACCGTAATATTTTTATTGTAATCTACAATGTTTATACTTAATATTTTCACATGATTTGGTTTGCAAATGTTTTAAAATTTTAATTTAAAAAAATCTAAACTGTGTTGTTGTTTTTATTTTTGCGACGCCTGGTGCATTCGATGCCTCGACGAATCTGTTCTAAAAAACAAAGGATATCCAACGAAATGTTAATTCTTTTTACCTCCTTTGATACGTTAAAATTGTAATTTTCATTGTATATTAAAAGTATGGCTGTAAATGGTCTTTTTACTGATCTTTTTATTAGAAAACAATGATTAGAATATAAATGAATATATATTAAATAATTTGAATAAATGTGAAACTTAATTAAAAATTTAAAAGTGTCCAGAATTAATTCCACGAGTGTATCTATCTCGAAAATTGAAAGTCTTTTGGATCACTCTATATACATTATTAATTCGTTGTTTCATTCTTCTGAAAACTGAAGAGAATAGCACCGTGCTAGGATTTTTATTCCGATCTTTTGACGAGGTGCAATTCCCCAGTGTTTCGCGAGATGAACGTTAACCGGTAACCGGAAGTAAGGTGGAAGTAGTTAACCACGCGCCATGGACCAAACCGTGGGACTCATTGATTTCGCTGGAGTATATTTAATGAGTTCGCCGGCCTGTCGAACGAGCGAAATTCATTGCCCGTTGAACGGATTAAACGCGTGCGAACAATTCGGGCTAATTTATCTATCGAGCTCGCGGGAACTACAGGGTTGAATTTAATTATCCCGTCGAACGTTCGAGCCTTCCGTTTTTAATTTCCAATTCCTCCGTGGTATTATAACACGACAAATAATTCGCGTAGATGCGTGTCTCGAATGAGCTTTCGCGAAAATGAACTCCTTCGCTGCGAGAGAAACGAACGAAATTAAATCTACGGTACTTCAAAGGATACGCAGCGAAATAATTTCACGAGGCTTGTGAAAAAAATCAGGTGCATAGTAATCAATGATACAAACGTCGAGGAATTTTTTCAGATTTTTTGAAACAGTATATGATCGTTGAAAAAAATAAGAAAGCAGTTTCAGTACTGTGGTCCTTTTAATCGTCGAATTGGTATTCTACGCGTAATTTCTGCGCGCACGAAACGAACCGAATAATTAAATTCTTTCCGTGTCATCTGTACCGTGGGAAGAATTCACTCTGTCAAACATAATAACCACCCACGAGTTCTCGTCGATATTTCCCGGAATTTCGGGTGTATAAAACAGTTAACGGAGCGTGCATCCGTCGAAAAAGCACGTTCCAAATTGCCCCTGCCTCAATTTAACGAACACGAGGAACCAATCTGGCACCTATCGTGATTTCTCTTGTAGTAAAGAACGAATGGACGACGAATGTCTTTCAGCTATAAACGTCCCACAGTGGACACCTTTTTTCTCCACGTATTGAGACTACAGTGGCTGCTAAAAGAACTGAGAAATGGGTGTTAAGGAATGAAGAGGAAGTCGTAACGATGCTAACAAGAGTCGATGTAACAATGGAGCGACAAACGCACTGCAGGAGGATTTCTAGAAAATTCCCGAACTTGAATCCCTACTTAAATCTCGAACAATGAGCCTCATGGCTTGGTTAACTACTTCCATCTTACTTCCGGTTACCGGACAACGTTCATCTCGTGAAACATTGAGAAATTGCGCCCCGTCAGAGGACCAGTGGAATAAAAATTCTAGCGCGGTATGATTCTCTCGATTTTCGAAAAACTTTGAATTTCAACTTCGCGAGGTTTATGTCGGTCATTCGTAACGTTTGATAAGATCATATTGGTATCGTGGGAGCATCGTTTCCACGATCGTTTTGACGTTGATGCAGTATCGCTTTTAGAGCGGATATGACATCGATTTCGATTTTAGTGCACAATGAACACTGGAATAGGCTATAGACGATTGTTATTAGCGAGCTGTTAGTTTAAATGGTAGTTTCGAGGAATATTCGGGAATACTGTTTGATAATCTATCGATAGATTATTACTACAACATGTTTAGAAATAGACAGGAGACAGAAAAGTAGATACTGAAATAAGCATCTGTCCTGTTTGACCATATTCGTCCTATAATTACCAAAAAGTACGATAATCAATATAAAAGACGATTGATTAACTGAGAAACACGCGATAATTATTTCAATCGAACTAAAATAATTTTGCAATAAAGGAAACAATCATTTATAGATTTAATATTTGATAAAAATTATATAAGAATAATTTTTACAAATGTACATAAAAAGAGAAACAATTTCTGTTCAATGAAATGTGCTGATAAATATGAATCAATCATCGACGATAAGGAAATAATCTGAATTTTAGTATTACAATTGTTTGAATCAACTTTCCCAACAATTCGTTGTTAAATTATTATAAATAAAAGCTGTAATAGTAATTCTTTTCACTCGTAAAGTGTATAAAATGTTTTTCGTCCCTTTTTCTTTTTCCCTTTTGAAATTCCACAGTGGTTCCGTGTTTCGAGCATCGAATTAACAATATTCCGTGGTTGTCGAGTTCGATAAAAGTGTCGTTGATTCCTCGTTGCAACTTTTTCCTTTCCGTTCACGGTCGATCGTGTGATCCCGAGACCTCGAACGCTTTGACGTTAATTGCTTCGGGAAGTGTAAACTAGAATGACAGGCCGTGGATGCAGTCGGTTTCATTTCATGCTGAATATTACCTGCAAAATGAACCATGGCCTCTATTCCATGCTCTCTCTCTCTCTCTCTCTCTCTCTCTCTCTCTCTCTCTCTCTCTCTCATCTTTCTGAATAATACGTTGAATTACATGTCTACGTGTGCATACATCTAACGGGAAATTGATCATTCCCCATAGAATTTCTATTTCTATTTGTAAATTAGTATCAGCTTCGCAATATCCGATAGATAGAATGCGACGTGTCATTTCGAACGTTTTTGCCTATTTTTCTACGAACTTTATCGCGAGAAAGAACGTACAAAGAACTAAATTGAATTTTCTTTTTATTCTACGATTTTTTACTATCGTTCTAGCAAGTGATCGACGCCTCGTTCGAAAAATTCGCTGGATTTCGAATTAAAAAAACGTATCGATTGCAGTTTTCGTTGCTTCGTCGTTGTTGAATTTCTTTCTCCGCGTTGAAAATTATCTAAACTTCTAAATAAGTGATATTCAAAAGGGGAATACGAAGGGTGTGATGAAACTTCGTATTTTTTCAGTTTTTCGGAAGTGACTTTCGCGACGTGTGAATCGGCGTTGTCTTGTTGCAAAATTGTGCTTTTTCTGTTTATTAAATACCGCCGTTTGCGATTTAGAGGAAAATTTAAAGGATACAATTGCTCTGAGCAAAGATCTACCGTCACACTTTGTGATTCGGTAGAAGGAATTTTCGTTAAAATGGCGTAGATAAAGGATAAATGTCAACTGCACTATTTGACATACGCAAAAGCTTTCGAAAGGTTTGAAACACTCGTTGGATGGAAATATGAATGAAAGGATTTCTTCTTGGAGTTCGTTGCACGTCACCCTGTATGTACACAATATATTAAACCAATAACTACCGTGGAACCGGCTGGAAAGTTGATTACGACAGCTTAACGGGACGAAAGCCTTCGATGAGTTTTCCATTTCACGATAGCCTCGATCGAGCTCGTGTATCTGCCAGCAATAAAGCAAGAATTTTTAATTCAATCTCTGCACTTGCTCTCGAGCATTTCTCTCGCGATTCCATCTAGCAAAATATTTCTCGTCCAATTTTTCTTCTTGTCTCTTTTCCTCTGTTTTCTCTATTTTTTCTCTGCCACTCTTCGAACGAAATTGTCCTTCAAATTCTAAACCCGTTTCTCGTTTTTCAAGATTGATCGTCCGAATGACGTGCAAGGGAAACCGTATGAAAAATGTCGGAACATCCAGCCTCTGGATTTATTGGCGAGCCTGGTGTTCGAATAATCCCCATGGAAGATTGATTTGAAACCGAATCCTTGAAACGTTGCGGAAAAAAAGACAAAATATTTGTTCGCTTTCGAAACTCCTTTTCTCAGCGTTGTGCAGTATGCAAAATAGAATTTATAGATATTTCACGAGCTTCGAAGAATTCAGAGACTTCTCGTCTGCAGAGAACCAATTAAAAATCGCGAAATTTTTTGCACCGTCGACGTTTACAGCATAGCTGAATTTTTTCTCTATTATACAAGAAAAAGCGACAACTTTCGTTGAAATATCTCGCGTGAAACGGTCGAATGCTCGAAAGCTCAAGTATCGAGTTCAAAATTCGCGAGACTAGCGCGGTGTCACGTTAACGAGCGAATATTTAACAATACACCTCGAATTTTCACAGAGAAAGAAAAAACCGCCGGAGCTTTAATGAACGTAATCGGCGGACGTATTTAACAACGATCCACGGACAACGTAACAATAGCTGGACCTCGATTCTCCATGAAAAATGGACACAGTTTTAATGTTCGTTAATTCCGTCGACGCGTTACGGATCGCAGTCATTTCGACTGTGTTTATAATTGTCCCGTGAATAATGGTTAATTAGAAATGATCCATAAGAATGATCTAACATTAAACACCTGTTTCGACGTCTATACACGCTACAATAGTGCTGATTTTTTATTAAATATACATACTATGCAAGTAGAATATTTAAGCAAAGAGAAACACTCGAGGAAAATTATTTGTTACGATGAAAAAAAGAATTAATGTGAGAATTGTTTACAGTAGTGTAAAATCGCCCGGTATAGTCATCAGAAAGAGCATAATAACACATCTGTGAGGCAACAATCTCATATTCGTGACACATTGAAAAGCTAGATCCACAGATTTTAAAATTGTCTGAATAAAAAATCTGCAGTACAATTCGCAGAATTTCGAGAGAAATGAATGAACTACGAGTGGAATTTCTTCTCTACAGCACAGTAGTGAACTATGAGCGTTAAAATTTCCACGAGATATGTCAGTTCAGAGATCGCGAGTTCGATTCCCGCTTAATCTCTCAGAATTTTCCTCAACTCATATCAAGAATTTCGTTCTTTGAGGTTCATCAGTCTGTGAACGAACATTTTCCTCCTCTCGTCCTGGAAATCACAGCTGGGAAAACATGGTAAACAAAAGCTCGATAAATCACCGATTGATCTGTCGTGTCCACGCCGTTTGTCCGATAAGCAACGGGAGATATTTCACGAATGAAATATACGCGTTCGTTGCGCTGATTTACAACACCTCGAATCGTCTTCCCTGGGAGAAGTCAAACGAAAGAAAGAAAAAAAAAAAAAACGCGCGAATTCCATTTATCTACTACACCAGAAGTGTAGTGCTTCCCTGTTGCCGACAAATTCCGTGAACAACTGTTCACACCGTGATTATTTCGATAGACGTCCACGACTCGAGTACTTACCACGGTAGAACGACGATAGAAAGTACATTGAATTGTGCACGGTGATTTTAAAGCGATGGAAGAAAGAGTGCTGCGAGTGGAAGAAGCTTCGAGTCTTTTTGTCGTAGCGAGAAGTGGATAGATGAAAGGGGATGTGCACGGTTGCGTTGGGATATTCCGTTCGAATCTGTTCTACTCGAAAAAAAAGAAAAGAAAAATATAGGGAATTTTAAATCGGTGAAAATTCGTTCGGAAAGTTTTTAAAGTAGCATGTCGATTTTGATGTTGACACAGAATGTGGTTTACACTTGTAAATGTTGAAACGTCGGGATTTTATGGTGGAATTGAACGTCAGATGGAGAAGAATATCTTCGTTGTACAGTCACAGGACAAAAAATTACGGATTATTCGCAATTTTCAACGTTTTTCACGTTTTTAAGTAAAATTCGAAGGTCTGAGTGTAATTTATATGATAATTTTTATTAACTACGCTGCGCTGTTTTGTCACGCTCTTTATTTTCCGATGATTTTGTCAAATATCCAGAAATTGTTTCTTCGAATCAGCTTTATAAATTTTTTTAATTATAGAAATAATTCTCTGATAGATTTGAATCTGCTAATCAGAAGAATCTACAGAATCTACTAATGATCGATCAAATTTGTAAGGTAAATTCGGGCTTTAAATTTGCCGGAAGAAGCATGAAAGACGTTGAAAATTACGAATGGACCTAATTTTTTGGCCGGTGGCTGTAAGCGTCAGGAACTCGATTTCAGCAGCGTCTGTAAGCGGATGAATCTCGCTGAAATTCCCATTAACATCCTTAAAGATCCCTCCTTAATTCTCCAGGTCTTTTCGAAGGAATGCAAGGTGTAATCTACGGAATTACATCGTGATCGCGACGGGTTAAAATGGAAAATCTTGTCGAAAGTGGGACAGCCGTGAATTTGTAACTCTAACTCGCGTGTAACCCTTTCTCTCTCCAATTAAACTTCAATTTCTTTGCATCAATTACACGAGAAACACTCTTCCAATGTAGAATTTAGTCGCGGTGATTCGATTTACACGAATCGAGGAAATAAAAGGCGATTTTTCCTTTCGTACTTGTTCCAAACTGAATATCAATGGTTGCGAATTAAATGGACATTTCGATTTGCCTTTCAGATCACCGATCGCACGATTTTCTTCTCGAACCAGAATATGAAACTAAGGGGAATGTTAAATAATTCATCGATAATGCGACATCGAAACGCTCGGAATGCGAGGAAAGAATTTCCGTGGGAATTTTCCACGTTTCCAGGCCAAGGATCGTTGTTTTATCGCCACGCGTTAATTCCATCTGTGTTTCGCGGACATTGCACATCCGAGAAGATTATTATTTATGAATTAGCAACCGAGGACGATGGACCGTGCAGCGTCTTTTACTGCAGGTGATAAAAACGGCACACCAACCGATTCTTGAAACAAGCCTTCTTGCGTCTCTCATCCATCGTCCCTTGAATCATCGGCAATAAACCCACTTTTACAGAGACGAATCGTCTTACGGAAGAGCTGGATAGCTGTTGATAACATCGCCGACCGACTTATGTCACTCCTTTACCTTCCTCAACTTCATCTCTGCTTCGAAATTCTCCTCGCTTCTCCAAATATAATTTATTGGGTCAGTGCAAATGTTCCTTGCTGAAATTCGCATTAAAAGACAAGGGAAATTTGGCGGGAAAAATTTATTAATCAATCGTCGACTCTTTGTTGTTCCATACGATCTTCTGCTCGATCAATCGACGTTAAAAGTTTCTCTGAAATTTCTCCAGTTCGAACTCGTCGATAAATTAAGCAAAACGTCGTTGTTTATCGAGGAAGCTTGCTCGTGTCGTTTAATTGAAAATCGTCCTACCTAAATTTTGCTACACGAAAAGTTGATACATTGTCTTAATTATAAAAATGCTTTTTTACAGCAGTTTCTATCGTTACATATTACTGGAATTAATAAAGTATGACACGACACAAATGAACCTTCTCTTCGCTCATTTTAAAAACCCTTTTTTTTTATTTTTATAATGTAAGAACTATCGAATCACAAAAGTTTGCTGTTGAAGTAACAGTTGAGTATCGCTTCTTTTATTCGTTATGAAATTTGCACGTACAACAACGAGTGTCACTTGAAAATAGATAATTTAGCGTCATCTATTTCACCGATCTAATATTTCCTTTCTTTTTCTTTCCTCTCTTTGAATTATAAAAAGTTCCTTTCTGCTCTTCCACGAAGGCAGATAAAAGGTGGCTAAAAGGGGAGAGAAATAATACTTTTTCTCCATTAGACATCATCTACTCGTGTATACGCTTTCCTCGAAATGGATATATTATTGAAATCTCGCGAATGTATTATGTCTTGTGTGTCATTATCCCATTAGTGAGAAAAATAGCAACAATGAGAGCGATCATTTTTCTTTGTCAACACCTGATAGAGGAAATATCCTCTTTTATGAAATTCAAGAAACTTAACGAACCTGCTTTCCAGGAATCTGCCCCCGATGAAAATGGAGATCATTTTTAGCAAGTATGATACTTCTAGGAAGTGTGCGTTATTATAGCAACGTACGCGACTCTTCGTCAACGTAAAATTAACTCTCTGTCCCCTCTGTAACTCGATTGCATTCAATCTCGGCCACTTGACACCCACGTGGCGGGTAATTCCGGAATTTTCCAGAATTCGCGAATGTTGTTCACACATAGCGCGATCAGTTTGTATTTTCTTGCGCGCGAAATGATCACAGAATAGCTGTATTCAACTATCGATTACAATATCGTTGGATTTCTCTTATTATAGGATAATTAAGACACGGGTCAAAAGTGACCCGACATTGGCTTGGAAAGAGTAAATTAATTTATTGCGTTTGTAGCAAAAAGCCGATTAATAGTAAAGTCAGTAAAGAGTTAATTAAAATGAGACAAATGTGATCACTTCTGATTCTAAGATTTACATTCTCTTATTCGTTCTTTACACGAAAATCAGAAAATCGATCCTTCGTTCACCTTAGCGTGTAAACGAAACCCGTGGAAATGAATGGCTATCTTATTTTCACACCTAGCGGAATGATCAAAGCGAAGAGTTTCAAAGGGCAATCAATCACAGATCTACCACGTTCTCTTGGCTATTTTTAATTCACCCTCCGGAAGACTTCGTTTCCATTTCACAATCGAGTTAATTAGCAGGCGAACCATTGCCGAGAAAATACCTATCCGACGTAGCCGGGGATAATTATCGGAGTGGATCACCGAGCGTGTCGAGTGGAAAATCCTCGCGGAAGCTCGTAAATCACCTTCGTGGAAACGTGGTAAGAAGCTTGTAAGATTTTCGACCACGAATGCTCGCTCGTTTGCTCGATTGATCGCGGAGTACACACGTCGAACGTGTTTCGTTCGTCCCTTCCATTCGTGTGTCACGTTCCTTCGTAGAAATTCGTCCTTTCCTGCTTCCTTCTTTATTTTTTTTTTCGTTTCTTCCTTCCCTTTAGGGAAACACCCACGCTGAGACAGTGACCACGACAATTCGAGACCCCATATGTCCCCTGGAGGAATCAATGGGATCGTACGTGTCGCAACTGTGACAGATATGACTGTAATTATTTGCTCACCTCGTACATCATTCGACTGATCTGTCAGTTTTCTTTTTCCTTTTTCCCACTTTTCTTTTTATACGAGTGTGTTTTTCGTTTTGACACGGAACAATTACGATTGTTTCCACCGATATGCAAATAGAGGAAGAATTTATGGTCAGCCGGTGTTTTTTCACGAAATACGAGATAATGATGCGCGCTGCTGCTTTTTAGTAGGGCGGATGAGAAAATGTTCTGGGGTTTGTTTAAATAGGAAGAACGAGGGAAGCTTTATGATCTTTTTGTGATAAATATACGCGCGCGGTATTTCGTTGATGTAATATCGCCAGCTTTTATGTTTTCCTTCTTTTTTATTATTCTTTTCTTTTTTTTACAAGTGGAACGATGGTAAATGTTTACGATCCTTGTGATAGTAGGAATTAATTAACGCTGTTCTTTTTTTTTCTACAAAATTTTAAATGCTTCATACATATAATTTTAATTAAAGATTTACTGTAAAAGAAAAAAGATCTGAATTGTGATTTAAATTCTACCGTGGTATATTTCACATAGAAATTTATGGCGAATTTTTTTTATAAATTTACAGTATTTTCTATGGATGGAATCAATACCCAATTCACAAAAGTACAACGAAAAAAGTACAGAGAAGCCTATTGGATGTCAATCTATAGATCTCTCGAGGTTAAATTCAATTTCCCAAAATTTTCGAGTCCCTCCTCGACCTCTACACATATTTAAACACCTCTTAGACTTTGTACAACGAATAGGGTGTTCACAGTTGGTAAGTTGGCACTCGAAACGGCACAGAGACAAGAAGAGTAAACTTCTCTCTCTACATATCCTCGCTATTGACACTCAAAGTCCTCAAATATAGAACTTTTACATTTACCGACTTTTATATAACGCGTTAAATGCTCTGAATTTACATCGACGCCATTGCAAGTCGATTCACCACTCGCCAATATTTCTATTCTATTTTTCTCCAACGTGTTTCTTTGTTTTCTTCCTTCACACGATGCGACAGAATTCGATTACTATTATAGATACGACTGACTTAGGCACCAGTGAAAATTCAAGTGACTAGGCTTTATAATTTATTAGTAGCTTGGATTATTCATTTCTCCAAGATTAACCAGACCGAAATTTCCTGCCAATCTTGAATAATAGTTACAGACACGACCCATCGAATGAAGTTTAAAGCTTCGTGAATTCTTGGGGAATTTTCACTCCGTCAGAGGAGCCACCGGTAAATTCAAGCTTGAACTAACACAGAAATATGGATCCTTAAAAATCCACCGACTTTTAACAGACCTCCCGAAGCAACTTCCTTCTTTTTCGCACCGTTTACGACTCCACCCTCTCCGCTCCGCTCTCTTCTCTCCGCTACTCGTCGCCGAAAGATTGGATCAATAAATCGTCAGTTTAACAGCTTCGATAAGACATTTCTTTCCACGCGGTGCTTTATATTCTGTGAACGGGGCTGCATAAAACTGGACTGATGGGACGTTTAATCCGTCAGTGGACGCGGCCACGGTGCGTTTCGTGGTAACGAATAAAACGCGGCGGCAATTTATAGGGACGGCCAGCTTTCACGTACCGATGGGAGCGACGTCATCTGGCGAATTTAAAACGCCTGCCAGCTAGTAGCCAGTTGATAAAATTGTTGAGCGAACGTACGACAAAACCTTCCCTCTCTCTGCTTCTGTCGTGTTGTCCGGGCCGCGCGTCGCTCAATTATTTCCGACGAAATATTTGCATGACGGTGAATATACGTAGTTACGTACCTCTAATAATATTTATTCGTTTATCCGATAGAATATCTTTCGCGAATTGCACGAGCATCGCGAATAAACGCCGGTTCAGATAAAATCGGGGGTCGTTCGAGGACTTTTCTAAATGTTCAGCTGAAATTGTAGATCAGAGAATATCTTCCTCAATTTTTTTGTTTTTCTTTTTTGTCTATCGATCGACAGAGAAACGTGACCTTTTTTCACTTTTCTTTTTTATTTGTGCAATAAAAATTGAGTGTCGCGATTTATTTCGATCGCTATTGAAGCAACGATTGTGAAACACTACGATTTCAACTTGATATATGCAATTGTAACGAAATAAAGTGTACAATACACATTTTCCATGTGAATTATTCTGTATGAACGTTTGCATACGTAGATTTCATAAGTTTATCAGGCTATGTTTCGTGGACGATTTACAATCTAACAATTTCCCTCTTCAGAGTCTATTATTTTACTGTTAACTGTTTGATCGTTTAAGAAAGTACCTCCGTAAATCTGAAACGTGTTCGTAGGTTTGAGTAATTAATACGTAAATCTAATGAAACAGATTTCATAAAATTTCGAGATATTTTCGAAATGTGTGCATATTTTTCATCCCATAAGCGAAGACCAGACGGTGCAATTTGCCAGAAGAGAATCGGTGTTTCGCACAGTGGCAACGATGAGCCAATTAAATCTGCTCGACACCAAGGTATCAGTGAAAGAGGATAAACGATTGGACAAAAGAGCTTCGGTTGAAAATCGAATGGAACCGCGATAGGCTGATAGGCCGATAGCGGTAAGGCGATTAGGGATGTGATGAAATTTCGATAATATCTTATCGCGTTTCGCCGCTCGTTACAGCGTTTAATGCGCGTCAATTAAACGACAGCCTCGTTAAACGGTTAACGCTTTTGTCGTTGTACATGGGCCAGCCGATTAAAAGCGACACGCCTCTGTAAAATTTCGAAAACACACGGTTGCACATCGTTTCTCGTAGGCTGATTCTGTGTACCTCACTCTCTCGTTGACCTGAATGTTCGACAACTTGGTAATGATCGACAACCATGCTTCTCGCGATTGCACTTCTGAAAGATTGGTGTTCCCCGAAATTGGAAAAACGAAGGTTGGATTTTTATGAAGATTGAAGCGAAGGAGCGAGCGAGATTATCGAGAATTCTCGAACGTGAGGACGTGCTCGAGGGAAAAATCTATATTTCGGAAAATAAGTGGAATATGCACTTCTACCACCACTTCTTTCAATCCTTAATCGTTTACTCGAGACGAGAAGTGGTTGGCTGTGTTACTGAACGAAATAGTTATCGTTTGACGTGAAAACGATAGATTTGAAAGTCTACTGTTTCGTGATAGTAAGATGTTTCGATGTACATGTACGGTGTTGTTCTATTTTTTTTTTTTTTTTTTTTTTACTAAATAGAAAAATAAATGGGTAAATCGTACGTTTTGCACGCTCGTAAATTAAAAATCAAAGTAGTGTAAATATTTGTGCATTTAACGTACTAATTGCAGTTTAACGCGCGACACGATCAATCACAAGCTTACAAATTTTATGTGTTACGTATAACATTGATTAATAAATAATGTGTACATCAATATTCCATTTGTTGATTGATGTTTAATTAATAAACAATTCATACATATACATTTAAATTTTTAGAGGCCCAATTATAAATCTGTATACGTTATATTAAATTACAGGAGATAAATAGAACTGATTGATGCTTTTAAATTTCGAGATATATTTATCGGCGAATTTATTAATATCCTATAAGTAGGATTTATATGTTACCATTTATACATAAATATCAGTAGACTCAGTGTCCAAGATTAGGTTAAAAAAAAAAAAAGAAGTGAAAAATATACGGGAAGAAATAAAGAAAATAGAAATTAACGCACACTGATTGGTTAATTCTTAAATATTCTTTGCCTCCTGCGCCCATTGAGACTTTCAAGCGGTCAATTTATTAAAAATCCTCTTAGTTCTTTGTTTTCTTCGTTATCCTACAGAATTGAAAAGACGTATGTGCACGCTCTTCGTGTCGAAGCGATTAAAAGCGAGACAATGAACGTCACCGATAATCTTCACACTTTTCAAATATCTAGCAGCGTGATTTTGTTCCGAATAAGTGAAATAACTCATCAGACAGTGATAATTAGACCGAACAACGACTTCCTAACGCGAACAGTGTAACGTCGAAATAATGACAGAGCCGCCATGTGGCGCGTTAATATAGCGGCGTGTAATAAGTGTAATAATTTAACATGCGCCAACATGGCCGCTCCGTCGTCGTGTATCTAACGAGAAAGAAGGAGTGAAAATCAGCAATGTATACAACGATTGACGTTATCGTTTCGACGCAGTCGATCGTTCCTTGCTCGATGATAATACCACTCTGACAGGTTATTCGATTCCTATTAATCGAACATCGTCGATAAAATATTATTCCACGGTGGATAAGCGAATAAGTTCGCATGTTCTTCTCTCTTTTTCTCTCTTTCTGTGTCCCTCTTATCGGCTTTTTGCTTTAGGAGTTGTTTAGTTGGGTCGTTAACTCGGTATGTGGGTTTCTGTGACTTCGATTCCCTTCGTTCTTCCACGGTCTGCGGCTTTTAGGCTGTGCAACTTGGGAACTCTGTACGGCTTGACCTCTCTTCAACTTGTCGTTACCAGGCCACAGAATTGCACGGACATTTCTACACGGGCATACGGGCTGAAAGTTTCACGTCAGTTCTACTCCCTGAACTTCTCACTCGGCCCGTTTCGACACTTTGGCAAACGGTCACTCGATTCGCTTTGCAACACCCTCGGGCAAACGCTCGCCACGTCACACGCTTCACACGTTTCCTCGTCAAGATTTTCTCCGGCGTGAAAGTTCGCATAAGAGAGGCTGTGTTGATTAAAACTGTTGTTCTTCGTTGAATTCGTTATCCGTTTGATTACTGCTGACGTCTATAACCTTCACTTCAGAAATCTGACTGTTTCTCTTGAATTTTGCATTCTTTGTGCACTTGTATTCTAATTTAAGGAAAGGAAATTTTACATTTCTGCACATTTGGAAATTATGAATTTCGGAGAGTTTCGCTGGCAACGATTAAGTGTTTTCTAATCGAGCAAAGATATTGAAAAATTGGGCATTATACGGTGTATATAATTTTTCTATGTTCGTAGTGGTAGGGAAAATTTGGAAGTCAACGTAATTTCATTTAAAATAATTTTTAATGTCTACTTCTTGGTATTTAAAGGTTAAAAGTTCGTAGCATCTATTCCTGCGAATTCCACGAAAAGAGTCTTTGATTTCAACACTAATTATAAGTCTCAGTTTCTTAGAAAAGACGCTTTCTGTGCCTCGTCGTTGCCTTGAAAGGAAATTCAATTAAACAAGAGATGAAAACCCTAAAATCCTTAATAATCGTCTAAATTTGCTTGTTCCTCGTGAAACGAGTGCTTACATTCTAAATAATCAACCAAACTACACTCTGAATGCATGTTTATATTAAATTTCCAATGAAAATGAAATACCTGGAGTACAAATATCGAAAGATATTCACCAAATTATTAGAAAAAAAGAAAAGAGTGCTGCTCCATACTGCAAATGTGAAATAAAATGCTACACTCCTCCGTTTACATCATGACAGCGTTTTCTAGAGCGAGTGTAAATTGCAGCTTGATGTTCGCCGTGATTTAGATACTCGGCACACGTGAAACAACATTTATCAGCGGTGAAAAAGTGCCCGGAATAAAGCGGGCGAATTAAAATCTGAAACATTAAACAGTAGCGGGGAATCGACGGGGAGGGGAATGGGGAAAAGTACAGGTGGTAGAGATAGAATAGAATTTCTTAGTATTCGTGGGTTAAATTGGAATCTGGAAGATAAATCGGCTGACTGAAATGATAAGTAGAGCGGAGACGTTAGCAATGGCGATGGTACGAGTACGAAGATAAGGGTTGGGAAAGGGGCGTGAAATAAATATTGGGCGGTGTTCTCTGGCAAATTTGTGAAGCAACGTGGTCCCCTCCGCAGACATCGGTTGCTTGCTGGTAATTTATTCGTGCATGTGTTCGCCAATATTTGGCGTCTTTGTATCGACGATGGGCCGCGTGCACGCCCTTTCCACTTAGGGATTTAACATTTTCGGCGTGACAGGAATCGTTAAAGGGTGGCAAAACGACGTCGTTTCTTCCTGCTTTCGATGCAAATATCAAATTTGCACCGTAGGAAAAGAGAGAGAGAGAGAGAGAGAGATTTTGTCTCGTTTCTTCGATACAGGAAACATTTTTCGTCCCGTGTTTCACCCAATTAACGAGACCTCTAATTAATCGACGCGAACACGTGCACGTGTACGGAGATAGATGAGAAAAATGTAATTAAACATCAGAGCCAGTTCTTTTTCTGCCTTCTCGAAATTTCTCTTTTTACCTCCGCGTTTTCAGATTCCGATGTTTTATATTTTCATAGAGAGATTTGTATCGAAATGTATTATACCGCTATTTTTTAGCTGTACAACGCAACATTTAAGAAAGCAATTTTTTTTTTCTCCATCAAATTTCTTCACTGATAGAAATTGTTCCTATAATATTATTAAAAAATGTATTACATTAGAGATCAGCATTCTTTCTCGTTATGTAGGACACGCTATAGCGAGGAAATCAGGTTTGTTGATCCGGTAAAATTTCTGCTTGGTTTTTCAAATTTTTCTCAAATTTTGTTACTTCTATTATTATCATTTGTGAACGAAATCACTTCATTTTTATGGTTGCACAATTCTCGTATATTTATTGGAAAATTTACGACGAATCAAAGTCGAAGAGTATCGTAGAACTGATTTTCTAGTCGGATTGTTTTACTGTTGAAGAAATGAGTTGACTAACGATAATTTTATTTTACTAAACTTTGTACACGAAATCTTGCAAGTTTTAATAAACGTATAACAACAGTTTTCAGAACTGTTTCGTTCGTTAAAACTGTTTCAGAAATTTTCGACGACTTTGAACTCACGAATTCTAGTGTTCCCTTTAAAAAAAAAATTCGGTGGCTTTACTTTTGAGGTGGTTCGAGTATAAAACAGTCCAATAAGTATTTTAGGAGTCGTTAAGCATTATTTAGGGTTGATGAATGACAAATTAAACCGTACGATATGCAAAGAAGATAATTTTCCGTGTTACTAAACGAATATTACTCTCTACCATTTATTTAAGTTACTATTTACCATTTATTTAAATTATTTCAGGTATAAAACGTTTTCTACCTTAAAAATACATGAAATACTTTTCGTGTACCTATTAACACTCGTTCAAATTAGAGCTGCAGCCAACACCGACGGTGATCTGTATTTTTGTTTCTTTTCCTTTCCAACGTGTTTCCTCGCCGTTGCACGCAGTCGAGAAAGTGTCGCGCGAAATAATTGAATGCAGCCTGGTTGACGGTGTTTATTAGCCGACGAGCAAACGAGAATGAAACGGAAATAAACATCGCGTCTGTTCGCGTTGCACAAAGGGCGGAAAGGTCGTGACGAAACCCTTTTCGACCAGGTTCACGGAAATTCGAGAGAAACGGTGGCGATAATGAAACTAATAGACGAACACCGGTGAAACGTGGCGTAAAGTCGGTCAGCGGCAGCTTCAAAGTGAGAACACACCTTGCTTTATCGGCAACCGTCGACGGCTAATTCTACCTACGACTTTGGCCTTCGTGTGCCTTGCGTTTCGATTGGCCACACCCAGAGAGAGGACCTGTTGATGTCGATACACCGGATATGTCAAAGCCTGCCTTGTTCCTGTGATTGTCACCGTACAGATCTTCCGTTTGTTGGACAGTTTCTGTGTGTATGTTGCTGTGGGTGGAGAATTCTGTTTGACACCCTCGTTCTTTACCTTTCACGTGTGTTTTTATACTGTCTACGTAGCTAATTGATTGTCAAGATAAAACGAACCTGAAGATTGTTCCTCTCGATTAATTCGCACGGAAAACCAGAGGAATATTAGCTGCTTTTCTTTCGTTTTCTTTTTTTTCATTTTTGGTGTTACTTTTTTTACTGTGCATTCAAACGTATGGAGAAAATTTGAATTTAATCTGAGTTGTAATAGTAAAGGGGAAAAGGGGAAGAGCAAAGGAAGACGATATTCTTTTGGATTAATTACTACGGAAACCGGAAGAATATTGATTTTCTTCTTCGTTTTCTTCCTTTTTTCATTGGTATTAATTTTTACTGTGTGTTTAAATATATGGGGAAGAATTTAATTTAACCTTTCTACAACAGAGACCGAGTAGCATTTATCTTTCTACGAGAGAGAATTATATTTTCACATTCGTACTACATTTAATTTTCTGCAAACATTTAATACACTGCGTGCAACATGATAAAACTACTTTACTTCGTTTCATTTGTTTAATAACATTGCTGACGTTACAATTAAATTATTATAACATTCTGATGCTTACAAAGTCAGAGTTTTCAAAAACCTTGCGAAATGAAATTTCTAAAAAAACTAATTAATACAAAAATGCACATGAAACAGTAACTCCCTACAGGTGTAGAGATTTTTCACAAGAAAACAAGGATTTTTATTAATCTAGATATATCAATTTTGCTTATTAACGAATCCGTCTATTATAAAATAAATTTCGCTATTAAAAACAAATTTCGCTCGAAAATAGTGAAACAAAGAACACCCGTTTTCGTAATAAATTTCAATAATGTAAAAATATTGTTCTAATATGGTTGAAATTGTACTATCTGATACATTTTCTCCTATTGTTCGATCCACAAGACTTCAGCTAGAATTGAACGATATTTCGACAGTTCTCGTGTTCTTTAAGTGAAAGATCTGGTTCGTATTCCGACAACGAACGACAGTATCCATTCGAATCGCGTTGCTTGTTTGCAAGGTTCATTTTATCAAGGGTCGATTCGCGTTACCTGTCTTGGAGACCTTTTAATTACGTCACTCTGTTAGAAAGAGACGCGAAATCTGACGAGGAGATGAGGAAAAGTTGAGAGAGAGGGTTTTAATTGTTAGCTCGAGCGTCAATCTCTGAGGAACGTCTGAGAATTCTACTTCCAGCAACATCTTGAATCTCGCAGCTTATCTTCCTCTCATCCTGGTCTATTCAGCGAATTTTCGAGCAAATTAAATCGTGCATCCAGGATTGAAATGGACGAGAAAATGTTCCTAGTTCACAGAAGTAGTATATGTTGGTTTTTGGTCAGACGAAATTCTACGTGAATAATGGTATCCATCGCCCTTCAACCTCGTCTAATAGCTTCCGCGGTGGTTCTTCCCATAGTTCTCATTTTTCCCACCATATTTGTCTTCCGTTGGAACATAAAGGAGCGAGGAATGAAAGCGTAGGGGCTCGGAGAGAAAAGCGGGAAACCGAATATGGGCTGCAAACAATGTCTGGGCGTCGTTCTCTTCGAGTTTACCGAAGATTTAGCTCTTGATTCTCCCTTTTTTTCTCTTTCCTTTTCCTTTTCTTTCGCATTAACGATACAACTTTCACGGTAAAAGAGTTCAAGTTTATCCCTTGCGTTGACGTTTACGAACTTTACTCATTTCTGCTGAAATTTATCGAGCTCTGCCGAGATGTACGAAAATTTACTTGCTGAATGTGAAACGAGCTTTCGGATCGTTACGATTTGTAATGTGAAATTATTCGACGGACAAAAGTCGTTACAGAGTACCCAGAAAAATTACTCGTTCCAGTATTTGAAATTTATTGACAAATTATAGAGTGTATCATCGTCGAATAGTGATTTAATATCTACACTGATTGCAACTGGTGTTCTTTATCGGGAATTCTACGAAAAAATCCTTACTACTACGCTTATAGAGTGCAGAAAAATTATTTGTTTCAACTAATGCCCCTCTAAGTACCAAATAGTTTTTTTTTAATTTTATTTAAAACATTTTTGTGATAACTTTAAGCTGTCACGAGATATTTGATCGTTTCTACTTAGACGAAACACCCGTACATCTTCTGGATTGAATCATTTCAAAGCCTGAATAAAGCAGCAACTAATTTTACATTCTACAGTTGCATTAACAAATACTGAATAATATACAACACGAAAAATTCCTTTAAAATATCTCCAAAAGAATTTAAGTAATAAATTGTAGAGCAAAGGATATATTATTAATTGAACACTTTATGCAAATACTTTCTTCACAATCCTTCGAATGCAATACTTCTAGCTTCTCAAATGACTTGAAATAGATTTAGCAGGAAATAAGAATAATAATTAAAATTTAATAAACTTCTAATTTAATTTGTATCTTTTCTGCTGTTAATAAAACTATGCATAAGGAACTTATTAATTACAGACAGAGGACACTTTTAAATCGAACTGTCCAAAAACTTTGAATTTAGAAATTTGTTAATATTTCTATTTTTGTCCCACTTTTGAGAAGACTCGCCTATCGTGCGTCAAGTTTGTGAAAGACTTAATCCTCGGATTAAATCCTATAATACTTTCCACATGAACATAAAGGGTATCTTGATACTTCCGAGCAGCAGTGTATCATATTTGACCCTTTTTAACACGATAACACCGAGAAGTTCGTCAAAGTTTCGTGCAGTAACAAAGGCTAAACTAGTCGAAAACTTGGCGCAAACACAAACTTCTGCCGCATTTAATTCTTCTAACTTGATTCCTCGTCTTTGCTCTCGACTCGTGCCTTCTTCCGGCGTGCACATAATTCTCCCGTGGATTCAGCCAGCCGCGTTTGGGTCAGCTCTGTTTCGCGTCTCCGGTACGGAGGAACGTTATTTTCGTACATGGACGAGCAAAGCACTTTCTTACAATGCCGGCCGGTTACGTGACGCAGCCGCCAACGACCTCCTGGAAACTCTCTTATCTGGAAGTGCCTGGTCTGTCGCATAACACGTGGAACAATAAATCCAGCGTGCGCGCTTCCTGCTACCACAATGTAACAACCGTGACTCCTACAGGGGAAACGAAAGAAAGATAATCGATGCGATACCGCCTCGGAAAATTACGACAATAACGGGTTTTCTTGGGATATTAATATAAAAGCAATTGTTGTGGTTATTTATGCAATATTGTATCCCATGTATAATGCCATCGAATGGACTATAAGATAAAGCAGAGAGCACTAAATTACCTTCGGCACTTTTCGTTTAGTTTCGATTCAAAGTTCTATCACTCTTATTGGAAAGCAATATTTCGAACACTAACACTCTGTTTTTACTTGGTGATTTATATGACGTCATCGAATGGTCTATAAAATAAAGTAGAGGGTACTAAATTATTTTTCGTACTTTTAGTTTCATTTCGATTCAAAGTTCTATCGCTCTTATTGGAAAACCCACATATGTAGAATCCAATAATAGTCAAAAATTTTAAGGGAAATAAATTTCTATTTTTTCCTCGATGGCCAATCAGAATTTACTTTCTAAATATCCTATATCGTACATAACCCCATAGTTGAAATCCTTCCCATATTAAGCGATTTTCCTTCACGATTGCATTTGCCAGTGGAAGAAACGACAGACAGGTATTGTCAGCGGTTAGATTGCCACTATCGAGTTTCCGGTCGGTTGGAAAGTGTTTTCTGAAGGAAGAGAAACGACGGTCGCGCAGGAGGAAACTCTAGGAAAAATTGCTGCTGGACACGAGAAGGATGCTCGACAGGGGGTTAGCGCACTCGTTTCTGACGAAGTGCGGCCTAAAGAGAACGAACAGACCTAAGTGGTTCTCCTCTTCCATGGATCGTACAAATTTCAGGCTTGTCCGTGATGGGAGAAGAGAGACTGAAACAAGAGACCGACTGATAAGAAGGATATCCCGTGGATACGGAGACAAAGCGTCGCTAGATAAACTGATAAAAATGTCTCCGGTTTCTCTGGAATCGAAAAACAAAAAAGGCAAAAAAGAATAGAAAATGAGAAAGGCGCGTAGTTGTGTTACATTCTACGAGATAATTCCATTTTCGCCAAGTGTCTTACTAGTGTCGCAATTTTCACTCGTCCTATTCGTCGTTGCTATTTTCACGTTCTTTTTGTTCCTTTTTTTTTTTTTCTTTTCTTTTCGGCAGTTTTTCGCCACCTCGAAAGCAACCTAGAGAGAGTTTCTTTGAGGTTTACACAAACCGTGGCTCGTAATTAAAACAAACTACCATTCTTCGCGAAACGAGAAAGAGAGTTGGCTGAAACTCGGCCAGCACTCGCAATGAAAAAAGGTAAATTGAAATCTCCTGCGCGAAACTTCTCCCTGGCGGCCTGTTTCCTCGCTAAAGCTGCTTCAAAAATTCCCTTTCCCTAACGAGACCCTCGTAAGTACTCGCGTGGAAATCCTGTTGGCTCTCTCGACGATAGAATTCTACTGTTTCGATTGTTCTAACGTGCTCGCGGAAAATAAGGGGTTAACCATGTCACTACTAAAAGTGTAACGTTTCTCTTGCAAATAGCAGAATAACGAAATAAGAAACAGTATATTTTGCAAGCAATGTAACAACGTGTATAATTATTTCATATTCTCACTATTCTTCTTAGAAACAAAGAACCTTAAATTTTTTAAACAGAGCGCCATACAATTTTTTATATTATGTAGAAACGTATGTTAAAGTAATAACATGCTCACTCTGTGTATAATCTCTTTTATATTCTTGTATATTCTTATAGTTGCGAGTTGAAAATCGCATATATAATGGTTTTCAGTCAAAGGATCAAGCATAGATCAGCCTGAAAGTCGATATTCTTCTAAAAAATTTCTCCGTTTGACAATTTCGTCGAATTCTCTGTTCCATCGTCGATTTTACTTCTCCCGCTTTACAGTCTCGATTTCCTAAGCGGATGACACTCGACTGAAGTTCGTAATGTTAACTCGTATTTCGAAAGCCAAGCTTCGTCGAAGTTTCGCGAGGAACAGCGGTATCCTTGCAACGCGGTTCTCTCAACGGCAAAGAAATCAGCGTCCGTGACGGTAGAAGACTGTAACAGGGTTGACGAAGTTTTCCGCGAGATGATAAAGCAACGACGAGGTTGAGCGTGTGTTTGAAAGCGGACGGGCGTCATCGATCAAGGGGAGAAAGCTTGGCGAAAAAGGAAGGTAAAAGAAAACGAAGACCGCGTGGCTGGCTCATCCTCGTTCCTTCAGCAGCCTAGCAATATCACTTCCCTTTATTTCCCTCCTTTCAATCGTATCGTTCGATACCGTAACGAGAATAATTCCTGCTCTGCACCGTTATTGCGTTCACCGCTGAGAAAAACCAGCGGAAATTTTTTAATAACAGCCGCCAATGTTCCCCGGCCAGATTTTCCTCCGAAGGTATTCTTCTCGGTTCACCTACCTAGGTTTCTCCTTTTCTCCGCCCCGTTTCTTATTGTCTACCATTCTTTAAACAGGCTTCCTGCATCGATTCTTAATTGTTTCGACTATGCTGAAGGAGCGTTTCTCCTTAGAAAGTGACGTTTTCTACACGGTAAACGATTCAACATAGATTTATAGAAGTAAAGTGTCGTCTTAATTAACTTGCAGCGAGGTTAATTGAACGCGCGAATAATTATCGAGAACACGTTGCAACAGATTTCTCTGATAGATTCCTCTCTCAGATTTCAGAATTTAGAACAGTCGACGTGGCTGAGCGATGACTTTGTATGTTTCTGTCTGCGCGCGGAGAGTAACTTTTCAACGTGATCTGTCGAACGTAGATAGAGCGAACGTTCCGCGAGAACAAAGCGACGGCGAGTTTCAAATCTTTCGTAGGATGGAACTTCCGGGAGATATTCTTCGAACGTTGAAAACAAGAAAGTAACGAAACGAATTTAATAAGTTGCATCTTGCTTCCTTCGGTTTCTTTTAATTCTGCATCGTGAAACAAGACTTCCTTAGAACGAACCCCTTTCCTGAACGTTCGCCATCTTTATATTACAATAAACTTCATCTTAAGAGACGTGGACGTGCTTAAATATCGTTTTATTATTCACCACGTTAGTTTTAACCCCCTACTACTCGAGGTACGAGCATGTCGCTCATATTTATTCGAAAAATATCGCTGCCAACGTCGTTCCAGAGGCTCCTATAGCCCTTGTCCTTCTATATCATTAATAAATCATCGTGCAACTTGGAGGGTCGTCCTGTTGCTTCTTTATATTCTCAACGACAAGCTGTCCAAGCTTCAGAAATTCACAATTTACGCGGAGGAAAGAAAGATGTCTCGCGTGTCTCTGCATCGACTAAGGGAAGCGATGGAATAGGATAACGAGGTTTATTATACCTTGCTGCCTGCTTTACATCAATTTCTTGAAATTCAGAACAGATATTGGGGTGATATTTCAGTTGAAACAATTAAGACTCGACGTTGCGTGAAAAACAGAATTTTATTAACCATTTCAGTGAGGAGTACTTAAAAATCGAGCGTTTTATGGGGGTGGAATATTTTTTCGCGTATATGCAACACTGATTCGCTATATAATATGTGATTAAGTCACTGTTTTAATTCTGTTAATCTTAAATTAGATATATACGTTTTCCTCAGAATATATTATTTATTTAAGAAAATTAATTTCTTAAAAAGCCCATGATTTAAAACTAATAGATCATAATGATTCTGAGAAACGCGTGTATTAGTCTATAGTTCATGTCACATATCTGTCCATAGAACTCAAAGGTTAACAAGAAACTAATGGTGTGTGTGATAATAGAATAAAAGAATTGTCGCAAAAGTCACCTTTAGATACATAGATATATATAAAAAGTTAATTTCTATCGCGTTCTTCGTGGGCTGTTAATTTACAGAAGAGCTTATAATACAGGTGTGGCTATTTTGCCAAATCAGAAAAGCACTTTCCGGGCTTAAACCTCTAGAGAAATAAAAAATTTAATTAACGAAGGATTTGAAAGGAGGTACTCAAAAATATAGATAATTACGTGTCTCGTAAAGTTGAAAGCCTAAACAGGATTATTTAATGGTTCAGAAAGAATAAGAATTTGATTATAACTATCTAGAAGAATCGAAGAAGATTTAAGGAGTCCAGTGTGAATTTCGGTGAAAGTAACTACTTAGTTAACTAACTTAAGGTTAACTAACTAGTTACAGATACAAATAAAATTAAACCTAAGTAAAAAGAAAAAAGAAAGAAAGAAAAATTAGAGTACGATGATACAAAGGGAAGCAAATTTGAGAGTTTCGTAACGATTCGGTTGAACTGTTGAAGAAAAATGCGAGGTCCTGAGAAAGATGATGTTGACGTATTGTTTCTGATCCTCTAAGGGTGGCTAAACTGCCGGAAGAATCTTACAGAAGACATAGGGGAACGATTTTCTGTAATCTGTCAGACACTGAATTTTTCTTTACCACCTTACCAATGATAAATATTAAAAGAAAAATTTCTCATGGTGTATTTTACGTTTCACATCGATTCAATAGTCTGTGAATAGATATTGGCTATTCAAAGGACGAGTTAACTAGATTTCCTCAGTTAACAGGTTGCCACACTGTGCTCTACGTCTCTTTGCTTCTTTGACGTCGAGCTTATAGTAAGATACATACACAAGTTCTTTAAACGAGTATATTCGTGGAACGTGAAGCTTTTAAAAGACACTGATAAAAGGGCAAAGGACAAGTGGCTTTTGAACCTTCGAGTCTCTGCTTGTACAAGTATATACATATATAAAGTGGCTGAAAGAAATATGTATGAACGTATAATATTATTCCTCGATTAAAACCCTTCTGAAATAATTGAAAGATAATTCAGGGTACTCTGTGCCATGTGTATTAAGAGTACTTGGTAATATTCTGCTGAAATAACAGTCACTTTTAACATTGCCTACGTTACGTGAAAAGTATTTAATTTATTTTAAGTCTGGTGTAAGAAAAATATTAAAGTGACTGTCGATTTTCGTATTTGACTTATGTCATTTCTCTTAATTTCAAAAATTTCTTCGAAATTTGCGCGCAATTCTTTGCAAATCTTTATCCACGACAAGTTCCTTTTTTTATTTTCATTATTGTACTATAAATAATTCACCTAAATAATCGTATACAGTTACAACTTGTAATACGCGAAGACGTTTCAATTTTCTTTTGTCGTGAGACAGTTTGACAATTCAACAAATAACTTTAATTAACAAATTATTGCAATAACCTAGCGAAGTCACACACAAAGAAACAAAAAGAGAAAAAGAAAGAGCTTCCGGAAAGAAGCACGTGAAAAGTACGATAGTGTGGTAAAAAATACTGAACTGAGTGAATTTGTGTGGAGAAAAAAATAGTATCACTGTTAATTCGAATAGTATAACATAGTTATAGTTTTATAGTAATTTAGCGCTATTCTTAGAAGCTTTGATAAACATTTTCCATCCTTTTATAATTTTATAGTGAAGTAAACGCGTCGAATCGGACAGAATTATCACACAGCTATTTCTGTATTAGGCTTTTCAGTGACAAGTTTCGTCACTATAATCTCTCGTGTGTCTATTCCCCAGCGTGTAAACGCTCGTAGAAACAGCCGAAAGATAGTGTCATGGTAGTAGACAAAAGGGATCGGTGGACAGCGTACAGGAATGAAGCGGACACGCTTTAATTTCCGAAGCGAAATTTACGAGGCGACCTTACGGTTATTGTCGCCACCCTCTACTGTTACATCCCTTCGTGTCTGCTATACGCGCGATTACGAGCGAGCTGCTCGACATTAGGCGACGTTATTACCATCTCGTAATTCGTTGCCGCGCGATCGTCAGCTTTAACGGAATGAAAACGCCAGGCGTTGTTTCGATATATCACATTGTTTCATTGGAGGATCGTTGGCAAACGATGATACACCATAAGTGTTGTAACAAGAATTGTTCACATTGATTGAAACAGAAGAAAAAAAGGATAGAAAATTGAACGATCAGGATTTACGATAAAAATTATCAGAAGAACGAACGAAATTTGTAACCGACGTGAGATAACACGAATTCTACAGTTGAAGATCTGTGTACGAAGCTGAAGGAGGAAGAATATCGCAGAAAAGACAAAATAAACGCGCGTAGGTGGATGTCACTTACCTTTCTACCCCGAGACAAAAAAGCAAGCGCTATTTCTCACTAGATGACCCAATATTTCCACTTCGTGTAGCAACAAACTCTCGATACTCTCCTTTCTCACTTCCTCCCTCGCTTCTTTCCTTAATTTCCTGCGACATTTCCGTCGACATTACGCGCAACTGGTGTAATAAAATTGATCCGGGACAATTCGAGAGAACGTGTTGCAGTTTCTTCCACTCGACACTTTCAGAAGCAATTCGCGAAATACTATAATTTGTCAGAAAAGAATAATTACCTAAAGACATTCGTTGTTTTTTTTTCCTTTTACGCTCGCGTCGTCAAGTTACCTCGAGAGAGTTGCTCGAGAAGATCTGCCTCCCCTTCTTTATCGTCCAGAAACGTTGCCCCGTTTCCAAGCGGAGAGGCGGATTTATGATGAAAAGGGAGAGTGTAAGGAAATATAAGGGTGTATCGCGGGAAGTAAACGCCTCCGTGTTTCGAAGAAGATGAAACGTCGAGCGTGTACCATCAATGACGATATGCCGCAAGCTTTGATGCTTTTGAATGGAATCGATCGATGACAACGGTAATGTGTGTCGTGTCTACGATTCTCGTTGACAAACGACAAAGCGTGGGCGGTATCGCATAACAGCACGTGGTAGCTTCGTAGACAACTTTTATCATTAACGCCACCGTCGTAGAAACGAGCTTCCTGTCGTGCTAATTCTCCCCTTCACGTGTATTCAACGCGCGAAAGTTCGGTGGTATTTAAATAAAGCATCCTCGAGGAATCCGGAGGATTCTACTGGACGTCGAGTGTCCCGATTGGTTTACGAGCTTTCGTGAATTCTCTCACGGAAGTACGTACAGTCAGGCGCAGAAATACTCGACGTGTAATAGGGAAATTGAAAGAAAATACGAACGCGGTTTTTCGATTAAGAATGCAGAAATATACTTTTATTAATATGAAATAACGTAACACTCGCAGAGAATAAAAATTGAAGCATTGGAATGAGAAATTTATATGAAAATGAGATCGCCAAAGTGTCGTAGAAGCTCACTTATAGGTTTTCTAATTATACTTGCATTGTAATTAAAATTAATTAATTAAATATTATGAATTTGATACTTAGTAGGATGTCGAACTTTCTAGGCTTTGGTTTAACTAGTTTTTTCTGTTAAATTTGGGAATATTCTTTCCTATTCTTCTTTGAATTATTTCTTTAAATTTTTCCTAATTTTTGGGAGGCATTTTTTGTCTTTTTTGTTTGAGATTTTCATGTCTGGCAACTGAAATGGTGTTTGCAGATAAAATTATATTATAACACAGGAATGAAATAATTTTTTGTGTAATAATTACTAATTTTTGCAGCTGTTATACTTTTTTATATTAATTAACGGTTTATTTGCTGTGTTTTAAATATAAAAATTATATTTTATAATTCGAATAATTCGAAATTGGATCGTTATCTCGATAAATCTTCGGTAAAGTTGAACGATAAAAGATTCCTTTCATTTTTCGATAATTCTTGCGTATGTTGAAACGAAAGTGACACTAAATTCGCGATTTAATTCACAGAATGTTAAACACCGTAGAATAATACTTCTTTATTCTATGAAAAAGTTACTTTGTCGTTAGCGAGCAAACGTTCCGCGTGATTTTCTCTCGATAAAGACACGGGCTTTCTCTATTTTCAAGAAGAAAGAGACTGGAAGTGAATTGTCGCGGAAACGGGAGGAACAATAACTGGATTGTATAATGAATTTTTCTTTAAAGATACTTTCCACGCAGACAGTTCTCATCCTCTTCTCTCTAAGTTCATTTTCGAGTTTTAACTGTGTTTACAGAAGGAAATCCGAGTTCTTTTTCTCCTACCATTGTAATAACCATAAAAAAACTGTGTGTGAGATTTTCCAACATTTACGTGTTTTTCACAGTCTTTCTTTCTTTTTTCCCTTTCTCGAAAAATTCTCCAGCACGTTGAAGAGAAAGTTTCCACGCTCGAAGAACACGTCGAAGAAATACATTCCAACGTTGTCACATCCGACTGACACGGACAATTTCTTCGATAAAATTGAATGATCATATTTTTCCTCGTTGTAACTTGTACACCGAGATATTCGCGGGTTCTCTTCAGAGAAATACGTCTTCCTATCGTTCCGATCTGCAAAGATACAAGCTGACATGTAATTTTCTGGGGGGCAAACATTCCACGCTGCAGTGCATGAAATATGTCTTCGCTAATGGCCCTCTTATGTTCTCACGAATGAATCATGCCATCTGATATTTACACAAAACATTCTACCTTCTATTTACAACTCCAAACACCAGCCTCTATTCACGTAGAACGTTCCATTCATAAATCGACGCGTCGAAAAGTAATATTTACGTAGAAAGAACAAACTTCTGTCCCTTATTCGAGGGACAATAGTATTTCATCGTACGAACGCTTTCGTCACGTGAGAAAAAGCAAACAACAAGTTCTATAAACGAATAAACAGATATAAAGCTGCGAACTAGAAAAAAATAAAGAAAAAGAAGAAAGCAATGAAAACGTTCTTCTCGTTGGACGAGCAAACATACTAGGAAAAGTTAACAATATCACGCCTGGTCGAAAGAGAAAGGTGTCGTTCGTCGAAGTTTCCGGGTGACGAGAATATCGTCTAGCTTCAACATTTCGCGATTCTTCGCGCATTTCTTCTTCATAGCGACGCAATATGCGCACACGTATGCGGGGAATTGCACTACTTCGTAGCGAGCACGACAGCCATAGAGGAAATCGTACGGGGAAACTTTTCTAGAAGAGAACCCACCGGAAACGGTATTCACGAAGATTCTCCATAACGATTCGTACCGGGGAACGTCGATAGTTCGCGAAGATATCCACGGAATTTTAAGTCGAGCAGCGTTTAATCGCGTAAAGTGACCAAGACATCCTCTATAAAAGATCGTGCTCCTTTTCTTATCTTTTTCTTTTCAACCGCAATGCAATATACATTCTGTTCCTTTTATTTTAGTTTTTCCAGCTAGTTATTCACTTCGTATTGTTTAAAATAATCGTCCAATATTAACTTCCCCGGTGATAGAAACAAGTGAGTTTCCCGAGGAAAGCAGAAAGTGACCATAGGTGAGTTAATACAGGCACTCGAAGTATCCCCATACTCTGTATCGATTCTTCTTTCGTCGAACGGAAGTCAATACACCATCGTGCTCGTAACCATCGAAGAAGTGCCTCTCCTCTGCTTCCTTCGTTCTGGTGTTGTAATCCGTCGAGTGTCGCTCGTTCCGTCATACTGTTTACAGGGGCTGTTTTATTATACGGTTGCGCAACGTCGGCAAGTCAAGCGAATAACGAACCTCCAACAGGATGGACTCTATATATATATATATCTTAACACGGTTCGTAAAGTACCACGTTGAAATAATGATTCGATTGTTGGAGCAGAGTCAAACCACGATCGAACGTTCCTGGTTTATACCTGTTCTCGATATCCTCGCGTAAAACGTCTGGGCTATCTCCTTTCTGACAGGTCCTACGCCGATCTCGTCTTATGCAACTTTTATTGCTGACCACGCGACTCTTCGACCTTTTATTCATTCTCCTAGCCTAGCCCACGATCATCCGACGAGATGAAAACGCAGGCTTGGCTTTACGACACGGTCGTTATCGTGCTTGCGGTGATTTTTCACCGGGACAATGGAGCGGGTAAAACGCTCGTGAAAAACGTAGCGAGCACACCCTGTGATCCAATATTTTCCGCCTCATTGTTCGTCGGCCACGATCATCTGAAGTGGCCCCTTCCGATCGGTATTTCTACCGACGGAATCGAGATCATACTCGCCTGGAACTATCGAGCACCTCAGATATCCATTGAGTGGCTTCAGAGTGGCCGAATAATAGAGACAGAAGCCGCGAGATACGGGAGAGGGATTCTAGTTGAATCTAGGAATCGAACGCTAGGCACTACCGCCACGAGGAAATCACACTTGAACACGATGGCCTGATAACGGGAATCAGTTGAGATTACACGCTGTTGAACTTTGCTCTCGGTAGGAGATTCCTCTGTTGGTTCAGATGAACTACGATCTTTGCGAACGACTTTTTGGTTCGTTAGAAAGGCATGGCTGATTAATTAGCGAGTGTAACTACTTGGTGGAATTTGAGATGATGTGTAGATTGTTTTCTCATTAGGTTGATGCATACGAATCTGTTGTTTTCTGACGTGAAACTTTAGATATGTTGTGTTTGGTCAAAAAATAATGTATCATGTTTATTTTTTGAGATAGCGACAAATATGGAGTTACTCAGTGGCCACTCTTTCGTTTTTTTCTTTTTTTTTTTGAGGTGAATGGAAATTTTTGCGTTAAACAGTTCCTACGTATTTTTTTTTTTTATAAAGTTTAATTCTTTTGGAAAAATTACCAATCTTGAATTTCTAATACCCACGTCGAATCTTTATTTTTATTATACATAAGCTTCTTCGAATGCTAAATTTATTAAGGGAAATTTTCGCGTCAAATGTTATAGTTTGTACATATTTTTTTTTTATAAAGTTTACTTTTTTTTTTTAGGAAAATCACCAATCTTGAATTTCACCTATTTTTATTACAAATTTTTATCTGTCACTGTGGTATTTTAATTGGGTGATTGTATTTCAGCAATTCTCAGAGAAAGAATGAAAAATTTCACAATTCCAACGATTATTATTATAAAGAGAAATTGTTCCTTCAAAAAATATTTCGCATTTTTATCAGATACCAAGTGTAATGAATTAAATATACATTTTTCACCTTCGCTATCCTACTTTACATACTAAACAAGGGATACAACTCAATAATATCAGACAAGAAGATAGATAAACAATTAAATATTCATCGAGGCGTCGATATATGTTGCTTTCACTTAGTTAGAAAACGTAATTGAAATTGATGCGCGATATTTCTGAAAGTTTCCTCGAAACGTGGTAGCGTCTGACCATAAACGGACTCTATCTACTCGCGGCAGCCAGTCCACGTTTGACTTTGCGCGTCCTAAATTTATTTGACATCGAACTTGGTCACCCGTGTAGGGATTAAATTTACTTTGTACCGAATTCAAATGCCCCGAGAGTCCAGGCCGAGTTGAATTAACACTTATCCAAACTTCCCGCCATCCAACCATATGAGGATTAAATTGCTCAGTTATGAGTAACGATCAACGCGCTCGCGACTAATTCGCGTAGAATTTGAACGTGCACGTTTATCGAACGACCACAGATGTCTCGAATTAAACGCAATCGTTGCTGTTCAACCATCGACCCGCGCAATACTTCCTATCAAAACTGCTACAGCTGTTCAACTTCTATTAATTACACTCGAATTTCAACACGTTCGTCAACTGATACGAGGTAAAACCACTTTGACAAGGTTCAACCAGAAACACGTGAAACCTCTTTGGCTCTAAATCTAGCACTTGAACTTCGAATCACTCTATTCGAAATTCGTAGGAGTCTCGTGTGTACGTACGCAAATTTTCCTGCTTGAGCAATGTATCATTTTTCATTTCAGTAATGTGTTTAATTTAAGCTGTGTATTCGTCAATTTAAGCAATTTTAATTTACGCGATTTATTCTATTCGAAATTCGTAGGAGTAAATTCGTATTAATACGCAAATTTTCCTACTTAAGCAATGTATCATTTTTAATTTAAGCAATTTTATTTCAAGTAATGTGTTCGTCAGTTTAAGCAATTTACTCATTCACAATTCGTAAGAGGCTCGTGTATTGATACGTAAATTTTCCTGCTTAAGCAATGTATCATTTTTAATTTAAACAGTGTGTTTAATTTAAACAATGTGTTCATCAATTTAAGCAATTTATTCATTCGAATTTCATGGAAGTTTCACATATTCGCATGCAAATTTTCCTGCTTGTGCAATGTATAATTTTCTCCGTTATTTTCTGCATTAATCATGGAACTCCCTAGACTGGAATCGTCACGCGGAGTCACACTATTTTTCGCGTGTTTATTCTAAAAAGAATATAGTTTCTCAAAAAAAGGTTTTGTAATTTTCGAGTGTGTTATACTTTACAAGCAATATAGCATACATTTTGCATTATATTTGTACCTATATTTATAAAACAGAACGATAATACATGGTAAAATGTGTATTAACATTTTCTACGTATTTGACCCTTACATTTACAATAATTAAAACTACTAAATATTATTATTAAACATATAAAATACTAAAATTAATATAAATTTCATGCGTGTCTTTTTATCTGCCTTAACTTTTTCCTAATTTAAAGTTTTTCAGCTTATCAGTTCCAAGAATCCATTCTTATAATTTTTAGAATAAAGAACAAAATTCCTACTGCGTAAATTAAACCGTAAAAAATTGTCAAAAGGTGAAATCCATTTCAAAGCGTCCCGCAAGATAGATTTTCCTAAGATCCTATCACAGATCTCATTGAATAAGAATAAAGGAGAGCTCGAAATCACCTAACCCAGTCATCCCAGTATCTTCGAATCACACTACTCACTGTAGAAACGGCTGATTCGAACGTCGATGTAAATTCCAACGCTGAAGATGGAAGGCAGGATTCGAAAGAAAGATACATCGACTCGAATCTCCTCATTGACGCTGGATTTTCACATGGAACTACACCGAGGGAACATCGTTTAATCAATCGGAACGTCGAACGAGGCGTTTCCCGACAGGCGAAACGTGGAACAGCGCGGAAAATATCCGGTTTTGTTAATCGACCGGGTTCCCATGCCCCGAATAACCATCGAGGGGTGACTTTTTCTTCCCGTTGCCTGATCCCTTCTTCGACCCGGAAAATTCGACGTCGATCATCCTGTGTTTCTCTCTTTTCGCCGTTTTTATATTTATTTCCGCGCGGACGCTCGAGAGAAAACACCGATTCTCTCTTCCGTCATCTATCCGTGTTATATTTGCTCGTATTTCTTTTTTTTTTCTCTCACTTTTCTAGCTGTTGTCGCGTGAGATGAACGAACGTGTGTACACTCTTGTTCATGAATCATCAGACACCCTATGATTTGTGCTTTGCGTTTAAATTAACATATTTAGAGATATTATTTAAGGATTTCTCGCACCTAGTACAGTATTTTTTTTAGTGTTAACGCTTAGATTATTTCTTCAGTACCGTCGTTCAGATGGTCCAACACTTTTCTATGGTAAAGCGCTTGAAAATGTAAGCTTTAATTTAAAAAAAGAAAAGACAGGCAACTGCTTATGAATTTTTTCTTTTTTTTTATTCATCTTATAAATATGTTTTATTTTAGTGTAAATAAGATTTAAGTTTTACATTTTGCAATTCACTCAGATACCTTTCGAAACGTTCTTTAATGTGCATCCTTGGTTTATTTGAATAATTATCGTAATATTCACTCCCACATTTTTCTTATCTTTTAGAACACACTGTGAAATCCTTTTTTAACCTTTTCTCACAATCACTTACAACGCTTTTAAATGATAAAATACGTTCTCACTTTCACTTAGCTCTAAGTCCTCCTGTAACATTCTTCTTTCTCCATGGTTTTATTGATAAACAAAAAGAAAAATGTTACAAAAGAATTTAATCTCAAAATTATAGAAGTACTGCATTTAATTGTAACTATGTTAATTATAAATATTTCGTTAATCTCAAAAGGAGCGTGTAGTGTTCAAATATATCGAAAATTGTACACTCAGAGTTCTCAATCTTTTCTTCAAACTACGCTGCACATTTCAGCTGAAAGATTAAAAATCACCAAACTGTTAGATTTGTAATACTTTTTGAAATATCTGTACATAGATCTACTAAAAAAACAGGGCATATTTTTCATTCATTCGCGAGATACAAATGGGTTAAATGAAATCGTCATCGATAGAACGGTTCGTATCGAAATAAGTAACTAAATCTTTCATCTAAACAATGATTTATCGTAAAAACAGTAAGGTATCCCATGATTTATGAACGAGATTGTACATGCATTCTGCCAGCGACAAAGAGAAACCATCCCTGTGTCTTTTTCTCTCTCTCTCTCTCTTGTCGACAATGCAAACGCGCGCGACATTGTCGGACGCGTAATAAAAATGTTCCGCGACGGATCTGTATCGGTTGTCTGTTTCGATGAAAAGAACGAAAGAACGATGGAAATAAAACGATCACACAGGTGGAACGTTCTCCCTTCCTCCCACGAAGTCCACATCGAACTATTCATCAGAATATACCACCGCGAATTTTTATTTTCATTTTCCACCGTTAAGGTCATTTATTTCCTCCCTTTGAATTTCTTCCTCGTAAAGTTCCCACGGTCCGACCACCATAATTTTTCCACATTTTCTCTCGTTAAAGGTCGGCGTGAACATAGATTGAACAATGTAATTCGTTCGCTGGCTACGGTCGTGAAACGATGAGAACGTATTGGGTGATTCCTCCATTGGCCGGGAAGAAAATTCGAAATTACCATTATAGAATTGGCTCAGCCTGTATAATTTTTTTATAGCGTGTTATCCCTTCTACGAGAGCATAGATCGTGCGGCATAAGCAATTACCATCGTGAATCGCGAAGATGAAAGGGGTAGAAATAGATTGAATCGAACGATTCCAGGAAAAGAAATATTTCTCTCTCTCTCTCTCTCTCTCTCTCTCTTTTTTTAATCGTAACAGCGAAAGCTTACACGGTCGAGGTAACAGTGTGATTAGCGTGAAAATATGTTTCACATGCGACTTTTACGCTAATGACTTTGAACTAGTGTGCTGAATAGGTTCGGCTGAGTTTTACTAGATTTATCCTCGACTTTCTGTTGTTTTAATCGCACGTAGTGCTTGTAAATCTGTCGACTTTAATGAGGTTCTCGAAAGATACATTTCCCTTGAAGGAGAAGATGGATTATACGTGTACACTTTGATTTTATCGACGAGTTTATTTAGAAACTGTCAGGATGTCTTCTTCGTCCATAGACGCTGATAGATTGCGAGAGATGGATTCTATAGATAATTCGAATTTGCATTTCGCGCTGAGAAAATCGAGAAGGTCGACAGTGAGCTTTCGAAATTTATCAACGCTGCGTATTTATTGTGAAAGAATTATTTCGAATAGGGGATGTAAAGATCCTTCATTCAGATTTTTGAAATTCCCGCGTATCGATCAGAAAGAATCTTTTACGACAAGCGACTGTAATTATTATTGCACTATATTAACAAACCGCAAATATTGCAAACTAAGTAACATTACAAAGAAATTTAAATATTTTATTAATTTCCGCTAAATTAAAAATTACATTTCTTTTGCGGAGTGAAATAGTTGTCATATATTTATACATAAATTTAATAATATACAGTAGACACGTAATTGCGATAAAATTGATATAATCAAGATATATTCTACGTTTCTTCTAAAATAAATTCCAAGGCAAGGGGTACAAAGTGTACGCTCTCCTAATCTACTCATGAATCATTTCACAAATAGTTCACAAACGAAATAACTGACGTTTCATTATTCTCTGAATTGTCTCCTGAAGCATCCAGTCTTTATCAGGCTAATATATACTTCACTTTCTGACAAATATATCCAGAGAAGAGAAATTGGCGTCGAGCACTTCCCCCTTCCTCGAAAGCGGAAGAAGAATCGTATCTTCAGCGGTGTAATTAATCGTCCGGAACGAACGCAAGAAATAGCTGGTGGTTCGTAGATGAATTTCAACTCGAACCTCTGGTCCATCCGTCTAACAACGACCAACAGCTTCTGTGACCAAGTAATTCAAGTCGCTGGGAATAATTTAACGCGGCAATTTGTACGAGCTTAATGCCAAGCCGTTGTCGGTCGACGAATAAAAGCTAGCAAAGAGGAGAGTTTTGTCTTTTTCTGTTTTTCTTTGCACGTGAGAAGGCGAACGTGCTATCAGCTACGTCAAGTTTTGCCCACGACAACTGAATTAGTTCAGCGAGAACACGAGTAATCGGCTCGAAATGCCAACCAACCCTTTCTCATAATTGCCGCTCTGACGAGTAATTGCGATAATGGTTGCGCAACGCGTATGCAACCGGCTTGACTGCTTCTATTGTGCTTTGAAACACGCTATTAAAGATGAAGGTATTCTCGGAAGACTTGGCGAATATTTTCATTCAGGGCAACCTTTTTGTTGAACGAACTTTGACGAAGCTTGTTTGGATATCTTTTGATGGAACCTCGTACAGCATGGAACGAAAAGTTCTGCTTTACTTGTTTTTAGAGCGTTCAAAATATGTGTTGTGATTAATGAAATTTCCAATGATAAACGATACTTTAGAAATTTCGTTGGTTGTATAAAATTACACGAACAGAATTAATTATCAAATTCGGAGTATTAATCATTTCGAAATCATTAATGTAACTATAGAAAAATTTTCGCCAATTTTGCAGTATAAATATTGTTTATCATTAGGGGAAAATTGACGCAATTTTCTTATTGTTATATTCATGATTTTTAAATTATTAATTCAGAATTTTGTAGTTAATTATGTTCGTCTGATTTTATATAGTAGTTTATTGTTTAACAAAAAAGATACGGGTGGCTTTCTAAAGTGTGTTTAAGTATCATTTCAGGGTCTTGTGATTTCTTATATGGAAAATTATTAATTCCAAAAATTTTCTAGAGGTTCGATTGATCATCCTTCTTCAACAATTTCCTCGTGCAACCAAGAAAAATCCATTTTTAACCTGTGAATTGGGTTCACATCTCGAATCAAAATCGAATCTTCACAGTTTCAATTTAAAAGTCATTATTTCAATTTCCAGAAACATGTAAATATGGTGCAGTTTATATTCCACACAAGCATAACAGTGCAATTAAAACTGAGTAGTCTCTCGATAAATAAACTACTGCATTCTTTGTGTTGCTAAAACGATCATCTCCAGCTGAAAGATTAAAAGGAAATCTAAACGGTCAGAATACATATACAGTGTATTCCAATTGTTAAAAAGCTATTCTATTCTAAAGAGTCCAATTTTGTAAAAGTTATTCTGTTTCAAACATTCCAATTTAAGTCCAATTTAAAAAGAAAGTTACTCTGTCTTAAAGAGTGGCCAAATATTAATACGAATCACTGTATATTATTAATAATCGTGATACATCAACAGAAAGTAACTGTAGACGCATTAAAACCGGTATTTCTATCGTGAAAGCACCGAAGAGACAGTCGAGGTGGCGTGAAATGCATTTGCAGTCACTCGATGTTGTCCAGAATGCGGCTGGACAGGTGATGTATTCAGAAGTCGTTCGTCAGCGTGGTTGAAAGGGAACAAAAGCTCTCGAGGAACCACCTCTGCTGGTGAATTGACGTTAAGCAAACATTATTACCCAGCTGGTCGATCGATAAAAGGGTTAACGTTGTCTCTCGCTGCCAGATACTATCTCTGTTCGCTTCCTCTCTTATCTGAGATGCCACGTTGGATTTCGTTCAGTTTTTAACATTCTCCGACACACGTGTCCCACGTGTGCAGTGCATGTTGCGTGTCTCGTTGTTACAGCGGGAATGTGAGGGAAAAGAGAAAAGAAGGAAGAAGGAAAAGGTAAAAAGAGCGTGAGAGGGTGGAAAAGAGGGACGAGCGGCGAAGGTCGTGGAACAACCGGTGGAATATTACTGGGTTATTTTCCATCAGCGGCACCACGCACCGTGGGGACATCCCTTTCGAATCTGTCTTGTCTTTTTTTTTTTATCTGTATAGCCACGATGTTTTTTTTTTTATGAGAATTTTTATGAATGTTCTTCGCTATCGAATTTAGCGAGATGGTAGTATAGGAGAAACGATACAAGGGGAGAAGAAACATTTATTGAGACAAGAAAGAATGGATTACAAGTGTTAGGGTACTTAGAATAAGTCTACGACAAATTTAAATGAAATTCTTAAGATTCAGAAAATAATTATTCTGAATGGAATCTTAATTATCGTCTGGAATCCTAATAATATCGCGAAACTTTGCTAATAAAAGGAATTCTACGTTAAAACGATTTATGTATCGCAGTTCTTTTTACGATTCTAGAAATAGGATTTGCAAGCACTTGTGTTGTCCGGACTGTTGTTTTAGTACTGAAGATTTACACGAATTTTTTGTGCCTTTTTATTCATCAGCGATGATTGAGTCGAACGATTTTACTGTTTCTTTTTGTTCCTCGAACTTGGTTGTATTTTACGAATACTGAAGCTTTTTCCTAGCCTTTTAAGCTTTTTCCCCAATCTCTTTAACGTTTGAATCACCCTGGAATTCAGTAACTTTTTTATTTGTTTTTATTCCCTGAATTCTGTTCTGCTTTTTGCAACTCCTCTCTGTGTCTCGTTTTATTTTGAAATTAAGCAACATTTTAGCTCTTTTTCATTCTTGGAATTCAATTTAATTTTAATAACTTGGTGAAATAAAACTTCTGTTATCTTCCATGAATGATTAGATTGTCTTTTTTTTATTCTTTTTTATTTGGAATTTTCGTTTGAAGACAAATTTTTCGTTGAAAATGCTTCATATTTTTTTTCAATTGGAACGAATGTTCTTGATTGGGTGATATCAGTCGGAAAGAATTTATTTCTACATCGCACAACATATGCAAATCAATCTAAATTGGGCTGAATTGCAGAAATACTCTGACACTTGGCAAAAGTGAATATTTCGAGTATTTGTAATATTTTAAATATTGTGAATATTTTTACCTGTATTTAATCCCTTACTGTACGATTTTTTATTCAATACGTATGTTGATTTCGATCATTTGCTGTCCCAATATAGCGTTAAATAAAAACAAAAGCTGATGTATAATTTCAAACTGAAATTAGTATAAAAATACGAATAATGTGCAGGACGAATGTGACTCGATTGATTGTTTCGCTAGTTTCCGAATCTGTTCGAGTGTATCTGTACATGTATCGTCGATGTACAATTGGAAATTCTGGTGTTTTAAACGGGGAAGCTTCGTGGCTAGAATATCAGTACGAAATGAGATCGTATTGATTTCCCGGGGACTTCTATTAGCTTCGATCTAGACGTTGAAGCGGAGTTGATTAGCATTCCATTACGTTCTATCGTATACCCGACTGATTTTTATATTATTCTTCGAGGGTGGTGGAGAAGCCCTGTTCATTGATCGAGGCGATCGTGTTCTGGGATTTAATCGAATGCTCTTCTGTCCGCGATTGTTTGCTTGGGAAACAGAGCGTGATATGATGTAACAAGTATTCAACAAGTTTCTACGATACAAAACGCATCTTTCTCGTCGCAGAAATTACATTTTTTCACCTTTCTCCTTCTTTTTTTTTTAATATTACCACTCTTAAATATTACATATCATTTAATACCACCACCGTATACATACACCCTTTAAATTTTTCTTACTATAACACACTTACTACTTCCTTAACTATTTTTTAACGTAAAATTTATCGTAATATATCAACTGCAAATAGCTGAATATTCGCAACTGTTTCAAAGTTCGAACGTTTTCATCAACACTCGAACTTACAATTCGAATTTGTAAGTAAATTAACAATATACGATTATGTTATCTCTAATAAATCGATTTCTCGAAGGAAATATTCAATCCCTCGTTCACTCAACAAAATCCCGTATACTTAGTATTGATACCGTTCAATCTCAGTTTTCTCTGTTCTCTTAAAACCGTATCGCGAATTAAATCGTACAAACTTATTTCTTCGCTGCATATGCAAGTGTTTATTTATTCCAATTTTTCTAAATAACATAACGTACCCTAAAAATGTTCGATCAGAAGGAAAGAAGATAAGTAGATCTAAGCAATAATAGTGTATATTGGATGGATCTGTGTAAGAGTGTGCCGCAATCAAAGGGTTAAAGAGGAACTCTGAATATAAGACAAACGAACAAATTTTATTCCATGTTTTTCACACTATTTTTCACGTCGAATCGATCTCTGCTAGCTTGTATATAGTAACATTTGTACACGTGACACGCTGTACACACATAATGAATAACTAAACGTTGTATCATAAATTTCGCCGTTTCTGAATTCCCGGGAAATTCAGATTTGACAGGTTGTCTCGATACCTGTGAAACACAGGCGACGTTCAATTTGTCACCTGTTCCACGAATTCACCGAATTTCTCTCGCGTTTGTTCGCTTAATACGTTTTTACGAGCGACGTTACAAACAAAGTTAGACTGAATTTGCACCCGTAGAAGAGTGTAATTCTGGCTTTTCGATCGTCACTTCGATCACACGATAATAACGACCGTCAATTTCACGATCCTCGAAGGACTTTAAACGTGGGCGATGTCACAAAGTAGCAGCGTTCAATTTACCAACGCGCTCGTCTCGTTAATACAGCGATGTTTGTAAATTTCAGAAGCAACCGCGTTTATTAGACTCGTTTGGGTTGCAACGGAAGCGTCTTGTTCCCTCCGCGAGGTTGAGAAACCGAGAGGATTTTCATTCGACCCGTGGAAAGACGGGAAATACGTGGAAACATGAAACGGAGATCCCGAAATTTCCCTTTAATTTATCACAGGTAGTGATAAATGTAATTTCTACTAAAGGATATATTAATATTTCATCTCTTCGTGTACACACACACACACACAGAGTACAAACAACACTCAAAGGATTAAATATAAAAAGAAAAAAGAACAAGGAAAAACAGGGAAAAATAGACAGAAAAAGATAATATTGAACTAGAAAGCCAGAAAGTGAAGCACTTCGTGGAACACTTCGCTTTGTTTCATCCGACTCTTGGAAAAACGAATTCTCAACAGGTTGTTCCAAGCGTACCACTGAATTGTACCACTGAATTCGCAAATTATCACAGCGCCCGTTGAGTGGGTCAAGAATGTGAACCACGAGCTGCAAGATTTGTGCTAGTGTGTTTTAAAACGAGTCCCATGGTCTCTTTTGTCGCCCTACTACTGCTGGTACAATGCCGTGGTAAGTGCATAATTGAGTTTGTTGCTCAGCAGTCGTCACGCTGATTGTCTCGCTGGTTATGACTTGAGTATTGAATTGGCGACGAAGGTCGATGGATCGGTGATGGATTGAGGTCTCTTGTTCGATGAACTAAGCGTCTCTGGTCGAAAAAATGTATTAAATAGCAAAGGGATTTTTTTCGTGTCGAAATTTATTAAATAAACGTGGTTTAATTTTGCAACGAGTGCTTCTGACTTTATTGCTCGTTGTGGATGAAGCTGTTCGAGTTTGCAAAATAGTAAACCGTATTTTTGATATGCGTATGGTAATCCAACCCTCTTAAAACGAGATTAATTCGTACTGCGTTAAGTGATACTCAGAATTAGTACAAATTAGATTAATTCCCCGTCGAATGAAACTCAGAAGCAAGTAGATGTAAATCAGGTTAATTCTTCCTACGTTTCACGAAAACTGCATTCTCAGAGCACCGTGCTGTGATGAATACGGTTATGAAATAAAATTTTATAGATACGAAAGCCAATAAATATGTATCTACTAATTCCAAATTATATTTATTGAATTTAAAAGTTCGTAGAAGAAAATTAAAAAAAGAAAGAAAGTGAAATATTAACTGAAAGACTATTTTCCATTAAAAATAAGGAACTGAAGTTTGAAATCAAGTGCTTTATTAATTATTCGTTATACCTGTGGCCTAACTCTTCCTCTTAATGGGCCAAATGTCCCAAAAAAGGAAAAAAGAAATGGTGCAGGAATTGGGAAAATTTCTTTTTATTTTCAACCGTAAAAGTAATAGAAAAATTCGTTGCTACAGGGCAACTGTTTAAGCTAATTAAGTTGTATTATATTACTGTCTACGATACGCAAAAAATTCTGCTACTTTTGTCAAAAAGGATCGCGCTGATGCTCTTTTTGAGGTTTGGCGCATGTGGCGTACAGGTGTGCGAGTCTTCAAGTAAGACGTTTGCCAAATAATTACGTTACTAAGCCATGTTTCGGTTTATTTTACGATCGAGCGAGTTTAAGAGGAAGATAGTTACTATATTCGTGTTGCAAAGTCGAAATGATAACGGAGATAATGTTGATTATACGTATCAGCGCTTCGCTATTCCTTTCTCTGTTTGCTTCTGCACTGTACAATCCCTCTGCTAACATTTCTCTCTACGTTCTCTCGTTCTCTTATACTTGATCTACTCACTCTCGACTTCAGGGTACTTGTTCTTCTTTACCCTGGACCACTTTGCACATTCGTCTTCCTTTCTCCCTTGGAATTCCAAAGAAATCTTATTTGAAAAATGAGATAGGTGAAAAAAAAGGAAGTTTCTGATTCGAACGTAAACAGGGTACAAAAGTGGCGAAATGTGATCTAAATTCGATAAGCCTGTTCTCTCCTAGTGTGCTGTCTGATCCGTGTAAATATATTCCAGAAGGTTCCAACAAACTTGCGGAAAAATCGATCCGGTCACGTTCGATTTACATGACAAAAGGGCGCGCCGTCCACGTTTCCAGGAGATAGAGACCGTGCGTGTCACGTCGCGTAATCCCTCGCCGCGAAATTTACCGGAAAAATGTGCCTTTTCCTTATAAATATTCTCGCTGTAACAGTGAAATCCGCGCTCGTTTCCCGCTCGATTTGCATTAAAAGAGCGGATGTGTCTTTCGACGTTGAAGAAAAATCACACGTGTCATCTGAGAGCTTTTTCTCTCTATCTGTCTATCTCAGGAAAGTTGGGATATTCATGAGACGTTCATCGATGTTGAATGAAAATATAATAAGAGTATAAATTTTAATTCGCGTACACGTGTTGTTCTCTTGAAATTTTCACTGCCAGTTTCGAACAGAATCATCAAGGATTCATGGGAAACAGAACTTCCAAATGCATGCAGATAATTTTATCCAAGCCACCTATACATGCAACCGAGAACGAGTCTCGAAATTGATCCCGATCTCGAGGTTGAACAAAAGGCGTGGACGTCACGTCGCGCTGCTGTTTGCCGCGAAATTTAATATACCTGCCGGGCAGCGTTGCACAGGCACTTGACCTGTGCGTTTCATCAACGAATTCCAACTGAATTTATCAGTGACTGTGGAGGGCGACGTGCCGTGGACAATGGATCCTGACTAGCCTGCCTCTCTGCACTTGTGCCCTCGCAGCATACGGCTAATAAGAGCGTTAAACATCCAGCGAGTGAGAGAGAAAGAGAGAGAGAAGAACAGAAAGCGAGAGTCGGAGAGACAGAGGGAGTCACAAAGCGAGAGTCACAGAGAGCGAGAATCAGAGGGAGTGAGAGAGACTCAGAAAGAGAGAGTCTCAGAGTAAGAGTCACAGAGCGAGAGTTACAGAGAGAAAGAGAGTCTCAGAGTGAGAGAGTCTCAGATTGAGAGTCATAGAGAGCGAGAGTCACAGAGAGCAAGAATCAAAGGGAGCGAGAGAGACTCAGAGAAAAAGAGACTCAAAAAGAGAGAGAGTCACAGAGCGAGAGACTCAGAGAGAGAGAACCTCAGAATAAGAGTCACAGAATGAAAGACTTAGAGAGAGAAAGAGAGTCGCAGAGAAGAAGAGGAAACGGGAAAGAGAGAAAGAAAAAAAAAGAGGGGAAGCGGAAGGATAAAAAGAGGGATGAGACAAGGAATAGAGGAAGGGAAGCAGGGATATCTTCCGTGCGTCCATGCGGTGACAGAAAGAGAGGAGAGACGGTAGAGAGAGCTACCTATGAGGATACCTATACTTATACGCGGGTCATGGCGCATGTCAGACCGGAGAGGGTGCGGCAGAGAGAGAGAGGCGAAGAGAGCGGCAGACTCGAGGACCGAACCGCGCCAGGGCGGGGATCCCCGTTCTTTTCTATGCTCGATCGTGTTTTCCCTTGTACTCGACTCACCGGCAAATCTTCGGGACGCGAGCGCCGCTCCCTTTATCAGAGGCATACCCCGCTTTAACGTGTGCCAGCGTCGGCTAAATCTCGCCGCGCTCGTTTCCATGCTCGACACACTTTCTTTGTTGTCGTCGTCCACCTAATCTTCCTCCTTCTCATCCACACCAATTGTCGGCCATCGACGATTTCTCCGCTTCTACCATCGTCACGCTTCCCTTTTCTTTTTTTCTCAACTTCACCTCTTCCTTTGGCCCCCTTTTTCCCCTTCGAATTCGCGTGGATGCTTTTAACGCTTAGATACTGCGACGAACTACCCGTTTCTATGTCTCTCCACCTTCATTTCCGTGGAATATCGTGTTCCACGTTGCGTTCTACAGTTTCTTCGTCAATTTGAAGATCTTCTTTCGACGTACAGTCGATGGAAGATGTTCGATGGAATCGCAATATGGTGCTTAGATGATGATGAACAGAAGAGATTTCGTCAACTGTTTATCTTTATTTGTTGCTCAAGTATTCCACGCCAGATAAGGAAAGTTGGTTTCCCTTTGTTCCGAGATGAACGATCGCCCACGCCATATTCTTCCCGGTTCCGTTCCTTCAATTTTCACCGGTGCTTCCAGGTGGAAATCGAGTTGAAGGAAGAGATGTCTCGTTCTGATAACAGAGCTAGGTTCGTTGATTCTTCCAAGAGAAATCCTGGTGTCACAGGTGCCCGCATCGGCTTATCCGTGTTCTCTTCTCTGGAAAGCTAAGTCGGTTGGCAAACGGTTATCGCGGGATCCGTTTTTCCCGCTTTTCTTCCTCTCTTAATTACCTCCAAGCGGCTGCTTCGTTTTTAGAAACGTCCAGGATAACCCGTTGGGATTCCTCGTGAACGCTCAGCTTCTCTTTTTAATCCTTCCCTTTGCCTTACAATCGGCCACGTTGCTCCTCTTTCGTTACACTTTTTAGCTCGTTCTTAAATCATTCTTTTTCCTCGGCGTAACCTGTGTCACTTTGATATGAAATGTTGCTTCTAAAATACTTTATCCAACCGTTTAACTGTCCCTTTCTGCGAGGATCGTTGTGAAAATTTATGCTACTTTCGATGAAATCCTCTTCGAATTAGCGGTTCCGTTACTCTCCGCCGTACTTCGGTATTACCGAAGGAAAACAAACCGTGAAATCCTAGTTTATCCACGGCTCGTTCCGAAAGTCACGCTACCCAGGCTATCGAACGATACCCCGCGAATTCCTCGATCCTAACCTTCGAATCTGAGCAAGATTACTTCTCAACCATCGAAGGGAGAAAGTTCGTGAACTTTCCTTATTTCGAGTGACAAGTCTGTTGCTCCTGAGACACGTTTCAAACTGGGGACAACTTTTTTTCCACCTCTCGATGATACACAGTTGAACCCCAATTCCCTTTTACCACCGTATCGATTCCATTAAGACCTCGAGAACACGTCTGTATCTTTCGTACATTAGAAAATTGCTTTGAAAGGTTTTACTTAAACCCATTGTGATCGTGCAATTATGCAAATCACCACCGATATATATATTCAAAGGAGGAGAAAGCTCTCCCAGGAGAGAGAAGCTACGCCAATAGAGAACAGTTTCACCAGATGTCCCGTTGTCATCTCCAGAAGTAAACGATGAGATTCACGAAGGGGAGACATAACGAAGAGGGGAAACACAACGCCTAAGGGCAACGCATCATCGACCTCGGAAGTTAAGCGAGTGTCTGTGCACTCGAAAGCTAACCTCTGCCAAGTTTCACGTTGAAAGTTCCTACCGGTATCCGTAAAAGGTAGTAAATTTGTCTACCTTCCTCTGCTGATCATCTATTTTACCTCCTCGTGTCTTCAACAAGCTGAACATCGAGGAAATCGAACAGTTAGCAGGGGCACTGTAATTATTGATAGAAATCTGACCTTTGTTTCCTATGGTGTATAGCTCACGCTGTCGTTCGATTACACGTTTAGAGGTAATCACCCTTTTTCCTCGATACAAAGTGTATGATTATGGAACCTTGTATATTTTAAAGCGAGGTCGATTGTTCCGACCAAAGCTGTACCGTTAGGATTCGACTTTACGATACGGACGACGATCCGTGCTATTTTTGAGAGTCTTTATTTTTAAGATCTTTTACAAGACCACGTCTCTAGCCCCGGAAACTGTATTTTTGCGTTCCACGAGCCTTTCTGATACCCGTTCATTCAATAGAAATTCACGTATCGTAAAGTTGTTCAAAAGTCAAAAAGGCTACAAGTCCCGTTAAAACAGCCCATGCTTTGGACTTGACTGCCTCGCTACCAGAGCTTATTACCACTCTGTCGAACCGGAAATTCTAGAGTTGGTGATCAATTCCTGGCTCATGAAGAAACGAACAATAGCTTCTACTATTCGTCAGAATTGCAAGAAACGAATTTCTCGAATTAATATTCGAACACCGTTCAAAACAGTGTGACTATGTTAAAGTTGGACTAAACGATTTGAATTTTTTTGAGAAGTTAGGATTACTGTACTAGATGACGTGTACAAAAAATTTTGAAAAGATTGTTATTTGTGCGAATTGCAAAGGTTTAGGATTTTTTTTTTATCTGAGCCTGTAATAAAAATTTACAAAATGCGTTTTGTAGATTTATATCAGTTATATAGATGCTGAAGAAAGATGGTGAAAATCGCAGGATTTCAACGATTTTAAGTTTATAATTGTAATAAATCTTAAAATTTCTACTACTTTTGCTACTGGCTTGATTTCTCAAATTTTTCCTCATACACACATAATTATCACGATCAGAACATACACACAAAAATATCGCACATAATTGTATCACCTGTAAACATGCTCAAACAGTTGCAAACGTGAATGCATCAGTTGCATCAATTCCAGGAATCAGCAACACACACATAATTGTTCAAATCCACGACACAACAGTCGTAGTAGCCTGTTGATAACGCTTGAATATTAATTTGAAGAAATCGCGCGATTAGGTTCGCAGGATTTGCCATCGAACTGGAAGATGATCACTTTGTGCAATCGCTGGAGATATTCAGTGAACATGCACAAATGGAAATCACGATTATAACGTAGTATGAAATAAATTCAGGATCGAATTCGTCGATGTAATTCTGTTATTTGATCACTGGCTGTTCGATAGAGAGGTCTGAGCACAAAATTACTCCGCAGAAGGTGAAATATAGTGTCGAGGCAACGATTGGACTTTAACAATCGCGAGAGCAGCTTCGTTATTTTTAACTTAGCTTAAAAACGTCACGGGTCGCGACATTTCCGAATCAATCCATGCCAGCTGGAATATTAAATGGCGTTACTCGTCTGAAACGAGACTTTCTCCATATCCGACTACGTCGCGAATTCAAAGTGCTCCGAATTCGTCGTAAAGTAGACTTCGTTCCCCTTTTGCTTTTGCTCCGTGAACCGTAGTTCTCCTTGATTGTGAAATTTCTTCACTTTTCTTTCATTTAATTCGTCACCCGCGAAGGATCTTTGGTGATCCAGAGAAAGTTTCTTGTAAACGCGACGATCTGAATGAAATTGCAATTTTCCAGCCGTGCAAGACACAATCGCGAAAATTCTACTGGCAACTATTATCTGAAAGAAACGAATGCGTGTTTGATATAGAGCTCCTTCAAAAATTAGTAATTTATAGCAAAATCAACACGTTTGTCGATAAAAATGTAATTTTTTCAAGAAAATCGTTATTAATGATATTTCAACTTTTCACATCGTGAAAAATAGGATTTTTGAAAATCCTACTGACGATTGTCATTTTATTTGCACCATCTTTAACCGTTTCCAGCTCATAGTAGCGCAACGTTAACCGATTTTTTAAGCTAAACAGTTGTCTAAAAGCAAAGAAGGTTCATATCAAAGTTTAGGAAAATCGGTGAATTCTTTTCTGCATTCTCGAACATGAATATTAAACTTGAAAGGTATCTACGAGCCGAAACATCGAGGAAAGAGGGTTTTCCATCGCCTGGCAACCGATCCAGGCGTTGGAAAATTCGCAAGGGAGACGCCGTCGCCTCGTCCATAAACGTTTCTCTAATTATAGACGCTACCAGACGAACGCGCCTTAATCTTCCCTCCTCGCTAGACATAAATTTATGAGTATAATTACAGTGTTCCGACGTGACACTATCGATCATTGTGTCGCTTGACCACGTTCAACAGCTTCGAGCAATGTACGCTTGAATTCGCAGTGAGAATGTTGGCTGTCGATTGTATAATACGAATTTTCGTTTCTTACTCGAACGTTTGACGCGGGAAGACAAGAAAACAGAGGCTGAGGGAGAGTTTAGGTTGAGATTCGTAGTTTGCCTGGAAGATATTTAGGGAGCCTGCTGCCGTTGACGTGAGATTATTAAACGTTCAGCAAGTTATGTAAGACCTGTCACAGCGTCCCTATTTCTCGCTCCTGAGGTCTGGTGAAAAGCGGTTTCAACTGATGAACCCTGTCTCTCTTGATTTTTGTATCTCAGCTGATGCTTCCATTCCTGTACTTTCATTTCGAATCTAACTATTGGAAGTATAATTCCCTCCGAAAGATCTCTTCTCTGAAATTCAACTCACGATAAATTGGAAATGTATCTTCTTGATTGAGTACAGAGAGTAAAAATCGTAAATAGTCGCTTCGTTTTAGTTTCTGCAAATATGAGTATGATACGTGACAGTATAAATAAAAATGAATCATTCCTCGATGAATAAATAAAACATTGTGTTTCAAGTATCGACTAATCAATGACGAATTAACTCGTCTTTCATAGTTAAGGGGTTAGTTGTGTTAGAAAGAGTAGAAAGAGTTAGAAAGATGATTTATACTGAAATGCGGAAACGTGGAAATCAGAAATTTTTCGAAATTTCGCTTCAGTCCGCGTTTTCAATTAATCCGGTGAATTTATGCATCGGTATTTCGCCTCTGAGTCAGCCTCTTCGTCAACTCATTTGGTAAGAATATACGCAGACAGTGTCCAGATAGGATCTTACGTAATTTATAGATTCTTTTCCTGATCGATCGGAGTCACGCGCTTGTACACATTACCCTTGATTAATTGGAAGCAACAGCACGTTAAACTTGATGGATATTTACTTAATCGTGACGAAGTATCGACGAAGGGACACATCCACTCGTCCCTTAGTTCGTATCGTATATATTCTACGAGCCGTTCCCATAAAAGACGACGTCCTTTTTCGATAAATTACTGATTCACCGCGAAAGGAAACACAACTGCCTTTGAAAACATAATACTTCGCTCTTTTCTTCCAAGTAGTATCATTATCGTCGAGGGTTATTGTTCCACATCTCTGCAAAGAATCAAGTCTTCCACTTTGGAATAATAACGAAAACGAGATCGTTATCGTTGCAACTTCTTCGAGCTCGTTCCTTAGAAATAATCTGAATCGATTGAAAGAAAAGGAAACACGTCACTTTTGTGTCCACTAAATTTTTCTATCGTTCAACTTCTTCACTTGAATTCTCATAGAATTTTAAGGATTCGTCCAAATGCGATGTACTGTTCGGTGTGCGAAAATGATGCTGAACCATACAAATCAACGTTGAGTAACTCTTTAGGATCAGACTTGAATCATATCGATGTATCTGATATCTATTTCCAACGCAACTCGAGAAAACGTTCAGTTTTCGCGGTCGAAATTTCGTCAACGTGTAATTTCACGAAATTAACCTCCAAAATCGTGCAATTTAACATCGTTAGATTTCTTTCGCGAGGTTTTCGAAAAGTCGAAGCTACGCTAACGAACCAGAAACAATTAACGACCTAAAGAACAACATTCGACTTGAAATTCGCGAAACAACTCCGCGAAAAGGTCATTGAAAATTTCAATAATCGAATCGATGTCTACAAACGCATATTTGAATGATATTCTGCAATGGATCGTACTTTAAATGAAGAAGAAACAACCTTAAAAAATTCCAAATAATTTGTGTTTTATTAAAAAGAAAAGCAAGAACCCTAAGCGGATAAGTTGGATGACCCTACACACTTTAACGTTCCCAGAAAATTCCTTCTCACTGTGGAGACACGTAACGAAATTCTGCCAGTGACACGCGGCAAATCGATAATTGTAATAATACAGAAGGGAGTCAAATGAGTAATTACTTCGGATCGATAGAAAAGAGAGAGAGAGAGAGAGAGAGAAAGAGAAAGAGAAGGGGAGAGAGGGATAGAGAGAGTCTAACCGGTCTAATTACACGCGATAATTATCGCGATAGCATAGAATCAAGCCAATAATCTAACTAGCTACGATAATTTGAACAACGGCAAAGGGAGTCAACGATCCAACTAGTTCGAATTAGCTGAAACGCATCCATCATGGTGCAACCTGTTTGCTCGGAGTTCTCGCGACACGGACACGCCAGCATCCCGTGGCGAGGGTGAAACCAGCTGGTTTTATAGACGTTGATCTAATTCACCACGGCGACACGAGCCAAATGTCGAGAACACTGGCTCCTCTGTCAACGACACACGCACGTTTTCCACGTACGTACTCACACACGCGCACAATATAATGGTAACGACGTGGCAAACGCGTGGCTTTGGAGAAATTGTGTTGAATAGAGTGAAAAAAGGAGAAAAGAAATGGTGGAAAACTCACGAAGACCAAGATGTATATGTGTATGTGTGTGTATGTGTGTGTATGTGTGTACACAATAACAAACGACCCAGAAAACGACAGGGAAAGAAAAGGTGAGGCAGCAGGATGACTGAGCGGCGTGCATGTTCTCGTGCAAGCCCGCGATGAAAAGATGTATCGAGCCATGGAACAAGGTCGGCCATTTTTTTGCGCCTTCGTGTACGTTCGCGAATAAAACAACGGATTTCTCGCGATTTTTCCCCCTAACCTGATATCGAACGGCCGCGAATTGTTCAACAATTCGACAGCGGCGGCAAATGGAAATTCAAAGGATCGCGTGCTCGATTTGCCGCACTTTTTTTCGGCAGATCTAACGAGAGATTTGATTCCGATGCGTTTCCTCTCTTTCCTCTTCTTTTCAAGAATGATAATCACGTTCGTGAAATAGTGTGTCTTTAACGCACCATTTGTTCAACCTCGGATTTTCACGAAGGGTGAAACTGAAAGGTGAATGTGACACGTTGATCTCTGAGCGTTTTATCGAGTCACGTGAAAGGGAAAGGCGTTGTTTCACTTTTCCAGACCACCGACTAGCCGTTCGAAAATTGCAATTTTTCAAGGCGAGTAAATCGAGGCGAGAAACGTCGACGTGGCCAAGGTACACGTGGAGCGCCTCAGTCAATACACCCCTATGGTGAATCGTCGCGGTTCATGGTAAAGAAGAAGGGTGTGAACTGCCTTTTTCTCAAAGCCTCTATCGTTCGGAAGAATTTCCACCGAGGTATCGCGATTTTTCAATTGTTTCAAGGTGCTTCAGGTTCGTTCGTACCTACTTAAGACGACGTCGAGCGTCGAACAGCCGCGTCCAGCACATTTACGCCATCAGACGCTCCCTCCGTAAACGTATGAATTATTCAAACCAGTCGTTTCTTTCACGCCGCAAGAGTATAATTTCCGCGAGACGCGACGCGTCGCATAAATAAACGCGTTATCTTCCGACGTCGCTTCGAGCCGCGCGTATTTTTGGTCCACGGAGGAAAAAGAGAAAAAAAGAAAAAAGAAAGGAAAGAGCGGAAGAATTGATGCAACGACTAGCAGGCGAACCTTTATACACGCGTGTTTCGCCATCGTTTTACGAGCACGTCGTACTGTTAAACGCCTCCTGTCGACGACCTGTTGGAGCAGCAGCGTTAACAAGCTCCGCGAAAAATTATAGTCCCCGTCGGGATCTCGGATGTCGCCCGAAATATACGCGTTCGACCTGGATCCTATAGAAACGGCACGTCCTCGTGGTCTACTCTCGACATCACCGCCCGCTAAATTTAAGCCACCCCAACAACTTTAGATATCTCTGACATCGTTCGATATCAGATTAACTTTGAACATCAGTTACAATTCTTACCTTCTCGATAATCGATCTACGTCTTCAGCGTGGATGTTGAATTTCGTTTATGTTACTCGACAACATAATCGTCGTTCCTCCCGCTAGGCGAAGAAATTAAACGTCTTCGTTGATTCTTCGAAATGATCAGCCGAGGAAGATATCGTTTCGTGTACTCTGGAAACCGGGAACAGTGTCACGTGCACGAATAACGATTCGTTACCACGATCAGAATGTAAGAAAGAGACAAGGAGGATGATAGAGAATGAACGAGAGCGTGACGATAAAGAAGAATCGTGTCGTCGCGACGTGTGGACGCGTACTGCTCGAGAGACGCGGGTGGCACGGTCACTGGGCGTCGCGACGACGACGGCAAACGAACACCACCACGACAACCACGACGCCGACGTCGGCGTGTGCTACTAGCAGTCGGTGGTCCAGGGACGTACGGATATTGCGCAAGCGCCCCTGTTTTTCCGCTTCTCAACTTGTTTCCCCCCGTCCGATTAAATTAAAGCTTCAGAAACCCTTTGCCATTTCTTCTTTCTGTCTCGCGGACCGATACTTGTTACCCTTGGGGATTTCGAAGGTAGCAAACCTTCGAAACTACTTCTTCCCTTCGTCTCTTCCTGTTCGAGATTACCGATTTCGATGGGAGTATCTCTCAGACGTTCTCTTGGTGATGCTGTGACAATAATCTCCGGGGAATGGTGTTCAACTAAGAAGATATTGCCTCCGGTAGTTCCACGCAGCCTTTCTCTTCATCCCGTTCTCTTGATCTCTTGGCTTTGTTCTCGCGTTAATTACTTGTAACGCTCTTTGGGTGAACGAAGGGGATGTAGAGTAGCGGAGTTAAGTAAATTGGAGGGGAAACGGATGGTGTAGATGTTGGTTTTCTTGGGTCCCTTTTCTAGGAAGAACCTCTATTGCTACTAAATACAGTAATTCCACTATGCCGTCAATTTGGAAACGGAAGTGGACAATACGTCGTGAAAAAGATACTATTTCTCGTACCTCGAGACTATTTTAAATACAATTTCTTTTCTTTATATTCAACTTTTAAGTAAATTTCACGGCAATTTTCATTGCTGCGGCGCCTATATGCACTTTGGAAATTCACCTTTTACGTTTCAATTTAATCCTTCATTTTATGATACTCACTTTCATTTTAATTTGACACAACAAGCTTCCGAAAACAATTCGAGATAATTCTCATAAGAATAACACGTAAAATAGTCAAAGTAGCGCAGGGGAAATGTGAGTAGAGAGCCAATAGGGACAATCTAAGAGGATTTACTGTATACCTACAAAAGTATCTTCGAGAAAATTGTCTAAAATAAATTCCCGTTCGTTCCCTTTGAATCCTAATCGAAGGGACGTGGAGTTAAGACAGAGAAATAAAGGAAAGATTCTATACGTCATCCTTATTCTGAACGTGAACCATATACGAGGAGATCCTCGCCGAGTAGAGAAGTCACAAAAGGAAGGAGGAACGTACTCGTCGTAAAATTTCGATTCGTTGAACTTGGACGTCTCGATCGGCTTATCTTCAGCGACATTTCGCCGGCGACAGCTCCCGTTGACTTATCGATTCCCCTCTGTCTACGATCGAGGGAGAGAAACGTCTGCTTGGTAAGAAAAAGAGGAGAAAGCGACGCGCGATCACGTGGCCGTAAATAAGGGCCACGTTGCACGTTGCTAGGATTTCCATGAAATCGACACGCGAGCAGATGGTGCAATCGTTTCGACGTTTTCTTCCATGGGATAAAGCATGGATTATGGAATGCGGTTAGGCAATCATCTTTTCGAAGTGTACACACGCGCAAAAAGGGAAAAGACACTTTGCATTCGTGAAATTTTCAACGTTCTGCTTTAAGAGTTACGCGAACATTGTCGGAATGCACTTTGCCAAAGTGACGGCGCTTTATTGCCTCGACGTGGTTTGCTCGAGGATGTTTTTTTGCGTAATAGTGCATGGGGAGTATTCGCTGTGGATACAAGGGTGCATCCGTGAGGTATTTAACGGTGGAACTGTTTGTAGATCGTTAGTCAGGAAATTCGAGTTGAACGTACTTGAACGAACAGTTGAAGAAGTTTTCTCGGCTGTTTGAGAAGAAGTTATCTCACTTGAGATTCAGCTATTAAGCTGTAATCTCGTGAATGCTTTCTTTTTTTTTTTTGTCGAGTGTTTAAAGTCACGTGCAGCTTTTAAAGTTATTAGCGAGCGTAGCTGAATCACTCTCGAGGGAACTTTGGTAACTTGAAAATTCAAGAAATCTATCGGGCATTTTTTACCCCTTTCTCGTTTTTTAATTATGCTACATACAAATTAAAGAACTAAATCGATATTTTCCGGTCAGAGACAAACCGTATTTATAGTAAATAGAGTAAATTAAGCCTTTCGCTATGGCAGATTTGAAGAGAAACGTAGACGTTCGACTTTCAACCGGAAAATTTGTCAAATTCGTTTCGAAAATTGAAAAATTAATGATTCTCGAATTCGCGAAGATGTAATATTTGTTAAATTAAAATGCAAACGCGAAGAGAATAAAATTCAGAGGAAATTTCTAAAACACCTATAAGCGCTAAGAGTAATTAAAGGGTTAATATCCTTCAGAAAATTTCGAATCTTTTTTCGCAACATGTTCGGTGAATTTTGCCAAGTCTTAGAGCATTTCTGAATATTTTAGTTATTCGTTTATTTTAGTCATTTCTTCACGTTGATATTCGTTCGAATATTATTATTTTCATTGCATATCTGTAATTCCAAGAGCATCAGTTCGCGAAAATTAAACCTCCATCAATTGTTTCAACACGTAGACGAGCAGATTCATTGATATTCATCGTGGCACAGTCTGCAGGTGGTACAGTTTACCACAAAGGAACAGTAGGTAACGTTAAATTATATATTCCAATTTCGAAGTTTCGTATTATTACCGGAGGATTCGCGGGAACTGAGACTACGTTGAAAATAATTAGCAATCGTGTCGCTTCGAAATTTCACTACCTCTGTTTATGTTCTACGTTCGAGGATAGAATGGATCAGACCGAAATTCTAGCATGCTAATAAAATTAGCTTGTCACCGCAGAATTTCGCAATAAAATCGATCGATTTAACGGCCCGTTAAATTAGATTTGTCCAAGACGACTTAGCCGTCACGGTGTTAAGTAAATAGAGTCGTGAAAACGACGAACGTCAGTCATAGGGAACCTCAAGAGGAATACTTCCAGTTTCTTTACGGGGAAATCTAATTTTTTCGGCGATTTTTCGCGGAACAATGGCTCAAAATAAGATTAACATCTGTCGTAATTGAAAAAGAAAAATTTCTCGAGCGCAGCGATGGATTTAAAGGAGAAAATTACAAGGAATAACAAACTATTAATTCATCAAATTCCAAGTAGCGAAAGAGAAAACGTAATTGCTGTCGAAAAATTGTTTGCGTAACGAAATGTTGCGTTAGCGCGACTTTGGGCCTCCAAGGAATTGCCATTAATTTGCCAAAGGGTATAAAAAATGTATTATAATACCAGACAATGCGTAGAAGCTGATAAAAATGTTGTACAAAAATGTTTTCACCATTTAAGAAAACATGAGCTTATCTTAATGTCCTGAATACTTCGATTCCCTTAAATTTTCGAACGTTGTAGGTTCTAGACAGAAGAATTTCGAATGTACAATCTTTTCAATCGAAAGATCGAACATTTCCAAGGAACCTTTACCATTTGTCTCTCGTTTTAATTTCCAAAAGCTCGAAACGCCGTTACACTAATTACACCCGACATCTTTCACGATTCTCTCTGCTCGTTCTCCTAGAAAGGAAACGTTTCAACTGTTCCAAAATCTCAGAAGGTGATTCTTTAATTGTCGTCACTTTTCTCTGCTTCGTTTAAAAGGGAACACGGTTAAATATTTCTCAAGATTATCAATCGAAGCTTTCCATTATGTGGAGAAAAAGTTTTCCAAGATTTCTCGATTCATCTCGGCACAGTAGATTTCCCTTCGAATATACAACCATGTTGAAACAATGAAATTGAGCCGTGGCAGTCATTAATTGACCACTTTCTATAGAACGCGTGCAATGGACGTCAATTTGCGGTAAATCTCCCGGAAATATCGCTCGGAGCAGCGTCGAACAACGATTCCTCGTTATTCCTGCGTCGCGTCGCGTCCAATATCGAGCTACACTACTGAGAATCCTATATTTCGCAGCTTTATCGAATCTCTCGATTTCTTTCATTCCTGTGGACCAAGTTCCTGGATAACGAAGCCTAACCGACTCGTCGTATATCTATTTCACTCCCCTTCCTTCCAAAATCTACTTTTCCCCTAAACGAAACGCGTGTATACCGGTAACCAATCACAGATTCGTCGGGAGATATCTCTTTAATAAACGAGAGAACCGTGCAAATACCAGCTTGTGCAAACACAATTCTCCACCTCTACCTTCCTCGCCACTTGTATCCCAAGGAGACGATCCATTTGTTAATTACTTTTTTACGGGCAGTGTCGCGGACTATTTATAACGATGACCTCGCCGCGATTCACCTATCGATTTTATTCGGCACACTATTTTCCGTCTGTCTAGAATAAGGTCGTTTCTAAAGGTGCTTCTCTTTCTTTCGACGAGACAAGAAGAGGAACGAGAATGATACATCTGCTCGAGCGAATTACAACCACCTCTGGTGAAACGTATTTCTTCTATTCGTTCTTCTTTAAGGTACGATACGATAATGATGGATAAGCGTTATCCGTAACGGGTGTTCTTGCGATATCCGTTCTAAGAAATAGCTTTATGACATGGATACCAATCTACTACTATTCAGTGCTTCCTTTTCTACGAAAACCTTGGTAATTTGTTTTTTTGGAGAAGAAGTTTCTTAGAGGAAAGGAACTTAGAGAGGGAAGATAGGGATAATTGGTTAATCAGGTGCAATTTTGAATACAGAATGAAGAAACTGTTCGGATATCGCAGGTACAATGCATTCTTCGATTCGTCGGTGATCGAACAGGTGTCGATAACGTTTTACAGTAATATTCACTTTCGATTTAAGACGCACTCTCCGCTTTCACGTCGCTTACTTTGCACCTCTGCTTCCGTTCGTAAACTTCCGTTGCTGGGAATTTACATCGACCCATCTGAACCTAACCTATCCATCGATATTTATACCCCTCGAGCGAAGATCTTAGGTGGAAAATTCTCCGCTTGGTAATAAAGAACCTGAACTTTCCGCGTGCAAAGTTTCACAGTGAAATGAATTTCCATTCGAGCCAAGATATATTTACTATCGATAAACGTTTCTCAGGCAGCTTTCGAAATCTATGAAGTTGAAGTTCCACGAGTCCAACGTGGATCGTTCAGTTCTATCTGTGTTTCTTTTTCGCTTATAATCACCTTTCTTCTCGCGCGTTGTATTCTCGAATGAATTACAGCTTCTCGGTGCAACAAACCACGGAACATCGTTCCATTATCGCGTACAGACGCGAGCTGGAGTAGCGGTAATGGGATGAAGTTTTCAGGAAAGGTTGCCCGGACGACCTGGAAGCCTCCAATCTGGTTGACTTCCTGCCTGGTCGACGTGCTCTCGCCTCGACTAGCGGATATGGACGCAATCATCGCCATCGCGCGACGCCACCGGTGGACAATTGGCCGTTTCGTCGGAAATCCAGCGAATTTACATCGAAGGGATACGTGTATCGCGTCGAGAGGCTCGTAAGGAATGATCGAATCAGCCTTCGTAATCGTGGAAAAGTGTTTGCTGATAAAAAGAAATCTTCCTTGCCGTGGATGATTTCACGCGCGTGCGACGATTAAGAAGATAGCTCGGTATATGGAGCTTGAAATTGGACATTTTTCGAGAATTATTGGGAGAAACGAAAGGGTGGAAAGAGACGTAATTTACCGTAGGAGAAGTAACAGTTTTTGTTGTAAAATTGTAGCATCGATAAGATATAAAAGTCTAGAAATAATTCTACTTTTCGCGACACATCGATTCTAGCGAAAAACAATTTTCAACGATGCATAACGTCTTCAACATTCTCATAACCGTTTTTATCCATCTTTTTCCTCTATTTTCTGTAATATACTTTCTAATATTCCCTATGCACTTCATGATTGATTATATTCTATTCGTATTTTTAAAACAGTGGTTCTCAGTTGACAAGTGAGACTGTTTCATTCACACAATGCGTATACAATCCGTAATAACGTATGTTGCGTGTATTTTATAATCCTAGAGTCTACTTCAAGCCCCGAGTATGCCAGATAATTTCAAATTCTACTGCAATATCTATTAACTTGTTGAATTAGTAAAAGAACGCGATTGTCCGATCTTTGTTGCAGTTATCATGTCTTCCCCTTGTAAGATGGTGTAAAATTTCACCCTAGGTGAGGAAGCTTTCAGCCCTAAGTTAACAAGTATAGCTAGGAATGGCAGGTAGCGGCAACGACGCGCGTTATTAACAGGAAAAGGATCGTTAAGGAGTCGGCCTGTTCATAGTAGAGCTATTTCCCTCTTGAACTGGTTCCTCCCCTGTGAACTTGGTCGTTACTCTCAGCCGGTGTGTTCCGTGGTACCCGTAATTTTCCTCGTGGATTCTCTGGGAAACCTAGCACCACCTCGTTACAGGTGGTAGGGAAAGTTTCGCTCGTAAAACGTTTCACATCCCCGGAAACGAACGTGATCGAGCTTGATTCGCTGACACGTAAGCTGACGGAACGAACTCGTCGAACAGTCGGGGTTATAAACCTGATTTCTTCCGTAAAGGAACTCGTGGTTTCGTTAACCGTTGAAACGAACGTCGAGTTCAGGCGAGAAAGTCGCGTAAATAACCGCAGAACATGACTTCCGTTTTGAACCGAACGTCGATTGAAACGTTTAAACGGTTGTAATTACAACGTCAATGGTGATTGATGTTCGATAATTTGCCGGTAGCGAGGAGAATACTGCGTATTTAATCGGCGACCTTAACAATTCACGTTCGATGATTTCGTTCCAATCGTTGAACGGAAATGTACGATGATATTGTACATTGATATACTGCAGGTTGTGTTAATCTACGATTAAATCGTTACAGCGAGATTTCTCTCTGTGAAAGTGAATAATTTCATTTTCTCAGCCGCGAGTAACGCGTCAACTTACACCGGAAGTCCTCCCGATGCAAGAATGCACGCGTTGAGGGTGGAAACGTGAAGTTCGAGGTTACGCGACCGCGACACACTTCTCCCAGTTGCAGTTTAACTATGAATAATTCACCTACGGAAACGCGGAAAGTAAATTCATCGCCTTACACGGACGGACATCGCGAGAGACAATCCGCGCGAGCGCGCGGATTTACTCTTGCACTTTATCCCGTGAATTATTCACGCCTCGGATTACCGAGACGCCGTTATTCGTCCAGTGCAAACATTTGTACGGTTGTGTTACGTGTCCGCAATGGTTACCTCGAAAATCTCTGAGGGAGAAAACAGAGAGAAGAGAGAAAAATACAGAAAAACTGGCGAGGAATCTTTAGTAAAGACGAGGCTATTACAATTAATACACGATTTGTTTGTTCAACCAGTTAGCTGTTGCAATCTCTTTGAAAAGTGTGTACCTAAAATCTGTCGCAAAAAGTAAACGATGACGAGTATACTCGTCAAACATAGAGTATGTATGGCTGTTATAATATAGAATTAAGTAATAGAATGACTATTTTGTACTTGTTCTAATATTGTTTTATACTCGTCAAAACGCAAAATATTGCCATTTCTTCGTGACGAGTGTACTCGTCAAAAATAGCTAACTGGTTGAATGAAAACTTTCCTATCAACATAGTTATGGAGAGATATGTCAAATAGATGCAGAGAAATATGCGATACGTGCTTTTCCGGAATTTTCGTGGTTAACGAAGAGTTTCCTTGCGAAGTGAACGAGGGAAAGAGATCAAAGAGGGTAGAGAAAGAGAGAAAAAGGAAGAAATAATGATGTCTCGTATGAAACTCGAACGAGAAGCCGGTGTACGCTGAGGGATTAATCGAGGAACGAGAGTTGCACGTCGATACCGACGAGTGGTCGCAACGAGTAGAAATACGCGTCGATATTACGTCGATGTTACGTCCACCACTGAACATGTGCACATTATTATCCCCGCTGAAATAGGATATATTGCTTATCTATGAAATTATCGACACCTCTGCCTAGGATATACGAATATTGGAGCGAATATTACGACGTCCGCTTCGCAAACGTACAGAACTGTTTGTATTGGTATTTCTCTTGAAAGCAGATTAATTTTTTCACGATTGGACCAAACTACTTCTTCCTTTTTCTTTTTTGAGAAGTTGTATAAATTAGTTTTCTAGATATGTAAAATATTTTTTAAAGAAATTGCGACCTGATGTGTGTGTTTTCAATTTTTACGGGCCTCTTACTGTTCCTCTTAGAATAACGCAGGCAGAGACCAACATTTTTCACAGTACTTTTAAAATTTTTATTACGGACTCAGATAAAAAAATTGCGAAAACGACTTTCACTCATTTCTTCGCTATTCCCACCAGTTGTAACATTTCAAAAATTTGTTTATATCTGATCCAGTAAACCAATATTTCTAACATCTAAAAAAAAAGAACTCAAATCGTTTGGTTCACTATTAAAAAAAAAGTTATTCTATTCTAAAGGAGGTTTAAAATTTTCGCTCATTTTTTCGTTATTCCCAGCAGTTGCAACATTTCAAAAATTTGTTTACACATCATCCAGTAAACCAACGCTTCTAACATCTCAAAAAAAGAAAAAAAAACTCAAATCATTTGGTCCACTATTAAAAAATAGTTATTCTGTTCTAAAGGAGGTACGAATACTTCTGCGACTCGTTGTACGCGCGTTTTTCTTGAAATAAACAATCACAATGGAAGTAATTCACGAGTAGACAGAAGAGTAGCGGAAACGTTACGGTGACCATCACGGTGGAGAAATTGTTCTAGGATTCTCCGTGCAACATCGTGAATCGAGTTAGGTAATTTTCATCGGTTTATTCAGCGCTCGGTTAATGAAGCATTCAGGATAGATGAAAGGTGTGAGGATAGGGGATGGCGGTGTCGAGAAATAGTTCGGCAATCAGAGAATTCGTTGGGAAACGAGGGTGAAAGAGGTTAAGAGAATTTCTACGGCTAATTGTAGGAATTCATTTCGGTCAGCCTTTAATCGCTCGATTACGAAAGACGAAAGGAGAGCCTAGATAAAGGTGTAATTGTAACTTTCGAATTTCCGTAGAATACCGCAATTTTCCTTCTGACGTGATTATTATCCACGAGTACGGGAACGTTCGAAACTGTACATTCCTCCTAGCTTTCTATTCAACAGATATTACCGTTCGTATTAATTCACGTTGGCGATTAGGTTCGTCGTTAAACCCTTTGACTGAGACATACTTGAAACTTGAAACGCTCTGTGTGTACGAAATACTTTTTTCACTTAGCGAAAACTTTGCTATTCGAGCTTTGCTATTCAATGTGCAACTATATAACTATTTCAATTCTTCACCTACGCCAAATTGAAACGTAACAGTTTCATTTTCTTCCAGAGATATACTGTTTATTTAAAAATATGAAATTTCCAAATTAATCGTTCTAATTCTCGCTCAAATCTGTCTCTCTTCGTTTGGTTCACTTCTCTTAGAACAAGTTCTTCAAAATTATTTGACACTTTTCTGATTTTGGTAATTAAACTGTATAGATGAACAATGTTATACTCGGGAAATTTCCGGATAGTGGAAACTTTCGCGTGAAATGACATTTCGATCGATATAAAGCTCGCCTAGCGTGTAGCTGTCATTCTGCAGACTGAAATGAAAAATTGTTCACCGATGGAAACTGATCAATTCACCGTAACGAGACTCGCGTATTGTTTCCGTGTGTTATTTCGTTGAACAGAGTTCACCCTCCCAAAAAAAGAAGAAAAAAAACACAATACAAAGTTAAAGAACCGAATGTATTTTTTAACGAGATGGAACACGATGAAATTTCTTTTTTAGCTTCGTTCGTTATTTTCTTCTTCGTCCGGACCGCGATAGCTCGCGGCTGTTTTTGCTGTTGATAATGGAAACCATGAAACCGTGAGAGAAAAATACGCGAAACTTTGTACCATAGGTAGATATAAATATACATATTTCAGGGAGAAATGGCAGGGCAAAGAAAGAAACTTAAGTCACTGGTAAAAGAAACGTTAGATCTTGCGGCATATGCATGCACTAAAAGAAAGGAGCTTCTTCGTGTCCCTCATTTCCACGAGTCCTGCAAGAAGCTCGAAAGGCCAGGACTTCCTCCTCGTTCCTTTTATAACACTTCCTTCTTCGCTCACTTTATCCTCATCATGTCGGCTGTACACGTATACACACACAGATACCTCGAGAAAGTTCACGTTCGAGAGGGTGGAAACGAGGAACGAAGTATGTCTCGTTCGATCTTTCATTTATCGACTCGTTAACTTCGTTCTGGTTAATCGTACTAAGAGCTTAGAACACTTGTCAGCACAACTTTGATCGATCGATTTTATGATATTCAAATTTTGGAATAAACGTTGATTTAATTTCAGACGCGCTTTTTCCTTACTTCTATAAGAAAATAAATAACACATTTCATTTCATTCTGCATCGTTCTTAAAGACGATTCGTTCAAGTAACTTTTTTTTAAGTTTAGTCAGAGATTTTATTCTGCTTCTCTGCTGTAGAATGTGTATAGAAAGAGATAAGTACATTTGTATTTCGCGCGGTTTTTCGAAGCGCGGGATTCCGAAATGTTTGAATCTCATTGGCGAGACCGAATTGCAAGTTCGTTCTGTATTATTCTTGAACACGATTTGTTCAAGTAACTTTTTTTTAAGTTTGGTAAAAGATTTTCGTGTTTCCGTGTTGTAGAATGTGCATAGAATCTGTAGAAAGAGAGAAGTACAATTGAATTTCGCGCGATTTCTTGAAGCGCGGGATTCTGAAATGTTTGAATCTCATTGGCGAGATCGAATTGCAAGCAGCCAATGAGAGTGAATCTATGCGGTGGAAGGAGGCCTGGACCGATAGAATGCGCAATTGTACGAGACATTTAAAACGGTGCGGATGTTGCAAAAAAATGTAGTTTGAAAATTGTAAGAAAGTGTGCGATAAAGTGTACTCGATCGAAATATTTGACTTGAATATGTGCAACAAAAGTGTCTTTATACCGTGGAGTGTTTTTATGATAAATTTTACTTGTTTTCTACGAATATTTCGCGATAAAGTTTCACGTACGCGAAGGTTGAACATTCAACAATGCAATTCGGGGTTTACACAAATAAACCGAAGTTTTTGTTGGAATTAAAGTTTAACAATCGATAGCGTCTCGCGTAATTCAAAGTGTCTTTTATCATTCATTTAGTTTTAACTGTTCCGTTTAAGTGAAATTTGTGTTTAGTTCGCGTAGTTTCGACGTTAAGTGATATTCAGTGAAATTAGTGCAACGGTGTAAACGACAATCAATGGATACTTTTCGCATCAAGACTGACGCGATCAACGCCTTTCAAGGAGAAGGTAATTTGCACATACTCAATTATTTCACTATAAATTATTTATTAATATTTATCAATACGTTAATGAAGGAGTAAAATATAATTTACAATCAAATATTACACTTACAATACATATAAAAGCGTATGTTTAAAAATTTTATACATAAACATATTTGAACCTTATAGAATCTAATTAATACACCTCGTTGAAGTAGCTGGTGTCGAATTACATCCAGACACAAATCTTGGAGTCATTATTTGCGCATAATCCAATGTAATTAGATCATTCACGACTCCTTCAGTTTCCTCCTGTGTAATTACGAATCCTCCTACTGGTTCTTGCAGCTCTGATAGGCCTTCTGTAAACAGAAAATATATTTCATTTAGAAATAGTAATTAATACGCACTGTTGTCTTGATATGATAGATACAAATTATCTGAAATTACTTACCCAATACTTTAAGGGTGTACAAATTTGTGCCTAGGTTGTAAGAGTTGACTTGTGCCACAATAAAGTTCGATAGTTCTTCTGTGTACTCCGATACCTCTTTGAATAACTATAAATGAAAATTTTCTATTAACACTTTACCGACGCGGAAGCCTATTAATCGGTTTCTTGCTGTCAGCGTAACAAATTAATCAATTAGCTTATAATAAGAGAAACTGAACGATATAGTATTTTTAGAGCTGCCAGAATAAACGCGTCGGCAAAAACCGATCTGGTATTCAATTAGTAACGTGTTGATTGATGACAGAAATTAATCGTTCAATTAATATTTACTTTAAATGCTATAATATCGCCAACAGTTGGTGTTTCCGTCAGAAGTGGCAATGACTCGTAATCTTTGCTCAACAGATCTTTTTCTTCTTCTGATTTTTTGTTTAAACCTATGCTCTCGTTTGTATTTTCAGAGGAAGCAACAAAGTGCGTCTCTTCGTCGGACATGAGCTCCAGCTTGACTTCCTCCTTCACCCTGGTGTTGGTAAAGGTAAGTGGAGTAGGAGTTTGACCTAATGATAACAAATTAGCAAGTTCACGAGTAGGCGATAGTTTGGACATGCTAGAACCGTTCACCGTTTCTAAATGATTCACTTCCTTCTCTGGAATGTCTTCATTGTCTACACTATCAAAACGAATATGCTTGCCAGATGCAATGATACATGTATCTATAATCTTGGGTTTTCTCGATTTGTTTTCCTCCTCTTTTATTTCTTGCTGCTGAGTGTTCTTTCTTTTCCTGTTCCTGTTCCTCACTCGTTTTCTTTTTGGACAAGCCATGATATTTTCCATTATGTTAAAGTCATCTGTTAGGGTTGTGTTAATTTCAGTTTTCTCACTGGACATGGTAATTTCTGGGATATCTAAAGATGAAAAATACAATGAAATTTTTACATAAAATACGTATATTTTTCACACTGTACGAAAGAATAAACTTGATCAATCTGGAGTCAAACCATTTTCAAATAAGCTTGCATTTTCGTTTGACATTATTTCCGAAATTGGATTTGGCAAGACAGAGGACAAATTTGTTTGCAATTGTTTGTGCTGAACATCGCTTCTGCTTCTCTCCGATTTGATAAAACTCTCCTCTTCCGGTAAATTCACACCACTTGCACGTACTTCGAGCCCGATATCCAATCCAGATCCAGGAGAAACCCTGCGATATTTTGGCAGATATAATAACACTGTCGCACAATTACGACACTTTTTTATGTGATCTGATTGCAAAAATACTTACAGGATTGTTTCGTTCTCCTTCAGAATACGTATGTCCTCGTTCGGTGGTAGATATTCAGTTTCATTTAATAGCAAATGAAATGGTTCTTTGATGTTAAACAGCTTCATAATGTGCTCTTTCATATGATTAATCTGTAATATTTTTGTACCGTCGATGAATACCCAACTGCAACGTCGTACGTCATTATAGAACTTATCCAGATTAATTTTAACGCGAAAATTCGACCGGTTCATCGCTACTCTTTTTTGAGGTTATGTATTCATCGGTGTTTACAAAATGTGCGCGAAACTTTTCACGATCGAAGAGAACCTACTGGACGCCGTTGAGAATCAAATGTACACCGGTAAATGATATATGTAGGACGATCACTTGCCGATTGTAGATACAATATATTAAAGTACGAATAATTTAAAACTTTAATTCTTTATCTTTTCATTCTTTATGTAATGAAATCGGTTAACGTTGCTATAAGCTACGAACGATTAAAAATGGCAAAAATCGAAGTTGAACGGTTAAAAACCGCAAAATATATTTTTTTCGAATTTCCATTAGAAACTCAGATAAAAGAGTTGTAAAAAGAGACCTCTTCTATGCTCTTCGCAATTCCGAGTAATTACAATTTTTTCAATATATCTTTCTAACTTAAATTAATCCTTCTAACTTCTCACGAGAATTCAGTTCGTTTGGTGCAATTTTAAAAAGGTTATTTCCGAATTTTAATAAAAGATATTGTATCTCGTACTGTTTTCTACTTTATCTCTGGCGGATAAGTCTACCATGCAGGGAAAAAATTGCCTTCGATTTTTACTTGGTGTCACTGTAAGATACCATTATAATATTCTTGGTAAATGAAGTATTATAATAACTATGAAAAAAAAAAAAAAGAATTTATCGTATAAAGTACGAAGTTTTTAAATGGTAGGGATAAAAAAAAACAATATTTTGTGGAAGTTGAATATGACATCCATCTTTTATTGAATTTCTGGTAACGCAATGATACAAAGTCAAGGGCTTACACTACATTTTTTTCAGTAATTTTATCACCACATATTTTGCTCCGGAGCTACGCTAGAAATAGTCACAGTCCTGTGTTAGGTGTGTGGCCTGACGAGAAAGTTTCATGTAACGTAGAGATCTCTATATCGTTCGTTCGTCGTTCAATTTTTTGAAATTCCCGCCTTTTCTTTTCTTTCTCTTTTATGTACGCTCGTTAACCGGCTTGTTCTAGATTTAACATTGAACTCTAAGTAAACACGAAGTATGCAATGCGTTTTGTAAAGTTCAGGTGTATATATGTATATACGATGTGATTTCAGCAAAAAAGTTGCGGCCTATTTATAATAAGAGAATTCTCGAACGATTGGAGAAATAGCTTTGATTTCGAATTTACGGCTTGACGATCAAATAAACGTTTTATCCACTTATGCGTGATGTGCGATATTTCAGGATCGTTTTAACGGTGTTAAATTACATGGTTGATCCGCGGCTGCTTAATTATGTATATTTATGTAAAATTATACCCAATGTGGGCTTCGATTCAACGAGATATCCACATCACAATGCTCTCTTTTATTTACATAGACTCTCTACATTTATACTAACGAAGTATATATATATATATTTATTTATTTATTTATTTATTTATTTGTATCTGAATAATATACTCGAAAAACGTGACATTTTTCTCAAACGATAAATTATGTATAATTCGATAACGCGAAGTAATAAAATTTCTCTTTTTCTTTTTCTCCTTTTTAATCTTCTCTCTCCATCTTTGCGTTCTAACCCTTAAAATCAACAATCGTTGCACAGAGTTCACTTTTCTAATATTTATAAGACTCATGTCCTCCGTTATCCTACACTTATATAATGTGAAAACAGAAAAATCGTATAATTACACGCTACTTTCCCCCGGTTTAGCTTTTTTTTTTTTTCTTTTATACCGAGGTATAAATACATACAATGATCGCTACTTAAAAAGCTATCTGCAATCGAATAAGAGCTTTGTACGTGGTTTGTTGTTCATTTCACCTGAACGTTTATTGTACTCACGGTAAACTCAGGTTCGGGCAAGGCAATCGTGTACAATAAGTTCACGTTGATCGTTAATTGACAAATAATTCGATATTCCTTTAGTGAATGAGTTTGATATTACTTTTACACTTTCTGCATATGCCATTCGTTCGAAACAGTAGTTTATATCGTGAAGAACGGATATATATACGTAACTTTAGATTTGTAAATTGAATAAGTCAAGATTTACTCCTTTCTCTTTTTTTTCTATCTTTTTTTTGTGGCTTTTTTTGTTTTTTTTTTCATTCGAACGAATCGATAAGTACTTATTACGATACAAAGAACAGCGTAGGCGAGTGCTTGATGTAAATTCAATCGACTAGCTGATAATGCATTATAAAATGTCCGTTGTACGTGTTCGCGATGGGATAATAAAGATAGTGTGTGTGGGCAGTGGGAGACAAACCCTGAAATAGTAGGATATCTTTGTATTAAGAGGATACTTTTGATATATCTGTAAAGATCAGGACTCTCTACGAATAATTCGGAATAATTACGTAAACTTGGACTCACGCGTTAGTTTTGGTTCGATGATATCTCTCTCTTTCTCTCTTGCTTCGATTCGCAAGTCGATGGAAAAATCGGGGAAATCGAAGAGGAATTCGAAGGACAATTTCGATGAACCACAAACCGAAAGGCTAAGAAATAGTCACCGTTAATTAGCATAATCACGAACTACCTCTCGCCGAATAACGTAGCTTATTTTTCTTTCTTTTTTTTTTCCTTCTACCTAGGAACGAGAATTTCATCGAATTTCGCGACGTGTCGTTTATAATCGACGATAAAATATAGAAGAATACATCAAGTACGTATGGACTCCCGCTATACACATCGAATTGTCGAACAATAAACATCGAATTAATTCGTCGAATCGTATATTACTCTTTTTTTTTTCTCTTTCTTTTCGCATACGAGATTTGTCGTTTGAACGGGAAGAATTTGACCGGAGAGAGAACAATCCTCTCTCTCTCTCTCTCTCTCTTGAAATGTTCTCCAACTTTATTCTTCGCTACGAGAACTTAGAACGGCAACGATACACCGTGCGTGAACCATCAAGTTTCAAGTCGAAATCGAACAGAGGCCTGTTTCTACGATAAGAGGAAACGATCCTCTGTTAATCAATTGAATTAATAGTAACAGCGACGCGTGGAATTTCGTATAGGGAGAAAAAACCATTTGAATCGAAACGTTTCTTTTATTTTTTTTTTTTTAATTCTTCCAAACTGAGTTCGAAGTAGAAGAAACAACCGCGTTCCTCGGCTAAAAAAGCTGGCCTTTTTTTTTTATTTTCTTAATTTGTCGCCTACGATATCGCTGACTGTCTTAGTTTCTTCGAAATGGCCGATTCTCGGCCGACAGATCGATTCGAGATGTCGGAGCGTGCCGAAACGTCGAACGATGGTTGCTATCGATCGATCCAAAGCGAACGGAATCGCTAATAGAATCGTCGCGGCATAGTTTCCCCTCTCGTCCCTTCTACACCCTTTCCTCGCCCTTTCTCTCTCTCTCTCTCTTTCTCTTTCTCTCTTTCGAATCAGCAGAAACGTCGGAGGTGTTTTCGCCTCTTTACGAGATAATGCACGAATTCCTCTTAGACTCGGAACGTTCGCGGATCTGCTGCAAATGCTGCAACTGCGCTGGCGACGGTACGTGAGCGCTGCTGCTACGGGAATTCGAATGCTGTGGCGGTGGCAATGATTTCCGGCGTTGTCGTAATGCCGGGCTTAGATTGCATTTCAGTTTCGCTTGGATTAGAAGCTCCTTGAACACCTGTGAAACGTTTAAGTTCTCTTTCGCGGAGACCTCGACGAAACCGTTCTTCCATTTGATGGTCACCAGTTCTCTCGTGCTTTCAGTGTCCACCTGAAAATATCGAGCATCTTGAAGAAGTGATTTTTTTTCTGTTTTGTTGCTTTGGAAATGGGGAAATGAGTTTTTATTCTTTTTTCTGCTCGTTTCGATCGTTTCTAAATTAGCTTAACCTGAAAACATCGAATATTTTGAAGAAGTAACTGTTTTTTTGTTGCTTTGGTAATGGGGAAATGTGTTTTAGTTTTATTTTTTTCGGTGGAACGAATCTGCGAACGTATTTATGAATTTATGAGTTTTTTGTAGTTCGCAAAATTGAAATATCTCGAGTGAGATGCTGTGTTTATTGAAAAAACGTTTGATATGAATTGGTCTTTTATGGATCAAGTGGTAGAGGAAATTTCGAAGTCAAATTCGCGTTTGTTTGTAAACGGAATCGTGTATTTTTGTTTTCGTAGCACGATAACGTTTGTTCAAGCGAATTCAACGATGTTTCTTCGATGAAACTTTTCAAACTCTGTTTTCTCGAAAGTTCAGCCACGAACGGGAAAGTATTATTAATTTTTTTTTTGTATTAGGTTAACGTGTTCTATATTTTCGATCACTTTTCTGACCTTTTTCTCAATAAAAAAGGGTCTCGAATTTTGCACACGGAGTTTAAGTGTCTTAACATTTCAACAATTTCCTCGAAACGCCAAATTCATATTTTCAGCAGTTTCCCAAGTTTAAATTTATCCAAAAAATATATTACACACGAACCCTGATAAATCATCACGTTAAATAAAAGTGTCTAAAGAATTGCATTACAAATTTCTTTTTCTCTATTCGATATCTTCCTTCTTCTCGATTGTCGTGCAAAAAATTTACGATCGGGACAAAGAATACAATTTCAATTGTCGAGGAAACGACATTTCATCTGCATGAACCTAAACACTTATTCTTACCCTATAGTCCGATTTTATCGTAGTACAGGTAGACTTGGAATATTTTTAAATTGAACTTGGAAAGATTCACAAAAGAGGTGGGGAATACACATTCAGCGAATTGGAAACGATAAATCTTCCTCTCGTTTCGTCACGATCAAATTTTACCTCTTGCTCTGTGTCGATCACGTCGACTTTATTGCCGACGACGACGATTGGTACAGCGCCCTTTGTGTTCACGATCTGTGCCCTCAGGGTTTTCACCTCGAGGAACGTTGTAGCATCGTGGACGTCGTACACGAGGATAAACGCGTCCGCAGATTTGAAGTAAAGGTCTCTCATTGCTGGGAATTCGTAGGAGCCTGAGGTGTCTAAGATGTCTAATATTAAATGTTTCCCAGAAACGTTGAATTCCCCGTGGTGCATCTCTTCCACGGTTCGCTTGTACTTCGGGGTGAATATGTTGTAGAGAAACTGGTTGATTATCGCCGATTTCCCTACTTTCGCTGCGCCCATTACGACAATCATGTGTTGCATAGAACCTTCCCCTGGTTTTCCACCGCCGCTGTCCGATTCGGACAGTCTTCCATTTCTGAAATTTATTTTAATATATACTTTACTGTGGTCTTGTGAGAAAATTCTATCGGCGTCTCGTGGAAGATAAATTAAAAGCAGACTCAAACAACAACAAACAAAAAACAGTCCACTATATCGATAAGAAATCAACGTTACAATAAAATTAATACTATTTATAAAAAAATATATCATCTCTATCGGAGTATTAAACAAAAAGAAAATTTTATTTTCTACTTTCGTCTTATTTTTTCACGTATTTTCATTCCCACTTTACCTCTGTTATAGTATCAATAGTGAAACACCCTGTATAGGATACTTTACAGCACGATATATCGCAAGTAGGTATAATTTTCGCGAATCTCTCTCAACAATTACACAAGTGTTATCATGCTCGTCCCTATGAACGAGCCACTGTACTATAAAATAAGAGTGGAAAGGTATCTGGTATTTAAAGTCCCTACGAAGAGACAGAATAGCTTTAATCAACGCTAAAGATCCTTTTCACCGGTTTCTACGCCTTATTGAATATGCGTTTTGTATAGTGGCTGCCCTGAATTCGAAGCTAACTATTACTACCTAGAATATTCCGTAGTAGGCTCCTATGTATGACGGTGCTTTTGCATGCACCAGATAACAACTGTTCCTAAGTATCTTCGTCTCCGTAATCATCCACGCTTATTACGCGAAGGAGTCAGACGCGGTTATTACCGAGGAGAGCACAAAGGCGGAGAAGCGAGGGCTTCCCTTTTTGCGAAGACTCGCCGCAAAATTAAAGCTCACCCTGGCCTACGAGAGAGGAAGAGAGAGGAAGAAAGAGAGAAAGAGTCAAGAGGTGGCCAGAGGGCTGTGAAGAGAAGGGAAACGAGGCAAGGAAAAGGAAGGAGAAAGTGGTTGAAGGCTTGGAATGTGTACCACGAAACGACGGAAGACGCACTTTCGCTCCGGAACGAGTTTTATTCTTCCTCTCTACTCGACCTTTTTTTTCTGTTCTTTTCCTTTCTACCTACCAAATTAGCAAAAGTAATGTCACAGGAAAAATAGGTTCCAATTCGATTCGCACCCTATCTTTTAAGAAAGAACCCGTTCTTAATCGTTCTGTGTAAAATAACGTGTCGAAAAGATATAAAAGAGTAGTAGAACACGCTAGAGACAGGAAAAAATGGTTTTTCTTTCCCTTCTCTTCGATCCCCTTACCTAACGTTTTTCGCCGTACCGTCCTCTTGGCCCTCCTTCAGCGACGACGGCTGTAAACTGAAACGTCGACGAAATTGTTGCCGACCTTTCATCATTCGTTCTCCTGTGTTCCTGTAAAATAAAGTTCGTAAAAACACACTCGGAGAGGTAACATGGAGAATAGCGAGACTCTTGAGGAGGCAGAAATGAAAAATTGATGGAAAGCTTTTTCCTAAATGGTGTACGTATAACGTCTCCGTTGTTGGAATACGGAGTTCTCGCGATTCTTCACGAATCGTGGACAAAATCTCGCGACGATCGATACCAAGGCGAGACACGGTCAGAGAGAGAGGAGCAAGACAACCACTGCGACGTCTATGTGAAATTATGGTTGTTTCGTGGAGTAAGAAAGTTGTGAACGGAAAAAATGGCGCATCCCCGTTTTTACATCGAACAAAGTTGCGAATACGTATGGTTATATCTAACTACGTTCATTTTCTAAGAAGCATGCGTAATTCTACCCGACTTGAAAGTTATGCATCCATTTTTCTACATTCTCTAAGTCCTGTTGTATTTTTGCTTGTTAACCCTTTGCCTTCTTAACGACGATTCACGCGGAAAATGAGGAATTATATGACCATTAGATTTTTTACTTTAACTTCAGCTACAATTTTAGACTGACGATTACTAAATGCAAATTTTATTTTTATTTAACGCTGTATTCGAGCAGTAAAGAATCAAGGCTGGTATGATAAAAAAAAAAAAGTAATCGTAAGGTAAGGGATTAATGTGCTGTTGAATTATATTATATACAAGAACAGCGTTTTTCTGTAATAATTGATTAATTCTTGCTTCACCGAAAAAAAATTGTAATCAGTGGTAATTTCTGTTCTTTTACGATCGAAGAAGAGTTCGAATTTATAGAGAGTTAAATACTCCCGAAAATGTAGACATGCTCGGTGTTAAATTAAATTCCATAATTCCCTCATGCTTATCTCTCGGCCGTGACTTTCGAAATTAGTTCGCATAATTCAACAACGGCGATGTCTGGGATAATTAATGTCAGCAACTATGGCGAAACGTTTCACGTGTGCATATCGTCGAAGGTTTCGAAACAGCTGGCGCTACGCAATTCTACGAGGGAAAGGAAGGGTGACCAATAGGACCGATTGAACTACTAGTACGATACGCAAGATAGACATCCGTGTTTTCGCTGATAAAGCGTCGTATCGATCGGCACGGGACGTTTAATCGTGACACAATAACGTTGATTCTAGAAAACAAACGATTTCACGCAGACGAAACGTCGCTACTCGGCCTTTCGATGCGTAAGACGAAAGTTGATCGAGGCAGATCGGATCATTTTGTGTTTTATGGTAAAAGAAATAGTAGTCAGACAGTGAAAAGCAAATCTTTTTATTATAAATTCGCATCTGATACTCATTTACCTTGAAGATTAATAATAAAAAATAGAAACGAACATAAAGACCCTTTTTCTGCAAAGAAAAAGCGGAAAAGTGAAAAATTTCGGGGCAAATTAAATCACTTTCTATTTAACGGTAAATAAAATAATATTCGGGCATTGAAATGCTAATTTTTTTTATTGTAAATTGCAATGCTCTCTAAATTAAATTTTCGTACACTATTTTTCATTCTTCGAACGTTAAAAGCAGCATCAATTTTAATTGTCGAAGACCTGAATCGTCTTCGGAATGAATTTTCGATCTAATACAATTCCCATAGATAAAAATCAAGGGGCGATAAATCTGGTGATCGCGGTGTTATTTAATCCACGATATAATCAAATGCACGCGTGCTCGGGGGAAATTCAAAGTCGATTTTTTCGAAAACAAAGCCTCGACTGAACAAAATTTCTCTCACACTTTTCGATTTATTTTCTCATACAGAATCACGATTGTACCACCAATACGAAGATATTCTGTATAATATCTTTGCGTTGCTTTCTAAAGATGGAATTAACGGCACGCGTAATTCACATCCAAGGATTGTTATCTGAAGTTCCCCTCGCTTCTTCTCCGCAGCCTTGACGCTTCTTCCTTTAACAAGTTTCTCGCGAGTCTCTGTTTTTTTCTTTCTTCTTCCTTTCTTCTTTTTATTCCTGCTACAGTAATGGCCCCGTTCTGATTAAGGAAGTAATCAGCAATTTGAAGTCCTTCGGGAAAGTTTCTCGTTTGATGGCCGCCTCTATCCTCGTATTTAACGAAGGATGTAAATTGATGTAGCAATTGAAGATGGACTGTAGAGACTGACGGAATGGAAATGGACCAAGTGGGTGTCGAAGAAGCCGTTCATTTTTCTCGAATTTCAAATCGGTTGGTTTTGATTTCGAAATCTTCTCCGAGGGAGAATTTCTCGTTTCAATTATTTTCAAGCTCGACGATGGAACATCGGTTACAAATAGATCGTTTCAAAAGATGCGATGAGAAATTCAATTTAGTCTTTTGAAATTTTGCAAAAATCCTCGAACACTCGTGACGGATAATAGCCTCTTTTGAATCGTGTGTTTTCACGATACCGCAAGGTTTAATCCTAGATCTGATTCGCGTGCAATATCGCCATTACAGCCCGGAAATGTATACACGAAGTGGCTGGAAACGGAGCTCCCTTTTGTTCCTCACCGTAGGTGAGGTTTTCTAATCCTGTCCAGCCGGTTCTCTCCCTCCCGATTCCCTGTGGATAAACACGTAAACTCGCTCTCCTGTAAACGTTCTGCAAGGGGAACCGATCGATACCGCGCGTAACGCAATTTCCCATCGAGATAAACGATATATACACGCGTGTACGAAACGACATGAACGAGCTACCTACTGGTAATACGTACCTGTATTTGCCCGAGAGAACAAGAACTACGAAGATCGATAGACGACCGGTGATAATTGCCAGGCAACCGTGTGAAAACCACGCTGATATTGCGACTTCTCCGATGTGTTTTGATTGTACTTTTCGAGTTCGGTGCAACGTTACCTTCCCTCGAACATGCTCGAAGCGTGAAATTGCATCTCTAGTTACTACGTATTCTACAATGTACCAGAGACTTCGATGATTTACTAGGATTTTTGCAAATTGCTTTTTCAAGGCTTGGAACCGCGAAAAAGTTATACTTGGGTCATGAAAGACTATTTCTATGGAGTGTGAAGAAATATGTTTCGCTACGGAGGGTTAAATACATCAATGGAATCTTGCTTTTGGATAGGAAATTCTATTAGGTTATATTTACTACGAAATTGTGCTGTTATAATGGTAAAAATGCGTAGAGAATTTGGATAACGTAGGAAAGTTTCAGTAAGGAGAAAAAAGAGAAGTGTATTAATTGTAATAAAATACCAGAATTTTTTTCACATTTTCTGTAAGCGTAGAACTGTGCAAAAATTAAGCTTAAGTCGTAAAACGCTATTCCTATGGAGTGTGAAGAAATATGTTTCTTTGCGGAGGGTTAAATACAGCAATGGAATCTTGCTGTTGGATAGGAAATTTTATTGGGTCACAGTTACACCATAATGGTAAAAACATGTCGAGAAATTGGGCAACACAGGGAAGTTTCATCGAGGAGAAAAAGAAAAAGGAAACAAAAGCTAAGATATTTATAATCCCGCGTTCTGTTGCGCGCAACAAGCGCCGTTGGTTCTTGCGTGAAAATTTGATGCGCCTTGGCCGCGGCGCGGCTATAGATAAAGATGAGTAATGGACATGACGTGCTTTAAAGAAAAAGTCAAGCCCTGAGAAAACCGAGACGCGGAGGAGTTTTCCCCGTGTGCCAGGCTAGGATTAAAATACCACGCGACGTGCTACGCCACTGCGTGCCTTGTTTCCCTGCGGCCATTATAAATTACCCCCTTAAAACGGCCGCTTGTTAAAGTCTCCTCCGTGTTAATTTCTGACGAAAAAGAAAGAAAAAGAAAACGATACCGAATAAAACCAACGCGCAAGCTTCGCTATCTTCTGTGATAATAAAGAAACTAGAGAACGATCGTGAAATGTAATCGAGAACATCGTCGAGAGCTTTTCATATCGTTCGTGTATTTCGTTAAACGACCACCTCTATCTGCTATCTACCTCTTTATTTCCTTTTTTTTTTCTTTTTTTCTTTCGTTACATCGATCGTTTCGAGAAGTAATGAAATAAAGTTTCGTACGACTTCACGTTCCGAAGCCGAGCAACGTTGGGCGCGTTTTAATCCCCGCGTTTATTGCTTCATAAAGCTTCGAGGAACCGGTATCGACTCGGATGTATCGATCAACATTTTCCACCGATATTACTCCGGTATATACACCATCGATCCGTTCAGTTTCAGCATTTAATCTATTTCCACGAGAATTGATATCGAACCGTTTCAAATTCACGATTCCTCTGCTCTATTTTTCACCGGATTATCACTGTCTATCAAAGTTAGACTATCATTTGTGTTGAAACTAATTCGGTTAATCGCACACCTCCCTCTTCACCGCTGTAATTCGTATTCCGGCGGGCCTGTCGCTTGATATAAATTGTGGTAATTAGGAAACGCGCGGCGATCGACCCCGCTAATGTATGCGTTGGGATTTGTAATTAACCGTAGGGAAACGATATCTCTCTCCTGGGATAGCTTGGCAATTACTGCTAGTCTTCGAAAAGCATTTCCAATAACGAGAATACCGAGAGTATTATTAGAAACGTGCACGATAACCATTCCTATTTCTGTTATTTCGATCCTGTCCTAGGTTCCTTTTCTCTCTCTCTCTCTCTCTCTCTCTCTCTCTCTCTCTCTCTTTTTGGTTCAGTTGTCGTTCCTTCAAACTGATAGAACTCTCCTTTCTTTTTTTTCGATTCGTTCTCTCTCGTATCCTTGAATACAGTTAGGTAGGAAATAACCTTCTGGTAAGCAAGACGAACGAATCCTCTGGTACAGCTATCGAATTGAACGAATAGAAAACGAAGGTAAGTCCCGCGAGCGGAAAGTATATACCCCGGGGCTGACAGTGTTACAGCTTTGTTCGCGGTAATCAGATGCACCTCGAAATCTCACCGGTTCTCTCGAAATAATCCAAGCTAAGTAGATTCGAGAACATCTCTCTCACTCCACTTTCTCCTTGGTTTTCTTCCATTTTCCAGGCAAATCCTTCGGTCGTAGTTGTCGAGGAACGAGATACTGGAAAAGATGTTTTCCTACTTGAGAGTTTCTATACACCTAATCGCGAGACTTTCATTAATCCATCAATCGAGGCTGTTATTCGTCACGATCGTAGACAGTATTTCGTATGAGAGATGGGTAAGAATTATGCGAAACTAGCTCGATGCAAACCTTGGATCGATATTTAGATTATACGAAAGAAAGGAAAAAAAAAAGGAAATGATACGAGTAGGCGTGTCGGATTATCGAGCGGCGCGATAAGCTCCTCCACGATTTATTGCCAATTTGAAGAACGCGTTTTATCAGAAAGTTCAAACTCGGTGTTTTTTCTGTTCGTGAGAGCACTACGTAGGTTGTAAATAATTTCGTTTGACGATACAGACGACGATAAGGGATAGAGGGGTTGGGAAAGAATAGGTATTTCGAACACACGTCGTGTTTGTTGATCTTCTTTTCAACTGCGGAATACGTTTATAGCTATGGATATAAATGAGGAAAAGGGTGAGAATTTCGTTTGTGTAACGATCAAACTGACATGCGCAACCCCTTTTTCTCTATGTCGTGGCTCGACGCGTCGTCGCTCTGACATTAATTAAATTCAATGACTGCGTTAATGCCAGCGTTAACGGGTCGCTGAAAAAGTCGCTTGACTGTTTTCCAATAGGGGAATGTCGCGTCGATTTAACGTTGATTCTACGTCGAATCGCGTGGATTGCAAGCGACGAGGAAGCGTACCCGTTCCATTTACACGTGTATCACTCTATGAAGGATCGAACCTGACGATCGTGAACGAAGAACCTGGATTTTCTACGGTGAAATTATCAAGCTTCCCAGATAATTCCTCGCAGATTTTCGATAGGTCGTGTTGAAATAAAATCAGACGAAATCACAGAGTTCGTATATACGTATGTTCCGAAAGATTATTCTTTCACGCGTCTTTTTTTCTTTTAAAAGAAAAGAATACTGGTAGAACGTCAAATGAGAAATGTAACGTTTAACAAAATCTAAAGATAGGAATTTCAATTGGAGTTTTGGCTAAGTGGAATTTTTCAATTACTGGAAAAACGACAGAAGAAGCTTGTCTTCCTACGAAGAAAGAAAAATTACAGTTAATTACAATTTTATATATTTACAAATATTAAAAATCAGAAGTTTCGCTACGAAAAGAAAAAACTTACGCACATTCGCGAATTTATTTATTTTTTTCTATTTTATCAATTTGCCTCATTTCAACGTGAATGACCTGCATTGTGAATGAGAAGTACAAGGAGCTCATAATTAATATTAAAAAATTGACTCGTAATGATGTACCAAAATGCAAAGTACAAAATATAAACAAATGAATTTGTAGCATTGAAATTATTGCGCAGCAGAGGGTGAAACTTTTTATGGGAAAGGGATTCGATGGCTGGAGAACGAGTATTTCATTTGTCCGGGAAAGAAAATTCCCGAGCTGATTTTACGAAATCGATTCTTCTCACCGAAGGATTTTATTTCCACGTTTTACACCCTGGCGCGTGACTTACGACGGCGAAGTCTCGCGGCGGGTCACCGGGGCATCAAAGGCTTCTTCCGGATGTCGAACTGCACGGGTAATTTCGATCGAGCTTCAGGGACCAACGCCACTTGCGTAGGTTAATTCTCACCACCGATTTACTTTCTATATGGCACATGTCTCGAAACGAACCGAACTTCCGGATCAATCTTAAACCTTCCACGAAAAGACGCACTTCCGCTTCGAGGATTAAAAAGCAAAGAGATAGAAATAAAGAGGATGGGAGTAATTAAAAGAACAAAAAGAAAAAGGAGCAAAGAAAAGAAGTAATCTTGGTGAAAATTTGCACGAGTAGAGCGTCTGGTGTTTCATCGTTGCACTTCTTCATCGAGCTTCAACGATATAAATATACCAGAGAAGAAGTCTCAGCTTTAATTAATGTGCCGGAAGTCGTTTGTTTTCTTCGTTCTTGCAATCTCAAAGCCGGTGGACCTCTTTCACCCAGCAATCACTCTAATTACGAGCCCTTAACATTCTCGTTGCGGCAACAAAGCTTTTAAGGATATTCCTGATAATTTAAGATTTCACGAGGAGATGGTCTGCAGCCTCATTAACAGCACTCTGTCGGGAAAAATGAAAATGGCCGCGGTCTATTATCTCGAACCGTTTCATCAAGCCTCCTCTTTACTCCTCGATGCGAGCGTCCTTTTAATTAAAGAAATTGCGAAACGCCGCATGTATATTCATGGCATATTCGTACGCGAATAATCATTCTGACGTAACGATATCGACGGCCACCACTCACGAATCGTTCGTTCGAAAATCCTCTTAGATATACAGTCAGTGACAAAAGTCTTCGTACTCCATTTGAAAAAAGAAACCAGAAAGGAACATATAAAGGCTATTTTCAGGGATTTGTTTCTAGAATCTTTGATACCTACGAAAAGTGCATTTCTTGAAGTACTTTCTCTAAAAATTTTATACGAAAATATTTAATTATCGTAGACATAGTAGTAACCAGCGTGAGAGACCTCGAATTTATGGAAAACGAGCGTAATTTTCCACTGCAAATTCCGAAATGAAGAATAAATGAAATTTCATTGAAATCGTTAAGGAGTTAATTTTACTATGAGCGAAAATCGCGATTTATCGCAGCTTTGCAATAAAACTAACCCCTCTCTAAAAGCTTAGATAAGAAAGGCTTTCGCTATTTCCTTCGCAATTCCGACCAACTGCAATTTTCTTACAGATCTTTTCATACGTCCTCTAGTAAACAAAGAAAAAGAAACTCAAGTCGTTTGGTTCAATTTTAAAAGAGTTATTCTGTTTGAAAGGAGGTTATAAGACTTTTACGAGTGACTGTATACATGGAATACCGTTGATTCTGTGATTTTAAATGATTTCACCGTAACGACGATTTTATCGAACGAATATTAACGAGCTGGGAGAATGTAAGCTGAAAATCGAACGCGTTTCACCACGTGAGGTGGTGTACAAAGGGTGGCACGGTCGTGAAATCCCTCGTTTAAGGTGTTCTTCCGCTCGGATGGAGTTTTTATGTACGGTGAAAGGGCCCGCAGGACCGTCTCAAAATCCAGCAAGCTGTTTATCGTCATAAAGGTGTTTACCGGTCGCAAACACACGTGCAGACCGGTATAAATGGGTTAAAACCATGGCGGAAAATGCCTTTACGAACCTCGTTCGACCTCGTAAATTACGCATCTAACGGTACAGAGGCAACAAGTCCCGACAATTTCTCTCGTAGGATTGAGAGCCTACTCGTGATCCTGTGATCGATCCTCTTAAACTTGCAATAAAGGAAAGAAAAGTTATATCAGAACTTCATACGATAGGATGATAAAAACGAAAGAAGAAAATGAAAGATTGCACGCGCCAAAGTCTTTCACGAACACACAGTCGTTCGAAGAATGCAATAATCCAAAATCGATTTTCCCAACCTTCAAAAGGACCAAACGAGTATCTCACGCAATATCACGAGGACGTAGTATCTCTACAAATTCCCCGAAGGGAAGAGTATCCCACGTCTGAAAGCAAAATATTCACCTGAAAGGGCTCATTCAATTAATCACAGCACACCGTTTGGAAGAAGCTCAGGTAGAAAGAAAAATAGAAAAAATAGTAGAGAAGAATCAGTAAAAGATTACAAGTCGTGCCACGTGGGGTCGAAGAATAACAAGAACCGTCAAGGCATCGTGTCGTAAACGCGCTCGTCCTAGGACGACATTTTCCATGGTGTGCTGACTCGGCTATCTTATTCCGGGTCCCGTCCAACGTTCAATTCGACCGTCTTCTCGAGAGTAACGCGACAGAGAAAGCAGGACGATCCCCACGGTGACATCTTTCCCTATATTGGTAACGCGTCCAAGAAATAAGATGGAGAAATAAAAAGGGAGAGAGAGTGGCAGAGAGTCAGCTGAAACGAGATAAGAAAATGAGGAAGAGAAAAAGATGGATAGATGAGGGCGTGTGTGTCATCCTGGCTCAACGGGACGCCAGAATCGTGTCTGTGGGAAAAAACGATGCTGAACCAAGAGGGAATCGCGTTGTCCCCTCTCTTAGTTGCTTGTCGACGTCGGCGTCGTGGCGTACCAGCCACCCTTACTCCAGTCTTGTCTGAACTGAATCGGGTGCAATACGACGAAACCCGACAGCATGGAGCCGGCCAGTTCCGACTGACTTCCCGGTCGTTGCTCCACTTTGCTCTACCACACGCATTCACTATCCTCTATATACATACGTAGGATATATATATATATACATAGATAGACATCCAGTCGACTGATTATCGTCCAATACCGGACTGTCGACCGCGTGTACATACACATTCTCTTCGCTATAGTAAGTGCGATGACCGTATTTACATGCAACGACGCGTGGAAATTTGTTCGCTCGTTTGAGCTTCATCCACCAACTTCATCGAGGCTTGTTCACGCAAGCCTCGCGTGTTCACCAGCTGAAAGGGAAGCACGGTTGTCATTCTGTTTTCATATTGTGCGCGTGTCGAACGTTGCGGATGGTTATGTATGAGTTATGCGAGATCTCTGCCAACCGGATCGCTTGGCCAGCTTCCGAAAACCCAACGACAGTGTCCGCTTTCGTTGACCCGGATATACTGGATAATATTAATGGGACATTTTTCGCAAAAGGAAATGGGGTTGTACGTGGAACGGTGGTATTTTGGTTCGATATCGTTCTTTCGGGATACGTCGTCGTTTGCGGAAAGTAATTCCGGTTATCGTTTTTCTTGCAGATAGACGTGCTCGTCTATTCTTTACGATTCTCCCCGAGGTTCCGTAGTGATTTGTTCATGGGATTTGGTTGGGTATGATAGGTGTAGGAATTTAATCATGAAACTAGCAGAGAAAGTACGAAATATAATAATGTTATTACTTTGTCAAATTATTGTATCGTTTAGCAGTGTATGAATAGCGAAAGAACTATTAAAAGGGTGTTAATTCAGCATGTATTTGTCTTGATATTAATATTCATAGAATTTCTGTATATTGCACTACAAAATTTCAATCATCATTTCCTAATTTTCTCCGATTCATTGAAACTAACAACTACGTTCTTCAAATGAAAAGAATATATAATATTTTTTTTGTAAAGAAAATCGGATAATGATGCTATAAAAATTCTTCTGGGTTCCGGGACACGTCGGAATCCAGGGGAAAGGAAAGGCGGATGCTTTAGTAAAAATTGCTGCAAAAATTCATGCTCTTGATTTAGTGACAATTCGTTGCACTGATTTAAACGAGGAATTCAAAAGCTCTGCATACATTCAAGCGCAAGAATTAAAGAGAAAGCACAGAGAATAATTAAAGAAAAAGATCTGACGAAATATCAAATTTATTTCAATTATTTCTATAGTAACAAGTTCTAGGTTAGTTCTATAGTAATCAACTGGTTAGATTAGGTCTTCCATGTGAGTTAATTGTTTCCACAAATCATCGATATAGAACAAATCGTTGCAATCGTTAATGCATCCCTAATTCGCATTGCAAATTCTTAGTGATCCAAAATGCGAATGTAATTACGAAACGCGAAATATTAACCGTACAATTCGGCAGTGTATAATTCACAGAGTTCGAAATTAATTTGTCAATTATAGAAACATAAAATGCAATCACCTTTCAAAACATTCTTATGCGTTTTCTCTATTTTTTAAAAATTCTAAATTAAATATCTAACGTAATCCTGTGCTGTATATATTTATGTATACAATCGAAACGAATCTCGCACGAGATCCCAAAAGCTCGCTAATAAAAAGAGAGAATCCTGCGACAAATGACAGTCAAACGAGCGAAATGTTCGGCCATCAAAGTCTCAAGATTATACGATTCGTGCGTAAATTTCCTTGATGTACGTATAAAAATCCTCTCGTATTACGTGCTCGTATATCGTTAGATTTAATCTCCTCTATTACTAGTTATTACTTCGACAACCTCTCGTTCCTTCGAAATCGTACAATCCAATGATCTCCATATTTTAACGAATATATTTTCAACCACCGTTTACCACCACCGCGACACTTCCTATATTTTATCCAATGGCAGAGACATTTTGGGAGCAATGAAACACACTCCCACCCAGTTGCTCGTGGAATCTTGACACGCAAGAAATTTACTATTACCTTCGACCGGGTCGAATCTCGGTCCAACTGGGACGTTCAGGGCATTATTCTAGTTCTCGATGTGTTTTGGTGTCGCATTCGTCCCTTTTACTCCCCGTTTCGTTTATCGAAACGTTAATGCTTCTCTGTCTCCAAGGAGGAGAGCCTGGAGATGAATTACGAGGCTTTCTTCAGATCGAATATCAGCGTTTAGTTGCGTTCATCGGTGATCGTTGCGTTTACGAACTGACGACGCATAGTTCGCCTCGATTCAAGCTGGACGCGACTCGAGGATATCCGGCAGGTCTGCCGGGATGTTTCTTACATCCTCTGGAAGTATTCTAATGAGATGGAAAGCCATTGCTCCAGTTTTCGTTGGCCTGTTTCGAGCAACTCTCCCTCCTTTTCCTCCTAGCTCGATGCTAATGACGTCGACGGTGCACACTTCCAAGATATTTCCAGCAGATTTTTCGACAATCCAAATCTACGTGGTTTCCCCTGTTCCAAACGATTCTGCTTCGCTCTTACTTCTACCTTTTCTTATTTGCCACTCTAATCCGAAATCCAAGTTGATAAAGTGCGTTCGTCATTCTGTCCGACGAACGAATCACTTCTTTTTCTTAACTTTCTATTATTCCTACCGGAGGTTAGGTAGCTTCTTTATCCCCTTGGCCTTTTCAAATGTGAAATGGGTCGTCCATTTTCATACACCGTCAGGTTTGATCTTCTATCGAGGAGTTATCACGGCCAACCGAATCTCTCTGTTCTCCTCCCTTTTTCTAGAGGAATCGTTTCTTTTCAAGGGGCCGTCAATTTATAAACTTTGATGCAATAGAGAGGTTGAATTGGTCTGGGTTTCTTCGACATTGACAAATAGCCGTACCGATATGTTTTCTTCTGATTTCACAGTAGATGTAGATCTCGCAGGATGATTCGATGGTAAATACCGTTCCTCTTCGTCGACATTCTATGGAGAAAGGTTCTTTCTTCGGTAATTCGATGTGTTTCTTTCGAAGTTGTGAATGGAACGACGCGTGAGGGATAGACAGTTCGAAAGGAACGAACGATTGATAGGTGAAAGGAATCGGGACGTAAAGGAGAGTACTCGTTCTCCTTAGCAAACTCGTGAGAACGAGATTCTGATAGGTTCTTCTATAGTGTTGACTCGCGTGGCGTGAAATTTCCGATTGAGTGAATACGCCTCCAAGTTGATCTGCGGTGATTATTTCGCGAGGAATCCTTTGTCTCGAACTCGAAGATAGACTTGACTCTGATATCTTGTAGAATTGACTTTGAAATACCCTTGAAACTTTGATGAATTTCAGATCAAACGAATCGTTTGGAAGAATTTTTAGAAGCTAGTTGACTGACTGTCTCTGAACTCTTTATAGTGAGTGTGTTAACCGTTTGAACGTCACTGATCTTTACAAATATCAAGTCGAAAAATGCGGGAATTCTTTTATTTCATGTTGAAAAAGTGCCAAACTTGCAATTTTGGTAACAGTAGAGACACGCATCGACAAAAACCGATCGTGCAGTCAGTTCAATTCTAAGGGCTGACTAACTGGCACAAAGAAAATGGGAGAAGCTCGATCAGCTTTCTGGCACTCGAACGGTTAAGGCGTATCCGTAGCCGAATTTATGGCATTTCGTCGAGTAGTCACTCGTTGCAGCCAGCTTTGCTTTCTTAGAAGCAAACAAGGAATGTTTACGGCGTTGCCTGCAACCAGCTCTGTAATTCAGGATTCCATAAATCCCGAAATCTCGAAAGGTTCAAAGCGAATATGGCTTTGCATTCGCAACTTCAGCGATGGGCAACTTTTAGATTTCGTCCATTAGTAAAGAAAGTTGATATTTCTCCTTTTTTTTTTTGGTCTCTAACATGATAAACTTAATGAATAAGTAGTACGAGCAGAAATTGAGGAAACAAAGGTTGTAAAATAGATATTATTTCCCAAGTGTCCCCTTTGCATTCGTAACTTTGGCCATTTTAGAGTGGCAAATTCCATTATTTAAAAAAAAATTGATATTTTCTTTGGTGTCGAAAGTAAGAAACCTGATGATTAAGTAGTACGAGACTGAAATTGGGGAAACAAGGGTAGTAAAATAGACATTAGTTCCCCAGTGTTTCGAATAATTTCACGAAACCCCTGAAGTGCATTGACGCGGATAAGAAGAGGATTTACACGGTGGACACTTGGACACGAAGTAATCCTGATCTTCGAGAGTTCCAAAGAGGTCACACGGCACCATATTAAACACGAAGATCCTCTTAATGCCCGGTGCCGTACTATTCGCGTGGTCGAATCACTTGCACCGTCTGATTCCATTTCACGCAAGCTCGCCCTTTTGCTCCAATAATTTTGGCAAAGCTTTTCAGTTAGGTATCTTCAGGAATCTACGTTGGGAAGTTTCACGTAACAAAAGTGTGTTAAGCGAAACTGAAAAGCTTTGAAGAGAATCACTTTTCGTGCGACTCTTCGTCGAAGCGAAGCATAAAGGATCGATTAACGTTACAGATGAAGTTAGGTTCCTCTTAAATAGCATCACCCTTCTCTTTCCCTCTCTTTTTGAACATAATTTCATCCCTCGGAATTTTTGTTCATTCTTTCGAAAGCTCTCCCAGAGAATAGTCTCGAATTTTCCGCGATTCTCTCGTTCGTTTCTTCTCTCTGTTTCCGAAATCACAAAGTCTACCGTGTGATGTTTAAATTATATCGGAATTGGTTCACATAGTACAAACACATAGTTCATGGGAAAGACAAACGTCTATCGGGCAATGTGTGCCACACCTGTGTTCCATTGGCACACAAGGGAACGTACGTGACACTTGTTACCGCGTATTTGGGTTAAGCCACGATAACGGAGCCGACGCGACACTCGATAAGTGGCAAGCAGCTCACAACGACGCATAAATTTCAGATATCATTAACGGGTCGGCCGAAGCGCCTCTTTATTCCCCTCGGCTCAACGACGACTCGTTCTACCCTGTGAGATACTCTATGGTGGAATGAGGGGGAAAAAAAAAGGGGAAAAATCGTATTTCACCGGGTAAAAGGGGCGGCGCCAGTTGCTCGTTAAGGGCGCCGACCTGTGAAAGCTTCGAAACAGTATCTCCGATGCACGTCTCGCGCAATTAAAAAGGATGATTAGTGGTCAGGTGGCGCATTGTCGGGCGAGAACTCGTTCCCCCGATTATTATGCAGAATCCAACCGAATAATGTGTACAAGCGAGCGTGAGGTGATTTCTCATGGAAAACTAAGACGAAAATGTAGAATAAAATTAATTTTCGAGAAAATCCACCGCGTGTTTGTGCAATTATGGCTGAAATAATGATTAACCAACGTGATAGTGCTCCGCCATACTTCATTTGAGAGTTAAGAAAGTTTCTCGATGAAAAATATCAATTTTGAAAAAGCAATCGCCTAATCTCCAAGATTACCAGATTTTACGCCCTTAGTTTCTTTTATTTCTGTGGTCATATTAAAGATCAAATTTATAGGAAAGATATTGGAAGCTTAGGTGAATTAATACGGAATTTAAAGACTTGAAAAATGAAAAATATATAAGTAAAAGACGAGAACGAGGACGTAGATTTCAACACTTCCTGTAATCCATAATAAAATACTGTTTATAAAATATCTTTTTGTTTTTTCTTGAATCAAGTGTCTAATAAATATCGCGTGGGCGTTGTTTACAAGCAGGATAGGCGTTGCACGTCACACGGTGAATCGTTACGTGCGTGCACAATGAATTTTCCAGCTCGATTTTCTTGAAAACTACACCTCGAATAAAAATACTTTATTCTACACCTCCCTTTTATTTCTTTTATAAGGAATCATCTCGTGCTCGTTTTTACATGTTATTATATTATATAAATAATATACTATAAAAAGTTCTCGTTGAAATTTCTCTGTTTGGATAATATAGGGTCTTCCAATAGGAGTGATAGAACTTTGAAATGGAATGAAACGAAAAATACGCAAGACAATCTATTATTAATTACTTTATTTTAAAGTACATTCGATGACATTATACATGAAATACAATATTATGTAAAAATCCAACATAATTACTTTCGGTGAAGTGAATACAACAAACCGAATTTTCGCCACAAAAGTAATCTCCAGCGATGGGTTTGCCAATAAACACAATTTATTAAATTGATATTTAATATCAATTTAAAAACCTTTATCGCGTAAGTTGCGAGATAGTGTAGGATAATTCAAATAAAATTTCACTCTTTATTTGAGTAAACTTTTAAAAACATTATTTGTACGTTTTATTAAATAAATTGTTGTTGCTGGATTTGTTGTAATTCGTTCGAGTGAAAAAGAAGAATATCCTGAATAATTCTCGTGCACGTAATCACGTCGGGAATTTCGTTAGTTCAACGGCTACATTTTCACGCGCCATTCTCGGGAAAAGCATTTTTCCCTCGCAACTCCCATCGTACGAAGCTTAACGACGGTTCTGATAGAACGTACGCCAGGTTACGCCGTTGAATAAGACTTTAATTGCAGAGTGTAATCCCGTTAAGGGGAAGACGAAATCGAGTTACGAGGCGGCCACGGTGCAGATTACAAAATCATTTTCTCCCTTAACATCACCTTACCTTCCAACTTAACGTACCTTCCACAACCATCTCTATATTCGGGTGACTTTAACGCCACGAAACCAGCTGCAATCCCATTTCCCTCTTTCCCTCCCTCCTCTGTTTACGATACAACGTACTATACTTTCCTCCCAACTGTGCATTAAGTACAATATCTGAGAAACCCGCTGGAATTTTCCCTCCGTTGGCTATAATACCATTCCATATTCGATTAACGAACGAAGCAAACTTTAACGAGAGCCGGAGGAACGAATTAAAGTTTTCCAAGGAGTACATGAATCTTAATGTCCACTTTCCATAATCCATTTTTCCACGCCGATATACACTCTCGGATCATTTTCTCCTCTCTTCTTACCTTAGTTCGATTCACCGTAGCGCAATCCGTTCGATTTCAATTTCCCGTTCTCGTTTCGTCACCAACGGTTGACTAGCGCGAAAGGAACAGCCTTTCGCGACGAATACGAGAAATCGAGATCTCGGGGAATGCAAACCTTGGAATCGTGAGTAGAAAGAGCAATACTCGATGGAGATGGAGTTTGGTGCTGTAGGACGAACGACTTCTCGCGACGAAATCCGCTCGCGAGGAAGTAAACAATGAAGCGATCACGAGCTGAATAAGAAATCTAGCAAAGTATTCCACTTTTGAACTTAGAAGTGTTTCATTCGTAAAGAAACCGCTGAATTTGTCGTGTGTAAAGAATCTGGCTGAAGTATCGGGCTTGTACTTTAACCCTTTCGATACTAACGACGACTATGGTCGTCTATAAAGATTTCACGTTGATTCGTATCTCAGATCAGGCAGAAGATGAACTGTTATCTCCTTGGTGACGAAATTTCAGTTTATTTGTAAAGTGATGTAGGTTAATTTTTGGAAAAAGTTGAATAATCGCACAATTTTCGTAATACTTTGATCGAATGAAAATTTGTTACTAAATTACATTGTATAATCACCGATTGTGAAAGACTGCAGATTTTTATGCAAATTCGTATCTTCAAGAATATAATAAAAAATGTAGAACTTCCATAGGAAATGATTTCACCTATCTTATATTATGAAAAGCACTGCAAGTTGAATATTTTTCATATTACGTGCATTTTGTGGAATTCTGCATCTCTAAATTTCTCATAAATGCATAAAAATTCACAGTTTAATAAGACTAACCGAAAGGACGCAGTAAGAAAATGATAGACGACGTGTAAACACTCGATTAGTATGATTTCTTCCCGCCAATTCTTTACATTGTGAGGAAAAATAGTTATCTCGTTCAGAGACACCATATTTACCATTGAATTTACTATTTAATGGTGACACAGTCGCCAAAATTAAAGCTCCATCGAAAGGGTTAAATATCGCAGTTACGTTTAACGATTCAGAAGGTTTGCCGATGGAATCAGTTTTCTGAAACACAGGGATATTGCTTTCCGTTATTCTCGTGCTGGATTTGTCGATATTGGTCGCGGGAAAAGTGTGACAAAGAAGCTTCGAAAAACAGGATCGAGCAGTGGTACGGTTGGAGAAAAATCGTCGAGTTATCGGTAGGATTTCGTCGTGAAACAAACAGCACACAGGAAGGAAATAAAGGTGAATCGAAGATTGGTAGAAGGAGCTTAGAGAGATATAAATGAGACGCTGAAAGCACTAGGAGGAATATCTTCTTAGAGTTGAATGAAGATCGACTGGGCGCGGTGGTGTTTCGCTGTGGCGGAAAGAACCCACGGAGACAGAGACAAACCCGCGTAATTTTTCGCGACACGCAAAATCCATTCCGCGACGAGAAATCATCGAACGTTGCATTTTTCCTCGCGACACCTCGTAAACTCTCCCGGCTCACAGAACACGCTTTTCTCTCTCGCGATATTAGAGATTTATGACGAGTCGACGTTTTGCTTCTACGACGAAGAAGCGGAAAACGTCACGTTTGACGGTAAATTTGATACGTTTGAAACGTTCCTCTTCGAGAAGATTAACCCTTTAACTACGAGTGTGGTTTATAAACCACATACTAAAATTATAGCCAACTTGTATGTTTATGCTTTATTATATGATACTTTTTTACTTTGTATACTTCTTGTAATTCATAAAATAATTAGAATTACATTGTCTAGTATTATGATTTGATTTTAGTAAAATATTTTTTTTTCGTTTCTTTTTCTTTTGCGTTTAGAGTGTTAAAAGTTGCTGTGTTAAAAGTACCCGGAGTTAAAAGGTTAATTATGAGGAATAGAAAAACGAGAGAGATTTTCTAAACGGAACGAAATGTTCTTTTCGTCATGCAAATTCACGTGGTTGATTGAAAAATAACACGATGAATGTGGTGGATTAAAAATTCCAGCGGATTTTAGCAAACGTTTATCCAGATTATCAGATGAATTTGTGCGACGCATAGTTTAATTGCTCGACCATTTTACAGGGAAACGGTGATCGATTCGCTGTTAAATCCGCCTCGATTAATTTCGTTTATGCGTCTAAATTACGCGGAGTTCGTTAAATTCCCGTTTGATTAGCGGGACAATGATTGTCGATCGGAGAGTGGGTATAATAATACGCGAATAATTCGCGAAATTTGTGACGAGCAAAGGAAAAACGAAAGGAGAGAAAGAAATAAAAGGCTACGTTTGTGGTCGATGATAAACGCGAGTTTAATCGCGTAATTATTTATCTCGTTGACATAATATTCACGCCGGTGAAAATAAAGCAAACGTGATTAACGCTGCATTAAATCTGTGTCGTGGTAATTTGCAAATTACTCGGTAATAAATTGCCCGGGTAAGTAATTCGAAGTTCGGCACGTGGGATGGAAAGGGGGAGAAATTTACCGAATTTCATTTCACCAGCTCACTCGTACCGTCGTGTATCAAATTTTCACATTAAGATCCTGCTCCGTTTAATCTGATTTTATCATCTTTATGAACTATAGCTTAGGAACACCCATCTACGTATTAAATTCGCTCGAACAGAATCGAAAGAACCATTATGAGGCTTGAAGATCTAGATATAGAGAACTTGACTAATCTCTAACTAGGATTCTGTATACTTTTCGAATTAATCAGATCGAATCTATGGAAATTAATATCATTTATTACGTCTCTGATACACTGCTAATTTCTTTGATCATTCGACCAGGTCAAATCGAATTAAGGTAAATTCAGAAGAGACGACGCATTTGTAATTCATCGTTTAATGCTGTTGCTTATTAATTAGTGAAAAAATATCTTCGAAATACGTTATCATCAGTCATTTTTAAAAACTTTCCTCATTTTTGCACAAAATCAATTTGGAACTGTTTTAAATTTTTCACAGTATTAAAAAAAAAAATCGTTTCGATTGGTACGAAATCAAACTTGTTGTTGGCCTATTTTTAATCTACTTTTTGAGAATGTAACAGGAAAAATGTTATTTTATCAGTCAGTCATTCTAAAACAATTTGTCCTAATCTTACATAAGAACAATTTATAAGTGTTTCTGTTTTTCATAATATACTACTGTGTTTTAGTAATCAAAATAAATTAAATCGTTTCAATTAGTACCAAAAACAAACTCGTTATTGTCTCATAAATCAAAAAGTTTCGTCTTTCTCGAATTTACCCTACTAATTCGAACTTTTACTTTCCGAACGTTCGATTCGGAATATCATTTGCAGGGTATAAAAGCTTTGGGGTAATAACAATGATATAAATACAGTAGGATCACGTTCATTCAAATTTCCTCGCGATAATACCCCGAAATTGTACTCTGCACTTCGCGCACAATGAATATACGCGTCGTGAGCATAAACCCGGAACAACGTTGTTTATCAGGACACACGTGCGATCGATTCTTATATATTTGATGCATCCTATTGACCTTCTTCCTCCACACCAACGGAAATGAAATTTCAAGTGAATCGCGAACATTATTCGCATGCATTTTGCATCGTACACGTCGTCTCGATGTTCGCGAAGAAATCGAATTTTCTCTACTTATCAGATAGGATGATCTATGTGTCATCGACGAGTTTTTAATCCCAGCACATAGACGTGCGCCAGTTTATCGGAATACCGCTGTCCAACGCGTGAAACAGTTAAGCCCTAGATACCAGGAAAAAGACGAATACCCTTCAAACATCCAGCCGGTGATTTCACGGTATCAGAGAACGTTTAATCCTCGTACAAAGTAACGTGAAATATTTCACGCTCGCACGGATTTTCCTTATCCTTTTCCATCCCTCGCAATTCATTTTTCGTCGAAATTCTGTGATGTTATTTAACCCTTTCGCTACTAGCGTCACTTTCGTCGCTGTAACCGAGGCACCGCGCCAAAATTGCTTACATTGCGCTGATACAAAAGTCAATCAAACTGTACTTTTGACACTGTGTCGGAAAATGCTTGTTTTTCCGTTATTACTGACACTTCTCGCCCGTGAGAAATAAATAAATATTAAAAAACATGTTTGAATATTGGAATTGCAAATCCAGAATAATTTGCGAAGTGTGCAAAATAGCGAGAGACTGTAGTCGCCCGTCGCAGTGAAAGGGTTAAGGTGAAAATTGAGGAACTCCGTTTATTAGTTAGAGTAACGTGTACTATACAGAGGTGACTTGTTGCCTAGGCAATTTTATTGGCTGTCACGTGAGGAGGATACCTTTACTTACTCGTATTGTCGTTATTGGCTGAATCGATCACATTTACGAGACTTATCGCGTGACAAAGAACGTAAAGGAATTACAATAAGAAGTAGCACGTAGAAATAGAGTAAGATAGAACAATAGACGAAGTAAAAGGAACAAGTTGAATGTATAAGCACCCCAGATGAGTTTCATGAAGAAATAGAAGGAATTATATACGAATTGCAAAAAAAAAAAAATTATCCCCTTAATAGAATGAAAAAATTTCTTTTCTTTTCGTAACACGAATGAGATAAATTCTCACCGTCGCACATCTTCTGAGAAGCTGATTTCATTTCCAATATCTTCTGAATCTTTATTTTCTATATTTATAGCTGCATTCTCCATAGAAGTTTACTAATCAATTATCCGACATAGATAAGAAATAGAATAAGAGAAAGAAATTTAGTTTTAATGGTCTTGATTGTTCTCGTTACTATTGTAACATTTAAAAAAAAAATAAGAGCAGGCTGTAGATACGATTGTGGTATTTCTCGTGGATATAAAGATGCTACACAGTATACAGTGTGATAGTTAAGAATTTAAGAGCGCCATTCATTTCGAGACTGTCTAGTCAATAAATCATTTCCGTGGCGGTATTAGGTCTCCTCGCCTTATTTCAGTCTTTAATAAATGATTCTTGAAGCATTCGATGTTCCTAAGCTATTGTGTTTCCCTTACTTTTATTTAACAAGAATAAACAACGTGCAATTGAAAATAAAAACGATCTCTTTTGTCCCACGATTTCTGGACATAGCGTCGCTCATGTAGAATTCTAACTGCGGCGGAACTGTTTAAAAATTCTCTCTTTATTTCTTTATCTATCTCGGAGAAGCTCTACTTATTCTGTAACGAAGCTAAACAGCTCCTCCATTCCGCTATACCGGAGTAACATAATCGGTCTCAAGGCAGCGATGAAAATTCCTACGATGTTTCCCACCCTAACCATCTGCACCGGCGAGAAAGAGTAATTGAAAAGTTCCATGCAGTTCGGCGCATGAAAGGTGCATCAGAGGCATTTTCTTGGTTTACGCTGAAACTCCACCATCTAGTTCCTCTTAACGTTCAGCCATTACAGTCGATCCGGGAAGGAAGAAAAGCACCACAAACGTGTCGTAAATTCAAGAATCGGCGCATCCCTGTTCGCGTGGGAAGTTCTTCGCGGAGGTGCAATCGAAGTAAAAGCTTCACGGTGTATAAACTCTTAGACCCGTTGTAGTTTCACGAAAAGTTCGCGAGCAGGAAACTTTCTCTACGGTGTTTTTTTCTTTTTCTTTCTTCTTTGTTTTTTTTTTTTTTTTTGTAGCTCGATCAGACTTTCGGCGATTGAAAAGCCACGGAAAGGAAAGAAAGGTTTCTGGGTTAATTACTACGGTTGATTCGCTCGACGTTTCGCAGCCATGCCCGCGGAAACTCCTGAAATTACGAACGTGTGCAATCGTCGAACGCTTTTTCGATTCGATTCGATAAACTAGTTTCGCCGTACTGTTAAACGGTAATTCAGAAAACTTTTTCGAACATTCCGGCATCGATTTCTTGTCGCCCGGCGTCGTATCTTTCTATTACGACGCAGAGTTAGCTGTTAGATCGCGACTTTATTAACAGAGACGAGCATCTCTGCTATTTTTTAGGACGTTCGATCGTCACGATCTTTCGTTAGATTAATTCTCTTCGTAAATCGATGTCGAGAACTCAGAAAATGTTTTACGATCGCGAAAATTTCGCGTTCCTGTATCTCATATGAGAAATATTTTCGAAAAGTTCTTCGGAAGGTACGGATATTTGCGAGAATGACGATTTTCAAATTTCATCAGGTGAAACTATAGTTTTACACAACTCGGTGGAAATACCACCTTTGAGAAATATGGCATTTCCCACGAAACCCTGTGAAGTGTGTATTATCAATGGAAGAAGAAGCGAAATACGATACATTTGTAAGCTTCGTGGTGTTCCACTTCACTTTCTTCAACGTTTCACAGAGTATCACACTGTGCAAGAAGCTTTAATACGTAAAAATATGTAAATCGTGCGATTTTATAACTTTTTCTGAAATTAAATATTTAACGTGATAATCATTTCTAACTTTCAATAAATTACAAGTGATATAAAAGTATTTGATACGAAAAATGGCTGATCACTAGGTCTGATTCGCGATGTATGAAAATTGTATTAAATCTTTTCTCATTTTCTACGATATTTGCGAAGCTATAAATTCACCAACTATAATAACAATAAGTTATTTTCATGAAAATTGAGAATAACTTTTGTTTAAGTCCATGACGCAATATTTGGTCACATTTTAACATTTTCGTAACTGTTGATGCTTGCAGGTGCTTTCAAGATTCTTTCGTACTCTTTTATTATCGTTCTTTTATCGTAATTTAATCCTTCATTTTATCCACTTAACACTTTCGTTTTAATTAAACTTAAAATTTGGAAACCTTCTGGAACAATTTGACAAATTTCGCGACTGCGAATTGAACATTTATCTTTCGCTATGCACGTTACGTATTAAAATCTGCTCTAACGAAAGGGTTAATCGGACAAATTTCACTAGTAAGAAAACGTTCGAGAAACTCTATTTTAAGCGATCTTCGATAGCGTAAAAATTCACCTTCCTCGAAAGATTAAAGTAGACGAAATATTTTTATCATGGAACGCGAGGTTGCGATGAAAATTATACGAATGTTTCAAATCTCCAACACACTGGGTGCATACGAACATTTAATTTGCATCGACGAACGTGTTGCGCAATGGAACTAGCGGGAGATCAAGCGGGAAGAAACGAAAAGAATCATGTAGGCGAGAATGGAACGCGATCATTTTTCACTGACAAACTTTCAACAGCTGCCACGCGACAAATCGTCCGCTGTCCCGTTGATTCAGAAGCGATTTCTCATTGCGCGAATTTCCGGCTCGAATTTCGCCGGAGCATCATCTCGCGCGTTATGAAACGTCACGGTTGAAAACGCTCGATGAAAACAGCCGGATATTTTACGCTATATCCTCCGCGTAGAAAAATTAAATCTGTTGTTCCATCGTGGTTGCTTCACGCACGATTTTCATCTCGCTTTTTCTCTCCTCTTCTCTCTTTTTTATCTTTCCAAGCACACGCTTGCGAATAATTACCGGGATTCGTGTTAATCAACCGTAACTTCTCTTCCCCGGTTACAGTTAGGCGCATTAGATTAATCACCACGGTGAAAATGATTAACTGGAGGCCATTAAACGGGAATACACTTGCTCGCCGTGACTCGAAAATTCAGTGGAAAAAGAAAGAAACAGAGGAAGAAGGAACAACAAAAAAGGAAGAGAGAGAGAGAAAGAGAGAGGAAAAAAAACGGAGGCGTCCTCTTTCCTTTTCATCCCTATTCAGAAACGTAGTCCCTTAATTGCCTGCAGCAATATTTATGAACTCCGGAGAAACGAGCGTTGTGTATGAAGGGGACGAATGAAAGTTGGAGAATTGAGTTGCCATTGTACGGTGTCACTTGGTAAATTATAAAGTGTGACACGATTGATTTAATACCGCGAGAGGATTGGTGAATCTTTGATGAACTAGTGTAAAGGAAGATCTCTGTCGCAGATTATGTCTTATTTTATTAGACGATGAAAAATAAAAAAAAGAAAGGAAAAAAGAAGCGAAGTCTCGATTGGAAATAAAAAATAAAAAAGAAGATATCGCGAGATTCTATTGATAATAATAGAGGATACGCGGTGGGAAATTAATGTCGCGCTCACACGCTGCTATAATTAAACGAATGATAGAACGATGGGAAAAAGTGGCCACGCGATTATCGAAGCAATTATTATCGCTAGCGCAAGAAGCTGCTTCTGGTTTTACCGTCGCGACAGAGAATCTCATCGGCGGACGTTTTTATCCATCGTTTTCTTTCTATTAAATCGCTTGGTTTAAAGTGTCTCGATCTTACCTAACCCGAACTTTTTACGCTTCTCTTCTCTCGAATCTAATCTCCTCGAAATACTTAATTATCAGAGGAAATTCTATGGAACTCCGTAAATAAAATAGGGAGAGAGAGAGAGAGAAAAAAGAAATCACGGAGTTGTCGAAAAGACTTGGCACGGGGTTAGAATGAATTTAGAATAACAGACGTGACTGGAAGGTGATCGAAATGAATAGACATCGTCTCGATCCTGATCAGACTTGAATAAAAGATAATATCCACGTCCTCGACAAGACTGTGAAAAACCTCGAAACACCGAAAATGTCGGATTCGAGGCACGCAATCCAGGATATCCTTTTCAACTCTCGGGGAAAAAGGAAGAGAAAGAGACGAAAAAAGCTCGGTACGAATCAATGTTCGAAGGCGACGGGGCTCACGGGACAGATCAATCTCCCTGAAAGCGGCTCGAAAGTAACGAGGGCGAGAAGAGAGGGCATGAGAAATGAAAAGCACGAGGACGAATTTGTCCCGCAAAGACCCGTCCTCTTCCTCTATCGTGGTTTCATCCCGACCACACTGTTCCCTTCGACAGGATATTACCGCCAACGACATCACCGAAACTCTATATATATATACATAAGTTTATATGTACATACATATATACATGTATTCACTAGTGGAATTAATTCTGGACACTTTTCAACTTTTACTTCAGTTTCGCATTTATTCAAATTATTTAATATACAATCATTTATATTTTATATTCTAATCATTGTTTTCCAATTTTAGCGCATCGCTTATAGAAAAAAAATCAGTAAAAAAACCATTTACACATAGTTTTAATGTACAATAAAAATTGTAGTTTCAACGTATCGAAGAAAGTACAAAATAATTAATATTTCGTTGGATATCCTTTGATTTTTAGGACAGATTTGTCGAGGCATCAAATAACAACACAGTTTAGATTTTTTTTAATTAAAATTTTGAAACATTTAAAAACAAAATCATGTGAAAATATTAAGTATAAGCATTATAGATTACAATAAAAATATTACGGTACCAATTTAGCATAGCAGAATGTACATTTTTTGTACAAATATGAAACATACGCCGTTTCTCTTTCTCTAATATTGTTCGCGATATTGGCTCGAATACGTTTACTATTTTTCACTTTTGAGCGTGATTTTTGCCCTTGAATTGTAGACGATTGTCGATAAAAGAAGATGGGAAACACGTGTAAAATATTTTCTTGAGAATTATTCAAGAAATTCGATTTTTTCCTTAGAGGAAATTCCCCTAGCGATGTGACTGTTATAGAGAAAATATTACAATTCGAAGTTCGTCACGTTTGAATACTACGGCAGATGTTGATAAATCCAGCAATGTGTGCACATTCAGTTAGCAGGAGTTTCAGCTGAGCTTGCGGCTAACCGCGGGCAAAATCAGATATCTGCTTTAATCATCATTCTATAAATATAACGGGCGTATCGTCGCAACCGCCAGGACGAAGTAAAACGAGAGAACGAATTATTCGACGAGAGAAACCTCTTATCCACGTCGGTGTACATATATATATATATACATTTTATACATATTCGTGGTGGACTTGTGGGGTGAATTTGGTAGACGTCCTAAGTAAATTTTACCGAAGTGTTAGGTGGATAAAATCTGATTTCTCGACTGGTCCGAGCTTACTTTCCTGGCGAGCTTCTATCAAAATACACAGGGGCTGATTGAGAAAGTGAATGTTTGATCCTAAGTAAATTTTTCCTTCAAACGACGGTTGTTTAGATTCGAGGGAAAATTTGGATCACACTTGGAAGGATTTAATTCTGTTTGTGCCGAAAGTGACTCTGTTGCCGAAGTGTTAAACGAATTTCACATCTGTTAGACTATAGAGGAACATAAAATATCAAACTTGATAGTTTTTGATAACGCGACAAATTCCTTCAGGAAGATTCAATCTTTCGAATTGAAGTTTCGAATATCCACCTTTCCTGCTATCGCGATTGTAGAGAGTAAATAGACCTTACGTTCGTGATCTCTGTTATACTCCTCTGTACATTCCCCCTCCGTCCTCTCGTTTCTGATTAAAAGTACCAATTCACTTCGGAGATTCGTACTTGAGGATCCGAGTACGAACCTCTGTCTTTTCTATCGTTCTAAAATACACAAGGGCCGGTGATCGACGGGCTTATAATAGCACATTGATCTAAAATGAATTTCCTCAAGGGGTTGTACGTTTCTGATTCGAAGTGAAATATAATCCGCAATTCCTAAAGATTTCATTTCTCCATCAAGATTTCACATCTCAAACTTCAATCCTCTCTATCTACAGTCGCCTATTGTTCCAAATAAATACACGCTATTGTTAACGAAGTATTTGTCCGTCTTGATTTTAATTCTATTCCTCGACGTTCTTTCTCAAAGAGAGTGTTCTTTAATGGAAATTTAGAAAGGTACACGATCATATGTTACGAGACACTTAATTTCAGTTTTATGTTTAAATCAACACTGCTAAACTCTTCTGTTATTAAATTTTCCTTCAAAGAAAATTATTTTGTTTAGAGTCTAAGATTTTGGGGTCTAATTTCTATGCATTTTAGGGTTTAACTTAACATGATAGTTTTATTTTGATAAAAACGTCATAAAAGTCTTATCTTTGCTGTACTACAAGATTCTAGAACCTCCTTTAACGATCTGTAACGACTGTTTAGCTTTGCATCCAATAAGTATCCTAATACTCATAAACAGGAGTGTATGTACAGTTCCTCGTCCACTAAATCCTATCTTTTCGTCGTCAGGGTTGCGCTTGTCAAATCGATACCGATGTCCACGGCGTACGAAGTGTTTGCACGAAGTCAAACATTATTATCGATAGTGGACCCATCCCTCCAATTCCCCCGCTTTACGTACTCCACGTTTCGTTGCGTCGAGCGTGCAACGTTAATTGGACGTGCACGTAAGTACATCCTGTGGGTTTATGGGTGGAAAGGCGTCCGCTTGTCGTTCTCGTAGAAACGTTACCGCGATTGTTTCCCGGTGACAGCGTTTCCAGGGACTTTATTGTTCCCCCTAGCTCCCGATGCAACCGAGACCGAATCCCAATTAATCGTTACTGTCCCGTACAATGTTGCCCCAATTTACAATGTACGCTGTTTTGTTATCGTTAACCATGGGTTCAATCTTCTGTATATATACATATGTACATATATACAATGAAACGTGGTTTAGGTTAGCTGTGATTCGAAACTGGTTCAGGATCTTTTCACGGTACTTTGGAGAGTAACGAGTGCACTGGGTGTTAGAAGTAGCGGTGCTCGAGGTACCAGAAGTCGTAAGTTAGTTAGGCAAAGTTCCGTTTCTTCTCTACGGTAGACGTTGCAGTTGACTCACGTGCGGTCGAGAAGTCTCGTCTGATTTAAATTCACTGCGGTTATTTTTTTTTTTTCTTTTCTTCCTTTCTTCTTCTTCTGTTAGGTCGTTCAGAAAGTGTTATCCGAGAGAAATAATTGAAGAGGGTCGACTAGCGTGGTTTATGGTTCGCCGTATGTAAAAAAAAAAAGGAGCATGCAACTTGTCGAGGATTTTGCGGCAAGTTGGAAGTTTTAATTACCGAAATTAGTTTGCAACGCGTGACCAGCTGACAGTTGTGTAACATTCTTCGAATATATCACTGTCGTAAATCGTGGCACGCTATTAAATCCTTCGAAGGTAAAAACAAGGACGCGGTGACATAATCGCGTTGCTTGGGAAGTTATGAATTTTTTTTTACTTCTCCGCTAGAGAAATAGAACTTTCTGAGACGATAGTAAAATATAGTTAATTAATATGAGTTCTACCCTTCAAGTTACTACGCCTACACTTGGTAAATGTGTAAGACGTTTCGTTTAACTCGAGAAGTTTAAATGTCTCGGTTGCTTCTTGTGACAGGGGAAAAATTCTTCGAGAGAAAATGAACGATGCAAAGGGACAATGTTGATGTAAATATTCTTATATAAATTAGTGCCACATTTTTCGTGATTTTTTCTCGTTCAATGTTGTCTCAACAAAGAACTTAAATTCGTTCTTTTTTGTTTTATGAGTTATAACGGTGTGATAATGAAAATATATCGATCTATTATTTAAAAAAGTTTCGGTGACTTCTGAAATCTCGTAAAAAAGTTAAGAAAAAAATGTAGATCTGTAATATAGATGTTTTTAATATGTTTGTGAAATATATCAATAACTAATGAAATTTGCAATTAAATTTTACTGAAAACGCGGAAAGTATTGAAAATTGAGATCCTAATTTTTTGACCAGGAAAAATTCTCTACTTTCAATTTCGCGTTTGCAAATTATATGCAAAATCCATCCACAATTAATGAAATTTACAATTAAATTTCGCCTAGACCTTTAAATTTTACTGAAAACGCGAAAAGTATTGAAAATTGAGATCCTAATTTTTTGACCAGGAAAAATTTTCTATTCTCAATTTCACATTTACAAATTATATGCAATATACATCGATAATTAATAAAATTTGCAATTCAATTTCGCCTAGACTTTTAAATTTTACTGAAAACGCGAAAAATATTGAAAATCGTGAATAGTCCCAGTTTTTTTTTAACAAAGAAAGATTTTTTATTGTCGATTTCGCGTTTGCAAATTTGTAATTATTTACACAAAGATTGATTAAAGGGTAGAGTCTTTTGCTTTTCCCATTTTACACAATTACAGCTGTTGACGAATACGATAACCTCGATCGTTTATCGCCACGTCGCGTTTCGAACGCAATTTTCCGAAACGATCGTCGTGTAATATCGGCAGAAATGAGTTGTGCAACTGAATGACATTAGCTGAACCCTACCCTAAACCTAGTTGTAATTTACCGCGATCATTACAGAACATATAGCTGCACACGGATGCAACAGATGTCTCATGGAAAATCCGTGAATATAGACACGATTTACTCTGCAGCCAGTGTAATCTCTCTGCTCTAAAAGATTATACGTTACAATTATCCAACGTCGAATAAGTGAACTTCGAGTCTGACAATAGCGACGTTAGGTAGACCTCAAATCTGGTATTCGAATTAAATTTAATATTCAGCTTGCAATCCACTTCCACTGTGACATTTATCACGAAATTTCTATCAGATATTCACGTTACCATAGGTAAATATTTCCCCACACGTGTATGTACACTCACGTTCATAAGTTACAGAACACTCGTTACTGTTCAATACGATCCATCCTGTATAATCTTACAGAGACGCGATAATTAATCTCTCTTTGTAACGTGAATAATTAGCAAGTGTTGTGTCGTCAGTGTTTTATAAATTTATTTTCGATCTAATTGTACGAAGTGTCGAGAGATTTATGGACGGGAGTGTACATTTCGAATTGATTGGGAAAGTTGAAAAAATTAAAATATTTCGTTTTCACACCTGATAAAAATTGATGAAAATCTGATATGTAGAAGAAAAAATTCATGTTCATGTTATAGATAAACATTTTATTGCGGTTTTTAACTTCTTAAAGGGTTTCTCAGTGCGACGAGTTAAAAGAATAAATTGCTTTCTATACTTTCTTGTAGTTTCATATTTCGAAAATGTTATCTACGAAATTTCAAAGTCTAATTCTGAAAGTTGATAGAGATGTGTGCCTCGAAAGAAGGCTTAAACTGTAGTTTAAACTTTAAACACAGTTTCCTTGGAACAGGGTTGTACTTTTGAAAGACACCGGTGGCTGATTGACTTTAAATTTAAGGGAAGAAGGATCACAAATATAAAATTTTAGTTTCGAGTATTTATTAGTTTCCAAGATATTAATAAAAAAGTTTTGACACTATAGATTAAGATGTTACCAATATCGGCCTCAGTATGTACTTGTAACATCTATGTAAGCAGTTTTTATTAATATTTCGAAAATTAATAAATACTCGAAGCTAAAATTTTATATTTGTGATCCATCCCCAGAGCTCTTCACCTCTCTTCGTAAATTTTAATCCAATCCACCATCGATACCTTTCGAAAGAATATCATTCCAATGTGTTCTTTACTATTATTATTTTTATAATGAAAAAATGAGCTTTCAATAGGTATTAATTTTTGCTGTATGTTTTTTTAATCGCTGCGTTATATTAATCACGAATATTTACGTTCTAATACAGTATTCAGTGAAAAGATGTCAAGATATTATACACATTTTTTATTTAAAAATTGTCAGTCTTAAGTTCAGACTGAAGTTAAAGCAAAAATACAAATTTGACAAACATACGATATTTTCTTCGTCGCACATTGACTATAATTTGTATCACAAGTGTCATTCATCATTATACAGCAAGGAATTAATAAAAAAAATACCATTCAAATTACGTCATATTTATTCTTCTTCTAATCGAAAGAATTTCACCCATATTTTCAACAAAATTTCACGCAGAAAAAATGAAAAAAAGTTGGATCATCGTCTTTATTACAATGTCCTTGTAAATTTCTCATCTACACGACTCTCATTCCATCATTCTCTTTAATAACCTATCGAATAGTGACAAAGGCGAGCAACAAGGCTCGAGAAACAGCGTCTCCTCTATCATCCATATTATCCACTTTCATTTCTGAGCTGTGAAACAATGGAAGGAGGATACTGTCCAATCACTGATGGATTGAAAAATGCTGCTATCGCGATTGCGTCTTTATTCCGCACTTACAATTACACGCGATTAGCCGGTATTACACTAGGAATACTGTCTCCTTGAATCACGCTTGGAATTCTACTTTTTTCTTTTTTTTTTTAATTAAAGTATATTACATTTAATTCATCCTATTTTCTAAAATTGAAGAATAACGTCTGTTTTTCTTGCTCACGAACATATCGTCCAGCCAGGGTTCTCTAAATTGATGTGGCGGGAGAATCAGGCGCAAGAGATAAGATGCGCCAACTTTCAGTGACTTTACGACACGTCGCTTACTATCGTACACGAGTGAACATTGAATGGAGACCACAGAAACGTAGAATTTCTACAACCATAAAATACTCTTTGTTCCCAACGTTGATTAAAAAGAAAACTTAATTTCTAACGATATCTCTGCGTTTCACTCTTTTCCCCACTTTTCTCTATTTGGAATTCTCCTTTCGCCTGACAAACTTCTCCAGGAAAAATGACAAAGCAGCCACTCAAAAATAGCAGATTGGCATCTACGTAATAAAGCCACATATTTCCCATAATGCGATGATTGTCGTTTGCCTGGACTGTATTTTCCTTCGCGAGAAAAGTATAGAGGTCAATTGCCGACACGTTTCCACAGAAACAGCGAATTATAATCGCGTGGCGTGCTGTCTGACAAAGTTGAAAGCGTGTTCGACACGTTCTCGCGCGTGCTCGCGCGTGACACCGAGAGATTCCCTCGCCCCTCTAGCCAAGCCTAGAGTTATTCAGTGACGGGGCGTCGTTACGCGAAACAGTAGAACGGGGTGAAATCACTCGGCGTAGAAACCGCTGCAAGCGAGCGCGGACAAAGAGAAACAGGTTTCCGGTACGAGAGAGGTGTAGAAACGTGTGGAGGGAAAGTTGAGCGACGCGCACAAGTGGAAATACACGGCACGGTCGTAGGCGAATGTTAAACCGGAAACTAATTAATTTGAGGCGAGGAAAAATGAACAACGATGCTGTACGAATAACGAACGAGTTTTCTGAGAGATAAAAGCAAGAGAATAAGCGAAACAGAACGTGTTAGGCGACGGTGCAATCGAATTGCAAGCGATTTCATTCGAGACGATTCACTTCTATCAGTGCCCCCTTCCGGTTAACAGAAAGGCTTCCGAGCATCCGTTCGAACGGTGAATTTAATTAGAATAAGAAACCTGTAAAACGTATTATCTACTTCCCACTCTTAGCTCTGCCAGAAACTTGTTTCGAGTTCCGGTTGGGTGATAATAACCAGCTACAGTGATCGTACGAAAAGTTTCGATCGCGTTTTCAACATGGAATCGGAATCTAACGATGTAGGTCGTTGAATAATTCTCGTTAGATGTTGCTGGTAAATCTTTTGTGAACGATTCCAAATTTTCTTCGATATACAAGCTGGTCGATGTGATTTCAGAAAGGCTGGATTGTTATTTTTGTTTCGTTTTCTTTCATTTACGCGGAGGTTTGTTAATGATTGAAATTGATTTGCTCGATTGTTACCGCGTTTAGAAACAACAGTAAAAATATTCCAGATACTCGGTGAAGGGAAAGGAAAAGTTTTGTATTTTTAACATTCGAAAGAATGATAACTCGTATATGGTGATCGAGAGACAGAACGGCCGCGAAAGGTTATTGAATCACTGGTAGAAATAAGCGACCAGTTTAATAAAGGCAGATTTATTTCCATCACACAGGCTCTCGTGAAAGTTTACCGCAACACGTGGCGCGCTTCCCGCATGTTCCACCTTTTAGCAAAATAGTATCTCGGGGTCGTATTCTTTTTTTCTCTCTCTCTCTCTTCTTTTTCCTTTCCAAAAACGCGACACCCTCGAACGTCATCATTCTACTTTTTTCAACTCTCGCACGAAGTAAGTTATCCAAAGTTTTAATCAAACTACAAGAGAACAGGGAAACCGAGAAAAGAATGATCTGGAATATTGCTATTGAGGGAACGATAAAAATTGAGATACTTTTTCTACTTGAGGGATTTACGTCGAAGGAAAATTCTTCTAACCTTCGTCAATCTTTTCATTTCACTTTTGTGTTTAAATTAACAATCTTAAGTTGCCATAGTATTTACAGATCCCTTGTGAGTATAATTTTTTAATGTTACACATGTATGGAAAATTGTACACACGAAACTTTCCATTTTCTCGTTAACATACGCTCTTCGTTTTGTGTTGACGATTCGAATTAATTATGGCACTTTTGCGATGAGTTCTTTTTTAAGTTTCTTCCTGGATTTCTCTCAAGGACCACTGCAAATGTGTCCACAGATCTTTTTCTGTTTCTGAGTACTTCTAATTCATCCCACAAGTACTCACGAGCTGGTAATTGCATTAATTTCAGTTCCAGATAATTTGTACATATTTTAGTAGAGTGATTAGGGTCTTTGGCATGCATAAACACAAAATTATTGCCAATAATTCTCTTCTCCAAACGGATTGTGTATGATTTTATATTTAAATAATGCTCCTTTTTTATTATCCCATCGATTTTTGTTAAATCTCTTAATATTTCCTCCAAAACGCCTCCAAATCGTAATGAATTGTCCTCCATATTTTACAATGAGCACGAAACAGTCTGCCAGCAGCTTTCCGTGCCAAAAATTGATGTGCAACCCAGATTTCCTTTTGTGTTAATTATAATAAAACACCAGCAGTATCGATATAAATATATTTCTTAAATATACAGGGTTTTTCATAAATATCTCTCAATACTTCAGAGAATAAATCTACACACTGAGATAAATAAACAATTTCGTATATCCCATATGCCTTAGTTTTTAAATTATAAATCATCAAAATGAATATTCGATTAGACCATTTTTCATTAGACTTTTGTGACCACTTAGAAACTATCGTGTATGCAACGCAAATGAATAAAGATAGAAAATGTATTCTTTGACATTTGGAACATTTTCTTTAATTTTCCACAGTTCGAAAATTCAGATATATCGGATCATACGATTTTTTCTACTTATTTCAACGCGTAAATTTACCATCTAAATTATTGACGTGCATTTATGAAACACCTTGTAATTGTTATCAGTAAAAGAATGTATATCGAAGCAAGCTACTAAATCTTTCGTTTAAATTTTTCATATCGGAATAAATAACTGATTTTTTCATCTAAACTTGATTCATCGTGAAACAGCAAGGTGTCCCGTGAATTATGAACGGGAGTGTAGCTCGTATATCTGTTGTTTCGAAACGGGACGAGGATATCTCGTGGATCCAACGAATGAAATCGAACAACGATGGCCGAGATACGCGGCGTTAAAAGTGGCAGGCGCAGAGGGACCTGTGGCAAAAGCCTGCGGTTTGAAAGGACTTTGGTAAATGGTGCAATCTACCGCGCCATTTCCGACACCTGACGGAACAGTTGCTTAGATAAGACCGTAGGGAAATGAGGAAGCATCGACGTTGCACTTGGGTACGTGCCCGAAAGCTGTATCGAAAGTAACACACGTACGTTTCTCTCTGTCCTCTAGAGGCGTCAAACACAACCTGATAAATCGTCCTCGAAAAGGATTAAACCGCTTAACTAGTTATGCAAATTTTTAAGAGCTGATCAAAATACGAAATTCTGTGAAAATTTGTTGAAAATCGACAGAAATATTCTTCCGTAGGTGACACATTCACTGACACATATTTTTAGTAAATTATTAATGGAAACAGGAACTGAAAGCGACGAAGAAAAGGAAGCTGCACAGTTGCGTGTGATTAATAGCATTTTAAAAAAGTACCGAACGCGAGTGAAGGGTGCTGTCGATGTTACCAAGGGAAAAATAAGAAAAATTTAAGGAATAATTACATTCTACTCCGTCAAAAGTTGCTATCATCGTTGCAATTCGAGTGCCATTTCAGCCGAAATGATAACGAGAACTTGAACGACAGCACTAAAAGTGTACAATAGCATTCTAACTGTTGAAATTACACATTATCTTCGATACACAGCATCTTCGCTACACTCTTTAAAACCAGCATTTGTAAGAAATGTCAATATTTCAACGTACTTCGATGGAATATAAAGCAAACGAGTCAGTTCCAGTGGAATGTACATAAAAGTACCACGAATCGACTAAGAGACTGTGTCGAACAAATAGTTGCTCGCACTTCAATCGTCAAACAACTAAATACACTGAAAATCGAATGAAAGGCGCGAAGATTAGCCAGAAAGTTCAAGAGTAAACAGGAAATTTATAAATGCGGAAGATATAACGAAATTTTGAGCGATATCCAACAATGGAGACTTTCTTCCAATTTCATATTTAACTTTTACGACACATGATCAATTACAAATTAAGCTTAAAAACAAGCTCATCCTATAAACCATTATACTATCGCAAATATAACAACAGAACAGACTTTACTAGAAGTAACCTGGCGAACGTAATAAGTCCTCTTTTTCTTTTTTATTTTAGATGGATAATAGGTACTATTCGTTTAACGACTTGGAAAATTCTCACGGTTAGGCGATAAATGGAAGTTGAGCAATTAAAATAACCACAAAACACGAGATATTGTCAGAGTACACCCTATTCCGTTGCAGCAGAAGCTGCGAAACACCTGTAAACAAAGTTTACGAGGATACAGAGAGTGAGAGAGAGAAAGAGAGAGACCAGTGGGGTGTTTACCGACTTGCCTCGTCTTACATTAATTTCGTTCCTGTGTACACACAACAGCGACGACATCTTCCGCTTTATTGCTCCCGTCGCGTTATTTCGGTAGGATAAATCGAGAATGGGTTTCGCGGCAGCGGGAAGAAATTGTACCGAAATTGAACCCACCGATTTATACGAGAGGAACTTCACCCTCCTGTGTATATATATACACGTTGTGTCAATAATGACGCGTTGTATTGCAGCGTGAATACGTTCATCGGAGTGTAATTGAAATTCAGATACAGGTATATACACACTGTCGCTGTTGTACGCAGGTGTACACCCGTGAAAATCTGTATGGGGAAGATTAGAGGTTACACTGCGGCGCTTAATGCTCGCGAGAATGCATCGTGCACATTATCGGATGCACGGAGCATTAATATCTCTCTCTGATAACACACGCTTGCCCGAGGAATTACCACGAGAAAAGAATCGAGCTGTTGTTCGATGAGAAACGTATAAACCTATCTCAGAAGTATATAAAATAATCCTCAAAAGTTAAACGAAGATTCTCTCGAACAACGAACGACTTTTCTATTCGGATAATTCACGCGCCACCCGGAGGAGAAGTTTCGGAAAGTTTCCAACATCCCGGTCAAAGACACCGGTGTTTTCACTAGGCGCGTACATTATGCGGGTACATTGGTACACTTTCGTTCTAGCGACGTGACGAATTAAACAATCGATTCTAAATACTCTCCGTTACCGTTTCACCTGCTCTCGATTTCTCGTCGAACACGATCACCACACGAGGAAATGTCCACATTCACGGAAAGAAATCACTTACCTGAACACTTAGGCCTCCGGCAGAGAAGAACAAGAAGATGAGGAGGAAGAAGAACGGGCCGGTTAACAGGTGTAAACCGTGAAAGTTCGTAGAGCGCGGGGATGATCGCAGCGGGCCCTGGTTGATCCGGCGGGTAACTCGCGATTCGACGATGTGCTCCACTGCTCCGTCCTGTTCGCGACGAGTTCAAGGAGAGACCTCTGAATGGGCGGTGCGTTCGATTGCGTTTCGCTCAACTCTATGGTGTCTTTATATATATATATATATATATGCGTTAGGTAGAAGAACGTGGTGGTTGCCCTGGGTGGGCTGACTCGCTGGCTAGACGAACACAGCGTTGCGGACGAGCTAGCTCTGTCCGGTACTTCGGTACCGTGCCGGGTGCTATCCTCGATGGTTTCAGTCGGCGTCTGCGCTCTTGTAACCTTCCGACCTTCTCTTCCACCTGCACACCCCCACCGAATTGCCCAGCGTATTTTAGACTGCAGCCACGATAGCTGCCTGTCTTGCTTTCCCTTCCTGTGGTTCTCTTTCGCTCTTGAACACCTGTGAGCACCTGATGCTGCACCTGAGGCGGAGCAGCGAGAGGTCAATGCTTCTAGTTGCTCCGCGTCTTCCGCAGGATACCAGGATGAATATTCGTTGATAACCTAAACCTGCTGGATAATTACGCACGCCTGTTTAGCAGATATTTCAGACGTATTTACTAGGGAGGGATTTACGGTGACTGTGTTTATGATTGCTGAATGAGTTGTTTGAGAAAGATTATACCGGCGGGACTGTGGTTGATTTGCGAATCTAGGATGGGAATAGAGTGTTTTCAGATATATAATTGATACGTTAAGTATCATTGAGTAAGCTCTCTTTAATGGATCGTTGAGTACTGTTTGTGAGGGTTTGAGATAGTTTGGGGAAATTATTTTTATGAGCGTTCGGATAGAGAATTCGTCGATTTGCACTATTCGTTTGTATTAGTCCAAGTATTCCCTTCGTTTCTTCGTTGTGGATGATGGAGAATAAGAGAAGGAGAGAATACGCGTGGAATATTATTCTGAGAACTACTATATCGGTTCGGAAAATGGAAGAAAATTTTGAGATTACTTACCTCAACCTAAGTGGTAAATATAAATATATTTTCTACTTTACATCGGTATCCAACAATCGGGAAATCTCCTCGATGGGTTGACAATATGTTAATTCATTTCGTTTCTTGTACACTTTCAATCTTGCGTTGTATCGTTGTAACGAAAGCTTCTACTTCCTTTTCGTCCTCGTTCGAGTATAAGCTGATAAGTTATAATAACGTTACAATGTTTGTTTCGACTGTCACGTCTTGGTTTCCCTCTTGGAGCTTTTCCACATCGAGCACATCGTGTACACTTTCATCAGAATATTTTCAACGGAAAATCTTATTGCCTAGGAAGATATTCCAGTGTCTCTTCCCGGTAAAGATACACATTTCAATCATTGAGATCGCGTTTCGAAAGAAATCTTGAACGAGTACTCGAAAAGAGCTTCATCGATGTTTGCCCCGAATTTAGATGAGCGTTCGCTTCTAGAAAAAGGACTAGACAAATATTACTCCTCGTTTCGTTGTAAATAAACGGTATCGTTTATCCATGAGGCTCGATAAAGAAGATATACCGATCTCCTCCGCTTTCCACGCGAATATTCTCTTCATTCATGAACTGATCTAGGGGCTACTCTATCCACCATACAACACACTTTACCAAACTCTTCTCCTCGAATAATGTATTCAGAATGTTATCGATAAACTCTGGCGAATTTTTGCGTTCGATCACCATAGGGAAACACGATACTTCACGCGAGGCAGGATCAAAATCGAATTCAGCCCGTGTTTCGTAGCGAGGCAAGTTCCACGCAGCCACTCCATTTACGTAGACAAACTAATCAAACTTCGTCCAACCAGAAACGTGTCCGTCCTCTTCTAGAGGAGAGACCATTACGCGCTCCTAACGATGATTCTCACCGAATAATTCGCTCTATTCAACCACCGTACATCTCTTAATCTTTAAGAGGGCATGTGTAGCTAAGTATGACGGAAAAGTTCATTGTTTTTACATTGTCTCAATGTCTGATATGTCGAGAATATGTCCCTCAATTTGAAGTAAAGTTTTCTCACACGTTATCGAGGCGAAAATAATCAAAATTGAACGAACAATCGTTCTACTCCGAGTTAAAAGTTACAGTTTACGAAGATTCGATTCAGACACGGCGAACTACTACACAAAACGACGCACTTGAAACTAACTTTTTAAGTATAATATACTGCTAATATTTTTAAATAGAAAAATTAATTATTGTCGTCAAAGGTAAGATTAATTTAATGAGAAAACAAAGAGAACGATATTGTTTGTACTTTCTTAACAAACAATTCTCAAAGATCATTCTAGGTGTATATTTACTCTTAAAAAAAAAACCTTTCTCGTATTGTAATATATTGTGAACATTTCTGCATAAAAAAATTAATTATTGTAGCCAAAAATAAGATTAATTTAACTAAAAATATAAGGAATGCAATATTGTTGGTATTTTTTTAACAAAAAATTCCGGAAGATCCTTCTAGGTGCATATCTCCCTTAAAAGAAAAATGTGTTGCTCGTGTCCGACGGATTAAAGAATTCCAAGCTTAAAGATGAAGCGTGTTAGGTGTTGGTTATATTCACCGTAGTAAAGTAGTTATCACTACCTGTACACTTACAGACCAGCCGGTGTATACACCGATACACCTGAGATGGGGGTCAATGTTTGTACGCGAACTTCGATGAGATTGAAGTTCCTCGACGGTATCCGGCGGATGCAACGCGCCGAGAACCGAACGACGCCACGGTGGTCATTCAATTTCGCCAGCTCGTCGAAAGTTTTCCAATTTTACGTCGCGCTCGCTGCCCCGTTACTTTTCATCCGACACGCGAGTTATGCCACCTCGCGCGCCTGTTTTGCTTTCGAATCTGTTGCACGAGGGCAAATGTATTTTATTTTATTTTTTTTGTTCATCACATGTGATTCTTTTTCACCCCTCTTCGCGTGTTTACTTTCGTCCTCAAGATCGAGCTTTCACTTGTATATTTTGCCAACCCGTTCGCTGAGATAAGAGGGAATAGAGAAATTCGGAAGGCGAGTATCGAGAAGAAAGATCCTCCGTGAAAATGGCCGAAAAATAGAAGGTGTATCTCGTTTTCTCGCGTGATTCAGAGAGAGAAGACGTCTACAAATATCGAGGAACCACTTTGCCGGGAAACACCGGATTTCTTTTGCGCTTTTGACCTGTTTCTTAGCGTCGACTCGACGTGGCTGACTATACACGTACCTTTACTACTTGTGAACTCTAAGACGGAACAGCAAATGCAGCGATCGTTGATCCGAAGAACGTGATTTCACTTCCACGAGATATTCAAGACGAACTGATGCACGTTTTACAACGTGGATTATAAAAAATCGTGATGTACAGTCGTGTAACTGGCTAGTACAAATAGAAAATCATAGGTCACTCGCAGCCTTAATCTCTGGGCTTAAACAGATTCTTTTCCTGTTATACAAACAGTCCAAAATGCATTCTCATCATTTTCATCAATCTTTTCGTTCTTTTCTGGGTTTCTCCCACTTCCCTTCAGTTTTGTCGAGCTTTTGAACCCTTATTTCTGCTTCCATCGAACTTTCTTAGTCTCTAATCACTCATTCACTTTTCTAACTCTCGAAACACTTGAAAAAGTTATTCGTTTATCCGCGGGAAAATTTATCGCGAGCGAATCGATATTGATCTCGATCAAGATTTATCACAACCGAGTCGCGTGTAAATGATCGTACATAAGGAAGATAAAATTGATGTTTCGTCCATGATTTTTCACGCTTCCGAGGTGTATCTACTCAGTTAATTAACTCGATTGAATTTAACTGATCCTTGATTGACACATGCAATCGCGAAACGGTTAATTATGACGAAATTTCAATTAATTCGCTCGTGCATAGTTAACCATGGATATTAATTACGAAATTTATCATCTGCTATTCTAACTGATTGTCCCAAGTGCATCACTTTTCGAGCAATTAACGTCGATCTTTCCACGTTCTTCGTGTAACGCGAACAGTTTAATTGAAAATAAAGAAACAAGTTGCAGAAGGAGAAAAAGGAACAGACAATTATTCGGCCATATCGTAACTAAATCTCCCTGCAGCAGTTTTTATCCCGACTGAGCCGTAAAACGAAGAAACAGGGACGAGCAGTAAAAGCTCGTACGCGCGTTCCCGTCCATCAGTCTGTTGGTACGAAGACGCGAGTAAGCACGCGTAAAAGAGCGGTGCACGAGCACACATTCGACGTTCTGTTGAAACTGTTCGTTAAAAAATTGATACGCGACTGTAAAAGCCAGATACGGTTTGCGTTTCGCTCACGATTCTATTAGAAATATTTCCCCCCCGACGATCCAAATGGCTTTTACGATTAATATCGATAGAATCGTTGCTTGAAACTAGCCGCACGATAGAAATGTATCGCTATAAGGAGAATAAAGGGCACAATTCGTATCTATTACCCTCGAAAAAAAAAAGAAGAAAAAGGAAAAAAGAAGGAAAAGTAGTCTAGGAGAGAGAAACTATTCGTCGATTCGCGAGACAGAATTACGACCGAATAAAATTTCGAACGCGTTCGCTGTGCACTTCGATGCGAGCGAATTCGACGAAAAATTCCCGGGAAACGGAGAATTTCCGGGATACCGGAAATAAACGATTCCCGAGATCTGAATTTCTTCGAAGGTGACGAACGCCTCTTTAAAATCATTCATGGCTCGGTTGTCCACTCGTTCGACGATTTGCCCCTTGCCCGGAAACGAACTGTGAATAATTCATTACGATGAAATTTCACTCGGTTCCCTTTGCATTCCTTCGCCTCCTCCAGCGTCCATCGTGGAAACCGTGATTAGACAGACAGAGAGAAAGAGAGAAAGAGAACGAGCCGGAGGAACTTTATTTCCCGTAGTCTACAGCTTTCATCCTGCGGCGTAATTTCATCGCGATCGGGCGGAAAGTGTCAAGGTCAACGATAACTGGATAGATGCTCGAGTGGAACACGGCTAATTTTATGATGAAGGCTTAGACGGTCTTGCGGTCTCTCGTTTGTCGAGTAAGTGTGTCGAGACGTGGTTTCACGGCGTGGATAAAGTGTTATCGTTTAATGGGGTTATGGGACGTTTAAGAGATTATACAAACCTGGATAAGGATGAAAGATCGATGCATGAAAAAAATGTCTGAGCATCTGAGGACACTCCTTCGAACGACGAAGAATATCAGAGCAACAAAACAACTTTCTGTCTAGATTTCACATTTTTATCTATATTTCAATGATAAGACATCTACGTTCTTAGTAAATAAATTTAATTATATCTTCAAATCTATCGAGCAAATACGGCTAATATTTCACACGTGTTATTAGAAATGTGTGTTCCATTGTTCCACAAAAAATCGTTAAAATCGGAGTGCTAAAATTAGAGTTCTGCCTTGTAAGATGCAGTAGATCATTTCTGCTTGGTTCACCAGAATGAAACTGATCGTTCAGCGTAAAAACGAAACGCTCTCGAGTAGATCGAGATGAAAAACGGTAAATGCATGTTCCTTCCTCCTCCCATAAAATAAAAAAGAAAAAGAAAAATAGAGAAACATTGTTGGTTGGTTGTATACGCTGGAAAATCGAAAAACTTCTCGACAAGTGTTTTTCGGTGTCGCCTACGAAATGGGCTGTGCAGTGTTCGCGATATCTGCATGTGGCAAATTTTACGTGACAACTTTTTTAACAGCGATCGTGTAGGGAAAAGAAACATTCGACAAATAGTCGACGTTCGCAGATTTTTTTGTTTGTTTTTCACGATCAATAGACTTCGAACTTGCTCAGCGATAAACCTTAGAAGCTCGGCGTAATCCTTCGAAGTGTTCATTATTCATCCATCCTGAACACGTGAAGTTTTGGATCAAAGGAACGTCGTTTCGATCAAAGGTTGCCTCAGGATATTGTAGGATATTGACGAGACGTTTAAAGGGGTTCGTAAATGTTCTGACAGTTCGTTCAATTTTTTTTTTCTTTCTCTTTTCTTTCGAAAGTGGCATCAAATCGAGCTGATCGCATCGATAGATCAGGAATTTTATGTGTAATAAAAAAACGTAACAGCCAATAGCTGTCCTGAGAATGTTATTCAACTTTAGAACTATCAACGTTGAATGTACACCTGATTCTACAAATTTGAACCTCGGGTATAATTTATAAATTTGAATTTCGGGTATTTGAGAAATTTCAATCTGACGAACACTTGAAAAATGTGCTTTTGTGTGCGATTTTTTTAAAAATAAAGGTTACAAGTAATCAAAGATAATATTTAATGCAATAATTTAGTTTTGATTAGAAAATATACAGAAACCTATTTTTTATTGGTGGTATCTACAGTGACAAATTATAAAACAGAATAACGTTTTTAAAATTACACCAAACAACGTGAGTTTTTTTTTCTGAGCAGTTAGAAGGATTAGTTTACTAGATAATATGTGCAAAAAAATTGCAATTGCTCGGAATCGCAAAGAAAATAGATTAAAGTTGCCAATTTTGTGATTTTTACTGAGCCTGCAATAAAAATTTAAAAAATGTATTCCGTAGATTTGTGTCAGTTGTACATATATTGACAAATATTTGTGTCAATTGTATGTACATATATTGACAAATATTAAAACGGAAAATATTGAGAGTCGTTACGAATTCCCATACGCTGTTAAGAATTTCAAAAACAAAAAATATTCGAAAACTAAAATAATTAAATTAAAAATTAAAACGGAGAATCTCGAGAGTCGTGAATTTCAACACGGTGTTAAGAATTTCCAAAAGAAAAATTTCCGAGAAGTAAAAGAATTAAATTAAAAATTAAAACGGAGAATATTGAGAACGGTTGTGAATTCCCATACGCTGTTAAGAGTTAAAAAAACCAAAAATTCGAAAACTAAAATAATTAAATTAAAAATTAAAACGGAGAATCTCGAGAGTCGTGAATTTCAACACGGTGTTAAGAATTTCCAAAAGAAAAATTTCCGAGAAGTAAAAGAATTAAATTAAAAATTAAAACGGAGAATATTGAGAACGGTTGTGAATTCCCATACGCTGTTAAGAATTCCCAAGAAAAATATCCGAGAACCCGTCAATTTATCGCGCTCGACAGTTCCAGTGTTAAAAATGGATCGCGGCGCGTTCGTGTACAGGTGTAATAATAAAGGAACGCCGTTTATCCGTGAACAGGAAATGAAACTCGATGGTTCGGCCGGTATGCCTTTCATCCGTTAGACAGGCCAGAGAGGAAAACCGAAACGCGACAGAACGGAATTTCCAATCTCCTCTCATCTTCGTGTTTGAAATCAAGCCTCGAAAACCCGGCGCAAGTATGCGTCTAAATCGCGAGCTTGTCGATCCTACTTCTCTACACACCTCTCACATAACTAAAGACTATATCTTCTCACGTTAGTTCTTGTTTAAATATTCCCTCAACACGTGTACACACACATATGCACGCACATACGTTAGATAACTAATATTCCATTAAGTTGAAAGCTTAATTTGTTCTGCTATTAGATTCTCGATTCATCGTGCAATCGTTACCCTATTTGAAGAACGTGAAATCTTATCTGACATCTTTTCTTCGTTTCCCCGATTAAGTACACAAAGAGCGTCATTTGTAAAATAGTCTCTTAAATTGCAAATTGAACGTAGAAACGGGAATATAATGCTAGATAGAGGTGAACCTTTGATTCTCACCGTTGAATCGGTTAAATTCGCCGTGAAACAAAGCCACGTAGACGCGACTGTCTCGCGTTATTACCGGTTACGATGCTATTCTACTCGTTTCTATCGCGTAACTATACACCTTATCCTGTAATGGAGATACTACTCTGGAACATCGGTCCGTGTCCTGTGTTAAACTAAACGGAGAACGTTCCCTTTTTTGTACGGTTTATCGGTGAAAAATCAGAGCGAGTGGTTTTCATCCAAGCCCTCCGAGTGTGTCGGGATATTTATAAGATTTCCTAGATTTTTTTATTTCCGGTCAATGTTACAGGCACCGTTCTGTTGTAGTGTAACGATACGCGCGCGCGTATTCGGGTTGGAAATGCTGTCGAAAACAGCGTGGAACGAAAATAACAGGGGAGAACAGTGACGCGCGAGGCATGAAAAGAAAGAAAGAAAAGAAAAAAAGAAGGGAAAGAAGAGAAAAATTGTTGCAACGCGATTCGATCGGCGGGAAAAGCTTATAACGGGAAATCGTTCTTTTTTTTTTTTACGAACGATTCCGAATCACCGTTCAACTGGGAATACTTGAAATTCTTGGCGAACTTTTTTACACGTGAACGCGCACTCGCTGCAACGTGCCCGCTTTTACGGCGATTTAAAGGGGATGCAACTTGCCGATGAAAAAGTTGCTGCTAGAGTAGTAGTCGATGCTCTCACTTCTCTCTTTCACGTTTCCCGCGTTTCCGTATCGTATTTTATACGATGGTAAATAGAAAGATTTACTAGCAACGCCGATCTGTTTCTAATAATACAATTCACGATTAATAGGCTCGTTTACCGGATATGGCGCCATTGATAACAATAAAAACCGATATCGTACCGGGACCGATAAATAACGAAATGAACTGTAATTCTTTTGTCGAAGCTATTTCGTTTCTCGCGGTGTACTGTTAATTCTTTCTTAATTCTCTGGGAAAAAAGAGAACGCCGAGAGAAATTACCTTTCTTGTTGTTTACTGCGAAACGCGTTTCGCAAAATTTGTCTCCCAATTTCGCACATGTACATCGTGTTTCGTAACGAGTGGTACGAGCGAGTACTTCGAAAACTGAGTCGAAAACGTGTAATACAATTTTTATATCGTGTAAAACGTATACTTTTTAGATGACTCAAGGGATTTTTTTACAGAAAAACCACATACTCTTTGTAGTTAAAATTTTATGGTGTATTTATACATGTTTGAGTAACATTTACAGATTTTTTTCTCAGGAAAAAAGTTAAAATTGTTTGCACTGATCGCTAAAGAAAAATTTCGTATGTGTAATTTCAGCTCTGCTTCTACTCTAAAATGAAAAAGCCAAGAAAATTCTTAATTAGGACAAATTTGTCTACAGTCGATGCTGGAACGAAAGAGAAAAATTCATCTTTTAAAACATGTATCTGTTTCTAGATTTAACAAAAAAGAAAATTTAGCTATGAGAGAATATTTTTCAATTTTTTCGTACAATACAAATGATTTAAAAATTTGTTTCGTACAACGAATCATTTACGAGACATCTGAAGTCGTAATGTTACGACACTCACCCTGCACACACAGACACGCGCGAAATGTAACTAGACTTTCTTCGAAGTAGAAGAATTTTTACGAGAATCCGCGCAACGACAGGTCGTAAACCGAAGAGGAACAAGTGGTGCAACTGCATCGCTGCACTTTCGGCTGGAAGAGGAGGCAAAAGCAACGAAACTCGTAAAGAGAAAAAAGGGAAAAGTCGCGTATGAATCCGAGTCACGTGTATCGAGAGAGATCCCCACGAGGAAGAGGATTTCGCGTTGATTTTGAAACTGGTCCTCTCGAGCGACGACGCGAGTCGTCTCTCTCGCCTTGGGGACACACCACGTTTTCAATCGTGGCCTGTAGAAAGAAAAAAAAAATGGTCCTCCTCTCCTCGGCCCCGTTTAAACTCATCCGAGACTCGGGTGCGCGACGTACAATGGCGGCCAAGTGCTTTGACCCGAGCTTACAGGCCTTAAGTCGAGCTTTCGCCGGCTCCTCGAAACGCCGTAACGATCCCTCTTTTCCCTCCTCCTCTTCCTCTTCTTTCCGCCTTGGATTTTCTCGCCAAGTGGGAAACATGACTGTGTCCTCGACAACAGCGCGCGCGTGCCGCGGAATAAAATTCTGGCGACATTACGAAATCGTTCCCGGCTAGTGTGTATCGAGGACGAAACGCATTGCGTAAAAGGAGAGACAGAGAGAAGGGTCTTCTTCTTCTTCTTCTTCTTCTTTTCGTGTCTCGTAACACGATGGAATTACACGATCATTCGTTTCACGCGTGAATTCCATTGTGACAGAGACAGTGACAGAGATTTTATCTTCTGTTCGAACGTTGAAGGCTATTTCTTAGATTTTCGTTGATGTTATATGGTGACGGAGCTTTTTTAAGTTACGAATTGTGTCTCTTGTGCCTTTCGTTGGTTTTCGTTGTTTTGTGAGTGTACGAGGCAGTTGTGATTGATTTGCACAGAACACAGCCATAGAAACTTGACGATTTCTCAAACGAGATGGAGTTTTAACCCTCTGTAACTCGATTTTTCTGTGTTTATGAGGAAAGAAGTTACATTTGATTGAAACTTCTCGCGTTAAGAAATATTGGATATTGCACATTTCCGATAAAGTTCACACGTACATTCATTTACCGAGCAGCATATGAAATTTTCATAAATACTCCTATCGGAAAGGTGTTATTAAAAATTATGTTAATTCTGCGTATCGTGGAAACAGTTAGTACATATTGGAAATGTTTCTTAAAACCGATATTAATTCCGTGTATCGTCGGAGTAGTGAAATTATCAGTAAATTATCAGACAGCAAATATTTATGCGTTTGAAAGTGCTAAATTGCACAGAATACGAATGAAAACTGTGAAATATCGAAATTATAACGCTTCTTATCATTTCCGATGCATAAAATAATTTTCCACATATATTACACATCTTTTTTTTAATTATATTCTCAAAAATATTCGCAATATTTTATTATATTCTCCGAAATATGAATCCGCATGAAAACTCGCAGCTTAATTATTACTGTTATCGATATCAGCGTGGAATGATAAAATTGCACATCATCGATAAATGTCAAAATTGCTCCCTGAATTATTGCCAATGATAAAAGTTTTATTTCCGCGAAACTCGTCTCGCAGCATCATGAACTTCCGCTCCGATCGCGATGCAATCCGTGCGTCGTTAAACCGCGACGCTTTACGCCCCCCCCCCCCATACCCCGGTAAATACACCATAGCTCTGATATTACTGTTAATGGTGTTTTCCCATTGATAACCAGACTGGAACGACGTTAACGATCTGATTATAGAACAGAGAGCTGAATATCTCCAGCGTATTGTTTCGAGCAACGATCGAACTCTTGGTACGATAAATTCGAAAGCATCTTGTTCAACAGTTTGCCTAAAGATCGCTACGTTTCGAATTTTCCACGCGAAATTCCGCGAACTGTGTCGACGAGGAAAGTATCGGAAGAATTTCACGAGTTGAACTACTCGGAAGTTCGAAGTAAGACGACGGCCACTTTATAATGCATCGAACTCCGTGTTTCGCTAACTTCGCCTATCCTTCTCCTTCCCCTGCCAACTTCATCGATCATCCGTGAAGCTGTATATCGAGCTTTAAATATTTCACAAGCCACGTTCCAAATTCAATCTAACCTTTAAATGTTCCGCGAGTTGAACGCTGCATGATGAAGCATTCGAAAGAAGAGGAAAGCTTCGAGGTGGCGAAAAATCTGTTTGACAAAAAGAAAGAGTAACACACCGGTTGTACATTCGAATACTTTAGAAGTAATTTTCATTTCGAAGTGAAAGAGAAACGAGAGAAAAGGAACGATTGAAAAAAAAAACGTAGACGAATCTTTTCGTCGTTCCATCTCGTTACAAATTTCCACCTGGTTTTGTATAAATCCCTGTCGTCTTTCTCGTGGGACATGGTTTTTCGAATCAAGCTGTACTTCATCAGCGTGGATCGCGGAACGTAATTACGAGGCTGTATGACGCTTAACTAACTGCACAATAGGGGTAGCTCGAACTACGGCCTCGTTTTCTCGGTGCTGATCGTTCGATGAAACCTGTTGCAACCAGACTGAAACGACCTAATGTCCTCTCCTCCTCCGTTCAATCCGTTTACTTTTCCTCCTTTTTCTCGGTTTCGTTTCGGCCTCCTTCCTCCTCCTCCTTCCTGTTAACCGACCGAGAATCAATTCCCAGCGTCGCCGCTGCCTGGAATTTATCTCTCCAGCTTTCCTCGCTTTCCTCTATTGTGTATCGCTCTAATCACACCGTCGATTCAGACTTTCTTTTTTCCTTTTATCTCTGCGCTGCACTTGTTCTCGTGCTTTTTGCCTGGACGTGTATGTGTCTGTGTGCATTCAAGATGATAAGAATTCTTGTAACGGGATATTATTGTCGTAGGAGTGAAAAAGAATCGCGTTAGTTGTTTCAGCTAGAAATAAACAGATTGTCATGGCGTAGTTTTACGATACTTTAATTAAGGGGTGTTTTAGAGTGTCATTTCTCAGATCTACTTTACGACTTCTTTTTTTTTTTTCTTTAAGAAATTGGGAGACTGTATTTTCTTCATTTTTTGCATACGTGTTTATCATTGATTGAAGTATGTAATGTATTTTTTTCGAGCTGAGATACTGAAAATTGTAGGAGCTATAGGTCTTTGAACAAGGTCTCTTTAGAAAAATGTGTTTTACTGACTGACGCGAATCCAGTCGTTTTGCTAATTTGATATAAAAAGGTTAAGAAGCGTTTAAAATTATTATTTTAAAAAATAGCGGTGTTTTGAAATTCGAGTTTCAACTTTTTATGCTTCATTTTCACTTTTGTGACATTCTTCCCAACAATATAAATAATACATTTTGTTTTCTAATTATTGGAAATCGCGCTGAGAATTTTTCTCGCCTAACGTGAATAATCTAAAGCAACATGTTTGGAATGATTATTGCAATGCAAGCTTTTATGTTCTGTATCAACTGAATTGAACTAACATTCTGATTAAACAACAAGAAAATATCTATTTATTCTTCTATTTCATAGAAATTTAACGAAAAAAATGATCAAACAAATTTATTTAACTTTTAAATACGGAGGATTCTAGTATTTTATTATTCAGGGAAAAATCGCGTTATATAGAAACAACAATATCCTTGACACGTTGTAAAAACTCGCACTATACAGAAATCTATTCTGTTTTCAAGCTGAGAAAAGCGTTAGAGCGTCGCTTGGATCTTTTCGAGAGGTTTTTTTTCCAAAACTTGCATATTTTTAGGTATATTGTTTAACTAAATGAATTTTTCCCATGTAACCTATCGCGGAAGCGTTTCAAACAATTTCAGCTCGATAACAGGAACTTGAAACAGTCTGAACAAAGAACTTGAGACACGGTTAGCTTTGGAACTTTGAAAAACTGAGAATCGAGGAACTCGGGGAGAATTTGACGTAGAGAAAGAAAGAGAGAGAGAGGAAAATAAGCGTCGCGTTGGTTTGATCACGTTGTCAGCTGCTGTAACTTGGAAGTCGCAGGAAGTGCGCTCCGCGAATACGGACGGGAATGCAATTGACTCGGGAACTTCCGGGTGCACGATGGTCTCGGCCGGAAACAACTCGGTTCTTCGCCGGGCCACGCTTATTAGGGTCGCTCGCCGAGTACAAAAGCTCCAGTGTAAACTTTCCCGCGGGAATCGAGGAAACGTCGAGCGAAGTTTTCTACGAGACGAGTCGATTTTTCGTAACGATCTTGAAAACGCAACCTCTTCCTGTGTTTTTAGAAAGATAGAATTAAAAAAATACGGCGATGCTTCTGATCGAACCGTGTCCAGAGTGTAGATAATATTTTTGTAAGAAATCGATTGCATAAGTTTGTAATTTTCACTTGCTTCCTTTGGAAAAATCAAATTCTTCTTAATCTCGGTGTTTCCTTTTATTTTTAAACTTAGTAGATAAAGTAGACGTGAGAAAGTCAGTTATGGAAAGTTTTAGAGGGAATAAAAGTATCAACTTTTTGACGATTGAAGTAATTATTTATCTCCATCGGCTTTTATTGCTCGTTGTTTGCAAATTGTAATTGTACGCAAATCACGGTAATACGTAACAGATCTTTATTCTTACATTGAATACACTCCTGTTAAAAATAAACTGCAAATATTGCTATTGCATCTTTGTAACACTTCCGCATTTTTAATTATTTCTTGCGTTTTGGTTATTATTTTAATAACTTGTCAGTATTGTAAGATATTATTATAAATATACTTACTGTCCAAATTAGGTTGAAAAAAATTAACAGTGTAATGTAATTGAATAAAAACAAGTAGGTAATAGACAGTAGAAATTACATTTTCCTGAATTTTTGCTAAGATCAATTTAGAAATTTTTAATTAGGTCACTTTCCTCGCTTTTTACTTCAAGAAATATTTAATAGACCTTCAGAGATGTTCAATGTTTTTCTTACAAAAGTTCTTCGAGCTTTCCATCAAGTACTTTTAAAAAATCGTCTATCTAAAAGGGTTAAAGTCATTTGCAGCCTGTCAAGAGTGTCTTCGATATTACTCTACGGTCATTGTGATGTCATTTAAGACCATTAAATTACTCGGTGACCCAGTTCGGTGTGTTCTAACACACTCCTGTCAAAAAATGAGAAATGATTAGCAAGTATCCGTGACAGGTTGCAGAGCTCGATTAACCTAATAACCAGTAATTAAATTCGCGAAAGTTGAAACGTCGCGTGAGTAAATCAATCGTGGCGAGCATACGGGGAGTTGAAATTCGCAATCAGGATTGTCAGGCATCGCATACGGGGGCTGGTAATAGAATTCATCGGGATACGCGGACTTAAAATTGATCCTGATTGTCCAACGTCACGAAACGCGATTAAATATCATGATGACACACAGCGCCGCTTGTTCGACTGTCAACGTCGGATATCCTCGTTTGCCGTGTCAATCGCGAGACTGTTTATCGAATTACCATAGCCGTAATTAGACAAAGCCAGAAATAACGAAGTTCGGATGTTAATGGTTCGCTAAACACACTCGGCAAACAGAACCTCCTTTGTCTCTACTTTCCATGCTTTTCGGTCACGATGTTCTCACGCTTTACGTCGCCATTTTTCACCCTCGTCCGATTAATAATTACACTTGAACGCAATTGGAGAGATACGCGAACGCGACATTTTCATCTGGACACGTCGAGTGTGTTTCTCTATTTTTTTTTTATTTTTTTGTTCGCCAGCTTGTAATGAAAATTTGAAAAATGTATTTCGTGGATTTACGACTGTTATACGCGCGCTGAAAATTTCATCGAAATCGGTTTAACGTTATTGGAAGGTATAAATGGTTAAACATTGCTAATATCGCGGTTTATTGTAGACTGTCGATTTACAATTCGAATGAATCGAACACTTTTTGCATTTTTTAACGCCTGTCGCTTGTTTCCGTATAATTGACGTAGATTTACAAAATGTGTTTTGAAATAATTTTAAGATTTTCGTTATTTCTTTCGCAATTTCGACAAATTGCAATTTTCATTGAAAAGTATTTTGTGTTTCATTTGATACACTAATTCTTCTAATTTCTCAAAGAAGGTCAAGCGATTTGGTCTAATATTAAACGAAGTTATTCTCTTTTTAAGATTTTTGTGACCGATTTTATACGAAACGTTATTGTTTTTTTTTTTTTATTTTTACTTTTTCAACGTTTATAAATATTCTACAGTACTTTCTCGTCGTTGCAACTCGGTGACCACTGCAACCCTCCTTAATATTCCCGCTACATAGCGAAATTACACGAGTCCAAGCTGTTTCGTTAGTGCACGTGTCGCCGTATACGTGTTGGCTTGTTTTTCGAAGGCGTTTTCAGATGAAATTTCCACGTCAAGCTGTTCGTGCTTCTCGTAAAATCTCATTAACTTCGCACAGGAAAAAATACTTCACTTTATGCACTCTTCCCCCCGTATTTCGCGTAAACAGTGCGCTAATAGTGCACACTGTTCTACCTCGTATATTTATTTAACAAAAGAAGAAATTAACCATTCGCTGAAGTTCCCTTTACAAAATAAGCTCTGTAAAGGAAACGACGAAGTAATTTCCAGAAAAGAGACAAAAAAAGGGCAAAATAGAAAACCTTGGTAACTACATTTTAATTAGTATTCGTTGTCCACACTGTTACTCGCGTGAATCGGAGTAGAACGTTGGTACGCGCAGTTCTTGGCTTGTTATCTCTTCCCGAAGTAGCAATTTTAGGAAAGTAGGTGACTATGCTTAGGACCCAACGAAAGAAAAGCGTTCGATGGCAACTCTCTTTATTTTCAAAGATACACGTTGCTCATTCGTAGCATTATTCTGTGAGAACACTCTGCGTTTAGAAATTATTCAATTGAACAACATTTAAATGTTACAATTATTGAAATTTATGCTTTAAAATACGGTATACTTAAAATTTCGACCAAATTTTCGTAATGCAAAAGAATAAGCGTTACTTTCCCTCGCTTTGAAATACTATTCTCGACCACCGAGACGAAATACGTAATTCCAGAAGAATTAATTAGGTCGAAGATGAATCGACGGCGATCATCATAGCCGAAGAAGCGAAGAAGCTAAGAATAAGCTCTTCGAATCGTTTCATCACCTTTAAAAGCTGATTTTACAAAGGAAACCACCAAGAAATCGATCGATACTTTTCCAAACAGATCTATTTTATTTTATATTAATAAAATACCACTCTTTTCCCTTTAAAGTGATTGCAACAGCAAGTCAGTATCTCTTATCCAAACAAGAAACATTAAAAACGAACAAATTGCAATTTTATTCGTTTTTTCAAGACACTTTAACGTTCAATAATTCCCGAAGAATAGCTCAAACAAATTTGAACGTTGTTCATATATCCACAGCGAAATTTTCCATCCACACAACGTTTCTTCCCTTCGCGTTTGTCACTTCTTGCACGTGTTATCGTCGAATTAACCGAATTTTCGCCTAGCCACTCGCAGAAAATTTGATAAATTTTTCCAGACTGTTCTATCCTTCTGATACGTTTTCCAATGGTTCTTTTCCTCGGGATTAGCGCGACACGGTGGCCGTCAGTATGCGTTATAACAACGGCGACGACGTCGTTCCGGTGCCGACGCCCTTTTCCACTCTAAAGCGTCCTGGCGACGTTAAATAACACCCAGTGTACCCTAGAACCGACGCGGTTGTAATTACAAGGAAACTACTCCAGCATTGTGTGAAATAGCCCTGCTTCCTGTAGCTGATAATACAAGTTAACAGTGGAACATTAGGGGGAATCGAGTGAGAAACGTATGTTACGCGAAATTCTGAAATCTTTGTGATCAAGATAAAACGGCGGGATTTTCTCTCGTCAAACGAAATGCAACGCTGTTAAAATAGCATAATCCTCGCAATTCGTTGGAATTTATCGTGTTTGTAAGCTTCGACACGTAAGACACGAAAGCTTTTATGCGAAACGATTTTGACTCGATTTGACGAGGCAAAAAAGTTGTAAAATGAATGATTGAAATCTTCGAGTATGTTAACTGTTAACTGTACATGCAAATTTTTCGTGCATCAACGATCATGTATTGTCTGTGAGACTGGTATTTTTAACAACAAAAATTCTGTCAAAATTTGTTGGAACTCGACATAAATCGAACGTAAACGTTTATTCTTTCTTGCCCTATAACAACTAGACTCGTTGCACAGATTCTCGCTGAGATTCGACAGAAACAGTTACATTAGTAACAAACGTCAATTTTAATTCAAAGTTTTCAAGGATCGTCAATTGTATTTGATCTATAATACACTATAATTTCATATATAAAATGGAACTGAACGGAACAAGGAAAAGAAAGTTGCATAATTTCTAAGCTTCGTCCTCGAATACGGAGATTAATTAAGAGATGATTACCGAAAAAATAGAGACACTGAAAAATATTCTAGAGAAACATACGTGTCGTAAAGAGGAAAAGTGAAAGTTCAAATCGTTCTCCTGAAAGAAAAATGCATCCCACACAAATGAATCGAGAAATCTGACCCTCTTTAATTTAATTTAATTAACGTTAACACTTAACAGAAGTTAGTGTATCTGATATTTAATAAAGCTCCAGATTGAACAAGATTCTCCAATCTCTCCCTAACTGACTTTGATCCCCCGTTAATTAGTTACTATTCCTTCTCGCATATCTTACATAAATTCTTAGCGAAGTTCCAGCGAATTCCTGATGCTGTTACCTAGATTGTAACACGTAGAGGAAGGTACTTACTACAAACACTCACCGAATATTTTCGTAATTAAACACCGCAACTCGCCTCCGCGTGTTACGTGCTTCAACTTAAGCCGCGATTACATCGAACTTGTTTCACTTTTCGTCTCGCTGCGCAAGAAGGGAAAGAAACACGTGCAATACGTACGTGTCCAAAATGGTCTCCACAACGGTAGTACGATCACGTTCGTCGATTTTCCACGCACGTAAAACACGGTGCGACATTAATTGACACTTGGCGCGGTGATGATTGGATCTGTTGAAACGGGAACGGGACGTCTTCGAAAATAGTAATACTTTATACAACTCAGGTTATATTTCACCCATTTTTATTTTACACTTAAATTAATCTTATTGTATTTTATTTTTATTTTATTGGATAAATTAATGATTTTATTGTAGCATTGTATTTCTTATTACATTGTATACGTTATATTGGTTTTTACGATCATTTACAATTACCGCGACTCTAAATTGCCGTTACATATGAGAAAATTGTTCTGGAAGAATTATTTATGGTTAGAGCAAAATATTTCCTTAACAAATAAATTTCAATAAGCATACGAATAGAAGGATATATTCGAGTGAAATTTCACCCAAAGAATTTTTTCGTTACAGTTTTTCTTAACTATATTAATTGTCGAAGCCAGCAAACTTACGTTCTAGACAAATACACGAAATTACAACAGAATCAATAAAAAATCGAATATTTTGTATAATTTAGAAGCCAAAAATCGGTGAAATTTCACCCAAAGAATTTTTTCGTTACATTTTTTCTCAACTATATTAATTGTCAAAGTGAATTGCTGGTAAATTTACATTCTAGACAAATACACAGAAGTATAACAGAGTAAAAAAAAAAAGAAAATCGAATACTTTGTATAATTTATAAACGAAAAATGGGTGAAATTTCAACGAAGGACCACGTGGAAGTTATATTAAACGAATCTGTCTAACGAAGCGTGACGAGGCGTGTTCCTCGCGGAATTTCCTTCGAAAAGATGCTTGGCATCGGCGAGACTTCTCAGTTAATGCCGATGGAACCACTTTTATTATACCTAACGTCTTTTCGTGTACCGAAACAATCGATCGAATTCTACCTCGAGCAAAGGGACGAGTACAATTTAATAAAACCGTAAATGGAAGGAGCGGACGGTTCCAAAACGTGAATTGGAGCGTGAAGAGGTACATATATACATGTAGGTCTTGAAAGTTTCGTGAAAAGTAACAGTGAACGTATATAGCTAAATTTTGAGATATTTTACACCTGGTGAATTCGTTTCTAGGGATATCGCAAGGTTCACAGGCTAAATACGGATCTCCCCCTGGCTTTAGATCTGCATCCAATACGCGGCTTAATTGTCGAACTCGCTCGAGACCGATCCTGAGCTCTAGCTTCGGTGAAACTTTCTTAAATTGAATTTAAATGCACTAATTTTCCACCGCTAACAAGTTGCCATCTCAACCACCGCCATCGATGGGACGAATTTCGGGATCTCGCCAGTTCGATTTCCTCCGTCGAAAGAAATTGGATTGTTTATGCAAATTAGGGGAGAGCAACGGAGAAAATTCCGCGGCGAGATAAATGAGAGAACAGGGTGTTTCAGTTTGTTTCCAATTTCTTTCCAAGGTGTATACGAATAATTTGTTCTTTCGTAAGCTACAATTGCATCGGCTGCTTTAAACGTTCTAAATTAACATCTCTTTCAATTTTACTAAATAACTTGAGTTTGTTTTTTTGTTATATTCATCAGATAGCGTGTAGAAACATTTTTGAGAAAATTGCAATTGCGAAGAAAATAGTGAAGGTCGATTTTCACATTTTTTTATCCGAGCTTCTAATAAAAATTCAAGAAGTATGTTTTGTAGATTTATATCAGTTTCGTACGTATTCACAGTGGGTCACTAAATTATTACAATCACTTTAACAAGTGAACGAGAATAGAATTGCAAATACACTTAAAATGAAACCTTTCTTTTTTCATTAAGAAAAGTGTTGCTATGCTTTTCAATGAAATGTAGCGAAGATTGTAAGCATTCTTTGACTAGTAAACTAATCCTTCTAATGTCCCAAAAAAGAAAAAAAAATCTTGGAGTCGTTCGATCCAATTTAAAAAATTGCAATTCTTTTCTAAAAGATGTCCAAATATTAATTTTTGCACTCAAAGTACTGCTCCCAGGTGCAAATAAAATTCAGCGTTGCATTCTCAGGCACACCAACAGAAAATCCTAAATAATTTCCAATTAAATTTCGTTAATTGTCAATTTAGTCATTTCTTTGATCGACCGAATCAAAGGGGAAAAAGCTGAGAAAAAGTTCGAGTGCAAATGATTAATAAAAATCTGACTGTATTTATCTTTCAAATTCGATCTTCAAGAATACGTGAAATTTCAAAGTGAAAACTGAAACCCACTTCATCTTCTTATATCCATCTCATTACCACGCCGGGAGGATAATAAAAAATCCCTCAGCTCGGCCATTATGATAAGCTTTCAAGAAGCTGAAGTTCCTAAGCCGTGTTACCCATCGATTATTACATAATACGGCGGTCATTAACTCGCAGCATCGATGGTCTTGGATTGCGTAACGAAGCACGATCGTAAACAGATTGTTTACCGCGTTTCACGTCGAAACTCAAGCTCGATGCTCACCATGCCGCGCTAATTAAATTTAATTCCACCATTAGATAAAGAGATAGAGATAGAGATAGAGAGAGAGAGAGATCGTCCAGTGTTATGACGTAAGTCTATTTCATCGGGTCGCTTCAGGGCAAGCTTAAAGTCCCTGTCCTCCCTCGAAATTTTCATGTCAACTTCCCCAAGGGATTCGTGTTAACCAGTAGAGGGAGGATTACGTTTGAATTTATGGAGACAATCATGGATTTGCGACACAAGCTTGGAATTCCCAGCTGCCCTCGCGGGTAAATTATCACCAGCTACCATCAATGGTGGAATGTGAGGTTCGACGTATCATTGTCCAAGGTCTCTTATCTATGAAATACTTGTATACAATAGGATCTCGACGAGTCGGTTGTTAATTAATAGCGCATCGAACGAATGTAATCGGTGTGAAAGTAAGGAAGCAAAGCGTCGCGTAGAATTTGCTCACGAGTGAAACCATTTAACCAATTTAAGTTCCTCTGGTCATTGTACGATTTCAGTACACTTTTTCATCATGGTGTCTGTCATATGGAATAGAGAAATGATAACAACAGTCCCTTTCATTCTGTAACTAATCGCGAGGACAGCTTTTCGTATTACCTTTACGATCTTGTTTAAAATTCATAATCCTCATCTTTCGATTACCTTCGTGTGCATATGTATATATATATATATATATATATATATATATATCTGTCTCGAAATTCATATGCAGACGTTTATATAAACGTCGAAACGTCAGATACATATTCATGTTTCCACCGGTCTCGAAACATTTCGTGTATTCGAGATTTATAGACGTCCAAGTTGAAACAACCACGTCGCACGTAATTTCGTTTCACCTCTGAGAGGTGACAACTGTCTCTTCTCGTCTCGGTGAAATTGTGAATTCGTCCATGGTGGTTCTTCTTTTTTTTTTGTTTTAATCAACGAATAAACTGCAGCCACAAAGAACAACAGTGACAAAAGGGCAACGAGGAAATGGTTCGTTTCCAACAGCACGTTGTCTCGAAGTAGCTCTGGAACTTCGTTCGAGCTCTTGTTGAAAACATACTGGCCTACTTCGAACTTCGCCTACACGGTTTCGAGCACAGTTTCTCTCTTCCCCACGGTGTTTACAACGTTTTCAGGCCTCTCGACGTTTAATTCGCCGTTCGTTAATTGCCAGAACTCTCGTACGAACAGGCAGTTCGTCAAGCGTTTTAACTCGCTTCGTTAATTTGAATAAAAGCAACGCGAGATTTTACAGAAATAATACATACGTCGGTTCATTGGGTCCACGAACGATAATGGACCATCTCTTGTCTCGTTTTATCGGATGGAAATGACGAGGGTTAATATCGTTATCGTAGAAACAAATTGCTCGTAGATTGGATCGTTGTGAAATATTTTCTTGAATCAACGTACACTTGAATTAATCTCACGACCTATGGGAGCATCTCTCGATAACGTGGGAATATGTAAACTGTTCCTCTTTGCATTAAGTAAGAAGAAACTGCGGAGGATGTGAGGTAACAATAACTCTGCTCGGTTCACGGGCCAAGAAACTTTCGAGGGGTAGGTAAACTCATTCTGAAGAGAGGGAGAGGGACAGAAAGAGAAAGAGAGAATTGCAGAGATCGAGAGAGTCTCAAAGTGAGTCTCAGAGAGAGTCTCAGAGAGAAAGAGAGTCACAGAGCGAGAGAGGCATGGGCGACAGAGTCATAGAGAAAGAGAGAGTCACAGAGCGCGAGAGTCTCAAAGCGAGAGAATCTCAGTGCGAGAGTGTCTCAGAGCGAGAGAGTCTCAGAGATAGAGAGTCTCAAAGTGAGAAAGTCTCAGAGCGAGAGTCTCAGAGCGGAAGAGTCTCAGAGATAGAGAGTCTCAAAGCGAGAAAGTCTCACAAGCGAGAGAGTCGCGGAGAGCGAGAGTCACAGAACGCGAGGGAAACTCGATTTCCTACACTCCGAACCTTCAAATCTGGGAGCTGCTCGCGAAATCACTATAGCGTCATCTCGCAGACGATCTCGAAGCCCTCGGCATCGCATTTTCAGCCACGATTTCGGCACTGAACGGAGATTGAAGGTTCTCGAGGAAAATTCTTCAGCTCTTGAGGAGATTTCCTTGCTCGAATAACTCCATATATTTGTTATTCGATCCTATATCTTTAGATCTTTATACTTTTTACAAGTAGTATCTTTCACGATTGACAGACGAACCTAATTAACGAATAAATCGAACAGAGAGAAACACTGTTGTGTAACCATGCAAAGCCAATGTTGACGATTAACTTAACAAACAGAGAGAATCAATTGGAATCGAATCGCCAGTAGAATTCTAATGAACTACTTTTATACGCTGCTATTAGCCTTGTCTCGATCGAACACGATGCATATTTAATGAAACGAATACTGTAACGATACTATCGATACTATTCAACGAATTTCGACATAATACTGACACATATTTAAAACATAGCAACAAATAAATATAGATAAATAGATGTGTAACTTTTAAGTAACATGACATCATAGAGAGTTGAATATCAAACGTATATCGATATCTTCATAAAACGTCGAGCAAGTTGATAAATAATCAAATATTCCAATTTTCGATACATATCGATATTTCTTATTGAGTACTTTAATATTGTATTGATTGAATACTACTGGCAGATGTAATTAACGAAGAATGTTAAGTCTTCCTGGTAGATTTCTCATATCTCCGTGAAATGCCAATGTGACACTCTCCTTAGGTTTTCAGCAATTCTCCAAAATTCACCTCCCATTGTCGCTGAGAAAGTTTCGCAATTTCCTCTTGCCTTAATAATACTCGAACCCTTGAAGGAGAGATGGTAATCTCTCGGAACAGTAGCTGTGGAATAAAGTGGATAAAGCAGAAGTACACCAGCTCAGAAGAGTCTTTGCCTACCGAGAAATATAAAACGACGACGGGTTCTCTCCTTCCCGCAAGATTTCCATCTTCATAAGGATATCAGTACGATATTCTACATCCAATCTCCTCGAAAACTTACAATCACCGTACCCGTTAAACGAATCCGTGAATTTACTTACCTCACTATCCAACAGGAAAATGTGGTCGAATCATTAGCATATCACGTGCAAGGGTTAATTATATCCTTCGCAAATCCGCGAATAACGTATGAAAATTTTGCAGGTACGATTGAATTTCGCGAGAACGTTTTATCTCGAGTCATAGTTATTCAACGTCTGTAATTTCAAAACTATGTCCATTCTAAACCCATATTCAGATATTTGTGGATTTCGTAAAGTTTACACATATTCTTTGCAAAACATAATACAAATATTAATTAAAATTACTACACAGAAATTTTTCAAATATTATTTTCATAATTCTTGAAATATTAATGGCAAATTGTGCGTTGCAAATTTTGATAATGGCTCTTGGAAATGACCAGGTTTGGTAAGAGAACACTTAAACAGTGTAGAAAATAGAATTGGAAAAGAGAGTCACAGTGTTCTAAGTGTAGATTCGCGAGGAATAGTATTAGAATTATCGATAGTAACTTTCAAATATCACAAAAACCGAGGAAACATTTGAGAAACTCAAAGGGGTATCGAATAAATCTTGCAAAATTTCCAGACCGACATGCCAGGAGACTACGCTCATAATCAAGGCGCTCTTTGAACTTCTTCGCTGATACTTGAATCTTTTTATGAATAGGAAAATTCTGAGCTTAAATTTTACCATTCTACGCTGACGTTCGCCCTCGAATTTCTCTGCACGCAAACTTTTTCTCTCTCGTTCTCTCAAAATTTCCGAGTTCACTCTTCCAATTCAGTAACACTCAGCCGAAAACCTCTCTGCAAACCCTCTCACAAATGTTTTCTCTTCACTACACACAGAATATAATACATACTTCCATCTCGAACTAATCCCCAAACGTAGAAACCGCGAAAAAATTAGAGAAACTCGAGGAAAATTCAATCGAACTCGAGAGTCTTTCAAACCGACACGTCAGGGTTTCATGCTCTATATTAACAGGCCCTCTGTATTTTTTCTTCGCTGTGTTCTTATGAATTTTAGCTCTTAGAACTCGTTGCATTATTGTAGCTGTATAATTCTATGATCAATGAAAATCATTTTACCGGAACTGCAGCAATTCTACACAAATTTATCGAACTTTCCAAAGGTGTATACAAGGGTTGACCTCGGTAGGGTGGTCTCGATTAATTAATAATTAGGGGATCGCGAGTTGGTACGAGCCGTCAAAACGGCGGGCCATTAACGTGGCTCCGGTAAACTGGCAATGTGACGCGCGTGTATAACGGTTCGGTGAATTAATAGATGCCACGATGCACGTCAGCCTGTTAACGCGATATATGTACCGGTTGGCTACATATAGCCGTTTGTACGCGTGTACGTGACAATGCGATAACGTTGAAGTTACCGGTGATATGGAGAAGCTCGATCACTGTGACCAACACTCATTTGTACTGTGGTTCTTTCACGTGAAACATTCGAAAATCAAATGACATTTTGTCGAGACTGGTTTCGACGGAAAATCGAAGGAAATTATCAAGTGTGAAAGACTGCAGAGAAATGATTTATAGCGTTAAGAATATCGAAGAAATAGATGGTTGATTAATAGAAAAAAGAAGTGGAAATTTCGTGCTATTAATTCGCTATAATTTCTTTTTTTACTTTGAATTGTTGTTTCGCGTTTACTCTCAAGATTTCTCACAGACACGATAAAGCAACGCGTCCCTCGAACAGAGAATATTTCAAAGGCGACGGGGTAGTAATTTATCGACTCATCGAGGACCGCGATTAAAGCCAGATTTCCTTCTAAGTACGTCGTAAAGCTGATATATGTAGGCTCGGTGGGAAAACGCGTTTTCGATATTCCTCGTCTTCTCTGCGAGCAGATTTCGCTGGAGAAACGAATGCTTTTCGATTACTTATGGAAATCTTGCGAATATTGTGGTATTCAAGTTTCACGAAGCTGTGTTACAACTGTGTAACAATTGCTCAAAGCTGTGCAAATATTCAAACTCGTGGACTATTTATCATCGACCAAATTAATCTTGGCCGATTGTTTCGAAAGAGATGAAGCGAATGGGCTGATTTATGAATGAACGATGGAGTTTAGACTCTATTGAACGATTGACAATTCCTATTTCACTTTCGTAGCTCGATTCAATCGCTATTAGAAAGTGTGAAAAAATACTGATACTTTTTTTTTGGAAAAATTAGAATGATCTGTGATTAAGCTGCCAGAAAAACCGATTTTTCAGAATGAAATTCGGTCAAATTAATAAAAATTTTCGTCAAATTTTGGCTCGTTCATACTAGTTTTCGTTAGAACAAAATATCTAGAGGTCTCTTTTTAGAAACTCTTGTTTTATGAAGGTCTCAGGTTATCGAGAACAGAGAAAATAGAACTTTAAAGTGGCTGGAAAATGTATTCTCTTCCGGCGAGAAATACGTGAAAAATCGTGACTCAGAAATAGCGTTTCTTTTCAAACGAAATGCTGCAAACGCGTAGTTAGTCCATTACGGGCGTGTTTCAGGATATTTTACGCGAAATACAATACGAGTCTTTTCTGAAACATCGCCATTCAGTGCGTGTAACAACGAAAACGCGTCCTCGTATCCGCTGTAAGCGTCGATCTCCTGTCGCGAGGCGTGCAACGAGAAAGAACGCAGGTTGAAAGCTTTTTTCTCAACGTTCCACCACCCACAGTTCGAACGATGAATCGTTTCACAGTGCTGTTCCATCGATTTCATGGAGTAACGCACACGAAGGTCTCTCGGTGAACGAATGAAAATTACAAAGTGGCCATCTTCGTGGTATGCTTCATCGAGCACGTTTTTCCAGTTCTAATTAAATAATGGAAATTCCCGTAGCTCGTTAATCTCCTAACGAAAGCTAATTGATGGATATTAATTTAGTAACTAGGAGGAGGGAAAATATATATATACATAGCGATGCTCGTTTGAATATTTCCGTCGAATAATTCGTAAATCAAAATTATCGCAACATCGACGATCGATTCAATGCGTGATTAATCATCGCCAGTTTGTAATATCAACAGCGGGAACGTGAAATTTTGCGAGGACACGCCTCGCCCCGCGTACACAGTTACAATCAGCGCGATTCACTGTCGCGTAGATTTATTGGACGCCGAGCGGAATTCGCCGGAAACCACCGTGGACCGTGGAACGCGGAAGACGATGCTGTAATGCTGTTGTATGTGTCGTTATAGAGAGACAATTCGTGAGGAATAATTCGAATGGATTAGATTATTCTAATTCGTCAACAGAGGCGGATGGTTTTAACATGTTGAAAAACTTTGAAGTTCGAAGTTCTATAACTTCGATGTGATTTGAGTTAGGAAAAATAAAATAGTAAAATGGTGAAAAAATAGTAAATTATTAAATCAGCTATTTTAAGAATTTCTACTTTCGTACGAATTTATATTTTTTTCCATTTCAGATTTTATAAATGAGTTTAACGTGTTGAAAAACTTCGAAGTTCGAAGTTCTGTAGTTTCGGTGTAATTTAAGTTAAGAAAGATAAAATAGTAAAATAATAAAAGAATAGTAAATGATTAAATCAGCTATTTTAAGAATTTCGCTTTCGTACGAATTTATATTTTTTTCCATTTCAGATTTTATAAATGAGTTTAACGTGTTGAAAAACTTCGAAGTTCGAAGTTCTGTAGTTTCGGTGTAATTTAAGTTAAGAAAGATAAAATAGTAAAATAATAAAAGAATAGTAAATGATTAAATCAGCTATTTTAAGAATTTCGCTTTCGTATGAATTTATATTTTGTTCCATTTAAGATTTTATAAATGAGTTTAACTTGTTCGAAAATTTCGAAGTTTTATAACTTCGATGTGATTTGAGTTAAAAAACAAAAAATGACACAGTAAAATAGTGAAAAAATAGTAAATGATTAAATGAGCTATTTTAACAATTTCTACTTTCGTACGAATTTATATTTTATTCCATTGAATATTTCATAAAGGATGAGAGATCCTAACGATACTATTCTCTGAATACTCTATTAAACAATTCTCTGAATACACTTGTCCGTTATAAAAAAGGAAAGAATTGCGTGTTGGATGAAATTATTTTTAACTCCATTTTCATTAGATCGGTAAGGTAATTGAGGGGAAGATAACAAGCAATCATAACTCAGAGTTTATTCGGTAGATATTTCCACAATCGTATCTACAAGCTTTTCTGTTACGTCAGTTGATAAAAAAAAAAAAAAACACCATTTGACATTTATTTTCACATACAAAATGAATGTATTTTGAAAAGCATGTCATACTTGATATTTCGTGTTGCAGTAAAGAAAACAAAACGTTATATCAACAGTGAAGAGTTGTTAATTGAAAAGAATGCATTTTTCGTATTTGTACTCACTTTTGTGTAAATGACTGACCGTACAATTTAATTTAGTTAACGAGCATGACATTTTGTACAGCATCAGGGTAAGAAGTATAAACGTTGCGAATTACGAATTTTTGCAAACAATGTATATTAATAGTAAACAATGCGAATCTACGTGAGAAAATCGAATAAAAAATTACAGACAATGGTTGATCATTTGCAAAAAGTAGTTGCGCGAAATTTACACATCTTCTGCTAATATTTGTCAAAATTTTAGCAAATAATCACACAATCTTTCCTTTGTTTTTCATATTCTCCAACGTTCAATTCACGTTGAAATAACATCATAATCAGATTAAAATGTCTAACAACCAAGTTTTCGCAAATGTACAGGTACTTTATCTCCATGCACTTTGCAAATTACGTATAAGAAAAATCGTTATTTTTCTGGATTAACGCTTAGTTTTTATTAATTTACCAATATCCATTTAATATCGTATAATTTAAATAGCAATTAAAGTTTGTTGATTCGATAGAAACGTAAGTAATAAATATTACATGAATTCAATAAGAAATTTTACGCAACTTTCCCCCAAATTACCTTCCTATAAATAGCTTAAAGATATCAATTCATTCACTCAGCAATTTCCCGCAAGTTTGTAATTACACCGGCAGATAAATTCCAAAGTTAGCAGATTAAAGTAATATATCGAAATACGGTTTGCCATTAAAAACGTTCGCCAGCCAGCATTTTTCGATTAATTCAGGCGCGCCGGTAATGAGGCCGAGCGTAATGGCGGAGTGTTCGAAGGGCGTTAATGCGTTCCGTAGACGGGTCTAATGAAACGAAAAGCGGGGAAAACGCGTTCGATGGAGTTTCGTTTACCAGTGCTGCGTGTGAAAAGGTCCCGGGCTCGTTTTCACTCGTCTGGTGGAAAAGGTCGCGCGATGTAAACGGTTCTCTACATCGATTACCGGAAAAATATCCTAGACGAGCAAACGAAATTTGAAACAAAGAATTCTTCTCATACGTTGAATATTTCATTTTTCCGCGAATTTTCGTTATATTCGAACGTAGAGACGAGAGTACACCGTTGTGTACGGTAAACACTGGGTTTCGATAGAAACGAACTGGATAAACATGGAAATTTAGTAGGTTGGAGAGAGCTGTGCCGCTGGGAAATGTTAGAACACCATCACGACGTTAGACGGAATTTTTCTTTCACGTTCAATATTTTCTAGCGAGATACGGAAAGTTGCTCGAGCTATCGCGAGTGCTGCGGAAAAAATGTGATTGCAGAATACTTGGAAACAAAACGCGCCAATCACGAGACGCTTTAATTGCAATAGTTGTCTGTGTTTTTATCCATTACATTGAATTTTATTGAGAAAAAAAGGATAATGAACAGGATAATGCTAGTTCGCGTGAACTTTGGTTTAAACAAATGAACTCGTCGCTAGGTAATCAGGCGTTTTTTAATTAACTAAACGCGCTCTTTATTTCTTGCAACCTTGACGCGCTTTTTCCGGAAAAGAGTGCCTTTTTCACGTAATGTTGAGCGACTTTTCATAATTAGAATTGAAACGTGTTGATGTGTTTGGTGTCTCTTTTGTCAACGTGTAATTTCACGAAATGCAGATTTCGATTGGCCTCCGAGATCATGCGATTTTTGTGGATGTTTTTGAAAAGTCGAAGCTGGAACAACATTCGAGCTGCAATTTGCGAAATAACTCCGGCAACGTGGCAAAATGTCGTTGAAAATTTGGATAATGAATTGAGGTCTATAAATGCAATCGTGGACACGTTTAAATTATATTTTATTCCATACATAATTAAAATGAAACTTGAAAAAATTCCAAATGATTTCTGTTCCATTAGAAAGTTAGATGACTTTATATAAAAAAAAGGCTCCATTTCTCCATCATTTTATAAATTAGTATTACAAAAAAAAAAAATTATCGTGGATTAAAGGGAGTTAAAATATACAGAAAATTGGAGCTAAGAGTACGTGTGCATTTGAGAGTAAAACTATCGAGAGTCGAATTTATCCGTGTATTTACTTACACTGTATATAATTGTAATGAATCGTTCTTTCAACGAAAAAATACAACTTGAAAAAATTCCAAATAATTTCTGTTTTATTGAAGAGAAACGTGAAGGCGTGTTTTCTGGATTTTCCTATGTCTTAAAGTAATTTGCAGGACAAATGTTTCCGCGTGTTTCTCCTGTCGTCGATCGTTAAAAACTCAAGAAGAAGTAAACTCCGACACTTCTATATTCCACGAGTCTTTCGTGAATCAGCTACTCACTCTTCAAGTCTCTTCGTACTTGGCGATTTTTTTGCTCGCGATTCGCGCAAGTGCCACTGCCGACGTCAATTCGCAGCGAGGTTATTTCGAATTCCGTTCTCAACTTCCCGCTGCTCTACTTCCACGCAGGAACCTTCGATTTTCGTTTGAACGACCGATCGAACTATTTCATAAGTCATCCTCAAGATTGAATAAGTTTCCCCTTAGGGCGTTTGATCCTTCCGAGAATGAACTTCCTCTACTTCTGTTCGCGAATCGTTCCAAGGTTACGTGCAAGGCGAGTTCGAACTTCTTGGAATTTCATAAACGATGTGAAATCTCGTTTCTACGGTGCCATTTCCATGGGAAAACAGAGAGATAAATTCGAGTAAGAATGAAAATTGCCAGGCTTTGTTTCCCACCGTTACAAACTGAGATGCGGAATTTCGGTTTTTGGGAAATGAAACGACGTCGTGAAAAGCGACTACGCTCTTCGTAAATTAACCTTTCTCCGTGCTCGTTAATTCGACGCACAATGCTGTCCGTGGCGTTGAACATGCGCAGGCGTTTCCTTCGAAACAAATCCGAAGTTTCGTCGTAACGTAGTAGAGTTGGCCAGTTTAAAAGAAAACCCTTTTCTGTCTCAAGCTATTTCAATTACCACAACAATAGGAAACTTCCTCTCGTTCGAAGCGAGAACAAGGTGAATTAACCACGACATCAGCTGAAATTCTACTCGATCGATCCTCACCCATTCTCCCCGCGAGAAAACACTTGCAAACCTCCTTCAGTAATCGTAGCACGATCCACACAGGCTACAATGGCCACGGAATCTTTAATCGTTGTTCACCGGTACGGTAGGAACCGTATCGTTTCGAAATGATGATTGTTATCTGGTTAATAGGTAGCTCGAATCGTAGGAGCAATTGTAATCAGGTCACCGTTTGCTGTTACAATCGAAGGGGATAAAGATATGGTTCGAGGTGTACGTGTCAATTGAAACATCGATCCTGGACGTGACAGTGACGATTTAGTATAATGGATTGCGGCGCGGCCGCGTTTCAAAGTAATCGAAGGTGTTACGAAGATAAATTGTTCCGTGTATTAAATTCCCACGAACGTTCATCGATGTATGGATTCGTTTCAGTGTTGAATATGTGTTGGATTCCATGCATACCTGACTTAAGTCCTTAAAAGATAAGGTGAATTCAATAGAGATACCATATTTGTAATGGTTTCTTATTGGAGATAGGTAATTGGGTGAAAGATGAAAAAAGGGTGGTGTTTCTCCTCAATTTGTTCTACTTTGGTTAACGTGGAACAGAATTTCCCTTTCGTCTCATTTAGACGAATATAAAGAGAGTTTATATTACTCTTCGTAGAATGGCGTATTTATCTACATGTGTTAAACGTTATTATTACATTTTCTGCTATTTTCTGTTAATTTCTTTAGAAATTTTTTCGAACGTCATTAAATTTTCTGATACCTTCTATTTTATGGTAAATAAATAATAGGCAGATGTTAAGAAGCTAATTTTTTTTACTATAAATTTATATCTGGTACCCAACAAAAAGTAAAGAAAAATTTAAAAATCATTTTTCTGCAAACGAAAAGCGAAAAAGTGAAAAATATCCAAAAATACCCAAATTTGGAATGAATCGAATAACCCAAAAGTCTATGAAAAAAAGAACTGAAATTCTTCTAATAAAATCTGTGGAACCAACGTTAGAAAATATAATTCAACGATACTCAACCGACACTTCTTAATTCTTTTCCGAATTGTGTAACAGCTTGTTTCATTGTTTTCTGAACATCATGTACAAACCATCTAATTATAATATAAATAATTAACATATTTACAATCATACAAGTACTGAAATGAAGAAAACGAGTGTTCCAATTAACGACATACATAAGAACTTCAAAGCGAGCAGATTATACAAACATACAATAATATAATAATCTAAATATATTAATTAAATAATCTATAATAATCTAATACTAAATTTGTACACCATATAAACCAATAATAATCAACACATTCGAATTTTCAAGCTTACTTTTCTATATCAAATACAAAATACAAAATTACAAATTACGTATCTTAAACCTGCACAAAAACTGTTACGTTCCTATTGAAAACGTGTACTGGAATGAAATAACAACTTAAAACAATTAACAAACTGTTGCAACAAGTGTATCTAAAAGAGAGAAAATAATACGTGCAATCGAAACGCTCGTATCTATCGCAAACATAAATTCTTATTTCGATCCACCCTAATGTACGTTTAACCAAGAAACGTGTTAATCGTCGAATCGTCTCACATGGCAATAGGTCAACAACGTTTCCTAACTGGTTGTTTCTCATCGTTTACCCTGCGGGCAATGAATTTCGCGGGACGCCACGGCGAAGCATAGAGGCGGAAAGAGCGTTTAATCACGATGGCCGCGTATCGAAACGGACGTGCTCCTTCCGCGGCGAAACTATCGAAAGATGGATGCTGCAATCGCGTGCACGAGCTCCCGGACGAATCAAATTATCCCGCCGAAATAGGATCGCGGCTGAATTACGAGGTCGCTCGCGTAATCCACGAGAATCGAACTCGATTCGATCTGAACGCGGTTTCTCCGCTGGTTACACACGCCACTTCCTCACCTCGAAACACCTTTCTCCAACAAGCTTTCGACGACTTTATTTTTCCTTACCAAGAACTCTCTTACGTTATTTCGCCAGATGTGCAAAATATAAAAGAATTATTAATATAATATAATAATAAATGAAGATAAAAGAATGTCAATTATGGATTCTATAGAATGCACGGTTATTTTACAAAATGCCAACGTTAAACACATTGCCCGTAACAATTCCGCTTACGTTTATTTTATTCGATACACGAAACTCTGTCGCTGTGCGTCTTCGTTTATCACTGGCTCGTAGTACAAACCAATGGAGGATCGTTTAATTCACCGAGAGAAAAGAAAAAGGGAAAGGAATAATTGAGAGATAAGAAAGGGAGAAACGTAGCAAACTTGGTGGCGACGAAAATGAATTGCAACTTGAAGGCTTCGCTAATGAATTACACCGTCGCTTTATATTTTTCCCTAATTAATGGACGCCATCCGTTAAAGCGCCCAGCGACCTCGGCGAATTGCTTCGTTCCATGCTGTCCCTGGATTTTCTCTTTCCGATTCCTCCTCTCCTCTCCATTTCCCGCGCGACCTGTGTTCCGCGGCCATTATTCAGGTGTCGCGGAGAAATTGAAACGAACAAACGGAAATACCGCAAGACCGCTTCGAAACGGGCACTTCTGGTTAACGTTTAATTCACCGTGCTTACGCTCGTTCAGCTCGAGGTCGACCTTCTTGAAAATCGGTCTTTATGCCGAGGGAAAATTGTTACTCAGAGGTATTGCCGTTAGGTGGTTTATAGTAGAGTTTTTATTAAAAATATTTATTTCTTCTATTTTACAAATTGGTGGTTCGTGTGACATTTAACGATAGAACAACCTTTTTTTAGTTTAAATTGCAGAAATTATTAACATTTTCAGAGCGTTTTTCAACTGTTATCACGCATCTGTGACTTCATTTTCTTTAAACATCGAAGATGATCGAGGATATATTTATTTCATCTGTATTTTTCTTTTTAATTTGAGTTTCTCTGCCTTTAAATGTACCGTGTAGCCTGCAAAAGCTTGCAAACTGATGGTAAGCGCAAGTTTTTGCGTAAATGTCGGTTGTTCTATTCTTAAAGAGCAGTCACTCGACAATACTTCGCTTCTTACGTATTAAACGTGCATAATAAAAACAAGTACAGCAAACTGAGACAAATCGAATCAAAATAGGAATTTCGAATTCTCACTTTCTTCACTTTTTCCTTTTTAATATGCAGAAAAAAGATGTTTCAAATTCTCTTTCGTTCTTAATTACAAATTTTCCAGCTAAATCGTTGTACTAAATACGAATTTGTAATAAAAAAACATCATCGAACAGAAACTGATACGATTCATCTGAGTCGACCTTACAAAAATTAAATAAGGGAAACAATCTCACTCTAAAATTCACGATCAATCAGCTTCAAAGGGAAAGAAAAGAGAGAAATCACAGCGTCCTGTAAAACAGTAAAGTGCAAACTGTCTGTAACACTTCCGGACGAGAGTACAGTGTCCTCGAAATCGTCCCATGATTCAGTACTCCCCCGATAAAATGGCGTTTTCCTGCTCTTCCCGTGTGTACTCGAGTTATTCGCGATTTATCCTCGCCACGGAATAGATTTACCCGCGAAACACGGTTGCGAAACGCGGAAGAAACAAATAATCCCCGTGTCTGCCGGCTAAGCAAATAATTTCATCCCGTGGAATCCGAATGGACGTAACTCATTCCTCGCTCCTCCGACGTAACCGATGCAAAACGTGCGTATTTATTATTATTAAAACGAAGAGAGTAACATCTTCGCCGTGTGAGAGCGGCGTCTCTCTTCTGTGTACAAAAAGGAAGAAACGATTGCAAGAACGATCTTCGTATGGAGCAGGTGTTCGCGATGAAAAACCGAAACGTTAAAACTCGTCTGAAGGATACTTCGTTAAATTTCACGATCCTTCGTCCTTAGACGTGAAAGCAGGATTTTCACGTGACTGTGTCGCCGCGTATGTTAATTTCTGATTATCCGATTTCCGTAACTCGTTCTTGCTGCTCTTCTTCTTGCCGATTGTGATTTTCTTCTCAGCTGGAACGGTAATTGTCTCCGTCAGTGGCATTATCGCGGCGATTCTCAACGCCTGTAAAAAGAAGAATTTCAATTTATCGAATGTGATTTGAATTCTGTGAATGTGGCGAATTTTCTGTTCGATTAGAGGTTAGGTTGATGAGAGAGATCGAGGTGTATTGTCGCGTTCATTGAGCAAAGAAAGGTGCAAACGGGTCGGTGAACACAGGATTGATAGGGCAAAGGACGAGTGTCCGCTACAATGGTTGTCAAATTACTCGAGTCCCTTTCTTGACGCTTTCACGCGTGTACAAGCGTGTTTGAGCTGGAAGGACAGTGGACGCTTGACTTTTAGAGTAGGACTCTAGTTTTTTCCCTCTTTTTTTTTTTAGACATACGCGTTTCGCAATGAATTTATTGGAAAATGTCAGGGGAACTGTATGGAAGCAGTGTTCGCGACTTACGTGAAGAATTAACCCTTTGTACTTTGAACATTTTTTTTTTTTTATATTATCGATCATCGACTTCAGTATGAAAAATTGTATTTTGAAACAAAACATTATACACACTTGAGAATTTTTGTATTTTTATTCATTTCGTCGATTTGCTTTATTTTAGCATGAATGAAACTTGTATAAATAGTGGTCCATGTTGTAAAATTCACCATAATGGCGTCTATGGAGTGCAAAGAGTTAAGAGAAGCAAATGATACCGAAAGAATTCGAACGAAATGAAAGAAGTATTTAAAAAGTTGTGAGAAATAAGGTAAATTTTAGAGAGCCGCCATACTTGTAGTATTTTCTGATCAGTGAAAGAGAATTGTGTGTTTAAAAAAAGAAATTAGCGTCTACTAGATTGTCGCGTCTGCGAGGCGTTAAAATGATAACTATACGGAAAATTACGTTAAAATTTTATGTATGAGACACTAATGCTTATTGCTGGATTATTTCTATGCACTTGTGGGAATTTTAAAGGTGCAAAATTGCAGTTATAAGAAATTAAGTCGAATTCTTAAACGTGACTGGAATTCTCCGTAGGAACTAGGACACTCTGGAAAGATTGTTAATCATAGAGGGTGAGACAGGATGATATAGTGCTACGAAGAATATATTACTGAATAATCGTATTGTATTTTTGTATTGTTCATTGTCTAGGATGTTGAATGAACTCCAGAAAATTACAGTGATCGATAGATAGGAATTTTTAGGAATTTATGGGAAATTCGAAGTGCAAAATTGCACAAAATAGAAATATACAAAATACCCAAATTATATTACTTTTTATAATATCAGATAGGTGAAATAATTTTCCACTGCAATTCTACCTTTTTTTACTGTATTCTGAAAACTACGAATTTACATAAAATTTCTCAGTCTCCTTATTAATTAATAAAAACGATATTTTTTTAAATACATGAGTTTTTATGCACCTCACAAGATGAGATTTTTTCAAATCTTTGTTAATTTTAAATAAGAACAATTTAGATCTCTTTTGTGCTCCGTAATAAAAATAAAAAAATAAATTGTTTTAATTAAAACTTGAATTCCTCTAATTTATAATTAAAAATGAGCAAAAGTTACAAAGTTCCTCAATTTTTCTTTCTTGCAAATGTGAATATGATATAATTTACATTTAACACGTGTATGACGATACAATTAAAAATCGAATAATCGTTCGATAAATAAACTATGGTGTTCCAAGAATTTCTGAATCAACGACGAGTTAACTCGTCTTCCGCAGTGAAAAGGTTTTTGTTATTGACCTTCAACCAAAGAAGGATGCCGTCTCTCCTGAATTTATCCTATTTAATTAAATTGCAGCAAAGTTTTGATTATTTCTTTTTTCCTCGTTTCCATACAGAAAATGTACAATTTCCCTTCGGAAGCCGACGTAGCTTCGACGCGATTAATTAGTATCTCGAGATAAGTGAAAGAGTGGACGAAAGAAGCTTCGTTAAAAATTATATTCTTGGGTAGTTTCTTCGAGGTGAATTTAACGACAGGAGAGATCCACGGAGGCGCTAGCGCCGCTTTCAGGCGTCGTAAATCACGAATCCTGGCCAACAAGTAGATAACCCCGTTTTATGTTATCAACTAACCTTGTTCCAGTTTAGACGAAACTTTCTGCGCGCCGCTTAGCCTGTTTGTTGCTTATTTTTACACGTTCCCGATTTTTGCCCGGGCGTCTCCGTTTCCTGTCAACGATACGAAAATCCCGGCTTCTCCGTTTCGAATATTAAACGTGTTTCCCGTCAAATTCAATCACACCGTACGTTGTAACAAGAGAGAAACGAAACAAACGAGCATAGAAAAACACGTCGCAAATTGCACGCCGCGGGATGATTTTTTAAACGCTCGAACGATCTCGTGCATTTTAATTTCCTCTCATTTCGTCGAACGAGCATGAAAAATTGTCACCGACGAGACTATTCTCGCGGAAAATCACCACTTTATCGATGCTCTCTGCGTGATAGAAACACGATGATAATTCAGTCGCATGACTAACCATAAAAGATCAATCGCCTCGAGCATTGAAAAAAATCGAGATATCGTTTAATAAAACAAAGAACAATTGGATATTGGTCGATTCTCGTGCGAATTACACACGTGGAATTAACATTATCCCGCTGAAATGATATTCCTTTTAACAACCGTGCGATTTTTCGAGGAAAAATCATATAGAAATAGTTCACAAATAATTTCTATCGATTAAAAAGAATTCCAGTGGTTATTATACGATGAAACCAGTTGGAAATGCACTTTTAACGAGTGGAACGCGGAGAAGTTGATCAGATACGCTCGATTATTTGGTACGAGTGCATCGGTGCACAGCTCGAACTGTAATTCGTTGCGATTTCCACGGATGTAGAGGGTTCAGAGTCGGTGAACGACGTTGTGCTGTACACCGATCCTCAAAAAAAGCGATCCTATTCGAAGGGCCAAGGCAATTCAATTAGTTTCTGCGCCATCGGCTGCAGTCAGGACCTCGTGACTTATTACAAGATTAAAAGTAACCGGAGGGTGAATAAAATTAAAAGGAAAAAAAAAAAAGGAAAAAGTTGCCCGATTCGTGAACAGGTCCCTGTAATTCGCCATTGCCGCGCGCTTTTTCTGCGCTCGCCGACGAACGACATTTATTTCTGAACTTCATCCCCATTCAATTACGCGTCTCGTCCGAGCATTTCATCCGGGCGACTTTCGACCGAAAATTGAACGGAAATTCGAACGCTGGTTACAGCTACCTCGAGCTCCGCTGATTGTGTCGATGTCGATACTGCGTGGGTCTTCGTACTAAATGTAATTTCTTCCTTTTTCGGGTTTTCCGTAAGAATCGTAACGAGGAAACTCGTTTTTCTTTTTTATATATTTCTATTTTTTTAAACAATGAAAATTATGGATTCAGGATGTTGACGTGGGTTCTCGTGCTAAACTTACTATTTTTCAGTATTTCTTTTTTTTAAATCGTAGCGAAGAAATCTGTAGAAACAATGAAAATTATGGATTCAGGATATCGACGTGGGTTCTCCTGCTAAACTTACTATTTTTCAGTATTTCTTTTTTTTAAATCGTAGCGAAGAAATCTTTTATTTTTCTTTTTAGTAGTTTTATTGTATAAGTAATGGAACTGGTGAATTTAAAATATCGATACTGCGTGGGTTCTCTTTTTAAACCTGATTCCTTCTTTTCTCAGTTTTTCGTAAAAATCGTAACAAAGAAACTTTTTATTCTTTAAATATTTTTCTTGTACAAGTAATGGAGATGATAGATTCAGGATAAATAAGAAAACAACAGAGAAATTGTGTCTGTACGTTCAATAAAAAGTATCAAAGAGTATTAAGTTGTTCCAAAAGTTCTTTTCATTGTTTTCTTGCACTGTTTTGCCTGACGTTTCGATTAAACGTGCAGTCTGATTTGTTTAAAGTTGATCTTACACTCATCAGTTATCCTTTAGCTTTAAAACGGTATGTTTCATTCATAGTAAAGTGCCTTTTGAATTGCTCTGTGCCGTCTTGAAGGATGGAAAATCAGGAAATTCGTTTGCGACATGTGACGTTGCATTGCTTTTGAAAAAGGCAACAATGTTCGGGAATTTTGCAAATAAAATTTGCATCATATCACTACTGTCTTGAAAACTATATGCAATTTATAATTAGTTCAGAAAATTTAGTGCTGGATATTTCAGAATCTCGAACAATATTTTGCAAGCGAATAATTTTCGCGAAATTGCAAAGGGAAATCGATTCGTACGTAATTCGGTAGATTTATACCAAAAATAAAAGATTCTACACCTCGTGTTTAGCATTGAAACGAAAGAAATCCTGATGTATTAATATTCTAAATGATAAAGTTCAACTTCGATGAAAAAAGCTATTATTTCGTCAGTTTCAAAGCGAAAAAAAGCAGCCTGTTGAATATCTCTGATAAATCAAAGATATCTTCGATTGCAACAGCGAAATCACGGATTCGTCGAAGTTGTTAACGAGTCTCTGCGATGCATATCACTGAACGATTAAGGATCGAGTGGTTTTTAAGGAAACGAGGGTAGAATAAAAGTTTCAAATTCGATGGGTAGTTCAGTAAACTTGCATCGCGTAAGAATGAAGAGGCCGCTCGAGAAATTCACTCGCAGCTTCGGCGACAGTCGTGTCTCTTTATGAAAAACCGGCGAACTTTCCATCCTCCAGAGACAAACGACCACGAAAAGAAGCTTCAAGAAGCTTTCTAGCTTCTCGCTTGCTGCTACAGCGTTCGAGATCGTTTTCTTGAAAACTCGAGCAACCCGTTTTGCTTAATTCGTCCGACAGTTGCTTCAAGTGAAATTTAGAACTCGCTTTTTCTTCGTCACGCGACAATTGCTTAAGTACATTGTTCATTATCAAACGTTTAAGAAGTTCAAAGTGTAACAAAGAGCTGTTCGAACAAAGTTCCGCGATATCTTACGATCTCGTTTCACTTAATTCGCGAATATTTTCCGGAAATCCTTTGCAAAGATCTCGAGAATAGATTAACTCCCTGTAATACTATGTGACTTTAAAAGTACACATCCATTTATCTATATTTTGTACAATTTCTTGAAAACATTGCTCATTATCGAACGTTCAAGAACTTCAAAGTATAACGAATAGCTTTTCAAAAGAAGTTCCACTATGTGAATGGAATTCGCGAATATTTCCCAGAGATTCTTCGTAAAGATCTCGAGAACTGGGTTTTAACTTATGTCACTCGACATCGTGTTTCAAAAGCGATGCTAGTTATTATAAAAATGTTTTTCGTTGTATTGTAATTGCATAAAGAAATATAAATATGAATGTGTAATAATTTAAATAGCATTTCTAACATAATTAACATAATTTGAAGCAAGCGTAATAAAAAATATATATACAATAAATAATAATAATAAAATTGCAAATATAGACACAAACCAGCTGGAACGAAATTGCGAGAATATCGCGAACAGGATTTAAGTTACATTTATCTATATTTTATACATCGAATTTTATTTATTTTGTCGCATTATTACTGCATCGTTGTGTTATTACCATACGGCGGATTTTCATATATCTATAGGCTATTTGAAGATGCAAATTTTCATATAACACAGATAATACTTTTTGCAATACTTTTTATAATATCTGGTAGCTGATATAATTTTTGTACAGAAGTTCTACATTGTCAAAAATATGAATTTGCATAAAAGTATAATTATTACATTATTACCAGTCAATTTTTCAATGTTTTCCGAGATGTAAAATTATAGACTTCTGTTCTCATAAACAGAGAAAAATCAGGTTATAGCGGGTTAACCGCAATCTTTGCCCCAGTACTCGGTCGAAGATTTGGTAAACATTTAACGAAGCTATTGGCAATAGTCCAGTTTTAAGAAAGATGGGCATTGTGCGGTCACGATTTAAAACTCGTTACCTTTCGTCTGTCACGGTGGGCGGAATACAAGATCCAGACAATGTAGGACACCATTATTATGGCCGGTATGCAGACGCCAGTTATGGTGGACGCATCCCGCAAGAGAGCATGATGCACAGCGAGCAGCATGATTGCCAGCACGGCCCCAACGGCGACGTACCTTCCGGTGCGACGGCGTTCGTCCTGTCAACAAATGACAAATATCTAGACGGTGTTCTGTGAATTTCGAGTCATTGGAAATTCGCTTTCGTGGAATTTCGAGCGACTGTAAATTAGCTTTCGCCGAGTTTCAACTCATTATGAGTTTGCTTTCGTGGAATTTCGAGTGACTGTAAATTTGCTTTCGTGGGATTTCGAGTCACTGTAAATTCGCTTTTGTGAATTCGCAAATTCACAATAATTTGATCACCCACTGTATATCAGCAATGACCTTTTCATAACTCTTATCATAAAAAAAGAAAAAAAAAGAAACAAGCAGCGATGGAAAACTTTCAGCAAACTTCGAGCATCTCCCTTCGGAAAAGTGCAACAAAGAACTTCCCTGTTACGAGATCCTAACGAACAAAGAATCCCTTGGCCAATCCTCGAAGCAAACGTGGCAAAGTATTCCATTAAATTGAACGTCCACGATTGGACACAATTAACCAACGCTTCCCATGCAAACGAAGAAGAATGAAAATTGATGAAAACTACTCTCTCTGTCTCTTGGAGTGAAATTTTCGGCAACAATCACAGCTGAAATGACAGCTTCATTTCCATTTATCCAACGAGAGATCTATGCTATCCGAAGGCTGGCTGTTTTGCATTCGTCGCGTACACGTCGCGATATCCAGCGCGCGTTTCCCTATTATTATCGTATTCAAATCAAAGCTACACCCAGGACGTAGATAGAGTGTATATTTCGCCTACACGAATCCGTGTACCGTGTGCAGATTGTTGCTGACATCTGCCACGAGGATCTCGGATTCGACGGCCGTGCGATTATTTTTCCCGTCGTGCACCGGAACCTCGTGACGTTATGAATAGTAGATTCGTTATATGCCACTCTCGCGAACTATTTTTCCTTCGCGGTTCTCTTTGTTCTCCGCGACGGTTTGTTTCTTCTTACGATCTCGAAAATCGATGATTTTTTTAACGAATCGTTCTTGCAGCTGTTTCTCCTGTGACGTGTAAGGAAATTAATAACTCGAACACCAGAAAGGAAAACGATAATCCACGCGAAGTTTAAACATCGTTGATTGAATCGAGCCTTAATTTTCGCAGATTTTCGAAAGATTTTCGTCTCTAGATTTTCGACATTTGGCAAATAAAGAACGCCGAAATGTGGTAACAACGTCTACAGATATGGAAGGAGGGATTCGACGAGAAATCGAGGAGAAAGTGTCTTGGATACGCGAGTTTTCGCGGTTCAATCGGAACGCGTGGAAAACAAGGGATTAACGTTAACAACGTGGATTTCGTTGTATTTCTATGTTTTCAGGAACTGTTCTACATGCAACGACACGGCTACCGAATAGAACGAGCTACTGTGTAACTATACTCGCGGCGAAAGAAAAAGAAAAAAAAAGTAAAAGTTACGTTTCACGATGCATTTTCATCTTCTTTTTCTCCCGTTTGCTCGTGGCTGAAGGCAACTCCGCCACTCTAGCGTACACTATAAAAAGGATCTTTGTTTTGTCCACGTACAATATCATTTCAAAAGGTAGAGAGAGAGTTTTTATGATGCTTAGGAGGAGAGGTAATTTTAAAGAGGAACAAAACAACGATCGTTGACCATTTTTCTCCTTGCTTCCTCTCAAATGGACAGAGCTAGCGCGAGCAGTTGGAAAAGTTCAAGCGACCAGAACGAAAGTCACATGCAACTGTGCTAAATTTCGAATTGGAAAGACGATTTATCGAAAGAATGATCGAAAATTTATCACTTTTCTTTCACCCCATTCAAATCGCCTAGATTTTTCGCGAAATTGTATCTCTTTACCGCAGTATTCTGCACACACTGCTCTTAAATAACACAGCACTGCATTTTGCGTTCAATAATGCTTTCCACTATACAATTAACCCCTTGCACTATAACAACGAATCAAACTCGTGACACAGATTCTAGTTTAGCTTCGACAAAAACATTCATATGAATAACAAACATTAATATCAATTCTAACATTCTTTTCTATTTCTAAGACTGAAGATTGCCAATTGTAATTAATCTATAATACATTAACGTTTCTTGCATGAAATGGTACTAAAACAGTAAACTCTTGTATAATCAGCAAAAGAAATCATAGCTCAAGGGGTTAATACAATTTTCTTATGAATTTTCATTTAAAGAGTTTGAAGAAAAAAACATATATGCTTCAATTCCTTGCTATACGATTTTTTAATCATTACATATGTTAGTTTAAAATATCTACTACTCCAATACAGTGTTAAAATATCATATACAATCTTTATTTGGGAATTTTCGATCTCAAATTGAAATTAAAGTTACATGATGCTTATCACCATAATCCACACCATGAGTGTGACTCGTCGTTAATTGGCAAGGGGTTAATAATTAATAATACAGGTGTGTGTATGATACGAGTATTCAACGATTTCGCGTGTACTGTTACGAAATGTCACGCGAGCGAAAAAATCATTAAAGAAGACAGATAAAAACGTTTGCGGTGTGACGACAATTTACAGAGTTCTAATAATAAGCCACTATAATAGCTCACAGTAGCTAGAAAGTTAACTAACCGTTGTTGTGACAGTGTTAAGAGTGTCCCTCGAAGAGGAAGCATCCGATCTGAGAGGCATAATGATGTCATCAATTAAATATTCCCCGGCGACACAGACGTCCTTCTAAATTCGTTCTCTCTCCTCGTTTCGTTACGACAGATCATCGATATTTCGTCGACAGAATATCTCATTCGCTCTTCTTTGAAATCCAAGCGGACGAGATGAATTACCGGGCGCGCATCTAAGGGACACCTTGCAGCGCGACGAATGTTCTCCTGCAGCGCATTTTATTACATACAGTATCTCAGTGAAATCACAGCTGGCTTTTATTCCTCTCCGAGCTTTTTTCCCCTCTTTCTACACGGCCAGGTTGCCGCACACCCCTTCAACACTTTTACAACGTTCCCGCCTCAAGAGATACGCGATACCAGGAATTCCGCGGCGAAATTTACGGGCATAGTTCCCGTTAAATTAAACGTCCCGTATTTACGACAGTTCCGGTTTAATTAGAAAGAGTCGGGAACGCTAGAAACTCAGCGTAGAAATCACAGCGTTCTCGTAAAGAACCATACCTCTCGAGATAGTTTCGAGAAATCGGTCAACGATCATATTCTATAAACAGTTCTTTATCATTCACGATCACTCGATTCACAATCGAACGAACGAATGGAACGAGATCTCTCAAGATGAAATCTACCGAGAAGATTTTACACACGAGTTCACCAAGTTCACGATGACACGATCACAATGAACATTCCGCGTGTACTTTCAAGCTTTACGGTGACGATCGTCGAGCGTGTACACGGTAGATCATCGAAAACGAGAGTCGAGTAGACCGATCGAGGGAGGAAGATGTATCGGGCACAGGCACGAAGAACAGTGCCAGCCGCGCATTTACAACGGCTGAGCCGGTACAATATAAGCCAGGCAAACCGCTAGCATAATAAACGAATAACACGCCGGACCAACACACCCACGTAGATAGACACGGCACTCAAACATGGTGGTGGCCGTGTTGCAGTAACGGATCGAGGATCGATGGTAACCGCCTTTGCCAAAATTAGACGATCCTTTCCGCCGGTGCCTCGCGAAACCGAATGCTCGCAGTAAGATTCCTCTATGAACGTGATAAATCTTACGTAGAAATTAGTTTACGCAAACGTTCATAACGGCTCGGTTCGATTCCCGTGGATCTGTTCGTGGCCAAGTAAATAGAATCTCCTCTTCGATTTATCAGAACAGATCGAACGATCAAGATGGGCTCATCGCGAATACACAAACACTGGCGATTCGAGATTCTCACGTTGAGGAAAGTTCCTGGTCTAATACTTTCCTTTTTATCGAGTTTCTCGCGTATTTTCAACTCTTCTGATAACACTCGATAGACAAACGAGGATCATTCGTGAGAAACAAATGTACTCGTTCAACATTTTCGCTCATTTTGTTCACTAGCAGTCGCTAGCTTTTCTTTGAATCGTCTTCAAACGTCTCATGGCCATTTTTAAAGGAAGGATATCGCGGAAATACTTGCGTACGATGAAGACGTTCACTTCCACGCGCATTTTGCATCGCTTGCTATGCTTCTTTAGAACTTTTCCACTTGAAACGCAAAACCGTATCGCAATTCTGTGTTCCATCGCGTTGAAATGTAATATACGGAAGTTATATACAGATAAAGAAAGACAGAGGTGGAGAAAGTCTCCGGAAAAGCAAAGAGAAAATTCGCGGAAAACTGAGCTTCCTGGATTACCAAAGAACGAAGGCGAAAGATTCTTAAAAGTAAAAAGGACAAAGGGAAACTGGAAATTCGAGGAGGTTAGGAAAGAGGAAGTTCGAGTGGGCGATTGAAAAGATTTTAATCCCTTTAATCCTAAACCTTGGATGAAATCGCGTTGTCGTCGATCTTTCGGAAAGAACAGAGACAGGCGTCGCGTCGTTAATTATCCCTAATTCATCGAGCTAACGATATTCCAAGGGAGATGGAAAGAAAAAGCCACAGGAAGCACATTGCTAGAGGGCAAGAGCATGACGAGGCTTGAGTGGTAAACTGCGTCACGGTGGAAATCGAATTAGCCTTGTTCTTGTGGCTCACTGAGCGAGTTTGCACCGGTATGTTAACTCCCGAGCACCTGATTGGAGATACCCACCAAATTGAATGCCGTTCACGTGAACAGTCCTACTGTGAATCCCATTAAAGGAGAAACTTTCGTAACCCGTCCCGTTTTACGTCGTACAATAAATATTGGATTGGCCAGAAAGTTCCTGTGATTCCTGGTGATTCTTCAATTCAGAACTTCCAAAATGCACTTCGATTCGTTTGTTTAAAGCAGATAGTCATTTGATAGGTAATACTTAACCTGAAATTATATCTAAAGAGATTTCGATCGACTCTTCGATCAATGGTTCAGTTTCGAAAATTTTGCAGAGAATTTTACAATAAATTTAACGAAGAAAGTGATCAGCTTGTAACGCCTGCAGGGAAAAGTCATATCTCTGTCTAAACTGTTTTAAGTGAAATCCGTTAATGAATGATAAGGAATTATTTTTTAAATGTGAAGCTGTACATTTTTCTCTACAATTTAGTCAAATTTGACTATTATAAATTCGACACGTATCTTACATAGAACTATATATGCAACAGAGCTGCTCTGAAACTTTCTAGTTTTACTTTTTTTCTATTTCTCTTTCTAACCGGGATATGAGAAAACCAAGAAATTGTACGTCACCCTGTAGATACGGCCATAACGCGGCCATTTCGTTAAACCGATCCTCTCCTTTGAATTACACCTGCCGTTACGAGCCAGTCGTTGCTCCGAGCCCGTTCAAACGTTCTAATGAAGAAATAAAAGTAGGTCCATCCAGAAGGAAGGATCACAAAATGCCTGACGATCGAATAAAGGACTTCTCTGTGCCGTTTCATCGCGACGTAGCAATAAGGTCGGACGGATATTCGATCAGTTTCTTCCATCTAACGTCGGCTTATGACATCGTCGACCAGAACGACGATTACGCGATTATGTTTCCGTGTATCCTACGATATTCCTTAGGGGAAAGAACGAGCGTTGTGTCCTTTATGACAGTACCCCAACCCTTAGCCGCACGTAACACGTTCATTCTGTGCGAAGCATACTGATCTTCGAAGGGGGACAATACCACGATGGTATTCCAACCACGTATCCTGCGCTTTTCAATCGTACGAGCTAGGCGAGTCGTTTAACCAGATCGAGCTTTCTGTTTATGCACAGATCGAACGACCAGTCGAAAATTCGTTCTGTGTATCTTAGCTGTTCGTGCGAGGTCTTTCGAAAAATCCTGTCGAGAAATGTCACGGCGTTTCTTTAAATTCGTGTCTAATAAATCTTCTTTGGATCTATTGCAAGCTTGCAAATTCGTCTGTTCGTGGTCTCGATCTATCTCAGCTTCGATTTCACGACTCTGAACCTCGTTGAGAAGGACGTTTTATTAGATTGTCCGGAAAATTCGTACCGATTTTCGATAGGTTCTATTTGAATATATTACAACACATAAAATTATATACAAACATGAAGTTCGTACATATTCTGAAAGATTATTGTTTCACGTGTCTTTGAACAGTCCGTCACGTTGTAATTGTTAATTTCTTTGCTATGTTATATTGTCTTGAAGATGGAAGGAAATAGAGTGCATTTCTGACATTGAATATTTTTCTTTCGACGAAAAGGGAAAAGTACTGGGAACATATCGAACGAGATATGTAATGTTTAAAAAGGCGGAAGCCTGCCAGGAAAAATTATTCGCAAACGGTTGACAAAATCTAAAAGTGGAAATTTTGATATTTAGAAAAAAGAAAAATACGGAAACGAAGTTTTTGGTCAAATGGAATTTTTCAATTCCCTGAAAAACGACGAAAAATTGTAAAATTAAAAACTATATAGACTTATTTACTTAAAAATCGGCTCCAATTTTCTGGACAACCCAATATGTTGGTTGAATATGAACCCAAGGATTTGCTCTTGTCTTTGCTTTTGTTACGAACTGACTCTAAAAATGAACGCTACATTTCTTTTTTTTTTTTTTTTTTTAATAAGTTTATTAGCGACGACTTGAGAGCTGTTTTCTGTGTGCCATTTTACTGAGCATTGTGTTGAACAATTTGGTTTCTTTTGAAAACTTTATTAGATTGGTACTTTTTTTTTCTTTTTTATCTTTCACCTTTTCTTCGATGAAACATTTCAACGTGTATTTCTATCGAAGCGTGCCGTATTTTGAACAGCGCGGTAATAAGACGATCTACTCTTCCGATTGAAGCTGAAGAACTTCGAGTATTCGAATAACTCGGATAATTTCGAATACGAAGCCTTCATTCGCATAATTCGAATATTCGGAGTGTTTCAATTTGGAATTTCGTACATCTCGAATATACGGATCTTCGTAGCAACCTTAATTCCAATATCTGAAGGCAGAGGATTGATAGAAAAATATTCAAGCATACCATTTATCTGATTTATCTGATATAAAATATAGTTCACCACAGAACTATCATTCTATGGAACAATAAAAAGAAATTCCCGTTTTCAACCTATATTTATCCGCAAGTGACGTCTAAATAGAAAACCGGGTTGCCCAAAGAAGATCCTATCTAGTTCACCAAATTCTACAAACTTTTCGGATGTTTGTCCCTTCTTCTTACTTCCTTCTTACTTCTTGCTCTATGACCCAGTTGCCGTTGTTACGCGTAAAAATTCGGGTATCTATATAAACGATGGTGAACATCGTCGAGTTTTCATGTCGTTCTTATCAACGATCGTACTACCATTCCAACCTAACCGTTATCTAAACCGTAGAGTGAAAAGAAGGTGTGTCCAGCTTTGAGCTACGTAGGCGTAAACAGTGGTTAGATGCAAAACACTGTTTGATCGAGTGATCGAGGAAGTAGCATAGATTACGTAGATTTCAGAAATATTTCCTCTGAACGCTAGAAAAGTAGCAAAATATTCGATTATTCGACGAAAGTGAATCATCGATACCTGACTCATCTGACGATAGACGAAACAACGTACGTGTTTTCTATAATAAGAATCTCTACTTGCAATTTTCGTACGATTTCGAAATGATCGAAAAGTGGCGAGAAAGAAACGTTCTTTGTCTTTCTTTGTTGGACGAGGTGAAGCAGGTTCGATGATATTTCAGCAATAATTCGTTTTCTCGCGAACAAGCCGGTAATTTACCGGGTGAATAAAAATCCACGATACCAACCAGCCTCTGTGTCGACGGGTCTATTTTCGTTGAGAAATGCTGTTCAAGCAGAGGTGAAAATTCCAATGGATGAAATGGCTGTCTTCTCGTCCACGGAAGTGAATAAGTACACTAATGTACATAAGTATTTTGACACTAGATGAGATGTGGTTGTAAGATTTGTATCTTTCTTATATCGCAATATTTCTATATTTTATAATTAATAATTAAATCACCAAATCTGAGTTTCTAATATTTTCCCTTTAAATTTGTTAATATCGTGTTGATGTAATTGTAGGAATTTGTAATGAACTTTTAATAAGATGGAGTAATTGTTATACTTCCTTTCAAATGTTTTTATTTTTAACCCTCTGTAACACGATTTTTCTGTGTTTATGAGAAGAGAAATTACAGCTGATTGCGATTCTACGTGTTGAAAAATATTGAGAAACAAGAATTAAGAATTGATACAAAGAAATCGTATAAGGATGCAATAGTGTAGCAATAGAAAACTAAAATGAGACGTATCAAATGTAGATAAAAGAATATGCAAATTTTCAAGCTACGGGGCGCTGTAAAAAATTAATTATTTACCTAAAATATATTTAAAAATTAAATTATTTAACACATTAAATAGTATTTTCAATTAATTATAACTTTCATTTCTTTTTTAAACTGCATATAGAAGCACATATTTAAATATCTATCGAATTGACGGATGAATTAGGTATAATTTTAATAACAATGGATGTCCCTGAAGTACAGAAACTCTAGAATACTTTATATTGTAAAAAATTTAACAATAAATGAATGAAAATTATTAAATATCGTGTTCATCTCTGTGTCAGCCATTTTGAGCAATGGTTGCACTCCTCCAAGTTATTTGGCATTTGGCAATAAATTTTTCCACGGTATTTTCCTGAATTTCTTTCCAGACGTCTTACAAACAAATTCAAATCTGTTTTTTTTCTGATTTTGGACTTTACAATTTACTTAACCTCGAATCAAATAACTATGGCGGCCATTGTATGATTTTAAATTCACCATTGTCGTTTCGAATAATCCCGAAATATTTTTGCACTACGTTAGGATCGTTATTTCGCGCATTTCCAATAACGTGAAATTGTTCCACTATGCACAATGGTGTACGTGCACCCTTTGAAATCAGCCTTCCAGTTGATAATGATTCGTGGGCGTAACATTAATCCACCTCTAATACGAAATTATTCGACTAACGAAGAACGATACCGATCGTGAATTCGCGAGATTTTTTTTAAAGGTGATAAAACCTTGTCCAAGATACGTTGTCGCTCTAATTATATCGAGAAATATCAACCTCTAACTGCGCTTCTTTCACGAGAAGGAAAAGTAGAAGGTGAACCATTAGCCAACTAAGTAACGGTGAAACAACTCTCGCTGAAAGTAACCTTGCAATTGAATCAGCACGCGGATGGAAATGTCAAAGAGCGTTTCGAATATTGGAAGAAAGAAGGGAGGATGGTTTCTTAGCGAAGAAAAGATCACCAGGGTACGGTATTTCCAGAAACCGATTCTAATTAGTTAACAACCAACGCAACGGTTGTTCTCCATCACGTTTCCTTTTCTTCCTGAGGATGTAAAAAGAAAGAGAGAAAAAAAAAAAAGAATAGTGCAATTGCAGCCTCGATTCTTTTCCATTTGCGTCCTCTCTTGGACGTGTCGCCGAGAATACATGAATATCAAGTGGCTTTCTTCGTGATAATTCATTTCCAGCAGCCACCTCGTCGTCCGGAAACCACGAGAATAAAAGGGAAAGAAAGGGAAAAAAAATCGAAGAGATGTTCAATGTAAGAAGAAACGATTATTCTCTTGAATTCTTGCTTCGTTGTTACTCGACGTTTCGAGACTCCCGATGATCTAGATTTCAAGCTAAAATCGCCCGACTCTGCTGGAAAAATGTAAAAATAGCTTCTTTCCTGTTTCAAAGGACAATCCTCGGAATTTGTAATTAACAAATCGGAGAAAATTAGATTTTCTCGAAATTTTTACAATTTTATCCATGTAAATTAATCTTCGCCTCGCGGATATCAACAGTCATCCCAGTTTACATCATTTGTGTTACAAAATACCGCCAAAAATGTAACAAACGTGAATATCTAATTATTGTATTTCATCTTATAAAATTTAATAAATATTGTACGTGTTGCTACGCCATAGATGTATTTAGTTACCTTTAATCCTATTACACAATAATGGTATTTAACCCTTAACTGGTACAATGGGGTCATGAGTGACCCCAAGGATATAAAACACCCGTTGTCTAATTTTAAAAATTCTATTTCTACTTCATTTTATAGTAAAAGTTTAACTTTCCATGGTTTCGTTATTTTATACACTATCTAGTAACGAAAAATATTCATAGAGGTTTATCTAGAATCAGATTAACACTTCTTCTGCACTTTTTATCTCAGATCTCTCATGATCCCAATATACAAAAATCTATATACATAATAAAATAAATATTTGAGCTTCTTACGAATGATATAAATAAGATCTTCTCATCCTGTGTTCGCCATACGAGGGTTAAATAGGAAAAATAGGGCAAAAATTTCTAACTATTCCCAAAATAAAGGGTTGAAATTCGATGTCAAATGTTTCTCCTTTTTTTCGATAAGCTATCGAATTGTCTATTGCAAATTGGATTCGATTTAAAGCTCCTTTCATACCCTGTATCCTGCTATGCCTTTTCAACGCGTCGAGCGATCGAGATTTAACTGGATTTCAATTGGAGTATACACTTTTCTTTATTCTCTCTCTCTCTCTCTCTCTCTCTCTCTCTCTCTCGTGGATTCTCGTTCAGCGTTGCAGCTACATTCGAGAAGAATGACTGGCGGAGTCCTGTTTATCTTGGACTTGGTAATTCGCGAGGAGGAAGCGAGTGCGGCGTGTGTTTTTTGTCAGTCGACGCCTCGTAAAATCTTGGCGGCCAGCGAAATTTCGCGGGTGTAAGCCGGATGTCCCGGTTAAACGACGCCTCGAGTAATTCATGAGTCATCGGGCTTTTTGGCGGTTAAATGTTGACGATGAAGCCTCGTTTCGTTTCGTTCGTTATGTTAGAAAAAGGTCGGAATAATGATGGTAACTTTATTCCTAGATATATTTAGCTTTGAAAATCGATTGTGTATGTGTGTGTATGTTTTCCTTTGGAATCGATGGTCACTTTTTGCCGTGTGTACATTAAAAATATTTGCTCAACGCGTGTATACTTGTTTTGCGCAGGTTATGCTGTCCTTAATTCACGTGTGGGCCGATGCAATGGCGGCTTGTTTGTGAAAAGAGTGCACAGGGTGCGCCACTTTATCGACGAGCACGAAATCCATCGATCATTCTTACGCAGAAATTTTTTTTTAATTTGTCACATCGCATATTTTACGAAAAATCTAATTGAAATTAGAAAAACGTTATAGTAAAACATTTTTAAAAGGTTAAAACATGTTCCATGTATACAGTGTTCTGTATTATCTTCTACTAGTAACGTAGAAACTTTTACTGAGCTTTCGACTAAATTTTTAATATTTACACAAATTTGAACAATCGTTCGAACCGCAGAAAAAATTTTTACAAAATTACTATTAAACTTTCAGCGACTTTTTTTACCTGCAGTTTTCTGTAAAAGTGTTAACCAACTGACATTGCATTATTCCGCTATCTAATGGCAGAGGCAAGAACACTATAGCCCAGCCTAATCGATAAAAGCGTACAATTCTCGAACTCTTTTATCACGAACTCGTTAAAAAATCAATTACTTAGCTCTGCCTAATAGAAGAACCCTTTCAATTACTTTACAACATTCAAAAGGTACGAAAAACTTCGAAACCGTTTAAAGGAAAAATTCTACCGAAGTTAAAATAAAGCATCCAATGAAAAGAAGTTGAAAAACTAGTTTCCAGCTCTTGCGTTTCTTCCTACGACTCTTATCCGTCGTTTGTCCCAGCAAAATAAAAGAAAAAATCCTTCTCTTTAATCCCCATTTACCCTGTCCTCGCAAGATCGAAGTTGCCCCGTTCCAACAGGAAATTCTAAGGCACTTCACCTCGACCTTTCTGCAAGCAGGATCGTTTAACAGATTCCAAGCATGACTGTGATCGCGATATTCCTCGGACAACGATTATCCTTCGTGTAGAAAAAACAGCGATCGGTACCTCGTGTAAACCTTCAATTAACGTTGCTGATCAAGTGCTTGAAAATCGGCGTCCCTCATCGTGGAACTCGATACCCTTGAAGCAGGATAGCAACACGGTATCGTTATTCTACCCGTTATAACGACGATAATTATTTTCTTTGGCCGATTTCTGGTTACCATAGAGGAGAAACCGATCCGTGAAGCGGCTTGGATCAAAGACTACGAGGGATCAAAGCTGTACAAGCTGTCATCGTTCGTTGATCACCGTCCCTTCCCTATCTTCTTGTCATTGATCTTCCTTCGGGAAAGAGAAAAACACAAAGTTCGAAACTTAGTTTCCCCGATGCCTAGAATGTATTAAACTTGATTATTCCTGTCGAGGGATTGATACAATTGGTAAATCAATTTAACAGGCAAGGAGGAAGGCGATCGAGGATAATTCTTTGCGTTTCTGTTCGCAGAGAGAGAAGAGAAAGAATAGAGATTTGTATTAGAAAAGTCTAAAGAAACGAACGCTTGAGTGAGCCATGTGCATTCTTCTTTTAGGAATGGTTCTACCTCAAGGCTAAGAAAGACCATATTGCTAAGAGGGTCCTCTTGGCTAGGATTTTTCAGAAAAGATATCTTGTCCGTGGTAGTGAAGCGGATAATATATTACATTTTGCAACTACCACGTATATGAAGATTAATCATCCATAAATTGAAAACTAACGTATATCGAACACACGTTTATATACAATTTTTTACCTCTTTCAGTGCGTAGATTTACCCCCTAAAGTATTCACATGCATTTATGAAACACCCAATATGTTTAAAAAGCATATTTCTATCGATATGGCTGGTACGTCACAATAATTAACACAAAAGAGAAACTAAAATAATTATAACGAGGTTCGACGTCACTTTTTAACTATATTGTGCCTACTGTAAAATATGAGAAACAGTTCATTATAATTTGGGAGTGTTTTCGAGGAGATATCGTGGGATATTTAACGAAAATCGACGAGATCGTGAGAAAGGAGGATTTAAATATAAAATTACACTCCGTCCTGCCAGGGAAAAAGAATTATCGGCAATAATTTCGTGTTTACGCGCGACAATGATCCCAAGCACCCTGTAATATATATAAAAAAAGAGGAATAAAATTGGCGCAACACGCAGAGATGAGGGGAAAAATTGCACGTCACCGTTAACTCGATACGAAGTTAATAACTTACTCGAATTTGGCGAGCAGAAAGCGGGACGCGTGTTACGCGGGCCGCTCGAATGGCGGTCATCAATCTCTCGAGCATCTTCGCGCGCCCCTGGTGAAATATTATCGGCATGGTGGAACCTTCGTGCGAATTTGCACGCCTCTTCCCTTCTCTCTCTCTCTCTCTTTCTGTTTTTTTATCCTCACTTTTCCCTCGTGCCACGTGGAAATAGCCAGTACACGAGTCGAACGATACGAGCAATCGCCTCGGCTTTTCGTTTCCTCTGCGCGATGTATATACTCGAAACTGTCAACGTGTATCCATCCAGTGGCCGGTTAACTCGTTCGTACAGATCGTAAAAAATTACGAGATACCCTGGGCATGTTCCACGACCCACTTTTCGATCTACGAGCTGTCTTTCGAGGCGTCGCGTGCTGATAAATCGGGATTCCTGGACGTTTATTTGGTACAAATCGCTCACTTTTTTCGGAAAAGTGGCACAGAAAATTCTGTCTAAATCCGTGAATTTGTGCGTCGAAGTAACAAGGAAAGTTTAGCGATGTTGCTCGATCGAATCGTGACGCGATGCTTGATACACGGACTTAGGAACTGCGCTCGTGTCTCGAGACGAGTATTGCCATACAAAAAGTAAAAAAAGAGAAAGAAAATCGCGAGTAATTCGACAATAAATGGAGTGACTATTTAGCGGTGTCACGAAGAGTGGAGTAATGACACGTATAGGTTGGCGATTGTTACTTATCGCCAAACATTGAAAAATCCGCGAACTTCTTGTGAATAATACGTAATACAATTCGAAACTTTCATTCCATTATCAATAACAAAATTTATCTCTTCGATTGATTACTATACGTAATTTCTAAGCAAAACTGAAAGGTAAAACGATCGGTTGTTGAACGTCTTTGATGCAAATGGGTTAAGCAAACAATCAGTCTTTATTCAGGTGCGTTTCTCTATACAATGGGTGTTACACTCGCGACAAATTAATGGCGAAAGAGCTGCTTTATTTTGATATTGCTTAATGTTGTACAATGTCTGATTGCAACTCTTTCTAACACTTCTATATTTAACTGCATCTTACAAAAACTGTTCAATATATAATAAATACAATACTGAGATCGATATGTATGTTTGATATAAGTGCTCTTCTTGATCTCAGCTCGATCTCTCCTCAAGGTATCCATATTCACTGGTTTACTAACTTAGTGTGCATTACGATTAGTCGTTTGAGTGATGTGTACCTGTCTGATAGTATAAAAGTGTGTAAATTATTGCTATATTTGTTACATTGCTCTATTGAAGGTACCAAAATCGAAATCCTGTTTATGGTGCTAGCATATGTGGTATCCATGTGTCAGAGTCTTCGAATTTCTAGCAGTATTAATTTCACGAACGAAGATTGATGTCGCGTATCCTCGAATACGCAAAATGGAAGAAGAAACAACCCCGTGTGTCTCAGGAAGCCCGATACGACGTCACGCGATCTTAATTAACAATGTACTTCAATTTGCTGGTTAGAAAGGCGGCGTCGAACGGTTCCCGTGCGGTCGCGGTGCAAATTTATAGGGCAGTCTGCTCGCAACTTCAAAAGCCGCCTCCTCCTCGATATAAATCAGCTGAAAGAGAGGGTGGCAAGAGAGAGAGAGAGAGAGAGAGAGAGAGAGAGAGCACAGTGAACAGAACTCGAAAGGAGGACGATATCGTAGCGGTAAAATGGAACGAAGACGCACAACCCGCGTCATTGTTTCGCCGTTTTCGTGGCGCGAGTTTCAATAGATCCTGGCTCGGCCTGAATGAAGGTTAAATCCGCATTCATAATCGACCACGCAACGTTCTTGCACACGCACCATCTTTAAGGGACCACGTCGACCTCCATTCTCCCTGTTAATTCTCTCTTTCTTCTGCCTTTTGATACCTGAATGAGACCGGAAGCCCTTTCACGCGTCCCGATTTCGTCAGCTGAATTTAGACCACGCTGCTTCTCTCCCGTGATCCTTCTTTCTACTAAAATCTTCGTCCTTCGTTCGTCCAACGAAGGATTCACCAGCTGACAAGACGTTTCTACGATCGTAGCCACGAACCTAGAGACAATCGTGGCTCGAGGGATTTCGAAACTCTCTAGGATTATTCCAAGGGGTGAGCTTTTGATCGTGAAACGCTTGTAACGTCGGTGTCTACGGTTTAACCTGAACAGAGATTACCCATTATTCGTGTAGACCTATTATCTACGGTTGTATCAATGACAGAACATTCTGTTATCCTACGTAGTTTTTCTCTCTACGTCGTTTTGTGACCTACATGGACGCAGGGGGAGAGAATTCTCCACGTGGAACTGTTTATAGGACGAATGCAACTCGGTGTGAATCTCTGGTGGAAGAGACATGCGCGCGAGTGTGCGTTCGTGAGCATCTGGGAATAGTTCCACTGGGGATATTCAATCGAGGCTTCTTGCTTCTTGTTTCTACTTGTGAATAGACCGAGTTGTTGGAATATTTTGTCGAACAGCGTCCTCTCTACGGGGGAACGTTACGGTCTCTCGTTCTCGGTTAGACTGACACGTTTCAACCTACATTTTCAGAGGCACTTTAGAGATAAACGTGACCCGTTGCTGCAATTTCTATCGAATCTGAAGGCGGTCGTTCTTTGAGATGATTGAATTTTAAAAGGACTGTTTGTACGTTTCAGCGTTTTTCGATTCGCTTTGTTCGACAGTAGACGTTGCGAAACAATTGTTAATTCAACAGATCCTATTTCTGCCTTAGGATTCGATCACTGAGTTGCTACTTTTAACTGAATCTCGCGTGTATTTTTAACGTTGCATTGTACGTATTATAATGTATAGACACAATTTCAGTGATGAATTTAGCGTACGTAAATTGGTTCGGTGTAATCCTCTTCTCACTTAGTTGTCTGTTCAATTGTTTGAAAGCAACGTTCGATATTTTACGCAAAACTTAGCCAAAATCGATATTAGTTATAATTTTACGAAATTAGCGAATGAAATAAATTAGTAAAATGAATAAAAATGAATAAATTCTTGAAGGTCTATAATTTTTCTTTCTTTTCGAGATGAAACTTCTGTTTTTTAGAATTATTAATTATTTAATTACTGTAAGGGTAATTATTTTGAGGAAATTAATTACTAATAATGTGATAATGTAACAATATAATACAATAGTGAAACAGTAAATAAATAAAATTATGGTTATACAATGTGTCAGATATATAAATTGATTCAGTGCCTTGTTTTCATAAAGTCTGAATTAATTTATCGACTAAAAGTCGTCATACCTTTTCAAAGAAGTAATTCCTCAGTTATTCGATAATTAAAAAAGAAAAGAAATGATTCTAAATAACAGAGACTATAAATAAATTAAAAATAAACATCGAAATTCATGGAAAAAGCATCAAATTAATAAGTACAGGGTTTTAAATTAAAGCAAAATACTAATTGTACTAATTGTACAAATAGACTTGCACTCGACTCGAATATCGAGCAATTTCTTCGAAAACAAATGAGTAAGCTAGTAAAACAGAAAAAACACTCTAACTAGAAAACAAAATCAGATAAGACGAACGTTTATCCTAACTTTTTCCATGATTTACCCTTGCTAAATCTACCACTGAAGCACACATCTTGTATATTGCACAAATAGCTATACTTTAAAACTTAACGCGTTGAATCGATAAAGAGTTCCATTTACTCTGGCCAATATTGCTAGCTGCCAATCAAAAGAGCTCCTCCTGCCAGAAATCTAGAGCAGAGAGGTAACCACGAACACGTAGGAAAACACACGACTCAGCACTCGACAAGAGACGGTCACTTCTCTCGGTTTACGTTTCCAGAACGTGCCAGGATGAACTTCGTTTCTTGGATCGCTGCACTTAGCCGCCGCGTAAACACCAGCTCGCAGCTGCAGCCTCCTCGTGATCCTTTCTTCGTAACTTCGTAACCGTATCGCGTTCGCACACCTTTGTCCACGGTTCTCGGCCATAGAAACGTGACACTCTTCGCAAAAGTTTCTCCAAGATAGCTGTGCATATACATACACATATATTCCTCTTCTTCTTTCATCACGAGCTTAAACGTCCTCGTTAAAGCATTCTAATTATGATGTACACGATGATCGATTGCTAGTCTTAAATCCTGTCGACAAACACCGGAAACGTTCGTCAATAAGCGGTTATCCCGCAGTCGTTGCATGCCCTCGTCAGACTTTAAAATAACCACGTCGCGTCGCATCCAGGCATAATAATTACCGCTTGCTGGACACAATCGTCACCACTGTCCCATGGAAAACATGTTAATCCGACGACGTCTTCTTGACTTCAATTAGCAGGTGAAGAAGAAACGTTTCACAATGGTGCTAGAAGTTCACCAACAGTTTTGTACAACTTTTGAACCATCGAAAATACGTATATATCGTCTAGAATTATATTTTGAGCTTATTAAGAAATAATCCTCTTTCTTAACACTTTATCGACCGACTCAATCTATTCGATATTGGCTCGGTTTTTGCTATCACGCTTATTCCTACAGCTCTAAGAATTTTTAATCAAAATTCGTAAAAGGGCTCTACTATGTATCGTTCACTTTCTCTTATTATAGGGTAATTCGTTAATTTGTGGCAACAAGGAACCGATTAATAGGCTTCCAATCGGTCAAGTATTAAAAAATAAAGAACGAAAATGTCATGTTGTTAAAATGTCTAAAAAAAGATGGCAAAAACAGGTGTTTGAGAAGAAAGGTAGTAGTTTCAAAATGCTCAACTTCAAGAATTCGTGTCGATTAGAGTTTTCGTTAGATTTCATTAATTTCTTCATTTCCGAGGAAGCAATACAAGTTTCCCTAGAGTCCGATATGAACAAGTTGATCTCCTGCCAAAGTGTCGTTGAATTTCTCAATCCAGAGCACTGTGCGTTGTCTATTGATTCAAGAATATGCTGTTAGAGGAGCGAGAAACACGTCGTGATTCGCTTTTAAAGTGGATTGATCGAGGCGTTGCGCGAAGTCGAACAAGAAGGCGTCTGTTCGATGCATAATTGAACGTGTATACTTGGTATAGATAATTGGATGTGCGAAGAAAATGTAAATGTAACGATGATCGTAATAATATTTGAAAAATCCGATTTCCAAACGTTTCCTTTCTCTCTCTCTCTCTCTCTCTCTCTTCTCTCTCCTTTCTCTCTCTCTCTTTCCCCTCTCTCTTTCTCTCTCTCCTCTCTCTCACTCTCTCTTTCTTTCTTTCTCTCCTCTCTCTGACTCTCTCTCTCTCTCGTTCACTCCTCTCCCCCTTCTATCTCTCTCTCTTTCCCCTCTCTCTTTCACTCTCTCCTCTCTCTCACTCTCTCTTTCTTTCTTTCTCTCCTCTCTCTGACTCTCTCTCACTCTCTCTTTCTTTCTTTCTCTCCTCTCTCTAACTCTCTCTCTCCTCTCTCTCACTCTCTCTTTCTTTCCTTCTCTCCTCTCTCTTTCTTTCTTTCTCTCCTCTCTCTCACTCTCTCTTTCTTTCTTTCTCTCCTCTCTCTCACTCTCTCTCTTTCTCTCCTGTCTTATCTTATCTCACGTGGGTGATTGCTAAGTAATCAACGAAATTCAATTGTATAAATTCGACGATCAATTAAAAGAAGCTTCACCAGACGCAGTTATCGTGGTTGACCAACCGCAGAGGCAAATCTCTGTTGATCTCCGTTGATACGAATGGTATCGAGAACGATGCACGTGGTGTAAATAGATAATAAAAGCAGGGGAAAAAGTATCCGGGGTAAGCGACTGACCGGCGTCTCAAACGTGGCCTGCAGCCTACGCTGTTTATCTTCTGTCAACTGCCGATAGGAAAGCTTGCGTTGCGCTCCAAAGTCTCGTAACGGTGTCCTAGAATACAGCCGAGTCATTTTCGACGGCTATTTTCATCTATCGGATATCAATTAGTCTCATCTTTCCTAGGAAACACCTTTTCCTCCCCGCAGTTGCGTGTTTTCTTTTTCTCCCGCCAAATTTCTCCATCGATAGCAATTGTTCTCACATATTTTATTGGAGAATGTATCCTACTACACGTCAATATTTTTTTTTTATTATATAAAACGCGTTACAGCGAAGAAATAAGGAGGCAAAGCGTCCCGGCGTGTCAGTCCAGAGGTTAAAATACTGTTTTAATTTTTTCCTCGAATTCTACAGTTGTATTTTCATCCCTGTTATTTATTTTATCATACTGTGAATATTATTCAAATTTACAATTTTTCTTGTAAGTAAATTTACGTCAAAAAGAAGGTAGAGTGGAATCGAATAATTTTATATCGAAGTCAACGAGTTTTATAGGAGTTATTCGGGAAGAAATGGGTTAAGCGAGAAAGTAACACTATCCAAGAAAAAAAAAAGAAGATAAGAGATTCCAAGCTAGACAAAATATTCTAATTTCTGGTGTTGAACATCTTAACAGCTCGACAAACTTTCCTACATCTTCAATTAATACTCCTAAACCGAGGATATATTTTGAAGATACGAGGAAATTATTCAAGAGCCGAGTGAACATCACCGGGAACCGTAAAGAACCAGTGCTTGAAGAAAACAGACGTCGATGTCTGGGGCCTGTTGGCGTCAAGGCCCGAAACAGGCATCGCTATCTCATCCGACGCCCACCGTGGTTATTTCCTCTCTCCCACGTGTCAATTAGTATTCCCTGAGATTTTCGTTATTTCACCTCTTTCGTGAAACTCGCTCTCTGTATTTGGAAAGACTACCATGTACACATAGGCGCAGAAAACACTTCAGATGAATTTTAAGAAGAAAAATATCACTACAGATATTGCTACAAACGCTAATGTTTTCATAATCGAGTGGAATGGAATTTTTGATTAGCATAATGTTGCAAAGTCCCTAATAATAGCCTAGCATGGCATCCAAAGACCCTAACAATCGAAAATTTTGCCAGTATTTACGAGTAACTGGATATCTATCGATAAAAAGAAAATCATGAGAGCTGCGAATAGAAACAAAATACATTTTTTCTAAGCGCTAAACGATTATAAAGTTTAATAATCATCGATAAACTTTTACATTTAGAACTGTGATTTCGAACATGAAGCAATTTGATCTTTAAGGAGATAATTCGAGAATGAATTATTAACACTGACTTTTTTTCCATTGTTTATAGTTCTAGTATATTTTGAAACTTCATTTGCTGTTTTTTTATTATTATTTTTTTTTTACAATTTCTTAGCGATTTTTTCTTCGGTGCTTCCACTGTCCCTTCGTTTTTTTTATTTTTCTGAAGCTTGTTAAAACCAAGTTAATGGTCTTTCAAGCTTCCTCCACACAAATAAGAGTTCACTTTCCGAATAATAAAAATTATATGTCTATCAAGATCTCAGAGATATTTAAAAAAGGGACTGGAAGTCTCTAAATTTTATAGATATTTATTTCAATAGAGCTTCCATTGAAACGTCGTTTAAGGAGGAATCTCCGAAACGTAAGATAATCTGAACGATTAAAGGGAAATCGTTAGAAAGATGCTCGCTTTCGCTGGTGGATGTTGTTTGCTCATCGACTACTACGTGGCAAAAATGGTCGCGTTTATTGTTACACGGTAAACACGCGGGTGTCGCTGGGGTAAATATAAGCTTGTGAAGCGTTAGTCATCGGAGGAAAAGCCACGGGATTTCGTCTGTGTATAGTATACACGAAGGCTTGCAATAAACGAAAAGCCACCCCGCTGTTTTTTAGCCCATCCCTCTTGGTCAAGCGAACGTCCTCCCCTTTACACTATCAGATTTCCCATAAATCATCGAATAAGTTACCAACTGGTATAATCCTTCGTTAAACAAAGGATATATTGTTTTAACGAGCTTCGTGTAAACTTGCTTTGATAATTAATCGTTCGACGGGTCATTTTCACGGATAAAGAAATACCTCTATTAAAGCTACGTTCAATATTTATATATACAAGAAAATAACGCTTAACTCTTTCGCTACGAGTGTCTTTTCCTCCGAAATGCACCCACTGAACAAGACACCGCGATAAAAGTGTACATATTGTATGAAAATCATTACAAAAATCAATTAATCTCTTCGACAAACATTTGCTTTTTTATCGTTACTGGAATGTATCGCTCGTGAGAAACAAATGAAATTAAAAGAAATATTTGAACAATCAAACTGTAGGTCCAGAATAAGTTGTGAAGCGTGTAAAATAGTGAGCAACTATGAATAGCCCGTCGTATATGAATGAAATCTTAGGGATAGCTACTATAGTCATCTTTCGTAGCGAAAGGGTTAAGAATCGAAGCTGGTTCTCGTATATTCGACGTGAAGATTTTACAGAAAACATTCCGGAGTAATTATATCGCGAGAGTACGCGAGGTTATAGGTGTGACAAGAAGGACATTATGCAAAGTGAGTGTACAGTAAAAGGGTACGAAAGGGTGAAAAAGTGCATTAAGGCGGTCGCTTTAAAAACGCGTGGCTGCATAAGCGATCAATGATAGAGCAGCTGCCGTAAACACTCCGGTTTGCCTTTTAAACTTGCTTCGGGCCTTTTTCCATCCGTCACGTTCTTGTTTCTCTGAGAAATTCAAAATACCAATTTTACATATCTCAGCCGTCTTCCAAAAATGTAATTTAACTTTCAATATGATCGATACAATTTTCCGTAAATACGATTTAATGAAGAAACGTAGCGAGATTAATTATTCTAACAATAAAATCATATCTAATTCTATGTCTCAAAACACTGAAAACTCATCTTTCTTCCTTTTTATCAATCTCCTTATTCAATTGTATAAATCTTTCGAGCGACAAATACAAGTGAAACACGTCACGAGAGTGTTCCCGAAACTGTGAATAAACCGTAGACGTAGAATAGAATCTTTTATTCGAAAAGTGATTCGCGATTATGCGAATAATACAAAATCATGCTCCAAACCAACTGTACAAACCGAGCGACAGTTCTTCCAGCCATGCTCGCGCAAATTGTAAATTCACAGCGTGGAAATTTACCTTTTATACTTCCTCGAGCATGCACCGACGTTTTCATCGTTATTCCCTCGAGCGATTCTCTTCCTCGCCCCTTTTCTTCGCTTAGAATCGCGAGGAAAGAAAACGCGTATATATATATAGCGGACGAATTTCTCATTGGGACGGCGAGAGAGAAGCAAAGTTGCCATCTGTTTCACGGCGATCTAGGCGCAGGCCAAGCGAGGGGTAAATATCCCCACGAGAACGGAGAACTAACCCCCGTTGCTCGCAACATTACGCGTGCCCTAACGAAATCGTTTCCTCCCACGGAATTGCAAGAGTAAATCCCCTCCGCTTGGCTCGCCGCTTTTGGCATTTACATAAAAATAATTAAACGGCTCGGTTGTTGAAGCCTCCCCTCCTCTTTTCCACAAACTCGAAGTAACATCCGTTCTATTGGAACTCGCGGGGATCGTAAGGATCGCGATCGAACCATGCAAATTCTCCGGTGTTCCAGGGACTTTTATAAAATTGTAATGTATGGAGATGCGCCGGAGTGTTGGCTTTTGACATTTCCTCGTCATGAATTTTAACGATCCCGATCGCTGGGGATGTGATTCCTGCGAGCAGGATTCTCAGCCGATACCTGATTTAATTGATTGAACCGATATTTAGGCTAACCCCGAGATGGAACGAGAGAAAAAAATAGGATCTTTTCGTGAGGAAAAGGTCGCTAGATTTTATTCAACGCGCGGCCAGCGAATTCAGGGTCCAAGTGGACACGTAGTGTAAATTTAATTTCTCGCGATTATCGAGAGAAAAACAACAACAAAATATACACAATATTATTAGTGCAGAAATAAATTTTTTCCGGCTGAAGTCATACAATTAATAGTCATTCGTATCGAAATATTCAGTGGCCAAATATTCGCAAGTAGACAATTAAATAGCAAAATTCTTTCATTCGTTCTGAATAAAATTTTGATTGCACTCGAAAGTCAGATTAATTTCTCGTGATTATCGAAGGAACAGCAGCAAAAAAAATATATATACACAATATTATTAGTGCAGAAATAAATTTTTTCCGGCTGAAGTCGTACAATTAATAGTCATTCGTATCGAAATATTCACAGTGGCCAAATATTCGCAAATAGGCAACAAAATTAGCAAAATTCTTTCATTCGTTCTGAATAAAACTTTGATACTCGAAAATCAGAGAGAATTTATTTCTACGCCTAATACAAACCCATATTACATTTATCGTTAACATTATATTAGTTAACATTTACAAACATACAAGCACATTATATATTTTCAGAGGCCAGTTCGAGTTTCCTCTTGCAAACCACGTTTCCAAAGTTCCCTTCTTAAGAAATATCACACACTCCTCTAACCTCGCTGAAGATTTAGCTCTCCCCTTCCCTCTCCCTTAATCGAAGAACATTCATTAATAATTCATAATATCCTTCGATGCATCTCTGTCAGCGTGTCGCCTTGATACTCGATCGATCGCATGCAACGTCACAAAAGACGCGCCCTGTATTCGTCGCAGTGTTTTATTCACTCTCGTCTATGTCCCGTTCGTCATTACCCCCGAAGCCCTATTACAGAGGCGAGCGGTCGGCTCGATTGGATCTCTCGAACGATGTCATCGAGATGAAAGGGAAAAAAATATCAGGAAGACCCGTTTCGCCTGTGGTAGACTACGCCAGTTTCCCTTCGCCTCCCACTGCATCCACCGTGTGACTCTTTATTACAGAAAAAAGAAAAGAAAAAGAAAACAAGTGAAAGAGGGTCTTTCGTCATCATCTAAAGGGGGAGATGGTGTTCTGTCTCTGTTTACACGTTACAAGGCAGAAGGGAAGTTTTCGATCGGTTCACCCGTAGAAAGACGGTCGCGAATCGAGAATCAGGAAGAGATCCAACCCTGTTTCTAACGCAACCTAAAGTGGTATGGGTTAGGTACCCCGCATAGACACGTGTTCCGCGGCAGAGACGCGTGAAAGCATCCATCAAGACCAGCATGGTGCACCGCGAGTATGGTACGCAGCTGCTTGGCCTCCGTTCCACCGTGTCGAACCTCGTCTCGCTGGCTGGGCAAGCTGCTGGTGAATTCAACGTGGCCTCTACCAAGAGGGTGGATGCTCGCGACGGGATCACGCGCGAGGGTTGCCTGCCTCGAAGACGAGGAACAAAAGGGGATGAAGAGAGAGAGAGAGAGAGAGAAGGAGCACGATGGTATTCTGGCGGATAACGTTGGATCGCGTTAGGTGAACTCGATTTGGGGTGGCTACGCAGCCGGAACCGAGGATGGAAGATTCAGAGTCAACCCCCTGCGGACATTTTTCTTTGGCCCTCGATGCGGCAATTTTGATCGATAACTTTAATTTTTGCTCGACGAGACGTATCTTTCTCTCCCTGTCCCTTCTCTCTGTTTGGGTTCTTCGTATGTAGAATAACGAGAGGGGAGCGAAGGAACGATGAAGCGTCGGTAATCGTTTGAGCCTCACGCAAAGTCCCTTTGAGCCCCTTTTTAAGATTCCATGATGAAAAGGTACATTGCACTTGACCGATGTAGATAAATTTTGGAGTGTTTGGATTCTGAGGAAGTCAGCGCGTTTAAGCTGAAGTAGTGAATCGTAGCGGGAATATTATGCTTCATGATAATTGAGAATAAAATGGAACTTGTTCAGTTATCTTTATTTTCAATCTACGATAAACGCAATTGTGTGGCTCAGCTCTTTCCGACAAGATTTTCCAAAAATCCTGAGACTCAAACGCTAAAATCATAGCTTCTTCGTACAGAATCTCGTTTAGCAATATGAAATTGGCAACATTAATTGTTGCAATCGTTATCGAACACAAAAGACACTCGTAAAACCTGTGACACGGTACTAAAACCGCGAACAGTCAACGAGTAGCGTGCATAACCTATTGAAAAAAGAAAAAAAAAATCATAAAGCAAGTAGTTAAAGCAGAACATTTTCTGCGTCTTCAAAAGCTCGTTCGAGGATTTTACGACATCATTACACGTACGCTGGAAATAATCTCGAATCCGTCGTATCATCGAGACATCGAATACTTCTCCGTCGTGTAAATCAACAGACGCGTTTAAGCTAGCGTTTTACGAGCTCCTCCTCCTTCCTCTTCTTCTTCTTCTTCCTGCTCCTTCATTCTTCACTTCGCGAAAATCGCTGCCAGATTGTCTTTTCCTCGTTGTACCACGGTCGGCTCCTTTGTCGACCGGTTAAACTTTCATATTTCTATGCATCTTGTAACGAGCCGAAACAACAAACTTTATTCACCGTGACTGCGTAGGTACCCTCCTTCTTGCAGGCAGACACGCCAGAAAAACGATGCTATTAATATTAACGAGGTCCGACCCGGGATCACGATGTTTCGCGAGTTTCAAAGTTTCCTCGACAGTGAGCTGCGCGAAACGTTTTGTTGCTGATGCTGCAGCGAATTTCATGGCTGGTAACGTCTCACATCCTTCGAACAAACTCTCTACCAATCAAATGGAACTTGAAAAAATATTTTGATCGGTCTGCTTTTTAAAATTTAACCCATTTGTATCACAGCTTTGAATACGATGCTAACTTGAGAATTCAGGAACTGATCAGAAATTAACAAATGGCGCGATAAATTTTTCTTACTTTCGATTTCGCTTAGAAATTATATGCAATAATCAAGGCAAAAGACTGTTACGCAGTGAATAATAGGTGACAATCGTTATGTACGAATTATTCCGTTTGTGGATGGAAATAGGTTAACAATATAAAGGTTCCAAGGATTGGAAGCGTTGAAAATTATCTGAAAAATTCTATTTCTCGAAATTTAGCAGAGGAGAGGAGAGATTTTGAACGGGACAAATTTTACTGTTGAAATTTTAAACCGCGTTACACGTGCAAGTTATTTTCCTATTTACGGCCGCACTAGTGCCGCCATATTTGACGGAAATTTCAGTGCGGTCTCACTCGGAATAGAGTAGTAATCCGTGGTTGACGTTTTCCAGATGGAAAAGGAAAATTTTCGTTGGCATTCTGCGTCGTTTTATATAGTAAAATTGTACGTTAAGTGTTTAAGTGTGTTTTTTTCGTTGAAAATGTCTTTATTCAAGTGAAATGAGAAACAGATATTTAAAATCTATTTAAAAATCTAAAACTTTATTTTCCATTACTATCTCTGAATTTATGATATATTTCAATCGAAGGCTAATAAAAATACTTTCCATTAATAAACTCATATTTTAAATACCTACATAAGTATAGAAATAAATTTGTTCCAACTGAATTCGCGTAATTTGTGCAACAATAATGAGAACCATTTCAATTATTGATCTATATTCTTTTATTGAAACATTTCTCGATCGTAAATCACCGAAAGGAATCAATTTCCACGCTCAATATAATAATATTATCAGAACTTTAAAAAAGAAAATATTCCTTTCATAACTTTCTGTCTTTAAAAAAAGGAGAAAAAAGATCCTTCCTTAATTCTGACTCTCCAATGAAAATCCCCTCTAGCTAGGCCTCTTTGCATCAACTTCCGTTCACGAAGGATCGCGAGGAATTTTAATCGAGGATATCTGGTGGTTATTTCGGAAAATTTCAAGGGCCGACATCAGATAATCCTCTGTGTATCCGAGCAACTCTGCAAGGGTGCATTGTACAACGAGGGTGTATTAAGTGCGCGTCCCTATATAGCTCATTCGACGCAATCGTGATCGTAGATAAGGCCTGTCACGATCTTACGATGGGGGGAAGAGAGAGAGAGAAAGAGAGAGAGAGAGAGACTCGAGACTAGTCGTACGTTTTCCTCTGTTCATTATACAAACGCGATGCTTTACGTCCGTTCAGCGTCTGTTCCGTCTTCACGGCGTACGATCAACAATCTCAACGGCCACGATGACGACGATGGAAGCAACTCTCGTTGTCGATGTGATTCATCGCGATATCTGCGATTTATCTTGCACGGGAAGATCCTCGAACGTGTTCCACGTTGGATAAAAAAAGAAAACGCGATCGAATGGCGTGTTGTATCGTTCCGCTGTGCTCTGGAAAGCGGTGTTTCGTTGAAAACACATTTGTGTCGATTATTACGAAGAAAAAATCATCCTTTCACGAGGTAGTCTAATTGGTTTTCTAACGTTCGTAAGAATTAATAGCAACGAGAGATGGAAATTGCTTAAATTCTTTGCAAGCTGCCGTTTAAAAATTGCTAGTGGTAGCAAATTAAATTTTCTAACATTTCAAATTATTATAAACCTTTCACTTTTGTTTACGTGAATTAAAAAATACTTAGGACACAATGAAGTTATTAAAATATACCCGTTCATGCGCATACGAGTATAATATAAATCTGTATTTTAATGTTCTATAATGAATTAATTGAAACAATTGATTTCACCCCGAACTTTACGATTCGATCTTCAGAACGCTATAGTCATTCGAAAGGAGTAATATATTCACGTTTCGAAGCTACAAAGGGTCACCACTTGATAGAAAGAGAAGACTTTGTTTTAAATATTAATGTTGAAAAATTGAATGGCAGCCACGAAAAGCCATTTTCCAGACCGCTGTGCTGTCGAGCGAACGATAATATTTACCTGCCTCTCTATCGACGTGTTCAATGTGAAATGATAAACGAACCATTATGCGCGCAAATATTTTTATTTCCTCCGTGAACTTTCCACGATGTGTTTTAAGTAGAAACCTTTTTTTTTTCACAAGATCGTTAAGATCGCTGATAGATTATAACCTCCTACGATTCAGCTTAATCCTCGTCGATAATTCGTCGAGCCTCCATTCATCATCCGGTGTTATAGTAACAGGATGAAGTTAAGAGGGTGAGATTTAATTCAACGAGCAACAATAATGTATCGATTCCGCGAAGCAAATGACGTTTCTATAGAATCCTCGTCGGCCAATGTTTTCGCGATTTTTACACATACACACGTAGCAAACTCTGAATATCAGACAATTTCCAGGAACACAACGATTATTGAATACTCGCGGAAATTTATTCCAGAATTTTCTCTCTCACAGATTCGATTCATCAATGTTTCTCGACTTTCGAACATCAAAGATTAAATCTTGCACTCGAGAAGCGACTTTCAGTCGCTGTTCGTTTCAACACACCTCGAATGACAATTAAGGGACGACGAGTATTACTTTTTTTATTTTTAACAAAGAACAGATTCAACATCAGAAAGGAAAGCTTCGAGTGCGAAGGGTCACTTCGAAAAATATCGAGATTGCGCGAACAAGATGTCACTTGCTTGTCGTCGCGTGAATGATGTTACGGAGGATTCACAATGAAGCCGAGAAAACAGGCCAGGCGCCAGTTTCACGATAATACAAGTGGAATGACGGGGCAGTCTCGTAGGACAATCGTACAAGTCTGTCGGTTGTCGAAACGCAATTCATCATGTAGCTCGGCCCCCGGAAAAATAGAAGGGGAATTGGCGAGAGTCGTTCGTATGTACTTGCAAAGGGCGTCGAAAACAGGGGTAGGAGAGAAAAAGGGAGGGAGGAAACGAAGGTGAAGAACGCAGAGGGAAAGATGAAGGGAAAAACGGCCGTAGGGCCTCTACAGGTACCCTTGCACGCACTCGACGCATCAATCTTCTTCGCCAACAATGTTCGCGTAAATTACCCTCATCGATATCAAAGTGACGAGGGTGGGCTAGACTGCCGCCGGAAGAGACCAGCCCTTATCTCGCGCCAGTCAGAAAATTGAGTTTACAAAGATCCCTTCGCGGAGCAGAAGGCTCTCACCGTCTCGTCGAACGTCACCGCCAACGATACTTTTGCTCTCGCTTCCTTCTCCTCTTTGCGAATTTCACTGGTTTTACTGGATCTTTTTACGCGTCTCTTTTATTCCTGTGGGAAATTGTAATTGAATGAAGAATTATTAAGGTACTCTATTCGTACAGTAAGTTGCTCGTACTCGGTAATCATTTACTTTGCGTAGTCTTCGTCGATTTGGACGAGTTAGAAGTCAGTTCTAACAATTTCTAGATTCGAATAATATTCGGACATCGCGTAAAGCAGAATAACTTTTTTTTTTTATTGGACGGAACGACGTGAATGGTTTTGAGAAGTTAGAAGGGTTAGTTTACTAAACAATTTGCACAAAATATTTTGAAACAATTGCAATTGAACCAAACGACCTGAGGTTTCTTGAGAAGTTAGAAAAATTAGTTTACTAGACGATGTGTACAAAATATTTGGAAAAAATTCCAATTGGACTAAATAATGTGAGTTTTATTGAGAAGTTACAGGAATCAGTTCACTAAACAATTTGCACAAAATATTTTGAAACAATTGCAATTGAACCAAACGACCTGAGGTTTCTTAAGAAGTTAAAAAAATTAGTTTACTAGACGATGTGTACAAAATATTTGGAAAAAATTCCAATTGGACTAATATTGAATAACGAATACAATCGTCGATGACATTTCGCTGTTTCTCTGCCAGCTTGCGAGTACTTCCGTTTTAATGGCCGTACTACCTACGTGACTCCATTCGAAAAGAGTTCATTTGTACGCGTATAATAATTTCCAATATCACGTTTCCCCTAATGCTTTTCGTACGTTCGAACGGTACACCTGGAAATATGTACACACACGTCTGTTCCGATAAGCTATTCGGATTACCATCGGAATAAAAATGGCCGAGCTTTCGAGATCGTGAAACAATGAGGAAAGATATCAACGCTCGTCCATGGTGCTTATAGAAGCTCGTACATTGCTACTGCTGCAGGTCATCATACTTTCATTGACCAACCTTAATGGCTTCTTCCTTCTGCTCCTGTATACCTGGCGTCAATTATTACCTACTCAGAATTCCCATCTGACGGATGTAACTGATCCGATAGACGTCGTAAAACCTTCGAATCGCAATTAGCCGTTTCTGGTTCTATTCGCGAGTCGTAACCTTTCGCACATGTGTTTCATTTCTCCCTGTTGAAACTATAGTTCCGTGGCAGCAAATTATGTGACACAAATTATGAAAAAAGAAGGTATTTTTGTAAAAAAATAATGTTTAACGCATCGAGCGCCATAGTGTCATTTATGATTGGCGAATCCAAGATTGCTAGAGACATAATTCGAATGAATTTCAATATTAAAAAATTGTTTATTATTATCATCGTTACTACAACGGTTAGAGGAACTTCATGCAACGTAGAACATATAAAAATAATTTTATTTATATATATAATAAGTGTGCTTAAATATTACACGCGCGTGTCGTAAATTCATGTTGTCGCTACGAGCAAGCTATGTAAAATTATCGTGACATACAATGTGTTAATTTTATCACAATATAGGTCCAATTTTTGAAGAATTATTCAGTTTTAAGAGACCATAAAACAACAGTATCAGTTTCTCTCTTGAGGATCGCCACTCTGTTGGCAGCCAATAACTGCAGCCGCAGGTGAACGCTTTGCATATGTCTACTGCCTCGTCTCGTTGCACAGAGTATATTATGGTTGTATATAATAATACAAGTCTCGCGTGCTTCTGGCTCGTTTCGAGTGCCTTTATAGCGATATCTAGGATTTTCATATCGAAACTTTGTTATATAAGTATGGAAATCGCCTTCGATGAAGGATAATAATGGTTAAGGAAAAACAGTAGAAATATGCAAAATTTATTATTTCTTTCTCGAGGAACAAGTTAGAATGAGAACGAGACGTTCTTTAGGAGAAACATCTACCTAAAAGTTTCCCTAGTCTTCTTGGAAAATTGATTTCCAACCGCAACGTTTGCACATCACGAGGTGAAAGAAGCTTTCTCGTGGCGGCGAGTAAAAACCGCTCTGACCGGCTCCTTTTTACCCCATTCGTCGAAGGGACGAACAAGACGGTGTTCGGGGCCGACAAGCGGAAACGCTTTAAAAGTTTCTGCTCGGCGCCAATTAAACTTCTTCGCCCATTTCTGCGCGGCGAAAATTGGGAATTTATGTCGGACAGCGTAGAGGGGTGACAATGGCGGCCACCGTGGTGGCGTTGCGTCTGCGAAATTTTGTCAATTAAAGTGTCTTTAGCGTTCTTTGGTCGTTGCTGGTCGAATGAAAAACGACGGGAAGTAACGGTGGAAAAATCGGATCCAAGGGGAAAGAGGTGGGAGGAGAGAGAAAAAAAAAGGCGCGGTAAGCGAATTGTTTGTCGCTCGGAGTTTTTCATTTTTCCACCTTAATGGGAAGCTTATAGCGAAATTAGGGGCGGAGATGTATGCTGCAATTACGCGGCTGTCTCCTCCGGCCCTCCCCATGCAACTGAAATATCGACGTCCGCCGGCCGAACTTGCCGATAAAATCGTTTTTCAAATTTCGTACGGGCTGTGCCCGGCTAATATAGGCAGCTTTGGAATTCGAAGCAGCACTGGCACGCGTAAATCACCGGGAGGAACCGGGACGAGCCTCTCTCTTTTTCTGTGTCTCTCTCTTTCTCTCTGTGATTCTCTCTCACTATAACTCTCTCGCTCTGAGACTCTCTCGTTCTGAGGCTCTCTCACTCTGTGACTCTCTCGCTCTGACTCTCTCGCTCTGAGACTCTCGCTCTGACTCTCTCGCTCTGACTCTCTCGCTCTGTGACTCTCTCGTTCTGAGGCTCTCTCGCTCTGTGATTCTCCTTCTCAGTGAGACTCTCTCCCTCTGTGACTCTTGCTCTCTGTAACTCTCTCGCTCTGTGACTGTCTCTCTCTCTCTCCGATTCTCTGTCTCTGCGACTCTCCCTCTCTTTCTCTCTCTGTAGTGCACGTTGCGATGCAACGCGTGCACGCACACGTTAATAAGCTAGCGCAGTGGTAGAGAGAGGCATACACACGTGTAGTAGACACGTCCCTAAACGTAATACAGATTTTATCTACCCCCCTGGTTTGGCTGGTCGTCGTACAGAGTAGAAGGGTACACGGGCCAGACAGTTTGATCCAACTCGGTGTGCTCGGACGATTTCGAAATCCGGCGAAATCATTGCTCGATCGAGCGTTACTCATTAAGGGAATCGCGGCGATCGTATCTCGAAAATAATGCTCTCTGGGAGCTGCACGATAATGGATCTCTCCCTCCCTTCCTATCCTCCAACCACCACTCTTTATCTGGTTTATGAATTGCAAAACCGATCGAACCGTGCACGTTTTGTTTTACTAATTGAACAGTGAAATAATGAAACGTACCAGGGAAGATTGGTACCAGTGGTGTATGAGGGGGTTGTACGGTCGCAACATCGCTAAATATTTAGGAGTCTCGCGTGGAAACGGCGTTGACGATCGTTATGGCGGTTTCTGTGGCGCCGCGCCGCCTGGTCTCGTCCTGTTTCGGTTAATGCGCGAATTACGTGGAGCATTTACCTCGTGTATGGTGGAAATAGCTTTTAACAGATGGGTTTTAATCTTCATTACCTTTTTTTTCTCTTCTTTAAACTTTCATTGTCGACCGTGACTCTTAGTGTCTCTCAATAGAAATTCGGTTTCCATCGAGAACACACTTTGAACGATTTTTCTTTTTAAATGTGTAAAATATTGCAAAATCGTTTTCTCTTCAGTTCGATGAATTTATGAAGAATCACGTGAAGATATTTAAGTATATCTTGAAATCTTTTCGTGTTTCTCAAGTCTTTTAGTTTTTCTTTTAGCCAGAGGGAACGTTACATAAAATACTCTGTCGTTTTTTTTAACGAGAATGCGAAGGTACATCGAAAAAAAGAGCTTAAAGCGGAGGCAATAAAGCTACTCATGCGGCAGCTTGGACGATAACGTTGTTCGATCGCGTCGCGATGCCGTAAAAGTCTCTTCCTCGTCGCTCGTGCAAAAGGTTACGCCAGGGTCTCGCGAGTTAATCTCGAGCCCCATAAATACGAGCACCCATGGGAGCAACGTCGTCGATCATAACGATCCCGAAACAGGGGCCAACCGGGGAAAATTAACACTCTTCTTGTCGAATGTTACAGTCTATCCTCGTCCATCCAGATAATCATCCAAGAGCCTCGAAAGTGTAATACAAAGCTGCCTGATCGCCTCGATTTATAGGATACATTACGCATTCTGTCGCGTGGAGTTAATTGCACCCCGTTGCTCGACTGCTTTTTCTATACAGGGTGAAACCACTAACCAGCTATTATCTCGAGTATCTTTCGAAATACATTATTCAAAGAAGAAAAACATTTTTCTTCAACGAAACTTACTCCGTAGAAAGTATGTTGAAAACTTTTTACACAAGAAAAAGAAAAAATCTCTCGTCTAACACAATTCTGAAAATATCCGAGATGTAAATTTCTAACGAATCACCCTGTACTAAAGCAGTTTGTCTTATCTTCGTCGTAGTAGCGATCTCCCGGTGTTACTTTTTTGCGAAAATTGACGATAATATCTCCTTAATACTGCCACGGATAATTTACCCTAAAATAAAAAGAAAGAAGAGAAGGGAGTGAGGAGAGTATCGATTAATTTCACCGTAACACAGGTGATACACGCCGTGAAATTAATGATGAACCACCTTCACGGCGATAGAAGAGAAGTTTTCACGGATGGTGCACGATTATCAACGGTTGATCGGGGATGATTAAAATAAGCTTCGTTAATTAAAGATCCTTGCCGCCTTCGCGATTGTGGGAAATTTGCTTAATTCGTCCCTGATGATCCTGTTAGCCAGCGATTTTCATTTACGCCGGACGCGGTGGCCGCCGCCGAGTGGAAATTACACGCGCGCGGCGCAATTAAACGTGGAAACGCGCGGCTCGAAAGAGGGCAGCTACGATTAACGAGCGTCCCCTTATTCTTTTTCCTCTCATTTCTCCTTTCCCTCCCGTGAAACGTAGGCGCGAACGACGCTTCGATTGCGCGCGAAACGATCCATCTCTACCGTTTGATAATTGCAAAGGAAATTCTGGATTCGATTATCGACACTTGCAACGACTTTTCCACATATTGCTAGAGTTATCTCGTGAATTACAACTCCAATGTTGTTCTTTACGTTGTTAATTGTTTCTAGATTGTTAACGTAGACAGGACTTTAAAGAAAAAGACCACAAAAAGTATCTGAGAGTGTTAAATCGCACGATTGACGAAATTTCAAACGCAAAAATTGAAATGAATATCAGACACGTCGATATGATTTAATTCTAAGCATAAAAAGTCATTGAATATTGATTAGTATCGTTCTACGTTTATAGTAAAAGCATCGTTTTCGAAGAAAAATATTCCAGTAATTCCATTTGCCAAAAATGCACAGCAATCGGTGACTTTTTGTGGGCGCAGAGATTTTTCACGAATAACGCAATTTTCGTCGCTCTACATACGACAATTTTGCTTATTAACGAATGCATTCGTCGGAGAATGAGCTTCATTGCTAAACAAAATTTTATTCGCTGTTCAATAATGCAACTAGCAAAATTTCAACGTTACAAATGCCCTCTTTCTTTCGATTCCTGGGTTAATTGAATTTTGCACGCGTGTGAATGCAAATCCTCCACACAGAGCCATAAGATATAGCCAATTACTGCAAACTACGTTCATTTTCAACACTTTCACATACATCAGCAATGTTTTCTTTTCTTCATACACATTTCAATCTTCCACTTTTTCGTTTATCAATAACACATTCAATTTCTTCGAGATTTTTCGCTAAATCTCGAACTGAAGTTTGATTTTGCCAAAAAGATCACGAATTTTGCGATAGATATTTTTCAAAGAAAGTCCATTTTCGTAATAAGTTTGAATAGCATAAAATAAATAAAATAGTACTATTTTCTACTAAAAGAAAGCTGCTTGTGCCATTTGAAATGACACGAATTCTGAAAATTATACAATCTTAGGCGTCACATTTGGTTGATTCTCTCATAACTGTTCGATGAGGTTGATTTATATCGATGCGACGTGTGAAAGAGAAAAATACAGGTCCCTGGTGAATCCTCCGATATGAAAACTCAATCGTAATGGCCTATAAACACTTCCTCCACCTCTCATAAAGATCTTAACGGTACATTAGACAAGAGTATCGTCGAACGCGAAACTTTCACGTTCCTCTAATCTCTATCTCTTTTCGTCTCCTTCTCTCCTCCTCGAAGTTTGCCCCTTTTCTTGTTTAAAGGCGTCTGAAGGAAATTTAAGGCCGTGCCTCGGACTCGAGCCGACATCGTACATATCGGAAGCACGCTCGAGCTAAGCTGCCACCACCGGTGCATGGTATCGCTGGAAATTTATGGGCCGATCGCGCTGCTTATTCAGACTACAACGTTCGCCGGTCAGTTTACTGTCTGTCACACGAACGGTGTAACAGCGATATCTTCGGAAAAATGATACACACGGATCGTCGAGAGTGATAGGATGCTGTTACGCTGAATTTTTGAAAGAAATTTTCTAGATACGCTGGTAGTTCGTTCTAAATTTTCTTTTTTTCTGGAGATGAACGAAGAAGTACTATTTTAAACAAAAAAAATTTCCAAAGTTTCACTACATGTGTTCTAAATGATCTTCCCTTCTTTTTCTTTTTTTTTTTTTTGGAGATGAACGAAAAAAATACTATTTCTTTTCTTTTTTTGTTAACGTTTCTAAATTATGTTTGTAGTTTCGCTACATTCGTACTAAATGATCTTCCCTTCTTTTCCTCTTTTTTGTGTTTTAGAGATGAACGAAAAAGTACTATTTTCTTTTTTAACAAATGTTTCTAAATTATTCTGGTAATTTCGCTACATTTGTATTAAAAGATCTTTTTTTCTTTTTTTTGCTACAGTGCAGCAGTATACAAATGAAATGAGAGTTATAAAATGTATCCAATATATAAATTAATTCACTATCTGTTTACATAAACTCTGGACAAATTTATCGACTAAAAGCCGCCATATTCTCTCAGAGAAGCACTTCTTCAATTACTCGATAAATAGAAAAACACAGTCCAAAGGAATGGAAATTATTTCGAATATTAAAATTGTACTTCATATTTTGCAAATAAACATTGAATTTCCTAAACCAAAAAAAAAAAACAAATTAATCTACACGCCTAATAGTTTATTAAATTAACAGTGTCACAGAAGATTAACGTGAAATTTTGAAATATTTCTCTACTCGATACGAATCTATGCACCTATCGACAAAAAGAATTCTCCCTATACAAGACAACTTTTCTCCACACATCTTAATCGTCGCGGAATATCTGTTTTCTCGTCCGAAACAAACCACTGTCGTTCGCGATCGAACGCGTATAAATTCGTCAGGGAAGGAAAGCACTGGAACGACGAGATTCGAGGTAAGAGAGGCGGTAACGAGATCGAAAGACGGTTCGCAGAACACCTTCGAACGGTTGTGATCTGGCTCCGTCGAACGGGATCGGCCCGGCAAACTGTTAATCTCGCGCGAACATAACGCGACTATAAATTACCCGAACGAGCAAGCAGCTCGCTCGGTACGTGGAAAGTGTTCTCTCTGGTTGGCAGTGGTTGGTCTTCGGTAAGACAGCCCTCGAGGATGGTTTATGGAGTTGATCTCGCGTACTGTTACCTTGATTCTCGGTCATTATCGTCGCTGGTCTGCACGCGATCAAACCGAGTTACCTGGTCGTCCCCGATCCCAGTTCGACTTGTTCGCCAGGAAGTTCTCAGTTTGAAAAGACATAGGCGGAGATGGTAATTCCGCGATCGCGCAAAACCAGCCTTGCACCATGCTGTATTTATTTATGTCGATAATAATGAACAGCAAGGGCGTCGTTGTGTATTTTCGCAGAGATTCCGGCTTCGGTATTGTATCTTCCCGGAAGTGCTATGTTCTGATCTCCACAGACGATTCCTCGAGGATCCCTGGCTCGTGTAACGTGATTATCTTCCTTGGAAATTTTCTAAACCTGTTATCTAGACGATGTGTACATACTGTCGTCTTTCTTAACACATTGTCGATGGGAGACATGAATCGGGATTTTTTTCATTTACGAAATAATGGATATGGGAGACTCGAATCGACGTTTTTCATTTCTCGAGCGTAGAAAATGCTCAAATATTGAGTTTGAGGATTTGGTAGACGCGAGGATTTATTAATTTGTAATTTATTAATTGCAATTAGCGTTTTTAATAATTGTACATTCATTTGCATAGCTAATTTGTAGTTAGCAGTTAACGAAAGGTATCGTTTGTATGAGATATTTACATTGCTTCGAATAGGTGGTATATTTCACGTTTATATATCGAAAGTATGCAGGAACTGAGGCTCGATTCGTTTCTCCGTTAATTTACCGTCAACAATGTGTTAAAATTGTTTAATTAACCGGTGAGTAATCCTCGCGTTGCTTCTCCGATTTCCTAGAACACGTAAGAATCCTGTTCGACGTATGGAAGTTATTTCTGTCTTTATTGATTCAAGCTTCTCCACGTTCAAATTAGTATACCGTGGTGAGGTGTGCGAGAACCTGGAAATATCGGGTCGAGTCGGGTCAGAATTGTTCGGGTCAGATTCTGGAAAATATAGATATGTCGAATCGCGTTGGAAATCTTTTTGGTTAACTCGTGATTCTCGAAAGTTCGGGACGAAAAGTGTGAAAATTAAAATCAGAGTGAATCAGATACAGATTTTCGTGAACACTTCTAACAGTCTCGAAACAGCTCTCCGAATTTCGAGAAATGATCGATAAAGTGTTAAAACACACGTTTCAAATTTTTCTATTCTATACTAAAATTTGCTCTAGTTCATATTTCTTATTTCTTTTGCTAACTATATATCTAAGCGTCAGCTATCCACTGTTTTAATACCATTCCGTGCAAAAGATTAATTACAATTACCAGTCGTCGATCTTACAAATTAAAAGTAAACGTAGAATTAAAAGACACGAGTCACGTTGTTATAGGACGAAGGGTTAATATCCAATAATCAATTGAAACCGAAAAATAATTTTTTCTCGTCGTTTATTTCCCTGCAAAATTCTAAAAATAATTTAGTCCTGTGTACCCAATCTACACAGGTCACACTATAAAAAAAAAAAAGTGTTCCATCCCTACTTATTATTTTCACCAGGCGTTTCGACCGGAAGTAATTCGCCAGTCAAAGGGTTAAAGCTCAATTTCTCCGAGTTCGTGAGCTTTCAAACACGATCTCGAGGAAAGCGACAGAAACCAACGAAAAGAGTGGTGAAAAAAAAAAGATGAAGATGCGGGAGAAGGAGAGGTTGTTTCTCACGGAACAACGGAGAGGTTCACGCAAGGTACCGTTGCACTTCCGGCAAGGAAGTAACGCTCCGGTGGTGGGGGCGAGCACGTGGCCGGCAGAACTCACCACGCGAGGGGCGAGCGGCGTCGCGACGGAACAAGGAGGCTAGGTGGTTGAATAAGGGCGGGAGCGGTGAACGGTTGCGCGCGCATTCACAGGCCACGCTGCCGCCGGTGGCCGAGGAGGCGGCCGCGTGGTTAGCCTGCTTCAGTAACTCCGAAACCGTCGAGGAAGCGAGTCACGTTTGATCTCGAAGCTGACTTGAAACGCCAAGACGCGGCAAAAAACGAACCTCCTCGTCGAGTATTATCGCGATTGTTCCTCGTTTTTAACTTAACAAACTTCCCACGAGTATCGTTCGAGAATAAAAAATCGATGAAAGTAGTCGTACGTTTCTGTAATCCTGTAACACGGTGAACCATCGAAAGGTGTGCGCTGTTTGTAAACACGGCGAACACGCGTGACCTGAACAAACTCCGAATTTCTCGTATATTCGAGGTTCATACCCGTCGAGTATCCGTGAATTATAGTGAGTGGAATATTTCAACAGTTGACGAGTATTAGAGACTTTTGAAACTTAGAAAACAAGTGATATTGCGCGTATCCTTTTCAACGATTTCAACTCTCTTAACCGAGCGATGTCCTTCGCTTGATATTTTATCCTCTGATTCGTTTTCTCTCGTTCTGTCGTATAATCGAAATAAAAAGAGAAATATTAAAGAAAATAAAGAAACCTTCGCCATGAAGGTGATTCACTCTGTCACAATCCTCTCGACGCTCGTTGTTCTCGTGTTCACCGAGCCGGTGGATGAATCCTCCGTGCCTAAACTAACCATCCTGAAGTGTTGCCGGCACAAAGAGGAACTCGTGAAGGAATCTGACAGCGAGACCGATACCAGAACCCGTTGCGAGCCGACACAGAACGATTGGAAGCCTGTCATCTATTCTCCGTCACAGAGAACGATACTTGAAAATCTACCTGCATCGTGGAACGTTGTTCAAGGGAAGAAGCCTAACTGTGGGGACAATTCGGTGTTGACTTATGTCCCATACAGAAGTACAAATCCATTTTGGTTGGTCGACGATGGAAGTGTTCTCTTAGAGATCAACGCTGACGATAAATTCGAGCCAAACGAATATTGCGCTGATTCGAATGCTCTGCTCGTTTGTGTACGGAAGAAAATGGAGGGAAACCACGCGGCTGCCACTATGAAACCGCGCGTCAGGCAATGCTGCGGCGAAGACGCGGCTTTCTACGAGACAATGTGAGTTTTCGAATAGTTCCAGCTACTCGGGTCTCCGAGTCTCTGTTTTGTTTGAGGTTCGTTTGCCTCGTGTTGCTGTATGGAGAGTAGGTTGACCTGTTTGGTAATGTGGACACGTTTCCTCCATTCCTGAACGTGTACCAAATGTAGGGTTTCCTTTTTTTTCTATTTTTCTTTGGAATTTGGAGAATTAAGATTTATATCGAGGGCAGGGAAATGTGTCCTAATGTGCGTGTCTAATACATACAGATTGAAATAAGGTGTACAGATTAATTTGAATTTTGTGGGATTTGTCGACTGAAAATTGTCATTCTTTTTCGAAGAGGATGCTTGTCGGTTATCTGATACATGGAAAAAGGTTATCCAACATAATAAAGATTATTTTGAACGTTAAAATTGTACTCGATTATGTTTAAAATAAAGATCGAAGTGTGAGAAAAGGCGTTGAATTAATTTGTACACCTAATAGTAATAAAATTCAAGATGTAATCTTTCATTTCTGAATATGTATGAAATACAATTTTTTTGACGTTACAAATTTATTGTTTGTGTCTTTAAAAAGTGTCCTAGCATGCTGTTGTAGTTTCTGAACGACAGCGTTTTTCGTGTGTTTGTTTCAAGTTTACAGAAGAAAATATGTAATTACGTATAACAATAAAGTATCGAACGATCGAAGTTTCTGAAAAATATAAAATGTATATATAATGTAAATATAAAATTTCCGAACGATTTGAATAAAAAGCGTTGAAATTTTTTAATATATCCACATCACCCCATAGATTTTTTACGATAATTGTGCAGATCAATTCGGAACATCGATCTTTGACATTGCAAACGTGCTTTAACTATTTTAGTCGCGTGTTTCGGATCGTTTTCACACTGAACCATCCAGTTTTTTGACATCTGTTCATTTTCCAAGATGTCTCGATACTTTAATTGATCTATTTTACCATTTACACAATAAAAAAGGACAAATGCTATACCATTACACTTCCACCGCGAAATTTGACAGCACCTTTCGCGTATTTGAATCGCTCAGAAACTTTTCTCGCGCTCTATCTTGTTCAAACATGTACAAATTAAAGATAAGAGAGCAAATATGTTTCTTAGAAACTTTCTTCGGTGTAATTCCAGCGGATCGTTCAATTCTCTATCACTGTACCTAATTGCCTTTTTCTCACAAGAAAAAAAGAAATACACGAAATTGAATCAAACACAAGAAACTTTGTCCTTTTCGAACTTTTATCCGTAGCTGTATAGAAATTATAAATATTCATGTATATATCTTGTACAAAAAAGAAGGAAATAAATAAAAGAGTCGAAAAACAGGGAGCAAAAATTCGTACATTTCAACATCCAAAGAAACTGCATAATTTAGAGATGTTACCGAGAGATCGATATTCCTTACGGACAAATATCCCAGTGATTTGTATTCCGGTAGCATCGTTGGAGTTCAGAGACACGCCGCGACTAGCGTTCGTTGAATAACTGTAATCGTTTGGCCGGTTACACGAAATTTATCGGTTTATCCGACGCCGCACAGTGTATTTTTATCAAGAGGCGCCACGTTTGACGCCACGGACAAAGAACAAAAAAAAAAGAGAGAGAAACAGAAAGAAAAAGAGCGACACGAATGATTGGAAGTTACTGTTGAACATTTCCCTTTAGAGACGCCATGACGTTTCGGATGCAAGCGTGATGACGGTTCGAGTAAACGAAAAATCCTCTCGAGCTACGCTTTTAATCGCGTTACCAATCGGTCAGGCTTGGGCGTTCTCTCTAGTGGACTTTGTTGGCATTCTGTGTAGCCAGCGCGCGCGCGTTTCCTAGATAAATTCTTGCGATACGATATATACACCTTCCTTTCTTTTCCTTTTCCTCTCTAGAGGCGCGTGGTAAAGGCTCGTTTCTCTCTTTCTGTTTCTCCTATAACCGACGGTTTTGTTCGTTCACGTCAAACACTATGGGTACCGATCCCTTTGGAAATTCTAGGTATCGGCCTATGATTCTTTCGTGACTCGACGGTTTTCGGTAATTTATTGCGGTTTCTGGAGAACCTCTCGAACCTATCATGGAACATCCTGCGAATTTTATGGTACACCCAGTGTTTCACTGTTAAATGAACTTCTACACGAAACACAGAAATGGAATTTCCTTTGTTTCTTTTTTAATTTACTGTTTTAGGAGAATGAACGATAATTTGCTGCAAATTTCTGTGCACTCCAAACGTGTAACATTTAACACATTGCCAAGCATTTTAATGCATTTTTTGCAAAAGAAAATTGACGTTGAAAAATATCAAATTCGTCCGTAAACTACGTTTCTCTATCTCCAATAATGTTCAAAATATTAGCTGAAATATGTTTAGTATCCTCAATTTTGAAGACAATTTTCATTTTTTTCGTTATGGGCGATTGTGAATAAAACAAAAAGACTTGTCGAATATTTTTTTTTTTTTTTTTGAGAATCACTAATATATCAAAATTTCATCGCGAATATTTCGATTTAAATGGCTGCACTGATTATGCTAGTTCATCTGCATCTAAAACTTAACACTTCGATGGCGATCACTTGAAGTTGATTTTCTAACTTTTTACGAATAAATAGCGAGTAATATAATGGAAATTTTAAACTCAAAAATAGTCAAAGAAACTTTAGTCCTATCTATTTTTTAAAATCGTTCGATTTTTCGTCTTCAAATCTACCGTTTAGCTCGTAAAACGTCGTAAAGTAGCAAAAAATACTAGTTTCAAGTGTAAACTTTTCTCAAAGCGTCAAATTATGTAGATTTACGGTAATCCTTTTGGATAAACCGCAATTATGCAAACGGATAATAGAAAATTGCTACTCTGACATTAGCCAATCCTATCTTGCTCAATCCTTCGCCCAATACGAAACCTATAAATACCTGAATCACCTCTGTTTAGCACCTGACTAGCATACGTTCACTATCCAACCCTTTCACCATAATTTCATCTTGCTCAAACATTCTCTCGCCACAGCATCAATCTTACTAGCTTCTCTTTTTTTGTTTTTCGTCGTGTTAATTCGTCGTAAACGTCTCTTTCGAAATATACGAGAAGTCACAGAAGATTCTCGTTAAATCTGTCCACAGACACGCGTGTGCTCATATGAAGGAGGCGAATGCTACTCCTTTGTTGCCATTCGCGTCTTCTGCCGTGGATATAGTGCCTGGTTTCCCGACCTGTCCACGTTCCGACAATTTCACCATTTTGGGAGACGCTAAGGATGCTGTTCTGTTGCCTGATGGCGGCTTGGAAATCGACGGGGTCGCTTTACCTGCTGGTCAATTCTGCGTCGAGAGGATCAAGGAATTGAATCAGGTTGCCAAGGTCTTCGCTTGTTCCGAGCACTCGTCGCAAGGGTGAGTTTAACGATGCGTTTAATTACCACATTGTGTCGAACGTATGCATATTAATTGCTAGACTAAGAATTTTTATGCAAATGTAGGATTTTTCTAACGAATTGATAATAAAATTGGGGTAGAAGTTTGTTTCGTTTGTGGAGATTTTAGAGATATTTATCAATTTTGTTTTTCGAATGTGTACAATGAAAATTGGAACATATTTTTTATGGGGCAGTGTGCCAATGTTAATTAGAATTATTATACAGAAATTTTTTTTAACTGTTCTTATATTTTTCGAGATATTACTGATAAATTTTTTATGACACTTGGATATGATACATTTTGATCACAAATAAGATAAAAAGTGCAATATCTGACTTTGTTTTCGAATTGCAGTGGATTTGATTTTCATCAAACTCTCAGTTTTTTTTTTAATTTTCAAACTCTGATTTTTTTTACTTTGAAACTCTGACTTTTATTAATTTTCATTCTCTGACCCTTTTTTTAAATTCTTTAATAGTTTACAATTACTCGGTACACCTAATATTAAGATCACTCCACATTAAATCGTAATTTCGAAATGTTTAGTAAAGCAGAAATTTAAATAAGTTTTTTCGAGACAGTGCAAACATTAATTGAAATCATAATACAATTTTTAGAAAGTAATTTTTATAATTTCCAAAATATTAATGATAAACTGTACATTGTAATTTTTAATGACACTTGGACGCGATTAATTTTGATAACAAATAACACAAAAAGTAATAAAAATGTAAGCATATGCAATATTTGACTTGGTTTTCGAATTGCAGTGGATTTGATTTTCATCAAACTCTCCATTTTTTGTAATTTTCAAACTCTGATTCTTTTTTTAATTCTTTAATAGTTTACAATTACCAAATTTAGAAAGAATGTGCTCTTTAAATACACTCGGTGTATCTTGTTGCAAGTATTACTTTACTTACGTTTGTATCGCGAAACGGGGATCAATTTTAAAACGGAAACGCGTTCACGGATGACGCGGCGCATCACGATCGCGCGCTCGCGCGGATGTGACCTAGAAATTCCTCGTGAGAGAGGAGTGAAAGTGAGGGAGCCGGACTTTTTCTCCGGGCTGTCGATGAGAAACGGCCAACCGAACGAGAACCAACCTTAACCATCGAGCATGCAATTAAGCCGTACGATAAATCCAGATCGAGACAGCTCGATACTTGAAACCATACAAAAACTCGATTCGTGCCTCCGAGCTTTCAAGTGAGACGCATGGCTGCGTTTTTGAAAAGCGTGAACGCTGAGTCGACTGATCGTTCGATCCATAGAGAATGAATTAATGTCGAGAGAGGGAAAAGCTTTAACCTCGTGAATTTTAAAACGAACGTTGTATATATACAGGGTGGTCCATCTAAGGTGGCCATCTCAATTATCTGCGTTATTAATGGGTCGATTGAAAAAGTTACTGTTCTATCAGAGATGATACAGATTTAAAAGATCTTTAAAATAATGATCTTAGATTCTTTTGACGTGTAACTTTTCAAAGTCACGTTCCAGTTTCTTATGCACAATTTTACAGCTTTTTTAAATCTATTAGCTAAAAGATATTGAGGAAAAAATTGGTGGAAAGAGGTTTTTTTTTTTTTTAATAAATTTTCAAAGTCCCCATCTATCGTTTTATGTACAATTTCGTACTTTTTTTTTATGTATTAGCTATGAGGTATTGAGAAAAAAATTGATCGTGACCTGGAGAATTAATTTCACCTTTTGAAAAAAAAGAATAATGAATTTTCATTTAAGTTTTCGTTTTCGAGAGAATCGATGTTAAAGACATATTTTTATCGAAGTGAATGTACACTTTTGTATGATCTTAATTAGGTTTATGTCCGAAGGATACGATCCTGCTGTTCCAATTTCTAGCATTAAATACTTAGCATTGAAATAAAATTACTTTTCGATCAACATTTTCTTATTAAATCAAACATCGTTGAAAATTTCTCTCTGTCTTTTATTTTTGCCAACATAATTCAACTCTACGTAGGACACTACTTTAAACATTTACCAGGATATCTTCTCTTTTCAAACGTTCGAATGCAAACAGTATTTTCAGTGACCCCATAAGTAAACATTCGTCGTGTTGAAAATACACTTGGTAAATTGTCCGATGCAATACACTTTCTAACTAATATCACTTTAAAACTAATATAATACTGGAAATACTTACACGTCTTAAATAATTAACTATACTAAAGAATATTGAAAGAGTTTTTTCATTTCGTAAAGGTGTTAAATTTGCCATGAAACAGAATGACACAGCCTATGCCAGTTTCTTAATTAAAGTATACTACAGTTGAAAGATTAAAAAGATCTAAATATATCACCATGAAAAAAAAAATTGTAATCGATCCACTAATAACGAAAACAGTAGACATGAATCACCCTGTACACCGGACAATGTTTACTCGTTACGCGAAAGGGTCGATTTTCGGTTCATCTTTCCACGAGCTGAAGTAAACTCGTAGACATGCCTCGCGCGTCTATAATATACACGAAATGCAGCCGCGTTTCGTTCATTACTTTAATTTCGTTTAACGAAGAAACGCTCCCGAGTAGAGAACGGTTCGTTGAGCTCGTTTGAGGAGACGCGCGGAGAAACGGCGCCGCTAACGAGAGGAAATCGGGCTGCAACGCCCGGGAAACAAGTGGAAAAATAGTGAAAGATCGCGTACAGTTGCGCAAACAGGATGCCTGGAGTTAAGCAATGCCTGTGCGGGTGTTTCTTTCTAAAATCTCTCTCGAGTTCGCAGAAAATGAAAAATTCATTCTCTCAAACGTTCTCCGAACGAAAAATCCGACAGGTACAAAAATTCCTTCGTAATGATATAGAAAACAGCGATGTTTTCCCAGAAGTACTCGGAAAAGTTGACAGGGAAAGGATGGAACGCGTGAAAGAGGGAACGTTTTCACGTGGAACTAATTAACGGAGATCAGAAACACGGGGGGAACACGTGTAGTGAAACGGAATTTCTTGAATAACTTTCTCGCTGGAAGCATTCGACGTTACCGATTCCCTTTGCCTCTCCTGCAAAATATACAGAGATTTTCGTCGTCGACGAATCTGGAACGATGGTTGAGTAATAGAGCCAGCTTGCTGCCACCAAGAATCCCGGAAATTGCCTCCGCGGAAAACGCGTCCGTGCTAACGCGCGTAGGTTTCGCGTGGCAATTTGCAAAGCAACGCTCGAAACTCAATTAACGCGACCGTTTACATGCGGCTGGACGAAGGGTAGCGCTTTTACAAGTAGCCTGCCCGAAGCCACTGCTGACATACACGTTTTATTTGCAATTGAACGATGTTCGTTTAAGCAACTGGTTTCTAATCACCGTGGAAATGTTTCTTGAAAGAACGAAAGAAAATAGGTACACACTTTAGACGATATCATACGTATCGTCTCGTGGTGTACATGTTACGGTAAATGTGATTAATCCAGTGATTATGTATAATTACTGGTTATTATATATAATCACGATTAAATTTGATAAATGTGATAAAAGTCCATAACTTTACCAAAATTCGTCCAGTTTTAGTCTCTTGGTTTCACTTACAACGGCATTAAAACAATTCTGGCAATTCTGTATACTTAACATCATCTTTGTAACAACAAAGATATTTTCCCAATATTTCTATCTTTATCATTTCTTTGATAAAAAAAAAAACAAGATTTAATCTAATTAACGGTACAAACGGAAAACCCCTTTTTCTCGGGTTAGGTTAAGTTAAACGAAACCCGAAATGAAAAAATGTTATTCCCTTCTTCCGACTTATTTTTACATGTTAGGTTAGGTCTTATATATATATATATATATATATATATATATATATATATATATATATATATATATATATATAAGAGAATATGAATGGTGCACGTCGATGATTAGTCATTTTTGTATGCCGATGAAAGAGGCAGATTCTCGAATGGGAAAACGTGAATGCTTCGAGATCCCCCTGGAAATCGAAGAAAAGATTTCTCCGAGACTTTCACTCGTAGATCGGTGCGTGAAAGGTGGCTAAAGATTTACATCGAAATTCGAGAATCGAGACACGAATGAACGTTTTGTGGAACGAACAGTGGGATGTTCTGGGAATAGACGCACGATGTCGATGTGTCACATGGGTGTCTCTGCGATGTTTGTGGGCCAATCTGACGCAACGATGTTGTTAAATAATCGATCGTGCAATAATGTTATGCTATGCGAGTCGTGGGACAAAGTTTCAGTTTAATGGGCTATGTATTGGGATGGATTTGAAGAAGTGTTTCTCGATGGAAAATTCTTTTTATTAAAGAAAGATTAAATGTATTGGAAAGGGGTTTTCTTCGTCTATAAAATTTTCTAATTTGCACTAAAAAAACTTGAATAAGTCTAACGATTTTTTCGAAAATCATCTTTTTTTTTTATCTAAAGCAAAATGAAAAATTTATTCTTAAAGTAGACAAAAAAGGAACTCGTACTTGCAGTCGATTTTTTTTTTATTTTTCGCGAAATGGCGGATATTTGAGTATAGAGAAAATTTATGACTGAAAATGTGACATTTTTAATTTATAAAAAATAAACTGCGATGGTTAAAAAAAAGAATTCTACGTCAGAAAGAGAGTAATTATATTAAGAATTTCTATGCCAAATTTCAAGTAAATCGATGCATTAGTTTCCGAGATATAAAACACCATTCTGAGAAAAACGCGTTTATAGTTCCTAGCATAAGTAAAATTCTCGTTTTTACGCTTGCATCGAACCATCGCTTCCTGGATCATAAAATTCCTCTTCTCTCGATGCTGTAACCTCCATTTAATTTTTTTCTGTCACGTTTGAACTGTATTCTGAGTTCATATGAACTTCAGAAGTGAAGTATGAAAATGATCTCGACTTGCGAACTTCCGCAAACTGTAACTTCGTCAATTTTACGAATTTTTCGTTGAAAATTTCAAAAAGTATGGTTAAACAATTACACTATCAAATAGAAATATTTATAATATCTTTAAAACCGAAATTTCTGCAGAGAAACTTGTCAAAGGAGCATACCTAATACTGTGCCATTTCCTTAAAGTACACTTTAGCTAAAAATTGTCGGTGCAATTTTCTAAGCAAAAACGAAGAAACGAAGGAACCTTTCTTGAAAATTTTCAGACCGATAATGCAGGCGGCCGACATCAGGTTCACCTTGTACCCCGTGGGCTTCATCATTAGCGCAGTGTTCTTGGCAGCTACGTTAGCCGCCGGTTGGTTGCTACCAGCCTCTCATCACGTTCTGCACTGGCGCTGCCAGACTCATCATGTCGCCTGCCTGATGCTCGGTGATCTTCTCATGGCCATCATTCAGCTTGGCCATCATACAGCTCTACACGGCGGAAGCTGCAAGGCGCTTGGTGAGTCATTGTATTTTATCGCTCTTTTCTCTCTAACCGTTACTACTACCCCCTGATTCGTCGACCGTGGCGACTCAATCACCCTCCCCATACTGGAACCTTTATCAGGGAGATTAAATCGAAACGAACCACCAGAGATAGGGATTCCTGGAATCACGAAGGTAGCGGCTAGCGAAATTTTCCGCGATTAAAGGCGAGATTAGGGATAGGATACTTGATGTGTGTATAATCGGTAGAAAGAACATAGAGTTAGGTAAATAAAGTTCAATCCTATGGAGCATAATCAATAGAAAGCTTGATGAATACTGAGAAAAGTATATCAATCGAGAAACGTAATATTTCTTCCATCGACTGTACACCTCTCATCTGTATTTCCTGCTAAATAATTCTTTTTCTAATATAAACTATCACTTCAGTGAATTTATAATATATAGATGTGTATATTCAGTGGAAAAAATTGCTCATTTACTGCATAATTAGGTATCAGTCACCTATATTTCCTCTTAAACAATTTTTACCTGATAAGAAATAATTAACTGTCATATTCTGACTTTGGTTAGTTTATAATAAAGAGATGAAATTAGAGACACAAAGTATTACACTTTTTCTCTATCAATTCGATCGAGAAAATTCTTCCGGAAACAGACAGTCGTGGGATCACTGTTAATCCATATACAGACGTTCACGTGGAACGATCTCGGGCGAAAATCAATCGACGACTCAATCGTATCGATTCGATAGCTACACGGAGAACAACAACCCTACAGACATGGCTCGTTTTGATCTCGAATTTTTGCCAATTCGAACAATCGCGCCGGCATCCGATGAGAGCAACGCGTGCTCGCGCCAGCTATGCGAACAAATATACACCGATGGAATTCGAATCAGCCGAAGCTTTATTTGCCGTGGCTATGTCCCCTCCCCGAAACTCCGGGCTAATTATTCGGATAATCGTGCTAATCCCTCGGTAAAGCCTCTCTCTCTCCCTCTTTCCTCTCCCTTTCTCCTGCTTTCTCTCGTTCTCTTCGTCGTTTCGATCGCGTGAATCGATTACCCTGTACACCTGTGCACGAGCCAGCCAGAGTCTGGTCATCCGTGTCGGTGCACAGCGACTCTCATTTGCATCTCGGCTCTGTTTCCGGCATTATCGCTTTGTAGCCGGGGCTTTTTCATGTTGCGCGGTGGTGGTACCCACGACGACCAGATTTAACCCGACCCGTTCCACGGGGCTAATTATGTTGCACAGAGTGACCGGGGGGAATTTGCATGGAGCGTATTTCTTTCAGCCGCACCACAGCTACCTCGAGTCCTCTCCCCGGCCATTTCCGGTCCCCGGGCACCGTTCAATTCCCACCTGGATGGCACGTTCCGCTTGACAGAGCACCACGATTACGACCTTCGCGTCCTTTCACCTGATGCTCACACGTAGCGTGTGTTTTGCAAGGGGTTGATATGTGACTTCCATTCTGAGATTCCTACGGTAGGATTGTGAATGCTCACGGTCATAGGGGTTAACGAGGACCCGTGAAATTAGGGATAGCTACTTGGTCACCTTGGAGACTGATCAATTCAGCTCAGGAAGTGAGAATTTATTTTTACGGGAGTTTTCGTGTCTTTGATTAGTAATTAAGTCGTTGCACGTGAAATGGCGGATTCGTAAATGAAAGTTGGAATCACAATAATAGAATTAAAACTAAATTTGTTTAACTCCTTGGCCTGCAACAATGAGTCAGACTCGTGGCACAGATTCAAGAGAAACAATTATATTAGTAATAAATATCTATTTTAATTCTAACTTCTTTTATCATTTATAACACCGAGGATAGCCAATTGTGATTAAACTGGAATATATTAACGTATTTTTTTGAATAAAATGGTACGAAAACAGTAAATAGCTGATGCTTTACTGTATAATCTGCGAAAGAAATCGTAAATTGGTCATTTGAAAACGGGAAGATCTCACTGCGTCAAACTGAAACGCACGAGAAAATGGAAATTCGTTGAAATAAATACTTTAGCGATATTCTGCAAGAAGAATGCAGTTTCGTGTAGTATCTGTAGTGGAGATTACGGCAAGTGTCGTCACCGGGGTATTTTATTGCTTCCGGCGAGGAGAATATTCTTCGCAGTGTTCGGTTGCAAGGAGAGAGGACGAAGGGTTCTCGAACGGTGGATCCGAGCGGAGAAAGGAGAAAGTGGGACGCCGAGTGACCCACAATCGGACTTGCTCTCCATGGGTTTTGCTTCTTGCTCTTTTTCTTCTTTCCTTCTCCCTCTATCTCTCTCTCTTTCTCTTTCTCTTCGCTTCTATTCTCTCTCTGGAAGAAAGTTTTCCTACCCGAAGGTCTTATCGGTCCGGTCTTCGAGCCTTTTACGGCTAAAACGAAGTTTATTGTATTGACACAGTTCTCCTGATGAATTTGTTTGCTCGATATCGGAAGTAAATGGTTAGCAACGGTGTGCTGCTGTTCGTTTCAAGGAGACTAATGGACTAAATGGCGATGGCGATTGTTTTAGGAGATTACGCGTTCTGTTAGTGACATCATGCTTTCGGTTCCCTCGAGGTTTTTGTATTATTCTATCTCGGAGAAATCTCTCTTTTCTCTATTTCTTTTTCCTTCTCTTTTAACTACGACTGTTCGAGTTGGTTTGTGTGCTGTTTTCGTTCCGCGGTTGCATAATCATGTCACGTCATAATCCTTCAGACATCTTGCGCGTGTATAAAGATAAACCGAGCAAACATCGCGCGCATATAAACGCGGCAGGAACAAACAGAAATAAAAAGAATATACCGCTGTTTCCTAAAACTTCAGTTGAGAAAGTTTCGTATTTTAATAACGATTCTCAGGCGCGAAGGAATATTATCGAATCTGCATTAATTTCCCGTATGAATTCGTCTTATAGAGATCACACTCGTATTTTTTATATGTTTCTCAAATCAGAAATAGCAGAATTTCCAGAAAAATCAAAGAGAAACGAATTGTCCTCGAAGTGGTTAAATTATATCTGTCGGTAATCCGAGGACGATAGTAATGGGAAAGAGAACAGTTACACAAGCAATCCTAAATTCAGCTGACTCTACGCGATCGAACACCAAGCGAACAGTGACACGAACTGTACTCATTTCACCGTGGCGGAAGTATTAAAATTCATGAGCGTTTTTAATTCGATTAGTTCGGTCGTCTTTCAGAAACCAGCGGTGGTTACCTAGCCGTGGCAACAGTGGCCGGTTAAAAATTCAACTCGATTATATGTTCGCCACGGTGAAATCTAGTTTTCCCCGCGAACTCTGTTAACTTCTTCTCCCCTAAGGCGTGCGCGAACAACTCCTCCTCCTCTTTCGTACGGAATAATTCGTGGTTGAAAATTTCGCTCGGTTCTTAAATCGTCGAGCGTGCTCGGACTGTTATTTTCCTACCTGTTCGTGATTTCATTTCGCAATAACGATTTTTCATCCGCCTGGTGTCCCCAGGTTCGAGCCGTAATAACGGAACTCGGATACTGAATGTAAGGAAAATCAGAATAACGTCAATGAACGGTCGAATAAGAAATAAATGTGGGCGGTTAAATAGAGAGAAAGTTTGTATTTTGAACTATACTTCGCGAGTGCTAATATAATTTTGTTCTTTCTGAAAATTCTAGTCAAGAGGATCTCCTTGACAATATAGCTTTTCTTAGCCTCAAGGCAGAACCATTCTTAGGAAAAGAAAACGTAGTAAAAGACTACAAATGGCCCACTTAAGCGTTCGTTTTTTGGCCTTTTCTAACATGAAAGTTAGAATTTATTTGATTTTGGATTTTTTCTTTCTCTCGAAAACGTCTCAAGTTCCCGGAAGCGACGAAATTTCCTCACCGTCTCGTCTCGTTTCACTTTACCATATTTGCTCGTTGACATTCCACGCTTGTTGTGTGCGTGGCTGCTCGTTTTACGCCGCGAAAGAGAGATTCATCAATACAACGTAGTCGTTTTACGTAATGCAACACCTTACCTATTCCTTCAAGGATGATCGTACTTAGGAAAAGAAAGGGAAAAAAAAGAAGAAAGAGTGTTGGAAAAATGTTGGTTTTTTACTCGTCGTCAGAAACGCGACGTTTCATCCTGGTTGCGTGCGGTTTCGTTCGCGCTCCAAGTTCCAACGCGTGCGGACTCGCGGACAGCGGCGAGTGTCCGGTTACGAGGCGTGCAGAATTCAACGCTGTTACTACCGTGACGTTACTCCGTTCGACGCAGGAATTTCATCGCGACGCTTAACGGTAACGCGAGTACGTTTTTCTCACTCTTGTCTCTCTATGTTTCCTTGTTTATTACTTTGTTTTTTCCTTTTTTGTTTGCTCTTTCTTTCTCTACGACAGTAGGAAAGTGTCGACACGGCGTTTATTGTTCGCAGAAACGAGCAGATTCTTGCGTATCTGAACGGGTAGCCTTGCACGGCGTCGAATAACGGGTTCAAGCGTTCGTTCAGACAATTACGGGACTCTTTTTTTTTTCCCAACGTTTTAGACGACCGACTGGTATGCGGTCGAGACTATTACGTGAATAGGTAATGGCGTATTTTTTTTTTTTTCTTTTTGTTTTCTGCAATCGGGGGTCGATTTATGAGCATGGCGCAACGTGCGCACGCGTAGAATACACATTCCCTAATAACAGAATAGTTGATCCCTGATGAAACTGAGTTGACGTACAAATTTACGAACGTTTGGAATTCTTTTTTTTTCTCTCTCTCTCTCTCTCGTGAAATTTCATTTCGTGTCGCCGTTGAAATTACACCGGGGTTCGGTTGTAACGAATTAATTCGTTCCGAAACGTCGTTCGTTGCTGGTCACATATATGTATACGTATGTTTCGAAACACAATAACTTTTTTCAAATCGAACCAAATGACGAGCAACCGTATTTTCGAAGGAATTTTAATTCAAATTCGAAATTGGAATTACAAGGAAGATAGTAACAGTTGGTTTTTACAACTTTCTTTTATCGAAGTTTCATTTTAAAAACAATTTTGTACATTTGTGTCAATTGTATACATACTGAAAATTTCAAAGAAATCAGTTTTGTGAAAAATGAGAAAAGTCACACCCGTTAGACGAGGGAAATGCCTTCATCTCTCTAACGCTTTAATTGCGTACGCCGTCAAGTATACCCACGGTTGCTCCGACTCTTTTCATCCTGGCTTGTGTGGTTCGATTCACTTTTAATTACTTTCGACCTTGCGAATATCTGTCGTGTCTAGAACCGGATGACTTCATGGAAAAACTCTCTTCTTCCGGTGTGCAACAACGAGGCGTGACTTGACCTTCGCGAAACTGATCCCCATAAGCATGACCAACTCACTCGTTGCTCCTTTCTAATCGATCCACGAGTCTTCGATATACTTGGAATAATTGCACGTTGCGTGTCTCTGTGGAACGCCCAAGGAAATTACACGTCATCGTCACCTTCTTCTGTCATTTTAAACTTTGAGAAGTATATTGTCATTTATCTTTGAGAAATATGTTGTCTCGTTGGGAGAGACATAGCGTAACATCGTTTCACCGTGACTTTGGCCGAGACTTCCCAGCGAGATCTCTACCCTTTTATGGGGAACGTGCTCTCGATGTTAGGAGAGATCGAGAACACCGGTTTCCATTTTTGCCTTCTACGATTAATTCCACGTTTTCTTCCGCTCTTGGTGCATGAACCTCCAAGTAAACAGTATATACTGTTGAAACTATGGATTGAGATTGTTCAATTTGTTCAATTGTTCTGTTTTCTGGTCCTTTAAGAGAGTCTGGAAATTTTCCTCCTTGATTTGCGTATAGATACGTAGAGTATGAATCAAACTTGATTAATTAAAGATCGAAATTTTAATTCGAAGTATAATAATTTAATTATAAAGATAAAGGTGTAGTTGAAACCGTTTTCTACACCTCCATCTATGTAAAGAAGCATTTAAATCACGTGATTAATTTTTCTCATATCAGGAAATAATGGAAATGTTCCAAGTCGACAAAGTTTCACACCCATTGTATATTTTCACAGTGATCGATCGTACTAATTTCAGTGAAGAAATGTTTCGATACTGTCTTAATGGCAGTATGGAACTTTTAATGACAATTGATAGTAAAAATTTACTTTTTCTATTCTCATAGATACATGATTTGCAAATCAAACTTGAATTTATCGCAAAATTATCAATTTTCAGGATGAATTAAAGGTTGAAATTGAAATTTGAAGTATCGTATCTTCTTTAAAAAGGCAAAAATGGCCTTGAAACATTCTCGACACCTCCACTCATGCAAGAAGCATTTACGTCACGCTATATTTTGCGTATCACGCAAATTTTATATATAACATTTTCCCATATTAGCGCAAATAATGGAAATGTTCCAAGTAAACAAAGTTTCGCATCCACTCTCCACATTTCGACTCCGATTTATCGTACTAACTTCCGTGAAGAAATGTTATTTAACTGATGTAACACTTTCCTAACGATCCTTGATAATTAAAAAAATAAAGTCTCTGCGTTAAAAAAGAAAATACGAGAAAAATTGAATAACCTAGCGAAACCTTCCATTTCTCATTTATTCCACGTTCGATGCAGACGAACAAAAGTTTCGAAGGTTTGGCCGTTAGCCCAGCTTCTAATGCAAGTCGCTCTCATTTACCAAAGAGACTCGTTCCCCTGGATTCACGAGGACAATCCATCGAGCAAAAGCCTCGAAAAACGTACAGCCGCGACGTGGTCCTCTTTCTTTCTTTTTTTTCTTTCTTTCTCTTTTTTTTTCCCCTTCCACAGGCTCGTTCCACGAGAAGACGTGGATCCATAATCTCTGCTCGTACGAGGAAAGAAAGTCACCCTCGTGGTGACGCTGGCGATATCCCTGGGAATTAATGACGGCAAAAACCGTGCTTCCCGGACGAAAAGTCACGGATTTTTGTCGGTACGACGTCGCCGCCCGTATTTGTTCCCTCGTACATTTTGAGTCTGTTCGATTTTTCAACGGCCGGAGTATTTATACGTTCCAGATGACGATTTCTCGAAAAACTCCTCCTACCCTTTTCGTCCTCGCTCTTCTGGGAATTTTCTTGTGGGTTACCGAAGATTTTTCAATTGAAGGATCTCGTTCGTCATGCTGGAATGGGCACTTGAAACTTCGAAAATGATCTCTTGCAGATTTAGCGAAGAATAATCTTCCCTTAAAGAGAATCTTGGAAATGAGAGGTTAGGTTAGGTTAGAAGAGTCTTGGAAATATGATAGAATTTAGTAAAAGTGGAAATTTCAGTTGAAAACTAAAACCCGTGTGGCGAATTTCAAACGCATTTTCTCAAAATGTCATTTTCCAAAATGGTATACGTTGTAATTTAAGTAAAACTCCTTCAATGTTTATGAAATTTTGTATATATATTCTTCAATGTGTTGTAAATTGTTTAGAGTAAAACCTTTTTCCATATTTTAACTGTTACTTGAATTATAATTAAATAGGCGTCTATGCATTCGCGTGAAAAGCAGATATTTTCATCAAAATACTGTCATTATCTCATTTCTCAGTATTTATACATTCCTGTATCGTTAAGAATTACCATTTACAAAAATAAGTTATTATTATTTAAAAAATAAATTCTTAGAGAAGCTGTGACGTTCAAAGAAGTCAAGATAAAGCGAACGAAATTTCTTCAGCGCAATATTACTAATTGCAAACCGAAGTATTATTACAAATATTACAAAAACCCTCATGGCACACTTTTCTCGCGTCGTTTAATCAATTCCCCAAGAAACGTGATAACTATTTCAGCGAAAGAATGAAACAGGAACCTTTCAACTTCTCGCACAAAAAGAAAACTATCAGAAAAGGGTGTTCGAAGCACTCCCCGTAATAATTTCGATAAGTCAATCACATGACGAGCTCTGTGAACTGTTCTGGTATTCTCCATTAACAACGAACCCTTTTATAACTATTACAACAGACCATTTTACTGAAACTATAATCGTCCAAATGGAATCCCTTCCGAGAATCAATTCGTAACTTCATCTTCCATTTCTTTCAAATTTATTCATCAAGTGACGAAATTCTTCCGAGACACACAGAAACCATAGAAAAAGAATCGAGTGTTTTATACCATCAGTCTATTTCCATCTTGGAAATCGCGGTTAATTAAAAGATTAGATACAACGAGGAATGTAGCGACACTTTACGGAAGGTGTATGGTTATCGTAGGTCGCCTTCTTTCAATGTCAAGTTCCTTTCCCTTCCTAGTTGATTAATGGTTAGGCTAATTAGCTTGAAATAGCGTGACACAAGTGTACGCGACGGATTTCGTGTTCCGTGACGACAACGTTTCTTTTTCTTTTATTTCTCATCTCACTATACCTTCAACCCTGTATACATTCTGTTCCCTTATCGTTGCTTGTTCCCTTTCTATAAGAGTTTACGGGGGAAACCCTTTCCGTGTTCACTTCTCTTGAACATTGATTACGTTTCAAAGTCGAGATAATCGAAGTTAATTGTTTCGTATGCACGATTTAAAGGCACGTTTATATTAGACGTAGAAATAGATTCTTTCTGACTTTTGGGTGTAATAAAACTTTTGTTTGGAAAGAATGACGATAGATCGGTCATCGAAATAATTTTTATCTTGATCTTTTGATAGATCTCTTCCAAGATCTCTTCTACGTTGATCTTTTATTAATTTTCTGACAGCTTGCGAATATTTCGATTGGAATCGCTGCTCTGATTATTATTTTACATCTGGAAAAATGGTGGGGATTGACTGCTAATAATGTAACAGTACAACGATTAAATAGTGTAACAACGAACAGATCAAATGTGTGATGTATAAAATATGGATAAACGAAATGTAATAAATTATTGAGAGAGCATTTTATCGTTTTACAATATTTAAAACACATTTTGCATCGTGATTTAATAATTACTTGTGTAAATGGAGAGTTTCCTTGCGTTTTACGATTGATTCAAATTGGATGGACATTCTGTCTTCTTCTTTACGATTTTTTTAGTCTAATGCAATAGTTATCGCAGCTAAATCTTCAAATATTCTAATGATCAATATTACACATGTTAGCGAATAATCGAAAATAACAATAAAACACTATCGACTCGTGCTTCGACAATACAGAGTCGCTCCAATCTATTATCAAGCGGTTTTTTTTATTTGTGTGCATTCAAAGTTAGATAACTATTAGCTCGATCTAGCGTCTCCGTCGTAAAGGAAACGAATGGTAGAGTCTCGTAGAAAATTGTGGAGAAACTTCACGGTACGAGTTCTCTTTTACGAAGAGTAATTTTTAATTTTTCAATTGCATTCGAACTCTCGAGGATTTGTGGCCGAAGGGAAATGGTTTATCCATCGGTGGAACGGAAATTGCAAAGTCTTTAAGAAGTTGGAAGTTCCTCATCCCACCTTTGCTTTCTTTACGATGCTAGAGAACACGAACTTTCGATTCGGTGGCTTTAATACAGTTTTTCCCTTTTTTTTTTCTTTTCATTCCTTTTTTTTTTTTTGGTTCTTTACGAGTCCGCGGCAAAATTGTCACGGTTTCGCGGTTTTATTATCTGTCGGGTACACGGTGCACGCTCCGATGGCCGCTGTCGCTCGAAAGCGTGAATCTGCGGAGAGTTGAAAAATAAAGGACGCAGGATTTGGACGAGGAATTACTCGTTATAAAAAGCAAGGATATTCTGTCATATTTATTTGCTTCCAGAGATACTGAATGCAGCCTGGGAGAATTGTAAAGTTGAAAACTTGCGCGATGGGAATTGCCGCGGTTATAATGGAGGACAGGTTAAGATAGCCAATAAAAGGAAGGCTGTTGAAATAATTTATTACAGCTGTTATACTGTATCTTCTTTGTCCGTGCTGTTTCTTTACGTATAAATAGTATAACAGTCATGATAAATCAGCGGAGAAGAATTTGTCGCAAATTCGAACGATACTGCGACATAAACAATCGATAATAAAATTAGTATTAATTCTAGATTTCATTTTTCATTTTGCAAGACTGAGAATAGAATTTAAAGGAAAAATTACTCACTACCGAATCAGCGAAAAATTACATGAAAAGATTTTTTTGGATAATAAAACTTCTTCACGTTTATAAAATGGCGCTGTTTTTTTTTTGATCCAGTATTTTAGAGGCAAATAAGCCGCTCAAAAATCGAAATAACTAACTTGGTGGAATAAAATTTAACAAATTTGTCTCGTTTGTGAAACTTTAAGCGCGATTTGCGTGCTTTCGTATTAAAATTCGAGAACGTTGCAAAACCGAAGTTAATCACTCGAAAGCTTTATTCCTTTCTTCCTTATTTCAGAGCTTTTTTTTATACACAGCTCAGGTTTTCACGGATAATCAGCAAAACTAATCGCAAGATCAGCGAATAGATTCGAAATTTTAGCAGAAAATACTGGAAGAATCGCATTCAAAGGTAACCTTCTTCCAACTCTGACACGTTCCCCGCGTATTCCATCGTTCCTTATTATCCATCGTTGAAAAAGAAAGGAACTCTCGTCAGGCCGTGAAAGTACAAAACACCGCGAATTCCTTTTCTTCTTCTCTCATTACACTCGCTTCCTGTGTATACCTCTTCCGTGAATTCTCCAGTTGGCCAATTAGCCATTCGCTCGTGTATTCTTCTTCTCGAGCAGTGAATGCGAAAGGAAAGTTGAAAACACAACCCCTCGTAAAAACCACGAACGAGATGCATCTATGGATTTTCTCGAAAAATCCACGTTGGTTTTCACACGAAGAGTTTTGTTTGTCGCGTATCGGGCAAATCGTGGCTTTTGCCATTTTTCTGTTTGCTGCTCGGCACAGAAGCGGGGTAGAGTGGAAGAAGCGGAAGTAGGAGGAAGAGAGGGGTGATTAAAGAGCGCCGCGGCGGCGCTCTCGCAAGAAACAGGCCCGCGAGCAATAAAAAAAGGAAGCGAATCGTATGTCATACGTGGGGAGGCAGGGTGCGAGCGTCGCGCGTCGAGGGTGGTGCAATTGGAAACACATGGGCGCGCTCGAGTTTTCCTCTTTCTTCCTTTTCTTCTTCTCTCCGTTTTCTTTTTTTTCTCCACCGGCGAACTGTTACATCGTGCCGAATCTCTTTTACGTAACTGCAAACCGAATTTTCTCCCGGTATTTCGTTGCAGGAAGAACGTTAAATGAACACTCAGATTGCTGAAATTTTGCCAACACAGTTCAACTCTATTTCGAGCTTCCGCCATTTTGAATTTTAATTTCGAAGAAGTTGATGTTACTCAGTTAACACCGTGTAAGCTAATTTTTGGCTGTTCTTTAGAGAAACAAGAGTTAATCATTATTTTGGAGAGTTTCTTTAATAATGGATGACTTTTAATGGTGGATTTTAGATGGATTTGTAATATTTGGAAAGCTATTGAGTTGTTATTCCACGTAAATCGTGGAGGAGTTAGAAGAAACAACGATTAGGATTCGAAATGCTCCAGTTGCTTGTTCATAGTTAAAGAGATCGATTGATTATTAGTTACTGAGTTACGTTAGTAACTTTTACTGTTGCCAATATTAGATACCACTTAATGATTTCTTAAAATCATATGGGAAATGTTAATTACGTTCTTTTTTTACGATGACGTTATTTATTACGTTATTATTTTTGTTATTTAATATAATTTTTTTACGTTATTTACGTTACTGGCGTTAATTTAAGTTAACTGCTACAACAATCTCGATTATTTTATTGCTTTCTTTTGATTTTGAATCAACTCAATGAGAATAAAAAGAATACAATATTTTTCTTTTCATTTCTTGAACAAAAACCTTACGAATTGTCGATAAATAATGCAACAGTGCAGTAATATAATAGTAAACAGATAAAGTGGAAAAATAAAATATAGATAATAGAGGATATGAAAAATAATTCCCACAGAGCGCCGAGAATTCAAGCGTAAATAGGAGAATCGCAGATCGGAAACCGAAATCCACCCTCTCGGTTCGATAATTTCGATAAATATCCGGCCACGCGATTCGATTCTGGTCGCGACGTCTCGTCCAGCTTCCGTCGTCGATCCGGAAGAATCACCGACCATCGTTTTCCCGGTTGTGTTCACTCGGTTCACGGAAATCACCTCGAATATTCCACGATATCAAACCTCGTTTCGAAAGAAAAGTCAGTAACCGCGATTGTCTGGCACGGTTGATCGCGAGGCCTCTCGGTAATGCGAACGTCGGCAGCTGGAACCGAACGATTCCCAAATAATTGACCAATTTAAGGTTACGTGACTGGAACGTGTCCCGTCGAAGCGAAACAGAGAGAGAATGAGACAAAATGAGGGGAAAGAAACAAAAAAGAACCTAAAAAGGGAGGAAGAAGACTTCCAGTGGTGGTCCCATGGCGCCACTAACTCTTTCTCTCTCTCTCACTCTCACTATAGACTCTCTTCTCTCTCTTTCTCTCGCTCTCTACCATTTCCTTTTTTCTGGCTCTCTGGTTCAGCTTCGGCTGGACGCGATCCTCGTCGACAAGCAGATTACGCTTCTGTCGCACTGTAAATATGATCGATGCGTGTTTCGTTCAGAGGCTACGGGTTTGAAAAAGGGGTTGGCGAGAATTAGAAGCGCTCGAGACGCGCCTCGGCTCGTCGATTGGATTGGAAACAGTCGCGGAACGAGTGCTGATTGAACTAGCACGGATGAACAGAGCAAGTGGGAGGACCCTGTTCAAGTGTTCCTCTGCGTGGGGTGATTATAGGATTCTCTTTAGGCGTTTGTTATAGCTCGCGTGTGGAAGGATCGACGTTCCAGCCAGCTGTAGAGGTTTTCCGTTCCGTTGGTGCCTTGATTCTTGACGCTTTTGTTATGGAAATATAGTGGTCGAAGGGAAAGGGGTGACGAGGGTTTGTTAGCTCGTTGTGCAAATAAGTAACCAGGGTATTAGAATTAGTAAAAGGACCTGTAATAGAAAATTCTGTCGTTCGATCCAGCATTGTCGAAAACTACCCTAATACCCCTTCTCTTCCCTCTCGTTATTTAAAATCTAAACATCGTGCAGCGAAGTTGAATTGATGTAACAGATGCCCTAGATCGTTCCATTAGTCGTGTCGTTTTTTAACGCTAATTTCGAGTGCAAAATTGCCAAAAAATTTATTTCTACGCGTATTGTTAAATAGGCGCAGAAATAAATTTTTTGGGAAATTTTGGATGCAATAGAAGTTCCGTTTAAAATGAATGAAAATTTTTTCCATTGTTATCGATGGTCTTCTGTCATTTCTCTGGCAGCTTGCAAATGTTTCGAATGAGATATCTTCCCTGATTATATGATTGCAGTCGAACGGAATCCAATGCATTTTAACAACAACACTTTTGAAAATCAACAGTTTCATTGTTGAAAGAAAAAATTATACACGTTCGCGAATTTATGTACTTTCATTTATTTCGATATGAATAAAATTTTGATGGCTGTCTCTATAGCGATGTTAATCATCGTTTTCAATGAATTCTTCGAATTTTTCGTTTCATTTTCAAACAATTGTTGGGCTTCCATATTAAAAACTGATTTCTCGACAATCTGGCGTGAATTTCGTTGACACTCGTTCTTTAACTTTCTGTTGGATAGAAAATATCGTTCTAAATGCTTCGAATGCATACTTTCTACTGACGAGAGGATACTTCTTGACAGTCATAGGGAGAAGTTTTTACAAATACAATCTCCCGAACAAGATACAGACGTTTATACGGACGTAAGTCCGATAAGACAGGACTTATGGGGATGATCTAATGGTACACGCAGTCACAGGAAACGCGGAACCGTTTTCAGGACAGATCGTCACCGTACATTCGACGATGCGTCGTAAGCGTGATAGATGAAGCTCGTTCATTTGGTCGTAAGGACTGTGAAAAATATGTTACACGGCCTTGTTCCCTTACGCTCGAGCTAGGATCTCGATATGAAAAATTGGCCTGGCTTCCATCGCCATGGAGATTTCATCTGTGACGTACGACCGACGATCATAAATCTAGGTAAACAACGTGCAGAGACGAAGAAATTTTATTTTTTTCCTTTCCTCCTCCTCCTCCTCCTCCCTCCACCTCTAACTCTTTCGGATGCAGCACGAGAGGACGAAGCTTTTCGAACAACGCCGCGTGTCCACGTCCCGAAAGAACAAAATACGATATCCCCCCTTTCTTTCCTCTATTTCTCTTTTTCCCAACCTCCATCGCTCTGTGGAGCTTTGTTCCATGGCGTATAAAAGCGAGCCAGGAAGGCCGGAACCGTGCGAAATCCACGATAAATAAACCGTCCTCCTATGGCGAGCGATAGCGCCACCCTATACGACAATTTACTTTTTACGAAGTCTCGCGAGTCCTTCCCGGAAAAATCTAACGAACAATTGGCCCCCAGAACAGATGCCGTGCTTCTTGTGGACGGATCGTTCAGCGAGACGTGATAAATCGGATGGGAATTACGTTAAAAATGAGGATCGTGTAAGTGAAGAAATGAATATTCTTGATTTCTTTAACGAGAGGGTTGATTTAACCCTGGTGTGTACAAAAAACTGGGAGAACATTGGCTAATTTTTATATTTTATTTACATTCCATTTGTATTTTACTTCATTTTTAATTCATAGTTTATTTTGTTTTACATTTGCTTTAAGAGAAATTATAATATTGCGTATTTTGTGATTTTACTACAAGTGTGATGATGCATACAAGTTGTGTCCTTTTCCTTCTGTCATACTGACATATTTTGCAGATATTATGATCTGTTATATTGATATTACTATTTAGAATATCTCTGTCTAGAATCACCGATGCTTTCGTATTGTTATTCCCTCAAATATTTTCTTTCTTAGGCTTAGTTTTATCTGTATCTACAACCAGTCACCCACTTTCACCATTACTCACAATCGTAACCCAAAGTTCATCTCCTGAAAATCCTTAAACCGCCCTAATTTCTCCATTCTCAACATCAGTCGCATATCATTACATCTCTGTTCAATAAAACCCTATTTCCACTCAACGAAGATCCTCGATTATTTTAAATCAAATGTTACTCAAATCTGTGCTCCAAGTTTCGACAAAATGGTAACAAACCACGGTATAAAGTATCCTTTGAAACTAGGCAATTTCACCCGGGATAATCAAGTTTCGCGGGAATACGTATGACACGGGAGAAAAATGTTTTTTTCTGGGAACGAAGTTTGTTAGACACGCCCTAAAAGTACACACACGTTCCATGGAGGTCTTCGAAGGGAAAGGGAAAATATTTTCTTGTTCACAGAGTTAATCAGGGGGTTTGGTTCAAAGAATTCCAATAGAATTTATCTGAAAGCAATGTTTCACGTGATACGAAATAGAATCTCGGTGCACGCGCGTACAAAGATTCACCCTCTTGGAAAAATATAAAAAGAAAGAGATTCGTTCGATCGAGGAGGTGTTACCGAGGTCCTTGAGGGAGTTAGAGGAGACTGTCGAGGGATGAAGAAATCGTTCTCTGATTACATTTACCACACGTAGAGATCCCTGTGAAAGACTCTAAGAGAAGTTGCGGCCTAGAAAGGTGGATTTGAAATGTCGTGGTTACCTCTCTCGAACCCTACCCTCTTTAATGCCACCACTTTATCGCGAGGAGGGTTTCTCCTCTCTCTTAAAGTTTCTCGAATTCACGGCAGACTGCTGTTACCTTCTGTGTGTTCACCTGACTGGCCCGAAAAAGGTGTGTGCAGAGCCTTCTTCTTCTTCTTTTTCTTCCTCTTCCATGCTTTCGCCCTCTCAGACGATAAACACCAACAGAGAGGAGACAGTCGATGATTTAGAGAGACGCATCAAGGGAAAATATCGCGCCGTAGATCGTGGCTTGTAAGAGCTTTTCGCGGTACGTTAACGCGGAATAAAAATAAATAACGCCGCGATTTCGCGGAAAGCCAGGGCAATCAGTTTCCTCGTCGGGCTTTTCCCAGCCCGAGGGTGGGAATCCCGGTGGAAAAGCAAGCAGCACAGGTTATCTGACAGGGCGAGACTGTATGTTGCTTGAAGGGAAGAATTATTACGTGTACAAATAAGTGCTCCGTGTTGTGTATACGTGTGTGCGGTTTTTATACGCACGGAAATGTAATTTAAATTACCACGAGTGGATTCGATGGTTCTTTCGTCGTGTTTTCGATGCGTCGTTTGATGTGTTGGCGATGAGGAATTATGGGAAATTGTGTAATTTAGTCATAAGGTGGAGTGAATCGAATAGAATGGGACGAAGTAACGGTATGACGAATGCTCAGACCACGAATGTCGATTGCTTTGACATTCTTGTAGTAATAAAATTATACTCGTCCCTCAATTTACATGGATTTTCAATTCTACGCGATTTTCTTTTTTACGCAGAAGAAAGCTCGAGCAAAAAGAATCCACCAGTATGAAAAATACTTAGAAATTCATAAGAATTATAACAAATTTTGTTTATTATGAATATAAATTTTAACACAAATACTTTCTACTTGGCTGTTCTTTTACAACGTGCAAAAAGAGAGGAAAAAGGAGGAAAAGAAAAGAATTCGCGTATAAAAATTCTACGAAAATCGAGAGATTTTTTAATGTAAATTTTATTTCAGAATAATTGGAGATTATTAATGACAATTTACGTGTAAAGTGTCGCGTAAATTAAGGCACGGTTGTATTTATTCGTTGATTTTAATACTTCTACCTTTTTACATTTCACAGTCACAAACTGAATTTCTTTTTTATCGAAAAAATCAGATATTGCGAGTATTTGTCAAAAATTGGCAAAAGTTACCCTCGAAAGTAGTCGATCGTTACAGTGTTAGCGAATTACATCGAAAATAGTAGATTATTTATTTATACAATTAACGAATACCAATTCATATGCCAGTTTCCACGATTCGTAAGTTTACGATGTAACGAAAGAGAAGCTTTCCACTTTCGTTTCATTTTTATTGCAACTGTCGCCAAAAGTCGCGTGGAGAAAAAACCGCGAAGCTCACGATCACGCGTGTCTTTTTCCCCCCGTGGTTGGACGGTGAGTATTCACCCCGACGAGTATGGCTCCGCAGGGATGAGACTCTCGGAGAAAATGCAGTTACACGCCCTATTCCACACGGTTTACCCCTAGACGCGTCCCCTTGCGGGTCTACGTGCCGCGACATGCGTCGCCGCTCGATGACAATTATTTTATTTGCCCGGGGAAAGAGCGAGTCGCGCCACTGTCTACTGGAAGATGTCTCGTAGAATGGAAATACATAATCTCGCATACATAAAAACGAGATTCTGATAGTTAGTTCCTTTTTAAACGTATTTAAGCGAAGGTAGGAAAGAAATATCAACGATGCTTTCGAAATAAAGAAGAAAGAAAAAATATCAGTAGTGATAAAATGAAGGAAAAACAATATCAATGGTGTTTTTCAAATAAATCATAAACTGTAAGTCGTCCTGTGACGCGTCCCAGGACCCATGGCGCCAGGGATACTCGAGGAACAACAACGTCTGGTGTTCATATTGTAAACACCATCCTTGGCCCCTTAAAACAGTCCACAGTCCTCAAAACGATCCTAGGCAAGGATTCCCATCACCTTTCTCATCCCTTCCTTTCGACTCTCCTCTTTCCCCCCACCTTTTTAATCTTTCCTTTTTTTCAAACTCTCAATCTCACAAAAACTAGAAAATAAGCTACCGAATTGTGCAGTTTTATCGCCAAATTTTTAGGACAAAGAAATATCAATATTGTATAAATGTTCTTCCTACGAGCAATTTTAATGCGATCAATTATCGTTCATTTGCGAAAATTCCTTGTTTAGTGAGAATAATATTTTTCTTATTTTTGGTCAATAAACGTTATTAAAAAAAAAAAATCCTAGTCGAGGATATCCCCTGAAGATAGCTAGAGAATTCATAAGCTTTCTAACTACTGAACAGAACGTTTCACCGAAAATACATTCTACACCGAATTTCGTAGAAATCTCGTCCCTTTTCTGTATCCAATCATCTTTACAAAACAGTTCCTCAAACTGGTGATTCTTACGTACGATCTTCAATTTTTTTCCCGCCAAATTGTCGAAAGATCCAAGTGTACCACGTCAAAAGAAAAAAAAAACACAGGATGCAAACCGGAAGAAAATGTATCCGATCATCCTTACAAAACATTTCCATCTAACCGATGATTTTTATGCATAATCTGCGACTGTAGTCCAAACTGAATTATCGAAGAAGCTTACGTAAGAAAACATGTATAAGAAAATGTTCCCATGGCCCGTTCGAAGCTCAACAAGGTAGCAAGAGAAAGAATCGACGAGTTGCAAGGAGTGTGAGGGATAAAAACACGGAGCGCAAATTGAAAGCAAAAGAACGTTAAAGCGGGATGGTTGTAGCGAGAACGAGAATGGATGGTCCTCTCCCGATTGCCCAGCTCGTTTTCTGAGCGACGCCGGCGTCGCGACGCTGCCACGACTCGTTGTTTTACCGTCGCCTTCTGGGTAACTCGGCGGCGAGACTGTTTCCTTCCGGAAAAATGGACGCGTTCCAAACTGGCCAAACTGCCGCGAATCTTGTGTACTATTCGACGTGGCTCGCGAACTGTATCCTCATCCCTTTTCTACTCTTGTATTTCACAGACATATTCGTAAGTTGGAGGAGGAGTAAAGTGAAAAGAAGAAGATCAAGCGTAGCTTTTGCTCTTTCTCTGGGTTTTCCGCTCGGATTCGCCTCGGCATCGCTTCGGCCGGACTCGAACGGACAAGAAAACGATCCGGCTATAAAATTGCTTCGGTGTTTTCTACCGTCGCGCTCCTTTGACTCCGATCGATTTTCTCGGCGCGGGGTTAATTCGCGCAATTGAGGTTTGCGCCTCTTCTTGCGCGTGCAACTGTACACGCGTTCTGGGAACTGGCGCTTCTGTATCGTCGCGATTCGTCATTTATAGCAGCGTTCCTCGACCCACCGATTCGCGAAAAATTCGCCTAAATTGTGTAGCTGTTACACGTGTAGCAACTCGCGAAAATTAATCGAACCCTCTTTTTAAAATTCGACTAAATGAGTTCTTTTTTTTTTTGAGAAGCTACGAGAATTACTGTACTAGATGTGCACAACAAATTTTGAGAAAATTGCAATTGATCAGGATCACGAAGAATACATACTTTTTTATCTGAGCTCGTAATGAAAATTTACAAACCACGTTTCGTTGATTTCTGTCAGTTGTATGCGCGATGAAAATTGCATCGAAAATTAATTATTAAAATTAGAATCTATTAAATAATTAAAATTAGATCTAATAAATAAAAAAGTGTCTGCATTTGTTTTTATCGTCAGCCTACTTTTACCTGTCCGCAGGTGTAGAAACGCTGAAGAACGGTGATTTATAGCCATTCGGGAGAGTTGTTTCTTGTTGTTGCTTGATAATACTATCCATTAGATTGCATTACAATAGTAATATAAATTCTCGTAAACTAATGCTAAGAAAATTCACAGAAAAAGAAAAGATAAATAACAAAAAGAAATAGGAAAAAAGATTGTAGGCAGAGTGTTTTGTCTCGATGTTCAAAACACCGTAGCTAGCCATGAAGCTGCCGGATCAGACACAATACTCCGCACAGCTTTCGTACGCGTTCATCCTCCATTTTCTCCTGCACAGCAGGCCTACATTCATCCGGGCGTAGCTCGCGGCGCATCTTCTTTGTCCGCCGACCCACTGCTTCAAATCCCGAATCTGGCTGTATATTTTTCCTTTTCCTTTTTACTTTCGTTCTTCTTCTTCTTTTTTCTTTTTTTTTTTTTTTTTGACGGATGCGAAAACGCAGATCCGACGAGTAACGAAAAGCCGGATGTAACTCGTTCCGCGCCGAGATTTTCCACGTGTCTTGTCAATTTTTTAACATCCTCTTCAGAGAGTATCCAGCCCCTGAAATCCTGTTGATCTCCTATACTAACCACTATCTTCACAATTTTCCTACCACGCGAGTGTTATACAGAAACGCTGGTTGATCTATATTTAGAAAACAGCCGAAAAGATTTATCTTTCCGCACGGCCGATGAATAATCACATTTTCTACCTAAAAACGACACTAGAGAGGGAGAGAATAATTTTAATATTCCTGGAAAGAAGTGATTATAGTTGTTAACACGGAGACAACGGAGATTCTCATTTTTCTTGTTCTTTTTTTTTTCATTTCAAGAGTATATTATACACGACGGTGTGTCTCTGACGAACGCAATTGGCCGTGGACGAGCGTAACGATGATTATGGGAATACGGCCAACACCGGTGCATACATATATCTCGTGGAGTTCGCGATAATAATGATAGTAGTAATAAATTGTCGTTGGCCGCGACAGCCAAGACCGTATTCATGATTATGACTATAATAAATTGGTGGACAACCGCTCGCTGGACCGATCGCTTATTATTATTAGAGCGAATATAACAGCCACCGTCGTCGATTATGGCGCCCGGTCTACTCCGTCTCCCTTAAGTGAATTAACGCAGAGACCCGGACTGATATCTCGCGTGATACCGTCATTTATGCTCCCCGACACTTTGTAATCTAAATCCTCGGACAATCGGGTATTTGTGTGAAAACGTAAAATTACCTTTGATTTTCTCTCTTCGAAATATACTCCGTTCTCTCTGGATTTTCGTCTATCGAGCGAGTGAAAAAGTTTCGATGGGTTTCTAAGGGATTCTGAGATCGTCACTGTATTATGGAAACCATAGATTATCGCGTTCGAGTGTTATATGTCTTTAGCGACACAGATAATTATACTATTTATCATAAAAGTTAATTTAGCGCTCAGAGAACTGTTGTACTGTAACCTCTTAATTATGGAAGACGAGCTTACGTTTTGTAACAGGCTGACAGAAGAAATAAGAATAAATAAATTTGCAATGTATTTGGAATCGTTTCGTTCCGACTTCTCTGTGAGAGTTTATTTTATTTCTCTCGCTGGTCGATTGTGTCAAAAAATGTTCAGAGTGCAAACCACAACGATATTAGACGAATTATTAGGTTTGTGAACACTTAACCAATACTTGGAACACAGTAATTTATTTCTCGAGGAATTTTTCAGTTTGAATTGCACTGTTATGCCTCTATTAAACGTAAGATACGTCGTATTCATATTTCCAACTATTAAAGTGAACGAATTGATTATAAATTTTGCTCAGTTTTAATTATAAATTAGAGAGATTCAATTTCCGATTGAAAGATAAACACAGTTAAAACAAACATTGAAAAAGAACATAAAAAAGTGCAATTTGCGTGTCATTATGATGTACCAGTTTCGAGAAAGGAATTTCCAACTTGTCGAAAGATCTACTGTGTCGATTCCAACCTGCGAAAGACAGTTTGTTAAATGTATCTGAACGTTCAACCAATAAAAAATCATGTTTGCTCATTTTTCGGAGGAAAAACAAGTGCATTTTGTAGCAGAGGATTGCAACTGTTCCCAGAACAAGTGGGAAAACGCGATCGAAACCCATACGAACTACTACAATATTTATTAATTCGTAAAAAACCTCGTCAGACCTCGCATTCCCCTGATAGAATCATTTGCTCGTCAAACGAATGAAAGAAGATCTAGTTAGCCACGGCGATATAACGCGACCAGAACGAAGACGCGTCGACGCTATTAAAATTAGCGGTGAACTGGCGGCAGGATTTTCCAACGCGGTCCAATGAAATATTTTTTCAACAGCGCGTCCGATTAAATTCACGCGGTCTCGCCGCATGCAATAATTCACCAGCGAGCTCGCGTCCTGACGCCGCAGCCTTTTCCTCGTTTTCCCGTTTTCCCTCTCGCTCCCACTTCTTTTTTTTTTTTTGCCAAGGTTTTTAAGGCTCCACGCGTAGCTAATAGGAAAAGATTGTGTCTCGCTAGGGTGACCGTGCACCCCCAAAACTCCGTACTTCTCGCGCTCGATTTATCATCGTGACATGTGCTCGGTCCTGTACACTATGCTTCATCTCTTCTCCCTCCTTCCCGTTGCTTTTCCTCCGCTCGAAGGATGGCTTTCTACGGATCCTCTTATTCTCCCCGACCTATCTACTCCCTTGGTAACCACTCATCCCGTGAAATTAAGGCGAATCGCGAAGTTTCGTATTTCAGGGGCCGCTTTGCTGCTCGTACCGCGATTAAGTTTCCTCGATGCTCCCTCTTTCTCTCTCTCTTTCTCGATAAATCCTTCGTAGCTGATGGCGGAGTCTTCTTTCGAAGGGGCTGATCGAAACTTGCTCCCTAGCTTCTCGGGTTCTCGCGATCTTTTCGTTTGTTGTGTAAATTTATTCCTTCGAATGTGTTTTTTCCGCATCTCCGACATGTGTGTCGAATAATGAAGAAATAAGGCAGAATTCAGTCGAGGTATCTTAATTTAGAGATTCTAAGGTGAAAGGGATCGATCAATCCTTTAAAAATTTGATGAAAATGCTCAATCATATATTATTGGGATATTCACACACTTTCGTGTTTGTATATTATATGCAAAATATATCACAGAGAGCACGTTACTTCCGTGTGATTACTGGTTCACACTAGAATTTATCTGCAACCTTCCAACAGTGAATTTTTGTGTAATTTATTGAACATAGTTAAATGTTAAGACTCAGGAAACAAAGTTGCAAATAATAACGCTTATCGGTATCGAATACTTTTCTTCTTTACGTTATTAATGGGATATTTTGATCCCTCTGATCCTTCCACGATTAAAAGCAGAAATTCTCGAACCTCGAGAGGATCGATCGATCGGAGAAAGTCTCGAAACAAAGCTAAAAACAAGCCGAGCAACCGATTACCGATGCGGATCGGAGTGATCAACTTACGCCGACCAGTTTCTTTTTACACCAGCAACAATTCTTCCCTAGCTGCGTCAGCAACTAAACCCCTGTCGAATTATCAGGAGTAGCCGAGTGGCACGATGAAATTCGAGTTGGACGAAATTCAACGGTGTTGCGGTGGCTACCGATCCGCTGCGCGTTCCCCTCGAACGGGCGGGAAATTCGAAATAAAAGGAACGAAGAGAGACCGCGATCAAGCGGACCTTCGGAAATTTATTCACCACCGACCAGGCGAAGTTAACAGCGAGAGAACGAGATGGAAACCGGTCGGTGGACGTTTCTATGGTCGTCGTCGCGTTACCCTATGCGAAATACCCAACCACCGTGATCCAACTGTGTATTCCCTTTTAATACATATTCAGTCGGGGGCGAGAACTGGCTCGACATCTTTGATTCCCTCCCCTTTCTCCACCTCTCTTTTCTACTCCACCTCTTCGATCGTCTATAGGGACTTCCGTGCGTTTCTTGCACCGATACCGGTACAGACTATTCCACGCGGGATATCCGGCGAAATGGGACGGGTTTTGCGCGGAATTTGCGGGATCGATGGAAGCCTGTTTTGCCTGGGAAAAAGGTGTACTCTTACGGATAGGAAGTTATGAATAAGGAAATTGGAGGATCGCTTGTGTAAGGTTGTATACGGTCGATATCGTAGTCACCGTGAAAATACACTCTTTCGTGGTAGAAATATTGGTAGTCGATGTGTGGAACGAACTTTCGAAGTATGCTTGTTACTGTTAGAGCGTGGACACACGGTAAATGTTTAGATTCACACGGAAATCCTGCCATTTACCAACGAACGTCGCTAGAAAATTTATTTCGCGTCTCTATCGAGATTATTTGATAAATTAAACGAGGTTTATAGCTAGGTTCAGTTTTGTTTTTTATTAAATACTATCTTAACTTACGAGGGAACTTGATTTTTTTTTAAACTTTGCAATTTGTGGCAGACCAATTATTTTTTGGCCTTTTTTCGATTCTTCCGGTGAAAACAGCCCTTAAGTAATTTTCTTATAGGTGAATGCGTCTTTATTTTTTATTTTTTTAACGTACTTGTAGGTGCAACTCGACATTCTACATAAAAAGAAATTATTAACTGACGCGTGTTGAAAAATCACTAGTTCAGCGGGTGTTTCAGCTTGAATTTCCTCAACTTTCTGCACGAGTGACAAGAGCAACGCAAATGTAAGAATATAATGCCCATAAGCGATAGAGAAATTACGAATTACACGAATGAATAGCTCGTTTTAAGTGGAACCTACGTTAGCAAGCAAATTGCATTGTAGCCGCAGAGGTGTACGAAAGAAAAAGTTTTCCTCTCGAAAAATTCGTCAGCGAAAGAGAAAGAGAGAGGGAAGTCTCTCTCCCTATTCTCGTGGTAAAAAGCTACCTTTATTCGAAAGTCAGGCGTTTTCTCGCCGGTGGAAAGCACGACGAGATTTTTCTTGGCATAGGATCTCCTGTTCACGCTCGTTTTTCTTTTTTGCGGTGTCCGTCACTCGTATAACTCTCCGAGTTTTCCCCTCTTTCCTACCCTTTCCTCTGCCACCTCTACATCGTTGGCCTCTGCATTTTCCCTCCACCTCCATCTCCCTTCAACCGTTTCTACTTCCAGCTTTATTTACGTGTTTTCGGTGCCCCGGGTACAAGTGTCCCACGACTTAGCGTAGCAAGTTCTCTGGCGGTTTGCGGGACGAGAATCATTGCCCTCTTGCCCGATTCCGTGGGTGTGTCTAGGCTAGCCTTGGAAAGTAATGGAATCATGGTTGAATTTTTCCTCCTCCTTTGGCGAAGAGAAACATCCCCCGCCTCTTCTTCGTTTTGTAACAGAGAGAAAAGAGGAAGAGACGACTCTCTCTGGCAGACCTCTTTAGAAGAGTCTCGCGGATTCTTTCATTCGTCCAGAGTGCTGCTTTGAAGCAGCTTCTTCCTAGGCGAATTCACAGGAATGCAACTCTGGATGTTCTATTCGGGTAATTTTTTTCTTCTGTTTTCTTTCTTTTTTTTTTTTTATTTTATTTTAGACACTCGCTACAGGGGTTGAAGAAGTTTTAGGTCGTTCGAAGAGAGTTTATGGGTAACAGCTGGTTAGAGATTTTTAGAAACAGTAGAAGGGAAGGTGCGTTCTGTAAACGAGTGTTGTTGCCACGAAAGATACCCTTAGAACTGAAACGATAGAACTAGCCTTCCTTCTGTCGTTAGAATAAATAACTAGATTTTTAAATAGAGCCTCGGGAGGTGTCGAATTAGAATAACACTGGTGAAAGCACGTTTAGGAGCAGACGTCTGCAAACAGTGTATACAGGATGAGTAAATAAGAGGTGCCGTTTAAAGTAACTAATTTTCTTGTTGCTTATCGCGATACGGATGATCGAACAACGAAGGAATTTATTCTGGATATAGGGACACTTTTTATAAATATTATAATAATTTTTGTAATAAGAATTCAGCGAAATTAGTGAAAAAAGAAATTAATTCCAAGGTTCGTGATGTTGTAACATGATATTTGTCCCAAAATATTGTTCCAATGTTGCTGCAAGTACGATATTTTCGCCGATCGACACAACGAATATCGTATAAAACATTTTTTAATCACATTAACAGCTAACGAGATATTTTAGATTACATATCTTATCCACTCGCCCCGCGAGATTTTCAAAACGAGTATGAAATAGCTGTTCAAATTAGAATAACGCTGTTTACCTAAGCTATTCCCATTGGGGGTTCCCTGTCGATTTACATAAAGTATCCGGGAGTTGAAATTCCCATCACGGACAATGATCCGAAGGAAACTGAATGAATGAATGATCGAGAAAGGGGGGCCAATGTTACCATGGTGGATGTTCAACGGAGCATGGTAATTAAAATTGATGCCATTGTAGAGGGGAGGTAAAACGGGCGAGGAACGTGAAATATGGGAAACGATGGGACACGCGAGCCGCCAAATTTCGAGTCGGGACACGGGCCAAAGGTGGAAATCGCGCGTCGCCCTCGAGGAAATTGAAAGCCATAAAACATAATGGTGAGCGACATACGGGAGGGATTTACGGGGCATCGCTATTTCCCATGGCCACCTCATTATTTCTCACAGTCGTGTCATTTCGTATTCGCGCAACTAGCTACGTGCCTGGCATGCCTTCGGGAGATCCTGTCGACGACACACGATCCTCACATGGGGAAGGAGGAAGGGAGGGAAACGGAAGGACCCCGTGGCCAGGTGTTGTTCCATACAACGTGGCTACCTCGTGTGCCATATGGTCTTCTACAGTGCTGTATCATCCACGTGGAAATCCATGGGCTTTGGGAACTGTTAACACGTGTTTCACAGAGATTTTTACCAGAACTGCACAGCACAGGGAGGGATTGGATTGATTTTAAGGGTGATTTATTGTGAGATTGTGTTACGAGTGGATTTGGGGGATTAGGGAAAGGTCTGAAGCTTCTGTGCTTTTGTGGTTGGTAGCTGTTGACGTAGCTCTACGCCATTTACAGATAGTTGTGTGTGTTTTGTAATTAGTGAGGATTTTATTATTTGGTTAGTCGAGTCTGAATCTAAAGGTAAATGAAAGTGAAGGTGATTATTTGAAGCTAATTGCATCGAAATATTAATGAACATTAGACACTGCTGTAATTTTCGATGGATATTTTATACGGTTTTTTAAATATTTTGTAGAGCTTTTTCTATTCTTGTTACTGTCACTAAAACGTACACTCTTCACTGAATCCAGCACTGGATTCGCGATTCTGACACCGTCCGGCGACGCGGATCCCGCGTTCATTTGCATCGAGAGTCGCCGGACGCCGCGCCATTGTTTCCTCGATCGATCGATCAAGTGGATGTGCCGCAGAAGGAGCGCGCTTACGTTCGAAAGGAACGCGACGCGTATTTACGATCGAAGTCTTTCTCCGCGTGTACTAGCTGAGTAGATACTAGACGCACAAAATCGCGAAGGAACGAGGCGCTTTCCGTTACGCGGGCTGTTGCATTCGATACGCAAAAAGAGGGGAAGTAAAGGTGCGACCTTCTCTACGCGCGGGAGTTTAATCGCTGTGGCGAAAAGTGCACACGCCTGTGCGCGATAGAAGAGAAAGAGAGAAAATCATAGAGAAAGGGAGAGTCGCAGAGAGAGAGAGAAAGAGTCACAGAGAGCTAGAGAGTCTCAGAGCGAGAGAGTCTCAGAGCAAGAGAGTTTCAGAAAAAGAGAGAGTCGCAGAGAGCGAAAGAGTCAGAGAAAAAGAGACTCACAGAGCGAGAGAATCACGAAGAGAGTCAGTGAGAGAGAGAGGGCCAGTTTCAGAGGACGCCGAGTATATTTCGCCTCCGCTCGCCACTTACCAGAGCTGACCGACATACAAAGAAGCGCAGTGGTGCTCAACCAGTGGCCGGAAGCTGACGGAATGCCGATGGACACGAGTACCTGCGTGACTGAAACTCCGTCACGGTTACGGAGCTGCTGTCACGTTGCATTGTCGCGGGCACAATCGTTGCCATTATGCTCCCCTCTTGCGAGTATGAAAACAGTGGCTGTCGTGTTCGACGCCGCGTTACGCCGCAATGAATGTTCCTTTCAAAGGCTAATTCGAGCTCTTGGACGATTGTTTCTTCTCAACGGGACTCGTGTTTGTGGATTATGCGAGGATTATTTGAGGATCTAAGGATCAGGGGAATTAATTAGTTGATACATGTACACGGTGATTCGTCTAACTTAACAACCTGAAATTACTCGTAAATTAACAGCTCTAAGGGGGAACATATGTTATAGTAATTATTCTTCTGTTGTACGTTGTTTATACACGATGTTTCGAAAGTCATTTTTTTCTTTTTTCTTTCTTTCACAGAACGTCCTAGATTTTTTTGTGGAAATTAAATACGTAATCAAATGTTGAATACACGTAAAAACATACTCATTTCTCTAACATAATTTCAATTTAAAATAGAACAAAATCTGCTGCAAAATATATTTATCTTTTATTAATATTTACTATAATTAATTATGATATTTAGTAATATATAATTATTTACAATAATAATAATATTTAATATAATATTTTACTGTGTATATAAACTTCCACGAATTCCTTATATTTTCATAATCTACAATCACATGAATTCAACACTGAAAATGGATTAGATTGAAAATTATAACAAATTAGACTCGTTATTTGTCGCATTTCCTCCATTGTTTAATTCAGAAGTGGAATATTACACAGGAGATCGTCGATTTCATCCGAAACTCATCGAAAACGACCTCTGTGGCACCGCAGTTCCCAGAACGATCGCGTCGAGGGCCCTCCAAACGTATCGCGTTCGAGTCTTTTCGCCGGCGTTTCGCGCGTGGAACGAACGAATGAAAAAAAAAAAAGAGAGAGAGAGGAAATGATGAAGCGCAGAGAATCACCCCCTCTCGGTCGTGTTACGGTTAGCCGATAAATTGGTGCCGCTTCTGAAGCACTTTCGAACGAGCGCGCTCCGCGAATCGCCTGTATAAAACGGGCGAAATTGCGTTTGCACGCTATTTTCGGCGGCCGATAATGCCGCGCAACGTGGTTTGATCGCGTGAAAAGGGTTGCCAGAAGGGTAGCTGGTTCCACGCGTGTGTTTTCCCGATCGAACCTTTCGCAACTCGTCCATTTTTCCGTATGCTTCTGGCATCTCCTTCCGAACAATACCTACGAAAAGAAATAAAAAAGACAAAAACAATTGACCAACAGAAAACCGAAAAAAAAACCAACGCAACCTCGAATTTTCTCTTTCAAAGAGACAAAGGACCGTGGAAGACAAAGAACGAGGAGAAAAAGACGCGGTCGTTAGAGGATAAATCATGAGAATGTACGTGAAACCGCGCGGAAAAAAACGACGGTTCTTCTAAAACGCGGAACGGCCGAGAGGAATTTCGTCTCGTTGCTAGAGCGCGATAACGAAACGAATTAAATGTTGCCACGACGAACCGTGAGGAGGGACTCGCCCTCTTCTCTTTATTTTTTTCTTTTCTTAATAAATTCCACGAGACGATAAAATCGTCGAGCGTGTCCTCCCGGGTCCTCGTCGAATTCCTGTGCATAATTCCACGACGGAGCGAGGTCGACGGGTGGCGTTGGTGCTAGGATTGCACGGATTCCTCACGTAACTGGCTCCGATCGAACCGTAAGGAGATATTTTAATAACCGTGCTCCAATTAAACGTCTTTCCCGATCGCCAGGAAGAAAAGAGGCTTACTCTATTGATTTTAGCCTTACACACGCGATGATTGCTTATCCCTCGAACGATTCTCCTTCGAGATCGTCTCAATGGATACGAGAACGATTCACTCGATTAATTTTACTCTATTATCGTACAGAGAGATATATATATATATATATAGTTACAGTCTATTTGCGGCTTGTGAAAATTGCCGTGGTCCATTTAGAACGTAGCCGAGAAATCTTATTAGCCGTTCATCACAATTTGACGCGGAACGAAGAACTGTTTCGCATTAGAAACTTTATCCTGGATCACGATCTAAAACATGCCGGTCACTCCTCGTTGCTCACTTGTACGGTGCTTTCGTTCAATTCAGTTCAAACTGCGACCTATTTCCCTCGCTAAGTCTAAGAATATCACAGTGACGTTGCACTTCGTCTCTCGCTGAATCGTGTCCCGCTGAAAAACCACGAGCCCGATCTTTATTCTACCAATCTGTGTTCTGTGCAATCAAATTTGCGCATTCTCGAAATACCACGGATGTTCCATTAACCGGATGAACACCTTAGTACACACAATCCTTCGTGTTTATCTCGTCTCCCCCTGGGCTCCCCCTTGTCCATCCAATTAACCCTTTGAGCGCTATGATTACATGTACGCGCCTGATGAATTCCATCGATATGGGCTATGAATGCATACACGGAATGGAATCAGAATAGAACATGCATGTTCGCCTCTACCTACTTTCACTGTAAAACATGTCGAACATTTCCGTTTTAAGAACGATATTTATATCGTTTCTGTTAATCGTCTTCGACAGTATATCTCTTGTGAAATTCGCGCTTGTTTTTTAATCATTCAATCTTTTCGATGCTCTTCCGTGTTTATTTATAGCATTTTGAAAATTTCTTTGTACACACCTAGTAAACTAATCCTTCCAATTTTTCAAAAAAAGAAAACATCGTTTGGTTCACTTTTAACCCTTTAACTGCGGGTACTCTTAGCACAGCCGATTACTCTAAACGCAAAGAAAAGTTTGGTTTTAAGTTGGCTATAATTTTAGTATGTGGTTTATAAACCAGACCCGCAGTTAAAGGGTTAAAATTCCGTTTTAAAGTGCCCCAGTACTAATGAAAGTTACTACATATGCCGTAGTAACCGTTTAATCCTCCGATCTTCCACGCAAAAATACTTAAATCAATGTTCCCCACAGTCACTACTAAATCACACCGTTCATCTCTGAAACAAGCTGACTCGTCTCGTTTACGAGGTCTTCCATTGGCCTCTGTCTTCTCCCGGAGAGGATCATTCCGATCTTCTCCGTTCGTTAGGAACCAAGCAGCGTAATAGGAAGAAATCGCGTAACCGCGGTGACATTGCATTAGTCTCAAGTAGTCTCACTGTCCTCCCGATGGAAGGTTAGCGGAGGCAGCGAGGCAATCGCGGTCGTTATTCCAGCGGCCACGGCAACGATCGCGTTACACGATCGCCGGACTAATAGCGCGAACTGGAACGCGCAACAAAGGCGTGCTCGTAAGAGAAGTTAGTATACAGCGAAGCGAAAGAGGGAACTCCGGTTCTCGATAAGTAGAGCATGAAGCATAAGTAAGTAAGGAGCGTGGCTGTAGCCAGAGAAAATGAAACGTTGCGGGTCGAAACAAGCTTGTGCACACGTTCATTCGTTCGTTCGCGTCTCCTGTTCACCAAGAAGAGAGTTTGCTTGTTTACTTGGCGAGCCACTTCCGCCGGGAAACGTTCCGTTCGATTGTTCGCCAGAGGAACCAGCGGCGACTCTCTTCAATCGAACGAGAATCCTCTGTGTCTTTGCTTTACCTTGCTTCCCATCGACTGGGCTCGTATGAACTTCTTCGCGAAGAATTCGGCATTGTTGAACGATGGAAAGGAACCAGCTGCCGGAAGACTTCCGGTTGAACGAGTTTGAATTCTGGACTCGAGAATAGGAACCTTCCTCCCCATGGATATTCGAGAGTTCTTTTGGTACCTTTCTTCTGGTTCTCGGAACTATAGAAATTTATACTGATTATTTAGTGGGAGTGGATAAAAGAAGATTGTTCGAAGAATTCCCGAGGAAAGTAGAATTTTAACGTCTGTAGATATATTACTAGGTCGTTGAATAATTTCTGTCGTATTTTCGAGTGAAATTCGAACCACCGGAATTTTGCTAAGATATTTATTTAATCGACGATTGATTGGCCATTATTTTTTTATTAGCCAGCTTGTTAATTCCCGGTGCAAAGAATGTTTTACTTTTTGGATATTTTGTCCCAATGTTTCGCGTAACGATATGTCAGCAACAGTTGCATTATCTCTTCTGAAATTTATGTGATATGCAGAGCCTCGAATGGTGTTCGTCGTGGAGGAATTGTTTCGCAGATAACTGATTGAGAATTATTTATTATCCAAGGTAGAACGATGGGCTGTGTTCGAAGGAGTGTTTGAACGATAAACTACTATGATAAATAAATGGGAACCGAAGAAATTCCTCACGATTCCTGGCTGGATTCATAGATTACTATTAGCGAAAGAGTGTCGTAATAAATAAACGATCGCTCTTCTAGCAGAAGCTGAATAGCTAGGTTTGATGAAAAATATACAACAGTATCTGAGCTACCATGAATATTCCCTCGATTGCCTATTTCTTTATCGTTCACTTAACAGAGCTTAGACACTTCTTTAATGGATCTTATAGACAGGCTTTCAACGATTGAATAACATTATCCGAAATAAATTCACGTGCCATTAGAATACTTCAACGTATACCGAACGTTCGCGTGTATTCACGTCGTTTCGTGAAATGTATAATGGGACTTGGGATTTATTAAGTATGCAAAATTAGTTTGATACCTTTTTTCACAAATTTCAATATTTATTAACAAAAAATCTAAGAGTTTCAATACTCGAAATAATTTTCGTTGCTTCAAAATTTGAGAATTTGTTTCCTGAAAAATGTGACAGCTTTGTAGTGGATAAATTTGCCCGAATTTCACGAAGAATTAATTTATACATCCAGCACATTTTATTACTCTCATTTTATTCGTTTATTATTACACTATTGTATTACATTATTGTACTATTACATCAACAATAATTAATTTCCTTACAATAATTATTAATCTCTTCTCTTATTAAAAAATAAAGGTACAATCAATTCTAATTTTTCTTCTCACGAACAAATAAAAAAGTAATCGTGTTATAAAGGTGAAAATATTGTCACAAATGAGTTTCATTAACACTCGTTGACATAATAAGCTATAAACCTTGCTGTAACCTCCTTTCTTAATTTTCTGCGTCACATTTTATAACTCTCAGTTTATTTCTATCCTCTTACACTATTGCTCTAACATTACATTACTAATAATTATTAATCTTTCTCTTCCCTTACTAAACCATCACGTTGCAACCAAGTGTAATACTCATTCCCGCAGAGAAAAATCGCGTTGCAAAGGGACAAAAATCCCTATTTGTAGACTAATCGACGATCTGTTTTTCCCGATGCAACGAGGAGAAGTTAATCGTCACCAGCTAACAGGGTCACGACACGATCTCCTACGTGCAATAAATCAGGCCAGAAAATGGACGACGACAGTGGGCATTCGGATCGGGGGACGGTGATTGCGTCAGTGGACGACGGTTGCATCGTTGTCGCGTCAGTTATCAGTTATTAAAGCACGAAATTGGAAATACAAGCTTTTCTGTGTTAGAAACGTGGTATTCCTCCTCTCGAAATCGTGTATGTATATGTGTACGTGCACGCGCGCGTTCGCGTGGATTAAAAGCCACGGAATCGATAATGTGTCGGCTGCGTTACGCCGTATATATACCTCTAGAGCGTCCTTTGACGCGATTTAACGTCATACTCTGATACCTTTTTAATACCGGGCGTCGCATGAATAAAACCTCCTGGATGGTTACACGGACGAGCGGGGATTAAAGCCGGCAAAAAATCAAATGGACAGACTGTGGTGTATGTATTTGCTTTGACATCAACCCCCTGTATCACTCGTTCTAGTCCACTAACCCACCGGTTTGTTGGATTAATCCGACGCGGAGCATTAGCCATCGAGTATCGAGGCGAGACGAGCACCTTTTCAGATCGCGATACCGTACCGATACATTCGCGGAAAAATAATGTCACCGTCTTACTTTTCTTTCTCTATCGCTGCCTCTTCTTCGTTTTCTTGTTCTTTTGGCGAACGAACCGTTACCTGCAACGTGAACCGGCTCCTCTTGTCGCTCGACGATGACGGAATGCGGTCTCTAGACAGGCTCCTCTTGAGGTTCCAAGCGGTGGCTGACCTGGTTTTTAACGTCGTTATCGGCGCAGGAGTAACTGTTTGCGAAGGATGTTTCGAAGTGTGCTAGTGGAGAAGATAATGTAAGATTTTGAGGATGAAAGACTCGAGGTGTTGCTTCTGAGCTGTAATTTTTCTCGAGTTCTGTACCACATGGAACAGAGAAGGATTCTGTTGTGTTATCACTAACATCTCATTTTTATATGACTAGGTTCATTTCTTCTTTCATGATATAATATATTTATATGTAATAGAATGTATATTCCTTTCCTTCTGATGCATTTACACGTAATGGAAAATGAATTGGTACGTGTAATTACTTTTTTTTTTTTGTTGTAACAAAAGAGTTGTACAGTTGGATTAAAGTAGGAAATGCGAAATCTGCAATTTCGATGCGTTTAGTTGTTCCTACTTCACTGTTTTTCAATATTTTTTGGTACACGTCTCTTCTCAACGCCTCGAAGCTTTTGATACTTCGTTAAAATTACACTCCGTATATTATAAAACATAAATTACGTATTTATATAAATATAGATGCAATTGTCTTCAATTGAAATTGGATCAGTGAATATAAATTTCAAGTTACACCTAGAAATAATTTCTTTTTTTATTTATCCTTTTCTCTATTTTCTGCAATGTTGAGATTTTTTGATATTTCTCATCCACTTCACGACTGATTTTATCCCACTGATATTTCCCAAGCAGAACTCCTCAGTTCGTAGATAAGACATTTCAATTTACAATTAATTCACGTTTACAATGAAACATATTTACCAATACGCCACTTTAACGATGTCCGTGCGAGTATTAGTAGTTCTCAGACTCGTAAATGAAATCTGAAGTTTATTACGGACAAGATTAACATAATCTAAGCCACGTGTTAACAAGTGTGACTTGTTCTATTACAAGGGAGGGATTCAGGAAGCAAATCCGAGCGATTAACCCATGAAAACCACTTGTGATATCTAACGAAAAAGAAATCCATTAGCGAAATGATTTATTATCAGTGAAATCATCGATACAATGCTGGAGGGCATTAAACATGGCGGGTGAAGTCTCTGCTCAGCATGCGAGCATCGTTGGGAAGCGTTGAGTGAATCAGAAAACCGTCGGTACGGTTTTTTTGTCCAGGTCGGTTCATTGGCATTCAGCGACGCTGTCGCTCTCGAAAATTAATATCGAGTCGCGTTGATCGAGGGTTCTCCATTTACCTACCCGCCCGCAGCCAGTCGAAAGATCCTCGAAAGGTGCTCCATCCGGCTTCTAATTGGCTCGCGTCATTCGCGAAATTTCCGGTCAAACGAAACGCTCTGCGAACGTGCCTGCGAGTCGCGTCATTAACTTATCGTCTATCGAGAGGAAATCGACCGTGTGTTTACGTCATCGAGGCTGTTCGAAATGTATATTACAGATTTAATCGTCTATACTCTAAGAAGAGGTATATAATTATCCGTACAGTACCGTTGAAAATTAGAAATTGCTAAATAACGAGTTACAATTACGTTACTTATGGAATTATCGTAGATTAGCACTTGGAACAATTAAAGTAGGGTATATATAAGATAGATATTAGAAATTTAAGCGAAAGACGATTATTAACGATGGAGTCATCGTATGGGGTTCACGAAACATCATTAAACGCAACTTATAGAGTTACATATTTATCTTCTGCGCTCTGAATATTTATTTACGTGATCGATTTATCAATTTCAACACACCTTTGCAGGGAAACATTGGAAAATCGAAAGGTTCGTTTTGCAAAGTACAAATTTTACGCGTACGTGAATGTATCTCACGAATGTACTCTATTTTAATGTAAATAAATATTATGAATGTGTCTGAAACGGCGCCAATGGAGTACTAAGAGTTTGTAAGCAACGAAAATAGTTGGTATTTGATTTTTACATTTTTATTGATATTTGTGTTTGAGGAATCTGAGATATTTCACTTTTGCATTCTTTGAATTTCCAATTGTATCGGAAAATGCCTCAAACATTAGGAAGTTTAGAGGAAACTTAGGACACGAAGTGTATATTTTCCGATTCTAACGAAGTTAGATATTTTACAATAATTATTTTGAGAATTTCCCTAATTCAAAACCATTCTTCTCGTATCAATACTTCAATTTCCTCCGCGTAGATCTATAAAATTTGTGCGTCAGCTACTCACTTGACAAAAATTAGTATTCGTTCGTCGATACGCCATACGTCACGAGTAAAAGTGGATAGAGAAGAAAAAAAGACAAGAGAGAAAGAGTGAGAGAGAGAAAACGACTGTTTTGAAGACAACGGTTAGACGTTTCGGGTTGGCGCGCGATGCCCAGGCCGCATTAAAATAATAAGCAGTCGCATTAAAGTGATTACGGCGCGAAGCACAGCCATGCGACCGCAGGAGGCGGAAGTTGAAGTGTCTCCCCGTTTAAGAGGATCTGCGGCGGTGTTGGTGGTCGCCGTTGCTTTCGTCGCTATTGTTTTTCTTGCCGTTCTTTTAACGAGCTCAACGAGCCACCGCGACGTTTTCGCGAGCAGAGAGAGAGAAAGAGAAAGCGAAGAAAAAGAGAGAATGTACTGTTCCACGTCCCGATGAACCAGCACAATCCGTCGTCCCTCGTTGAAATTTCTCTCTTTCTCTCTCACTCTCTCTTTCTTCCTCTGTTTCTCTCGCGGGACACGCGACGCTTCTCTCGTCTACCTGCCTGGGAACTCGTCGTTGTCCCCTGTCGGTGCCTCCTTTTTCCACCCGGAGACCCAAACTCATGGGCTTTCACGGGCTTTACCTCGACCTTACCTTTTGTATTTTCTGGCTGAAGTTTAAGACGAGTTTAAGACCCCGGCTTGTTGTGCTCCTCGAGGGAAACTCGGATAGTTGACGCTGCAAATCGGTAGTTTCGCCATTCGAGCAGCTAGTTTTCCCTGAGCTAAATTGTGGCTAAAAGAAGGAAAGTTTCGGAGACTGGTAAGAACCTTCTTCTTGAAATAGAAGAAGGATCAGCTATTCTAGAATTTCTATAATACAATGGTACTATAATTGTGAGGGTATAAAAAAAAAAAGAAAGAAAAAAGGAGAAAATGGGATCGAGTGTATCAGAGTAGGGTCAAGGGCAAAAATTTCGCTTGGAAAACGACATGGTTATTTGAGGTTAGGAACACATGTCGAACACACACCTTCGAAAAACAGATGGTTCGCAGACTTTCACAGTGTGTATAGAAGAGAGAGAGAGAGAGTGAACAATCCTGCAACGCTGCAGCAAAACTGGAACGAGAGAAACGTGTTGGCTAGAGCCGCTAGCAGTGATTTGGCAGCTGTCGAACACGTTCACTGACTCGTCCAGCTGCCACGTTAATTTTCCTCACCGCCCTCGCTGCGGGGCTGCAATTACGTTCGCCTCGGTCCACGAGCAAACTAATCGGTATACAATCTGGGAAGCGAATTTACAAGGACTCGAGAGAGCTCGGGAACTTTGGAGGGCCCAGGTTGGATAATTGGAATGTCGGCTATGCGGCTTCGAAGAGTATCGTTGCTTCTAACGATACTTAATTTCCTCGTGTTTATCTGTTTATCCGAAAACACGGCTCGATTTCGCCGTCTTTAAAGTGATTCCGGATCATCTGATCTGTTATTTCTTCCACAAATTAAACCCCTCCGTGATAAATCCACGGGTAATTTCTCTCTTGCGTCTCTTCGTTTTTATTGAAAATAATTTTGAACATTTTCGTTTGACAAACAACTGTATAATATGGTAGAAACTTTGACGAATGTTGATTGTAAGCTTAGAATAGCAAAATGAAAAATAGAATAGAAGGAATATATTTGTCTACGGAGAATTAAGAATTATTTTGTGAATATCCCGCGCAAGTTTCATTACTAAAGATAAACATGGACATTAGAAACGTTGTTACTCGTAATATGCACTTGAAACGATCGTCGTATTCAATCGTTCTTCCAATTTAGACGAAGAATACATCACAGTAGAAGAAAAAGAAGAAGAAGAGGAAGAAGAAATACCGGATCTCCCTCTAAATCGCAAATTTACCGAAACGCTTCAACCGGATCCATTCGAGTCTACTCAAATTTCCACGGAACGACCACTCGATCGTGCACGGTCTCCTGAGTCCCGAGAATCGCGGGGCGAAAGTAGTTCTCACCCCTTCCAATCGAGTATTTCGCTGGAAGGGTGCGTTTATCGTCGCGCGAGGATTCCGCGCGGGAGAACCCAAGGAGTTTATTCGGTATTCTACTCGTGGACGAACCTGTCCTCCCTTTCTCTCTCTCTCTATTCGACTAACTCCTTCACCCCTTTAACTCTCGTGCTGGTTTATCCATGGCGGGCCGTCGTCTCCGGATCCTGACTCGAATTTTTTATTAAATCCCTGCCGCGCACAGTAGTCGATAACGGCGACTTCTCGTGTGTATCGAGATGAAATGCAATTTTCATCGGCCGCGAGAGCGCAACCCCGTCGCCCACGGGGCTTTATTTATCCCTCCTTCCGGTTGGATGCGCTCCTCGTTCTCCACCCTCTCTCTCCGAGTCTCTTTTCCTCTCTGACTCTCCTTCTCTGCGACTCTCTCTGCGATTTTCTCGCTCTGAGACTCTCTCGCTTTGAGACTATCGCTCTGTGACTCTCTTACTCTGAGAGTCTCGCTCTGAGACTCTCTCGCTCTGAGGCTCTCTCTGAGATCCTCTCTCTCTTTGTGACTCCGTCTCTTTCTGCCTCCCCCTCCTCCTCGCCGTGCTCTCGAGGCAGAAACAAAATAATTTCGCTTCTTTCGCGCGGCCCTCCTGCTTCCTTCTGTGTGCACAGGTGTATCCTGTGCGGCGCGTTTGCACGGAACGATATAATAACTCGTTGGTTCGCGGGATCTTTTGAGCCGGAACGCGCGCACCCTCCTCGCGGTTAATTAATATACCGTATTAAAGGTGAACCGGTGAATCTTGTGGAATTTTCCGTGGTTTATACACATAACACTTGAAGGAATATTAAAGTTGTTTGTTAAAAGAGTAGCCTTGAAATTTCACATCGAAATCAGAGATTTCAATCGAGAAACAAATTTTTCGTAAATTAGGGAAATTGTTTTACGAGAGAGGATGAACGTAAGGGAAATTACACGGTCGATTTCCATAGGCATGTGACCTGAAAGCGTTCACACGGGGATGATCACACGGCTGTTGCAACTTTCTCTACGCAAAATACCCACATTCTCTCCTGTCGTTCACCGTTTAATCTAATGGCCATTAAAGGTCCGCTCTTCTGACGGCTACGAAACTTCATCGATCCGCGGTAATAAGCGGCTACGTGCACCGCGTTGCGTATTACGAAGAGGAAGAAAGAAAGAGAGAAAGAGAGAGAGAGAGGAAAATGCACGGCTCACGTGGAAGATTGAAGCACGCTCGTAATGCACCGGCTATTTCATAGGCGTATCTCATGGATACGTGCACGAAGCCATATCTGATCCTTTCCATATCTTTCTTTCGTTGAATCAATTCAACGAATTAAGTAACGCGTTCTATACGCCGCAAGAATGAAGAATATAAAAGAAGAAGCAATGTAAATTTCTCCGTAACATTTTTAAATTAATTCTACATTTAATTTTAATTTTGCTGCACTGAGAATAATGTAAAACAAAATTAACCAATCTGGAAAAAATTGCAATAACCTTCAATAAAAGAATTCGCACCATCTTCACTTTTATCATTTTTTTTCGACCCACTAATGTGAAGATAAATGAGACACTTTGAACTTAAAGTGTCTAAATTTATTTGATTTACGAAGAGTTAAATATGAATTATGTGCTTCGATATTAAAATCTGAGAACATTGCAGAAGCGAAGTTAACCACCTTTCCTTCCGAGCGGCTGAAGTCCAACGATACAGGACAAAATTACTTAGAAAATCAATTTTGAATATATGCTACCTTAACTCATCACAAAGTAACAATACCAACGAGAAAAAAAAAGAAAGCTCCTTTTCTACGTCCAGTAGAGTCCTTTGCCCTCAATTTTTTCCTCGGTTACTATATTGGAGGCTCGTCAGGGATAGAGATATCTACTATACTTATCACAGGCGAAGATAAAGAATCCACTTTTTTAAAAAAATTCACTTTTATTTTACAACACTTAATTTTACACTTAATTATAGAACTAACAAACTTCTTTACACGATAGACTCTTGATTACCAAATGAATTTTTTTACTCTTCTCGCTGCGCTCTTTTATATCTTATTTATGAATCATTTATTATCTCATCAAATGTTTACTTTCTTATACTAGTCACATACTGTTATTACTAAACGAAGGTACTACCAATTGGGACGACGACGACGAAGAGAAAAGACCGAAATATCGCGAAGATTGTAGAATACCGCAGCTATTAGAGTAGGATAATCTGGAACGAGAATCTTAGACGTGAACGTACAGACTGAACGGGCCTATTTTTTCAAAGGATTATCGTTGTTGAAATAACAGGGCTGAGCAATGCAATTCCATGGACCGGTATCTACGGTCGCACGATTTCGACCACGAGATCCATCGCTGTGTACATCGCCGCATGGCTCTCACCTTGATTACTCACCTGGGGTTCAGGGCAGCAGGTATGCATACCCGCATGTTTGCTCGAATAATTGGGAGGCTATACGTGTGCCCTGGAATAACCCCCAGCGCGGCGCGCGATACCCTCGAAATTCAATCTACCTCACAGCCGAAACGATCCTATTCGATAAAGATCTGCGACCGCCTATTTGTTGCCCGAAATCGGTCCGCGATCGCGTGTCCGATTTCTGTTAACGTTATCGTTACTGTTCAATCGAATCTGCCTCTCTTTTTTTTTCTCTTCACTCTCCTCTCTTTCCGGTTTCTCTCGTTCACTTTGCCTTTTTGAGATTTCGATTGGCAGAGGTTAACGTGGCGAGCTTGGAGAGGAAATTGCTTCTGTGAGAGAAATTTTAGAGAGTGGAAATAGTGGATGGATCGTTTAGAAATGATTCCTTTGTATGTAGAATTTTGTTAATTTACGTGGAATAAGGCGAGAGATTGTTTTTATCAAGGAAATTGAAAGAGGATTTTTGTGGAATTTCATAATTGGTTAAGTTGAAGAAATTTATTCGATCTATTCATGGCTATTTCCGTAGGCTCCTGGTAATTTACTGGATACTCGACAATAAAGATCCTGTTTCACGCACCGAGACATAAAGTATCCGTGACTTTAATGTGTTTTCGAGCGAGGTAATAGCCGGACGGGTTCGCAGTCATGCTAATCGATTAGCCTCGAAATTGACTTTCTTCGTTGAACGCACAGATTCGTGATAAAAAGCCGTAATGGAAGATATTTAGCGAGAACAGGCCGCGAGGAAAGTAGTTCTTATGCTACAGTACACTTATGTTGATAATATACATGTACCAAGAATTCGAAACATAGGAGAGTTTTTGGGTGAATTGTGAAAATGTCTGGATCGTGCTAATTCAGAGGGTTCCTAGGCTCTGAAGTTTCAATTAAGCGAAAAATTCGATTTTTCATGCAAAATATTGCTTCTAAATTTATCTTCGCTTCTTCTTCGATAATTGCAGCAGGGCAAAAATTAAACAAAGAGGGTTCCTGGGTTCTCGAGTCTCAGCCAGCTGGAAAATCAGATTTCCCATGGAAAATATTCATTCTAAAATTATCTTCGCTTTCTTCTTCGATAATCGCGGCAGGCTACAAATTTGTACAAAAATTTTGAAAGTTCAAATAACATTCAAAAATATTTTAATTTCTCTGAAAGTAGTTTTTTTTTTTGGAAATTTTCATTTCTAATTTTCTGTTTTTCATTGAGGAAACTATACGAAATATATTTCCATTTTGAAACTATTTGCAATTAAATATTTCCAATTAACGAATCATATCACTATCAGAAAGAAAGATTGAAAATCCCTTCAAAAAGACCCGAAATAAAAAAAAAGAAACTAGAAAATAACAGTGCCGTGAAAAGCTAGAAATATTTAGAACTGAAAGCCAAATAGGACCCGCCGAGTTTATAAAGCTAAAATATGGCGAATTCGAAAAAAAAAAGGAAAAATGTATGCTCGCTTCTAAAATAGCAGCAGCGAAATTAAAAAATACAAAAAGGCCATTGAAAAACACAGTTGCGGAAAATACCTACGTAAAACAAACGTGGGAAAATATATCATCAAAAAGCAGCTAAAACAGAACCAAAAAAAAAAAAAAAAGAAAAGTGAACAGCGTAGTTCCAATAAAACACACGCAACGTGTGTTTATTGGTAATTGGATCGTTTCCAAAGAATAATACACCTTCAAATTAAAAGCACCGCTGAAAGCACTCAATTTTCAATCGCTCGAAGGTGCGAGACAGAGAGAGACAGAGAGAGAAAAGAGAGTCCTCAACAGTGGCGTGAAATGGCAAGCTTTCAAAACCCTCTCCTCGCCCCAAACGATTTTCCATCTCGATCGCGAACGAGCGCCGGTTAATGAGCAAAGTTCCGAATTAATATCGTGGCTCCCCCACTCTCCTCGTCCGAAATTCGTAGTGGACGACAGGGTGTCTGCTAGACGACAAAGTGACGAACGATCAGCGCGCCGTAATTAATGATCGAGTCGCGTTGCGCTCGACGCTAATTTCGATCGCTGTCATAATTAAATAGGCGCGTGTACGCTTGCTCTCTCCTGTTACCGGTACACGTACTAGCACGATTGCACAGAGAGAATTACACAGACAGAGAGAGAGAGAGAGAGAGAAAGAGTAGAAAGAGGAGAAGGGAACGAAGGTGAAGCTGTAATTTCGCGGCGAGACTAATAATCGATTCGCAAAAGCGGCAATGCGCGCAAAGCTTCGGAAAATATTTCGAATAACAGGAACGCCGGAAAATTTCGATTAATTCCACAGCTAGAGAGAGACAGAGAGAGGGAGGGGGAGAAGGAAAGAGGGATTCGTTTCGGCGTATATTACGAGCGGAAAAGGCCGCAGCCAGAGGCGTATACCGTGGCTACGTGGTGGAAATCAGCGACAAAGAAGAGACCTCGTCCATGGATTTCTCCTCTCCTTTCTGGCGAACTCGTAAAAGAGTTTTAAAACTCGAGCGACTCGCTGAAACGAACAGGACGAGGATTGGTTTTCGCGGTAAAGCCGCTCGCGATCCTCACTTTCGCGCGGTCTTAGATGGTCCTCGTGGAAAAGGAAGTAGAAGAAGAAGAAGAAGAAGAAAGAGAAGGAGAGTTCTCAGCGTCTCTTTTCCCAGTATTACGACCGCTTATTTTCTTCCGTTCTCGCTTTCTCTCTCTCTTTCTCTCTCCATCCGCTAACCACTCTTGAGAAATTCTCCGGTTAGCACGAAGAAGTGCAAGAGGGCCGCTTGAACGCGGAACACGCTCGAGAGAATGGCTCAATTCCCGCTGGTAAATTAATTTCCGTCGATGAAGAGAAGAAAATTAAAATTTCCCTCGCGGAGTATGTTTTCTAGACCTCGCCGGGTAAGCAACCAACCATCTAGCTACGAGGATAATCGTTACGACGCAATTTCGCGGTGAATTAATTGAAGCTTCCGCCTTTATACGCTTTTAAACTCTCTGGATCATTTTGCTTTCGATCGATCCACGAACAAAAGTACCCTCGTGAAATAGTATTAAACGAGGAGAGTAATTATAACGAAACTGATAGAGAGACAGAGCAAAGGAGGAAGGAAATTATGTATATCTGTAAACAACGCGTTTAGAGGATATCGTCGGTGTACGAATCGGAAACGAGGGAACCGTGTGACCGGCAATTTACTCGCAATAATACGGAACTTCGATCGGTTACGGGGTTGAACCGCGCGCGCGGTTTTGATCTTTCCCTGTACCTCGTGTAAACACGTGGACGAGCCGCGTGCATCCGTGCTCGTTTCCAATATACACGCGAGCATTGTGCGTGCGTCGGAAGCGGCTTTTCAAAGCCCTCGCTCTGCCAGGGACGAACAATGCCAAAGAAACTGATGCACGTTGCTGCGTGTACGTCATCTCGCGTACAGGGTGTTCACGAAATATCTGTTCAACTTCTACAGATAAATGATTCGTCGATTAAAACAATATCATCTAAAACACCGTGTAAATAAAATAACACACAGACATACAACATATTGTGCTCCAAAACACGAAGTTACACGCAACAGTCTTCGTATTTTCTTTTAAAAAATTAACTTTTCTGCAATTGTACCAAATGTGACCAATTCTGACGCCTTAGATAAGAGTAAGCAACGCAGTGTTTCGCAATCAAGAAATCTCGTTAGTGAAACGTGCAATTGAAGAATCGATCTTATCGTATACAAGGGAAACGAAGCTCCACGTGGATTCGTTTCACGCGAATGAAAATCGTGTAAAATCTGTCGGTACGAAAGAAAAGATGGTGAAAGTAAAAGCTAGTATATATATGTTTTAGAGATACAGATTTATTTCAAATATCTTAACAAAAAGAAATAATGACGTTTCAAAAAACAAAAGTAACTTTTACTGTAATTCGAAACAATCAATCGTTTCTTTCTAATTGACACGAATGTATCATCTCCATCGTATTCTACGCTTCTTCTGAGATTTCTAGGAAAATTCATTTTCTGGCTACGTAAATTAACCCCTCTCGAAAGTTCACCGTTCTAATACAATTTTAAATGAAAAAATTCGTGTTATTATATATCAATTTTTATTTGAAAATCCTCTATCTTGAATTCAATCTGAAACTAGAACAAAAATACAAATTTGATAGACGTATGAATACTTGTTTTGTCACACGTTATCAGACTCGTGACACAGATTTTCACTGAGAGTCGACGAAAATAGTTATATTAGTAACAAATGTCAATTTCAATTCTAACTTCCCTTTTAGTTCACAAGATCCAGAGTTGTCAATTATAATTGATCTATAACACATTAGCGTTTCGTGTGTAAAATGGTACTTAAACAACACGTAAAAACTACCTCGTAGATTTTCCCGCGTAAAAAAGAGACTCACGTAGAAACAATGCAGCGTAAATTGAGCGAGGGTTGTAATTTCTAATCAACATGTCGCGCCTTCTATTTAATCACAAGTCGTACACCCTGTTCCATTAACCCGATCGCCAATCACGTTTCACTTCTAACGCATTGCGGATAGGTCACGAGACCAAGCTCTATTCCACACCCAGATCGTGTAATCACGTCACGTCCCTTCGCATCCAAAACTCGGCGTACCTTCTCAGAACACGGGGCCAAAAAACCAAACAATTACCCTAACAAAATCCCTTTTAGCTATTTCATTTACACCGTGCTAATACACTCTGTCACGATCGTAACGATCGCATGTGTTCCCTAATGTTCTCTTGGCGAATCGTACTCGATGGATTACCATGAAAGAAAAAAAGGAAAAGAAAGGGCGACGTTTCGTAGGAGGGTGGAGAATCGATTACGAGGAGGAAACGCGACGTTTATCGAACAGGCTATGCAGAGCTGGGTAAAAAGTATACGCGCTGTATAGAGAGGCGAAAGAGAGAGGAAGTATTCCGTCTGTATACAGGATAGAGAGCCTAGAACTCTATGCAGATTTTCTCTGTCTATCCGAGCGACGTCTGCCATACGAGAGTTGGCTGTAAACCGTGCAAAACCAAACGCCGCTCTGCCGCATACCAAAGCGATTCCGCAGAGAAAAGAGAAAGAAAACAAGATAGTAGGAGAAGAGATAGCGGGACGCGAAATCGATCGGTGGGCCACGGGAATGAAAATATAGCCGAGTTTTCAACAGGGAAACGGAACCGTGTTTCGAGCTTTTACGAACGTTCAAAGGAAAAACCACCGGTCAGTTTATAGTATTTCTTTTTTTTTGTTTTTTTCTTTTTTATCATTGCCCTCTGTGTACCAGTGTGGTTGCCGGTATGGAGCTCTTATTCCCTCGTTTCCTACCATCTCTTCGTCCCTCTTTTCGACGAAGTTTCGATTGATCTTTTTCCCTGCGCGACGATTGGTTACCAGAACGGTCTCTGGTACGGTGATATTAGAGTACCGTGCGTGTAAAAGGTAGACGCGGAATGTGTAAACACGTGAGTAATAGTTTACAAGCCCCGTGCACGAGTATGAATTCTTCTTTCTGAGGCTCGTTGTCTTGTTCGCGAATGGTTCTGATATTTCCCAGAAGAATTAGGCCAGAAGGATCGTATTACTCGAAGAAAAAATGTGTCAATCTTCGATAATATAATTTTTAAAAATGTCTGCGTCCTGTACAAGCAGAAATTTGAAGAATTCTATCGATACCTAAACACTCTTGTAACAAAAAAAAAAAAAGAACTTGAACGGTACACAAGGATTAATCAGTGCGTTGAAAATAACAAAGCGCAGATTCGAGCCAATCTTTTTCCATCGTGGAATTATTTTTAAGATACAGTAGGCTCCCGGTGGATCCTTAAACATCCAAAATAATCGGTCCAAATTTATCGCAATTGTTGACTCTGTGCGTATAAACACAGGCCACTGAAAGAACGAGAGAGACGGATAGAGAACGAGAGAAAAGAGAGTGTATGTGTGTGGTATTCATATTTACACAGCTCTGAGCGGAAAGCTTCGCGCTCGCAGCGAAGAGGTGATTATTTCCAGACCCAAATAACGCTATGCTTCGGGAAATAGCTCGCAACCGAGACAAAAGAGCCGTCGATGGAGCTCGATCGGTTGTCACAATGCACGTGAAGATATCATAGATACCCATAGGTGTAGTGGATGTTTTTTCACTCACTCGCTCGCTCTCTCTCTCTCTCTCTCTCTCTTTCGCTCTCTTTTTCGTGTCAAATTGCGAGAGGCTCGTTCGAGTTTTGACGAATGACAGGGTTCGCGAAATTCGAGTCTGCTCGTTCGCTCTGGCTGTCAGAGCTACTAGTTCGTCGCGTATGTACCGATGGAATAAAACAAATCAGCGAGAGGATCGCGCGATCGATGCACGTCCGCTATTCAACGTCACTCTTGTTAATTATAGCGGCCAATTAGCCGTGGTTTCGGCTGGTCGATCCGTGTGTGCGTCCATCACGTTGTTTCCACGGTTTCGCCGTTATCGTACTAAGGTCGACCCTCGCCGACACGTGCACTTTTCAGGTGTATCGATGTTAACGAAACACGGAAATCAGCAACGTTTCGTTAACTCTCTCGATTGATGGACACATACGGCTGACTCGGTGATCGATTAATCGTGTCAATTTCCGAGAAGATATATCGCGAATCGTCGCAACATTTCGAAGGAAGATTAAAACTTTGAAAGAGGAAAATTAACGAAAGGAATCTAGGTAGAAGTTAATCGAAGTTAGGATAGTTTACTGGATTTAGTTTTCATGCTCCACATCTGTTGTAATAGATACGGAATTTCGTTTCTCTTTCACAGTTCTCGAACTGTTATTTCGCAATCGTTGCAATAATATAAGAGCCAGTCATGGTAGTACAAAACTGAGGATTACTACTTGTAATTAATCTATAGTACGGTAACTTTTCTTGTCTAATTCGGTACTAAAACAGCAAACTGTTATCAGTCAAAACTGAAACTTTTTATGTCTCCTAATAAAAATCTCATACTTCCCAAATTCACGTCAAAACGCCAAAATTAAAGTATAAGGAATTAAATTCAGGATTCATGGCTTTGACTCTCGTCGACGATTCCCAGCAATGACTAGAATTTGGATCTTTAAAGCGAGAAAGATTTGAGATGTGAAACCTTTTAAGCGTGGAACAGAAAATCTCAAACTTCTCAAACGCATGTTTCAACGTTAAAATTTCAGTATGAGGAGTTAAATTAATCGTAATAGAATTCAAAGCTTCGATTGTCATCGACGTTTCCATCGACGAATAGATTTCGGGTCATTAAAGCGAGGATAATTCGGGATGTGAAATTTTTCAAGCGCGACACTCATAAAATCTAAAAATTCTCAAATACACGTCTCAGTGTCCAAATTTCCGTAGGGGGAATTAATTTAACCGCAATAGAATTTGAGGCTTTCACTGTGATCGACGATTCAATCAATGAACAGGTTTTGGATCCTTAACGAGCAGCGGTAGGCGGTAAGCGAGGATGATTTGGGATGCTCTCACGTCCATCAGGACACGAGGCCGGGCAATTGGCTCGCGGCGTGTTGTAACGGAGTTTGAGCGTCGCGTGTGTCAAGGCGCATCCGCATGTCGGCCGCATCCTTTGGCACGCGTAAATGCACAGCGCGATGCACACGTAGCTAACACACGCGACACGTCCAAGCGACAGATAATCGATACTCGACCAGGCATCGATGATTCCTGTCATTAGCTCCCCTCGGCCATGACTTCCAATTCCCTAAATTTCCACCATAATTTGCCTACCACTACCATCTTCTAAATCATCTCGATCAATGCTCACGTAGAAAATCAACAGATCAACTTCTCCGGATAATATTCCAAACTATGTTACCGTGTCGTTGAAAAGGTGAAAGCATAGTTTCAATCGAAAATCCTCCCAACGTTTTCACCAGATGCAATTTCTCCTGTAGGAGCGGTGAAAATGAATTGTTAGAAACTTCGATTCTCTAATTGGTATTCCAGTGGAAAGTAAATTCGTATGATTTCACCAGCGAATTAACCATCGTACACACTCGTGGAGCTGTCGGGAACTAATTGCACCATTGGTAAATCCCCACATTTTTCATGAAAAATCTATTCCCACGATGAACCCCACGTTCCCTAATTATCCCTCGGTAGGTGAAATAGAAAGGGCGAGAGAAAGATAGAAGAAAAAAAAGCAAAAAACCATTAGCAGACACAAGAGGGAGGAGAAAAAGAGAGAAAAGAGGAACTCGCGGAGCCAGGAGTCCGGAACATCTGCTAGGAAATCGAACGATTTCCGAAATTGAATCAAACCAAAGCGGAAATTGCGTAATCGTGCGAGTTCCCATGGGAGAGGGCGGTGGATGCGACGCGACGGGACGGTTCTGCGGACGAATATACACGGAGCCACGGACGAAAAGCTCCATCGGGAACGGTGATTCCCTCCGCCTCTCTCGTCGTCACTCTTTGGGCTGGTTGGCAGGGCCAGAGAGCACGTTGGATTCGGTTTGCATTCGAAGCGTGTCCATCCGCTCGAACGCGACACGAATTCGACGCCGATAGGCGTTCCTGCCCATCGGAACCGTCGTTCCAGAACGCGACGTCTTGTTCGACCCACGTGGACATCGTCGAGAAGAGACTCGTCCCTCTCGGTCGTGGTTATTAAAGATCGTCCGCGCCAACTTTTTCGCTGAAAAGTAAGTCGACCCCCTGGCGTGTTTGCTTAGGTCTTTGCTGACACTGCTCGAAAGTGTCTGGCTATGAGCCTTTCGAGTGGATGAATCGAGAATGTGTGGAAAGTTGCTTGGACATCTTTCTTCGAATCATATCGAGTTATGTGCAGGGTGTGTTGTTCTCTCGATCTAATTTTGTCGGTATGGTTCTGTAGGTAGAAGAGAAAAATGTATAAATATAATAAATATATTTTTTATCAATGTATAATATACACTAGGTGATGAACGATGGCATAATTGTACAAATTTCAATTTTCATTTTTTTCGAGTAAACAGATTCAATAGGTATTTTTATCAGTGTCAAATTAAATTGCTTCCCTGTAAAGTTCAGTTTTTGAATTACACAATTGTCAATGTCGACGATATGTCACTGGAAGCTTCGTTAAAGAATTGCAGCAATAACGTAAAGTGTGAAGGAAACGATTAGGTTAGATGCTATTATAGTACAAGCAATTGAACTTCAATTAATAATTTAAATTGTTACATAGAAATGAATTAAAATTAATTTAACGTGCATCAATACAGTGAAATTAAATTGCATACGAAATTCAAGAGCACTTCGAAGATTATTTATCAGAGATCGAAATATATTTGTCACTATCTTGAATGTAGCTTTTTGTGCAACTCAGAAGGCAAAGCTCGATCGAAAACAAGAATGCTACCCCGTACACTTTCAAGCCTTCCCATCTTTCTACGAAACAATTTATTCCTACTTCTCTTAAAGCAGCTTCCTTATAGTTCCCAATAATACAGCAAATAATTGCTTATAGATCTATACAGTGTACCCAATAACGATATCCCATCGAAGTATCGCAAACACGAGGAAGCAAACTTTACCTCGATAAATACCAACGTTTCAGTTTCCCTTTTTCCCGGTGACGACGCGATTTTAACGAGTCGGTGCAGCCGGATGTCAGAGAGGAAAGGTGGAGAAAGGGGGCGGGAAGGAGAGAAAAGAGAGACAGATAGGAGAGTTTTTCACAGGAGTCCGTCGGTTTAATAGCCCCGCTGTGTACTGCGTGCTCGAGCAACATTGGAAAGCGGCTTAAACCTCGAGGACCCTCGACTCCTCTCGCTCTACGATCGACCGGCGTTCGACGTGTGCGCCATCCTCTGCGTGGATCAGGAATACGGTATCGTAAACGCGTATATGTACAGAGATATAGAGATAGAGAGAGAAAGTCTAGCTTTAAAGCTTCTCTTTCTTTGTCTCTGTATAGGAAACTGAAGAGATGCTGTGGAATTCCTAAGGCAGCAGAGGTACTATACGCGTTATTATATCGCGGCGGAACGAAAACTCGAACTTTGCCCCGGTTTCCTGGCTACCCGCCAGAACGACAATCTTCGAGGCTAACCCCCACGGTAAGCCGTTGTGCAATCGTGCGTGCTTCGCGATACATATTTTCCACGGCCATCCCTTTGTCTACCCCTTGACTTTTTCCGCCAGTTTCTGTCATTCCAACCCCTTTCGTTTCTCCCCTGTTTTTCCATCTCACGCGAGATTTCGTACGCCATCTATGTATATATGTATGGCCACACGAGAAACCATATTTTTTTTCTCCTCGCTTTTTCACTCTGTCTACTTGTCCGTCTCACTTGTTGCGAGGTCGTTGGGAAAATTCTATCATTTATTTCCGTTTTGCTCGTACTTAACCCCTTTGTCGTACTTTGACGAGTCTGACTGGTGATCAGAATTGTTGATTGGTTATGAAAGTTACGAGTCGTGGTAACGATTTGGGAACAAATATGAATGTAATGAATGTAACGATGATTAATAATGATTAATTTCCATCTTCTAGATCTTTTAAATAATTTTAAAGTTACTATTTGTATCTTCGTGTTTTCACTTGTATCTTATAGCGCTGATTTTTAATTTTCGTTATGGTTAACGACCTTTGGCTATTCTCTTGGCAACTTGCGAATGTCGTTTCGAATATTACGATTGAAAGGCAACTATAGTCGGAGAGAATTTATTTCTACACCTAATACATCCTGACCGTGATTTCAATAGTCTTTATTTCTGTCAATTTGCGTTTCCCGGCAGCTAAAACATGTTTGTATTTTGACGCCTGACCGGTTTTACGATCTCGCTATATCCTGGCCTCGGCTGTATGTCTTTGTACAATTTTATCCCCGCGAATAAAATTCCATTCGCCGGTAAATAACGCGAAAATTCTCTCCGCCGATTTATGCGATCGTTATCTGCTCCCATGGATACATCGAGAGCGTACGACGCCTTTGATGATTCCTCGCAGATACGTTCTTTGTTGAGAGAACACAGTGGAAGAATAAAAAAAAGAAAGAAACGAAGAAACAAAAAGGTGGTAACCGGAAACGATAGTTTCCTCGCCGCGAAAACATCGAGATACATCTCTTCAGCTATATTCTATTCCCTCATAAAGCAACTTAGAGAGACAGTCCACTCTTCTAACCACCTCCAAGGCCACCCCGTATTTTTGGATGCTCCTCGTCCATTATTCAACACTGTTCGCGACGCTAGTAGCAATCCCGGAGACAAGGGGGCCCTTCGTACAAATTCTCCCGAAAATAAAGACAGAAATAAAGGGGGGAAAAAAATAAAGAAAGAAGGGAGCTCGAGAAGAAAGACGGAAAACGGGCGAAGAACCTGCTAATTGACGTCCCGCGGGAGACAACGTTGTTTCTCTTTGGTGCTGAAACAACCGAGCAGAGAACCAGTGAAAGAGAGAGTGAGAGCTGACCCAGCCAGGGCAGCTTCGTTAATTATCCGGACGCAAAAAAGGAGAGATGGCTGCTGGCGTGTGTTGTAGTTTCGTTGGGTGGTAAAAAAGAAAGGTGGCAAGGGAGGAGCAAAAAAAGAGAAGAAAAAAATAGAGGAAGCGTCGAAGTTTTAGTGTCTACCAACGGGGAAATTAATTAGGCCCGGGTGTGTTACGGAAAGGTTTTCAACGCTGTGTGTTGAAAGAAGATGGGAAGAAGAAGGCAACAGCAGTCGCTTATTCTCCAGGTAATTCGTCACGTGGACGTTTAGTTTGAAAGGGAAGGAAGAGACGTTCGAAGGCTAGTAGAAGCTACTGAAGGGAGGTGGTCGTTGACGAGCTCCTCCAGGAACTACGACGACGTCATCCGCCGGCAATTTCAGCAACACTCGAGACATACAGCCCGTATTCTACGCCCAGGAGCAACCATAAGTGGTGAAGATCTCGAGTGTACCACCACGCACTGTGTTCTTATTCTCCATGCTCCTATTCGTATTCCTCTTCTTCTTCTTCTCGGCACTTCGATTGGCTCGTTAAGTCTAAATATAGGAGAATTTCGTCAACTACGGGGATCGTTGATTGCCCCACTTCAAACGTAACAGTCCAGGTCGATTAGAGGAGAACGATGAAGAAGAACTGATCTATGTGGAGAGAGAGAGAGAGAGAGAGAGAGAGAGAGAGAGAGAGAGAGAGAGAAGAGAATAGTCGGAGACGATTTTCGAGACACGTGAGCGAGGTAGTCGTTTCGGTATACGTAAGGGATTTCGGAGGAGGATCTCGTGAGTCGGTTGCTAGCTCGTTTGCATATTGCTTGTCCGTTTATGGCGCTGGAACAATGGGAAAGTCGAAATTTATTAGCAGGAGTTCGCATTGTCCGGATTACCGGGGGTTCAGACCGGGGAGGGAACTTCGAGATGGATGCTTAATCCTCTTCCTCTATCTACGTTTTCGGTACGAGTGTTTTCCGCTCGTTAATCTCAATTAGAAATCATCCCCTTTTAGAGTAGAATCCTGTTGTTGCTCTCAGTGTTATACTTTACTTTTTTAAATTGGAAAACACCATTAGTGCTAAGTGGTGTGTCAGATGTGCCGATGAATCTAGAGATCGATGGAATTAAATTTTATTCGAATAATTCTCTTCGAACGCCAAATTCATATTTTCTGCAGCTTTCTCAAGTTCGAACTTACGTTTAAAAAATTACACGAACCTCCTAATTATTCGTCACGTCAAATAATAATTTGATAGACAACTGTATAACAAATTGTTTTACTATTCAATGTACACGTGTATCAAATTTCCTCCTCGCGAAAAAAAAATTTGCAACCGTGGACATCAATCCGCCAATTTTCAGCTGCTGCGAGAGCAACGTTTTACACCGGCCAAATAAAACTACGTTTCTCTGTAATCCAATTGGTACTTCACCCAACGAAAATACATAACCATTTGAAACGTTGAGATATAATCATCCTACACATGTTTGTCCCTGATAATAGAGAATGTCTGCGGGGATAAATTTATACACGCTTGTCAAAGTTTCTCTCGTGCCACCGTTGAAATGTTTCCTCTTACTAAACATCTTTGTTTCTTCTGGCAACAAGGAAGTACCGCTTCTCATCCCTCGAATCGAGAAAGATGATTTACAATAGCTGTAGTACATAACCATTTACGCGACAATGTGGTGATTACGTCAGGATATCTCTGTAAAGTGTATCTCAGGCTGGCATTGTTCCTCCGCGACTCCGTGCACGCGTAAAAAACGGATAAATTATGCAGAGCGGATGGCCTGTGACTGTTCGAACGAGAGACGATTGTGTCATGGAGATTCGCATTGGGCGGTCTCCGAGTGTGTTCCACGGAAACCACGCGAAGGGATAGTCCGTGTGTGTATTTATACACACAGTACGCTGATTCACCCGGTGCGTTTCATTTGAGCCCTGATCCTCGTCTACCATTGGCCACGAACCTGCTCCGACCGAAAGTGGCCCGAATATGGGCCACCTCCGTGGCTCTCAACTCGATCGATCAATTCCTTTGTGTCCTCGAAAGGATTCAAGGATCGCCGAGAAAGATTCACAACGGAGAAATTCGAATTTTAAATTTGAAATGTAAAGAGGATAGGTTGAATTTGATTGATTGAAATTGAATTTAAAGAATGGAATATTTTAATCTCAACTGTTTTGCATTTTATTGGCTGAATGAAAATTCTTCAGTTTGAATTTTTGAATTTGACAAGCAATTTTAAGTGTGTCACTCCGAGCGATTCGAATAGCTTAGTCTCAGAAGGATTTGAGGATCAACGAAAAAAATTCGCAACGAAAGAATTTGCGAAACTGTAAAGTTTAAATATTTAATTTTGAATAATTCGAATTCGATTGGCTGAAATTGAATTTTAGAATTCGAATATTTAAATTTGACCGATCTTCCCTCAACTCGCTGAACTTAAATTCGTAAGTTCAAATTTCTGAATTTACGAATAATTTTGAATTTACGATATCCTAAGCGTTTGAGTAGCCTAACTCCGAAAAGTTTCGAGAATCACTGAGAAAGATTCTCAACGAAAAAATCTGCGAAACTGAAGATGAAAAATTCGAATTTAAAATTAAAAACGTAAAGTTTAAACATTTAATTTTGAATAATTCGAATTCGATTGGCTGAAATTGAATTTTAGAATTCGAATATTTAAATTTGACCGATCTTCCCTCAACTCGCTGAACTTAAATTCGTAAGTTCAAATTTCTGAATTTACGAATAATTTTGAATTGACGATATCCTAAGCGTTTAAGTAGCCTAACTCCGAAAAGTTTCGAGAATCACTGAGAAAGATTCTCAACGAAAAAATCTGCGAAACTGAAGATGAAAAATTCGAATTTAAAATTAAAAACGTAAAGTTTAAACATTTAATTTTGAATAATTCGAATTTGATTGGAATTAAATTGTAGAATTTGAACATTTAAATTTGAACAGTCTGCCTTTAATTGTCTGATTATAAATTCTCGAGTTTAAATTTACAAATTTATGGAACAATTGTAATCCTGGGGAGTTAAGCAGGATCACAGCCCCTTGCTCCAACCGTTCGAACGGTCATCTCTCGTGGCCTCGAAACACACCTCGCCTGTCCACTTGCTTAGCAATGTTAAAAACTTCGCCGCAGCATCTCGAAGCATCTCGGAACGTTCGCGAAGTTTATCGACATGGAAATCCGCGTTCCAACTGAAGCGAACGAATACCGGTGGCTTGTAAATTAGGACAAATCCGGGCTGGGTAAATGCAGGAACGATGTAACGGACGATTTGTTTTCTTTCCTCTTACATCGAAGGGGTCCGTGTGCTCCTTCGTATACACTGCGTAATGCATTCTTTCAACGAGTTACATTATCCGTTGCCCTTCGTCAAAACAACGCTCACCTCGTCGTCTTTTTACACCTAACTCAAACTCTCTTTCATCGAAATCCACGAAAAAAGAAAAAAAAAAAAAATGAAAACCGGTAATAAAACCGTGTGTGAAACAAAGAAAAAAGGGAAATAGTCGAACGTTGCCAAATTTCGTCAATCGTGCGGATGAATATCGAGAGAGGTTTTTTCCCAACAAAACATCGTGTCACTGCAACGTGCTGTAAATTCCCCGTAGAGGTTCGATAGCGCGCGATTATAGCAGCGACACTGCAACCACACTTTTCCCGCCATCCTCCAACCCCTATTTTTTTCCATACTTTTTTTCCCCCTGATTTTTTCTTCCTTTTTTCCCTCCCCCCGTTTCGTATTTCGCAGTCCATAGGTTCAACGTGAGCGGCACAGCTCCGGCGTGTTCGTATTTCACGCGGGATTTATACTAGCAATCCATTTCGGAATCTAATATTCGTCGCATCAGTTTTATCGCGGGGTGCTTGATTAAATTGGTTTACAGGCACGTTGCTAGCGTTGTTTGTCGACGCTAGGTTGTGTTGTCCCGTTAGCAAACCAGTGGCTGGGTTTCGGCGTCGAATGAAAACCGTCGTCTCTCGTCGAATAGGTTACCACGCGTGAGTCAGTGATAATTATTAATATTGTAGCGAGATATCGTAGTTGGCGTCGAGTTTCCACTGGATAACGTGTCTCTATATACACTATCCACGCTTGCCTAGCTATTTTCTCTCCGATCATTTTCAATCCTCCATTTCTTTTCCTCTACGAACAGCTTCGCGAAATTATTCGCCAACGTCCAAATGTTTGGATCGATACGTTCCCCGTAATCATTAATCACTCGGTTTCTCTTCGCGGTACAATTTTTCCTCTACTCCCGTTCGTTTCGCTCGTTCCTCCTCTTCTACGTGAAACGACCACGCTCCGTTTATTTATTCACGTTAATCGTTTACACAGATTGAAGGGGGGGGAGAGAGAGAGAGAGAGAGAGAGAGATCGTGTATAACCTCTTCTCGTCGCGAAATGATTTTCAACGGGGCAGCGTGGCACCAATTAATTCCACGCGGAATTATGGATGTAAAGTACGGATCGGATGAAACGGTAGGCGGCAGAGTGTGGCGGACAGTAACAGCAGCCAGCGGCCCGGTTCTCGAAATAACACGAAAACCCGTTGCCGTAAAATCCTGCTGGTGGATATCCGAGCCACGAGCCGATAACTCGTAAAAAAGCGCGACGATCGTAATTCCAGCGGGAAAGCGCGCGACTTTTATTAATCCCGGGGAATTTATCCGTTCGCTTACCGACTGTAATTCTCGCCCAAGACGACCGTGTATTTTTGTTCGTCACGTCGTGATTCGTTTCACGAACCCGCGAAAACACACCCCGGCCGTCTCGACTTTCGCACGGGTGGTCGAGAGGACAGTTTCGATTCACTTGGAGACACGCTGCGAACGTCGTATCAACGTCTTGTTAAGAATATGTGTTTACACGATGTCGGTGGTTACACTTATAACCATCGGTCGTATCGGTATCGGTGATAAATTAAGCGAAATTCGAGGGGAATTATACGCGAGAGTGAAATGTCTTTCGTTGTGAACGGTACGCACGAAAATTGGAAATCTGAAGCAGTGACAAGTAACTGATCATTTGTTTTCAAGCAAGAAAAATATGTATTTTTATATATGTAGTTCTTTATTATGTGTATTGCACTTGATTTGTTCTATATTGGTAGTATAGAATACTCTTGATTACTTGGATGCACGTGAATTAACTTAATCTAGTGTTATTACTACTGATGAGCTACTCATTACGATCACTTACTTGGGTATAAATGTATCTCCAACGTGTAGCGAACGTGGCCTACATTCCCAAAATTATGCATTCGAATATTCGAAATGTTCGACAGAATTTGAAATTCGAATACTTCGAATTATTCACATAAATAATTTCTAATGGAAATTATCCGATTTCTTCGAATTCGCTCGAGAAAGTTTCTATTCAGAATTATTCAAATTCATCGAATTATCCGCATAAAGAATTGTTCGAATTCTTCGAATTTTCCGCCTAAAAAATTTTTATTCGAAATTAACCGCTTAAAAAAATTCGTTCGAAATTATTCGAATTCTTCGAATTATCCGCATAAAGAATTCTTTTTGAAATTATACAAATTATTCAAAATGATCCGAATTCTTTGAATCTCTCGACTGTCGGAAGTTTTACAAGATGGAGAATTGGCGCGAATATTCGAACAAACGCGACACCATGGGTCCACACTAAACGAGGGCGCATCAAGTACAATAGAAATTCGTCGAATTAATTCTGAACGTTTCAGACACGATTCAACAGCCGTTTCACTTTTTCCCCGGGAAATTAACATGCTAGTTGTCAAGGGAATAAAGTTACTCCTGCGTTGTAAGCGAACAGTCCCCACGTGTGTCGTTCTTTTCGGGCTTAATATTTCAACTGACCGATCGACCATCCCATGGGCCTGTCGCTAACTTTCATAATTCATCGCTCTAGTGTAACAGCCCTTTCTGCTAACAACCACTCGGATGAAACGAGACGAAGAGTAAGTGTATAGGTGTCGCAGGGAGCGTTGAATCAAACTCTAATCCCATCTAAATCGGGAAGGTGCAATAAATCTTGTATGATTTAATTACGAGTCGTCGCGGTGCTGTTCCGAAGTATTTAACTTAATCACCGATGTTAATGCGCCTGGTTATTAATCTCGAAAGTTGTTGCTACCGGCACACTAGCCATCGGTTCGACCGTGTTGCCGTTCTAATGAGTTTCTTCCGTTGCACGTTGAGAACAGAGAGAGAGAGAGAGAGATAGAAAGAGAGACGAACCCCATAATGCACACCGATAGATTTCGCCCGTTAAATTGACCGGGAATTAAATTAACTGTTTGAACGGCACGCGCTTCTTATGTCAGCGGTGTCTCGCGCTCGTCGGTTGATTAATTCCGTGTTTGGACATAGAGAGTCGCCGAGCCGGAAACTTGCCAGGATTACAGACTACTCTATACTGCAGTAGAAGATTGCTTCGGGCGGTTATGGTAAGAGCAAGCCTGAAACTGGGTAGAACTGTTTTTCCTTTCTCTCTCTCTCTCTTTTGTTTTGCAAATTCTACTGTGGAATATAGACACCGACAAACCAGACGAGTTCCTCTCGTCTATTTCAATGTTTAACTAATATTGAATCTTGCTGATCATTAAAAAATGATAAGGTAACGTGGGAAGGGGAAACTCGCGCGCTAAATCTCGTGATGTACACTTCTGTTTGCAAGTATGACATTCGTTACGATTAGTACAGAATTGACAATTGCAATTTATTCGTTAAAGTTCGAAAGGTGTATATTAATAGAAATAAATGTACTCGTTAAAGTGGGAGATTCGAAAGTTGAATAATAATTATCCATCGCGGCGTTAATCATTTTACAAGCGTCGAAATATTTATGAACGAGAATGTACGCATCAACCCTGTACGCGTTACTCAGTCCCTCGACTAAACCAGACGCAATCATCCACGAGTAGATCATAAATCAAGCAGCGATTCTGTGCGCGGCACTCAGGTATTCTTAGGCCGCATTATTCATGTGACGTGTCGAAACAAACTTCCGTACCGAAGTTCCTCCCGTGTTGCGAAGTTTGATCTCCGACAGATCAAACAACCTCTTAACCCCTTCTCTGCATCACCGCCCCTTGATATCTCTAAACGAAAACGTTCCACCTTTGATACGTTAACCAGGAGTAGTAAACCGGTACGAATCGATACTGTTTACGATCAAGTGGGGAAAAGGGGTGGTGTTCGTGCATCGCACCCCTAGCAATTAGAGAGCGCCGCGTTTGCGGGCGAAGAAAAGGATAAACGGGCGGGTCAAGGCGGCGCAATCTAATTCCTGCTCTCTTGGGTGCTTTTCTCCCCCTCTCTCTCACTCTCTGTGTTTCTCTCGCTCTCTGTCTCTCACGCGCTCTCTCTCTCACTCTCTGTGTCTCTCGCGCACTCTTTCTCTCACTCTCTGTGTCTCTCGCGCGCTCTTTCTCTCACTCTCTGTGTCTCTCGCGCGCTCTCTCTCGCTCTCTGTCTCTCTCGCGTCGTGTCTCTCACTCTCTGTGTCTCTCTCGCGTCGTGTCTCTCACTCTCTGTGTCTCTCTCACTCTCTGTGTCTCTCTCGCGCTCTGTGTCACTCTCTGTGTCTCTCTCTCTCTGTGTCTCTCTCGCGCGCTCCCTCTCCCCCGTTACTCCCATTCGATGCAAATCGAGGCCCTTAACTAGCCGACGTTTCAACCCTTGACACTCGCCCTCGCCATAGGGTGGTCGTAACACACCATCCGGCCACGATTCCTTCGGCCCTCCTCGTGACTTAAATTAACCCTCGACCGCTTTCCAGTCCTCTTTCAACTGGCGTCACTCGTTATTTCCCGGCACTGTACACTCCCCGTCTGTTCTTCGTTGGGGTCGATTTCAACGAGCCGCGTGAAATTACACGGTCGCTGTTAATGGAAAACATTGGAACTGTTGTGTGAACGGGCCATTCAGACAGTTCACAGAACTTTTTCTATGATTCTGGTGAATGTATTCCACGAGTGTGCTTGGAATTGCTACGATCGAAGATCAGGAGGGCTAGTTTCACCCTGATACTGTAGGGAGCTGAAAAGTTGGCACTCGGAACAGTTTAAAGATAAAAGAGATACTTTCTTTACTTCACTTAAGGTCTGATTCCATTTTAAGTTCGATCAAATATTATTCCATCATTTAGCCAAATTTTTATCTCTGCCTTCTTAGAAGTGTGTCACGTAGAGTAAGATGGGCGGGAAAACTTTCACTTTCTCTAGACAACCCTCTAACTTTCTTCCTCGCCCACGGATTCGTAAGTCTAGCGATCGTTCACCTACCACTGTGACATAAATACAGAAACAAGGAGATTTTCCATGTATAATTTCGCAAGATAGAGTCTAACAGTGTTTTGCAAAAATACAAACTGATTTTATGAACTTAAAATCGCGATAGCTACATCAACACAGAATCTCGCGAGTGATTTGATCCAAACAGAATGTGTGAACTTAATAAAACGGATGGTAGAATCAGGATCTAGGTCGGAATATAAGAAGCGAGAGAAAAACGTGACACGTGCGTTGCTGAAAGTGTTCACTAAACAAGACAGAGATAGTAACAAGAAGAAGAAACAAAAGAAGTACTTAATCGTAGTAGCATCTGCTGTACAAGGGCGTGAAATTATAAATTCCAAGGGAACATTTCAATTCAGAGCACGCGAAATCTCGACGATCTCGCGTACGATTAGTAAGAATAGCAAAGCAGGGAAAGTGTTTCCACGTAGATCGATACGATACAGAGTGAACACGTCTGACCTGGAAAACGTTTCGACGTTTCTAATCCACGTACTCGCTGTCAGAAATTTCATTCAACGGTACGAATGGAAACCGTGTCAGTTAATCAGAGCCTGACACGTTGAAGCGTCGTCGTCACGGTAGTTCGCAAACAAGCGATTCAATCGGATACCTCGGTGTCTGTATATATACAGGAGTGTTACAATCCCACTAGGAAAGTTGCTGCGAAGAAAGGAAAAGCTCAATGCTCGGTACCGATCGCGGGGAAACTTCATTACCATATCAAAAGGAGCTGCGATATCGCGAAACTCTCGACTCTCCTTGTTGTCACCTGCCTCTTTCGTTTTCCCCTTTCCTTCAACTTCTAATTCCGACAAAAGAAACTTTCTTCTCCACCGTAGAACCTGCTCGAAACAGGCCCGCGAAACGATGGAACGAGTTTCGTACCTATCGTCTGAAACGACGAGACAAGCTGGTAAATTTTCTCGAAAGAAGGGTCAAAAGCGGTGTGTGACGCGTTTGGAAACGATTTTCAAGGTACAAGTTAAGCTGGACGAGAGTGAAAGTGGTAGGGAGTGTGTCGTTGTTCAACAGATTAATTGAGCCGTAGTTGTAATTGCAACGAGGCATAATTAGTTTTGGAAATTTAATTATTTCGTGGAACGCGATAAACGCCGTGGGCAGAGAAGCCTTTCGACGAAGAATTATCGAGGAGGACTTTGCCACTGTAGCAGCCGTTAATCCCGCTTCGAGCAACCTCGGGCCGAACCAATGGAAAATTCGTACGTCGTATTTCGCACGCCTCGTCGGCTTTTCTACTCCCCGAACGTCCTATAATCCCGTCGACAAGCGTCACCCGTTGCTTCGTTAATCAACCTTGGGGTGAACGCCTTGGGACACACGAGTAATTCGCGAGTCGCGAGGATAACGTGTACTTTTAACGAACGATCGATCGTCGTCAGTTGAATAGTTGAGAAAAATCGAGGGGGAATAACTGATAAGACATCGTTCGAACAATGGACGATTATTTCTATGGTTAAGAACGATTCGCTCGATGCGTTGCATTAGCGCGTGAATTTTTTACACGCTTTTAAGTTAAGCGGGAAACGTTCGTATGTTAATTCTAGGAACAGGGTCAACGTTTTCTTGCGAAGCATCAGGGAATCGATTTCCATCGAGGCAAAAGTCGTGAGGTAATTTTTTTCCTTCTTCCCCCTTGTTTCTTCTAGTTTGCAAACGTTTCCAACTTTTGCTTTACCCTTACGCAAACTTTCTCGAGGCGTTCATTTTGCATCGATCATTGATCGTTCGAAGATACTTTCCTCCTTTAGTCACCAACTTGCGCCATTAGTCATACTGGACTCGTCATCTTCCAACTCTCCTACACATATCCCAAACTGCACCTTCCTAAAACCCTTAAGAGGGTATTCTAGTCTAGACTTCCATTTTTCTGGTCTTCTTGGGGAATTTTTTCCAAAAAATGTATAAGTTTCTCAGTATCGAAATTTTGCATACATATTTATTTATATTCTGCGAACGTTCACAATTTTTTTTTAAGTGATAATGATAATACCTGACGGAGTTATATGTCGTTGAACAAGGTTCAACAAAAGTGTCCTACTGGCTGACACGATTTCAATCATTCTGCTTATCTGAAACGAAAAAATCAAAAGGATTCTTGATTAGTATGGTTGCAATTATGGTGTGAACCAGAATGAAGAAAAAAAAAGTGAAAACATCCAAAATGGCGGTACTTTAAATTTCGAATGTCAATTTTCTTGGCTTCTTTTCATGTTTACCAAGCTGTAAAAAAGAAGAAACATTTTTTTTTTGCTGTAATTCTGATTCAGGCGATAACGACAGATCCACTGTAGATGTACGTCAAATTTGAAGTCAATTGATCAACCAGATTTTGAGATATCACGTTTCGAGAAAAACAAGTTTAAACTTTCTCATACCCGTTATACGAGAATGCGTGTCGTCTTCTTTAACCATCTATAACTTCGCCAATTTCACGAATTCGAAAAAATCATTTTACAGTTTTACTTCTACAAATGTCTACTTTCAGAAAATGCAAAAAAGATCAATTTTTTGAATGGTCTAGACTAGAATACCCCCTTAAATAGCCCTAATTCCCCATCCTCCAGTCATTCTCTGTTTTTATCACGCATACCTCACATACTATCAGATCTCTGTTCAATAAAGTTCTGTTTCTACGCAACAACGATCCTTAATTGTCTTAAAATAAGCATTACCCCAATATCTGCTCCAATTTCCGTGGAATTGGAGTCAACCGGGCATCACAGTTCGAACTTGCGTATTTCACATCACGGATTAAAAGTCACATGAATTCCAGAGGACCAAGAACCCGCGGAGAATCTCCCTAATCAAGCTTCCGCGGACAAAAGATCTCATCGATCGTCACCCCGACGCGTGTTCCCGGTGGAAACCACGCCGAAACCGTCGAAACAAAAGGAGACAGCGCGGCGATTCCCAGGTTCGCGATGAACTCTCAAAGATTCATGAACGTTTCAGAAAGGGGATAGAGAGAGAGAGAGAGAGAGAGAGAGAGAGAGAGAGAGAGGTTAAGCTCGAAGCTGTGGCGTTGTGTCGGGGAGTCCAGACAAAGCTCACGTAGATAGAAAGAGAAAATAAGAGAGAGAGAGAGGAAGGTACAGCTTTTGTAAAGATCCGTTTGAAAAGACGTCGGTTGACTGGGAGAGAGTCACCCAACGCACCCTTCTCTGCTCTCGATAAATTTTTCAGCCTGTCGTCTGCATTCGTTCTTAGAATTCGCGCGTAGATCCAACCGCGGCTGGCCATTAATTTCTGAAAACGCAATCGCGAGCGGTCGCGTGCGTGTACGTATCAAACCTCTTCAAACTTCTTCAAATTCCTCCCAAATCTCCACATACGTGTGTGCATGAATGTTTCGGTGGTTTGTTACAAAAAGAAAAAAGGAAACTTGCTTCAAACGGTCGCATACTGCTTCAAACCCTCCGCGCGTAAAAAGCGTTGCCTCAGCCGAGAAAAGAATAAGAATGTGACGAAAGAAAGTGAAAAAAGAGGGAACCGGTTCGAATGGGGGTTAAAATTGTGACAGAGGGTCGAGACTCCTTCAAGTACGCTCGTTTGTTGAACGTTTAGCCGCGAGCTGGTCGACGTATGAATATCTAAAAACGCAATCGACGCGTTTACATAATGGCGACTCGCGGACAAAAAGCTGGGAACTGGCGGTGGTGTGTTGTGCCTGCTCGATGGTCGCGTAATAGGTACGTAGAACGAAAAGGGCTGACTGGTTTGATAAATACATGAGGAGAGAGAGAAGAGAAGCCTGTTTCGACGTCTAAATTAATAGAATTGGATCGTTGTAGGTACATATTTAATCGTATAACGGTATTGTTGCGCCCGATACACCGATTGTTTTCACTCTGTTCACGGGATCAATATTGGTCGAACGGTGTTTTCCAATAAACGAGGTCTTGTAACGCGAGTATTGTGCAAAGCGTTCTGTTTTATATTTACGCGCGGTATGAATGCATCTATATATGCATATGTAAAGAAAGAAAGGAAAAAAAGAAGAAAAAGAGGATTGAGAATAACGCGGTGAGAGAGGGAGAGAAAAGTTCTATTCTATATTGTGAGAAACTGAATGAATCATGCGATGTGTATCGCAGCAAAAGGTGTAACTATTTTAAAAGCGGACCAAACGAGACTTTTATCCTCGATTAAATTCAATTCGTTACGCATCGCGCTGCGTGCAATTTACAAGCTCCGCGACGGGGTTTAAGAACAGAAGAAGAAGCGTTCGAAGTTACTTAATCATCCTGTCTCGTTGGAAAAAGGACTTGGTAGAAGAAAAGGTAGAAGTCCCGTTCGCGATGCTAATAACGGTGCCTTCTGCTCGTGTTCGATCATACTCATCTCGATATAACCGCCACACGAGTTAGAGAAACACGTGTGTTTGTGTGTTTGTGTGTGTTTGTGTTCAAGGAAACACCGAGTGACGCATGAGAAACTTTTGTAATCGCTCACGGCGAGATTTGCATTCACCTCGTTGCGCACCGTTGATCGTCGACCGATGTATGTTTACAGTCGCGAATTCTTCTTTTCTTTTTCTCTCGTTCTTTCTTTTTTTTTTTTTTTCCCCTCCCCATGTGCAAACTGTTACGGGCAGCGGTGCAATTAACGCCGAGTGCGAGCGAGAAATTGTTTCATTGACGGTAAAAATGTGGGAAAGTTACGAGTACTGTTACGAGCACCTTCAACGGCGTCCTTGAATGTTGCCTCCATGATCGAGAAGGATTTCGTGATTCTGCGAAGAGAGAAAAGGCTGACTAAGTTACGAAAAATGGCCGAGTATGCGATGGATAATTAAATTCGAACGAGAATAGAATTAAATATGATATAGATTTTATTTGGAAATATAAAATACATTTAACAATATATGAAAGTGTAATGAAATACGGTGAACAATTATTGGACGTATGTCACATCCCACGTGACGTTATATTTTTTATCATAGCGGACGTTTAACGCCTGTTATAGCAAACTTCACCGCATCGGACATATGTCACGTGTTTAAAAAAATATCGTCCATTGACAAGACACGAGTAAATGAAAAAGCCTGAATTGCAATTGAAAATGTAAAATATACGATTTTGTGTGATAAATTTTTTGGTTATATTTGAAGTATGTCAGTGTGATATTTTTCAATTAAAATGACATCTGATCAGGATTCAAACGAAACCTTTTATTACGAAAATCGTTGTTACGTTTTTCAATAAAATATTAGTAAATAATAAACATTATTAAATATTGTTTAAACTACATTTCGTCACTCCATACTTTGCATTTATAATTCCTTGAAAGAGTCCCTATTTTTTTTTCTACAGTTTTCTTTTTGTTTTCCTGCATCACGATAAACTGATACGGGTTTCTCAATCGGTGTCTGTTTATTATTATAGTTGAGCCACTTAGAAGCTAAAGTAACTAATTCCGTGAAACAAAATTAACTGAACTAATTTTATTTATAAAAATTAAACACAAAAATGTGTTTTCGTATCACAATTCGAAAACATCGCAAAAGTGTAGTTACAGTAAATGCAATTTATTTTGTATTAATTTTTCTAGAGTCTGCAAATTAATCAATCACTTGCTACTTGTTAGTATTGACGCTTTGATAATTCTCATAGGTGTTTCAATTAATTCATATTCATTAAATTATCAGAATAAAACTTGAATTTCCTTTTATCCACTTAAATCAGATAACTCGATTATTTAGTGACAGATCTATATATTAATAACAAAAGAAAGGGTATATTTTACTGTTATCGAGGTCGTGAAACCAGAGAAAAACCAAATTAATTAATTTACACATCTGCCATAGTAATTTAATCGCGCCACTGTACACCAACGCGGTAATTAAGTTCGAATTTCTGTCGATAAGAAGAGACACAGTTAGAAGTGTGTATTTCTCTCGATTTCCACGGCTCGTCGTCCATGGGAAAAGTGATTCTCCCAAAGAGAGGACAAGCAGGATAGAAGGGAGAAAGAAAAGCAACGGTCCTAAGCGCCTTAAACCCGTCGACAAGAAAGAAGTTTGTAACGAAGCCCATTTTTCTCGTTCTGTTTCAGCAATCATGGCGCACTTCTTCTTCCTCGCTGCGTTCTTCTGGCTGAACACGATGTGCTTCAACATCTGGTGGACGTTCAGGTGAGTCTCTGCTTCACTTTTGTCTGATCAAACCGTGGAATAGCAGCACGGTGGAGAAAAGGGAGGAGGCCGAGAGGTGGAATTTGCGGCGAAAGATTTCGCCACGTGTGTACTCTTCCGTACGGTTGCTTCCGAATCGAATCTACGAACGATTGTGCCTCGGCTAAGATTTATTCGATCGTAGCTTTTCCCTGTATCTTTTTCTTTTTGTCTCTTTAATTCCCATCGGGTTTTTGAAAGGCTCGTCGTTAGACAGGATGGATGGGAAAGGGTTGCATCGAATTTTGTACAATAAACTGTGCAGAATGATGGAAAAATCGGAATTCTATAGAATTACACGAACAATAAACGATTCTACACCTCATGTCTAACAATAATAAAACGAAAGGAACTTTTGGGACAATCTAATATTTCTTCTCGTTCGTTCAGTATCACGTGAAACGTTAACGTATTCGAAAGAGAGGCACGTGTGACGGAACGTTCGTCAATTAAAGCAACTGTTTCGTGTGGACGCGTGTTTCGCCGGGTGAAAAAAAAAAAAAAGAAATTATGAAAATTCGCCAGGTGTAATTGCCAGGGAATTTTTAGAGGCGAGAGGAAGCAGCACTCTGGTGTCCCGAAGCGAGATGAGAGAGGGAGAGGGAGAGGGAAGGAGGGAAAACCACTAGGTGGTGGTTTGTGTGTATGTCGTTAATTAACACACCGGGTGGGTGCGGGTTATCGACCCGGCTGGCCGAGTTTCGCGTCGCGTCGCGTCGCGTCTTCGATCAGAAGGCCGCTACTCGTTACCTCGGCAATTACGCAATTGCCGCGCAATTACGCAAGCAACGTGGCTGCCTGGCAATTAATTCATCACGTCCCCGCGAGCAAATCGCATGCAAAGATACCGAACGATAACGGTCGATTGCGAAAACTATATATGTGTGTACGTACGTCTATGCACTGGTTCACTGCGTGAAAAAAGGAGAAAAAAGGAAACGGTTTCTGGACCCGTTACCTTTTCTCCTTCTCGCCGCCATGTTGCTTACAGTTGTGTATTAACCTTTTAACTGTGCTCGCCTGTCGAACGAAAATTGCACCAGTTTGTAATTGAAAATCAACGGAAATTAGAAGCAAATAGGTCATTTTGAAATCCATTAATCCGTTTATGAAGAAGCTACTGGCGTACGAAGTAGTATTGAACTAACGACGAGTCGACTCGTCGTCTACAGCTAACAGGTTTGCACATCGCCAAATGCGCGAATTTTTCAACGTCAATTTAGAATGTTTCAACTTCGACTTTTGACGCAGTCATAAAGTCTAATGAGAGTTTTGAAGCTTTCACGGCCTAATTCTGTACAATTAATACTGTTTCATTCGTAAAGTCGTCGAGCATTTCGTGTGTTCGCAATTTGAGAGGTCGTTTACGACTTAACAGTATCTATTAATTCTTCGAAACGAGGCAAAGTGTTAAACTGTTCCCTGAGAAAAACGGTTTCGTGTGAAATTTACAAGGATCACACTCGATATACCGTAAACATTGTATCCTTCCTGATACTCACGTCTCCTGGAACTTGCATATGCGAGAGAATATCGTTATTTTGCACAGGGAATTATGATAATTCGTCGCTAACGCGAGTAATAACGGTTAACGGTTAATCGTGTTACACACGATGTAGAGATCATCGTTGACCTTTGCGCATGATCGTGTGCGCGTGTACCATCTGCGAGAAATCGCTTCTGGCGATGATGTTCTCGCGGTGAGAACGCGCGAAACGCGATCGATCGATGAGAGGCAGTGGCAGGACGGTGATCGTTAGTGGCCGGATCACGTTTGAGTCGAAGGATCGAAAGGGGAAGAAGCAGAACGCCGCTACGGTGAGAGATGGGATCAAGATCACTCGGTCGACTGGTTAATGCGATGCAACACGGTCGCCATAACGGGCCCTCCCCTTCCACTTCCGCTTCTCGTACGATTTCTTCTTTCCTACGATCCCTCAACCGGCTCATTTCTCACCTCCTTCTTTCTTTTTCTTTTTTTTTTTTTTTTTTTCTTGCCACTGATAGTCCTCTTTCGACGTCTTACTTGCTACGATTTCCTTTGTGCTTGTTTCTTACGCGTATTTTCCTTTTTCCGTATCGAAGTTACGAGTGTACGTTGAATGGAACTGCGTGAGTCGCAAGGTTTGATTAAGAATTGAACGTCGACAAACAAGTTTAAAACTGGAACTATAATATTATTTGCTGCTCTATCGCTATCCTCTTTAAGTGGATATTGAATTAACAAGATCAGAAGTTCGTTCGTTTCCTTTTAATTCGTTGTAAGAACGTCTGTAAATGGAACTATAAACTTTCTGTAGCTCGAAGTATTTTCTCCATCCTTGGATGTGTTTAATAACGCATAAATAGCTTAGTTGAAGTAACATTCTTTTTTTTTATACATCCTCCATTTGAACTCTGCAAAAAATACTGCTACCAGTGTCGAGGCGAATGTTACAGTTCGCTAACCATCAACTCTGAAGTTGCAAATTTTCGAATAGTCGAATTTCTCTGGTAATTCGAATAACTTCGAATGCGAGTTCCTTATTCAGATAATTTGAAGAATTGAAACATTTGATACGTTCGAATTTTCACTCGATACGTCGCTCACACGATATTCAACTATTCGAAGTTGAAATCTGAGTTCTACCAATACTTGAATGTTCGAAAATTAGGATTTTCGTGACAGTCCTAATTGTCACGGTACACCCGATCTCTACGAAGTAAACCGGTGAACGTAACAATTCTGCTAACTACGGTAAGACCGTAGAAACAAAGAAATTCAATCAATATCCGATACCAGTCGACTGTATGCTTTTCAGTGACGTAATCCTTTTCCAGAGTCGTGCTTCTCGTCAGGTACGTTGCTCAATGCGTCCAATTATGAAGGCTCTCATAACGCTGCTAATTAAATTCGATAAGTTATTGCTCGTTGCGTCATCGTTCTCTCTCCTCTGTCAAAAGTGTTCGTTTCGAACATTCTGAGGGAGATTAACGTAGTCAGGAAGAATAGCGGAGGTAGCGAGGATAGGGAAAAACGGTTTATTCGCGAGGGTGCATAAAGGGAAACACCGCTGCACAGCCGCAAATGACACGGGGCTAATTTTCCGGCTGGAAAATCACGGAGTTTGGCCAGCTAGCGTGAACGCAACGTGTCGGTGACACCTCAACAAGTGGATACAACGAGCTCTCGCACGTGTCGCTGACACGTTTTCGGCCCGTGTGTTCACAGTGCGCGAAAATTGCCGATAAAAGTGGCGAGCACCCGAGGCACAGAGAGGAAAGTCCAGGGACCATCGATGCGAATGCACTTTTTGCTTTTTGGGAATCGCGATTCCGTTTCGTTGGCCATTGTTAGATAGAGAAACCGGTGATAAATAGCGAGGGAGCGAATAGGAAGTCGGTTTAATTGGGAATTAGGAGGTCGATGTATGGAATGTGCACGATGAATTGGCTCAGAAAGCTACGGAATGGTGAAATACAGAACAACTCGAATCTCAAGGGAAGAGTTGAAATTTTCTTGTTACGGAGCTTTCGATTTATCGACCCCGGCAAGAGAGATTAACGAGGATCAACGAACGATAATTCAACGAGGAACAACGAACGAGTTAGATTTTTCAATCTGTAGATATTCAAAAGAGACACGAATTCAACTTTCAAAAATCAATTATCAAGAACCGGCGATATCTTCGTTTTCGTGCTGTTTCCAGCTTAAATATGCGTTTTATGCGTATTTGTCTTTTGTATGATCCTACATGCAATTTCAAAATCCCAAATCTTGCAACCTCAGTATCGATCTTTAGTAAACCATCACTTGCAGCGTATGGAGTATAAAATCTTGCGCGGTATCCGTACTACAAAGTTCACGTTCCGAAGGAAAGATCGCGAAGGCTGCGCCTCGACGAAGCTACGCCAAGAATTCTCTCCGCTTCAACGAGAATTTCCTCCGAAATTTATTTCACCCCTCAGAGAAACCGATATCAACTCTCGACGATAGGGAAAATCGTCGGGCCAATTAGCAGTAGCCGCTAACGTTCAGCGTCAATGAGCAGTCGATTCGATCGCGTCACGGTTAATTGCTGGCCTCCGGTAGCCAAGCTTAGAGTATCTGAACGAGTGGCTTCTCGGTTCTTACACCGGAGGTGAGCTCCTCGAACTTGCTCTATCCAACTTGAAGCGCGTGCGCCCATTTTCTGAGAAATTCTTCAATTACCTAACATCTAGCAGCTTCCCACGGTCAGTGCAATCGTTGCACACAGACACACATACACACACGTACAAACACACGCACGTACGTTTCTCTGTACGAGAAGAGAGCTGACCTCGTCGCTTGGCAATTCCTCGCTGACGTTGTGCTTCAAGTTCTCTCGACGCCGCGTGCACTCAGCGGGAGCGGTTTCTTCTCTAAACGAATTTGCATTCTAGAAGCTGGTCCCGGATCGCGGTAAGGCTCGTCGAAAGATTTCCCTGCGAGAACTCGACGATCCTCAAGAGTGTGTCCTTTTATACTTGTTCGCGTGGCTCTTCCTCGCGTAGGAGAACCTGAAGGATGAGCGTATCCGGTTTTTCACCCGGTGGAGGGAAAAATTTCCCTCGGCTAAAGGGAAATACCGACAAAATTGCTCGGTGAAATGTATCTTCATAGCCCTGTAGAAAATCTTCCACCTTCTGCTTCCTACTTTTCTCTCTCTCCCTCTCTAACGAAACCTTCGCGGAACGAGAATGAAACAATTCGAACGGAAGCATCTCGATATCAACCTGTTATATCCTTTATGGGAACAATTTAATCCTCAAGATTAAACATAGAAGAACAGTTCCATAGAAACTTTAATGGACAAGAGCTGTTCGATGGAGAATGGTACGGTGAAAAAAAAAAAACCAAGGAACCACGGGTTAACGCCAGGCGAAAAAGCTCGATCGGTCATTGTCACCGGGCGAAGAAGCGTCTAATCTCGATTGCCGTACGCGAAACAATGGTCAGAGAGAAGAACAAAGGCATGGAATGTGTCGTCTGAGGATCGTGGTCAAGTGTATTGGCCTGTAACAGTGTGTGCACGCGTGTACGTGTTGATCGTTAGGGTCTCCACTGTTCTCGAAGAGTGGCTCATTAACTTCGTTTATCTCGTCCCCGATAGCTGGCATCAGGGAGAGGTTGGTTCTTCTTTAGTCAACCAAGATCGTACACTTCCCCTCTCCTATTCTGTTAATAGCCTCGTTTTAAAGTGCCATTTACCTCTGCCTATGCGAAATCCTGCGAACATCTTCGAAATTTACACCCTTGAAACTACACTGTTCACGTCTCTTTATAGGTTAGGTGGCTTTGTCTAAGTGGTTTTGTCTTTCTCGTTTGATTCTTGCTCGAGGCGTATTCCTTGCGACGCCCCGAAGAGGAATCTTTCGAGTATGCCGATTAGATACTGGATTAATTTTATGGAAACGTTCTCTTGAACTGGGAAATTGATGTCTCTGTTGAATGTTAGTGGCGATAGGGTAGGTTAGATAGCGAAGCGTCTTAAGCCTTGATATATTCCCATTGCTGTAAATCCTGAGATGTACGTAATCCTAAGCCTGACATAACCTAGACCTAATGCAACCACCGAGTACTTTACAACGTCAATTTTGCATATTTCAATGTACTTTAATCCTGGAGTTAGTTAGTTTTCTGCAGTATCTTAACACTTCGATCACTGCTGTCAGATAAACGTGACCATCGTGTCACATTTTATGTCGCAACGATTGTCAAACGTGTCATCAAACTATCTAACTTTCAGTGGTTTCTCTATTTCTTCGTACGTTTGCGTCAGAGTTTCGAAAAGTACCGTGCAAAATTGAACTATTAATTTAACCCCTTAACCTATGATTTCTTTTCCTAACTATACATCTAAGCATCAACTACTTATTTTTCTTAGTACTGTTTTATATACGAAACGCTAATATATTATAAATTAATTGCAATTGACAATCCTCGAGTCTTATAAATTCAAAGGAAAGTTAGAATTAAAATGAATGTTACTAACTGTTTCTGTCGAATCTTAGCCAGAATCTATATCACGAGTCTAACTCGTTGTTATAGTACAAGAGCTTCAGAAACTATCGTTAAATAGGTATACGATAAATATTCGATTATTTTCCGAAATACTCTATTCGAATCCAGTCAGTAGAATTTCTAATTTATTTACGAGATACTCGATCCCATCACCAATGCAAAAATCTTCGACAGTCGAACTGGAGTAAAATATAAACGGAGGATCGAGGAAAATTTAGATGCATCGCGAGCTCAGTTGAAGATCTAGCACGCGTTAAATGAAGCGTAACCGGGAGCAGATGGTAAATTGATAGAGTCGAGCGGAATTTGTAATCGCCTATGGTAGCTGTTGCCAAGATTCGTTTCATAACGAGAAAGTTTACTTACGTCCGTCGTGTAACACCGTTCGTCGCCCGGGGCGATGCACGCCCGCGCAAAGTTGGCAAGAATAGCGGAGGAAAAGAGGGAAAAAAAAAAAAATGGAAAGAAAAGAGAAAAAGACGGGCGGTTTCAGAGAGACGCTCGAAAAAGGGGACGTGATCAAGAACACCGGACCGGTCTGTCGCGGCGTGCATCCCAACGAAGCTTGATTAAGGTCCCTTCTGTTCTCGAACACAGTAGCTCATTAATTCCGTTATCTCATTTTCTGCAGTCACCGGATCTCTTGACCAGCGGATCGAATCAATTGCCCTCGTATCCAACCGTCAGCCGTTCGGGCGTTCGAAAAAAAAAAGAAGAAAAATCGCTGGAAAAACGCGAGGAAAATTTCCTAACTGTGCTTGTTATTATTCACAGTGTCGTGGTTGCAATAGAGAGAAAAAAAAAAAAAATAGAGATCTAGCCGGTGTCGTTGGTTGGTTATAAATAGATTAATTCTCGTTCATCGACAATTTGCCGGGGCAAGGAGCCGATGCCAAGAGGAGCATGACCCACATCCAACGGAGATTCATCGTGTTCGTGACGAATTTCACAACCTGTGCAATGTATCTTCTTGCTCCTCTTCGCCAACAGGCAGAACACGCGAAGAGAACCTTCTTTTTAATCCATTTGCGGTCGCATGTCCGTTCTCAGCTACCAAAGCTGAGAATTATTTCGGAGTTTGTACATTTCCCCTTTGGTTCGTTCTGAGAGAAACAAATGCAATCTAAACAATAGCTCCGGGACATATTTTTGAGAACGTTGAATCAGTTTCTGCGACCAATCTATTTCTGTGTCTACAATCCGATTCTGAATGAAAAAAGATTACAGTTGATTACAATTTTACGGTTGTTGAAAAGCCAGAATTAATAATTCGTACAATTTTCGATCATCAATGAGAAGTTTGCATTCCATGTTAATAGAAAAACTAATAAAATCTTATTTGAACCTGTACTGTGATAACTATGAATGATGACTATACTCAGAACTGTTCTTATCTCAATAGCAAACATAAATTAACTACAATAAAAAAATTCAAAAAAAGAAAGGAAATAATAAAGCTCCCATATGAGAAAGAAATTAATTATAATTTATTTCAAAGAAGCCTCAAGAACAGCAAAACTTTGCAAGCACAATGATAAATATAAAATTTGCAAAATGCAGAAATGCAATAACTTGCTTTTTCTATTCTATTTTTTTTACTGTGCATTTTTTATGCCATCGAGCATTTTACTGGCAAATAATCTGCGAAAATCAGACAACGTGAAAGAGCTCTAAGATAAGAATAAATTGAAAAATCGTTATTTTTAATACTAAAAGAGACTCCTTCCATTATCTTATGCCTTCCACCGATCATTTACGTCAACCAATTCTTCCGGGCGAATTAATCGAATTAAACAACGTCTGCGTTTCGCCTTCACCGGAAGCGAATCTCTTCTTTTGTGCACCAACGAGCAACGCGGATTACCAACGGAGATAGGTCTTGAAGAGACTTCTAATTCGATGGCTTTTCAAGGCGGGAGAATCCTCCCTGTCGCGGATAAATTAGTTTAACCCAACGAAGTAAGTCCATAGTCCCAAGCTCGATCAGGTAAACTTCTTCGAGAGGTTCCTCGAGACTGTAGACGGTACCAAGCAACAAGATATCTCGCTGACCGTCACGTTTGCGGTCGTCGTTGTCGGTTTACCTCGCATCTGCCTACAGGAGAAGCGTGGCCATGTCTCCGAAACGACGTAAAGTCTCACTGGCTAGGTCCATGGAGAGTCCGATTCTCGTGAAAGTTTCCGGTATCTCGTGAGATTCGACCACTGGACCTGGTGGTTTGTTTCCTCAGCTCTGTTGACACTTCCCGACCCGACCAGAAGTCCAAATATTGTTCTAGATCTAGACTTAGGTGTAGTATTGAGACACATCGCCACGTGCTTCGGTTGAATAGGTACTTTGTCTACGAAACGTTGGTACATTGGGTTAGAAGCGATTGGTCGACAAGCTATCATAGATTTTTAAACATTTTTCTGCTTCCCATAGCTTCAGTGATACACAGAGAAATAGGGTAATGCTTATCTTCAAGAAGAAGAGAAAAATTACTGTTGCAAACTTGCAAAGTTTCAAAGAAGATTCAAATTTTCGGATCACCGAAGCTCCTTTGTACGAATAGTTCGCAAAAAGATATTTCGTTTTCGAGAATATCGACTTCCTCCGGGAAACAATCACCCTCGATCCTTCTGTTACATACCCCGCGGCTAATGCAACTTTAATAGCCAGTTTTAAATCGTTTCTATATCCAAGGTGGAATCGTAGATCTTCGCGTAGGTCGACACGCGATGCAATTAGCCCCTCTTCCTCTCACTCACTCTCTCTCCCCCTGTTACGCTACAATTCCCGCTCGATATAATTGAAGAAAATAATTGGGGGAAAGCGAAAAACGATCGGGGCATATAAAAGCCCAGCATCGGGGCCTCGATAACTCATCTACGGGCCTCGGTGAATGTCAATTATCGCGGATTATCATTATTACCGGGCAATAACGAAATGTAGCAATTTACCCGGTAATACTTGGCAATTTATCTAGCCCGCGCGCCCAAGGCATCCCTAATTGCCGTGCATTAAAACGAGAACTCCCGGAGTCTGAACCCTGAAGGGGCACAACACTGGCGTGCAAGCGTGTCGGTTCTCTTTCTACCGCCCTTCGGAGTAATTAAGCCACCAAAGAGAGACAGAGAGAGAGATACAGAGACGGACAGACAGTTACGTCCATTTCATGCAGAAACTTGTGTGAAATGAGGAGGACCAGCCACGCGACATTGCCAGAGTAACAGGCAAAGAAGCTACATACACACTATCAGATAGAGATAGGATAGATAGAGAGAGGCTGTGGGTAAGATTCAACTTGGAGAGCGTATGCATAGTACTCGCGACAACGTAGCTGTTCTGACTCGGATGGGTACGCACACGTCTGGACGTTCAAAGAGAACTGGCTGATGGTTCTCGGTCTTCGAAGTTTCTAAACGTCTCTCGTGGTGATTCACTGGCCGGGGCCGTACCGACATCCATAATACAGCCGAGGCAAGCTGACAGTTGGCGTAATAGATTGGCCTGGAAACTGCAACGGTAAACGCGGGCTGACGATTCGTCTATCTTTACATGGACAGGTCGTTGACTAGAAGAGACAGAAAGAGAAAGACAACGAGAAGTACTATGACACCACTGTTACTGCTACTTCTCTCTGTAGTGACCAGAGAGAACCGGTAGTCACGTTGACTTAATGTAATTTGCATGCATTATCTAACGCGTAACGAGGAACACCACAGGAACGAAGGAAAAGAAGAGAACCCAACGGGCCAAAGTCGTTAACCTCGTCAACGAGTGATCCTGAACGAGTAGAGAGTTAGAGCTTTGGTCGATGGAAAACGTCGAGGCGTCGCGAACAACGTCCGGTCACGCCCCCGATGTCTCGATTATCCTCGCCGATTTCCTTTCCCTTCTACCTGAACACTCTCGATTTTCTCCTCGTTTCGCAGACAGATTAACAGAGACAATCCAGAGGAAATTCCAATGGTAATGCAATTATGAGAGGCAACTATGTATCAAACAGGGGAGGGGATTATAGTTAATCTTCGGACCAATCAGATTCAGACTTCTTTTTTTTCTCCTCGTTCCAATCTTGATCCTCGTCAAACGTTGATTCTCGTTCTCGATTGATTTCTCTGTTTCTCGTTAGAGGTAGAGTTCCATCTTGGTTCCCTTGTAATTGTTTCGTGGAAGGTCTGTTCTGTAACTATGCCTGTCTTCAACCTCGGAGGCATTAGCAAATTGTGTTACAGATTTATTTACGACGTTCGACGAAGTCGCGATACCGATTGCCGGTGCCAAGAACATTTTTCCATGGTGGACAGAAATAGGCGCTGCCTTCGGCTGCGCTGATGGATTATAAACACTTTCACCGCGATCCTCCCCCTATAATCCTCCGGCTTATCCCTGGTTCACCTACTTTTAATTTTATTCGAGAGCATTGCCACCGATCGAAGAGAGAGTCGTAGATCGATCAGTGTCGTTGAGGTTCAGCCCGACCTAGTTACGTGAAATGTTGCAGAACTTCGAGAATTATTCTTTCTTCGTCTCGTTCTTTTTTAAAGAAATTATAGGATTTTCTTGGATCAAATTACGAGTGATGTAACTTGCACGCGGGTAACTTTTTTAACCATGCGTCTGATGAAAAATTAATTTACGAAAAGTGTTTTATATTCGAAAGAACAATTAATTAATAAAATTAATAAAATTGTAGAAAAGCGTAAATCCGTATTTCATAAATTGCATTTCGTTTGTGTATTGCTGTTATTACTTCTCGTAATGATGCTTTTAATAATAATATGGCAAATTCTTTCACTGTAATTATGTATTAATTTTTGTTCCTCTTCGAGGACCTGAAAATTAAAACTTCGCCCAGGTGAAAGCCTTTAAATGAAGATAATTAGAATGCACAACAATTGTCATGGTTATAATTTTAATATAAATTAGAGTGTACGTAATTATCGTGGTTATCATTTTAATTAGAGTGTAGAACAATTGTCGTGATTATACAATACACAGAAACATACATCAACGTGTATATACATTTTAATATTTCTCGTCGAATCGTCCGAGAGACAGATATTGTTACGTATCATCGATCATCTGTCGTGTTACCTGTATGTACGTACACACAGAAAATTCATCAAGCGAATATCAATCAGAAGCGTAAGGTTTATTCGGCGAGAAAGACCGGTTCACTTCTCCGTAAGGGTGTTAATACACCTTGCCTGTCCTCATTTGCGTTTCCAGCCGCGATGTAACTTCTCCCAACGTTCGTAACTCGTTTTCTGGAGGAGAAGGAGGTCGATTCCCTTGTCACGCGTCGCCATTAAACCGGCACCGTGTGATCGGAATTACTCGAGTGAATCACGCACGCACGCACGTACCAGTGTCCATTGCGAGCACGTCTCGAAAAGAAGGAAAAGAGAAGGAAAATAGGGGGAGAGAGAGAGAAAAGGGAGAGAGAGAAGGAGAAAGAGAGAGAACGGAAGAGAGAAAGAGAACGGAAGAGAGAGGGAGAGAAGAGAGAAAGGAGGAGAAAGAGAGAGAGAGAAAAGGAGAGAGAGAGTGAGAAGAGGGAGAGGGAGAGAGAAGAGGAGAGAGAGAAGAAGAGAGAGAATGGAAGCGAGAGAGAAAGAGAGAGAAGAGAGAAAGGAGGAGAAAGAGAGAGAGAGAAAAGGAGAGAGAGAGCGTGAGAAGAGGGAGAGAGATAGAGAGAAAGAAGGAGGAGAGAGAGAGAGAGCAGCTTCCTTTCGCGTTTCCCGACCGATCGCGCGGATTATTTCTGCGATGGGATTTCAATTTCTGCGTGTTCTAATACGTGCCCTTCAGATGCGATCTTCGTCCCTCCGGGTTATTTGCATTTTATCCGGTCTGAGATCCGCGGCTTATCGATCCTAATAGTCCACCGTGGGCGTTGATTGAAATACTCGGAGGACGCGGAGACGCGATGTTGATACTGAACGGCGATCATCCACGATTATGCCTAGGGAAAGTGTGTGTCCGGCGATTTCTCTTTGCTTGTTCAAGCGTGATCGCGGGATGTTGCTGGATGACTGAAGACGTTAGGCGGATGTACGGTGTCAACGATGTTCGTTTGGAATTGATACGAGATCGTGTAGAACAATATTCTTCGACGTGACTAAACTGACGTGCATAAAGATAACTGGTATCTGTGTTATGCGCTAATTCACGTGTAGTTAGATAAGAGATTGTTACGAGTGAAGTGTGACTAGATTTTCCTGACACACTATACTACGCAAAAGCTTCAATTTTCACAATTTTCAATCATTTGCAACATATAGCTACATTTTCAAAATACTTTTTCTACACATCTTCCACTAAACTAATCCTTCTAACTTCTAAAACAAAATTCACATAGTTTGATCCAATTTTAAAAAAAGTTCTCCGATTTTAAAGTGTGTCGTAGTATTAATAAACATGTCTGCAAATAAAGTTACATATTTGCTTTAAATTTCAAATAAAATCCCGACGATAGTTTTTATATACTTCGTCAAACCCTCACAAATCTGTCTCAACCACCTATTCAACTGAAAATTGGTTCGAAGAAGGCTGACGTAGAAAGGCACATGGGAAAATGTGACAAATAATGATCCACAGAACTTCCATCCCCTCGATTTTAATTCAACATCCTCCTACATCTAAGAAACTGTCCCCACGAGTATCTGGTAACCATCATCCTTCACGAACCACATCCTTACGCACAGACACAGTGAAAGAGAAACGAGAAAAAGATCCCCATGAAAGACTTGGAACCCTAAACAACCCCAAGTTAACCTAACCCAGAAGACCCTGTTTCCTCGAACAGATATAGCTATACACATCCTGTTTGACCTAGCCAGGACTGCAGGCGTAGCTCATAGATAAGGCACATTACTAAAACGGGCCGAAGAAATTGTTCAGAAGCAAGACAGAGGATTGTGTCGTGAACGTCGCGGCTGTTAACGTTGGCTCGAGTAAATCATGAACGGTCGTTAGGATTTCGAGCATGGTTCCCCTGGGAGAGTACCGCGAGTTTCTCTCGGGAAGCGGTGCCAAGGAGTTGCGTCGAACTTCCTGCACCTCATAGGCCTCTCTCTTTCTCTCTCTCTCTCTTCTATCCTTTACTCTGTTTCTCTTTAGCCTTCCGGCGTGGCCCACGCGAACATACGATACGTCTTTGTCCCTGTTCAAGGACTACATAATGCAACGCTTCGTTCTCCAGCCCCGTATTTTCGCTCGCCAAGATTTCTTGTTGGATACACGTCGTTGCCCTTTTTTATTGGCTGCTGTCCGCCACCGTGGAGTCTCGTTCGAAGGTGTACGTGCGCTCACTCGAGCCTCCGTTCGGCTTTACTTGCTTCTACTCCGTTGGATTCGTTTTGAAGCGTTCTGCGGAAGCATATGTATTCGTTGAGGATTTTTCTCAAAATTATGTGTTTTCTGGTTATTGTATAGTCTTTTATAGTTTCAAAATAAATGTCGAGAAAGATCTGAGAGTCACATTATTGTTCGAGATTTTTGCCAAAAAATGTCCACTTTCAACGTGAACAAAACAGACAGTAAGTTTTGGTAAAACTCGAATGTTTACGTAAAAGAAATCAGATCCTGCATTCTGCGATTGCTGTAATCATTTCATTATTACCAGTAAATTTCCTTATACTACTCTTCAATTGTTGCTTCTCCACATTTCTCAAGATATAAAATCGTAACGAACTGTAATTTTTGCTTCCCACAAGTACAAAAATAAGTTAGAGGGTTAAAGAGACCCTCGGCTGATTGAAAGAAGCTCAAACACACCGCAAAATGTGTAGAAAAACCGAGTCACACCTGTCGCTAACGACCCTGCTATCGCCGACAACGTTAAACTCGAAAAAACGAAAGAAAAATCGCCGAAGGGTTGATCTCTGACACCGGAAACCGTACAAGCAACGCATATGTCATTAGTTAATACAATAATCTGAGAAGAGAACTTCTACGTATGCGCGGCCACACGTAATCAACGGATTAAGCCAGTGTTAGCACACTTCCAGCTAGTATCCGATTAGTCAGCTTTTCTCTGATATCACTTTATCTAGTACACGTGCAAATCCTGAGACAATAACATATAAAGAATATCTTCACAGAGAGAGGCAGCTAGGTAACCTAACACCATTGAAAGAAACACCAGGTGACCAAGTGTTGATACAACTATATGGAAGCCTCATCATGGCTGCTCATCTCGAATTTCTCACTTCACTTTTATTTGCATACGTTCACCAGCCTGCTAATTATATCCCTTCTAATGATCAACAGAGTTTCACCATTTTTGAGGATCGAAAGGCCATCTCTAAATTTCTCCTCGTTATCTCTTTCGCGTCGTTCTCGTCGTTATCCCTGTCCAGGATGCTCCTGAGTCTCGTTACACGCATGATTTGCGTGAACGTGGACGCGTGAAACACGCGTCCATGCACCTTCGACCTCTCTGTGCTCAAGACGACGAGGCACAGGGAATTTCTAGACGTTCTTCCGGTACTTCTGAGGAAATAGGGTGGAGAAGAAAAGGTCTGAGAAAGGACCTGGTGTATGTATGTATATCGGAAGGGTCTCGATCTTAGAAGTAAATCGAGCAACTGTAGTCGTTGATAGTGTCATAAATGTTAAGTGCCAGGTCAATATGATTCTACCTTGTGTATCTATTACATTTGTATTTTTTACCGAAACTTCAGCTTCAATTTAATACAAATTTAAACTTCGTTTAATTCCATTCGATGTAAATTCTTTTTATTTTGTTTATTTAACGCTGTACTAGAATTGAGATTAATTATACGTGGTGACTATAAAATCGTAAGACAAGGGATTGATATGAGAGAGATGGTAGTTTTGTTTCTTGGGACGCATTTAAATGAGAATTGAGAGAAACGAAACACCAAAATTTTTAACTAATTTCTCAGACACTAAGCAACGAAATTAGAATAAAAATTGAATAAATATAAATGAAATGAAAAAGATAGCATGGCTATTTTCCTTGGAATTTGGCGACTGCCTATGGTAGAAAGTCTTCGAATGGTAAAAGGTTTATCAGTAAATTTCCAGGTGTTTCAAGTCCGTGAGAAGTCCCCTTTTTCCACGTAATTGCCAACATTTCTTCGTACAGTTCTAACCACGGTTTCGAGTTCTTATCTGTCCCTACCTCTGTCAATTCGCTCGTCCCAGCAACTAAGACATATCCACTTTAACACCTGACCGATTTTACGACCTCGCTGTATCGTCAACCTATACTTCACTGAACGGGGAAGAATAGACCGATCGCAAATTACAGTCATACCGGTTTCACGTTGGCAAGAGTTCGATTAACTTCACGACAAATCGCAGAGAAACATGGAACGATCGAGATAATTATCATTCTACAGCCAGCAATTTCGTGAATACCATGTCGTGAAATGAAATCCAGTTTACGATTGTGGTCTAGTTCTATAAAAGCGGACGAGTTTCGATGATCGAAGGGGGAAAAGGGGGATTAAGAGTGTGCGGTCTCGAGGACAAAGCGAAGAGGAATTACAGAGTGTTCTGTTCTGTGACAGTGAACTCAGTCGGAGCGTGACATTGTCACGGATCGTGTTGCACGATATGCTCGTCTTTCCTTGGCTCGTGATTGCTCGCTTAGGTTAATCGATGCAAGTCGCGATATACACCGCGGCCAATTTTCTTCAACCCAGCCAAGATCAGCTGGTTTTTGTAGGCAATCTGATTGAAACGGATTGGCGAAGGAACGTGAAATCGTTCAATTGAACGATCGAATTGGAGATCAAGGATATACTTAGGTTGGGTTTGGTTAGAGTTGAAGTTCCTTGGAGAGTAATTAAACGAAGGTTACTTCGGGATGATGTAGATCGTTAAGGTTACAGTTTCGTTGAGTTAATTTCTTACACAGTGTAGGGTATCTTTATTGCAGTCGGAGGAATAGAATTGCTTTATAAAAACAGGTTATTAACCCAGTTACGTGTTCCTTGTGTACATTTTGTACGTGATGTAGTATTCAGTATTGGCAGGAAGTGAATGGAAAATGTGTGATAAATTTGTGTAATAAAGTAATGGATAGATAATATTAAGTCTTTGCACTTGAAGTGTCGTACGAAACTTGCAGTCTGCACTGTGTTAAGTAGAAGTACTAATTAAAATGACTAGAGAACCTCTTTTCTACAAATCTAAGAATCGTTAATTGTACCTTAGACAATTTTTAAAAGTCTCTTTTACGTTTCGTGAAGAGTACAATCGATGTGTGATGACAAACAAAAATAACAACACAGTTCAGATTTTTTTAAATTAAAATTCTAAAACATTTACAAACCAAATCATGGGAAAATATTGAGTACAACCATTTTAGATTACAATAAAAATATTACGGTATCAATTTAGCATAGCAGAATATAGATTTTCTGCAGAAATATGAAATAAAGAATGTTTGTATTCAAACTGTCCAGAATTAATTCCACCATTTTACATAAAGAAATTTATGTTTGACCACGTTATCGAGGTTCATGTGTCTCCCATTTCACGTGCAACGACCCAATACAAAATTTCAGAGCTATACATGGTAGAATATCCTTACACTTAACCGAAATTTCTTTCAACCTCGAATTATGATCATCCTCTCGAAATCCTTCGCCGTTCGAACCACTCTAACCACAAGATCTCAGAAACCTTCCGTAATGATTCTTGGAAAAGACCTTCGAAGCAGGTCAAACAGCCCAGGGCTAGAACGGCACACGCGAAACTTACTCGCAAGAGAAAGAGACTCGTTTCTTACCGGTCGCAAACTCGGTAACACGGTAACACGATGGGGCCACAAGGAACCAGAAAGTGGGATGAAAGAGCGGCGAAACAGAGGTAAAAGAGAGGGGCGTGTCGATGACCTCGGCCTAAGGCTGCACCTGCATCACCTGCAGCAAACCAAGGAGCACTCTCTGTTCGTCGTGACGGAGCTTCTTCTCTCAATACGATCGTCGCTGTTCGACCGTGCGGTGAACTTGATCTTAACCGTGAAAAAGTTGCCCGGCCATCTGCGACAACTTAGAGAGAAAGAGGTGGAATTCCAAGTGACGCGAAGGACACGCGAACATCCGACAGAATGCAACGTGGAATTCGTGGATCTGTTTCCTCTGTCGCATGCCATCGCTCGGTGCAACGACGATCTTCGACGCTCGTTCGACGTGCCTCGTTAACTCGATGAGATCCCACGAACCGTTTATCGTTTATTAGCTCCAACGGGGTGTCGGGTAGCTTTTCAAAGTGAACTCGCTCTCGAAAGTATTTGAGAATCAACGAAAACCATTAAACGTGGCGAAAATATTCTGAATTATACGATTATTCGAGGGATTCAGTTTTGCTAAGTGTTTGAATATTTCTGTGAGTAATTCTCTGTAGGCAATCTGGGTCGTTGAGGACCCATGCGAAATTTCACTCTCGTATTTTTACACGTTTAACGATTGTGAAATGCGTTCTTTTTTTACGAACTTTGGTATTTTTTTATGAACCAGATGTACGAATTTCGTTCATAAAAATTTGGTTCATGCGTTTACTGATGTTTCGGTAGTATCCACAAATTTTATTAGGCAGAAATAATTAAAATTAATGACAATGCGTTCGTTGAAAGAAGAAAGCCTTCCCATGGCTGTTCCGCTTATGTAAAACAAAAGAACCGAACTGATTCTTAATGAGGACGAGTTTAGTTGTAGTAGGTAGCAGAATGAGAGAAGAAAGTTGATAGGTGAAAGAATGGCGGCCTATTGAAGTTCGATTATCCATTTTTATGTTATTCGTACGCTTAGTAGACTAAAAAAAATAAAAAAATAAAATTTTAAAAGTGCAGCTATAGAGCTTTTCACATACATTTTTCAAGAAAATTAAAAAAAAGTTCAATTTTTTGTACGTCTACAGTAGAAAATCTCTTTAACAAATAATTATACAACGTAAGCAGAGATTTTGATAAACTAGACTTGAATATAACTAAATTTTCATAAGTTAATTAGTAACTGAACATACACAATTTCCGTTAATCCGTGCCGCAATGTAACATAGCAAAATGATTTAAATTAACAGTATATAATCCTGTACTATGATAAATGACGTTCCGTAATGAAGAAGCGTTAATCTAATCCCATTATAATTAACCGAAATACAAGCTTATATCGAGAATAACTGTACATAAATTATAATACGAGACTACCTGATCACATTACGGGAAAAATTCTTCCGTCGTTTTTAAAATTGAATCTTCCATGATCAACATCCTGAAACTTCGACGAATCCACGAGCTCGAAGTTAAGCAAAATTTAGTCTACAATATAAATAATTCTTCCGAGAAACTACGAGTCTAGATTTCCAACTGCTTTCTCCACGTCCTCGTATAACAGAAATTTCTAATTCTCGCGGCACATTTTATTCCTCCCGTATATTATACTCTATATTCCGATTGTTCGAACGAACGAAAGCATCCCGGTTCTCCGTTACGTGTTATTGCGTCGTTGTTTCCTGTTGGAAGTAACGGGAACAAGCCACACAATTCCCGGCGTGTGTAACCTGCACCTAAGCGCGCAGATCTTATCGCTCGTTGAAGCGCGCGGAGTCGTGCACAAGCCCAGCTCGCTCTCTCGAACCGATCTCTCTCTCCTCCGCTTCGGTTTTCATTGTTCGACGAACGCGCTGCTTGCCTCCGCGAGAAACACACCAGTTCTTAACTGTACCGTTAGGCCACGTGCTCTCGAAACTCTAATAAAGCACCGGTAACGCGAGCATTGTCTCCTTTCGCGTGACTTTCCCCCGGAACAGGAACGTGGAAACCAGCCATGATGAACGGATCCCGTTGCCGATCGAATTTGCTAGGTAAATCCTGCCGCGTTTTGTTCGTTCGATCTCACGTGAACCAAACTCGTCAAAATGACAAGTTTCAAATGTTAGTTTTTCAAATTATTATTTTTAAACTCGTAAAACAGCGTGCAAACGGTTAGAAGTCAGATAATCAGAGATTTATTATCTGATATATTATAGAAGTCAGAGATTTTGCCAACAAAAGCATATAAAAATGGATCGTCAGGCATAGTTACCAAGGATCAAACAGCACCGAAAGATTTAATCACTGGTAACAGCTGCACTTATTCGTGAAAACGATGACAAAGATACGATCGTTCATAAAAATTCCAATTTAAAAAAGAAATAATGGTTCTAAATAGAAAAATGAACGGTAAAATTGATAATAATCGTAGCACGTTGCTTCAGGCAACGTTAATCGCGTTTTTACGAGCGGCCATCAAGCGTTACGCGAGAAGAGACAAATTGGTCCGCGATGATACGCGAAGGGCTCTCGCGAATTGTACAAAAAAAAAAAAGAAAAAAGAGAGAAAGAATTGAAAAGAAGTGGCTGGAAATTTAGCAGAGACCGGTATCTGCATCAGGGGGGCTATTAAGTGTCCTTTTAAACGAGCTTCCACGTATCGGGTGTCCTTTTAACATGAAAACCTGTCCCTTTCGTTCGCTAGGGCCAGGAAGGAAGGGTTTCGGTATCAAGCGGACGCGAAAAGCGACACCGAAACAGCCGGTTATACGAGCGGGATATATCCCTGACACTCGGCGCGAACTGTTGCCGCGCATCGGCTGAATTATTCAATTATTTTCGCCGAAGGGTGCGCGCTAGACACGCGGCCATCGTCGCCGAAACTGTGATTCGACGAGGGAAGGGAAAAACAGTATCCCGTAGACTCGAAATCGAATCGTACTAAAAGATTGCTCTGTCAGAGCTTGCCTGTCTCGTTTCAACAGGATTCTTCCTTTCTGAATCTAATATCGCGAATGGCTACTATAGATCAAGATAGAACGGGATTAAATTTCTTCTTTTCTTTTTTCTTCTTTCGTCACTTCAACTGTCCGGTCAAAATGTCGGTTCCCTTTGGATTTAATAAAGAACGACAACGTGTCGGTAATTGCAACGATCAATAGTAGTTTGCCAATTAAAGTTCGATCTTTCTACTTTGGCCGATTAGTTCCTATGAACGCGTATGTACGTCCTGTAGTTCTCGCGCGTACGTTTGCAGCGCTCAGAGGGTTAATTTCTCGCTGTTTTCTCGTTTCCAAATGAGAGTCGAAAGGAGATGTTTTGAAGACAGAGGGAAATGGGAGAGAAAACCGGGCGAGAGTTTATTAAAACGTTGGCTGGACCACGGGGCGAAAGAGGCATTCTTCGCGTCGTTTCTTAGGGTCGTGACACACCGGGTTTGCGCGAGATTGCTCGCGGATGAATCGTCGGTACGACGGTCGGCCATTATTCCGGCTGGGGAATGTGGAATTTTCGAAATAAAGAAGAGGGGCCTGCGGGATCTCCGCGTGGTGTCTACGATACTTGCATACGAAGTGCACTTACGTGTATAGAATATATATGCACCGGCCGTCTGAATAGCTTTTAGCGAAATTCCTTCCTCGCGGAAATGAGGCCTCCGGAAGATGAGATTTTCGAACCTCCGCGGGAGAACTTGAACATTTCTTTTTTTCTACGAAGAACTGTTTGCATTACGTGACAAAGTAACAAATGTTCTACACTCTCTCAGCGGTTAGGTGAAATTCACGTGATAACTGACCTTTCATAATAGCGCTCCGTATTCGCGATTTCGTGTACGCGGAAGTATACTTGAAACATACTGTAAGGAAATTCATATGACAGAGAGTATTCTCCGAGATCTTAGAAAGATATACAATGTCGTTCGACACCATGAAAAAGATCTACAACGTCCGAGTCATCGACAAAGAACTTAAAAACCCTTAGAAACGAAGAATTCTCAAAGAGTTCGTTTCTTTCGACAACGTTACGTGGTACCTAACCTCTGCCAGATCAGAAAGCTGCAGATTACTAATTCGTTTACAATATCGAAAAGGTTCAGCTGTGACATGAGCCAGTAGAACGAGACAGAGTAATCGAACTTAATTAAATATCCGCTAATTGCATCGAATAATTTCCTCTTTTTGTCACTGATCGCTAAAAGTGTCGCATAATTTCTCTCTCTACACACAGAGACAGACTAAACCATCGAAATCATCTCTGGGAATCAATACGGACCAGGACGTCCAATAATACGGGATAGAACGTCGCGTCGAGCTGCCAATTAGAAAGGCGAATCCGTTCGTTAGACACGGGATACGAACGCGATGGGAGAGGTGTAACGATAAAATTTGAATTGTCACGTTACTCCTATCGCTGTATTAATTTACACAGGCAGAGAGGCTATAACCGGTGCCAGAAATCGTTTGAAGGATCGTTCGCGACGTCTGGATCACGGTGGTCGGAACCACGGAGCCGTGTGGCACTTATCAAAGAGAAGGGTGGGCCCTCCCAGAGGATGTGTCACTCGCGGCACCACTCAAATCAGATTTTCTTCGCTTAACGCCCTGTCAGTTCTCGCTTTGCAAGCGCGTTGCTCGCTCCAGGAATCACGTCGCCGTCCGTCAGGCCGGTTTATTGCATTTCGCAACCGGGTTTCGTCTCGTTTTCACGGTTTGTTTCGCCCTTCATTTTCCCGCCCAACCACCATCACTACCACCCAGCGACGACGACAAGCGTCAGCGAGGTTTCTTCGGCGTCTGGTGTACGCGGAAAGACGCCGTTCTTGCAGCTTCTGACACTTTTCGTCGGGTCGCGTCACCCTTGTATCTTTCTTCGCTCAGTTTCATACTACTACCACTTCTACGAGCCTCTTTTATCATGCTTCCACTTTGTCCTTCTCATCTTCCTTCTTCTTCTTCTTCTCTTTCTATCGTTTCTTCGTCCTTCTTCCCGTCGTTGTCGTCTTTTCTTCTTTCCTTCCTTCCTTCCTTCCGCCGCGTCAACTTCGATACAAAGAATTCGTCTCCTTTAGCCCGTCAAACTCCCTCAAACCTTCCTCTCCCCTTTTCATATTCAGCGCGCCACCGGGAATCGGATCAATCCGCGGCGGCAGAAAATTTATAAGCGTACAAAAGAGGTGTATCGCGCTCCCGGGAACGGGTATTTCAGGGATAAGGATCGAGTTGCACGCGACGAGTATTCGATGTGTATATATATGTATATTCTTTTCATTTCACTGGAATTCAATTTGTCACCTCTCAACTTGTTATTCGGAAACGTGTCGCCTTTTTCTTTCGAGCGAATTCGAGGGTTAACGTCGTTGCGATATATATTGCAGATTTACAGTGGCTGATTGGATAAATGAAATATTTTGTTTCTCGATTATCTTCGATAATATATCTTCTTTGTTCTTAACCCTTTCGCTACGGCAGATTTCAAGAGAAAGGTAGACGACCAGCTTTCAACCGGAAAATTTGTCAAATTGATTTTGAAAGTTTAAACATGAGTAATTTTCAAATTCGTAAAAATGTAATGTTTGTTTCGTTAAATTAAAATGGAAGTGCGGAAAGAATAAGATTCAGGGGAAAGGGCGATAAGAAAAGTGTACGAAAACGTAAAGGATTAACATTTAAACAAAGAATATTAGCTGCATTGCGACAGCTTTTGTTTAAAAGGAAATTTCAGTATTATCCTGGCATGTTAACTAATACGAATCCAATGGAAAACCTGTGGGAATTATTCAAGTTGAATCGATCGAGAAACCTGTATGGCGTCATCATGACACAGGAAAAAATAGAGAATTTTTCCAAAGAATGATAGAAGTGATAGAATATAAAAATGATAAAATTGAATGATAAAATGTATGAAACATAATTAGGAATATAAGGTCGAGAGGTGAAGAGACCTCGGGCTTTACGTGATCTTTTATTCACCGTGGAACGAATGCAAATATAAAAATTCCATCACTGCTGGCGCAATCAGATATTCGTGATGCAACGGCGGAACACGCTCGTCATCGAATCGAGCGTGAAAGAAAATAGAATCGAACGGGGTGGGTCGTTAACGTCGCGCTGCAACGGAAAGAAGAAGACGCGGTTATTTTTATTTCGCCGGTCACATTTTTATTCACGATCGGGAAACCCTCGTCGGATCTTTCTCCTTGTATCTTACATCGTGACGACGAACAGATACATCCGTTTTCCTCTTTATCTTTCTCTCTTCCTCTCTTTTTCCTCGAGGAGGAGGATCCGTCTGTTCTCAAGAACGTCTTCCGCTCGCGAATCGAATCATCCCGGTGGTGTACGCACGGAAAGGCGAAGGATCCGCTTTCCCGTCGCGGCCACGAAATTCTCGCGTCTCTTTGCTGGTACGTATACGAGTTTATATGAAATTCTCGCGTGGCCAAGCTCGACACCGGCGAAAAAGGAACTCGAGCGTCGTTGGAATGCGAGAACGTAGCTTCTACCCTTACTTTTCGTCGTATCTCGGCGTTAATTCGATCGGGAAATTAGTATTCCTTCGATCGTTAATAAATAGAGATAATTTAAACACGGATTGAACTGGAAAAACGCCCATTTTCATAATAAGTTTGAAGAATACAAATGCTTCGCTGCAACGTATACCTATCTACAGTTGCAGGGTTGAAATTGCTACAACTCTGTATTACATTATACAATAATTCAGCGTTGCGAAACTTCCATATTTCCTTCCGAAACAAATGATCGAAGTTGCACCTCGCCGATTCCCGCCAGAAAATTCCCTTAGATCGCAAAATGTCTGAGTCTCGTTTCTTTCGCAAAGTCTAACCATCAATACTGCCAGGTTCCCGAGTAGAGGTTCATTTCTCCACGTCCATCGTAAAGTTCGGGAAAAGTCCTTTAATAAATCGCCGCGGTAAGAAGTCGAAGAACGAGAGGGCAGAGTTTCGATTTCCATGGCGGAAGAAGTTAGGCGGGACATGGTTCTCGTTTATTTCGAATTAGGGTCCATCCCCGCGACGTCCTTCCTTTCGATATGAATGAATCTCTGAGGCGTTGTTCGAATGAGATCGCGATCGAGAGAGAGAGAGAGAGAAAGGGAGGAGTCGTGTGCCCTTCTCGAACACGTCGAGCAAACATACGAGATTATTAAACCGTCTACGCTCGCGTCGGAGACGTTTCATCTTTGATTGGCCTCGACGTAATGGGAATTCCCGGTCGAACCGAAGTTTACGAAGGGTTCATACGACTTCCGACCGTGTACACACCCAATCTTTCCCCTTCCAAACGTGCGCAAACGTGTGTCGCCTCTCCCTTCCCTCCTCTCTCTATCAGCTTCCATTATACACGATATCTACCTAACCGATGTCTGGGCTTAATTGTGTAAATTTCAAAGGCACCCAAGCCTCCTATAACACACCGTGGTAATTGAAAACCAGGCGAACATTAAGGCCGTTCTTTCAATGCAGAAATCAATTCCACAAACACGTTGGAAAGATAAACCAGCGGGAAAGGGGGTGGAAAATTATTTCAGCTTCCCTTTGTAACACTCTCCCGGTTCTCGAGTTACAAACGCTGATTAGCGTTGATTAATCTTCACGAGTGTTCCAGTTACAGCCAGTTCAATCTTGAGATATCTGTCTGAACCGTTCAACACCCGTCAGACAAACCAGCTGCTAGAAACTTCACTAACAACCCTTCCCTAAGGATCACGGAGAGTTTAAAGCAACTTCATCGAGCTGTTGTATCAGCCGATTTCCAATAGTATAGGGGGAAAAAAAAAGGATAAACCGATACCTACCATTTCGATCAGCTCTGTAGAAGACCGATTAAAACGACCGCAATTATCAGAATCTCCGCGCTCCTATCCAGCAATCGATGCAAATTCGTAGCCGATGTTTACTTCATCCCCCTCTTCCTCTTCTACAACCGGGCAAATTACCCCGGCGGAATTTGTAATTGACCCAGTGAACGACCGATAAATCGATAAACGGTAAACAGAAGCTCCGGTTCATTGCTAGAATTCCAAAACGACGCGATACGAAAGCTCATCGTTCTCGTTTCTCGTTCCACGATCTTTTAGGAAGGGGAGTAAGGTGGTTTTTTTTACGGCGCGTGCCTCTCTCGTACAGCCTGTATGCAAATGGCGCCGGCTTCCGTCGTACGAGATGATAACACACGCGGGTGTCTCCATTCAGCCGGTTTTCGAAGCGATTCTCAGCGGGGTACGAACCACGAAAGAGAAGGAGCGAAGAGGAATGTCAAACGCCGCGGGGGTCGGCCGTTTTGCCAGCCAGATTTATGTAGCAAATATTTGCAAGACCTCCTGTCCTCTTTCCTCTCTCTTAATGGATTGGACGTCTTCTTGTCTGTTTTACTCGTTTACCAGGGTCCTCGTTGTTTTTCGCGACACCGGTCCGTCTACCGATAAGTAGAAAGAGAGGAAGAGGCACTCCAATTCCCTTGAAAGCACCCGTTGTTCTTTTCGTTTCCTCGACCTCCTTCGCTACGGGGCCCTGCTGATGATTTATGCTGGTTCTCCTTTGCCTCGTCAGGTAGACAACGTGAAACCTGTTCGCAGGTTTGCAGGTTACTGCAGGTGCAGAGTTGATGGAGATCTTTGATCTTTCGCGTTGTTCGAGTGGGATTTGAACGGATGGATCGACGTAAGTCAGGTCGGTTTCTGTTTGTTGTAAATTGGCAATTTCTTTGCACAAAGGGACTAAAATTAATAACAATTTTAAAGTAAGGGAAGAATTGTATTTAATAAATCAGTTATTATTCTGGTGAAATCGGTGAATAAAATTTTGAATTTAAATAATGTATAATATAATTTACATATTTTCGAATTTATCGTTAATGATTATTTAAATTTTTGTTAACGTGGTTTTTTAATATCACTAGAACGTAATTTATAGGAATTTTACGATTCTTCTGTGATGCTGATAAATTAATTTCAAAGAAACGATTTTTCTTTTTTTTAAATTTAAATTAAGACCTGACTAATCTACTCTTTCTAACTTCTCACAAATAAAAATCTCACATCTTTTGGTCCAATTTTTAAAAAGTCATTCTGTTTTAAAGAGTGTTCGAATATTAATTAGAATGACTGTACTTTTCGATTATAAAGAAACGAAGCAATCTGTTCGAATGTCAGAGATGAATAATAACCAAGAATAATGTAAAGTGTTTACCATTTTGAAAAGTAATTGGACTTAGAACCAGCAGATATGAAAAGTGTTCTCTTTTCTAAAATTACAATTAGTCAAACAATTATCGTTCATTTTTCCTCGAGAAACTTCTACTTCTCATCTCTCGCATTTTCAAATAATTTCAATTTGCCATTTTAATCCTATCATTCGCCGAACAAATTTCCCTCTAGCAGGCAAGCTGCTAAATAATCCCCCTATTCACCGTGAAAAAAAAAAAGGAAGGAGAGAAAATATATATATATCGTGTCTCCTAGATACAAGGGAAAAGGGCAACGAATGCTTTCGCGAAATCAATTAACCAGTCGTCGTCAGGTATCCGATAACGGGCACGGAATTGGACGGGTGCAATTAAGTTCGAAATTAATTTAGCCCCGGCGCGGGGCATCGACGCGGCGCGTCCCTGATTCGCGTGCAATTAGCCGGCGTTTTGTAGTTGTTAGCAACCGTGGCATCGTTTAGGCAACCGGTGCGCCAGGCTTATATCGTGCAGCCGAGGCTCGTTCGCCGGAAATTGAAGGTCGGCCTTCGTCGTCTGCCGGGCCAGACACACGAACGAGGAAGAGGCGAAAACAGCCCAGAGAGAACTCGAGGGGTAGACGAATGATTTTCCTTTTCCTCCTCCTCCCTCCTCCTTTTTCCTCCCTTTCTTCGCTGGCCTGCGTACAATAGACCATTGAGTTGTTTGGCGTGTACATTCGAGACCAGAAGAATTGCTTCCCGTTGAATCCCGTAGCACTATTCCACGGGAGATTTTTAGTTTCGTTAAACGTCTTCCTTCCTCCATCTCTCTCGCTTCTGTCGAGATATTAACGAGGACGCGGAAATTACACAGTCGCGTAATGAGAAACCATCGTGGAGGAAAAAAAACAAGGAGACAAGGAAAAGAAAGTAATCCTCGCGAGCAGAGACAACGAGGAAAAGCAGAAAATCAAGCAGGAATTAACAGAAGAATATAAGGTGTCGCGAGGAGAGTTTGTGGTGCGGGAAGTAAAGAAAAGAGAGGAGTAAAGGAGGATGCAAAAATTAAAAGTCCATAGATAGACGAAACTGTATAAACGAGGTACAAGATACGATGGAAGAAGAGGACACTGAACGAAGATAAAACGATATAAAAGAGATACGAATGGTAGGAGAGAGATCGTGTATAATAGTAGACGATAGAGGAGGAAATAAAAAGGTCTGTCTGCTGGTAACAGAAGAAGAGAAACGGATAGATAGAGAGGAAAGGAGAGAAGGTACACGGGACACGCTTGTGCCTGGCAGTGCGTCGAAAAAGAGGGTCGGGATAAATGAGTTAAGTTAGAGCGACAGAAAGGGGCCAACCTCTGCCAGGCGCCGTGTCCAGATTGCTGTCTCTGGACAGGAAGTAGGAAGGAGAAGAAAGCGAAACGAATCACGGAACAATAATGCTTAGTGCGGACTTGCGATTAAAGTATTTCCCTCTTTTTACACCGTCGAAAGATAAAAGTAAGACTTTCTCTCTCTCTCTCTCTCTGTGCCCTTCCCATCTTACTTCACCTGGATTAATTCGATTATCGAAAATGGAAAGACTCCGACACCAGAGCGACTGAAGAATCAGACTAGCTGATATTTCTTATTGCACTTCTTTCACCGATATCCCTCTTCCTCGAGAAATCTTGTTTGGCGAATTGTGTATCCCTTAGCAAGAAGCCTCTCTACTATTTCCAACCCACTTTTACCCATCTTTCTTTCGTCCCTTTTCTTCCTTTCTCTTCACTTTTAACTTTAGTCGGAGAAATTAAATAATTCCACCCCCTCCTTTAGATCAAAGAACACGTTTAACCCTAGGAAACCTCTCGGAGAGGATGGATGCACCGCGAGCAGACTGACTGGGTCTCTCTGTAATGCTCGACGAGGCTGCACGATGAAACGTTTCGAGGTAATTTCTCGCGATCGTTACACCGCGTCTACCGGAGTGTTTCCTTTTTCCTTTTTTTCTTTTTTTAGACGAAATATCGAGCCAACTAGACTCTCCGTGGAATATGGAATATTCTTACCGTTTTCGCGTGTACGTGTATCTTACAAGGATACGTTAAAAGCGTGTCAGTTACCGGGAAGTTGCACGGGACAAATGACAGGCGGGAGGCTGGCCGTTTCCGGGTCGTAGGAAATCTGACTTTAAAATGAAGACGCGGCTACCAATGCTACTTGGCTACCGAGTTCTCGCGACATTTTTCGGTGGCATTGTGCCTTGAATAATGCGATTCAGAAACGGAGAATAACAACGAACGGTTCAGTTGACTCGTATTGTTTCACGTCGTTATTTCGAGCATAGAACTTCTTCTATTTTGTCTTTTTCTTTTTTTTTTTTTACTTTGTTGGATAATTCCTTCGTCAGCGACCCCGTTTATTTTTCACCGTCTAATCCGATTTCACCGAACTGCTTTTTCTTCTTTCTCTCCTTCTTTTCTCGGGCTAGCCATTCCTTTTGATGGTTTTCTCTGCACAGTGGATTCCGCACGTGCCTTCGAATTCGCATTCTTCATCGCCACCTCGGCCACGCATTCCGTTTAAGTCGACCAATCAATTACGCGCGTCTGTGTCCCTCTCTCTCTCTCTCTCTTTCCATTGGCGATACGCTGACGCGGGAAAAAATTCTGCTGCTCGACGAATCGACCTGGTTAATGGATCGCGACGGCAGTTTATTCACGTCTGTTAATGGTACCATTTACAGGATGGATTTATCCCTCTCGTGATATTGACTTCTACGATCCTCTTCGTTGATCGCGAAGTGAATGATTTGTTGGATCCTTCAAAGGAAATTCACGGGGTTTTTGTGACGCAAAGCGTTAGAACTCGACTTTTACGATACGAACGATTATTCAGGCTATTTTTGAGAGTCTTTATTTTTTAAATGTTTGGTAAAACCACGTCTAGCCGCAGAAACTCTACATTTCTATGTTCCATATGCTTTTATGGTGTCCGATGACATATTATAAAGTCACTCAGACAAACTCAGCCACTGTTGGAATTCACCGACAAGATGCACATATTATCGTTCAAAAAAGGGGTTGAAATTCATCGAAAGATGGTCATGCACACTTCTTATTTCGCTAGATTTTTTATTTGAGGTCTATTTCACCTCTTGCTGTCCTGAGAACTCCCAGCAACCGAAAAGTCAGTTCAGTATCGACGCGCAAATACGTAGCCACGCTCAGAATCGACACAACAGTCTATTTTTACACAGCATCTTTCCAATAGTAACTTCAAAGCCAAGCTTGCATTCAGTATTAATATTCGTTGTCTATTACTTAGGATTTAGTAATAAAGAATCTATAAAATCTACGTGTTCTTTCTTTACAAATATATAAATTTGAACAGCTGTAAATCCCATTGGAATTGCTCACTTCTTTGGAAATTACAGGATTTATTTCTGATTCGTGGAAGACTGACCAATGAGAAACTGTCTATTATTCGTCCAAATCGCAAGAATCGAATTTTTTTTTATGAAACTCGAATTTATAGAAAATATAAATTAGAAATTGAATAAATCGATCACCAGTGAATGTACTGAAACGTGAATGCATAAGTTTGAATTATTCATTGAACTAGCAACATACACATGAACATATTACTTGTTCAAGTCGACACAATTGGCTAGAGTAATAGGATGTTCGACCTGAATTTCAGAAAACGCGAGTGTACAAGATGAGATAGGAACTAAGCCAAGTGTAATCGAGAGCTTTGAGTATCGCCTAAGTTTAGTGCAGATATGAGGTAATCTTTGTCCAGCATGATGCTTCGCTCGGGGTAAACATAGATTTAACTAAGATCAGTATTATTTCGGTGCTTTGGTTCAGTGGAGACTTGCTGTAGTCCAAGTTCAACACGATGTAGACTTAGAATAGTCAAGGTTAAATATCACACTATTTTCACTCAATACAGCCCGCGTTTAGAATACAATGGCGGTGAAGTATAATCAGGGTTGAACCGAGGTCGCGTTGTAACCATTGCTTGGTTAGGCCGCTGCTTCCTTAGAGACCCGGAGGAATTGTCGAATTTAACAAACCTAACTGACTTTAACTCCCTGCGTTGCTTAACTTTAATACAATTTAATCCACGAAATTAGGAGAAACCTCGTCGTAGAAAAAATTAAACTGTAGATCGTAGATTGCTTTTCTATTTTTGATAGATCACATAACTCGCAAACGACGACTATTTTCTCTCTTCACCTGTAATTAATTTTTTTAATGCTAGGGACGCAAATATCTAGTGGATTTGAAATAGGCAATTTTAATTTTTCACAAAATAATTACACAATTTTGATCTAATCAATATATATTATAAAAGTTTCATTTTTTTTTTTTTCGAAGAGAATCTAGTGTAGATATAAAGTATTCACGTAATCAAAAAATGAATATTATTTTGTTCTTTAAAGTTCAAGTTTAAACTTTTCCATGATTAAAAAACAAATTTTAAGTTTTCAAATGGCAGCTACAGCGCCATTCATAATACAGAGCGCAACTCAATTCAAATTTTGTCGAAGTAAAACAACTTTTCGAAAATCAAAAGTTTCATTGACAAACTGTATTAAAGTTGATGATCGATCACATAAAAAAAGGAAAAAACTCGTAGCATAAAGAGTTCAAATACAAGATTACAATTTTCTGTTACATTTATCGAATTCAACTGATACATTTTTAAATTAAGGTGTGCATCAAACATCAACATTTCCCACAAAATAATTTAAACTCTGGAATAACTTCGTTTTCATTATTCACTTCGACTTAACCGAAGAATTACAATTACAACATAATTGCGTCTCGCATAATCGACCAACAGAGTTCACTCTGATCGTAAAACCAGTCTACCCAAAGGATCTAAACTCCGCTTTCACTGTAATCAAGCTGATTTATACGCGAGTGAGAAACTTTCGAAAAGTAACGAACGGAGCTCGCCCTTCGAAAAAAAAAAAAAAAAAAAAATGACTGTTCCTCCTTCGTTGGTAACGCGTTCGTGACTCATCGAGGAGAAAAGGGATACGTTCGCACGTGTGCACGCACATTTTAATTCGAGTTGTATTATTATGCGTGCGAGCTGAACACCTCCTGCAACCAGGTAGTACGAAAAACTTCGTGCAAGATCGTAGTCCTGTAATACAGGCGGGAAGAGAAAAGGGGTGATAGAGAGAAGGCGGTGAAACGTGACGATGGCCTGGTCTCACGCGACGCGGGAACAAGCTGAAGAGAAACTTATGAAAAGTTCCCTAACGAACTCATCCAGGACGTGCGCGATCGCGTAGGCAGCGTTTCCTCGTCCGCCAGCTGGCTGCATTTAATACACCGTGGTCCAGAAGTAGCGGGTAATTACGGGTGGGGTAATTGCAAATAAAACTTGTTCCCTCTCGTGACTGAACAGAGAGAAAGAGAGAGAGAAAGGAAGAAAAAGATAGGTTGGATGCGCGTATTGAATAGCTGGTAATTATTCCGCAACTTTTTTGGACCCGATGAACCTTCCGCTACTGCTGCCGTGTATTCCTGTTCGTTTGGTTGTTTATTGCGTGTAAAAGAGAGGATGTAATGGACCGGTTAGGTAGTTGGTAGTTGTTCGTCTTTTCTGTGATGAATATAGCGGAGTAATTTGGATAGTTCTCTAGTGAAATTAATGGCTCTGGGAGATTGAATTTTTTTTACAACGGATCATAATTGCTCCGCGGCTCCTCGATTTGCGCGGATTATCCGCTCTAAATGCTCTTTTTTCCGCGTAAAGTGTTCTCTAGGAGAAAAATACGATGTAAATTATAGGAAAGTATATTTCACGTATTTTTCCAGAGAAATTCTAATTGACAAATTCGTAAAAGTCGTGGGGAATTTTGTTCGGTGTCGCTTTTCACAATTCTATTCAGTTTGAGAATAAGAAGTGAAAATAATTTACCGCTATGAAAAATATACTTAAGGAAAAAAAACAAATGTTATAAATTATAGAAAGATATATAGAAATTGTAGGAAAAATTTTTACAAATCGTAATAAATTTTATTCGGTCACTTTTGTCGATTATGCTCAATTTTCTACATAAAAAGAATTCACCAATACGCAAAAAAGTAGTTGAAGAAAAATACCCAGTGTAAATTATATATTTTCACAAAGGAGCGCTGAAAAAAGTTCATAAAAATCGTAATAAACTTGGTTTGGTTTTCCATCTACAAAATATTGACCAGCATGAAAAAAACACTCAAACAGAAAACGCAATATAAATGACAAAAATGTACACATCGTATATTTTCATAGAGAAATACTAAAAAAATTCATAAAAATCGTTATGAATATTACTCGTTGTCCATATATGAACTGTAATTGGTAACTGCATCAGCCCTTGCTATTTCGCTGAATTAAGCTATCGTTTATTACAACGAATAATCGTCAATAATAAAAGAGAAGAAAATAAAATTATTCACCGCGTAAAAAAGAAACTCGCGGAAGTCGATAGACCGGTCTACTTCTGCGAGTGGCTCACGCATAGATTCGTGTAACTTTCACGAGAGATACAGGTGAATCGTTTCATCTGCTTGTGGTAGGGTTCAGCTGCTAATTACGTATTCCATAGGTGCATTGTTTTCAAAATTCATCACACGTTATCGAGAATGGAACCTTTTGCGGGGAAGATCGCAGGCTAACGTAAAATCCCGTGAAATCTCGCGTCTCGCGTAAATATTGATGTAAAGCTGTAATAGTACGCGCCATCTCTATATTGCGATCGATCGATTGCACACATCGGGGCAAACATTCGGTGTGCAAACACAGACTTTCAGTACTCTGTATATACAGGCTGCGTATTAATCCCATAATGGAAAGACACGTAATTAATCCGGTGACTGCGGTCACTCTCGGAAACAGAAATAAGTCGAAATCGACAGTCGGTTGATAAAAAACAAGCTCCCTCCTTTTTTTTTTTTTTGCAAACAACGAACACTATAACTTTTCCCAAATATTTTCCTCCAGAATGACAGAAAACGAGAAACAGAAAAAAGAAAAGAAAAAGGGAGTTCTTCTTAAGTACACATTAATCATCGTCACATGAATATTTTCGATCCTTTTTATTTGCACTAGAGGATTGTATATTTCCATCGCGTATCTCGTAATTAAATGTTCCGCGGACAAGTACGAACGATGAATTTTACGGTTCTTTGTTGATGCTGAAACCGATCGATACAGGCTGAGTGACAAGCAGGAACGATTATCTTCCATCATTGGACATCGATGAGCGAGTGGGTAATCGGAAGTGTGAGGGAAAAGGTGTGCACGTCAAGCATCCATGATTGATCACCGTCTAATCTATTTCCCGGAGATACGTGTCTCGCATTGATAACGAAATATCCTCTTCTATCTAAATCTTATATTGCTTCCATATACGATCATTTAACACCATGCTCGAGTCTACCACGTGGAAACACGTGGAAGTATAATCTACACTTCTATACACACGTGTAACCTTTGTATCTATTTCATAGGAAATACCATAACGAACGTAGTTACACGTCGTAGAGAATATTCCACGGTTATCGTAGATATTAAATATTAGTTTTAAATTCTAAACTCGAGAGGAAGGTTGACGCGATCGTCGTCGTCGGTCCGAGCAAACGGGCGGGAATCGGCTATCCAAAATGGCGCGTACCCAATTCCAATCTCGATTCCCGGGGCGAACGTGTACATTTCCCCGCTGAAAATTCCCGTCAAGATTAAAATTATATTTACACGGCACGAGTGGGACGAGAGGAAAAGAAGAGACCTCGATCGATTCTCCCGCGCGACTTTTCCTGTCCTGTGTACATACACCACTCTCTCTCTCTCTCTCTCTCTTTCTATCCTACACAAACCGTGTGACGAGTCGTCGACGTTATCTCGTGAAGAGATCCAACGACCGGGCAGAAAAGCGTTTTCGAGAGATCGAATCTCCACGTTCTATCCGGTGAGTGAAAATGCGCGTTGAAAGCGCTTAAGAACCGTCTAGAATCCTACAGGATCCTCGAAGGGTCCATAAATCATACGTCTTAGACCTCGAAGGGTCTGGTAATTAGGCTTGACCCGTGTTATCCGTTCGACCCATCGCCTTTGTTCTTCCGGTTTAATCCTCGCCGAAGAATTTTCAGATTTCTCGCAGAAATTCCACCCTCTTTTTAGCAAAACTCGAAACTCGATCTTACCATTCGTCAGATTAACTGTCGACTAACAATAGAAACTCTGTTCTTAAGACGTTAGATCAGACGTAAAGCAAGGGGTTAACCACGTCGCGAAGAAAGAAGAATCTCTCTCTGTCTCGATAGTTGGTTGAAATCACAACAGAAATAGATACAAGAGTATCGACTCCAATCTCTTCGGAGGTTCCTTTCAAACCGTACTCTCTGATCGATTCGCAGAGAGCTCACCATGGTAAATATCAAAAGCGCCTGAAAACACGTAATGTAAACAGCGACTGAGCGTGACAGAGGGGCCGAGACACGAGTGTATCGTTCGAGATTGACCAGGGGCAAATCTCGAAAGAAACACAAGTAGCGTATCGTCCATATGGTTTGCAATGGGAACATTGGTATAGATATAGAAAAGCGGCGATTAACTATGGACTAGGTCCCTTTTGATGTAGGATAAACAAACAACAGGCTTGTACGATCGTTCACAACATATTGGCCTGACGTTAATAAACAGAGACTACGGAGCCGCTTCCTTCCTTTCGAGTACACCGCGTACGGATTAATTAAACGTTATATGGGGATACCGATCGATCGGAGTCCTGCATTAATCGAATTCCGTGGGTGTACCACGCGAGCCCGCGGCACCAGGTGTTTACGAGACTCTATAACCTGTACGCCAGGCCTCTGTTCGCTATAGGGAGGAGGATAGAGGGGCTTTCCAGTGTCGTTAACCCTTAACCGGTACGTCGAACGACCGAATGGGACTCCTCTACGCAAGCGTTTGATACCTGCGATCGCCTCGACGGAATGCGGAGGCACGGAGGATGAAAGGTCGCGGGTTAACTGACTTCTTCTTCGATGCTCAGAACTGTTCGAGACGCTTGGCTCAACGTTGAGCACGGTCATGGATCTCACTTGTGCTTCTTTCTCTGAATGGATCACTTGTACTTCTTTCTTTCGTCTTTGATAGAGATTCGGAGAGGATATTTTGTGTTTCTGGGAAGGATTTTGGTTGATTTTTTGGGTGGATAGAGTATAGTGAGTCAATCTGTTGATCATGTCGGAGACTTGGAAAATTTGTACGATTATAAAGTAAACTCGGAATAAGAAATTTAAATTAGAGGAAGTGGAAAATCTTATAATACTCATTAGCTATTCGTTAATAAAATTTATGCGATTTCATATGACGTTCATACTACATTTTTCAATATAAATTCACTACAGCTTTGAGTAATATCCGGAAAATGATAAAACAGCCGAGGAAAGATTTGATTAAGCGTAAAAATATATATATATATATATTCACGTGTAATACGATACATTCTCTAATAAAGGCTCTGAGAATAATTTTTGCTGGTTGAAGAAACTTGATGGGGAAAGAAAAGATATTTTTATAACTCTTTCGTGCACGCAATTTTAGCAAGAAACAGGTTAATTAGCAGAGCCACTGTTCCAGAATTACTACGTTTCCCTACCAAAATTCCAGTGACCGACATCTTCCCTTAGAACTCACACGAATAACTTACTTTCGACCCAGTTATCCTCGGTCCAATCTCCAATATAACCCTTCGACGTCTCCAAATCTATTCGAAGATCATTCGCGAAAAGTGCTCTCTCCGCATCCTTTAAATATTCACAGAGCATAGCCGCCTGTTTCTATAGAACAAGATCCACCGAGCTGTGAGAGGCTTTAAAAATGAACGTCCGCGAGGAATTAATTATCCCCCCAGTGGAGGAAAGAGGTAGGTAGGGCCAAAATAATCGCACTTGTCGAAAAGCCGCCTTCGGTTTGTTCGCCCTTCGGTCGCTGGGCCATTAATTAAAAATTATCCAGGATCGCAATTAGCTCTCGGGGCCAAACGGATCGATCGAGGAAATACCGTGAATTAATTAAAACGGCGCTGCACGAAACAGGCGACGAGCTCGTACTGCTCGTGTACCACCACCCTGTCAATGTATATATATATAAAATATATATATATATATATATATATATCAAAACCCGGCAGTTCGAACGATTGGAATTTCACCTTTTTGCTCGTTTCGCGAACGGATTGAAGTCACCGAGGCGGAGTAGCAGCCCTTTCGTTGCACGATGTCTTCAATGAGGCTGGACCCCCTGACCGTCCAGGTAATTATCCGTTTTCCCTCCTCCCCCTTTCTTCCCGCCATCTTCTGGCTTTTCATCGTTCGATTTCTCTTCTACCTACCTCAATGTACCGTAAAAACTCATGACTCACCCGGTAGATTTTCCCGCTCGATGGGACGTTATCGTTCGATGAGCTCCGGCGACGTCTTAACGGATCGTAGGGACAGATCGTTCGAGAGAAAGTAAAAAGGAGAAAGGTGGTGAGGCGATCGACCGATGAGAGAGAGAAAAAAAAGAGAAAAATTTACGAGGCTTGAGAACTGGAAGATTTATTGGCTCTGTTTGGTTAGGATTAACCATGGCCTTTGTGATCTTTAAACATTTTACAATAGATCAGAGGTTTTAGGTTCTTTTTATTGATTTATTGTCTTTCGTTTCTATTTTTTCTATTTTAATCGAGTGGAAGTGACAGGTCAGTAGAGTTGGCTTGAGGCAGTATTGAGTAAGGGAAGAGGAAGTTAGTGACCGAATAGCTGGACCAGAGAATTCCGAGCCGGAGTCTTTCGGTTGTTGGACCCAGACTGGTCTAATTGAGCTATTCAGCCTGTCGACGGATTCCTCTCCCTCGGCCTAATATTCCGAGTGGCCGCCGCCTACAGACTTGGCCTGCCTCTCGAACCGTGATATAACTCGAAATAACGACCGGCTTCATTTTCTTTAAAAACTCTGTGAAATATCCTAATAATCTCCGTGAAACGAGGAAAATGTAATCCTTCGTTTAAAAAAAAAAAAAAAAAGAGAAGAAAGAAAAATGTTTGAAACCTTTCATCAAAATTTAATCCTTTGAATAAATCGATTCTCAAATTCTCTAAATTTCCATGGATACCAATCTCTCAAAACAGCTTCATTAAAAAAAAAGAAAAGAAAAAAATTTATGCTGTAACTTACCATACAGTTAACCCTAACGAAAGATGATTTATCGATCCTAGTCTTCGTTCGACAAAATCTTCGCTTATTTTACTTGCTCAGAGGAGCGAGCGTAATTTTCGCATCTCGTGATTTCCCCTTCAAGTTCTTGTCACACTCTAAGAATGATTTTATGACCTGGCGGTCCAATTCCAACACCTCTACGACACGAGAAATCTACCGATGCTTCTTTGGAGGAAAAAGAAAGGCGCAGAGTTACTTCAGAGAGAACGTAAGAACGCGAAGAATTTTCTAAAGACTGTTAAAAGCTTCGAGTAAGGCAAAAAGTTGCAAGAGAGACGAAATAAAGTTACTTTCTCTATTTAAATTTCCAATAGAATTTATCTGCATACCAAACATGTTTACAACACAGAAATGAAACTCGTAGATTTAATCGAAGATCTCACAGCGACCAGTGAGCTAATATTCGCCGGGTGTATTATAATTACGGCATAATAAGTCCCTTGACACGTAATGAGTCTTTTGACGAGGCCGGTAATTAGAGTTATCCACGTGTACATCAAAGAGTGGCAAAGGAACGCGGGGTTGTCGAGGATGGTGGCTGCTTTTCAGGTTAATGTCCATCTAGCACGGACATTTGGCCGACGCAATTTGACGCCAACTGTCCTACCGGAAGTGGATTCGGAAACCGCGTCCAGGGGAACAGTTAGTCCGGTACCGTTGGCGTAACATTGTTCACAGAACTTTCGAAACAAGTTCTCGAGTGGCGGGAGAAGTAGAGGAAGGGAGATGCTTCAACGACGAACGTACCTCGTCCACCTCGTTGTCGTCGACGTCGTCATTGTGCTTGAACGACTCTCGGAAGTATCGAAATCGCGTTTAATCGATCTGTCGCGGGGTAGCGATAACGGTCGAGCGAACGTTCACGAGCGACGAAATCACGTTTAATCGATCTGTCGCGGGCAGCGACGAGGAACGCTCGAACGATTCCTCGAAGCATCGAAATCGCTCTCTATCGATCCTCGTCCCCGCAGATTTATTGTCTCTTGCGCGTCGCTGGACAAGACTGCTCCGACACCAATCGAACGCCACTTTTGGCGGGACGATTTTTTCCACCCGGAAGAATTAATCGGTCCTCTCGAGCGCGGTGTCTCGTGATCCTTTGATCCGTTTTGTACCATTACCGGAGGACTCTCGACTCCTCTGATCGGATTCTTACCATTTATCGGGATTTCGAGGTGTTTCGCGATAGTTGGTCGTTCGTTTAATTCGTTCGAAAGCACCAGAGATAATGAGAAATAATGAAACACTTGTAAAAATAAGAATTCCACCTCCGTCTTCCCTTATGAGCGGTGATAAACTGGCTGAGATTTATAGAAAAAATCGTGAAGACGTAGAAATTCAACTAAGAAGGAAATCTCGGTAATTCGGAAGTTTTGATATTTTGAAAATTTTACAGATTCATAAGGCTATCTTTTTGGGGTGAAAACAGCCCTCGAATAAATATTATCCTATTTCTCCGTGTATCTTCAAAACCATAGTAGATATAGAAAGACGTTTATGATAAAAATTTGACGATCTTTTATATCTCATAAAACAACGCTATTAAATTAATAAAAATCTCCCGTCACGTTTCTGTTTGGGACATTCCTTTGAACACGAAGATCGATCTGAAAGCTCCGAAAATCTGGTTTAACTTCCTAACCAAATGGAAGAGGTACAGAACACGATACGCTGTTCCCAACCTGGTGTACGTCGTGATAAATTCTCCCCATTCGTGAATCCTGACGGTGAAACCACCCTATGCCCGTTTCTTCCGGTTCAGCGAGGATCGATGTCGAGCAGTGTCGGATTAACAAGGAAAATTAGGCGTGTCCAGGGTTGATAGATCGTCAGTTAGGTTGGCGTCTCGACAGACGAATTCGTCGCGACGTGGACGCGCGCGCGCGCGCGCGCACACACGCTTCCGGGTGTCGGCGAAATGGAAACCGCGGCCAATTGCTTAATTGCAGCCATGATGTGCCGCGTAATCAGGATGCCGTCGTTTAATGCATTTATCTCGCGCACCTACGTTAATTCGTCGCCTGACTGTGGTCGGTCATCGCTCGTCCTTTTCGGTTCCTTCGTTTTTGCGCGAAACGAGAACGAAGACACGTGGGCAAAGAATCTCGGAAGACTGAGCGACGTGCTTTCACAATTCACATTCAGAAATTTTATCAGAATTTCGTAACATCACCTGTGTATATCGACGCTGAATTATCTATTCGCAAGTGACACTTCCTGTTGCATATGCAAATTTTTGTAGCGGATAAAAAGGACGATATTCGACTGTCACTTCAGCGGAAGACTTTTGCGTTTCAGTAGTTCTTACGTTATAAAAGAAATGTTTCGACAATTTTCAATTAAACGACGAGCCATCCGTGTTTCTTCGACAAACGGTTTCGCGCTTAATTCATCGCAAAGTAATCCACGAATTCGAACCGAGGAAGCTGTGGAGGAACTCGAAGCCGACAGATCGACCGGAAGGAGATCATTCGTTTGTGTTTTAACGCGAAATCGAGCACGAACTTTTGCACTGAGCCAATATACCCGAAAAAAGAACGAAGCCAAGCGTTCGAATTCCAGCGTCTCGCGTTCTTCGTCGTTCAAGAGACCCTAGAGAATCAGAATAGAAGTGTACAAAAGGAGGGGGAGAAAGAGGAAGAGGGAAAAGCATCATTTCCACGAAACGACACGTTGCAGTTGCAACAAGTTTCATCGACAGTAATTTAAAACACCACTTTACGATTCACTCCGGATTCCTTCTTCTCTGTGCCTCCGTATAATAGAGAAACAGATAGTAAAAGGTGTAGTAAAGTGTCGACAATGCGAAGAATTCTTGTGGAACCAGGCTGTGCCAGACAGTAGGGAGTCTACGATCTTTTCTCGAAGAGCGAATTATTTCTGGAAGACCGTCGTCCCGAGAATCGACGTGTTCCGCGTATTCTTAGACCGTCTCTCTCGCCTCGAACACACCGCCTTTCACGCGTACGTACACAGCTACACCTGAACAAAGCTTTATGAACGCGTGGTACAGAGCTACTTCTACCGGAAACCGACGTAATCACGGCGTGTAAGAGATGGTGGATCAAAGAGAAACACGGAAGCTCGATGACGCTTTGGTACCGTGTTACAGGTCGATTAGCAAACCGGCCGGGATTAATCGATCGCCTATTTTGCACGTTTCCGACGACAGCGACGCTGTCAGCGGCAATTTGCCAAAATCAGAACGGCATGTCGGAGCAATCGACGGGGCCAATCGGTCGCTTAATGGATTTATGATTCGCCCCGCGGCCGATCACTGCGGACCGTGCGTGCTTCAGTTTGTTGCTCGTTTTCGTACCACGCTGTGAAATTAACCTTAATCCATTCACTTACGAATCTGTTTTTTCCCTGAAAGTATTGGTTATTTGCTGCTTTATTAACACATTCAATAATAACACGCTCGGATAAATAAACTTTCCTCGTATTAGAAAATTCGAATGAAAGAAAACGTAAGGTTGAAGGAAATTTTCAAAGTAAAGGAAAGTAAAAAAAATCCGGAAAATTCATCTTTTGCTTAGTTTTTTTTTCACCTAACCCCAAAGAGTTACTCATAGTCGTACAGTTTAATATTTTATTCAAACTTGTTTATCCACTTGGGTAAATAGGTAAATAACTGATTCTGTGCAAGTTGGGTTCCTTTTTTCTTTAAAATCATGTGCCTCGAAGAGTTAAACCGAGTTAACAGCAAGAAAGCAATTTGTCCAGACCTTAATATTAACCTTCGAAGGTAGTTTTTATCAGGGTGGATTAAAACTAGAAAAGTGTTCTTTTACGAGTGTTTGCAGTAATTGTAAACTGAATCGTCTCGCAAAACGAGAGATTGATCGTTCCTTTCTACTATTGCAACATCATGAAGCAGCTCGAATTAACCCGAGATCACATTAACCCACGAAACAAGGTCGAAATAAAGAAAAGAACAGAACTGGTGTCACAGTGCACCACTCTGAGACAGCGAAGACTGTCGAGACACCCTAATGAATAGCTTCTAAATTTCCCAAAGCCTCGTACACATTTCTCACGGCGCGATACATCTTTCCACAAAGGATCGAGCAGTTAAACGATAGATCCTCGATTAAATTCTCGAACGATTTGAAGTCGCGACGTTGATTCTCCACGGTTCGCCAGAGCCGCGCGCCATTAAGAGATAAGTCTCTCGGGTAGCGTAGAATTGCACGCGGCGGATAGGTTACTTAGTTCCCGTTGGCACGTGCCGTAACTTCCTGTCGCGGGCAGCCCGTAGCTGGAAAACGAGCCAATAGCTTGCCGGTGACAGATCGAACGGCGTGCAAAAGGGGTGTAGAGGGGTTCCAGGAGCAATTGGCCGACATCGGAAATCGGAGATTTTCTACGTCGTAGAAAAGACCTCGATAACGCGTGTCGACTCTCGACACAAAAGGGGCTTGGCTGTCGACAGGGGTCAGTTGCGAAAAAAGCGGAAGAGGAAAGGTTGCGCTGACAAACCTGTCCGACCTGACATTTTCTCCCTTGCGGTGGAAAAAACACGCACACACACATACAAAGCTGTGGATAGAAAGAGAGAGAGAGAGAGAAGGGAAACACCGTTAACAATGCGTAATGGACGGTGTTGCTCGCGTGCTCCTGTGCAATAGGCATTCGAGCAGGATAAACGCGCGTCGCGTGTTCTACGTTCGCTTTTTAATGCCTCGTTGATGCAACGATGATGTTGCTGGAACGAAATTTGAAATTGGCGAGGAAATCGACGGGGTTAATGGGATGCTCGCTTGGAATGCTCTTTGAAAGAGATTCACCTCTTCAGGGTGATTACCATGCATATCCTTCACGTTTAGTTTTCTTCTTCTCTTGTGAAAAAGATATGAAAATGTTGACGGTTATACTTTAGAAGCAGGTTGTATTTTATTATTATTAATATTTAGGTAATTACAATTGAACGCTGACAAAAATATACCAGGACTATTCACGTCCTGTTCCATCGATTCTTATGGTGTCGAACTCACTCACAGAATAATCGAATGCAGCCTTCGATACTTCTGTAGGGCCAACTGTCTTTTTCGATTAGAAACGATCGACACTGATACTTTTGCAATCGGAGTTATTTTAAGGATAACGGTTTTACTTCAACAGAAAATATCTGTAATATTTAAAATTCCAATCTCCTTGGCGGAAATTGAATCTTCCTGGGTTGTAATTAAAAACGAATAAAAATTTTAATCGAGTACTTCATTTTAGTATTTGCAAATATCAATATGACGTGATTTACGTTTAATACAGGTATAACAAAGTGAACAATTTCTGAATAAATAATTAATTGCATTTCAAGATATTGGCTAACCAACGACGAGTTAACTCGTCGTTCCCAGTTGACAGTTTAATTCTTATTCAGTTACTGTTTCTTCTGATCTCTTAACAGTTTAATTGCTATGGATTTGAAATGAATAAAATATGTCTACATAAAAAGGTAGGTTATCGTTTCCGTGTAAATTTAAAAGATCCTCTCTGAAGAGGTTAAGTGTGATTTAACTGAACGACTAGTCGTTTGCCGCGGAATAATCACACGTCTTATACTCCTATTAGACGTCCTCCCATAATTTCAGTAGCATTTAGACGTGAGGCACTCTATATAAATGGACTGAAGTATTACCAGCGTGAATTCTACTTTATTTATCATCGTACTAATTGTACAATTAACTTGAAATTGTGCTAATTACATATCGAATAATGCTTATTACTTTTTTACTCTGTTTTTCGACAGAGACGATCGTAAAGAAAGTGTCGATCTTAGACCGGAAATGACGACGTTTCCCTGAAGCCAGGGAAATGTAAGAAAGTACGACGTATCTATACGATAACACATCGTCTTGAACGCAACTCGAGATAATCTGAACGAACGTACGTTAACAACTGGTATATTAACATACAAAGTTTGCGATACAAAGAGAAGTTCGCCTTTGAATTTTCGCATGAATAATTCGATTAAAAAGTAGCGAAAGGAAAACTCTCGAGGGGGAGTGCGCGAGTAGACTCGACACAGATTGATTGTACCAGGAGTATATTTAAATATCCTCAGCGACGTGTGGAAATCGATTGCCAGGAGCGATCTCTATGGTGGTCGATCAAGAAGTGTCGACCAGCGCTGATGTTCCATTACAGGTGAAATGAACTTCGTAAGACGTTTCAGGATATACGTATTCACTCTCGTCACCGCTCGTGTTTTTGCAATGTGACGAACGCCAACTAAATTCGCATTTCGAACCGATTCGCCTCGATCTACTCTGGATATTGTAGATCATAGACGTGAGATTTGTTCACCAACGACAAATCGATTCTGGTGTAAATAATGAGTAATAAAATACAAATTTGAAAATCAAAGATGATCAAGAACATATCTACACTGTCTATTTTGTTTTTACTAATTCGTTTGGGTTTTCAAATTTGTGAAAAATACCAGTGGCAAAATTCCCTGATTTTCGAGTAAATGGCGAATGATAAAATGCAAATTTGAAAATCAAAGATGTTCAAGATCGCGTTTAATTCAGTTGATTCTATTATTTGTACGATTCGTTGTCTTCAAGCACACTCTTTCGTCTATATAAGGTTGCAAACGTTTAAATTTTCGCGCGGTAGGGATGTCAAAGTGTTAATCATCTTTCCAAGAAGTAAATGACAACGAAAAGCAATCGAGACGCGAGTAGACGCGAGTAGACGCGAGTCCGCCCACGTAATTTGCGCTGCCTCGTAGTTTATTTAGGAACTAAGAATCCCGTCGCGAGGCGGATGCTGGAATTATGCAAACGCTTCCGACGCACGAAATACGCGCGAAGACGGTCCACGCCCACGGGCTACGAGTTTCCCGCGAAATTACGCAATTCGCACGCGAGCCTCGCGGAAACGGCCAACGAAATTACGGCATCCCTTCGACGCCTAGCGATCGATCCGCTGTTGGAGCCTGATGACTCGAGTCACGAAACACCTACGATCGAGCAGATTGCTCCTGTTAATGTCTTCCTCGCGGTTGGATACCCGTTCGATACAAATTGTTCCCTATACAACGACTAATTGGCAGTTAATCTTCCTGTATATATATTTCACCTACACTTTGCATAATACTCGAATCGTACTGTCGTGCTCTCGAATATTTTCGTACGTTTAGTTTTATCTGAAACTAGGCATCTACATTCACCGTTTCTCCCCTCAAATCACTTAGAACAACGATAACACAAGGTTCATACTTGCCAGACGTTTAAATAGAATTATTTCTCTATTCTCACGCAGTCTTTCTGAGTTGGTCACGCGTTCTTCAAGTTTCTTCGGTGTTAGCTACTACACGCCACTGTAATATCATCTTTTTGAACGGTACGCCACCGTAATGGCTTCCCGCTGAGTCTTCTTTTTGGATGATACGCCATTATGGTAGCTCGCTTGTTTTTCTCGCTCTTTATATACCGAGTCCCTCGTTTCTTTCGATTCGTACTTATTCGCACGTACGACGCTTTGATAACAGCGTTTAAGAAGGAGAAAATAAAGGCGGAAGAGATATAAAAAAATAAGAACATCCAGAAAGGAAAGGAAAATTTCGAAAGTGACTGAAATATGCCGAATTATTTTATGACAAAATAGAAACTTTTGCGGATCTGAAAATTCTTTCTAACGATATTGCTAAAAGTACGCAGCGATTAAAAGATCGTAAACCAAAAATTTTTGAACTGTAAACGAAATGAAAAAGACACATGTTGAATTATCAGTTTGGCAAATTGTATTTCTACATTCGCAAAATGTAAAAATAAATCTCTAAACGAACTCTTGATTTTTCATTGAAATAAGGAACGAATAGAGTCTCCAGAAAAAAAAAAAAGGAAGAAAAGAGAGAAATCAGAGGAAAACGAAGCTTGGAAAATTAGTATCGTATCGTATAAAGCTAAACACGCGGTCAACGTGAGCGGCAAATCGTGCCAAAGCGGGACCATATCGATTCGTTTTCCATTCCCCTCGTCTCTCCCTCTCTCTTGTACACTATTTAAAATTCACCTCTGTATTGTTTTTCGGTTTACACAGCCAGCATCCGCGACAGTATGTCGTGGCTGTGCGGCGTAAAGCGCGGCTCGCATAAACTGTTGCTGGTACCAGGCGCATTTTTATTCGAAACCAAGGCTGCTGATATATCGCCCGGCGAACAATCGACTCGCGATCGATACGTATTGAAACCGGTCGAACCGGCGTCATCGTTCGTACGCAAATCGAACGAAATGGAAACGAGTGATAGAAGAAGAGACACGTAGAAAAAGGAAAAGAAGAAAAAGGTAGAAGCGAGGAGTGATAAAATAGAGAGAAAGAGGGGAAAGAAATGGTAGAACGAGGATGAAAACGAAGTGAAATTGCGGTTCTCGCGCCTTTCTCGTTGCATTTCACTCGGTTAAGAATACCGTGTGTCCATAAAGCCATTATAGCTGCGCTAATAACCGGCTCGCGGCTCTCTGGACCGTAACGCGATACGTTTACGAAACCGTGAGCTGTAACGTCCGGTATAGGTGTACGTGGACGCGGGGTAACGCGTAAGTGTACACACGTTTCGTGTTGTAAGATGTACGGTGTCGTCTATGGCGATTCTTGTCTCGTGTTCTATAAAACGATGATCACACCGGTTGAAAAGAGGGATCGATTTCCTACGGGACGACGCACGGTGGCTTGTATCGCGTGTACTCGCGTGTTCGACCATTCGTTCACGTCATTTATTTCAGGATAATTATTCCGCGAGGATATTCAACTGATCGTACAGACAGGAAGAAGAATCTTGTTCTCTTTTTCGAGCAATTTAAGTACTAACGAGGCAAAATTTTAAGGAAGTACTGTTCGCAGATGATTCGTTGATTAGGTAATTTTATTGGCTGTTGTGTAAGAAAGAGATCAGAAAGGAAAGTACAGAAATTCAACGGAAGAGTATAATAACCGGTTCGAGACGAGAGTAATGAATTATCGATCGAACAGGATCAGTTATTTAATTAAAGGCAGTTGTCGAATTACAAACGACACCTGTCGATCTACTTACGCCAATACGTAAGACGATACAGAGCGTAGCGAAGCCAGACAGAATCAACTGAACGTCGTGAACCTATTTGATCTAGCGTACGTCTTTATTGGCATTACGGGTATTGTATTCCTAATTAAGAACACGCTTGGCTTATTTCCTGCCAGCGAACAAAGATGAGGATATTAACCCTTTGACTGGGCCAGACATGCTAATTCGTTCCTCTGTCTTCAATTGCTACAACACAGATTGACATCTTTGATGTTATTCGAACAGAATCCTGATGTCTCATTCTGATTTCACAGACGACAATCTCTTTCCTCTTCGAAAATATCACTCTGCATCCTCGAATCCTTGCTCCGTTACCTCGTTGCACGTGGAGATTAGAGATCAAATTCGAATTCGATAGAAACAAATTCGCATAATTGGTACAGTCGTTCGAATTGAAGTATTCGCGAGCTATAAAAAACAAAAACAAAAAAAATGGCGAAAGATTATCAAGACTTATTAGACTTTATTTCGAAACTTGGTTCTCTTCTCGTTCCTTTTGAATAAATCTTTAATCGTATTCAAATAGATACAGCTTATCTTTATCATCACCGTGTATAATATACCAGGTTGCAGACGATGTAACCAACCTAGATAAATTCTAGTAATTACTCTGTCTACGTATACTTTATCGGCCACGATAAATGTCCTCAAAAAACAAAAGTGTGTTATTAAACGTCCAGAAAATGACCGATAAGAACACGATCGCGATACTTGCTCCTCAACTTGTTTACATTCTCTATTACTAGCTAGAATATCGATCGATTCTCAGCTGGATCTCTACCTCGAGGAAGTTACCAGTACGTTGAAACGATTAAAGAAGGAAGAATCGTCAGCTAAGAGACTCTCAGGCAACAGAGTTCTGTGTTCCGCTCGAAAAAGCAAAGAGGATGCTTGGTGACGCGAGTCGAGGCGGAGGAATGCGAGGAGCATGCACGTCGAAGGTGCGAGGCCGCATATGGCGAAAGTCGCCAGAGCTTGCCAGAAGAGAGAAAGACCGGTCAACGTGGAGAACGCGTTTTTCCGCTCGATCGCGAGGGATCGTGATTCACGGCGCGACCGCGTGCCGGGTGATTAGATAAGGAAACTGGACGGCGATGGAACCGGCAGCCGGTTAGCCCATAGGGGAAACGGCATGGCAAAGGGGAGCATTTATTTCGCGAATATTTACGAGCGAGTACCGCGATTACCGATAAACCTCTCGCGAGACACGCCGATAAGATCGATCGTCCCAGACGGTGGGTAATCATCGTTCATGGTGGAGATGATTGCGTTGGCTAGTTTCCTATACCGGATTTCCCTCTTCGATTCTCCGTCGAGTCGTGGGTGATGGAGAACGGTTAAGTGTTCGATTAACGATAAAACAGGGGAAGACAATGGACTTGTGATAAACAACCTCTAAGGTATTATATTGTAATGATCTTGATCGGAATTGTGACCGGTCATTGTGAATGATCCGGCTAGGGAGTCGAGGATATGGGTTTAGTTGAACGTTTATTGTAAATTGCGATCATTTGATCACTGTGAAATGTAGACACAGTCTGGACACCGTTTCTTTTTTTACCGATTTTTTATTATCGAGAGAATTTAGGAACCTTAGTTGGATTTGGAGAACGGTGAACCATCGAATACATTGATATCTCTTCGAACAATAATTTTCTATACCCTTCTGCAATTCTTGGACACACACATCACCGAAATTAATCTCTAATAAGTGAAAAATACACATCTGCAGCGTTCAATCGTTGACGAATAAGGCAATAGAATTTTTATTACGGAAAAACATAAAGTAATTGACAGGACATATAGAACTGCCATTCGTTTAAGTTTCTCTGGATTTGTCCTAATTTCTAAGATACTCAAGAGTATTTAAAAGGGACTTTTTGATGCTCACATGCTGGTCCAATCAGAATTAATCATCTATGTTATGTATGCGTTAGAAGTTGATACTTTACTTCTTTTATTTTTTCCTACAGTGTATAAAACTCGTAAATAGAGTTTTTACTTTACACTGTACAACTGTACTTTCTCTTGGTTTCTTGATTACGAGTGCATCTCGAACGTAATTTCTTTCACTCTCGATTTTCAGCTTATATCGATTTCTAGAATCAATCCCTTAGATTTTCTATCAACTTTTGCCGGAAGATCCTGTGTGCTAAGAAAACTGTCCTACTCAAAGCAGTAAGTACGAGATACTCAGAGGTGGACTTCGTAACTCGATCAGAGATTCCTCTAGCACCACGCGACAAATAGCATAATACCTATTCGCGAGAATGTATTGATCTCTCCCGATCCCGTGTCCACAAGGGGACGAAACCGCGTAAGGGGCGTCACCCAAGTCCACCAACGATCCAAATATTCCAATTGGTCAGATTACCAGGCCCAAAGACGGACTATCCGGATTCAAATCCAACTGCAGCTTACCGATCGCTCAAATTCTCTATCCACATCAATTCATCATCATCTATCGATCCTCCTTTAAAAAAATAAAAAGAAGAACACAAAAACGTATCTCTGAACTGGCTAAAAATCTCTGATCCTTATTAACCCCTCAACGATTCATCCTGAGTGAAACTTGAGCGTGGACATTTAAACTAATTCTTTCACACACGTCGAGACAGTGTAGAGTGTGTTTCTCGAAATGTATTTTAGGGAAGAACGAAATAATAAAATTCATAATCAAGAAAAATGAATGAAAAAGATTCAATTGATTTCAATGTGGTAGCTTTCAAAACTAGGTGCATTGGGGAAAATAATTAATTCAGTTTGTAAAAAATAATACATCGTACGGGGAATAACAAATATATCAAAGAGAATAATAAACAATTTTTTTTATAAAATACATAGCAGTTTGATTGGTAACATAAAGGAAACATATCAACAAATGACATTTTTATTACTTCTTACTGAAATCTAAAGTTTTTGTACCAAATGGTAATCTTTTATTTCACACGACGAGTATACTCGTCAATCGCATCAGAATAAAGTTTTAGATAGGAACGCAGTTAAAAATAGTCACAGAGATCTCACTTTGATCACAACATAACAAAAATGTCTCCTCATGTACAATGTAAGAGGTGAACTTTTATGAGATTTCACAGTACAGGAGGGAGTAAGAGAAACAGGCTTCGTGGAAGCAGTTTCGTGTGGAACACGTCCTCCATCGTGCACGTCCAAGGTAAATAGTTCGAATAATCGCGTGACGGTTGGCGCATTCGGCGAAGGAATCATCGCCGGTCGTATTTCTTGTCGCGGAACGATGCGCATGGGGTCGTCGACACTTCAGGCAGAAAACATTGCACCGAGCCTCTTGCAGTAGTCGTTGCAATTGGCAAACGAGAGAGAAGAGAGTTGCCTCTAAGGACAGCGTCTTCTTCTTCTTCTTCGTCGTCGTATGATTATGGCCTTCGCGTGGGTCGTGGTTCTTTCGCGACGCCGCAACGCCGAGGCTGTTTGCTTGCCTGATGCTTCATTCTCGTCGGAGAATAATGCACAACGCTTGCAATGACAACGATGATTACCGGACGATCGTCAGGAACATCGTAAACGGAGAAACAGGCCTCGATTGCAACCCAAAGCAACGTGGGCGCCTAACTTCCTGTCGGGTCTTCCAGTAACACCGATAGAACTTTGAATAGATATAAAACGAAAAATAAGAAAGACAATCTAGTAGTCTCTACTTTATTTCAAAGTACATTCAACGACATTATACGTGAAATACAGTATCATATAAATAACCACCACGAGTACGTTTGATCAAGTAAATACGACGAACCCAATTTTCATCAGAATGATCATCTTCAGCGATGAATAGCTTTGACAATAAGCATGATTGCTGAATTTGGAGAGATGTTAATCCTCTATCAGTAGTTGAGCGATCATTGTACCTAAAGCAACTTTGTAGAAGTTTAGTCTTCGTCAGACGAAGTCTCTGCATTTTACAGATTCACGTCTAAGAATTACGTTCGATCGTGAGTCTTTCGTTTTAGATGATTCATGGAAGATATCTGGTATTAATTGAACGTGTAATTGGCGATGGTAGGGAATACAGAGAAGGATAAAAGACAGGATGCTGTGGTTTTATTTATTAGCTAGAGTTGATACGGTGGATTAATATGAAGTTTATAGAAGGAAGGATTTTTATTATTCCTGGGTTTCCTCAATTACGGAGGCTGTCAGGAAGACGGGCAGATAATCTAGTTTTATGCTCCCGCTACTACCGGGGGGATGTTATTTAATCCTTTGCGGATAAGAAATTTTTTTAAGTCCGCCTAAAGAGCGTGAATGTATCCCGACGCGAGATTGATTATCTTCGAGGAGTATTAGATTGTTTACGGAGTAATTGTCGATCAATCGTGATTACTGAACACTTGTATTGTTACTTGTACCACGTAAAAGTTCCTCCTTTGTCGAATTCCTCTTTACAAACGAGTAATATGACGTTTCGGAAGGAATTAAAACACTTTTTGTGAAACTGAAATATACCTTACATCCTTGGATTATTTCTTATGGGGGATATGTACAAAAAATGGTTTATAAACGTCACTCAGACGATCCTGAAAATAAGAATACTGATACTTGTGTCGTATCGCCAAATAAATCGTTCCTTTCTGCAACAGACTGCAGGAATTTTTAAGAGCTGGATACTTTCAACGTCAAATGTGAAAGATTGAAACTTTGAAAATTTATATTAACCCAAAGTGTCGATATAAACTCCAGGAATGATTGCTAAGTGGAATTGTGACGTTTGTAAAGGATGAAGAATTAGAATCTGTAGAAATTCGACAACAGAAACTCTCGAATTTCCACCAGTTTCTAAGGCTAGGTGTCAAACAGCTTTTATCACCAGACAAGTTCCGCGAACGTCAGGAAACAGCGGTGTATCTCTCGACGCGAAACTTTTTCCCCTTGAGCAATCGTTTAACGATTAACGCGTCGAAAGTCGCCAGGAGGGAGGAAGACGACGCTGTATGTCGAGGCAGGGAAAACACGCGACGCGTCTGGCGACCACGCGGGGACACCTTTTTCTCGGAGGAGGAGGTCTGACCATCTGCTACCAAACAGAGAGAAACAGAGAGAGAGAGAAAGGCATGTAGAAATGCGGGTTACTGATTTGAATATCGGAAGGAAGAGAGACAGAGAGACAGCAGGCCTCGGACGACAGAGGCTTTAATTAAAACCGCTGTTTCGCTCCAAGTGCCGCTACGTGTCGTGTCTAAATGAAAATCGAAATATCGTCAGAGTTCGGCTGCCTATAACGGTCTCTCTTTCCTCTTCAGACGAGACACACACCGATCCCGCCAGGCGTCAAAATCGAGCTGGACTGATCGCTCGGCTGATGGAGCCAACCGAGTTATTCGTCATTCGTGAAATTGGAAAGCTTCCTGCGAGCGGATATTGGATCAGAGAGAGGACTGATTTCGAACGAAAGGAGAGTTAGAGTTTTGTACGGGTGATCCAAACGTTCAGGAGACTTTGTACAGAACGAAGAGATGCTGTCAACCTATAAAATGATAAACGTGCATCGATAATTTAATATATCTCCACTCTTCCTTGAGAGGAAACGTTAGAAAAGTAATCGACGACGCTGAATTCACGAGAATTTGATTAAATACGAGCGACAGTAAAGTGCAAGGATATCACGTCCAGATAGATAAATCTTCGCTTACAAAGTGGACGCTTTTTCTTTCGAAAAAGTTACTTTTGCAACCCTACGCCAGAAGGAACAGAGGGAAAAGAAATTGGAAAATTTCCATTCCACGTAACACGCGTAAAAGTAAAAATATTCGGTGATTTAGTTGAAATTCCCGTGCATCCCCGAAAATTCCAACCGTTCGGCGAATAAAAGGCAACAGAAAAAGAGAGGGAGAGAGAGAGAGAAAAAAGAAAAGGCCAGGTGGATCAAAGGAATTCCCGAAGCGGCCGCTTCGAGGAATCAATCAGCGTTCGATGAAGCTGCCCGTAGCAAGCTACTACAGAGAGCATACTCTGAAGTCTTCTCTTGTACGGTATATACCAGCGGCGTTTCTCCACGGTAGTTTACGGTCGTGTGGTGAAAAGAATTATACGAGTGGCTGGACTGGTGGCTTCTTCTCGCCAGCCGGAATATTCATAGAGGACTTAATTACGTCTGAACGAGCTCGTTCGTTCACGGTGGCAGCGGTGAGAGATGGAAGAGGAAAGGCAATGGTGGAACGCGAGGAACGGAGAATAACAGGTACCGATCCCGGTGCTAGAAGGGGCTGCTAATCGGCCGCAAGATTCGCGGAACGAAAGGGAACGATCGCGATAGAAATTTATCGGCGGACGTTAATCGCGCGGGACACGACCGGGGCGGGTCTGAAAAGTTCGAAGACATCGGTCTAGCGTCCGTTATATTGCACACTCCTTGTGGAATTCTCGCATGTGTCAGCGATCCTCGTTCTTCATTCCATTCGCCGTCCTTTAATCCAATCAAGAATGAATTCTTCCTTTTTTTTTTGGAGACGTAACAGGATGAAAGTTGGATAATTGTTTCGATCAATTTCAATACGTGAAAAATTCCAGATAGAGGGAAATGGAATATCATGTACAATAAGTCAATGAACATTTCGATAATCAGTTTTTAATACGACTTTTAACGCGATTATTTACTTGCAAGATCTAATTAACGTTGTTTTCGTTTTGTAAGTGTTTTACTAATTTATTTTGCATGTTAATGTACGAAATTAGTCTGGAGATTTGTGGACGTGTACAGGGTGTTCCATTTGTCTAGGTTGAGGTGTAGGTTTAACCCTTATCACTTTAAATGTCTACGGCAGCGTGTGCTTGCTAATGTGATCACTTTTTAAGCATCATTTCATTTCCTTTTTAGTCTATTTTTCTTTTATTATTTTATTTTCATTTATCATCATATTTAGCTTGATATCAAGTGAGCGATAAGGATGAAAACGATGTAAATAAAAGTTTCATGAAGCAAATTTAAACAGCTTCAAGATGATGCATCATGAATATATTATTCCTATTTTATTTCCGTTTATTATCAGCATATTTAACTTGATATCGACAGTGCCTAAGAAAGCACACTTGGAATGATAAGGGTTGAAAGAATTGCACGTAGAAAAAAATGTTTACGAAGTGAATTTCGTTGCAGAGATTTCAAGATAATCCTTATATTTTTCAGATAGAAATGTATATATCTTTCATACGCGAATCGTTTTGTTTCTTTTTATGCTCTATAAAATACGCATTAGAGTACTGCTTATCGGAAAACGATTGGATTATTTTAACTGGAGTTTCGCAACGCTTCGAGATTTCTTCTTTTTTTTCTTCTTCTTTTTCTTCTATAAAATAAGAGTATAAAACGTACACACATATAAACACGTCACTACGCCGAAGAGTTGAACGCCTTCTCCGCAATCCTCTTCCATCTTCTAGCAAAAACTTGCTTCCTTCTTAATTGTTACCGAGTTCCGTGCAACTTTCCGTTCCTCTGAACTAGATGTTTTCTAGAAGTAGCGAAAGTTCGAACGGAAAAGTTGCTTCGGTAAAGTGGCCATCTCTTTCAATCTATCGTAGTTCCAACTGTTAGACCAAAGTGAAAAATATTTTTGAATCTGAACGCTGTAAGCAAACAATAATTCGACGAGGTTGCATCGCGATGGACGCCCACACACGCGATAGATTCATCATCCTAGTTGTTCGTTTCCAGCTCACGTGTCGGCCACATGTTCATTCTCCTATTTCTTCCTTCCTGTTTCCTTTCTTCTGCACCGCCGGAGAAGAGAACTGAACGTGGCTGCTGGCTAGTACTTCTAACACGACCAAAAGCGGACTGATGGGACCTCGTTCCTCCTCGATAAATGATCGCACGCTTCTTCAGCGATTTTCATCCGGCCCAACGAACACAGCCTCCCTTTCCACTCTTTCTCTCTTCTCTCCACGGCTCTCTTCTATCTTCTCGCGTTCGCTCCCTCTCGCCTTCTCTTCCTCTCGCGTTATTTCACTCTCGCGTTCTCTTCCTCTCGCGTTATTTCTCTCTCGCGTTATTTCACTCTCGCGTTATTTCTCTCTCACGTTCTCTCCCTCTCGCGTTATTTCTCTATTGCGTTATTTCTCTCTCGCGTTATTTCACTCTCGCGTTCTCTTCCTCTCGCGTTATTTCTCTCTCGTGTTATTTCACTCTCGCGTTATTTCACTCTCGCGTTATTTCTCTCTCACGTTCTCTCCCTCTCGCGTTATTTCTTTATTGCGTTATTTCTCTCTCGCGTTATTTCACTCTCGCGTTCTCTTCCTCTCGCCTTCTCTTCCTCTCGCGTTATTTCTCTCTCGTGTTATTTCACTCTCGCGTTATTTCACTCTCACGTTATTTCTCTCTCACGTTCTCTCCCTCTCGCGTTATTTCTCTATTGCGTTATTTCTCTCTCGCGTTATTTCACTCTCGCGTTCTCTTCCTCTTGCCTTCTCTTCCTCTCGCGTTATTTCTCTCTCGCGTTATTTCACTCTCGCGTTATTTCTCTCTCACGTTCTCTCCCTCTCGCGTTATTTCTCTGTCGTGTTATTTCTCTCTCGCGTTCTCTCTTCCTCGCGTTCTCTCTCTCTCGCGTTCTCTCTCTTTTCCCTCCTTCCCTTCCTTCCTCTTCCTCTCGCCGAAAGAATCCTTGATAAATGATCGTGGCTAGCCAGCGTGCACTTTCCCCGGGGTCGATTCGATCTGTCCGTGCGAGGCACACACCGGTTTTACCGCCCTTTGCAAGTAAATTAGCGGCTCCACCAGTTCCGTACTATCGATCGTATTTTCCTTCCTTATTTCGCACAGCTTCTGGTCTCCAGGTGTAGAAACGATTGATTTCCATCCGTTCGTTGGATTAACTCGAAGCACGAAAATGAATAATCACGTTTCAAATAGAGGAAGGAGAAGGAAAAGGAACGACTGTTACGTATGAAGAGTAGTATTTCCAAGAATGGAAGTGGTAGAAAGAAGCAAAAGAAAAAAAAAAAAATGAAAGGTAAAGGAAGAAAAGAAGGTAGTATCGCGAGGTTAGATTTTTTAATGGCGGCACTTGAAACGAGTTCAACGTCCTCGTGTTGGTGCTCAAGGCCGGCCAAGGTTGCGCACGCTTTTATAACGGAGGGAAGTCGGAGATGTGCACAGTGTGTTCCATTTAGATGTTCGAAATGCTCTACGGTACAACAAATGGACTCTGGAGTGGATTTAAAGCCCGTCGAATGCTCGTTCGAAGGCCAAGGTTAATCCTGATGGAACTCGCGAGAAAGCCGCTCTTTTTACGCACCATCTCTCTCTCTCTTTCTCTCTCTTTCTCGAGGCTATCGACATGCAGCCCCCTGAAGAAGGTGCTCGACCCTAATTATGCCCAAGCCCCAGCGTGCAACGCGTTTTTCATCTCTCTCTCTCTCTCTCTGTCTCTTTCTCGACTTTCACTCGCGTTTGGTTAGGCTAATCCTACCTACTCGGTTCAGCGATACAATTAAGATCTCTGAGTCGAGAACCACCTAGATTAAATAAACAATTAAACTACATTTCTCTGTACTTTCAATTGTCTTCTTTTTTTAATTTTATAAACAAAGAAATGATAGTAAACGACGATAATCTACTAAAGAAAAATGAACCCGATCTATCTGGAGGAAAGACAATTCTCTGCACGTCTACGATCATTTCCAAACCATTATCTTCCGAGCTCCATAGACGAAAATCTCTTCTACCCTCTACCGTCTATTATTTCACAGGCGACACATAACGAGACGCAACTTTCGATGAATACACCGGTGCTAAAGAAAAAAGAGCGTGCGATCGGGCTGGCGAGAGGAAAAGGGGCGCGGACCGGGTGAAGAATGGCCCTTTTGTTGGCGGGCGGTGGGTGACCGAACTTCCGTCGTCGGCGAAGAAGAGACTTCCCTTCTTCTCTTCGGCTTCGAAGCCGCGTCTTTCAGTTACGGTGTGCAACGCGTTCTCCCTCTCTGGTCATAATAGAGGGTCGCATGAATGCGTAACGAGGCGGTTCGCGGACCGGTTCGATTCTCATCGCTGGGAATAATTCCGTCGATAAATAATTCTACCGGGTTTGCCTCGGGTACAACACCCTCTCTCCGTCTTTTCGGAACGTTAGAATCGCATACCGGTGGTCTGGCGATTGTAGAACGAGGATGGAACAGGAAAGGGTAACGAAAGTAAGAACTTGGCTCGAGAAGTCATCGCTTAAGCCGGATTCGGGCCTAATGGGCCGAACGGTTATTCCGCTAACCGAAGGAACGAACGAGAGAGACCAGGTTGATGCTTTCATCCTGCCAGACGGGGCTCTCCACTAATGGCAGGCCAAACTCTTCCCGACTTGCATCTGCGAAACGCAGCTGGACGTTAATCTCGTTCGTTTCACCGTGCCAGGGATATCTCTCTCCTTTCTACGGGGACATCGCGATTAGACCAACAGAGAATCGTCTCCGCTTCTTCTTTCTTCTTCTCTTTTTACCATGGGGACCACCGTGCTCGAATTCCGCGATACCATCGTGTCGTTCCACGTTCAAATCCTCTCGTAAAGCGAGGCTTAAGCAACTCCCTTGGATTTGCATTCTTTCCACGTCGACGTGTTCAACAGCGAGATGCAAGACTGTCGAGTGGAACTGTTAACGAAGGTAGAAACGCGTGTCTAACCCTTTGTACATGTCGGCACATAGCCGCCTATGCGTATTTATCATTTTTAAGCAATAAGGTAGGCGAAGTCCGCGAGTATAAACCAGGAATCAAAATGCTACCTGTGTTGTATTTCGGGGTTCATGTTTCGACTTATTGCGTTTGGTAATTAGAACTGAGGGAACTTAGGCAAAATGACTAGACAGCCTGTCGTATAGTCGACTTTTATTCTACAGTTTAGAGACATTTTTTACGCGAAGACTGCTCGACAAGATCTCTTTCTTTCGATTGTAAGGAAATCCAGATAGCAGCGATAAGAGAAGAAATAAACGTGGACGCTTATAGCGAATGAAAGACTGTATTTTGCAACTGGTCACAGCGACTGCTAGTACAAATATATGGTTCGATCAAAGATCCTAATCAAGAGAACCTCCTTGACAATATGGCTTTTCTTAGCCTTGCTTCAGGCAGAACCCTCTTTAAGAAGGCACATGCCACACTCATGGCGCGTTCTTTGGACTTTTCTAACATTTCGCGAAAGGAACTGCTTGTACAATTGTGAATGAAAAGTTAAGTGTGACGAATAAATGAAGAGAGGCGAGGAAACGACGCGTTTGCGTGCAAGGTTGCTTTACCTGTTTCTTTTTTTTTTTTATCGATAGATCTGTAATATCGTTTGTCAACACCCTTTCGTGCGTGTCTCTTCGCGTAGCTACTAAAAGGGGTTGAAACGTGTTTCAGTGCTACGCCGTTCACCGTTTCTGTTATCGTTCATGTTTCGTTTATCGAGGAGTTAATGCGTTTCTTGCAGACGCAGAGATCGCGCGATGTCTCTGTGCCTAGCGTGCACCGGATGCATCGAACGCTTTGTGCACGAGGGCGTCTGCCAGTCGAAGATCAGAAGGCTGTTTATGATCGGCTCAATGACTGCCGCTGTGCAAGCTCCGAGCGTCTGGCCTTCGATGAATTAATCTGTAACTCTCTTGGTTCTTTCTGGCCGTGTGGCTTATTTCTTCTTCCCCTTTTTCTTCTTCTTCTTTCTTGAGTGTGTTCTCTTTTTTAGAACAATTATTTACGCACTCGTTCCGTTCGGTCGATAACATTGAGTGATGTATGGATATATGTATGTAGCCACGAATCGTTTATACGATCTCGGGCTATTCCTATCAGTTCTTAGAACTTCGAAACAGACCTCGATGTTATCTGTGATCCGTATCTGCGTGACTCAATTGGTATTGAATTACCGGAATAAGAGGAATATAATTTTTGTATATTTTTTATTACATTGCTGCGAGATGAGTTTAATTATTTCCATTTATTTAAACGATATCAAACGTGATTACACAGAGTGTGTCATCAAATGTGGGACATACAATTTGCTTTTTTAAATCTTCGTAGAAAGTACTTCGATTTGTCTGTATTTATAAACGGTGATTTGTTTTTTGATCTTGTTGAATTTCTTTTTTCTTTTCCTTATTAATTTATGTTGACGGTAAATTTCTAATTGATTGCATTTCCTTAGGATCGTGTTATTTCAACAATTTTTCAATGGTTGTTACAGAAATAATCATTTAAACTAAGAAACTACTTAGACCAGTGTACTTCAACCACCGGTTCGCGAAATATTTATCTGAATCATGGATACGCTGCACGTATATCAAATTGTCTAAGAAAGAAGCAGCAGGCTAATTAGAATTCGTAATTTTATATCATTACACCACATTGTGTTTTCTTCTTTTCGTCGTCAGTCGATCAGCAGGATATTCCACGTATTTTTGCCAATCCGCAGGTGTAGAAAGACTGAAGAACGCTGTTCAATGCTATTTTTGCGCTTCGCCTACTCCGTCTCACTCATACTGTCTTCCTTCTCACTTTATTCCTTAATGCACACACGACAGAGTCAAATAACGAATCAATTTTCCTAAATGTATCTCTCCGGAAACGAACAAGGTCCATATATCCTGACACCACCGTACTTGTTGCGAATTCCCGGCGTATGTATCAAGGAAATTCCACCAAGATATTCGTCAATCACTACTACAGGCAAAGTCGCAAAGTTTCGAAGAACTTTACTCGAGAGGCAACAAAACTCGAAGAACGACGCATGTGTATCACTAAGAGAACTTTACGATTCGAAGGTTGTACGCGCTTAGGGTGGGCCAAAAGAAGGGCGAGACAATCTCGCAATGCTCCAGTTGAAGGCGCCTGCAATAAGAGCCGCAAAAAGGCTTAAAAAGCCGCGAAGTGTGTACGGTCCACGGGGCTCGACCTCTCGGTGCCGGTTTTATCGCTCGTAAAGCTCGAGTTCTCGCGGTCACGTTGTGCCACCTATAAACTCTCTCTTTCTCTCCTCTCTCTCTCTCTCTCTCCTCTCTATGGATAGTCTTCTCGTTCGCCCTCGTAACTTCTCCGTGGGATCTCTAGTTCCTTTTTCTATGCTGGTACAGCGCCGGCACTCTTCTCAAACGAATAGAATCAGAAAACAACCACCTGGCTAAAGCTCCTGAAGAGAAGAGCGTTGACAGCATCTCAGGCCCTTTTAGACTCTAGCTACCGTGTATGTGGAAAGAGAAAAGAGGGAAAAGATGTACGAAGCTCCTGTTCGAGCCTCATCCTGGCACGGAAGCGCGTAATAAAAGAGATAAAGGCTGTAAACGCGACGCTGTAAACGGCACGCGGGGAAGATTGCCATGGATAGTGGCCATTAAACGTACAAGCTGCTGAGAACTTGTTAGAATTGGTCACGATGGACGACTCAGAACCTTACGTTGAATAAGCTTTCATTTGTAAAATGATTAAATTGTACGTACATCCTCGTCCACTTATAAAATTCGTATAAATTGTACATTTATCGTTCGATGATACGAATGTATCTTAATGAAAGTAACATTTATCGAAGATGTAATTATCCTGGAGGAAATAGAGTGCATAATACGTATAATCCTTAACAGCAAATGATGCAAAAATATTTAAATTCCTTTTTTTTTATCTGTATACCTCTTGTTTTTCAAATAACCGGTTGCACCAGTTGCAGCAATTTTGCGATAAGGTTCTCTTCAATGCATCTTTCTGAATATTTTTTTGCAACTCGTTTCTCAACATTGTCCACGTTAATTTCTGCTGCAATTTCAGTTTGCTCTCAGGATTTTGACGTATCTTTCGAAGTCTGCTCGATCTTTTTACTCGAAGACAAATTCGCCGAAGTATCGTGCACCGTAGACTTCGAAATTTTCGTCTTTGCTGCGACTTATCTCACGGAACAGCCTTCTGAATTCGCGTGGAAGTTGTTCGATCGTTGAAAGAGGACCCTTTACCCGTAACCCGAAACGCTTTCCCTCTTCTTCTTCTTCTTTTTCTTTTTTTTTTCTCTCTGTTCAAACGATTCGAGTGGCAGCGACGCCATCGGCAAAAACGCGTCTCGCTGAGATTGGACGCGTATCAACGAGTGCGGCGCGTATTAATTAGACAAGGATCTTAGGAGGCTGAAGAAGCTGAGCCTCTTGAAACTCGGTGGTCTTTAAGCGTAGTCCACTTTTTACACGATTTTTATAAGCGTTACGAGGCACGCGCTGTGTGTGTTTTAAGATAGAGAACCATGGTGCACGTTTATTGGGACAACACTGTTCTCACAAATAGAATATCTCTGGTAAACATGCTTGACCGTGTTCTGGAAATTTTTATTCGAAATATCAAAGGAATATTATTCCGACGAATATTCGAACGAAATTTCCTATGCAAAGCGAAACGGTGTCGTCGATTAAGTTCGTTTCACGTTCGAAACGAGAATTCGAGCCGTGCATCGACGATTCTCCATGTGGAAAACTTGGTGTTCGAGCTTAACTACCGATGAAAATCGGCTTCCGGTCTATCAATGGCACGCGTGCGTTTCGGTTTTGTGGGTGAACATGGCGGACTAATGGCCATTTATCGACGCTATCGCCTCGGCAAATGGTGCCGAAGGGGTGGAGGAGCCACCAGGTTCGACGTTGAATGCCACTTCCGTACACAGTTCGACGTCAAAGAGCTTCCTTCGCCGCCGCCCGATTCGGACTACGTCGGTCTTGCGGATTTGCGGTTTTGGTCCATCGTCGCTTCGCCAGAATTCGATTGACAGTTTTCCAAGTATCGATCCAGCTTGCATAGTTTCGCTTCTCAGCTGGATCTAACCAAACTGCTGTGCAACGTTCTTGGTGAAACGTTGAATACATACAACGTGTCGGAAAAGTCGAATTCATTATGGTTTAAGTACTTCGTTCAATCCTTCGATGAATGTAACAACGTTAAATTCATTGCCAAAAAAATACAACAAATTTACTGGAAAAATATTTAATTATTATAGAACGTCAGATTTTCTGAGTTATAGTATCGATCTACAGTTTTTGGAACGAAAAGACATTTTACTAGACAACATTATTTTAATCTCTTCAATAGCAATTTCAGATCTTTTTATTTATTCGTGTTTTATCAGTGAAGCATTTCTCACGTGACACCTATGTCCTATGCGGCAAAGTTTGCTATGTCACGTGACAAATGAGAAATGTCCGCTGTGATAAGAAGTGTAATGTCATTTGAGAGGTGACATGCGTCTGATAAGGATTCAAAGTGGCAAATTAAAGAAGTTACACATTTTGAAACAGAACTCAAAATAAATGCAACACTTATTATGTTCATAAATTGTAGTTTCATCTTATTCTCGATAGAATAAAGCATTTAATATGAATCAGTATTTGAGCTAGCTCATATTTGGGCCATCTTTACCGAAGATCCTTTTCAATCGAGTATCAAAGGAACATGGACTATTGCCAATCTAAATTCGCGACGTTATTAAAATGGCGAATCGTCTTCCTCGATCTGTTAGATACAGAGGATTCGTATCACGAGCTGAGAGATATGACGCACGAACTTTTGGCGACACAGCTTAGCTTCCAGCCAGGAAACTCGCGAGAGGAAGGAGGGGCGAAACTATTTTTCTTGAAGACGTTTGGAGAAATGTCGGGATAAACGATCGTGAAAAATTCTCGTAGTTTCGTGGATATTTATCTGGCGAAACTCGTATCTAAGATATCCAAGGGATTCGAAAGTTTCGCGCGTGAGAGATCTTCCTCCTCGTCATTCCTCGAAATTTCTTTCCACAAAACGCTCCGCCGTCGAATCATTCGTTTTATATACATTTGCGAAAGAGCTCTCTCCTTGCTTTATTTTAATTCCCAAGTGAACGTTACTCCCGAATTCACGAATGACAATAGAAAATTTACAGCCGTCAGTTGCCATACGCGTCGTAAAAACCGAACGCTGGAGGACTTCCGGCGATCTTTATAGCGAGGAAACTCGTTCTGCACCATCGATCCTGTCCCCCTTTTTTCGACCAAACAGAGAAACCACCGAGAGAGAGAGAGAGAGAGAGAGAAAGTCGGAAGAACAGGAAGGTCCATCAAAACGACAAAGCGTCCGCTTCATCTGAGCCTTATCCTGACGAGCCATCTTTCCAGGAAACAGACGAGGCCAATCCACAGGAAGAAGTCTGTTAAGACAATAATTCTCTACTGTGGTGATCGAATTATACGCGAACAAACTACTGGCAGCTAACCGCTGCTACGGTGACTGTCGTTCCTCTGCTTCCTTTCTAACCCAACAATCGTCCTTTCTCTCTTTCTCTCCCTCTTTCTTTGTTTCTCTTTAAGTTTCCTCGCTCCTTTCTTCAAGCATAAACTCCGACGTCCCCGTAATTTCTCCTGGCCACCCCACAGACTTCTCTACTGTTCCGCATTTGTGGCCCTTCATTTGCAGATAACCACTCGTGGAACCACCAAACAATTAGCAGGACCCTCGAGTGCATCCCACCATTCATTTCCTTCCTTCCTTCCTACTCTGCTCTACCCCTGGGCTAGAACTCCTTTTACGCGCGACAACGTTTAAACAGCTAACACCTGGAAAGGATTCGTCGAAGGGAGAGAAAGAGGGAATGAATGGAGGAGTGAAGGGGAAAGGATGGGTCGAAGCGTCTCGAGAGAGAGAAGCTTTGAAAAAAAAAGAAAGAAAGAAAAGAAAAAGGAGAAGGGTGTCTGTCTGGGGGAGGTTGAAACGTCTCTCACACTCTTTTTCACCGGTGGAATTATATTGAGGTGCTTGGGGGTCGCGCGCGACAGAATACCAGCGACGACAAACGTTGTCCTTTTACGCTCGCGGATGAAAGCTGATTTCTGTCTTCTTTTTCTTTTTTCTCCTTTTCTTTCTCTCTTCGTGAACGTGGCGAACCCAGAGGCAGGATGTGCGAATAGGGAAAGAAAATGGAAATTAATTAATGGCCGCAGAGGGCGGATTATCGGAGCGTGAACACGTTACGCGAGTTTGTCATTCACCGTGGTTCTTCGAAACGCTATAGAAACACACAGCGAAGAGAAGAAGGGAGAAAATTTTGAATATATATATATATATATATATATATATATATATATATATATACACACTGAGTCTCGAACATTATTGTCTCGTTTGTTACGAGCACGTTCTCGACAACGCCACGTGTGCTCGTTCGAGGAAATTTGATTTATAATGACGCCGCTTTATTGAAAACTGCTGCGGACACGCGCGCGCGAGCGCGACACAATAAATATCGGCAAGCCATTGTGGGATTAATTAAATCCGCGCGTTGTTTATATGCGCCAAGGGGTACCTGTTAATGAATTAATTGAAATATCCGCACGTGATACGGGATAATCCGACAATTATCGGATACCAGTCCAATTTTCATTAGCCAGCAAAAAATATGTTGTATTATCATTGTTCAGCGGGGAACCGAGATCGAAAAGAAAAAATGAATTGCACGGTTTTTTTGTTTTTATCGTTCAACTGTGTACGAATCGACAGAAATCGTCGTTCTGTGATCCATTTCATCGAAAGATCCGATTTTTTTTTCAACTTTGCAGATTTGTCGGGGTGAAAAAAGCTATCGAATGGAGATAAGTACTACTTATTTCTGTACACATCTTTGAAACTATAGTAGATGTAAAAAAATGTTTTTTTTTTTATACTTTAGACGATTTCATTGAATTCCCGAGAATTATTTGTTTAAATGAAATATTTCTTACTGTTATTGTAAACAAATATCCGAAAAATATGTGAAATAAATGTAGACAAATGTAAAGGCAGATAATGTAATTGATATTTAAATAATTTCAATCGATACGTGCTTTTTATGCGGTCATCACTTCGATAGATGCAGTTACCAAGTATGTGTGCAAACCTTTGGTATATTTTTACTGTACAGAATGGTATGAAAGTGTAAATAATAATATGAAAAAAGATATTAATTCAATGGCATCATTTTATAAGGTATAAAAAAAACTCATCAAATTTTTATTACAAACATGACAGGGTAACATATTTTCACCTTGAATAATAAAAAAAATTGCTCGATATTTGAGGTCTCCTACGAATCTGTACTTAAAAAGAAAAATCGAAATTTTCCAGTCAGACGAAAGAAAGAAAAATTGACGGTCAAATTGTACAAGCGTCACAGTGTCGACAGACTTGTCGAAATAATAAAAGATCCGCTTTACAATCGAATACAAATCGATTCTCGTCCCCGTCCTGTATTACACAGGGTGACGTTCAAATAATAATCATGTCTCCTCCCATTTTGCCACCCTTTCTCTCCACCCTCGCTAACTCGGTGTCTTTCTATAAACCGCTAAGTGGATCGATATCGTCGTCGTGTTTTGTATATCAAGGCGTTGCAACCCTCTGTTCGAGTTTTTTTAGGCAGACCGACGATGTTTCGTCATCGTCGATGGTGCCTGCCGGAAGAAAAAGTCACTCTTCGTTACCAGCTCGAGGGGACAAGGTCTTGAAGAGTCTCGCCTTTACGATGGCTTGTCCTCCACCTTTCTAACCCTCCCTGTTTGTTTTCCTTTCTGGTCCCTTCTGTTTTTCCTCCATTAGCGACTTCGCGCCACCCTTTCGTCTACGTGTGGCCCGTACACTCGACTCATCTTCCCCGTCTGTTCTGTTGTCGTTCGGTTATTCGCGTCAACAAACACCTGACAACTTCTCACGGCTATCCTAGTTCTTCGTGACACTTCTAACCAGAAAAAGAACTTCCACTGTATGTGTAATACTCACTCAGTCATCTCATCTTCGTTGAGTTTTCCTATGTGGATATTCTGTGTGTATTCTATCCATCTTACGAGAAGCTCAGACCATTAGACCTTCACACTTCTCCAGATAACCAAAGTTTCTCACTTTAATTAACGATGACTTCCTTTGAGAAGAGTTTCACTAACGCTCAGTGACACAGTAAGAATATTCATAGGTACACACTCAATTCGGGTGTTTCGTGATCGTCGATACCTTGTTTTTTTAATTTTCTACACTATGGAACACCGTACATTTCAATTATGTCCTACCTTCCTTAAATGAGGCTCTGTAAATATTACTGACGCTTGTCACTACGTCTCCCATCAACGCACCATCCGTTTTCCCATCATTTCCTTACCTAACCTAGTCAATCGTTAGCCTATTAACTGAACAATAAAACTAGCTGTTCAACGTTAACACTTTTTTTGTTAATTTACCGATTAGTCAGTTTTCCTGTGGTCAGTTCTTTTTTTCAATTTTCAGTAAAATCATGCTGCTTCGAAACGGAAGAAAGTAGAACTAGGAGTATCTCTAAGGTGCATAATTTTACAAATAGAGATAGTTAAAAGCTGTAGTGACGACGAAACCGTGTCAAACTGAGCGGCAACTTCAATCACGAGTGGTAGATAAAGTGTCAAGTTGACAAGGAAAAAATATGGCTGTATTTGTTACTCGTCCGGTTGTATGATCTGTGTAAACTGATTCGTTTCCCTGTTTCTGAGATCTGTACGGTATATACACGTACGAATCAAGGTTGCACTCTTCGTCAGTGAGTAACGTCAATCTCTTTCCATCTCTACCAGTGCCTTCTCGTCGATTATGCAACGGCATTCCTCGAACCAGTTACGCCAAGGACGCGCATTCCTCTTGGATGCACGCTTAGGTTACTCTACGAGATACTATCTAACCGATCGATCATAGTATCCGTGCTCGAAAGGTGTTACGATTAAAAGTATCCTGTCGAACGTAACTGGTACCGAGTTGACTCTGGTTCCTCTTCTTCTTTTTCTTTTCTTTATTGCCGATTTCAACGATACTTTTTGAAATTTGAAACGAAACGAGCTTGATATGCTCGACACTGTTCGACAGAATCGAAAACCAAGACACCTTTGATCGTTACTTCGGCTGCTAAGTAGCGTAATTAAGTTAGATGTAATCTAGAGCCTGTTCTGTAACCTAACCTAAGCTCCGTGTAATTCGATTCGACCAGGGGATGGAATTTATCGCAAGCGGAGAGGGCTTACGAACACGTTTTCCACTGTTACCCATCATTTTCCAATTACAGACGCCAATTGTTTTTCTCCTAGCTATAAATCCACCATGTGTTTCTCCTTTACGCACATCTGCTCGTCCATGAGTTCATAAACGTGAAAGGGGTTGAGGGATATTACCGTAAACTAGGGGAAGATTGTCGGGTTTTTCTAACATTTTGTTACATAATAGAAAAATTAACAAATTCACGTTTTCTAGTGTCCTATTAAAACATCACATTTTCCGTGATTGCATTGCAAACACGAGGATGCATACAATTTTTGTCCTTTTTCTTCTGTAACATATATCAACTGCCACTATTACCCCATGACAAATTTCATAAAAATTATAATATAAAATAACACAAATATTTAGCATTAACTAAAGTTTTGGTAGTCTTACATTTAAATTTGTTTCTTCTTATGTTCAATATACTCTCTTTTATATTTTTCTGTTTATTCTATTTTAACGTGTTTTTAAATTAATTAATTTACCCGTGCAATTAAACACACCAAATGATTAGTTTGTTGACTTGTTTACACCTTAATCATTTACATCTTGATTGAAATCGTCGTCTAAACAGACTAGACATTCGTAAGAAATTCTTTTGGTTCTTGCAAGTTCTACAGACGCGCTGACGTCACGTTCTGCACTCGGTGTAAATCTTTCATACGTTTCCCATGTACAAAAACATATTTTGCAGACATTACCGTCTATTACATTAATATTTTAAGATCCAGATGTAGATTGTTTAGAATCACCGACGTTTTCGTATGTATAGCTGTCAATGTTCCCTCATTCTGTCGCTGTAAACTTACCACGAGGAAAACTAACTCGCCACTCTTGCAGAACATATAAAAAGCACTTAAGGGGAAAAAAAGAGCTTCGTCGGGTACAGGATTTCCTATCGTCTAAGGTCGATCCCTCGGGGAAACTTTCGAAGAATGCCGTGCGAGAGGGCCACGTGTGCCGCATGAATTATTTCCCCGCGCTTTTCCTTCGTCTAGAGTGAAAGTAAAAGGGAGAGAGAGAGAGAAGGAGAGAAAGCAACCCTTCCGCACTCTAATTGCCGTAATCGTTTCGGCGACGTAACGGCGGAATATTGAAAATTCTACGCGAGCCCGGCGTCATTGCCCTCTGTGTTCATCTTGAATTACTCCGTTAAGCCATCCCCATGAGCGAAAGGGGTGAAAAGGACAGTTCGAGTCGTGTTCCGCAGCGCGACAATTCACCGAACCCTTCGCTATTCTACAGACTTCGTAATCGACGCCTAATTCCAGATGAACGATATTAATTATGTCGAAACTAAGATATTCCACCGATAGAACAAACTGTCTATTCAATTCAAGGGTAGATTCTCTAATTGCATAGCAATTATCTTCTTTCTCTTCCTCTACTCTCACTTCTTCTCCAATCTTTCGTCTTCTCGACAATTTCTCTACTTATCCAAGGATTTAAACCAAGCAAATTTCCACGGTGCACAGTTTTCCTTCCACCGCCAGTTATTAAACCAAGTTACCTTAATAATCCATTCCTCCACGTCTGAAGTGTGAGAAAGAAAAGAAAAAAAGGGATTGCAAGCTTTTAAAGACAGATCTACCAGAGGAAATTAGCGTTGTCACAAGAGAAGTGACTTTGTAATATAAAAGAAGAGAATCTTTATCAAGTTTGCGCTACTAACGACAAGAATAGAGTGTATTTATACACCTGTTATTGGGAATCTAGAGTAAAGCAGATGTTACGTTGCCTCTAGGTTAGATCTAGGTCCGGCAGACACGGTGGAAATTGAAAGTGTCAGAATCTTTTTCATTCGGCCGCGATAAAGTCAAGTTCTTGGCGTTAGGTAACGTACGTGTTATCAAGGCGTACGAGTAGAAACAGCCCTGTGGTCTTTCGAGTTCACGTGTCGTTATCGGGTTCTCGCGTGCCACACGAACAACCAGACTAGCAAGCACCCACCTTTTCCCGTGGAAACTCTGCCCTTCGCCTCGATCTACTTCGTCCTGCCAGCGACAAGGAGGAGGCGTGCCGGAACTCGTCCATCGCGGGAACTTTCATTAGACGCGAACGAGAGGAACGTTCGACGACTACGAAATTCGGGCGGATGCACTTTTGAAGCATCGAACGACGGAATAGGATTAGAAATGTGTCAGAAAGGAGGATAAATATTCTCGTTGAAAGTTTATTTCTGTGTTAGGGTAAATTCAGAAAAGACACAATTTGTTTGGTTGTATCAATGAGAAACTTAGTTTCGTGTTAATTAGTACAGTAATTTTACGAGATATTTGGAACAATTTTTATTTGTAACACAATTATTTATGTACTTTTAATGTGGATCTTTTTTTTTATTTACAAAATTGAAATAATTCGAGCGTTTTCTTTTTAACAAGGCTGTATCATTTCACGGTTGTTTCTTGTGACGTTCGTTGGAGGAATTTAAACAAGGTTGCTATCTTCCTTACATTTTTTCTAAATTTTTTCTGGATCTAGAGTTTGTCTACTTTTTTTGTAACAGAGAATGTACATTTTTCTAATTATTTCTACTTGTGAATTTTTTCTTATTTCGAAATTGCAAGCTGCACGTATTGAATTCGTTGAAAGTTGCATAAATTTAGATTCTAATTTCTTTTTCCGGACACACAAAGAAGCAGAGCTATAACAGAACGCAAAAATATATACAAGTTTCTCCAATTAGAAGATATTACACGTCTCTTTTGAATTTACCTTATTTCAGTTATTCTAACAGCCAACGTTTATTACTAAAACGGCTGTCTCTCTGTAAACTAGTCACAGAGAGTAACAGGCCACCCTGTAATTGTCACGATCGTCGGTTATTGCGGCTAATTAACGTTCGTTCGTTAGCTGCTCTTTCCTCAAGCCGCCGCCACTGCTACCGCTCTTTACTTTAACATCTTCGTCGTCCTTCTGTCGGTCTACTTACTCTTCGAGCCACTAGCTTCTAGTCGTTAAGTATCTCGAGAACATCGTGATGGAATATACGATGGGTAAAAAGAAAAAAAATCCAGTCAGTGTAACATTGAAAATCCTCGTAAGATTATCGATAGTTCGAACAACTATCGACCACAGCTATTTGAACCGATATGATCATAATCAATCTGGTACGCAGTTAATCACCTGATCGATGAATCTCGAACTCACGTGTTCCTGTGGAACTGGTCTTCTTCGATACAGAGAGAGGCGTTCAATCGTACCATCTAAATAGATCGTTAAAATATATATGCAATCTCTTACCAATTAGCAACAATAAGAACACCTATTCTAGACGGTTAAATCGGTTTTTCACTCTTCCTGTTCAATTATCTCAATCGTATTTCACCGTGTGACGATAAATCAAGAGACAGAAACGAATGGATGGAGTTATATAAATCGACGGCATCGGTCGATGCTCGAGGATCGATCGCTCGGGGATAAACGGGCAAATAGAACCGTCGCGGATAGATAAATTGACAGGGTAGCAAGTAAGGAGCCGGAGAAGGGTGCTAACTTTCTCTCTCTCTTTCTCACTCTCTTTCTTGTTGTCTTTCTCTCACGCCTTCTCTCTCTCGCGTTCTCTCCCTCGCGCGTTCTCTCTCTCGCGTTCTTTTTCTCTCGCGCGTTCTCTCTCGCTTTCTTTCTCTCTCTCGCGTTGTCTCTCTCTCGCGTTCTCTCTCGCTTTCTTTCTCTCTCTCGCTTTCTTTCTCTCTCTCGCGTTTTCTCTCTCTCGCTTTCGCTCTCTCTCGCGTTCTCTCTCTCTCGCGTTCTCACTTTCTCTTTCTCTTTCTCTCTCTCTTTCTCTATCTCTACATAGTTCGAAAGTGAGAAATTCTCGCGGGTCGACGAAGGCGAACTTTGGTCGCACTTAACCACGTCTCAACGAAACTTTTCAATAAAGCGCGGCTCACTTTCCATACGTTCCACCCGGGGGACGAACTTTCAGTGCCGACTATCCGTTCCTACGCAACATTTGCCGGATTCACCGTGTGACGTCTACCTTCCGAACGTCGCGGATTATCATTCCTGATCTTCTTCCCCGGAAATTCTACTCCTCCTCTCCTCCTTTGGACTTTCATACGACTCCATAGAAGCATCGTCGGAGAATAAAATTAGTTCGTCCGTGACATCTCTTCCGAAGGTCCAGTTCGAGATGGAGCAATTAGAGCGATCGTGAATTATTATTTTCTCTGCGATGGAGTTATTTTCCGTTTACTTCTTGTTTTGTCAACGATCCTGCTATCTCATCTCTCGGGAATAATCTTGATATTTGCTCCAGTTTATAAGTTCAATTAACATATCGTCAAATACACGCAGTTTTTCACGAGTGACGAATACAAATTTGACGTTGGAAAATATAAAATTCGTCGATATACACTGTTCTTCTGTCTTTAATAATCCTCGAGATATTAACTCAAATATGTTTACTACTTTTAATCTCGAGGGTGATTTTTGTACCTTGATTTCGGACGTTCGTCGATAGAGAAAGAAAAATACGCGTGAAATATGTTTCGAAGAAATGCTTCATACAAATGTTTCATTAATATCGGTGATTGTCATTTACGAACATTTTTTCAATTATTTCAAATATTTCTAATTCGATTATTGGAGATTTAAATGCAATTCCATAAGGAATCTGTATCGATCAGTAGATAACTATATTATATTTTATATTATTTAATGAATGAATATTTACACCCGTCCTTCAATTTACTCTGTACTTTATTAACGCGAGTTTCCTCGTGGAAATAATCTCTTTATTTACGCGGTTTCAATTTACGCGCTCTCATTTCACGCAGTTCCTTTTTTCTCTCTTCCATTATTGCCGATCGCTCGTTGGAAGAAATAATAGCTTAACTCGGCGAAGTACCAAGAACCAAATACTTACTTATTCTCATTGGTTCATTTTATTACAACAACGAGTAAAATTTATTAAAATTTTTATCAACCTTTATTATGATTTCTTTATGCAAATATATCGTTTCTTATTATACGATTTTTTTCATACTTCTCGAGTACTCTTTATGCATTAAAAAAAACCCGGATAATTCGTGTAAATCGAGGGATGAGTGGACATAAACTATTTATTAATTAAAAATATGCAAATTAAGCAAGACTCGTAAATTTATAAATTATTGTATACTACTATAAACTTTGGAAGTACATTAATCTATAAATAATTTATACATCTCTTCTCTCACTATTAATTCATTCTGCTAAATTTTCGTATAATTTCTACAATCGATGATGAGATTATTTCAAATTGACGAGGAAATGATAAATACGATCTTGACTCGAGATTTTCATCTCAATTTCCAGTGCTGTATATTTCATCGTTATAACGTCTTTATTGCAACAAAATAAAGTGATACAGACGTAAAAACCCATTCCACATATCGTCCTTTTGCCGAAAAAAATAAAATAAAAAGAAACAATCACGATTATTTATCCCAGAACGAAATAAATAATATCTCGCCCGTCCATCGTGCTTTCCCGCGTAACGACCACTCTCCTTCCCGTTCCGTATCCTCCACGAACCGTGGAGCGATACCGTCGTCCCATCCAGAGTGACTTTAACCGGTACCGTTGCTAATTGCCGTCCGTATAATTACCATATCGGACAGATAAATATAGGGCTGGTGGCTGGGTCCTCTACCTACTGTAACCAGTGAACGACGTCCACGTAGAAAATCCTCCTTGCGACAGCAGCGTGCTCTCGAAAGATACAAGAACCCGTCGACAACCGGTAGTAGCAGACAGATAGAAAAACGTTTCGTTTGTAATTCTACGAATTTTTCTTCCTCTTTCACTTTTCTTTTTATATTCCAAACATTCATCCAACGTAGAAATAAAGTTGTCTCCGCGGTCGACAACCAGTCGGTGAAGTTCTTGCTGATACGTATACAGCTATCCGCAAGACGATCGCGAATACTTTTAATAACTCGAGGCAATCTCACGGTGTAGAAAGAGAAAGAGAGACACAAAGGTTTAATGGCTACCAGTCTCTCAGCCTTTTACGACCAGTTTCTCTCCATTCTCTTTCTTTCTTTCTCTCTTTCTACTTTCTTTCTTTTTTTTCTCCATTCGCAAATACGTACGATAAATAGTCGCGGTGACAGGATACAATTAAAAGAAGCTATTTCGACGAGTCCTTTGTCAGGATTAAGCCGAGTCCTCCGGTTCCCTCCGTCGCGTCTCGTGTGCTCGCGCTGCGATAATAGAATACGTATATTTCATCGGAGCTAACCGGAGAGTGGAAGAGAGAAGGATGAACAAGAGGAAGAGGAAGTGAAAGAGGAGGAGGAGAAGAAATAAAGTCGTTCGTCCAGCTCGAATGGAAACCCTTCCCCGGTAGAATATCCATTATTACAAAAATAACCTTTATCTCTTCCGTACTCCTACAATAGCGTTCGAGGAAGGGAGGGGAGTTATATACTTTCGAAGGAGACACGGCGCAATAATCCTCTTTGTCACGGAAGACGTCGTCATTCAGGCAAATTGCCCTGCAACGGTGTGCAACAGAGACACACTCGAATGTGTGCATGTGTAATATACAGTATCGTGCACGGTACGAGAGAAAAAGAAAAAAGGGAAAAAAAAAAGAATAAAAACACACAGGAAGGAACGTAGAAATATTTGCCATACGGCTTGGCTTTTCTCCCTTAGATGGTGCATGACGGGAAGGGTATAAAAGAATCGCGTAATGTTACAGTAACAGCTCCCTAATTTTCTCAACAGCAATATTTAATGCCGGTCGTTCTCCTCCCTCTTTCGGTGGTGTTCGCTGTGGAAATCCCTGGCAAGCCAGCGTGTTCCAATGCCGTGCCATTTTCATGCTGAGACTCTTCTAGAGTGTACGGGGTCACAAAGAGGGGTGGAAAATTATCGTGGCGCCATTCCGCCATCGAAACGAGTCGCGCGTAGCCACCCCACTTTTTCCCGCGCACGAAACTTTCGCCGGTACGTGGATCAACATGCGACTAATCGCGCGCGGCGACCGCGGTGACGGGTAATTAGCGTTCCAGGAAATGAGCCGGTGCCACCAGGAATTAATATCTACCGCTTCCCGTCGCTAGCCTCTTTCTCCTCTTCCTGCGATTCTCTCCCTCTTTCTCTGTGAGTCTCTCTCCCTCGATGATTCGCTTTTGCTGTGGCTCTCTCACTCTCTGTGACTCTCTCTGTGACTCTCGCTCTCTCTGACTCTCTTCCTCTACGATTCTCTCGAGTTTTGTGACTCTCTGCGATTCTCTCGCGCTCTGTGACTCTCGCTTTCTCTGACTCTCTCTCTCCCTGTGGCTCTCTCGCTCTCCGTGACTCTCTGCGACTCTCTCCCTCTCTCTCTCTCTGTGATTCTCTGTCTTTTTGTGACCCTCTGTCTCATTCTGTCTCTCAGAGGAGTCTGCGAGGCGAATCGGAGACGCCATTGCCGTTCCGCTATCGTCGGAGGACACTTTACGACGTCCATGCCAGTGTAATCGACTCGAAGATTAAGGAAATCGCAGTGGGGCGGAGTAATTAGCGAAAGATTATGGCCGCGCTCGCCGATATTACGTTTCCATTAACGAGCTAGGGTAATTAAGTCGCTTGTACCACCGATAGAGAAGTTGTTTCGATTCACGATCAATGATAATTCCAAATCGTCGACAGCTCGCCGACTGGCGCCAGCTTGCCGAATTTCACTGTGCTCATTCCGGTTTTATTGGAATTTTCACTCTTTCTTTTTATTTTCTTTTTTTATTTTTGACAATGGAGCCACGTCGTTATACCCGACATTTGCCATATCCGGCGTAACGTCGGTTCAGATAGGGTGCGATTTACGAGTAACAACCCTCCGCATGCTAAACCGACTGCTCTAACCTCACCCTTCCACTACGCGCGTTTGTATAGGAGGGGATATTGTTGTTATAGCGACGTTAAACTAGCCAGACAATGACGGAGCCGAGGTATACCAGGCAGTCATTGCGCGGAATACCCGAGCTCGTACATACGTCCGAGATTTAATGATTCCGACGTCTCGTTAATAAGCTTGGCCCCTTCGCCCATAAATCCGTGCTTTCTATTATGCCTGTGCCTTTATTAGCTGTTCCACTGCTTCCTATTACGACTTAATGTTATCAGAAGTGTAATAATACTTGTGTATCTTTTTGCTATTACTTTGCTTCTTCTTTTTCAAATTAATTGAACGATGTTCGTGACGAACTCGTCGAAAACAGTTGATATATTTTAAAATAGGATGGATTCTATAATGCAATAGAAACGTACTTCTTATGTTAGATCACATTGTTACAATCTTAGAGACAGTTGGAGACAGTTAACAAACGATGTGCAAGAGGTTCATCAGATAAGGATAATTAATTCATTATATAGAAGCAGGACGTTTAATTACAAGTGTCGTACGATCTTCACAAATGGTCACCAACGAGGAACGCTTCCGCTTCCCTTTCACGCCGCTTAAACTTGCCTCGATTCCCGTTACGTCTCGTCCTGTTGTTACTTCAGAGCAGTCCCTCTTCGTATAGATGCTGCAAAAACCGTCGGAAAAACTGGCGGGTACCGTTGTTATTTCCGTGAGAAGCGATTAACTACTGTCTAACGGGTAGAGAGATCTCTCCTGTTGGACACATGGCTATTAAAAATTTAGAACGCTGATAACCCTACTTGACCGTTTCACGCTGATACGATCAGCCTTTTTAGTTTCCTTCTCTCTTTCTCTTTCGCGATATCTCTCTCTTTCCTTTCTCTCTCTCGCGTTCTCTCTCATCGCGTCCTCTCTCGCGTTCTCTCTTTCGCGCTTTCTCTCTCTCGCGCGTTCTCTCTCTCTCGTGCTCTTTCTCTCGCGTTCTCTCTCATCGCGTCCTCTCTCGCGTTCTCTCTTTCGCGCTTTCTCTCTCTCGCGTTTTCTCTCTTTCGCGCTTTATTTCTCTCGCGCTTTCTCTCTCTCGCGTTCTCTCTTTCGCGTTCTTTCTTTCGCGCTTTCTCTCTCTCGCGCTTTCTCTCTTTCGCGCTTGCTCTCTCTCTCGCGCTTTCTCTCTCTCGCGCTTTCTCTCTCTCGCGTTATCTATCTCTCACGCCCTGTGTCTCTCGCACTGTCTCTCTCGCGCTCTCTCTTTCCGTTTCACTCGTGTCCACTAGTCATGGTTAATTAGATCGTTGCTCGTGGCGAATTCGTTGACCATATCCGACCAAGGGAACCAGAAACACGGTGTACGTGCAAACGAGCAACTTCACGATCCTGCGCTACCGGTCGACATCCGTTTTATTGCGCGTCTCATCATCCCGTTGACTTTCATTTTTCCCTGGACCATTGCCAACCGCTCTCTGCTCTCTTCTCCTTATTGCGTTTCATCTCCCGGAGCATTTCGGGGGCTGGCTCCGCTATGGCTGCGAGTTTATGCAAGCATTCAAACGATGGTTGTGTAACATTCTCGCAGTTTTGCAATCGTTGACTCTGTTTAAGAGTAACCGTCGATTCACGAAAGTTGAATCCTGCAACAGTGAACTCCGATGGAATCGTGAAATAACACCGTGGAAAACATGGTCACTGTTAGCAGATGCTAATGTTGCCGAGAAAGTTTTCGGAACAAACAGGCCATCAGGAAAAAAAGCCTCTCTCTTTCTCTCTGTCTACGAGTTCGATAGTTGTGAATAAGGGCTGTGCATTAATTGCATCGAAGGTAATTGTTTCGTCGTCACACCCTGCTGAAGAGAGAGTATTTGATGGAGTTGCTGGTGTTTCTCCCTTTTTTTTTTTTGTTTTGCACCCTTCTCATGGCAATTGCACCGTTCATTTCGCTCTAGTGAAAAGAGAGGCCTGTGTTCGTTCTCGTTGAAACTCATGTAGATTACCTTTAGCGAGACTCTTTGTAGAGACGATGAATCTACTTCGATGATAGGTCTCTTTTCTGGATGTATAGTACAGCACAACGAGCAAACTTTATTTCATTTCGATTCACTAATTTTCAACTTGTCCAACAGTGAATTAACGGTGAGGGAAAAGTTGTTACCTGGTTGATTATATTCAACTGCTTCTGTTGCTTTCCTCGCGATCGAATGAGAATACGTGTGAGACTTTTCATCCATAGGGTTGACACAGTATTTTATATTACTCTAAACGTGTATATTTAACAAGTGACAGGATTAGAAGTTGAACAATTCGTTATTAAATTGTAACAAACCATCCTATCATAATTGTACAATTTCTTTATCGATCTAACCGCGTTAAATTTGATCGGAAGATTGATTTGCATCGAAATTCCAGGCTTCAGAAATGGAGAACGAGCTACGAAGCTCGGCAAACGTGTTTATCGTCGCAGATATCCAAGCCAAGTATTATAATAACGTCGAATTAATGGATCGAAGATCGCTAAACAATTTGTCATCCATTTCACCCCTATTCTTGCGCTGATTACGCAAAACGGCGGCCATCAGTCTTCCCCGAAAGGAGCGTACCGCGGAACCTTTATTTCCGCCGCTTCTAATGGAGCCACCCTCTTTTCTTCTCTACTGTGCTCAACCCGCGAAACTCGAGCGCGGGATTGCCGGAGTGTTTTATTGCTCGCGTTCCGTTTAAGTGCACAGAACGATCTCGTGTTTCGTGGTTTCCGCGCCCCTGCTGACCATGTTCCTTCCTTTTTCTTTTCAGGGACCTGAGACCAGCTAGCTTGGAGAAAGGCCAAGAGACCCTTCGTCTACGAGTGTACGCCTTCTACGCTTGGGGTGGCCCTCTCCTCGTCGCTGGCCTAGCTGCTCTCTTGGATTATCTTCCACCCCAGCCACAGTACACGTTCCTCAGGCCCCGTTTCGGCGAGAAACAATGCTGGTTCTACGGTAAGTTCACCCTTTCAGTTTTATTTCACTGTAGAAGGAGAAGAAGAAAGTATGTAGGCGTATGTAGATTCGAAGTATTCTCTCCTTTCTCTGTCACCGTTCGCTCGCGGAAAGTTTGCCTTGGTCAAAGGAACGCTCGGAACCTTGACTTTAATCAAACCTCCACTGGAGGATTTTCTCCCTTTTCGTTCGGTGAATAAGCGTACGAGTTGCGAAGAGTGTTCTGAATGTGTTGCTACTGCTTTTTGGCTGAGATAATTAAAGGAAAATTTGGGGGATCTTTAATATGTTGTAATAAAGGGGCGTCCAGATGTGGCGCATAGGTTTTAATACCGTGTAATGTTTACACATCGTATCTTTTCGGATCGTGGAAATCATTTTGCTTTAGTAGAAGATAGTGCAATTTTAACTACGAATTTTGTTATGCAAATGGACGATTTTTGAAAATTTTTGATTAGCTTGTAGATTCCTAAAACGATGTTTCTGTTACCGCCTTTTCGCTTGAATTTCATCCTTGGTGCACTTCAATTTCCACGAATTCGAAAACTTAGAATTTCCACACTCTCGAAAACAATTTGACAAATTTCGCACGCTAAAATTTGTCGTAGCAGAAGGGTTAAACGGCACCGAAGAATACAAGAGAATTAATTAGACCAGCACTTCGGATTAAATAAACCGTCTAATATTTACAGAAGTTCACCGGAAGATCCTGTAATATCTACGCTAAAGATCAAACAAATCGTCGCGTTGCAGACGAATCTAGAGTGGCGCTGATAACAAAGTTTTCAAAGTATCAACGGAGTAAATCACTCCGAAGGAATTTCGGAGGCGAGACGATCGTGTCGGATAGCAATCGGCGGCGCCAATGAGACGGTGGTTCTCCTCCCTCGCGACAATAATTAATCTGGCACAGTACGAGCACCGCAAATTAATTCGATTACGTCACACGCGACTTATCAGTGAATTAATTTCCGCCACGAAGGACTGAATGCGTTTCGTATACCCCAAATCTCTCTCTCTCTCTCTCTCTCTCTCTCTCTCTCTCTCTCTCTCTCTGTCGTCATCGAGTGTGTACTCTCCCGTTGTCCTCGAACGACAGTCACACCGGACTTGCTGACATTAGTAACGGATCAGTAGCAGAGACTGTAATGGAGCCTATTATCGAAAGTAATACAGGCCGGGTAGAGGAGGACGCTTAACGCGTAATTCCCTGTGATCCGATTATTCCGCTAATTAATAGGACTGGTCAGTCGTGTTCAGGGGCGCTGATTAAATCGGTTTCGTTAATCGATGGATCGACGGTACTGGCCGCGTATTAATTGCTAATCAAGCATCGTTTACAACGGTTCCTCCAGTAGCTGTGCGTTACGTGAAAAAGTCAATTCACGTCGAGCAGAAATTCCGAACTAATGAAACGATCGTTCCAACTGGTATCGTAAACTGAGGGAATATTGACAGTATAGGGTAACTTTGACAACTCTATACATACGAAGACATCGACGATTCTAAATCATCTATGAGAACAATTACTATCGAAGTAGTCTGAACTTTCTTGAAACAAGTTGCAAATTGACCAAAATCCAAGGTACCCAACTAGAAGGATCGCAAGCATATGAAATATTTCGCAAAAAATCAATTTCTCTGCGTTTGCAAGCGACCAATGTTCTCCCAGTTTACAACTGCACCCTCTGTTTAATTCCACAGCTGACGGCTTGCTAATGAAGAAAGAATACGATAGAAAAATGAAACGTGTAAGCTGTTATACGAAGGCGCAGCGCGAGTTAATAGGTGAACATTTCGCTAAGAGGATTACACAGCTCCCGAAATATCTCGTTAGAAGCATACAGCCACATTTTCCGTTTCATTCCCTTGGACCACCAGATCGTGGATGGTACATACGCACAATCAGTCGAGATAAGAAACAATGGCACACTGCGCTATCACGGATCCACGGTTCGGTTGCCTAGGCGCTGGGAATACTTCGCTAAGAGGATTACACAGCTCCCGAAAGATTGTATTTAAGTATGACGTAGGGTGACCGAATAAGAAGATCGATACCCCCAAAGTACGCTTAATACCTCGAATCCCTAATAATAACCTAACCACGAGTGCAACCCCTCTCTACCTAGCGTTAACAACCACCGAGAACCACCCCCAGACCTGTTTCTATGTATACATTGTGTGCATACATGTGGTACGGGGATAATAAGGAGGTGAACAGGGGATGTCGCGCGTCTTTATTCGTGGTCGAAGCCTAGCCACCGTTGCAGGCTATTTAACGAGCAGGAATCTGCCTCCTCCCGGTAATCCACATCTACTGCAGCTCCCGTAATCCGACGAACATACTCTGTACTGTTTCTCTCGTGCCCTCCGTTTCCCTCTTTAGTCCTCTCCGCAAGCAAATTCCACGCTAATGTATTAAACAGGGAACGGGAAGCATTAATGAAGACACTTAGTTTTATAGAGATAGAGACAGTTGGTTTCGATCGTAACCAAGCCTATACCGTTACTCTGTCGGACCTAATTGCGATACTATACGTGTTCGACAATTACGAATATCGAGATCGACGTATCTTGAAAATGTAATTTTTTTTTTATTTAGCGCTAGTAAAATTTAGCGCCACATTGTGGTATAGGAATAATAAGAAGGTGAACGAGGCATCGTTGCAGGCTATTTAACGAGCGCGAATCTATCTTCAACCCTTTAATCCGACGAGCATACTCTGTTCTCCTTTACACAGTATCTCTCACACCATTCGTGTCTCTCTTTCGTTCTCCTAGGCCTTCTATTCTATTCGGGTTCCGTTCCCGCGTAAATACACGTTTCGAACATTGGAGTTCCTCGTTGCCGGTATTAATTTCCCGGTGGTCGCGATATTTATCGACGCCGCCGGTAGAGAAGCGTGCACACACACACCCCTCCCGATGATTAATATTTAGCTTTTATATCCTTTGACAAATATAAACGTCGGTACGTGCACACAGTTCGACCGGTTCTATGTATTTTCGTTTCGGTTTCCGGTGGTTTTGTGCGACTGGTTTTCGGCCTCGGTTGTTCCTCCTCCTCCTCTTCCTCGCTCTCTATCTATCGAGCTTTATGCTCACCAGTTTTATATAACTGCAGGACGATTATCGATCGGTAGAACGAGTTACGCTGGTTTCATTTTGACTGGTGATTCCGTGGGACAATTTCGAAACTTTTCAAGCGAGCAGTAGACTCTGAGTAGTTAGCTGGGTTCGTTTGTAAAGGCTTTCGGGTTGTAAAATGGGATTCTTGGAGCTGAGCCATCGCTGGGTGTATGGAGCTGACCCCTAATCTCTCGCTTAGTTGCTCTTTGCTCGATTTTCATTTAGCCTCCCGAGGCAACTTTCGCCGAAGGGAAATTGGAAGCACTCCTCCGCGTTGCCAAGATCTCACCGTGATACCGGTAGACGCTTTTTCAATTAACTGCGGAACAGAACTGGTACGCGAACGTCGTGTAATATTAGATTTATCTGCGTTAGAGTACTCATCCAGGCAAACATAGCTGAAGTGTAGTGACGGTATTGTTGTGCTGAGATACCATCAAGGAACACAATCAGTCGTCAAACCAATTCACAGCACTCTACTCGTGGGGAGCGCGCTTGTTACTCTATGGATATTTGTAAATATACGAAGTTGGAGGAGTTACTTCGGAGTTCGACAAACACGCAACGTTAACACGTTGATTGCCACGTCGCTCGAATCTAGGTGACGTTTTCCTTTCATCCAATTAGGCTTTTATGGGATTATCAGGCAGGATTTTACGAGATATTTATATATTATTTTTAATAAACAGAAATATTCTCGTCTGTTAAATCCCTTTGCGTATTATTCGAGCTATTATCTTGAATAAAAGTGCAGAAATCTTGCGAATAGTATGCCAAAGCGTATTAGAACAATAATTCAAGCAATATGTGAAAAGAAACATTTTCTTTTTTTTTTAAGTAAAATAAGTCATTCTTTAGGATTTGTAGCTTTAAATTCAACGAGACGTTTAATATCTACCTCAGAAATATTAAAATCAATTTTTCCTTCTTCCTCCTGCTCTCCCTTATTTATTCCATCGATAATTAAAAAAGACTATATTAATCTTTTCCAATTAAATTAATCCTCTCATCTGCATAAAATCGAATGGGCACGTTAAACTCATTTTCAGTTAAAGTATCGTTTAATTTTCTAAAACTTTCCAATATATATATATTTTTAAAGTATGAAATTCGACTTCGCAGGAAACATAGTTAATTTAGATCGCCCAGATCGACGTGTTAATTGCACGACGACGAAGAACGTCAGAACAACCTGTTTACAGTCTCTCTTCTTCTCTGTTTTAATTGTTAAAAGAGACGATCGTGTCCTTTAGCGTCACGTAATCGCTTTGGTACGAACGATACCGCAAGCAAAGTGACGGTGGACACTGGGAAACGTGTCAATTCGCAGGCATGACCACGTTTTCTCCCTTTTTCGCGCAAATAAAGCTAAGCCGGACAAAGGAGAAGAGAGGAGGAGGAACACCGTGGAAAGCAGAGTGGAAGCGCGTAGGAAATAGAATCGTAGCCATGGTGCTAAATCAGGATAATGGTGCCCCATGGGAAGCTACGTCGTACTATCGCGAGTTGTTACGTCCTGACACAATGCTTTTGCGCCGGAGCCAGATGAGAGGGGTTCAAGAGGGACAAGCAGCAGACTGCTTTGCAACGGACGTTACCCTGTGTGCTTCTCGGTCGTGTTTCAACCCTTTTCCATTCTATCTCACTTCAATCTTTCTATATACGCATCGTCTCTCTCTCTCTCTCCTCGATCCACCACCACTTTCTGCGGTGTGTCCTCCACCTCTTCCTTCACCTCCTTCGAACCTTTGTTTCTCTCGTTTCTCCTCTTCTGCGGCGGCTTCTTGCGGTCTAAACCGCATTGGAATCGAATTCGATGTTTTTACGCTTAGTACGATGAAGATCGATCGATCGATGGTTCGTTACGTCGTTCGTGGCTTATGGTTAATACGCCACGCTTATTTTTGCGGTAATCGTAACTACGGCTGATGATACTTCTTGCTGTCGTAAATACCTTAGGCATAATAGGTGGTTCTTCGAAGTAGAACTTAGATTGTCATATTTCATCGTGGTAAATAGTAGCTTATTCATCATCGTCGGTTAACTACGCGAAATATTTCCAACTTAACATAGCGAATCCTTCTCTCAAAGTTCCCAACAATTTCATCTTATGGGTATTTATACTTTTTCGTTCATCTTTTTTATTTTTCTCTTCTTTCTCTCACCTTTCAGCCTCCTTTTTCTATTCTCCGTTTATACCCGTTGATCTGAGTTTACCCTCTCTTTAGGTAGAATCTATTCCTTTTTCCCCGATGCCGTAATTCTTCATCCCCCACTCCCTCGTGATTCAGGCACAGCCCATAACAACGTGGGCCGAGACGATGGGGTCGACAGATAAACCTGGCGCCAGCCAGTCCAACCCCGTTGAAGCTTCGACGACCCCTCTGTGTAACGGGGTCCCGTAACCCGTAGATCAGCACCAGGTAATAGTGAACGTAGGGCTGAATAGTTATAGCGCACGCGCTTGTTCGCGTGCGTATGCATAAACAGGAGAAGAACTCAACTTCCTTTTAGATTGTTGCACGTGTCTTTTAGTACTCGATTACCCACGGGACTTGAGACACTTCGCGTGGAAGAGTACCTGTCAAAGAGAAGAGAGAATAACTAGAACCTAAACATAGATCGTCTAAAGAAAGAAAACGATGAACTGAAAGGGTGTATTTCCGAGGGTGAAGAGAATGGAGTATGTCTTCTCATTGGGAGTAAAGAGGGTGAATAAACGGGGACGTAAGAAAACTCATTTAACGGATCGAAAGGAGAATCTATGCCAGACTATGGTATTCGAGGCCTTCTCACCCTTCTGGTGCAACTGGCATTCTGGCGTTCCGGTGTTCTGGCTCGCCCCATAACAACGCACACCGAAACGATGGGGTAGAGAGATAAATCTGGTGCCAGCCAGTCCCAACCCCAGCGTGCGAAACCGCCGGAACTCTGCTTCCCCCCTCTCTCACTCGCGAGCTCTCTCACGCCTTCTCTCTCTCTCGCGTGTTCTCTCCTCCAGGCTCTCTATCTCTCTCGCGTTCTTTCTCTCGCATTTGCTCTCTCTAGCGTTTGCTCTCTCTCGCGGTTGCTCTCTCTCGCGCGTTCTTTCTCTCGCGTTCTCTCTCTCGCGTTTCCTCTCTCTCGCTCTCCCTCTCAGTTGGCCTAAGCCTATACTAACTACCGTCCGCGCAACCCTCTAAACTGTATATACACGTAAACGCGCACGACTGCTTTAGTTAAGTAGCTTCAAAACGAACGGGACCACCCCTATCCTTCAGCGTTTGATATGCGCTATTACTGCACCTGCAACGTACTTTCCCTCTTTCCGACCAGAGAGAGAGAGAGAAAGAGAGCTACCAACTCTTATCGAAGAAAGAAACAGAAAATAGAGAGAGAAAAATTGCTGGTTCAGGATTGTTGTCGTTGTTACTGCTTGAAGCAGGGCAATTTTCAGCCAGGAAATTGCATCGTTACGCGACGGAGATTTTCCGCGTTAGACTGTGGAGGATATCGTCGGTCATCGATATGTGACGATTCAGGGGAAATTACGGGTTGCTTGGTGAAGATTCCAGGGGAAAGGGAGATCGAGAAGTGGCTTTGCCTCGTTATTGGGGATCACCGGGTCTGGCTGGAGTGTTTGAGAAGCGGAAAATGAAAAAAACAGAGAGAGTTCTGGAAAAAAAAGAACCTAAACGATTTCCAGAGATCGTAAAATACCTAAAAGGAAGGGGAAACGCTTCAGAATTCTTATTCAATCAGCGAAAGAATCTAGATGTAATATTTGTAGCGGTGAAAAAAAGAAAGAGAAACACATACGATCGAATAATTTCCAGACGTTTAAAATAAAAACGTAATTTTATTCCTGATCACGTGATGAAGATCCGCTTGGATAACGGTATTACTATAAGACCCTTTTTAAAAGGGAACTTAGCGAATTCTCAGTTTCCAGGTGGAATAAAACTCGAAAAACTGTGTAAAAAAATAAGAGAAAGAAAAAGAAAAGGATAGACGGAAGGTATGGTGCGAGGATGGCTCGAGACACGTTTCGGCGGCAGTCGGGAGTGGAATATTCAACTAACGTTCGCATACATTAGAATGGTAAATCTCTGGGCTATCCTCCGTATCTATGCAATCTCATGCCCCTGGAAGTTCGGCACAGGCTGGAACAGCATACACCGAAACGATAGGATTAGAGAGATAACCTGTCCAACTCGACCGTGCGAAACCGGCGAAACGCCACCCCTATCTCTGGACCCTACTGATACACACACACACACACACACATGCAGAAATACCCTTTTGTGTATGCGAGTGTCGTATGCAGGTCTACGTTATAGTGCACCACGTTTCGACGATATTTATTATCGCTTCGTTACAGCCGCAAACTCTTATTGAAAGACACCGCCGTTGAAGAGACTTACCGTGGGATTTGCTCGCTGCATATTGTGCACCATGGTGAAAGGGGTTTAATTAACTTCGGGAGAATTGAAATTGTATCGCGTACGTCGTTTATGATCGTTTTTCGTCACGGTTTTCACTTTACTACGACTACGGGAATACGTGTTTTATCTACCTAACGAAGTGTTTGAATTTTATGGAGTCGTTCGGTGATAATGTATCGCTACTAGGTTTTCCTACGCTTTCGTAGAGGAAAGGAATTGCTTGCAAGTTGTTTGTGATCGTTTTTCTCATCGTACGAAGTACTTCGAAGGTATTTTTGCTCGAAAGATGAAAGATAAAAGATCTTTTTGTAGATCATTTTTACCTAGTGCACTCGAAATTAGCTCATTAAAAATATTTATACATATTTGCAATATTTTTTATGTAGAGAACAGCATTTTATGTTAATTTTATGTCGTTTCATATGTGTAATAAAATTTTCTTTTTGGAATAACAACTTTGTCTCGGATATTCTTTTTCGTCCTTTTTTTATCTTAACACTTTGACAGGCCACTGTCATATTTCTGATTACGTTCACAAAATCGTACGAGTAAAAGATACGCTGATTTTCATAATTTTTACGTAAATGATTTTTTTGAAGCAAGTAATAAAATATAAATTTAAAAATCGAGGACAGTAATGGAAATTTGTTTCTTCCATTTCTTAAATTCCTTCGATCCTTTGTCTTCAGTATACCATTGATCTATACGAGATTGGAAACTTACTTGCAAGTACAAAAATTTTTGTGTGACAGAAAAGAAACTCGCAGAAAAACTAGAGCTGCAAGAGGGTGAATTAATTTCACAAAAAGGTGAATACGATCTGTAGAAAGGTGAATAAAACCCGCAAATGAGTTAATTTAGAGTGCAGGAAAGGTGAATACAATCCACAAGAGGATTAATTCAAAGTGCAAAAGCTGTCCTTGCGTGTACGTCGTAAGTACAGGAAGTAGGGGACAAAGTTACGGTTCGTGACGGATAAGAAGTTCCTCTTCCGCGAATCAGTGCACAAATTGGAAGGAAAACAGAATCTCTGCCGGAGGTAACGAACGGGGAACGTTAAACGTCGCAGAACGACGGCAGCTGGAAATGAAACGAATCGAGCCGACGTTTAATGCGATTAATAGGCGCGATCGGTCCCGTGAACGATTAAACGAATCAACGTGGTTCGTTTAGCCGGTAATAACGGACGCGAATAATGAGCGGAGAGAGAAAAAAAATCCTTTGTACGCCTCTGTACAACGAGAAGAGTGTGTGTGCGCGTGATTCGATGTGAAAATCCTATCGGAAGAGATTGATAACGACCCACATTCGCGTGGAACGCGTTAATAACCGAAAACGATTCGACGCGAATTCCAACGATACGAGTATCCCGTGATCGGACGAATTAAAACGAAACAAAAAGAAGAAAACCGATATATAGCGAATTATCGGATTTGTTCGTACCAGTGCACGCCTCGTTACGCTTTTTTAAAATGCTATCGAGCAAATCGAGTAACCGAATGTGACTTCTGAATCTTCCGTTCCGACCTCCTTTTTGCTTTTCACAACGCTGTTCCAATTTTGAACGAGTCGCGGCTTTTTATAGTGAATCTAAATCGCGCGATTCGAGAGGAAAGTGTCGCAAGTGGGAAAGTGGATTTTTAAAAATAGCGAAAAGGCAATTTCAGTTTGAAGAATTAGTTAATCGTTGAAAATTAAATATTTTTGAATAGTACAGTATTTTTCGTTTCCCGAAAAATGAGAAATCAGGTTTAATGAGAATTCTTGAGAATGTTTCTCGAAATGTGCTGTGATTTCTCGAGAAATGAGAAATAAGTAGTTATAAAATTTCGCGAGAAACTTTGGAGAAAGAATTCTCAAGGAAGAACACACTACTTCTGACACTTTTCCCAAGTGTATTACTTCTTTTGTTACATTTTTCTTGTTTTTTTCTTCGTCGATAATTGTGATATCGAGCAATCGCGACGTACGGTTGCCACAGATAGTTTACAGAAGCGTGAAACGTGTAGAAACAACGAGAAATAAATCGATCGTGGGTGGGAAACGTTCACGATTAGGAGCAGTCGGTAGCAAGGAGAGAAACAAGCAAATGGGGGAAGAGGAAAGGAATTAACGAATACTAAAGAGCCGTGGCAAGTGCTCGGAGCAACCCCTGCTCTCGATCCTCCCCGCGATCCTGCTTTATTTATCACGCACTCTCGTTTTATTGGCCGCACGGCTGGCAATGAATCGGAAATAGAAAGAGGGGATGGCATGGAATGCTCTTATTGTCTTTTTCGAGGGACGTAAACTTGATCCACGATATCACTCTTCCACCCGAAGACGCGTTCTGTTCTTGAAAATTTATGATTGCTTTAGCGGATTCCATCGAACCGTTCGATTCTCTAACCGATGTTCGAAAGAGTCCTTTAATTTATCGTGCTGCTTTCAAGTATATACAGTCACTCACATTAATAGTCGAACACAATTTAAAATAGAATAACTTTTCTTTAAATTTATAACGTGCTTTTTTATTTATTTTTTTTTTTTTTTTTTTTGAGAAATTAAAAGTTTGATTTACTAGAAGGTGTAAATAATTTTCGAAAAATGAAGAAAATAATGGAGGTTCTTTTTACAATATTTTTTATCCGAGTCTGCAGTGACAATTTAAAAAATGCTGTTTGTAGATTTAGGTCTGTAATATACATGCTGAAAATTTCATCTAAATCTGTTAATGTTGCGAAAATCGAAGTGTTTCAAGATTTTCAGCCTACAGCTGCGATAAATCGAAAGGTTTTCACGTCTTTCGATATCTGACGCTTATTTCTACATCTGCCAAATTTTGCGTAAATCTACAAAACGTACTTTTTTAATTTTCATTCCAGACTCGGATCAAAAAAATTGCAAACAGCAATTCTTTCAAAATTTCTTGTACACACCATCTGAACTAATTTCTTCTAACTTCTAAAAAATAAAAAACGTCATTTGATCCAATCTATTTCGGTGTCCAAATATTAATAAAAGTGGTTGCATTTTTACGTCCGACACGTTACTAGTATTTTGAAAACGTGCTCTATCCTCGTACGTCCCTAATCGCGGTAAAAACAGTAGATTTTCCAGCAGCTCGATAGACACGCGTGAAACTGTTTGCTCTCGAACTACGAAGAATTCCACTGGAAAAAGATTTGCCACATCCGCAGGCATAAATAAACCCCCGCGAAATGGCAACGAGCGGGCAAAAAGTTGGGCGCACAATTCGTTTTCACTCGCGTCTGGGAAAATTCGCGGCGCGATCGGTTTTTCATGGGACAGCGCGCGGCAGCAGGGTGAGAGGAAAGTTTGGCGGACGTGAAAATTTGTTGGCAACGGGTTCGCGGGCTCGTTGCCCGATACGCTGATACAGGCTCGCGCAATCACTTTCGATTATCTGAAAAACCGTCGGTGATTAAAATGACGCCGGCGATAAATCTGTGCGACCCTGTTCGTGAAAGAAAAGCGACAGCGAGATTTCGGTGAAAGAGGGGATATGAATAAAGGGAAATGCAAATGTTAGAGAGGGGAAAAAGAGGATTACGAAACTGTTGGCTAATTATATTTGACAGCGATTTGTACGCTTGGGTTTCACGCGTTTTTCAAATTCCTCCCGCGTTTGTGTACACTTGCACGCGTGCGTTGATTTACGCGTGGCTGATTTCCGACGGCGTCGCCGCGAGCCACGCGAGTAATTGATAAAGCGAGGAAAAGCTTGTTGTCGGGACGAAACGGTAACTCGTAAATCCTTCTTCCCGATCATCCGGAAAAACAGCGACGATTACAACGACACACGCGTCGATAAATCTTTGTCCCGAGGAGGAGAAACGATACCATTAGCTTGGTGCTGTGACGAAAGAGATCCGCCTTTTGTTCCCTGGAATTCCTGACGTTAATTGTGATCACGGTAGTGTACCCCCCTCGCTGAGTTTCGCCTGGTATTTTCGTCTACTCGGTGATACTCTGTGCTTGATTGTGACTGGTTTAGATGGTTTCTCTGCAGCTTGCTCGCTGGGAGTTCTTCGTACAAATTTTCTCCGTGTATCGTGTGACAGTTAGAATGTAATACTCTTCCTGAATTGTTCATTTCGGAATAGAAAAGATTAGTTAAGTGAGGAGAAGGTGTCGATCAACTGTAATTTGAAGATTATCCGTAGTAATTGTAATTTGCATATTTGCAGAATCGTATTTATGAGTTTTTCTGTTCTAACTAGACTATGATAATTTTTATGCAAACTTGTACTTGCGAGACTGTAGCGAGAAGAGGAGAAATTCGATAAAAAATTAGCTCACCTACACCAGGTATTAAAATACTATGCAAAATATCAAAATTATAGTGCTTTTTATATTTTTCCATATTATGTGCATTCTATGCAATTTTTCCCCTGTAAAATTTCACACTCTAGTTACATAACAATTGTTATTCAAAATTTCTAAATTAGCTGGAATGTCCGTAAAAATTTAATTATCAGAAAATTGAAGTAGGTCAAAATACTATAACACTGTAGCATCAAGAAATTTTTTAAACGCCTATAAGTAATGAAAAAATTATTAACTATCGTATAATATATTTACTAAATGACACACTGTTGCACCTAATTTAAATAACAAATAAAGTTCATTTGTTCGATAGAAATGTGCGCGTTAAATTTTCTCCGAATTAAATAAGAAACCTTAGACAACTTCCCTCGAAATTACCGTACATATATCTTGAACCCTTTCTCACAAGTGTATTTCCCTATTCATTACAAGTTACAATTTCCGTCGTCGTAATAGTGCTATTAAAGTTCTTTTTTGCACACCCCATAGATGAATAACGATAATCGCCGAACGCATTAAACTGTTGCTTGAACCGAACCCCATCCGTCCTCGGCACGCGCTGAATATTCATTAACGATTTGTTTCTCGTTACGCCGCTGATCTATCATAATCCCGATTTGCATAGCGTGAAAAATCTGTTTGTCGTGTTCCCGCATGCGATCAGCCGAAAAACCAGCCCGTATTAAAAGGATAAATCAGCGACAACGCGAGAGTTTGGCTCGTCGAGTGTTATGTGGTGTGTGTGTGTGTGGTGGTAGTACACGTTGTGTAGGAGATGATAGAAAGTGACACGCGGCGCATGCAATTGATCTCGCGGAGCGTTTTCGACGGCGAACTAATCGGGTTTGACCGCGCGGGCTCCCGTAAAGTATCGAACGGCACGCGTCGACATAATTCACTTATGTTTGTTATGGGTTGCCATGGAGTGAGATATAACCTAGCTGAAACAGCTATTGTTGGCGACCCGCCAAAACCCAGCAAATATAGACGCTCGTTTACCATCTCTCTTTCTTCCACTTTCTCTCATCTCTCTCTCTTTTTCTCTCTTTTGCTCTCTTTCTGTTTCTGGTGTACGTATACCACCGTAAGATTCGTAACTCGTTCATTACACTCTCCACGATCCTTCCTTTTGTTCTCAGCTAACTCCACGTTCCCTCTATCTCTCAGTTCACCAGCAGTTTTTGCAACTTCGTTTGCTTCTCTCCCTGTTTACCCGTTGCTGGCAAGAATACAGTTGGCTACCTGTTTTTCTGCTAATTTAATTGAATCTTTAATGTGGTTGATAGAGACTCAGGGTCTAGGAGAGTTTCAGTTTCGAATAAAACCTGGCCCGAGTTCGCGTCCTCCAGCTGAAATCTCGCCTCGAATAAAAATTAAGAAACTACTCTCATTGGCGAACAGTGTATTTAAAAGACAGGACTACCTGTAGCAACGCCGTTTCTAAAGGAAGTCGGCTACGTTAGCCGACTATCTATCAACTCCAACACGCGTTTGCAATGAAACTTGGGGAAATCGAAAGTTTCGTTCTGGGGAGAATGTATTATACACGTTTGAGTATTCGTTTATCGGAAAGTTCGTAATAAGAATTTGTTGATATAAAATTTAGAAAATTAAATCTTCCGCAGTGGATGTTGAATCTTTCGTGGCAACGTTTCGTCACGAAAAATGTAGCGCAATTTATATCCACTCTCGTTCAGAAATCATTTTCAGGGTAAATTGGATTTGCCAATACTTTCATGTATTGTATGAATTTGTTTTATTTCGATATAAATGAGATCTGAATTACGAGTGTCTCTGTAGTCGGCGGAGTTGCAGAGTCAATCGAGAGTACATTCCGAGGTGAAAGAAAAGCTATTTAAACTGTCTCTTTTAGACATCGTTCTGTACAACATATTTTCTTCTCGAAAGAATCGTGTCGTCGAAGCCTGATTAAAACCGTCCGTGTCGACTTACAGAGGAAATATTACTTCTCCTGACTCGAAAACAAAATCCATTTAGAGTTTTCTCTGGCCAATGATAACCGTTACACGTCCCTCCTTCTGCTTCCATTTCTCTTCCCTTCGTGCCAGGTAATCTTGATAGAAAAAGTTTCGCCCAAGGAGACTTATAAGTGTGTGTGTGTGTGTGTGTGTGTGTGTGTATACGTCCCTTCTCGCCGGAAGAGAAGGCGAGTGATGCTGGTTGGGAAAAAGAAGTTGTTGAATTTTGGCTTGGGTCCGCGCGGACGTACGCTGAATTTTGAGTTGGTTCTGATGAGCAGCTGGATAAAAAGGAAGAGAGAGTTGCCTCGAAGGAGCATAACGCTCACCAATGGCTTCCGTTTTAATATTCCGCCGCGAGTTGCTGCTTCAGACGCAACTTGCCTCGGTTATCCGGGCCTGGAACCCTCGACGTTTCGAAACTTTCCTGACAACCTCTCTTCGGTACAGAGAATTACACGCGGACTCGTGAAATTTTGAGTCTAATCGATGCAGAGATCGAAATCCTTTAGATTCTTTTCTCTCAGCAGAAGTATAGGTTAATAAATACTCCGGATATTTTCTTTTCTTTTTTGGAATAAACTATTCAGGATAATTTGTATCTACTAGGTGTAGAAATCAATTTTTTCCAACTGGATTCACGTAATTAGTAAAGCAATTCAAATCGAAATGTTCGTAAGCTGTCAGAAAAATGCCAAAAGAACATTTTTGTATTTCAAAAATTGGAGAAAGAAGATGAAAGTTAGGTTTATATTCCCCGAAAAAACTGGAACTTTTCGTTTACTAGTTAATAGTGAGAAAAATTCCTAAACTTAATCTACTTTTAGACCGTAATCGATGCTCTAGCAGAAGAGGTTAAATAATTAGCGAATAACTTCACTATTTTGCAACATTTTTACTTCTTAAAAATCAGAAAAGGAAGATGAATGTTACACTTATATTCTCCGAAGAAATGATAATTTTTCACTCGGTAATTATCTGCGAAAAAAATTTCCAAATTTCACCTATTTTTGCACTACCTTAAATTCTACTTATCCAAAAAAAAAAAAAACATTTAAAGAACTTCAATTCTCTTGAAACACCACTAATATCTCCGCATTCCTAAAAAGCGCACAATTTCCAGGTCCCTCGGTGAAACAACCCTAAAACGATCACCCAACCTAAACCCATCCAATTTCGCCGTAATCACCGTTGAAAAGTCACGAAACATGCCTCCGTTCGTTCATTTTCTCTCAACGATTTAATCGCCAAACAATCGGCTACTCTTTCCTATCTGAAACCTCCTGGAAGCCACGGAAGTCGCGAGAAACACGCGAGAACCTCGCGATCCTCCGTAGCCCGAAATTACCGTAAATCACGTGAGCGTGTACTTATCGAAAACGTGTTGTAAGGCAAGAGAGAGAGAGTATGGTATGGTGCGTGTCTGGATTCGTTCGCAAAGATCGCGAAATTCCAGGGAATTCGTGGAACACCTATGAATATGAATACACCGTACGTTCTGGCGTAATACGCCGGTTTTCGTGAATACCACATTCTCCGCGCCTCTCCGCTAACAGAAGCAGGCAATCTGCTAAGTATACGCGTTGGCGAGCGAGTGCGAGAGAAGCGTGGATAACTAGTTTCTCCGAGTAAATTGATACGTCGGTACGTACACAGGTTTCGGTCCGCTTTACCTCTCTTTCTTCCTTTTACAATGTTTTCAGGCGCGTGTACCCTCGCGGCGTAGACGAGGCAAAGCGAGGGTCGTGAAACAGGGACCTTTTTCCTTAATAGTTATAATCCAACCTGGACAATTACTGGGTCGATAAGTAATTGCAGCTCTTATCAGAGTCGTGCAAGCCGCTGTGTAACCAGCACCCTACGAACTTTCTCTCTCTCTTTTTTTTTGTTAATTCTTTTTCTCCCTTTTTTTACATCGAGTCTTTTGCTCTCGTTGCACTCGATACAGAGTCGAAACGCGAACGTTACAACAACGGGGGTTAAAAAAAGAAAAAACGGGAGAAACTTCAGTTTTGAGAGGGAGGAAGGTAGCCAGTTCGATTTTCCCGATCATCAAGCACATTTCGACTGGGATAAAGCGATTCGAGCGCTAAACGCTCTTTCATTCGCGCCTCTGTTCTAGCAGAGTTGGATCGTTGCGCTTTTATCGTGGCAGCGTCGACGAGCACGTACAAAAATGTCCATCCTCCGTTCCCACCTCCCTTCGGCAACCCTGTTGCGGTCAGCCGATCAACGTGCGTCGCTGATCGAATAAAGAATACAATTTTTTTTTTTCAACCCTCTATCCACCCACGGATTGGTTCGTTCGTGCAGTATTTTTTCTCTCTCGTTCTTTTTTTTTCTCTCTCTCTGCAGCAGGAAGAGAAATGGCTCTATTAACGTATCGGTGGTTGGTAATTGGTCAGTTTGTCATGGCGAACGGTAATAAAATTTTAGCCGCGGTCGCGGAATCCATTCCACGCGGCTAGCACGAATTTTATGGTAAATAAAGAACCATCCGAGCCCACGGACCCGTTATCGGACCAATTCCTATCCCTCCGCGTTGCTAAAACGGCCTCTCCGCTTCGACCCCCGTAACACACGCGTGGTGCAATCTGCCAGAAGCACGCTTCCACGAGGACCCCATGGCCACTTATCGGCGAGAGGGTCGCGTTCGTCCGCAAACAAACTCGTAAATAAAATCCTTATGCCGCAACTTTCGCGTATGGCGATGCACACGGTGTGAAGAGAAGAGATGGAAAGAGAAAGAGAGTAAGAGAATGTTAGTTTGATATCAAAGCTGCAGCTGACCTAGTTGCCGGTGTTAATCCAACGGCGGGAAAGAGGATTTGGCGACTGTCAACTACACGCGTGTATAAATAAATACGCTCCTGGATCGATCGATCTTCAACTTAGTTGGAAAATCCTCTTTTTCTTCTAACTTCTCGCAGCTTTTGCTATGGAAATTTTCGAAGGATCGAGTGTAGCGTAGTTTCATGCGACATGGAGAATTTATAGAGTATCCAAGGAAGATTCTTAATTAAAAATTTCGAAATAACGGGCTGTTCGAGTACGCTTTATGGTCCATAAATTTCTGCTATTGTTCCGCTCTGATCTTCTTTTCTGGTGTCTTTGAAAGCGTCGAATTATGATTACGGCATGAACGTGACGGTTAGTTACTTGGGAAGTTTCGTAAATCGCGTTACGACGTTAATTTCGTCTTCCGCGGCGCGATTAATACGATCTTTCAAATTTATTCCGGTCTGGTAAAGTCGTTCCGGGTACGAGAAGACACTTTTCATTTCCCTTGCTCTCCCCCTTTCCGCTTAGAACTGTAATTTAAATATTAAACGAATGTAGCGCACTAATTATCTTTCGATATTCTTATATTTGTCGCGTTAAAAGAATCCGCGATTTCTTCTCGAAATCTCGACAGATTTAATTCTTTTGAAATTTCACACAGATAAAGGTAATTGTATAATTCTACAGTGTCACGTTATTGATGTCACAAGCGAAAAGGTATTAATTTTTAGAAAATTTTTAGAAAATGTGAAATAGAATTTGTTCATTTGAGCCTTCGTTTCCGGATAAAATCACGATTGCAAGTTTCATTTTACAATTGTCGTGGTTTCAGTCATGGTTTCGCGTTTTTCGTGTTAGAATGTCTGAAGAATTCCACGAGCTTGCGCTCTTATAAATCACGGTTTCTCACGATTGGTGGAACCTACATATTTCCACCTAATTATTCTAGATTTAAATCACTCTTCCACATTTCTTCCTGGTATAAAACATGAACGCGCGAAGGAAGAAACTTCGAAAATTCATCTTACCGGAAAGATATTCCAAAAATACCCTTGAATTTCCACAAAAAGACCGGAAATGCATGAAGAAACCAGATCTATCAAGATAAATATCGACCGTACGAGGAGGAAAAATATATTGCATCGGGTGAAATTGTGGACATGTGAAAACCCAATAGGAATCATCGATAATCAAATTGTTCCACGAGGGAAAACAGTTTTCCATCGATAGTGTTTCCTCGTCGATGAAACGTCGGGACAGTCAACTCGGAATTACACTGTTCTCTCTGTCCCCTCTCTTTTCTATCCAGTGCAATGAAGTCGGTTTCCGAAATCGGTTTGGATAACGAGCACGAACGAATAGCGTAACGAAGCGATGGAAATTGCAGGGAATAATGACGGGACAGGCGAAACCGCGAGAAATATCCGAAAACCGGTACTTTGCTCTCTCTCTCTCTCTCTCTCTCTCTCTCTCTCTCTCTCTCTTGTAATAGGATCTTGAAAAAGGGAAACAAATGGATCCAATTAACGACGTTGAATCACCTAGGTATATTGAAAATATCGGGCAAAGTAATTAAAATACACATGGTCGATGGTCCGTTGGGTCCTTTTAACAAATTGATACCGACGTTATCGTCCTCTATTTCTATCTGTATCCGCTACGTGCACTTGTACGCTCGCGGAACTTTCGACGACAATCGTGTATAATCGTTGAAAATAAAACTTGACGATAACAATCTCGGTGACGTAAACGATGGAGCACTGCGAGAAAGGCCATTCAAAAATGAGTTTTAAGACGGAAATCTTTGAATGGAAGTAAAGAGAAGATATTCAAAAGGATAAGTCAAGGAAAAGTAAAAGAAAAAGCACGAAAAATGCATAACACAAGATGACATTATTTCTGATCAATTTTCTATCGTATCAATATAAAGTTAACGAATAATGCATGAATAATTAAATAATATTCGAACAGAAACAAATCGAGAATTCTTAAAACTTGTCTGTAATTTCTAAAATTTTCTTTTCATGGAGAAGAAAATGTTAAATAAAAAAAGAAAAATCTCAAGTAAATACAAGGATTAATTTTCTTTCGGTTCGATTCGAACGCGAGATAAGCAGAGAAAGAACTGTTGAATAAAATAAAATATTTACGACTTATCATTTGGGTTGACTTACGTATATAAACATACTTTTACACAAATTACGGATAATTATTTATCGAGAAAAACTTTTTAAAGAAATGTTCTTTACTTAGTTGGTAAACAAAGGAATGGGCGAGGATGAATGAACGAACGAGTGGAATATTGTGAAACAAAGTTCCTTTCCATGACTGACGAGACTGAAAAAATAAAGGATTACATATATATGAACGACGGAACACGAGCGTGGGGAGGGAAATTCCATTTAGACGAGAGCAGACCATCGTTTTCCTTTGACCATCTTTTACCGAGGTTCTAGAACGATAAGAAAACAAACTGTTCCTGTCAGCGAGCTCGCAACCCACCATTTATATCAGTCTCCGTGTGAATTATCGATCTATTTCCGGCTTTCACCGAAAATTTTTATTTCGGTTCGTTTGTCCTTGCGTATTCTACTACAACATCCTCTTCCCACTCCGGAAACGATCTTTTATCGAAACGTTTTTTTTTTTTTTCATTTACCATCGATCTTTAATGGCGCGAAATTTGAATTACGCGCGCCACTTCGTTTTCTTTCTTTCCTTCTTTCTTATTAATAAACGGCTCGATCGAGGCCGTCGTATTTAGAGCAGCGGTATAAAACTAAGGGCAATTAAATCCACATTTACAGAGCTCTCGTCCCGTTTACCAATTCGGCTAATTCAGCAACGCGAATAAACCTGTCAGCGGTGAATAAAAATAGAATCTTACGCAACAAAGAGGTTAGAAATTGGTCGATTCGTGGCCGGCGAACTCGCGATTCCACGAATAGAGAGTGTCGAGGATCGGATGGCAGCTGGTGAATTCGTGAAATCGCGGCCAGGATCGTCAGCTGCTGGGTTGGATTTATTTGTCTGTCATCGATTATCGGCCCGTATTGGCCGTCGTTATTCCGGAATTCGACCTCCTCGAATTCATTTCCTATTCCCCTCGAGGGTACAAATGGATCCTCCACGACGATGAAATTTCCTCTTCTCTACCGTCTACCAAGTTTCCCCTTCCACCGCGAATTTTCTTTTCCTTTTACGTTTTCCAAGGGTACATTCGTTCTTCTATCCTTATACGTGCACACACATGTTTCTAGACCAATTTACATGTTAGTAACATCTGCCGGTTATCTTTCCTCGCAACTCTACTGAAATTTTTCGATACCTATCGATACTCTCGTGTTTGTAATATCCACTGAACACAACGCTAATGGAACACGTTTATCTTAATGTAGTATCGATAAGGAAAGTTCTTTTTTTCTTTTTCTTTTTTTTTATTTAATTTATAAGCATGCACAGAATTTGCCATATGGTACGTTGATTGACATTTGGACGTGACACGAATATATTACTGTTTGTGTTGGCTAATTTTCCTGGGGAAAAGAAGATCTACAGATCTTTATTAACCTTTGTATATCTTCTGACGTATTTTATTTCTACGAGAATCGTCAAAATTATCGGTTGTTTTGCATATTTTAAAAACATTTTTGAATTATTATAAAATACACACGTAATGTTACACATATTTTTACTACCTAGAAGTACACCTTTTTCATACTTGAAAATGGTAAATTTATTATTAGCGAAGACAGCTCTTGCAAATGGAAATTTATAAAATGCGCTATGCAATGAAAAAAAAACCTTTGGATATTTTTTTTTCATTTTTACATATTACTGCACATATTCATACTTGGAAATACATTCTTTTTCATAATTAAAAATGGTGAATTTATTATAAAAAGATAGTCTTTGCAACTGGAGATTCGAAACTGTTTTGTCTACTTCGGTAATTCTGATGTTAAATATTTTAATCGTTATAAAATGAACTAAAGTAGGGCCACTATATATCGAGAACGTAAAATCGGTTAGAAGGTAAAGATGCTTCGAGTGTCGAGACAATCGAATCGACAGAAATATGGAGCAGTTAAGCACCTGAAACCTTGAAATGTTCAAATAACCGCCAGTAAATTTAGCTATTCCGTTCACTCGTGTTTCAAGAAACATCAGTAACTACTCGAACACAAGAAGAAACTCGAAATATTCTTACATCAGGTGTAGAGATCAATTCTTTCCAATCGAAGTCACATAATCACTACAGTCATTCATATCGAAATATTTATAACGATATTCACAGGTTGTGAATAATGCAAAATAATAAAAATTATTTCTATGATCGATCTGTTTTCATTCTTTTCAAATAAAACTAACTGTACTCAAAAGTGGAAAAGAATTTACTTGTACGTCTAATAATCTCTTCTACAAATTTTGATATACCTTTAGATAGAGAAAATTTATAAGATATAAATAGTAAATTAACATTTACAAATTTTCTACTTGCGAATGAACATACATTGTCGCCAATTTTTTCATTCGATCGATATAAAAATCGAATTTTACTCGTAACATTGTCTAGTAGAGGTGAAACGTGAATTCGCGAGGAATTTGTGAAGAGGTGTATGCATATATCTCTGTTTAAAAGTGTTTTAAAATTCCTTCGATTATCCCTTCTATATTTCAAACCAGTCAGCTACGTTCAGATACACTTTGATGCCCGCTAGATCTCTCGAGGCCAGTTTAAAACGCGTTTCACGTTCGCTGATAAGCCTGCTCGAAATATAATAAGCAAAGCACGAGAACCGGCCACGCCAGCAAAAGTCGTTCAACCCGACTGAGGTCCGGCATTTCGCGTAATAGTTTAATCGTTAATACAGTCCCGGTACATGCCGCCACGACTTCCGGTTAACGAACCAGGCTTGAACCGAGCCGCCCGGTTTTCTCCACGCGGTTCTCTAGCTATCCGCGATGAATCGCGATCCTAGGTGGAATTGAACGTCGTAAAGATAAACTGGTTCGCCATTCAGCCGATCGGAACGTTTATTATTGAACACGCGGGGCTGGACTTGGGGCAACCGTACAGATATTTAGAGCGTTTCCAGGTCTGACTTCTTCTTCGTTGCCACTCCAACTGCTCGCTTCGACAACGTTCGTCTAAATGCCAGATGGAAAATCTTCTGTCTTTCTTACTACAGTTTCCTCTGCGTCTTATTTTCGAGGAAAGAATATTTTATTGGAGGTGTTGCTCATTCATCGCAAGCTTAGATTGCTCCTGCTACCTTTCGACAGGCGTTTTCATGCGTTCGAGAAATGAGGATTGCGAACAATTATCTCTGTTTTCTTTTAATGATGGAAAAGTTAAATCGTTCCCTGTGTGCAGCTCATACAGTTGAATTTGAGACAAATCCTAAGACACTTTCAAGAGGAAAATGTGGAAAAGTGGGAGCTAGAATTGTCCAATTGAAATTGCCACGTCGAAACACAATCTATAGAAAAGTTGTTTGTTCGAGAAACTAGCTTATAAATTCTAGATCCCTCTTTTCAACGCGTGCAGACTCACGATAAGTTAATCACCGCTGCAGGTGATCTGGCTAGACACTCTTTTGACAGAAAGTTACTGTCAGCTTCCAATCGAAGTCAAATCTTCCGGAAAAAATGTGTAATCTGTGGAAAATTGACTTCCCCAAAAGCGGAATAATTTCTCAACAAATAAACTATTCTGTTCTACACATTCCTAAAGTAATGACAAGTTAACTCATCTTCCCTGGTGTTAAGAAATTTGAACCTGATCGCTTCGTGAAAAATTGAAATCTCGCGCTGTGCAATGTAGAAAATCAGATTTTTCCTGATATTCTTTACCAAGTTCGATTCCTAAATTTACGACTGAGTAAATGTTACATAATTATTGTTATATATTTTCCAGGTGATATGGAGATTCTGGCGTATTTCTACGGTCCCATCGGCATGCTTCTCGCGGTGAATTTGCTGTTCTTCGCGGCGACTGCTCGCGAGTTGACGTGCGGTCTATGGAAGGGTGAATTCGTGAAGAGCACCACAGAACGGTGAGTAAATTCTTCCAATTCGATCGAAGAAATCGATTGAACGGAACGTACGACTCGAGAAGAAAAAAGAAACGACGTGTCTGTCTCTCCAGTTTGGCAGTCTGCTTTAAATTAAGTTCCAATCGCTATTCCGCGCGTTCACTCCGCGAAATTTCTGCACGCCGGCGGATATGACTGTTCTCGAGCAACGCCACGAGGGGAGAAAAAATATTTACGCGAGGATTTTCCAGACGAAACCGTAGGATCCGTAAACGAGAACGTTTCTGCGTTTCGCGAACGGTTCTTTCTCGACAACTACACACACGCGTGTAAATATTTAACAAATTTTTCCACGAACGTTTTAACACACCACACCTCGCGATTCTTCTCTTCTTTCTCCACGTATCGCGTAAGGAAGAATCGAAAACGTCGTCGCGAGTACAACGTGGAAAATTTCTTTCTCCATTCACAGCGTGTACGGAACAAGCCGAGGCCTGGATTACGCTACGTTCACCGAGTTATTTTCGGTACGGGAGAATCTCCTCGGCCACAGTTTACGGAAGATCTAGATCGCGTTCAAGCTGAACGACTTAACTCGAAACTTTTTCCGGTTACTTTAGATAATACAGATAACCTAACAAGATCTTTTAAACGTAATCCGACGTGCAATCCTAACAGGCTGGCTATCTTTAGCGAGAATTTTAGACCGATCCTCTGACCTCTGCTATCTCGTAACCGAATTCACAGATGGAACGGAAATTACCGGGAAAACGATTTCGAGGAGGTTTGTCCTTGCGAATCACCGTTGGGCGTTAACGATGTTTCCGCGGAGATCTTCGCGGAAAGTTAAATAAGAGAAACGATTACGCGGCGGTAAACCGCCGGAGGGTGACTTTAAGTAGACGTTGCGGCGAAGTTTGAAGAAGGTCTGTCGTTTGTTTGTTCTTATTCGATAGTTGCCGCTATGATACACAACGTTTAAGAGGACAGGAAACGACGATCCCGTTTTATTACCGGCTCGATGCTTTATTTCGGCGCGAAGGACAACGCTTTCAGGGGCCGATAAATATCAAGGATAACTGGTTCCATCCTCCTACTCTTCCTTCTCGATTGATCGAGATCAGCGAACGATCAACCTCGAAACGTTCACTCGAATTAAGATACTCGTTCGCTCTTTATTCGGTGGAATACCGTCCAACGTGTAATTTTCTCTTGGGAATCGTTCGTTTGTTGCTGAAATTTGTTAGATTCTGAAGTTAACTGTTTATTCTGGTTAATTTTTACACAGAAATACTTACAAAAGACACTTGGTTTCTAGAGCCGTTGCGATTCTTCAATAATGTACGATTTTTGTAACAATCCCCTTCAAAAATGTCTTACTAGACCTTTTAAAGGTTCGGTAGTTTGGTTTAGAAGGTGGTGGGGATGAGGAGAAGGGCTGATAGGAATTCTAGGACTGAGGACTCAGGCGTACGATTCAGGGTTGATGAATAACATTGATGCAGAAGATGAAACAGGGTTTGACTAAACTAGAACGATATCCAACAAATTTGAAGAAATAAGAATGCTTAGCAAAAATGTTTTAGGGGTTTGTGGAGAGATTTTGATTGGAATTTGTTGAGAAGCTTCTTGGTTTTCTGTTTTTTCGTTCATTCAGTTTTATTTAGAACGCCAATAGTTAAGAGAATCAGTTAGGAATAAATATTACAGAAATCTGTAAGAGTTTCGCGAGACTGGTTCCCGGAAATAGTGTTTTCCGGAACGTCTTCGATCGATCGGTAATTTACGAGTGGTAAACGAGAGTTTCTGGCAGGTTTCGTGGGAATCAACAAGTCTTCCCGGACTCCGGCGTATTTATTGATCAAATTCGTAGTCTGTGATCGATTAAAATCTTCTAAATATTCGCAAGCGAGACTTTCGCGGAAGTGCGAGATTTACGAGCCTCTGTCGCGTCTGTTATTATTCCTGAGAAACAAAAGAGAAGTCCATTTTTCAATAGCTCTCCTGGAAAGTCGTAAAAATGTTCCACGATGTAATTAAATTCGAGAAGATCGAAAAAGAAAAAAGAAAAAAAAGAGAAAGAGAATAAAAATGGTTATAAAAAATTTCGTAAAAAGAATCGACGTGGCTAAGGAATATTACAAAGGAACCAGCTTCGAAAGCAATCAAATTTGTCCGTGATAATAACGAAATATCGAGTTGGAAAAATTCCAGAAAACATGAAAGAGTACAAAGAACATTTCTACCGAAAAGAATGGGACATACCTGAGGATACCCCGAAAGAAAATGTCCAACCAGATGTGAAAATATCATTCAACCGTTTCCAACCTCTCTAACCCATTCCCCATCGATCTATGGTGTGATATAGGCGACGACGAGCGACGTTTGACGAATCACATTTTTTCGGATATTTATGCCCGGCAGCCGGCAGCACAGCTCTTTTTACAGAGCGGTCGGGGCTCAAAGGAGAATTTATTTTATCACAGCCGCGCCGACAGATATCAGGCATCGAATCGTTATTTTCCATTCGTACGCCGGTCCCTTCGAACCACCTTTGCTCCCTCGTCCCGCGTGAAATTGATATTGACGATCTCAATTTGCGATTCTCTTTCGACCGTGTGCCCCTCCTACATCTACTCTCTCTGTCTGCTCTCTATACAGAGGGAACAGTGCAACACACTGGCCATAATAGCAAATAGGGATTCTCTCGCGTTCACCTCTTGCACATTTTTCCTTTTTTTCTCTTTCCTCTATCCGCAATTTCGAGGAGCTTGAAAAATGAGCCTACATAAATGAGCTTTACGAAGGATTAAAAGTTGAAAAATAAGAACCATCGTAACGTACACTGAAAAAAGAATCGCGTACAGTGTGTAGTTCGCGAAGGTTTCTCTTTCGAATTCTGAAAATTTTAGTTTTCTCAACTATGGCCATTTTCGAAAGTATTTTTACTGGTAACTTTAGACCATCGAACGACTGCTTTTATTTGAAGATTTTCTCGAGAATGATTGTTGGTCTTCGATGCATACGTTTACAATCTCGATGTTAACTTTCAGCGAGCTGTTGCTTTGACGAATCGCTTCGATAATGTTTATTCGATTTGATTGAGAATACCGAAGGATCCTCCAAGGTGACTATGAGAAAAAAAAAAAGAGAAAAGATGCAGACATCGCGTAGATAAGCATGGACGGTTGGTAAATTACTCGACGTTGCACGAAGTGTGTTTTTCGAAGCACAGGATATCCTCGCGATGCACTAGAGAACGGAGAAATTCGTTCGTAGGGAACGAAAATAAATGACGATGGTAAAAATAGGAGATCCTCTGATCTCTGTCAAGGTTGATCCACCGCCTAACGATCCAATCTATTACGCGAACTTCTCAAACGACACTGATCGTGGCATCAAACGATGTTTAATATCAAATTTCCCGAGTCAAAATAAAATACAATGTATCGTTTATAAACAGTACGATAAATTCTTCGTACGTGTAAAAATCTCTTGGAAGGAAGTATTGCTCGCCGAATAAATTATCCTTAATACCTCCGAGTACCACAAGTCAAAACCACTCTTCGTCTTTCACTTAAAAAAGAAAAAAGATTCATAAAGAAACAAAAGAGAAAAAAAAAAAAGAAAAATAAACGTCGTAGCTAGAGCAAACTGACAGATCCAAAAATACCGTGGAACAACAACACCAGCATGTTCCCCTCGAATTAAAAAAAAAAAAAAAAACGAAAGAAAATGAAAGAATCGTAGGGAACATCGTGTGTTTGTGTCTCGTTCATTCACAAAACCGTCGGTATGAATGGCGGGCTGGCGGCCGCCTGTGGCTCGCGATTTAAAAGTTCAGCCCCGCTGCCAAAATAAACGCGTCGCAAATAAAGCTCGGCGGTTGTCGCGGTACCGTTCAAAGGGAGAGAATAAGAGAAGGTGAAGCTTCTTTTGAATTATACTCGGACCACGGGTGAAACGTGTATAAACGTGATAAAACACGCGCCTATAACCGTCAGGCTGTACGATGCGGGCAGATGCAGTCGTCACGGTTCCATCGTCCCTTCGCCATTTTCTTCTTCTTCTTCTTCTTCCTTTCCATTCGTCGTCTCTACCATCTCTGTCGTTTCTCTTCCACGAAAGGTTTGCTGGATCGTAAAGTGGAGAGCTGTGTATTCGAGAGATTCCAGTTAGATCTCGCGAAACGGAAGAGAGCAGCGGGAAAAATAGTGGTTGAGAGAGAAGAAGAGAGAAAGAGAGAGATATAGAGGTTTAGTATTATTTTAGCGTCCCGCCTGTTACGTGTTGGTGGCGCAGTATCGTTCTCGTGGTCCGTGACCGCTAATCCAGACCGTAATAAACGAATTTACTTTATGACGGTCTCTCCTGGCTACTTTTGGCCATTTTTTCCGTCCCGTCACCTTTCTCCTCTGTCTCTGTTTCACAGAGTGACCTGAACACACTCCGAGAGAAAGTCGTAATTTGTCTTTCTTTTTTTCCTACTTTTTACTTTTTATTTTTCTTTTTCTTTTTTGCTGACAGTGAAAGAGAATATTACTCTCTTCCCTTTGTCTCTTTCTTTCTGTTACGGAGAGTTCTTGGAAGTCGTAGAAAATTGATAGAGACTTCTGTGTTTGATCTTTCAATTAATCCATTCAACGACACTTCTTATGCAGCTATCTTTCTTTTTTTTTTTTTTTTTTGTTAGAATTGTAGGTATACTTTTGTAGCTTTTATGTTAATCGACGAATGTAAAGAGGATGTAACTGTGATAATAACGTCCAGACGAAATGTTCCTCGTTAATGATCGCGTCTACCATTGATATGCAAGGGTAACGAGCGATCTGAAGCGTGTGTCGTTCCCAGATTTTTCACAATTTTTTATTCTTCCTTTCTTTCCTTTTTCTTCTGTTTTGTTTTTGTTATTAATGTCGTCGATATTTCCAGTCTCAGGCAGACGCTAACAATCCATATCCACCCTTCTGTCTCGTTACGTCAATTAACTCGTCGCTGGATCCTGCCTCCTTTCCAAACGCGGCGAGTGGCATTAATTTGAAACATCGAACGAAAATACGAACGGCTGTCTGCTTCGAATGATCCTCCTTTCCATTCTTCTTCACCCTCGTTCGCCGCCATTGCGCGACCCTGCGGTTTCAAATTTTCAATTTATACTCGCGTAGTTGCCGCACATTTTATTTCCTAGCACACGAGCTGCACAAAAGCGAACTTTCTCACTCTTTGCCACGGGCAAATTGGAAAAGTCGAAGAAACGTCGATGTTTTCTTCCGGCAGAAACATGCTCAAGAAAAAAATAAATTCTATTTAAACTTTTGTCTTCCTTAGAAAGTCGTCAAACTGTAAATTACAGAAAGAATTTCAATAAAAAAAAGTGCTCTATAGTTATTAATCTACGATTTTCACTCTATCGTTGTCAAAAAAAAAAAGAAATTCTATCCAATCTTTCTTCTTCCTTAAAAAGTCATCAAACTGTAGATTTAAAAAAGAACTTTTAATTAAAAGTGCTTTGTGGTTATTAATTTACGATTCTTTCCAAATTTATCCGAGAATTCTATCGTTACTGAAAAAAGATTCTATTCAATCCTTCGTCTGCCTTAAAAATTACCAAAAGTAGTTTCAATAAAGAACGTGTTCTGTAATTATTAATCTACGATTTCCACCAGATTTGTCCGAGTACTCTATGATTATCAAAAAGAAAATTCTACTCGATTCTTTATCGTCCTTAAAAGTTACCAATTCATAGATTACAGAAATTTCAATAACAAATTGCTCTATAACTATCAATTTACAATGTACTCTAAATTTTTCCAAGTACTCTATCATTATTAAAAAGAAATTAAAAAATTCAGTCCTTCGTTCTTCAAATTATCTGTATAATGAAGATATGAACAGTCTCCTTTGCACACTCTTTGTTCAATCTCTCGAAACTTTTAGATTTACCAGTACAGAAAAATGAAGTGCACAAACGCGTATTCGTTCGACCATTACGCGTCCTCGTCGTCTCGATGGTCGTTTGACGTTCAAAGCCGATTCTAGAAGCTTTTGAACGGTCGTCTTCGTTCTCGAAGAGGTCCCCTTTCATATACTTTCTCGATGGATCAGCGATATCGGCTCGGTTCTACCTCGGTGCAGCTGTTCTCGTACAGGTGATCGACCGTTTGTTTGCATTCCTTCGTTCAACGAGTACTCATGCTTATCACGCGTTTCCTCGTTCACAGCTCGAGAACTCATGCTGCACGCGTGAGTTCACCTTCTCTCTTCGTGTCTAATTTACTTTCCGCGCATATCATTAGCTGTCGCGGGATTTTCCACGCCTCTTTCTCTATCGTGTCGCGTTTCGTTGTCTGGTTTTAAATCATCGAGGTTCGACGATGAATTTTTCAACCCTGTATCACCATCCCACCTTGTCCCAGACATCGATGAAATTTTCATTCGAATAATAACCGGCGCTGGCGTAAAGGCGGATCGATAATAAAAGCCTTGCATCATTGATGACGAAATCCCGACGATGTTTCCATTAGTCTTCGATCGGATGGCAGGTGTCATTCGAAATGAGAACGAGAAATAATTTTGCAGGTGGAGATTCTGTAGATTTGTCTCGTATCGCTTGCTTATTCTGATATTTTGAATGCATTTTTTTAGAGAGCGGAGTGAAAGAGTGAAATTCGGTGCTTTTTTTCTAAAAATTACAATGCTTATTCACAGAAAATTAAACACAATTTTTGTCTTGAAAATAATCTCCATTATTTTGGACGAAAGTTTTCTATTTGTAGGGAAATTGACGAGTTTTCTCTTTGAAAAAAATATGACGGTTTTAAGACGACGAAATTGTCAAAATTTTGTGAAAAAAACGCACAGAATCATTATCAAATTTTACTCAAAAATATCGCGGTGTATTTTGTATTTGAAATAGCATTTTTTATTCAAATAAAAGGAAGCTATTTCTTCTTTATACGAGTAAAATTTTTAGAAATACTAAAACATTGTCATTTTTCAAAAATTAAAAAGAAAGTCATGCACTTACAGAACATTGCGAAAAACAGCACTGAATTATTTTTAAATTTGATTTAAAAATGTTCTTTATACCAGAAAATCTTCCAGAAGCATTAGAACTTCATAATTTTTCAAAAATGTTAAATAGACTCATGCTTTTTTTTTTGAAGCAAGAAAAAACCAGCTTAGACATGATAAGAAAGAGCAACGAAGTTAGCGCGCACTTAATCACGCATAAACTGTTAATCGACACAGAATAAGAGACAGGAGAAAGCAGAGCCATCGTCGATGTATGGCGCGTTAAAGTCCCGTTCCTCGTGTTTTTATTTAAACCTCCGCATCAAGCCGTAATTATCGCAATATGTATGCGTAACGTGGCCACAGTTTGCATCGCGTAATAGCAGGATACGAGTAACCTTCTATTTTCGCGGTGTCGCTAATTGTTACGAGCGTGGAACATGCAAACATCCTACGATTGCCAAACCGGTGTCAGGCCAAAAATAACGTAGAGACGAACCGCGACGAAAGCAGCAAGCTGGCTGAAGCGGAAAACCAGCGGGAAAGTTCCCGTTGCCGCGGTAATTCTCTTCAATTCGACCTCTAACCTCTATGGGCAATTTCGAACGTGGTCAACCTACAAATATGGCGTTGCAGAGGTTAGCCACAGACATCGAGACGAAATTTCGACAAATTTGAACTTTCGAAGATTGAATATCTCGAAAAAATCACAAAACAGATAGAAAATTCGAAAATTTTCAAATTTTCAAATTTAGAAAACTTGAGTTGTTAAAAAACACCCAAAAGTTAGATACTGAACCCATAAATATGCGTTGCAGAGATTAGCCACAGATATCGAGAAGAAATTTCGACAAATTTGAACTTTCGAAGATTGAATATCTCGAAAAAATCACAAAATAGATAGAAAATTCGAAAATTTTCAAATTTTCAAATTTAGAAAACTTGAGTTGCTAAAAGACACCCGAAATTTGGACGCTGCACCCACAAATACGCGTTGGAGGGGCCAGCCACAGAAATCGAGACGAAATTTCGACAAATCTGAGCTTTCGAAGATCGAATATTTAAGAAACATAAAAATCCTGAGCGAAAGTTCGTAAATTTTTCAATTTTTAGATTTAGAAAACTCGAAAGAATCGCCGAAAGAAAGTTGGACACTGAAACGGTGTCTTCAAAGTAAAAAGTCGAGGATTGTGCAATCACGATGGCGTGCAGAAATAGCATTCGGAGGGAAAGAGGTTTCCGTGACCTTTATAACGCCATAATTCCGCGACACGACACCGTAACGGGCCTGCGAATACTCAGCCGGAACGAATTAATAATGCTTTGACTTCGACCACAATGCGATGCATACATTACGCGTGCAGCGCAACGTGTCACGCTGAACAAACGGATACGTTTGCGGCCTGATTTATGCTCGTCGTAATTGAACGGCCGCGCTAATTGAATCGGCTTGCTTTTTGTGTCGTCCGGAAATTCGTCACAGCAACCGCGACAACTACGGCGACACATCGTGCACAAATCATACCGTAAAAATACGAATAAAAAAAAAGAAAGCACAGAAAAAGTGTCCTTTTCACATATCACACTGAAAATACGATCCTTATAACTCTCGAACAAATAAAGCAGTTAATCTTAAAGTAACACGTATCTCTTATACAACCCCTCCCATTGAATCACTGCCTTCTGAATCCCTCCTTCTTTCAATTCGTCGCACAATGACCGTCATAAATCTACCAAGGCTGCTTATAAAAAAAAAGAAAAAAGAAAAAAAAAAAGAAACATTCCTCGAAGCCTGCAAGTTAACCCGTATCTTGTCAGACGCGACTACTTTGTCCAATTAAGTTATCCAGACGATCCTCCTAAAACTTAATAAACCTCTTTTCTCCCCCTTTAATTCACCATCTCTCTAAATAGATCGTAATCTTTCCAACATCTATCAGAACTACTCTGTCATTTTCTTTCTCTATTAATAAACGAATAAAATGAAGATGAAACTGAATAAAAAAAAAAAAAAGAAAAATAAACAAAAAATTGTCTGTTCCAGAGCCGCATTAGGCCGTGTGTGCATGAAGCTAGTGGTAGTGATGGGCGTCACTTGGGTGGCCGATGTGGTCTCCTGGGCAGTCGGCGGACCTCAATACATCTGGTACTTCACCGACATGATAAACGCGTTTCAAGGCGTGTTGATCTTCGCGGTGGTTGGCTGCCAGCCCCAGGTACGCTCAGCGTTGAAGAGGATCTGCAACAGGAACCCAAGGACCAACGCCGGAAGGCAGGGAAACGGGCTGAGCACTACCAGCCATGGGATGCCCAGTATGGGCGACAGCGTCACTCAGAATCCGAGCACGAAGACCGCTCCGTTGGAAACCATCTGCTAAGCGATCACTTCTCTAAACCAACCGTTTCCGGCAGACGAAGAAGTTCTCTTACCGAGCACGCTTTATTTTTTTCGCGGAACGTCGTTACGTGTCGGTTCGCCGATAAACAGGCAGAAAAGGACGACGCACGAAAGACACGGGGATCCTTCGAGGATTGTAGACCAGACACGGAAGAACGTTGTATACGAAGCAAACAGCGTGCAGAAGTCACATATATACATTGATAGCAGAAGGATAAAGCTTCGCTTTTGGAGAACACAAAGGAACTCTTATTTCTCTTCAAGATGGTCGCCGATCTTTACGCTGCGAAATGTTCACGTTTCGCGTATATTGAAGGATCTCTAGTAGAATGTATGATATCTCGAAGGCAATAATGATGAACGTGAGAGTGCTTTTTTTATGGTGATAAATTCAACAGTTAGAAGGTCGTCTACCGGAGTACCGTGAACTTGATGCTGCAAAGAGTGACTTGGCGACGAAGTAGGCCTCTCCTCGTATCCATCTGTTGAAAGTTCCTCCTCTTGTCTGGTCGAGAGGTCGTCGACCTTGGACGAAGAAGAAGCAGAAGCATGGTCTCGCCAAGAGAGGCGTCGCGCGTGAGACCACGCTCAGTTCCCCGTGGACTAGGCGCGGCGGAGAGTACTCGCGAGGAGTGCGCGAGCCTGTCACTTTGAATAGTTCATTGTCACGGTAGGGAAACGGGAACGGAGAGCAGAGAAAACAACGCGAAGCGACAAATATTCATAGAGAAACCCGTCCCCCCACGGTTCGAGTCCCCTCTCGAGGGATAGAGCCTCGTCCGGCTCTGTCTCGCGTCATCCTCGCGTTATCATCGCAATTTCTACTAGTTCGTCCGTCTTTTCTTCATCTCTACCCGTTCTATACACTTTAACGCGGGGATCCGACGCTGGAGAATTGAATGTCCGTTCTCCTTCAAAGAAGTGTCTGAGAATGAGAGCTTAAGTCGTCTGGACAATGGTGTTTGTACGAGCAGCTTTCATGGCGGATCGATTATACGCTGATGAGCAGAGTTAACGAGATGATTTGTGGCCAATACAAGACACGCTGAATTTGTACGCTGATAAACGACGGTCAAAGTTGTTAAATACGTCGCGATAGGAATTATCGTCTGCGTTAACCCTTTGCGCTCTGAATATTTCGATTCAACTCCGATATATTTTTCTGCTGTGGAACTTTCGCGTCCGTGAATTCATTCGTTTTGCCTTACATCAACGTGAACGAAATTTGAATACAATTATGCTCGATATTACAAACGCCTTTTTAATGGCGTTCAATGGGGTGCAAAGGGTTGATACTTGTTGCTTGATTAATTCGTAATACTTGCGTCTTTTTTTATACGACGACTCGGCACAATCACGCCGTGGTGGTTCGTTTAACTTTCTACGTAATCGTAGTGACGTCGATTTTAAGAGTGAGAGAGTAAGAATGAACTTGCAATTGGGACCATGAGAAAATTCTAATGGGACGCTAATGTAAAGAAATTTTCCGAGGGTATTTTTTCGGGATAGGTTAACGAGATATAGGGGCGAGGTAAGAGACGGCCTTGACCCATGTTCACGAAGCCACGAAAGGACGAACGATGAATTCCGCGCTTTCTTCTGCGGCGAGGCCTGTCCCGCTTCATTATTCATCGGGCGTGCCTCTCTAGCCACGAGCGATCTCTCTTCAATTTCATTTAGCATAAATTTGCATCGTGGCTGGATACAATCGTGGCTGCCATTAACGTGTAGCATTAGGATAGCCTTCGCGATGTAACCTCGTCGATATTATTGGCCACGCTTCTTTCTCACGTGTCAGCGTATTAAACAAGTGGAAATTTCATTTTGTTCTCTTTCAACCGGACGACTTATTCGTTAAAAACTGTACAAACGAGAGGGGCTCGAGAGAAGGAAAAGTATCAGCACTGCCAAAAAACAATTTTTCTACGACAAGACTCTCGAAGCAATGGATTTCCATTTTGTTTCTCTCTCGTTTTGTTCTTTTTTTTTTTTTTTTAACAACTTTTTATAAAACTTGTACAATCGTCAGTAACATTTTTCATCGGAAGCACAATGAAAGTATCGTTTCTACTGCGTGTCTAATTAGGATTATCCTTTTGATACTTTTTAATACAGCATTATTAATTGAACGCAGATCGATGTGCAAGAGTTTAGACATCGATCGAAACGAAAATCTGATCGAAGTTTGCTACGATTATTCAATCAGATATTTCTACTCGAATAGGAGTGAAAAAAAATAAAATGATGATGATGATGATGATGATGAAGAAGAAGAAGCGTCTTGCTTTTTTTTCGTTCAGGTGAGTCACGCTTTCACGGAGTCATACGTAGGTAGGTCAGGGCATAATGGACGACAACTCGTGACAATACACACTAGGAATTCAATGCCTTCTGAAATGCCTTCCAAACGTGGTGTTCAACGTGCCGAATTGTATACAATAGGGAACCAGACGGAGACCAGGTGAAGTCTCCACGGTTCTCTTATCGCGTGCGCGTCCGCGCGGGATTACCATTTCTCCGCGCGATTACCGGCGTAATTTCCGATGACATTCCCTCAGACAGACAGATTCATTCACCGTACACCTATGAATTAATCATAGTACCGCACGGATCGCGGAATAACGTTCATTTCGAAAATTACACTTTATCCCGCGCTTTTCTAACACTCGAATTGCAATATCCATCGAAACTTTCGTTTCCGGAACAAATTAACAGAAGAAATGAAAATATATTTAAATAAAAAATAAATAAACGTTTGCTTTACGAAAGTTTCTCGGCGAGAGTTTTTTTACATTAAATTTTCTTCCTGTCAAAGTTTTGCAATTGTGTCAAAAAAAAAGAATTGAGCGCAAATTACGGCGATATTCGATGAATTAATTAAATTTCGACCTATTAACTGTGGATGGCGAGTTTACTTGTCGTTGATTAACCAATACTTGGAACACGATAGTTTATTTATCGAGGAATTGTTCATTTTTAATTGCAAATATTAAAATGAAGCAATTGGTTGTGAGTTTTACTCGGTTTTAATGGAGAGATTCAGCTTCTGTTCGAAAGGTGAGCACAGTTAACGGATTAAGTGTTCTTTTTTCGTATTTCTTGTTATTCAATGGGTTTTCGGGGAGAAATCGAGCAGGAACGTCATGGGAAGTCGCCAGTAAAACAGCACGCATCGCATAAAAACCGTCTCACGTCTGCGTAGAGTTAGTACCTCGCACTCGAGTTTGCTATTCTTTAGACCACACGTATACGCGTATAGTTCTCGACGCGTGAACGGGAGTAGAGTAATCATTGTCATTGTTTCTTCAGGTGCATCCAAGAGACTGAGCCGTGTACCCTTCGCTCATGCTAAACGAAACTATCTGAACTCACTCCGCGAAGATACTCTGAACTATTTTCACAATACGAAAGTGATCCTACTCTTGTATTACCAAACTGGTAATAATAATAATAATGATGAAAAATTGAAAAACAAAATATATATATATATACACTTCCATTTTTTTAAGTCATGGGACACCTAATTCGAGATTTACGTTCAAATTAACACCGTGTTAAATCAAACGATTATTTACAGATTTGCAGGGAGTATAGTTTTTTTAGTGTTAAAATATATTGGAAATTGTACGTGCAAATCGTTAATTTACGGTCCACGTTTCGCGATCATGGCTCGAAATAATTTGGGCAGTTTTGCAACGAGTTTCTTTCAAATTTCTTCCTGTATTTCACTGAGAATGTGTTCACACGTCTTTTTGCGACGTTGCATAGTGTTCCCGAATACTTTTGTTTAACTTTCTCCATAATTTCTCAATAAGGTTCAAATATGGAGATTCGAAGTGGCTATTGCATTAATTCTAGCTCTCCATTTCGTTGCAACTGCATCAGATAACTTTTATATGATTTAACAAGGTCTTTGGAATCATTGTCGTGCATAGACACAAACTAACTGCCAGTAATTCTCTTTCCCGACAAGATGGCGTGTGATTTTACGCTTAAATATGCTCTTTTCTCATTATCCCGTCGAATTTTGTTAAATCTGTCACGGTGTTTCCTCTGAAACACTCCCAAATCGTAAATAACTATCCTACAATGGGTAAGAACACAGTCTGTCAGAAATTTTTCGAGCCAAAAACTGTCGTTGAACCTCGTTAATTCTAATAAAATATTCCCCGAACATAATTTTCATTAGAACGGTTCGTATCGAAACGAGTAACCAAATCTTTCATCTAAACTTCATTTGCTATGAAACAATAAGGTGTACCATTATTTACGAACGAGTGTGTACATTAAAACAGCGATAAAATGGATCTTCACGGAAGAACAGATAGTTTCACCAACCACGTTAGTTCCTTTTCTTCTACGGTGTGAATGTGGAGTGGAACGAAGGTCGTCGAAGCTTTTCTATCAATTGAGAAATATACTAAATTCTCTCCGATAATATTTCACCCTACAGAAATAATTCTTTTACAATGAAAATCGTGTCCGATTCTTCCTCGACGTTTCGGATCCGCTCGGTGTGCTTGGCCATTTGCGTGCGTGTGATGCGTGCATGAGTGAGTGCGTGCACGTAATAATTGCGTGACAATGCGAGCGTGTGAACGACGCTATGTAATTAGCCTATTAACGAGCAGTAACTTCGTTATAAATCCCTTTGCTGTGTATAATCACGGGGCGAACAATGCGTAACAAGCCGGCGACAGTCGAGCGGAGGTAATTCTTTTCCGCCTTCCTTCGTGTTTCCTCCTCTGTTATTCGTGTTACAACGCGGACTTAAACCGTCCCGTTTTACATCTTGACATGACAACACACGCGTTCACGGATCAAATTAATCGCCGTGCGTAATAATCGTCGTCGTCGTTGTCGTTGACACTCGTTACGCATCGATCGTCTCATCGCCATTGCATCTCTCCTTGTAGATAGACATTCTCTCGTCATTATGTTACTTTTGTAATTATAGCGGACGTGTTGTGTCACGTTGCCTCTAACGGGGCTCACTAAGCGTATAAGTTATTCGTGTCCGTCGTATGCGATTAGTTTCGCAATTAAAATAAAGAAAAAGGAAAAAAATATATATATAGGATCGTCGCTAGGTTTACGGAATTTCTTTGTGAGCTTATTTGTACGGACACTCGTTTGATTGACGAGATTTATTTCATTTAGTAGCGACTTAGCCCTTATCGAACGTCAGATTTTCAAATCTAAGTTGTCGCTCACGCGAAAAGTGTCGCACTCTAACATTCTTAAAGCGAAAAGAGATTTTACCGAACAGAATCGTATATTTTAACAGTTTCTTTTTTATTTATTTGTATCTTATTTGAATGACACTTTTCCAAACACTTTCCACGTGTCACCTGCGTCAGGTGTTTGCTACGTCACGCAACAGGTAAAAAGTGTAATGTCACGTGGAAGGTGACGTGCTTCTGATAAGGGTTAATTGTACACTATTAACTAATAAAATTTGGATACACTGCCGCGAATAAAAGTCAGCGAAAATTTCTGAAAAGTGATTGCAATGATTTTCATAAATTTTGCTCGTGAGATCGCAAATCTGTAAATCTAGCGTTATAAAGATCCTTTCGTTGTTAAGAAAAAAGAAAAGAGAAAAGAAGAATAATCGCAGGACGGACCTCGGTGTACATTAACTCAACATTCAGCGTACTCGACGAATAGTGTTCGTCTTGTAGTTAGAGTAATCGATGAGCTAAGGAGGACAACGTAGCCTTAAACTAATTTATTCGGAGTAGTCGTTGTTGGAGTATGATATGAACAATAAGAAGAACGTAACGTTATAGTACACGCATACATAAACGGTATACAAACGTACACGGTAGCTTGCCAGTATAGAGACGTAGAACTTAAGATGGAAATGCGTGAATCACGGCGAGGGCACGAGGTGAAGAAAGAGAACGAAAGAGAAGAAAAGAGGAGAGAGAAATTGGCGATCGTTCTGGGAGAAAATTCTCGCGATCGATCGTGACACGTAACGATTATTAAGGACCGCGTGCCTTCGCGTAATTTACGTGCGTGCATTCACACCGTGGAAAATCCAACGTTGAATTTAACATCGAGGACGTTTCTTTTCTGAGAAACACGTTCAACTACGTGTTTAACTACCCGAGAGAGAGTGTATTTGAAAAGAAATCTTTCTAATTGCACGAGAAACAGAAAGATATTTAATTCCTAACGTTGAATTTTTCGTGATGGCGAAAGGTTTCGCAATTTGGCCAAAATAATTCGTCACTTGTTTCTTTTATTTTTTTTTTGTATATTTTTTTACCGCGATGAGCGGAAGAATCGTTTCGTCGTTTTTTTTTTTTTTTGGAGGAAACTGTTTATAGAAAGTTCGAAATGTCGATTCTTCGGTGAACACGGAGGCTATTATAGAGAGACAATAGTATTAAACTCGTCGAGCGTATTTAAAGACGGGTTTGTGGCGAGCTCGTCTTGGCTCGATTAACCATGTAGAGAGAGAGAAAGAGAGAGAGAAGAGAGCAAGATTATACCATGGTAGAGAAATTTATGATTGCAACGACCCTGTACTACGGCCGATCGTACACCATTCCTGTACAATGTATCGTAACAGTATTTACTATCGCACTAATGGTAATAAATGATAACTGTTAGTACATTTCCTGTTTCCGTATCTTATTTATTGCCTTTACAGTCTATCTAATTCCTGTCGATGCTCCAAGAGTTATCCTGTTTCCTGTCTTTTCTTTCATTTCTTTTTCTCTAGCGAAGAATAAATGAAATTTGGAGGAAAATTGCCTATCGGACTCGCAATGGTCGCTATTAATGCATCGAGAGTCGATTTAGCGAAACAGTTATATAGATCATTTTTTAAGTTCTGTTGCGTTTCGTTTTTTATTTCGATAGGTAAGTAGTTACATTTTTAGCGTGTTACAAGAATAATATAATTTTTGTGTGAAAAATATGGAGAGATAATCTGTCGCTAATATGGTGCTCTTTGTATTAAAAACATTCGTGATTTATTAAAATATATTTTTCAAGTAAATTTATTAGTCCTTATTCATAGTAAAATAAAGCAAATTGACAAAGTGAATAAAAATATACAAATTCATAAGTGTCGTTCTTTCATTTCGAAAGTCTCATTGCGAAAGTGTGTTGAAGTTGATCGCTCAAAAAGAAAATGATAAAATCTGGTCAGATGAAAGCTGCTATAAATTCTGTGAAAAATAAAAAAAAAATTGTAGGCTGGAAGCCTACAAAGTGTCTCAAATTTTTTCTGTACTACAAACTCCTTTATAAATTCTCAAATAAAAAATAAAAATAAAAAAAGATCATTTAAACGAAAAAAATTATCATAATCGAAATTTCATCATTATAAAACATTACTTAAATCGAGAATACTTACCGCCCCACATTAAAGATACTCCATTCTCAACATAAGATTACATATTTCTTTTATTTGATAATAAAAAAAAAAAACTGATGATAAAAATGCATGAAAATATCTCTAATATACATTTGAAAGCAACAGAGAGAAAATTTCGAAATATTTCTCTGTACAGAATGAATCTATCGAAAAAGAAAAAAAGCTACCCCATTGTTGAGTAACATTCTTCCATAGATGTTAAAGTAACCATCATCCATCCCCGTTATAATGGACTATAAGCGTCATTTGGTTTAATTTCAACATTGAAAGGAACGTAAGGGCACTGTCGCGCGTGCCTGCACTCTGTAAATTGATTATACCAGTAATCTCATAACGACGTTTACTCTGGGTATGCTTCATCAATTCGGTAGTGAGAAGTTTGAAGCTGGACCGAACCCTTTCTAATTCAATCAGACCAACTTCCCTGTCATGGACTCTGACATTAGTACTCTGACGTAACGGAAACTTCGACCGCATTGTAAGTTAGGGGACAATTACTCCGGCTTTATTAAACGAATGAATTTTACAAGTAGTTACAATTGAATTTCGTCCTGTCCATGTAAATTCGAAGTACGCGAGTTGTGTTCCAAACAAACATCTCTGTTGACGTCGTTAGGTTATTAGTAACTTCTACTACCACTCTTGGTAGTTTCGAGTTGAACGCGTGTAAACACGGGTGTTTCGATAATTCTTGTCGAAAAGTAGACAAGCTTCTATTTAAGGAAGACTGACGCTGAGCACGGTGCATCCGGTGGTTAAACAACGGGGGCAACAACCTTTTGTTTACTCTACGACGTAAATCGAAGGTACGTGTCCGATAGTCGAGTGATATCTCGAGAATTTGGGTCGCTCTCGACTTTGGATCGACTTTGCCTCGATTCGATCACTGTCACATTTAGGCCACTACATCGACAGATACGATAAATAAATACGTACGAAATGTACAATTTGTAGAGTCGTTTATTTCTATCGATTCGTCACTGCGCGTTCATCGTACTATTTACATTTGATTTGATGTAATATATTAATCGCAAGACAGTGCTCGGGGTGACACCTGGGATTCGACTGGCTGCGGCAATCTGTGGAATAAAAAATACTTAATATCGCAAGAGTAACTAAAATTCATTCATAAATGTACTTACCGTGTACGGTTGTAATTCCGAGAGTTTCTCCCTCTCCTCTATGGATAAGTTCAAACGTATCCTGTATGCAAACATAGAGTCAATTGTTAAAAAGACAAATTACACTTTTCGTATTCGTTTTGAGTAATTAAACGTACATGTTGTAATCGATTGTGGGCGGTATGATCATCTGCTCGTTCTTGCGAATTTCATCGACTTCTCGCTGCTGTCCCTCGATACCCGCTGCGTAAATTCCTTCGATCTGTAATTAATCGTTTAGTTAAAATAATTCTTCATTCGGTATATACTAATAGGAACGAGTGAAATATTTAATTTTCTCGAAACCTGTATTCTTTGCTTCACATTCGGATCCTCGACGAGATGTCCGAAACGGTCAGGCAACGCTTCGATTATCATATCGATCTTAATTTGCGTGTTGCGTAGCATATCGAAAGCAGATTTCACTCTAATATTCTTAGACTCTGGGAAATTTAACATTTTGTGCCACTTCCTTGACGAGTATGTTTCTCTCTTAAGTAACTCGATATTTTCATCCAGTTTAGACAACGTTGCTTCTGTTTTCTTCATTCTCTCTTCGGATACGCAACCACATTCATAACCTTTCTTCGTGAGCCTTCGATCCGCGTTATCGGGTCGTAGACTTAATCGAAATTCCGCACGACTGGTAAACATTCTGTACGGTTCGTTTGTTCCGCGGATTGTAAGATCGTCGATTAATACACCGATGTATCCCTCTGTTCGGCTTATTATCAATGGCTTTTTATTAAGAACCTGATAAATAAACGTTCCAGAAACAATGTTGGAAAATAAATTTTAATCCTAGAATCTTTAATCACGTATGAAATTAACCTTAGCTGCAGCATTAACACCTGCTACGATTCCTTGCGCAGCTGCCTCCTCGTAACCTGTTGTACCATTTATCTGCCCAGCGAGAAATAATCCTGGTATTTTTTTCGTTTCTAACGTAACGTTTAATTCCCTCGGATCGATGTAATCGTACTCCACGCCATAACCTGGCTTCACTGTACGCGAGAATATGAAATTCCATCGAAGTAATTAAAAGTACAAAGGGTTATCCAAAAAAAAAAGTCTTACCCATTTTTGCATGTTCTAAACCTGGAACACATTTGATAAGTTCTTCTTGTTTCTCTGCTGGAAGCGTACACGATAATCCACTGGGATATATTAAAGGCGAATTTAATCCTTCCGGTTCCAGCCAAATTTGATGCTGGATCGCCGTGAATTTGAGAACCTTGCTTTCTATGCTCGGACAATATCGTGGCCCTGTTATTTCTTCCGTTACGTGTAAGTTACAGTGCAGATTGTCTTTTATAATTTTCGCGACAGCTTCTGTCGTCAATGTTAGATAACAGTTCAGTTGCTGTTCCACCGGTAACCAAACGGATTCGTTCATGAATGAAAATGGTGTCGATATGTCATCTGGTTTCTGTACTCTACACTTAGAAAAATCTATGGTAGATTTTTCTAATCGCGGTGGCGTACCTACCGAAATATAAAAACATTTTTGCATCTCGATCTCTGTGGATCAAAGTATATAATACGAGAGAATTACCAGTTTTCAATCTGCCCATTCTAAATCCAATCCTTTCCAATGTATTGGCTAATTCTATACTAGGTTCGTCGCCAAGCCTACCAGCAGGTCTTTTCTCCAAACCAATGTTAATTTGACCTTTTAAAAATGTGCCTGTTGTTATAACAACAGCATCACTATGTATCTTTGTTCCATCTCCTGCAACGTATAATTTTCGTTAATTTTTCGCTCTTTCGAAAGTACGATGACAGACATACTCAAAACTATTCCACGGCAATGTGGAGAATCTCCATGGATAATTAAATCTTCTACAGAGGATTCGCATATCTGTAGTCCAGGTGTATTGAAAAGATCCTTTTGAAGATGTTTCTTGTACAAATCGCGATCTATTTGAGCTCTGTAACCCCATACAGCTGGTCCTTTACATTTATTTAGTACTGTATAGTTAATTCCAGACAGATCACATATACGGCAACAAATTCCATCTAAGGCATCCACTTCTTTCATGAGATTGCCCTTTCCAATTCCACCAAAAGATGGATTGCATGACATTTCTCCTATAAAAATACTGCCATAGATTTGTTTTCAATAAATTTTGATATTGAAAGATAAAGAATATTCATACCTACTGTGCTTTTTTTGTGAGTGACTAGCAATGTCTTTGCACCCATTCTAGCAGCAGCTGCACAAGCCTCTGTTCCAGCATGGCCACCCCCAATAACGATAACATCAAATTTGTATGGATCATTGTTGAAAGAAATGTTTCTTAGCAATTGCAGAAACCCTGATTTGCATTTTCTGCCTAACAAAGGCAGTCTGAGATTTTTGTAGCTCATTTTATCTTTAAAGTAATCTAACCTGGGACAAAAAAAAGAGTATTCTGCTAAATATATGTTTAATTATTTATTACAATAATTAGGTATACATCAGATGTGTACAATAGACTTAAAATACAAATACATAGAAATATAAAAGGTATAAATTAATGCTAAACAAAAAACGGAATTTTCTGTTCATGATATAAAAAATTCAGTGGATTTTAATTGTTTAAATAATGAATTGTATTTAACTGCATCATGGAGTTTTGGTAATATTAATTTGTCACACATAGTTTCTTTATTTATAAAATTCACATTCATGTATTGCAAGTTATTTATAAATTCTACAACAAAGTTGAAACAATTCATTGTCATTTCATGATAATTCTCAGATCTCCACTTGGTGTCTTTTAATATTAGTTTTAATGTTTCATTCCAATGATTTTCCCATGATGAAGGAATTATATTTATTGCTATGCAATTTGTCCATTTTGCACAATCATTTACTATCAAACCTTCCTTGTCATATTCAAAAACAATTCCGTCCGAATTTGTGATTCCTATATGCAAATCATCAGCAATATGATAATCGTTTAAAAAAGTACCTTCTGATGGTCTGACAACTATACTGGTTGGCTCGTATTTTGCGTTGCTATATGGATATGGGACAAGAAAAGGTTCAATGCTATAATCTGCAATACACGATTGACAAATTGGACATATTTTCGGAACATTTTTACAAAATATACTTTTCGAACAACAGTGACGGAAACAGATTATCTTTGCATCAGAGGCCATAATTTATTTTCATATGATTAAAACAATATTTGGTGACAAACGATAACACAGGTAAATAAAAGTTAGGTTATGGTGATGAGATTAATGGTGAGGGAAGTAATCTTCGGGATTGGGATCGAATTCCTGGTCCGTACATTTACGTGCATGTATATGATAAAGGCTACAAACGAAACACACTATTCTGAATAAAAAAATATAAATATAAATGATATTTTTAATAGTTAAATTTCTTCGTGCAAGAATACTTTACCTATAACAACTTATCAAATATTTACACCGTTAATGTATATTCAAATTCAGATCGTTTATTTACACTTTTACACATTTTCAACATGTATTTTTACGTTTTCTTGTGTTTAATACTCAAACCCATTTATTACTGTCGTTCACATGTTAGATAGATACTAGACGAACGTTTCTTGTACTATTTTAGGAAAGAGACTTCGTCGGTATGAATGTGCTTATCGACAACAGATATACTTTGAAATACTTTATATAAAATATTATACACGTAAGTCAGTTTTACTTAACGCTAGGTTTGCAGGCTTTCCTTGTACAAGGCACTCATCGAATTGACGAGTGAAAAAAGCCCGAATTTTTCTTCAAAAAATCGATTTATTCAATTTGGAAACAAATTTTTTAGAACTAGGATTTGCAATGAAAAAATCGGAAAAAACTTGCTAACATGTGCCTTTATATATACAATATGCCAGACTTTTTTCAAAATTTTTGCGTACCACTAAATAGGGAAAACAGTTCAAAACTTAATGATCCGAATTTACCCTGTAACGTACTCCATAAATATCATCGTATCGTCTACCGATGGTAATGTACAAGTCAGAATTCAACATTATCAACTGTGAGTGAAGCCAAATATATCAATGCAAAATAATTATCCCATAAAATAAATATGAATTTACATTGTCGTCATTTCAAAGTGTGTCAAAATACTATTAATTCGAATGTTTAAACATTCGCGACAATACTGTCAGTAATTGCAAAAGCATTGCACAAAACTTCAACTAGTTCGATACACGACGAATATATTAGCATATATACACATTTAACTTTTTTCTTTAAATTGAGGACATTTGCGGTTAATCGATCATTTTCAATCTAAATCCCCATTGGTATAATCGGCCCGACCTCGAAATGCAACCAATATTACACTTGACTAGCGCGTTCCCGCCCTTCCCCCACCACTTAGTTCGAACGCGTGCCGTGACGCGCGACAGCGCTGCGATAGTAGCAGGTGATCCATGGTACGGTGTGGAGTAGTCGTGCTCGTACCGCGTTTCGTAGTGTGTTCGTACCGGTACGCGTAAAAGACATTTTTCTTCTCCGTTCAATTTCGTCGTGGTGATTCTCGTGTACGGTATTTCGTGACAAGTGGCGATCTGAAACCTGGTAATCGACCGATTCCTCCGCTGACACGTTGCGAAACGGTGAAAGGCAACGAGGACGAGCAAGAGAACGACGAAGAGAAGGAAGGACGAGCAGGGAGAATCCGTCACGAGAAGCTGGTGAGTTTGAATTCTTATGTTACGCGACATATACCGCAACTCGCGTTGCGAAACGGGGAAAAGAATAACACGTATCTTGCAAAATGGCTGGATTCGTGACACGTGTTTCGGGATTGATCTCCGTGGACGGACGTACAAGGCGCACACGTGAGACTCACGTACCCTTTCGAGGTGACTGACACCTGATGCGTCAATGACCATACCACGCGTATAAACCGCGTGCACCTTGTCTTCTGTTCGACAATTCGGGAATCTAATTCGTCTTTAGAGAAGAATCTTATCCAGCGTGAGCGTGTCACGAATCCATCGCGTGTAACATGATACACGAGTTGTTTTGTACGGGACGAAAGCAACCGTCCGCGTGTTTTTCTTTTTTTTTGTTTTTGTGATCAAGCGAACCAGAGAGATAGGTTATGTCGCAGATGCCAGGCGGCATTTTTTAGCCGTGGGATTCACGGGAGTGGCGGGTCTCATCCCACGGATAGAATAATCCTAATATGTATGTACATATGCATGTGTTTAACGGAACGCATCTGAAGTCATCGATGTTACACGATCCAGTGGCGCTCAATTCCGTCTTTCGCGTTAGATTTATCTTGTCACATTCAGATTTACTTCGTTTCTGAGACTGTCGTATCGTACGTGCTCAAGGTCACGTGGTTCAGAGCACGAGTATAGCGTCGCGTGTATGAGAATGCATCCTCTTTAAAATCATCCGTTCGCATTCTTTCGAGGTACGATTTTCGTAAAGGTCAAGCGTGCATTCTCGATTTATTGCAAGTCCGCGCGTGTGTTTCGCGTGCACCTTTTCAAACAAGATTTTGCATACGTTCCTACTTTATTATATTAGTAGATGTACACTTCGTGAATTATGGTTCATTCGAGCTCTAAATCGATCAATGAGGCTCAATAATATTTATTGCAATTAGCGTCAATGAAAATAACTGTTGGATGTTTACCTACGACGAACGTGATGTTAAGTTTCGGATGAATTATCGCGTGTCACGTGACGTTAGCAAGTAAAGGGCGCCATTAGCATCCGGTTCGAGTCCATTGTAGCATTCTCCCATCGAACACGTTTTGTTTTCATTAATATGTTACGTAACGTGATCGATCCTGCCATTCCATGAACTTTAACGGGCAATTCTTCGCGTCGTTAATGTACATTACGACGATAATATTATCGGTATTGAAACAGTTTTTATAGTTACTTTTTTAATCGAATTATCAAACGGCAAAAATTTCCAAGTGTTTTCTTCGATGAATATTCTAACCATAGAAAATTTCACATGACACGCTTGTACATTATTTTCTTTGCTATTGACGTTTTAACGATGACGTAGTCACGTTGCGGCGGGAGGAGGGAGGCGCTGTTTATCGACCGAAATTAAAACGGGACCGCTTGTGAAAACGAAAAAATTTGACGAGACAAAAACAAAAAGGAGAGAATGAAAAGAAGCAATTGCGTGTACGTGTCGTTATATACTCGCGTATCCACAATTATTTCCTACGGTGAAATGTTTTTTTTTATCCCTTCTTTTCTTCTTTTTCGCGTTTTTTTTTCGAAATTTCCTAAATGTGCGTGCGCGTGCACGAGCTTCGCCGACGAAACTTTATGGAAATTTCGGGGCACTCGCCACCTCCGAGTACTTCGTTTAAATTTCATTATCTCGAACACCGGTTAAACGACACGTCTCTCGTTCCCAAACGGCGCAGCCGAAACTTACTTCGTGTCCTCGTCGAAAATGAATTAGGTGATAACAATTGTCGTCGGTACGTTCATTATTGTTCATAATCGTGTTCCGAGGCAAAAGTCACGACAGAGAAAAGAGAAGAAGAGTATAATATACAAGGTGTCTCGTTTATAACGAACATCTGCCTGATTTCTAACAGTGTCGAAAATAAGAAAAAAATTATACGGTTCGAAGACATTCCGAATGAATGTCATTCCAAGGTCATCGACATTCTTCTTTTGTCGTTTAGGGACATTTCAAGGACATGTTGTCGTACCTCGTTGAACTTGTCTTAATGCCACCTACAACTTAATCTTATAAAAAATAAATGTCAATGTGCAAAAAAGTTTCGGTGTTTTTTTAATGTATTCTCGAAAATCCGCAGTTTAATTACAAACGAAATAGGCGTTTGAAATATTAACGTGTACAGTCTCGAGAGCAAGGTGTAATTTCGACGAAAGTACAAAAAATATCATCCTTCGACAGACAAACGTTCGGATTTCTTCGAGCTTCTAAATAAATACAGAGGATTTTCGCAAACACGAAAACAGCGCAGTTATTTATCACAATAGTATCATTTCTTCTCTTTTATGTTTCAATTATTTTTTATTCATCAATTTAACTATCGAGACGAAAACGGATCGTGCAAATAATTGCATATCGTAGATAATATTTGCGTTAGCGGCGGTTTCGCGATCGTCAACGCACATCCGACTGTGCACAATGGACCGGTTTCCGATATTTCAACGCGATATACACCCCGAGTGGTTGACGAGGTTGTCCATAAATCAGGAAGTGCACGCTGGTACGCACATCGCGGATGGTTACATCCTTTTGGCAATAGTGTACCGTGTTACGCAGCGAAGCATGAAAAATCGTAGTCAGTTTTAATGTTTTTCGAAGGGTGGGAAGAGAGCTTGGTTACGTTATGGTAGGAATATACTACACTGCCTAGAATTTTGTTGCCCCGGTCTTTGTTATCCCACGAGATTGCCAGATGTAAAACTGGAGATGTTATACGAAGGTAGAAGCGGGAGAAGGGTAAAATTAGATTTTCGAGTGGACAGGGATGTTTCAGAGTTGGAGTTACATATGGTAGATGATGATACTCCAACCGTAGGAACTAAAGGAATTATCATAAAGCACGAATCGTAACGTGGTTAAATTTGAAATTCAACTTTTGTTACTTTTCGTTGCTAATTCTAATATAGTTTTCGTAGAACAACTGTGCTGTGTGAGTGTTTAATTTGCTCGATATAGAGAATAGATACGAACAGGTTCGCTAGAACTATCTCGTTCGATTGAAATTTAATCGTAAAATTGCCTATTTCGACAGTTATATTAATAAACGAATATTATACCTTGTAATTGTACACACAGATAGCTATAGAAATATTCGATGTATATCTAGACAATTGGAAAAAAAAAATATAAATACCATTTTTAAATTGAAAATTTATTAACGTAAAACTTATGTTAAAAAAATTATATTTATATTCGTAATATCGATAGAAAATGAATTTGAGATTAAAAATTTGTTAATATAGAAATTTACAAATGTGTCACGTATTTGATACTGAAAATTTATTAATATAAAACGATGTAACATCCGGGAGAATGAATAATTATCGCGCGAAAAAGAGAAATTTAACGATATATTGTAATATACTAGAAAATGAGACTGAAAAGGTATTCATTATACTTATTATACTTGCGTTACGTTAGAAATTAATTAATTAATTAAAAATTATAAACTTAATACTTTCGGATCTGATTATAACCTCAAGTTTTTCACCCATTAATTTAACTAATTTTCTTGTCAGATCCGAAGACATTCTGTCCCATTTTTCTTTGACAAATTTTCTTTAATTCTTCCTGATGTTTAGGAGAACATTTTTCATTTCTTTTTTTTTTTTCTCATTTCTACCTACAAACGTTCGATCGCGTTTATGTGTAGCAAAGTGATATTTTGTAGATAATTTTATATCATAAGATAGATTGGATAATGGTATAATTTTTCCGCGATAATTCTTAATTTTCGCCAGTGTTAGTCTAAATTAAAAAAAATGATATTTGAACATTTTACCAATTCTTCAAACACAAAATTGAATATTTTCACGACCGATTGTGGACGATTCTTAGATAGGGCGAATATCATTGCGCACAAATAGATTTGCAAACGTGAAACAACATTTACCAGAGTTGCAACCACGCTTAGAGTTAAACACGGTCGAAATTCTCCGGATGTCCGGTAATGTTATTCGGTTACACCTAACGTAGCGTCGTTTCGATGTTTGCTGTACACAGATATCTGGTTGCTCATAGCTGTGGCCGAAGTGTGCAGCTTTGTGATGTTCCTACTGGTAGGAATATTCAAACATGATACTAGATGGTATTCGTCCAGAGTCAAACATAAATCACGGATTGATCCATGTCCTAGGATTCGAGAGGAGTATCGTGTTCGATACATGTCGCTCTTGAGGCTCGTGACTTGTCGGGATCAACGCGTGTGATCGCCCGGAAATCGCATGAGCGTCGTTTGAGCCGACTTGTTGCTCAGGGTTCGAGATCTTTTGTTCGATACGCACTACTTCGTGATTGAATGGAGTAGCGTTCTTAAATTCTTTTTTAAACGAAGATATTTCTTTTTTTTTTTTAATTTAGAAAACAATTGAATATTTTACTATTTAACGTTCGGAATGTGCTAAACGAAACAGCGTTAAGCAGGATAATTTAGGGTAAATAGGGATGGAGGAACACGCGACCAGGAATAGGCTAGTTTTATTTTAGTTTTTAGCTATTTGTGAGAAAATTCTTTGCAAAAATTGCGATGCTGTGTGCTTGAGATTAGGCACAGGCTTTTAAGCGTGCAAAAATGCGGCAGAATAACTTCGTTCTGTTTTGCAAGGCACCTGGGAAGCGCATTTTCGCTATATTGTTGCATTTTGTGGCGTTCCAATAAATTGAAGCGTTTTTGAATAATTTTGTGCCTACTTTATTCTCAATTTTCGACTATTTCTGACGTCTTTTTGTATCAATTTGCAAAATATACATAATGTACGGTTGGAGTTCTATATTGACCTCACAGAAGCACAATGGGGAAAGCTTATGAAAGCATAGATTGAATTTAGTAGAACCTCGATGAACGGTAGCAGTAAAAACACACATTGACAAAATTTAAATGTGCAATTAATTCGATTAGTTGACACTTTTCGCGCGATCTGATACTTAAACGATTAATAAAAGATTGCAGTCGAATTGTATACTGAAAGCTTATAATTATATCTATACTTCTGCATAAATAAATAAATAAACGAAAAACTTTTCAACGTAGAAGCTGATTTTCTTTCTGAAGAATACTTTTATAAATTTTCATCGATAAGTGGAGACTTATCAAGGGACTTTTGTTCGATTATAAGAAAAGGAGACATAAGTGTGTCGATACATGGAAACCACTCGAACAGTAGAATCTTCTTTCTTGAAATAATGCAACTTTGTACATAAACAGACTCTTATCTTCGTTATCATCGTGTACGATGTATATATTAGATTGTAAACGTCGCATGTGTGAACTATATAAATTATAGTAATCGCTCTGTTATCGCTAAATGTTTAACTATTAATCACCGATAATCTTTATCGAAGTTGGATGTGAATATCCAGAAAAAGACTGTTACGAAACGTTTAGAAAATGACCGATAAGAATATGGTCGGGATACTTGCATCCTACCTTGTTTACATTCTATTTACACCAGTTAGAATACATCGAACGATCTCAGCTGGATCTCGAACTCGAAAATTAGCTGTAACACCGGTCGTACTTTCGCGTCGGGGATCAATCAAGTGTGAAACTGGCGAACTGGTTTCCGATGCGTAATTCGAAGCACGCGGCGGACACGCCAGCGCGAAACTTGAATCGGTTTGGTAAAAAGAACGTTTTATTAGAGGCCGGCTGCGCGCGTTTCATTTCATTCATTTCATTCATCCGGAATGAAACGCGGAATTCCACACGTGTTTGATTCTGCATACCAACGAGATTAGAAACGCCGAGTTGGGGTTTCATAAAGCTAATCGCAACTGTCTTTAAGTATTGCATTCCCTATTTTTTTCTTTTTTTGAAAATTACAATTTAGGAAAGGGGAGGAACTGTCGGTAAAAGGATGGTTTTCTGTACGAAAGAACGAAAGTTAAAAAACACGAGACAAGTTTCTTGCCTTCCCACGAGTGTATTTTAACGCGTACGCGAATCAAACACGAGGCTTTTACGCGACCCGGTTTAATAATCCTGGCGATTCGCTAACGAGGTTAACAACGAGTCGTTTGTTTCACCGCGGAAATAGAGTTGCTCCATTTGAGTCGAGGATCTTTACGAATTTTTCACTTTGCTCACTGTTTGCTCGCTGTATTGTCGATCGTTGTTTATGGAATCGTGATATCGTGATGGTGAATTATCGATAGAAATTTGGAGAAGTTGGGAAATGGAATTAGAAGGAAGATTTGTGTAATGAACTTTCAGGTTACATAAAATTGCAGAGATCAGTTTCTCACAGATCGAAAGATATTTTCATTAACACTGGTAACGACCGCTGACACCATTGTGTCGTCAGTTGTTTAATCGCCATTATGATAATGAGTTTAACTCATTGTCTTATAGCGACGTATCATCCTCGTGTAGATTAATGGCTGTGATATGACGAAAGAAGGATCGGTGTCAACCTTTTGCACTTCGAGTATCTTGTTTAACACACTTTTTCAATGGAAATTTCAAAAATCAAAAGTTTCGTTCATGAATTTATTTATTTTCATTTAGTTTGCTTTAACGAACTCTTGCAACGAGACTTTTGGAAATCAAAGTTCTGTTTTGGAAAGAAAAAATCGTACCTATTCACGAGTATATTTATTCTCGATGCGAATGAAACTTGAATGGAATTATGGTTCATGTTACGAATGAATTTTAAATTATCAATTAATTATCGATCAATTTTTGAATCGTTAAATTAGTACTTTTGTTGCAACTTCAGCCTCGATTTAAAATTAACGATTACAAAATTGAAATTTGATATAATACTTTGACTACATCTTTATTATCTGATATCTTTGATAATGTATTAATTTATTTAGCACCTTTGCCCTCTTATTTTCTACTCTATTCAGACTTACTGAAATTTGCGTTACAGAATAGAAATTAGATTTCGTAAATTCTTAACAGAAATTGCTCCTTAGTAAAAGCTACTCTCGAAAGTTGAGTTAGGTTAACCAAACCGGTCTTTATAGTATCGATAAGAGTCATTTCACGCAATGAGTCATCGTATCTTTATCTCTGTCAGATATTCGCAGTGTCTTTCGGTGCATTTTCGCCATTGTCGATCGTGAAAAGCGATGGAATTTTTTTCTGAATGCGATCCAAAACACTCTTCTATCCTTCTGGGCTTATTACTCTAACAGAAGACAGATAGAACGAATTAAAAAGGAGAATGAAGAACGAAAGCGAATCCGGCTTGCTTGAATCGGCAGCATTGTTTTCTGGCGAACGTATTACTAAGCGTGAGAGGAGCGGAGAGAGAGGAGTGTTTGAATGGTCGTGGAACGGTTCTGCGTAATCGGGACGACGATGATTTTAATTGAAATTTCGATAGTCGAATGAACATTCCGGGACTGAAAAGGCAATTAAGATCGACGCGGCCGATATATCGGTCCCTGTGACGCAACTTCCTGATCAAGCCCTGGTTTTGCCTCGCTTACGAGACCGTTAGAGAGCCGAATTCGTCCTTCCTAACTATTTGGAAAATCGAACGATACGATATTCGATATTATATCTGTTAGGATAATCGATTATCCTAAGTTTGCAATACTCTCGGTACATTTCCTATTTTCGAAGATTTCAACGTTTTATTTTTCGTTGAATGTTTCGAAATTCATTTTACACGTCTAATTTTTTTAAATTTGGCGCCTCATTTAGTTTTTATTTTCGAATATTATTTTTCTAATCAAGTACTAAGGACGATAGGACGATTTGGATGTATTTAATTTTTAAATTACTCATGATTAGCTCGTTTAGAGTTGTTGGATGTATGGATGACACGAAATTCGAAATTTTTTACAATATCGGTGATGGAAGATTTTTTAAACACGTTCTTTATTAGCGTCACATACGTGTGATGCGATAGAATTTTAGAATAGATAACAGTAGTGGAGAAATTTTTTATTTAACACGTTCTCTACCAGCGTCACATACGTGTGACGTGCCAAATCTTACGATAGATTGCTATTATCTGTATTCTACATCTTGTTTTCTTTATATACTCACGTGTGGATCAGTGTAGGCACGCATTGTATTATTTAATACTAATGAAAACATAGATATCAAGTGTGTAAGAAAAAATAACGTGAAAGACAGCGAACGATGCTTCGACAGAACGGTGTTTAAGTACGTGTTAAACGAATAATTTTTATTATAAACATTTCTTTATATCTACCACAGTTTTGAAAATATACAGGGAAATATGGCAATATTTATCTTAATTTAAGGGCTGTTTTTAGTCCGAGATATTGAAAAAGGGGCCCAATTAATTACCATATAAACCAGAAATTTAATAAAAATCGAAATTTTTGGGTTTCTTTGTTAAAATAAGGATTTCTTGTACTAGTTTTTACATGGATATAATTTTCTATCATTTGTACTTGAACTCTTGCATATTTTAACACAGACTAAACACGGTGCACGTTAATAATCGTAATTGTAATTATTATTTTACTTTTTTGTCGACGAATAAACAGAGGTTTACTTTGTTAAAAATAACGCGGCTTCACGAACTGTGTCGAGAGCTAATAATATCGTTGATATAAATTGTACGATATTATCTTTGATCACGGGAAATGATTTTTCCCATTTTCTCTCTTTTTTTTTTTCGAACAATTCTCGCCTGTTGATTTCGTGGACGATAGCATCGATAGATACGCCTTGAGGAGAAAGGACTGTTAGAAGACAATGCACGTCACCAGGAAGAAAGAACATATTTTTTCTCTCTCTCTTTTTACGTGTATTTACGCGAAACGCGAAAGTGTGGAATGGAAGTCGTGCGTAAAGAATAACGGAGGCGTGTGTTCCTCGAGAATTTCTTGATCTGGAGTAATGAAGAGACTCGGTGTATAATAAACGCATAAAGGAAGAGCTCATAAAACTGTTGTTTAATAAATGGAGCAAACAATAAGCCGATCTAATAGCGTGTTCCCTAGTAGGAAGAATAAAGATGATGTTTAATAGAAAAAATCAATTTCTGTTAACAATTCTACCTGTTATTAACTAATGAAAGAATATTTTTAAGAAGACTCTTTAGTCGCAAGAATAAACGATATTCGAAAGTATTTGGTTCCAGTGAAAAAGAAGCGTCGTTAGTTCAAATTTTTGTTCTGGGTAATTTAAACGCGGGTCTTTTATGACCCAAGAGATGTTTTACTTTTGTATTTCTTTCAGATGAATTTTTATTTTTATTGCAAAATTTTGTTTGACTTAACTGACGATTGTATAATGTAGCAAAACCTTTGACAATGCATATAGTAGAATTTTTGCAAATTTTTTTGGGAGTCTACGTTGATACTCGTATTTGAATTCACGAGTATCATTTAAGTCTAATTAATTTACACTGGTACATAGGAACGACTTTGTTAAAAAGATGATTATTCACGTTTTCCTTGACGTTTCTCTATGGTAAAAAACGTCTCTCTTTCTCTCTCTCCCTCTCTGTGTCTCTCGGAAACTCCCCAGGGTTATTTAAATATCTAACCGAGGCACGCGTTTCTTCGTTCCGCGTAAATACCCCAGCGTCGCTGCGCCACATTGCATAAACAACGTTGAATTGCACGAAATGTTGAATATTATCGCGCAAAAGTACCAGCTTTCGCCCCCTCGCTTTGTTCCATGTTCCGCCTTGTAAACTTAATATATCTCGTTTAAGCGTCCACGATTGTTCCACCCTTCTCCCCCCCTCGGGACTTATTGCGGAAATAAGAAAATCGTTCTGGTTTAACAAAGGATGTATAATATTATTTCCTGCGAAAATGTCGAATCGTTTCTTCAGCGGATCGTTTAATCGCGTAGCAGTTTTGTTTAACGCTGTTTATGGTCGATGTTTATCGCGTTGCTGGTAATATTCTCAATGCTTGATCAGTAGAGCATGATGGAGTTAAATGGAATCGTCCATTGCCGGTGTTCACTTTTACTGCACGAAAAATTCTATCGTTTTAATCTTCAAACAGTATCTTCGAGTTCGATGATCTTATCTCTCTTCGGTGATGCATTTGTAGAGTGAAAATTCGGTGAAATTCACGCAGGTCGACGATCGATTCGGTGGATTCTTTCGTTGGAAATTATATGCATGGACGATATCGCTGATCCATCAGACGATCGTTTTGTTTATTCAGTTGGTCGTTGATCTGGTGACTAGAGCTCTTACGATAATCCGAGTATTCAACGTATTCGAACAATTCGAATACTATTAGGGTTCAATTTTCAGCCTCGAATAGTTGAGCTATCAGATTAATTCGGGTATTTGGATAATTCCGATACTATTAGAATTCGGATTTAACTTCTAATAGTTCAACTATTCGAATAATTCGGATAATTTGAGTATTCGAAGAGTTCAAGTTTCGAATTGTGTCGGATATTTCCATATTTATTTGAAACACGCGAAGGAAAAGCGTACTATCAAGCATAGCCCCGGTTTTCCCATAATCTGGGAATTCCTGAAATACTTTCCATCATAAACTCGTTGAAACGCATCTGAACCATGGAAATTAAAACAGCACGCACGCAAATTGTCACCAGTATTGAAACAAGGCGGCACGACGCAGCCTGGCGTCGCGACGTCCCGCAAGCCGATGAACGATCACGCGAGCTAAGCCAGCCGAGCTTATCCGGCATCATTCACCGTGCGGGACACGTGTTTGCAAAGCTTCTTTGTCGTTTGAGGCGCATTTGCAGAGTGCGGCCGTCTGAATAATAGCTCAAACAACGTGTGTTCTGCGCGAAGGATTAGAAAACGTGCGCGCGCTAGGATAATCCGAGGGCAACGTGAATTTCGGCGCGGGAAAACGGGGTAATTGGATCGTGCAGTCTCTTTTCATGGAGATTTCAGCTTCACCTTTCAACACAGTATGTCCCCGTGGTCGTTTATTCGCCGCCGTGACAATCTATCGGAACGTGAAAACGCGTTGGAATTCGAAAACTAGACGTAGCCACGAATAAGCTCTCTTGTTTCGCGGTCTGTTCTTTGATTCCAACTCTACGCTGTGTAATTGGTTTCTTTTCTTTTTTTTCCCCTCTCCTTTTATTTGGAAAAAGGTGTTCGATGGAGTAAGTGAGTGATCGATCGTTTGTTTCGCCGATTCTATTAACCCTTTCGCCGCGAGCGTTCTTTTCACCGAGATTGACGATTGATTGGATTGAGATTTTCGAAACTGATTCGGAAAACACTTTTTTCCCTTTTTCTATTTGTTTTTATTGGCGGAATGTGTCTAGCCTGTGAGAAATAAATGACTGTAACCTCTCGTGCTGGAAATCAATTGAACAATTTTAGCGGGAAAAGCATCCAAAAGAGTTGGAAATTAGTTGGTGCTTGAAATCGTTTCTGTGCAGATTTTAAACATTTCGTATGTAATTTAACAGCGTATTAAAAGCTGTTGTTAACCCTCTGTTCTCCCATGGTGCCACTGCGGAGATATTCATAACAAAAACCGCAACTTTATTCAATGTTTTCTTCATATTTAAATACAAGAAATAAACAAGAAAAGAAATAAATATATTTATGAATATGTAAAATTTTTCTTATAATACTTATACTTGTGGGTAGCAAATATAGTCGTAGTTCGGATATACTGATGAGTGTTATTAATATATATATATTTTTTAAGACAAATATCAAAAAAATTTTTATAGCGCGAATTAATTCCAAGATAGAAATTCTTCGAATATTCTTTCATAAGAGATTATGTTTCAATTGCCTGGCAATAACACGCTTTATCTCCTTCTTGAAATATAAAACGATCGTAAAATTCCTTCCCGTATCTTTAACTACTAATTGACCGATTAAATCATCGACGAGTTCCTCTCGTTGCAAGTTTCACAATGCACGCAGGGCTACGTCTACGTTTCTCAGGAATCGCTCTATAAAATATCGAGGTGCGGGTGTTTCGCGTAAAACGTTTAGTTGCACGATACAGTAGGAATGGTTTACGGTGATTCGTGATCGAACGAGGAACTCGAGCGTGCCTGACGAAAAGAACTACCACGTCGAGTTCATGACGCGTAGGAAAGTACCACTTCTGAACTGCATTCAGTTCACCGTGGCCAGTAGCCCGGAAATGGCACCACGGACTCGAACGTCCACTGCTCGAAGTCGATGTTTTCGCGTCGCCTGCGACGGACTAGCCGATTTACTCGTTCCGAATTTTATTGCATCCTCCATCGGTCCACCGGCTATCGAGAACGTTCACTCGTGATTTGAATATTATGGACTCGTGAGGACTTCTTCCTCAATTTTCCAATCGTTCTCCCTATTTTCTCTTCCTTTCTATAGGCAGTTTCTAGATACGAAGTTGCCACTCGAGAGACCGATGTCAGGTTTTATGGTCCGGACGTAATTTTTGGCTTTTTTTTTTATGAGATTGAAGGAAAAGTTCGCGTTAGATAGTTTTCGTGTGTCTTTTAAAAATAACCATCAAGTCCCTCAATAGCAATTGAGGCACCATAAAGCTCATGGAATCAGCGCGAATTTGTTCGATTCTATTTGTGAAATCAGATAGAATTTCAATTTATGAATAATGAAGAAGATCATGATTGTAAAATGAAGTTATGTTCAATTGCTTGGAGTTGATTAGCTATTATATATATAAAAATACTTTGGGGGGGGGGGGGGGGGGAGAAATAATGATTTCAAAGTTACTATAATATATAAGGTACTATACGTGTCTGGACGTATTTTTTGCTCAACTACATAACGCGATAAAAAAGATTGTAGCTATATATAAAAACAACACAAGTGGTATTGAAAAACGTCGTTAAAAAGTAAAGCTTATTTATTTCAATAAATTTATTTCTAAAAAGAATTTAATGGCTCGGCCATAAAAAGAGCACTCGCGGTCCATCGAAAATTTTGAAAGTCAGGTAAGAGAACGAAATTTGAAATGAGAAAATTTGTTGAAAGGAGGGAGTAATACTCTAAGTATATAATAGGGGATGAAGACGGACTTGAAATGATTGCGAAAGTGTTTTAGCGAGATACCTGAAAGGGAAAAGTGCTATACATCTGACGACTCGTCCAAGTAATTATACTTTCGTTAAATACGGATATTTTCTCTATTTATCTATTAGAACAATCTCCTCGTTATTATATTACCACCATTCTTACAATATACCATACGATATAGTACATCGAGGAATCAAATTTTACGTTTGAAAAGATTCCCGTTTCGCTCCTCTTTCTCCATTTTCCTTTTTTTTTTTTTAACTTTACACCGTAGCGATACTTACGAGCAAAGACTGTAACGCGATTTGAAATTCCTCGCCGCAGCAGAAGGAGAACAGGCAGTTTCGGCTTGCAGCCGCGCGCTGAAATCGCGAAATTGTTCCGAATATCCGTAAATTCCGTGCGCGAATCGTCGTCGCCTATTCAGACGAAGCCATTCCCAGTGGGTGACGCGTAGCTGGAACGGGTAAAGAGTAAGGGAGACGTTGGAACTGGAAATTTCCCAAAGTACACGAGCGACAAAGTGGCTGTAACTGTGCGCGCACCAGTTCAGAAACACACGTCGTCGCGATACAAACATCGAGACGCGTCGAGATGCACACGCAGGACGAAAGAACGCCGGCTGGTTCGCATGTTGCTGGAACCTACCACTTTTCCCTCCTCCACATCTACCATCACTTCCTCTTCCTCCTCCATCCCTTTCGTCGTTTCTCTTTTCCGCGCCCGTTTTCCTATTCACGGTGCAAGGCGCCACCAGCTTCCACGACGATGTTTCACTTTTACGTTCTCCCCTCTGACAACACAGCTCTCTCTCTCTCTCTCTCTCTCTCTCTCTCTATTTCTCTTCTTCTCCGTTTCACCAACTTCATCCACAGCTTCCTCTTTTCGTACCGCGAGAAATTCCCCTGAGGACGATTCGACTTGAGCTTGGGAAAAAGGGAGAAGAGTAGACGCGAGCGTTGTGTGCGTATGTGTGTATGGAGGCTTTTAATCGTAAACCCCTTTATTTTCCGTCTGATGACCACAGGTTAGTTTTACTTTTCAGCTGAAGAATGGTTTCTTCTAAGGCTGAGGAGATGAATAGTGTTATTTATTATTACACGATAGGAGAGAAATTCAAGTGTCACGAGTCGAGAAACTAACGTGATGAATTCTAGGTTAATTTTGTATGATATTCCCAAAACGCCAGAATCAATCTATTTAATCTCTATCTTTCATAACGATCTTCTGGAAATTTTCTCCTTCGCGCAGACTCAAAAGTGTAGAAGTTTGTCATTCGTTTAAACATTTATTTAAATTATCTTTACATCGCTGGTCACTTGTGTCCTCCACAATGTTTAATATGTCAACTCCGAGAATAAATAGCGATGTAACGAAGAAAAGAAACGTTTCTAAAGTAGAGAGAGAAAAAAAAAAAGAAAGAATTGAAATCGAACGGAGAAGCCGGTCATCCAGGAACGTTGAGGTCGCGTTGTCCGATGGAAATTATCGGATATTCCAGTGTGACGACGTCATTTTGACCCACATGCGAGAGCAGGGACAAAGGATCCGTTCGTAGAGAGCTCTGGGACCTCCCAAGCTTCCCTGGAATTCCTTTTCCTCTGTGACGCTAGAAAAAATCCAAAGAAAATGAACATACACTCGTACATGTGTGTTAGATAAACGTGTGTTTGTCTTTTAACATACAATTCGTGTACAGCGTTGTTTCTGCTCGTTTAATGACGGGAAATTAATACCGTGGAAACGTGAATGCAACAAACCCCGCGTATCCCTCTATAATTATCGAATGTATTTTGCTGGTTCCTTTGGCGGAAATAGCTAATTATTACGGTGGTAGAGAACTGCGCGTTGAATACTCCCACCTCTTATTACTCAGGTGGATTTCAATAGAAAATCTCATCTTGTGCGACAAGATGGAAGGGGATCGACTAATTGACGCGGAGGGAACCGCTTTGTCGCGGCGTTTTATCGCGTTTAATCGAAACATTAATGGCTCCTTGCGCGCAACGAGGTTAATTAACGCGGTAATTGAATAATTGTATGCTCATTGTTATATTTTATCACGTTCCGATGGAAGTTCGGTGAATTATTTCGACGTCGATTCATAGCGAGGGGTCAGTATTTTTTTTTTCTCTTTTATCTTGAAAGGGAGATCGTTCGATGCTGTATTTCCCTCTCGTCGTTGATCCACTACCCTAGAAAATGCTAAAAATGTACTCAAACGCGTTGTTCTAAAGATTAACCCTTTCGTTCCTAAGAAAATTCTGCCACTATTGCCATTCATACAAATTTATTATACTTTTCACTTCTAAAGTCACTTGGAAGTTATTTCAAAATCACGAGTGAAATATATTCGAATATATTCTTTCATCCACTGCGAGATGTAAATGAAAAAAATACATGTTTCTCATACTGAAAGCTTTGAAAACGCAGTTAAGAAAAAATTACTCGATGAAAAGATTCGTTTACTCGATTATTCCTCGTTTGAAACCATTAACATTAGGTCACAAATATTTTTTATGTCATAAAAAGGTGAAGGAAATATTTAGGTGACCCATTTTCGCTGGGACAATCTGTATATTAAATGTAAAAAGAAATTCTTTCGATTTTCAGGTATAATAAAAGTTTTATTTGAAAAGAATGAAACCAGATCAGTTAACGAAATAATTTCCACTATTATCGACGATTTTTCGCCATTTTTTCTGACATATATTAAAATTAAAATACCATCGCGATTATTTCGATTGGAATGGCTGTATTATGCGATTCCAGTTGGAAAGAATTCATTTTTGCATCTAATACGTGCTCGAAAAGTGTACGAAGAACGTACACGTACGTGATCAAATAATCGCTGTTTATGTTTACGAAATAATTCGCTATCAACGAAACGTGTCGCTTTTTCCCTCAATTGTTACCTTCGCGTATCAATCCGCGAGTAAACGTTTCAAGCGCGCCGGGGTGAAAGGGTTAGAAAAACAAAAAAGAGAAAAAAGGAAGCAACAAAGAACAATGTGTAACAGTGCACGTGACAGCTGATGGCCTACTATTATGATACATTCAAGCTTAAATCCCGATATTCCGGGGGCACGGTCATAGAGCTTTCAAAAATAAAACAAAAAAGGAATCGCCCGAAAAATGGAGACACTAGGAGATTTAAATCGATCGTTTGAACCCTCTATAAAGCTAGATGAAGAGACGAAAAAAGAAGAAAAAAAACAGACGCGAATAGCTGTGGCTTGAATATTTCCACGTGAAAATTTCCATGCTTCCACAGCAGCCGGATAAATTGTCACGGGGTACCATCGATGGTCGCAAGTCGCGAGATAAAGGGATTGTCGCGTGCACCTAAGTTGCGAGGACGCGCGAAAGAGGCGTAGAAGGAAAAACTAGAAAAAGAAAAGCGTTGGAACGTGGCCAATTCTCGCGTCGTCCTTTTCCATCGCGTATTCCGATCTCCCTTTTGTCCGATACAATGGAGCGGTCGCTTTGTGCCACGCCGCGTAATTTCGGCCCGCCTATTAGCCAGCCAAGAAATAATTTATCGAGCAGATCCTCCGTCAGGGACGTCGCTCCCACGGTTACTCGTAACGTGACTATATTTTTTAACCCCTTCTTTCGTTCACTTGCACGTTTAATCGTACCTGGTTACACTCTCGTCCGATTCTCCGTTGGTTTCTGATCCCGCGGTTCTTCGTTTCTTGGTTATCGTTGAGAAAGGACGTCAGGGATAACGAGACGCAGCTCCTTGTCGCGAAACATGAGACTTTAAGAGACATCAGGGAGCTGTGAAGTTTAACATATTCATTATGACCCTCTCTGTTCTATTCTATCCTCCTCTTGAGCAATCACCCCTTGTCCAATGCTTTCGTGGCGTCTCTTTGGCAGCTGGATAAAGGTGGACTGAGAAACTCCATTGAATTTTCGGCGCGACTCTTGACTTCAATTAAGCTACTAGCAGGAGAACGGAAAGGAACGGCTCTTGGGATTCTGCGATTGTTTTACCGGGGCTTGACGAGTATTTTAGCGAGTGTTGAGCGTTTATTGTGTGCTTAGCACGCGTCGAGTGAAAGTAGTCGAGATTTAGACACTATATTTCTTATTCTCTGGTTATTAAGCGAATTCAAGAATTTGGGCAACTGAATAACACTTGGAGTACAATAGACTATATTAGAATCTTCATCGATATTTCTTCGAATGATCAGAACAGTTTACATATATTTCTGCATCGTTATAGACACATTTATCGCTCGAATCAACTACTAATAAAGCAAAAGCACACATATCAATATTACCTAGTCACTGACCAATCATATCACACCAGAATTTTCATCACAGAGGCTCACAGAGCGACAGACAAATCTCTTGAAGCATTCAAATCAAGCACAACTCGACTATTAGAGTTAGACTCAGTGTAGACTTCTTTGGAAGATATGTAACCCTCGTACATGTGTCTGACACGTGTAATAGGAGCTCACTTCGTTATAATCACTGCCTCGTTTAGTCATAGATGCTTCCATTCTATTTTCGACACTGCTTGTATGAGTTGAGGAAGAATTTTAAGAATTCAATGGGAATTGAACTCGCGACGCCTTCGAACTAACATACTGGGACTTCGCGCGCTACGTTGATGTGCTCTCTGTATCTTTTCTCCTTGTATTTATATGAGAATTCTATTCTTACCATCAAATATATCAGTCTATCGCACTTTAAACTCCTCTTAATGGAACAATTCCTCGTCCACCGCTAATCTATCTACATTACCTCTTAATTGAGATTCAGAAATCCCCATTGCGTACTCAATTCAGAGTCGTAGCAATCGACTTACCATTATAGCAACCAACTTACGAATTTCTATATCTGAGACACTATCCGCCGCAAATGTTAGCCTAGCTATTCCATGCGCAAGACTCTCGTAGAATGTTACTTTGCCCGTTGATTTGAACTTGGAAGGAAATTCGAAACGTGCAATTACGTTCCTGATGATTCTCCAGAGGCTCTACAGCCCACCATCGTTGGTCCTTGCGACCAGAATGTCATAGGATTATAGAACGGAAGGTTTACAAGACGCTTGGGAGCAATGGGATGTAACACTCATTATGTGTAGCTCGTCGTTTCCTCGCTGGCCGGATTAAGTCGCAGCCTGTTGTGTATTTAACGTGTTACTCGCGTTTGTAGAAATATGTTAATGGTCGCCTGTGTACCGAAACTTCGGAGTTGCGTCTTCAATTTCTGTTGTTCCGTCGGGTAATCGCGGGATCCCGTTACGGAATATTTTTCTCCTCTCCGTTTGTTCTCCTTGTATTGTCGTTAACTCTGCCCACTTGGGATTTGCTCGTTGCTGCTCGTTCTGTTGCATCGTGGTTTCTCTTTAACTATCTCTCACACTTTTTGAACGTTTCAACATTTATTCGTGGCGTGACGAACGAGTTTACACGACCGATGTATCATGAGTAAATATGGAAACGCGTGGGATATTTAATCTTTGATTAGGTTAGTCAATAGGTTTTGTATTAACCTTTTGCAGTACGATTTTTTAATCGTATACGTGTATATCAGTCTCGAATATTCTTATACAGTGGACTCCCGTAAAAAGCGAATTCGTATAACGCGACAAAAAAATTGCGACTAGTACTCATAGCGCGATAAACAGTCCCGTATAACACGTAAGATAAATTTAAGATTTTTACTTAGTTTCTGATTTTTGAAGTTGACGAAGCAGCGGTTTATAAAAAAATAGTAATAAATACACATTTAAAGATATAAGAGAAAAATAATTTTATTCAACTTTTAATAAAAATAAAAATACATTTATGCACCTCAGTATTTAACATTTATTCACTATCGGAAGTATCAACAAATAAGTTCCAATGACGCCGTCTTGTTAATATTTGTTGTAAAAATTCATCGTTTGAATAATCCATAGTTTCGTTTTGATTGCTATCGTTGATTAAAAACAGTTCTTTATCCAGATCATTTTTAGATTGAAGATATAGTGATAGACAATTACTCAATTTTCAAGGCAAGTTACATAAATTGGTCTGATAATGTTTGTCCCATATAACGCGTTGTACGGGAGTCCATTGTACATTGTTAGATAAGAAAAAGTCGAGATGAATGAATCTCTCGTATCTCGAAGTCCCACGTTTGTCACTGATTCTTAAAAAAAAAAAAGGAAAAAAATACATCTACGTATTCAGAATTTGTTCGTCAGTTTTTCCATTTCATTTCGAATTTTTCGTCGACGAATTACGTAACACGCGAGGCAGAGTTGTGGACTCGATTTCCCAATGCACATTCGATATAATGGCGGAAGCCATGCATCACTGTATCCCGCGCGCACGTTACACGAAGGAAATCGACTTGCACGCCTGTCTTACCAAATTGAAGCTGCTTCGCTGGCTGGTTACGTCAAGTGCGAGACAGCTACGACGTGTATCACTATATTGGCCATGAATTCGTGTCTATTAGATGCAACCACAAACCTTAAACTTCCTGGCTTCTCACTTCTTGTTCGCGTGGAAGTTCGAAACTTTTCAAACGACTTGATTTCGTTTTTTTCTATTTTTTCTTTCGTGCACAGTTCATTCTGATACATGAAACATACTTTTGCTCAGGTAGCTGAAGCGAAAGAGGTCCTCGTGGATGAAAAGCATCGGTTCTTTTCTAGAGTAAACTGATCCTTTGCTGAAAACGTTCATGAAAATCCGCGATTTTCGTACGGGCCAGTTTCCTTTCGAAGGAGATTTTTCGAAATAGAAGAGAAATGTGGAGTTTCAGAGCGGACGTTTCACTGACAAGTCCTGTTAAACCCTGTCTGCTGGCTTCGTTCAGCAATTGCTGCGGTATAGAACAACTTGTTTCTCTAGGAAACACTGTGTACTCTTTGTTTCCTTTATTTTAGATCTCGAATAATGTCGGATGTTCTTCCCGACAGTTTTTCTCGATTGTTTTACAAATGATGAAAATATCAAGCGCACAAATTAATTCGTAGCCTCTTTTTCATCAATTTCTCATTTATTCTAAAGGAGTAAAATTTTTTTTATCACAGTACAGTTGCTGATTACTGAATTAGCGTACAGTCTTTTGCTTAGAATGCATTTTTCCGTTTTAATTTTGCAACAGTTATAGTTAGTAGGTGCAAAAATAAATTCTTTCCGACTGAATAGTCGCATAATCAGTTCAATCGCTTGACAAATGGCAAAAGTCTATTGACAGTGATGGAAATTATTCTAATAATCGATCTGTTTCACGTGTAAATATAGCGTCTGAGTTAGATCGAGTCGAAGTCAAAGGGTTAAGTATTAATCTCAGATAATTGATCGGTAATAATAATAAAACCGGCTAAAAATCGTGTAGTAATAAAAAAGAAATAAAATGTGACTTAGAAAATATATAAAAATAGGTATAAGTAACTTTTAAATGACACGATGCGAGAGAGGGTTAACGCGTGATGCAAACTAGCGAAACTGCACGAGAATCCGTGTCCCGCGAATCGATTTGCGTCTCTCGTTTTTAGTATTCGAGTCACGAGGCCACGTTTACCCGAGAAATTCGAGAATATCTCGCGAAGATACCGAGCCTCGAGGATCGTAAAGTCGATAATAAAGTCACGAGACGATGATCGCGCGTTCGAATATCCTCGTTAAAGCGAGCAAAAGGCCGCGGAACGCAATCAGTGCTACTCGCTGATATTCAAGTCTTTACGACTCCGCGTTGCGAGAAAGTTCACGTAACTTTGAAAAGTATTTAGAAGTTGTTCGACCCTCGATCGAATTCTCTGTCGTTTCTCCTTTATAGGAAAAAGCTGTACAACGATAGAATCGATCGAGACACGGCTGAAACAGTAATTTCATTTTCTACCGATCGACATTTTTGACGTGCGTTTAAACGTTTCGCGAAGGTTAATCCAATGGATCTCACGGGACTATCTCTTCGAATGCTCGAAAATATAATAGCCTCACGTTTTGCTAGTTGTTCCTTTTTATTTTTTTATCTTTTTTTTCTCTTTTGTTAGTTTTATCGGTATGCAGTTGATAGAACGTGAATCGGTAGTGAAAGACCCGAGAAGATCGGACGCGTAATCTTTTTTCAATCGGGGATCGATAGAGATTATTCAGAAAACTGTGAATTCTGGTTTCACAGGGGGCAATTGTTACCGAAGCCGCGAGGTAAACTGCGAGTATCGAGCATGTGACGGTGATTGCTTTTCCGAAAACCGACTTTTCCGTGTTTATTATCTACCAGTAATGCAAATTTTTCTTTCTTGTTGGAAATAAAATTTTTTTAAATGGCGAATAAATTGTAAAAACGTATGAAACGCATTGGAAAATTATATTTCAAGAATCTTTCGAGGTGTACAATTCGTAATTCGAGTTAATCCACGGTGTGAAAAATACTTTTCCTATAGGAAAAGCTGATATGAGAATAATTCGTTCTTTTAGGAATAACAATTTTTTTAAATGGCGAATAAATTGTAAAAACGTATGAAACGCATTGGAAAATTATATTTCAAGAATCTTTCGAGGTGTACAATTTGTAATTCGAGTTAATACATGCATGAAGAATACTTTTCCTAAGGGGAAAGCTCATACGATAAGCAAGCATTTTTACAACATAACGAGGTCGTCCCTTTAAGCTGATACAGCCGAGTAAAAAGTGGTTCGCCAGTTAGAGAAACGCTTTTGACCAAGCTACCGAGAATTAATTCGCGCGATGAGTCCCTTTGAGCCTCTGGTTACATTACAAGGCTACTAAATTCATACCCTTTCTCGATGGCTTTCATTAAGCCTGTGTCTTTACAACGGCTTTATATTTCCTCTTTTTTGCTAAGAAGAAAAGCAGGAAAGGGAAACGAAAAGTTGTCCGTTTTAACAGCTAATACAGGCTCTTCCAATAAAAGAATTAAAAACCTTATTCGTATTATCAGCGAGATACGATCTGATTTATGTATCATAATAATCGAAAATTTGCTTTGTCGTATTCACTCCATTAAACGCACTCATTGCGATATTTTCTTTTTTTTCCGTTCCATCCGCGCAATTTTCATCCGCGTAAAAAAATCCACGTGGAACGGACAATCCGCGTAAATAAAAGAATAAGTGTATTCTGTTTTAAAGCGTGATCGAATACTTTTGTGTCAAACTGTACGTAGCGATAAAAAAAAAAAAAATCGTAAAGCAAGTAAAAAAATTCTATAAAATAATAGTATTCGTATGTTTAATGCGATTATTACACTCTCTCTTTCTCGATTTGAATAAATCCGTAGACGACGATGGGTTCATCGACGAATAAACGATATTTCAAAGAGTCTCGTAGCTGAATCTTCCCGTGAAAATGATCACGTTTCGAAGAGAAGCAACAGTTGCAATAGGCGGAGGTATTCGCGCGGAACCGCGTAAAGTGGTTCCGCGGAAAAGCATCCGCGTGTACCTCGACCAGCCTCGAGAACGTGTCTAAGGGGTGGGAAACAGGGTGGCTCGAATCCATTCGACGCTGTAAATTATAGACGTGCGCTCTTAAGCATAGCAAGCTCGAAATTCGTGGCATTCTGCGCGCTTATATTCGCGAACGTGCGCCTTTTAATGGAACATCGCGGCCCGATACGTCGCTCGACGATTTATTTATCAACTTTGTGCCATCGTTCGGTAGAACGTTCATAGATACCATTAAAACATCCTTTGTACAAGCTTCCTTTTTTTTTTTGGTATTTTTTTTGTCTTTTTTTCTTTGGGAAATATCGACTGACCTATTTCTGTATTATTCAGCATGCAATTTAGTTTGCACGGTGTATTTTCAACAGTAAGATATTCCGAGAGGTACATTTTTCGCAATATGAATTGCGAAATTTTTAAAATATTTTTACTGCTCGTAGAACGGAAAAAACGATATTTATCTACTTCATTTTCCACTTGAAGGCTCTTTGGAATACAAATGCGTGTTTTCCTCGTTCGAGAGGAGAGGGAAATTCGGTTGGTTGTAATTTTGCATGTTGCAAGGATTAGCTGACAGTAATATAATATAGTCTAACAATAAACAAATAAAACGAGACGTTTATACTACAGACAAATGGGTAGATAACATTCAAGTCTTCGAAATGACGTTACGGAGGGTTGAAATTAGGAGGAGATAAATTTCGAGAATATTTAGAAATATGATATATCTCATTTTCCTCGTCCTTCCTTGAAATATCAACGCGTTGTTAAAATTAGAGGGAGATAAAACGGGAGGCGGTGTGAAATTCACGGTGAAAATAGAAGTAAACCAGCTCCGTTGTAACGGATCGATCGTCACGCTTGGAAGCGAGATGATGAAAAAATAAAGAGGTTGATCAAATCAGTCGAGGATAATTCGAGACTGTTTTTAATTACCCGAGCATCGGTTATTATAGAACACGTCGTAGGTAATTTCTCGCGGCTTGATTACCCTCTCTAACCTGTTAACACTCGACGAACTTCTAATTGAATTTAATATGAATCGATATAGAGTCGGTTCCCATTGGTGCTCTGTAAGTTTTCTAATTACCCGCTCTTTTCAAATTTAAACAACCGTGAAACGAAGCAACCGTTGCTCTCCGTAATAATCGTGAAAGATTAAAGTTGTCAGCGTGTAAAAATTACCTGGAGCGTTATTTCACGAAGGTTTGAGGAAACCAACCCTTGGTGATCCGTTCGTATCGAAGTATGAGCTCGAAGATCGTACATTATGCGTGCACAGACATGTCTCTTGAGTAGCAAGATCACGTTCAAGAATTGATGTCGGTTTGTACAACGCTGGCTTCTGCGTTTGGATACAAAGGCGACACGACGTAGCGCGACAAACTGATCGACTACACTGAGATTCCGTTTCTACGTCATAACTAGTGCCTGTGGAATACTGAAGATGAAGATGGTGTATTACAACGACGTAGTTTCGAGAAATATTCTTCTAAGGTTGCGTAGTTTAATGCAATTGTCAGTTGAGCTATTTGTTACAACGATAGGGATAGAAGTGTTGAAGAATAGTGGCAAAGAGAAGACGAGAGCTCCAGACTGACATGCCGCGAGATTCTAACGCTCATAACTAAGACGTTCTCTCAATTTTTTCGTTGTTACTTGATGAATATGGATGCTCTGAGCCTACTCTAGTGTAGAATATGAATATTGTAGGAGTCAAGAAGAAATTTGAGGAATCTAGTAGCAATTGAACTCGCGACAACTCCGGACTGACATGCCAGGACTCTCTAACACCCATAATTCTGGCACTTTCTCAATTTTCTCGGTATTATTGGGCTTCTTTCGATGTTACAGTTCAATCGTTAAAATTTTCAATAAGTTTAGAATGATCAATAAACTTCGTAAAAATGAGAGAAGCTTACGGTCATCAAATATTATCGCAACGACTGAACTCAATAAATCACCAGATTCATATCGGCAAAGTTATACCGGCGGAAAGTAATTTTAACCACGCGATGAACTAATGAACGCGGTTAATCTTTTATATTTCATTCCTTCACGCATTCAGCCATATCTAACGAACGAAAAGTACAGTTCAAATAGAACTGCTAGGATAATGAAGTGCTCGTTGCTAGCGAAACCTCTTGCCGTGAACAATCGAGTCGAATCAACAGTACTCGACAGTTGCGAACGTCGTTCTCCCGTGGATCAGTTTATCGACTACAATCCTCTTTCCCTGCTCTTTCTTTCCGTGGTCAAAGGTATCGCTCACCTATTGGAGACAATTTTCAAACACCGTCCGCAAGCTTGTGTTTTTTTTTTTCTCTCTCTGTTGATACAGCTTTTGTAAACGCGAGTATGAATCCACGACCACTATCGAAGCAAACCGAGTTGCTTCTACTCGCGTTCTCTTCGTGAGAGAATGTCCGACGAAAGCAAAGGGGGTTGGAAATTAATCTCGTCGGAAATTCAATTGGATACGGAGAGGGGAATTATTTATCGGGTCGGATCCGATCGCGTAGCCTTCGTTACGAATCGTGCGGCGGCACGCGAGCTACTGTTACAATTAGTGGCTGTTCCCTGGAACACGAGGATCGATCAACGTAATTACGGAATCGACTTGGACCTCGCGTTTGTGTGAATTGTAGAAAAGCCTTGGGATTAAGATTGGAATAGAAAATAAAAATTCGACGATTGTCGAGAATATGACGATTCATGCGTGTAAGATTTTTTTTTTTTTCGGAGAAAATTCGTGGATTTTCGATGATATCGTGAGATGACTGATAAGAGATTCGGTTGAGTGTCGATCGTGGAATTAGAATAAGGGAATCACCGTTATTAATATCTTTTATATTTCCTTCAAACGATTATGGCAGAGGTCTAATCAGTGTCCTACTTTATTGAACTTTGCGTGGCGAAGTACAGTGAGCGTGAAAAGTATTCGTTCAGTCAATTTGAACAAGTCTATTAGAGTATCTATAAATTGAGAGTTTGCTTGATTTTTTTAATTATCCATCAGTGCACTCATTCGTTGCTTATTTAATCAGTTTTGTGGATTACTTTTTAAAGCTTCCTCATCTCTGTGTATCTCAACGATTCCATAAAACGTAGATCTCGGTTTATTTAAAACTTGAGGAATTTTACACATTTTCACCCTTATTATTTAAATTCGTAACAAGTTTTCTTTCTTCTTCAGTGGTTTCCTTGCCTTTTCGTCTCATTTTGCAGTTATTACTATTGAATATATTATACTTATGCTAATTATATCGATATATCACGAATTATCTCGCTCGTTATCTTATGTACAACGTCACGATTCAAATTCTGCATAAAAATTTGTTAAAATCTTCGTAATTTGAACGAGATTTGTTATACAAATCTCTAAGAATGTCTTATACTTTTTATAACAAACAAAGTTCCACGATGTTTCTGTTCAAATTGACGACAACTTTTTCTACTCATTGTATATTCCGCAGATTCAACTATCTCGCCTCGCGAGATACGTTAACCTTCGAAGCCTCCACTAGAAGTGACAATATCCGGTCTAAAGATTACAGTTTTCCATTACTATACTAACTTACAGAGAAAACGTTCGATATCCTCGATAAAGGGAGGACAATTTCATACGACTAATAAACTTCACACAGAACGATCCACTTTCCCTTTTTTTCTTCTCCGCACAATCGTCAAATAACTTTATCGACTCATTAAGTCTACAATGGCGGCGCTCGTGGAACCGACGGCGCCTATTAACCTGCCGGTAATTCATAGATCCATGAATTATTCCACGTGTTGCACGAAATACGTTTAGTTAACCCGGTCTGAATAGTTGGGCCAAATTAATAGAGCGTAATTGTCCGAATTGTTTGGAACTAGTCGTGCCCTGCGAATCGAATTAGAAGCTACATGTTCCCTACCGGAAGACTTCGTCCACCTGACGATCTTAATACATCCGAATGAAATTCCAGAGATTCGATTAAAATAATCAGCAAGGGAACAAACCCTGCTACGCTCGAAATTTGTTGCTTTCGCATTTCGAATCACGAGTAGACTCTGATATTAACGCGAAACTCTCCAAGCTTCGTCCAATTGCGCACGAATCGATGTCTGTTCAAGATACAGAGAGAAAGGGAAGTGTACATGTGACTCGATGAATTTCCAGGCACGTCGAATTAAATTAATGGAACGCGCGAATGACTCGTCGACGCGGCGATATCCGGCTGTCGTTCCGTGTTCAGCCTCGAATGTAGCGGGATCGAGTACGCTTCAGCGTGCTCGTTTTATTTATTAATCTCGGTCGATGTTCAGTCTTTTATGGTAAAGGTTGTTAAGTGAACGAAGGAAGTTAGAATAGCTGCTGTTTTAACTTAGACTTTTTAATGGACTCTTCACAGTAAGATATTCTAGGAGACTGGCTTAGGGATGATTGAATTGAGATTAGAAGCTCTGTACGATAGGAGTCTCAACGAGGACCAGTGAAAATAGTCCTGTGTTCGTTCGTTTGATGATGGAGCGCAAGTCGTAAAACGTGAACGTAAACAAACCTCGATTTCACGGATTATAGCTATCAAATTTATTAGTCACATCTGACCGTCAGATCGAGGTTTCGAAACTTATCTCGTCCCTTCGTGAATTGTTACCCTCCAGAGACAGTCTTATCGCGATTTCAACACACACTTTGAGGAAAATCGCAAACAATCTAGTATAAAGGTGAAAAGTTATAAAAATCAGAATTTTATTAACATTTCGTTGTAATATTAGCGACTAAATATATTTGAAGATATAAAGTTCCAATTGTTCATTCTCGTTAATTTGAGTCAAAATTCCATCCGCATAAGAGTTATCGAGTTTTACGAACCTGGTAAATTTTACTAAATTACAATAATTGTACGGAACATTGAATACTCAGTGAAACAAGTATTTCACCATATTTTGGAACAGCCTTTGACGGCCTTAAAACGTCGAACGAGCTAACGCGAATAATTTCCATTTAATATTGAAATTGGCTTTTGCGCGTGCTGGTACAATCGATTTTCTTTCGTGTTACCTATGGATTTGCAATTGAAGCTGATATTCATAGTGAAAAAAAGCACTCGATGTTGGTAGATTTTCGAAACGCTTAAGCTTTAATACATCGTGTCAGATCGTGTGATCGACTGTCGTCTTTCAAGCTTCGTTAATCTTGCACCTGGTGTGCCGATTAATTCTGAAGAACCAGTGTACCAAGTGAAACGTGAAAGAGGTGATTGAATGCTTCGATTGAACTGTATCTGACGAAGATTACAATGACTCTCGACTAACTCTTTGCGAAGTTTCGCTTTGACTTGTGAAGTGTACTTTGATTGATTGCTAAAATCTATCTCGGCTGATGACTAAAACGTATCTTCGTTGTCTTCGTTGATATATCGTGGCTTGAATTGTATCGTAGGACGAGGAACAAGGGAACAAAGTGATTGAACTCACTGATTTACAATATCTACAAATATCTTTATTCTAAGAAACGTATCTTGGAATTTCTCTTCACACAATTCTCGCATCTCCTGAACTACGTTTTTTATTCTAATTTTCCGCAAGCGTTTTTTCCACGCACTCAATCGAGACTCTTTCCAAATAAATCACGTCTTCGAGTACACGTGCTTTCTTCCTCTAACTTCTTGAGAATTTCGATTGGAGAGTAAAGGTTCATTGAGAAACTCTCTAATTTTGTACCAACGTTGAAAGAAGCAACGCGCGAACTTTTCCATTAATTTGAAGAATAATATCGAAGAGTCACTTGACATCTTTAGACCGATCTCTGCATCCCTGCTGCAGCTTCATATTTGCTACTAACCATAAAAATTAGTGCTTACGACGCAAAAATTCCCTTCACATGTGCGACGTGTGAAGAGGAATTTCGAGTTGCAGCTACCCTAATGGAACAAAGAACAGCTCTTTCCCTATAGAAAAACCCAGACTCCGCGGCGACGACGGTCGAATGCGGCTACGTTGAACTCTCATCGTAAGACTTGAGTGTACCTAGCTATCAACCGTGCACAGACACCACGTCTAGCAGTTGGTTAGTGTGCGTATAACGATCGCAAACCATGTGTGCCGCTGTTTATAACGTACTCTCATCGTACAGAACGAACGAATTCGCGGTGAAGGATAGAAGAGAAATTTGCAGTAGCCGACTCGGTAACAGTACGTCGCGTCGCTGTTCATTGTTTCATTGAAAGTCGTTAACCATCGTTAGCGGTCGTTCGTTCGCTCGTCGACGTTGGTTTGCGGAAGGCCACAGAGGCCGCGAAACATGCGGGGAAATCGTCCCTACACGCGGGAACCGCGAACCTGCCAGCTACAACGAACGTTTGCTTTCGGCAAAAACTATGCTAATTCGTGGATCTCTGGTCAACACGAGTTCAGGGGAATTGAAACGACGGGAAATTTCTCTTGGTTCGATCGTCGATAATTGAAACTTCCGAGAAATGTTTCTGGCTTATCTTCGATGCTGGAACTAATCTGTGACTACAGTTTCATCATGAATACCAGTATTTCTATCTACTTCATCGTTGTATTAAACTTTAATCAAACTTCACCAACGAACGTAGTTAAAATTCATCCATTGACCCTTTCGGTATAGGAGTTTATCGTAAAATGTTACACTAGATTTCAAAGGAATCTGCGGCACATCGAATTCTAATATTGAAGATACAGTAATAGTAGATTAAAAAATCAGATCAGCTATACAGAGAAGAAATAACGAACTTTAAAGAACGTCGAGTTTCTATCTTTTAGTTAAAAAGAAAAATGTTGAAATCCTCTGATTTCACGTTGAACAGTGTAAATTGCGAAAGGAGTTTACCACGGTCGTTAAAATTTCCTCGAAAGGTATTAATCAGTATTGGTTAAAATATTAATCAGTCGAAATTTGTGCGCGTACTAGTGTTACAAACGCGTCTGCAAACGTCTCAACGCTAACGTGTTAAAGTATTGTCACAAATGAGTTTCGTTAACAAAAGAAAAAGAAACTGAGCGTTTCTAAGATGTGGTCGAACAGTGGTTTTAGCAGTGGTAATTTTACTCGTTAGTTAATTGATCGATTAGCCGAGACCACAATAGAACACCAAGAAACCTTAAAGCGTGCCAACTAAATGAAAAGCTCAACACGGCTCGTGCCACGTTGCACGCGATTACCCTCTTCTGCCAACAAATCATCGCTAATTTCATCCCTGGTGACCACCGGCTGGCACGGCAATTCTCCGCAAGAATTACGCACAAAATGCATCTCGCTGCGCCGCGCCACGCCCAGCGACGATAAATAAACGCGATACATCCATTTCGTGGACGTACACTACCTTCGGGAACAGCCTGATAATCTACGAAACATCTCGAAATACGATCTAAAAGATAAATAAAACTCTTCGTTCATGGTACACGCGTGAAATACATCTTATACGTGATTAAAGAAACCTGGATTTTGGTTTGACACCTCTCTGTAGGATTTGTGGATTTTCGAACAGCGAAACTATCGTTTTACACGAAACTAAAGTTTTTGCCGATATTGTACATTGTCCAAGTCCCTAGGTAACAGGTTATTTACAACCTAGACCGAATCTAAACGTCTCCTCGATGGGATTTTAAAAGTTACTCCGATCGTACAATCCATTCGAACACGGTTTTATTCATCGTGCTACATCGTTGACTCGAACAAGAGATATTCTCGAAGTTCTTGGCACTGTGTGTGCTGATTGATGCAACTGATGTGTATTCACGTTTACGAATGTTTGAGTACGTTTACAGATGAACGAGTTACGTGCAGTTATTTGTTGCGTGTATGTTTTAAGTTGATTTACATAAACAGGCGATCGCTTTGTGTACGGTAGTTTATAAAATATTGGATAATTATTGTTCTATTATTTCAAGTTATTTGCACGTTTCAGGAGTGCACTTAACTCTTTAACAATTTCCTTTCTTAATTAGCTACCTATTGCTTTAGCATCATTTTATATACGAAACACTAATGTATCATAAATTTACATTCTTCAGTTTTGTAAATTAAAAAGACAGAATTCAAATTAACGTTTGTTACTAATACAACTGTTTCTGGCGAATCTCAGACTCTGTGTCGCTAATTTAACTCGTTGGGTTAGGGAATGAAAAGTGATAGAACTTTGGTATACAGTAGCATTCAAAAAAATATTTCACACTCAGTCATCCACGGTCAAACAGAATCACTCTCAAAGTTGAAAGTAGCAAACATACTAGAGGCAATATCTCGAGCATTATTAGAGACAGAGGGACGGTGTAAATTGGCGAATTTTGTATTTTGTAACGTCAAATTTGCAAGCACAATAAATTCCATGCGATAGGCGTTCAAAGTGAAGACTCTCAAAAGTAGCATAGATAATTCGTTTGCGTCGCAACAAATCCCCCATGATTCTAAACGACTTGTAAGTAACGATACCGCCAATCTTCCCGTCTTCAACGACTCCTCTCATCTGAACTGAAAGCAACAGTCACCGCCGTACCCGCCCACGAACCACGAAATTACAGAGACGAACAGCAGTCCTCTCCGCGAGGATGTTCCTCTCGCGGGCCAATTTACCCAAGCGGTGATTCTAAGTCCCGAACGAAGAGACGTCTGGCAAACGAGGTCTGCCTCTGTTATTAACGTTACCACCAAGTCTGTGGTCCGCTTGAATAGTCATTAGCTGAGGGGGAAGGTTGCACGGTGATAAAGGGAGAATTTCTGGCATAGGGACGGCTGGTTACAGAGGTGTGGTAGCGATAAGGAGACTCCTTTCGGACACGTACCGATACCATCCGGTTAATTTAATTAAAAGAGGGTATTTAGGTTCGAATTTCCGCCGAGAGGGAAACTCGTGAGTATACCGAACGATAGGTGGAATATCTGGAAGCTGGTGATAGGAGAGTGCAGCAGGGGATGATGGGCCTATTATGCAAACATAATACTAGCTGAATAGTTATCTTCGAGAGAGAGAGTTGGGTGCGATATGCAACAAGTTCTCCCAGAGTGTAGCTTTACAATCCTAATTTTAAAAAGCACAGAAAATTGAAAGAAACGGAGAAGAGAAACGTTAATACTTTTACCATGTTTCCTCGATTATGGCTGATATTCACCTTATGTTTGTCGATGTTTGATCAACTTCAGGTTGCGTTTAATCCATAGATTCTCTTGACTTTGTGTTATCGATTCAATAGGAAATTTGTACTTCTTAACACAAGAAATAACGTAGATATCGTAACAAAGTAAGTGAAAAAGAAATTTCAATTAGAAGGAGACTTAGAACAAATACTAGGAGTCTAAAAGATAAATGAATAAAATATAAGAGTTAAAAGCAGAGTTGTTACAAATACAAGAATTATGTATATAGAAAATATTGCATTAAAATTGCAAAGGAATCAGAAGAATTAAGTTCAGACTAGTTGTAATGTAAAGCTACAAAACTTTTTCCAAGGAAACAGTTCTTTTATGAATAAATACGCGAAGAGTAGGGTGACGATTCGAGGCTCGAGAGTTTCAGAGTTGAAGCTCCAGATACCTCGTCAAGAATCCTCCTCCGTGGTCTGCTTTAAAATGTACACGTTCAGGCTACTTTCTTCAGTCTTCCAAAAACCACGAGAGGAATTTCCTCGACACAAAAGCTTCACGTACGCAGCCTGGAGCGACTCTCGTCAAAGTGCACGAGAGCACACGGTGCAAAGTTGCCCTAGGGAAGGAAGGGTGGCCTTTTGCGGGTCAGAATTGCGTGTGACACGGGAAGAACCTCTCTCTTCTTGACTTAGTTGAAAGTTAGCCCTGTTACCAGTCGCGTGGGATTAACATCGCGATGAATCCTTGTCGATCGTCGTGTTTGAAAAATCAAAATCAAAATAAAAACTGCAGGTTGTAGAATATCTGTATGCAGTTTGTATGAATGAAGTATCTTCGTTCGAAACGAGGGAATCTTGTATGCATCGCGTCTAAATTCCATTTGTCCATGGGTCGACGCGAGGCGTCGCTTGGTCAGATAGCCGAAGTGAATCCAGGAGAACGATCTGGCAGAGGTCCAACCGCTTCCGGTGCTCGCCACACGGTTTCACCGTTGTCATTATCGTTTCGTACTGTCAAGGATATCCTGAGATCCTCCGTATCGTTGATCATGATGATAGAAATTGTCTGTCGTCTTTTTATCTACCGGACGAAATTGGACAATGAGACCTCGCCATGGAGATCGAAGATATGCTTATCTTTGTGAATATATTTTTCTGCTTGGAGAAAGTGTTGCAAAACAATGACAAAATTGTCACTGAGTTACGAAAAAGGAAAACCTGGCTATAGAAAAAAAAAAATAGGAAATACAGATGTTCCATTGAACGGCGTAGCAAAGTTAATTCGATCGTTAGAAAAGCTAAGTGCGAAGGGTAGATCAATCAAAAAGTAGATCAAATTTCGCGGGAACGTCGACCGAGTGATACTTGGAGCGGCGACATTTTTAGAAAAATTCAAATTTATTTCACGCGACCAAACGCGGCATAAAATGGACGAAATAGCAGCTTCCTGGCAGTTCGCTGTTACAGGGTTGATTATTTCCTAATTAATTTGTCGTTGGAGCACCGGTTGTTAGTTATTTTATCCATAGAGGAATACACCGAAATCGAGTTCCTTTTTTAATTCTCTCTGGAGAATACATGTATATACATATATAAATGATTTCAAGAGGATGGTGATTTCACAAACATCTGTCGACGCGACGCGATTATGAAATCTCTTTTGGATTTATTTCGAGACGTGGCAGAGTAGGCGATCCTTCTCGGAAAGTTCATTCCGTGGCTGCCTCGTAGCTCGACGGGTTTAAGTAAAAGCGCGAGTGCAAGTCAAAGGGCATTAGTGAGAAGCTTCCCGTTCCACCTTGAATCTCGTCGAACTTTAAACTTCGAAGCGTAGGGAAACGCCCCTGGTCGTTCCTAATTCGCGATGCTTCGTAAAATTATCTAAGTTGTGCGAAAGTTGTTTCACGAAACAACATTAGAAAACCTCATCAATCCTCTCCTCCGTCTCCTCTCCTCTCTTTTGCAAATCGACGATTCCGCAAAATTACTTTACTCTTTACCCATAGATAATCCTCCTTCGACTCTTTTATAACCGGGCTCCTTTGCCTGAGGGAGGAATAGCCGCTGTTGATTAAACTTCACGGGAGCAAAGTGAAAATTCATTTTGAATTAGAGGTAGATGAGAAGTTCCTTCATCGTTTACTCTGTGTGGATTCAGTTTTTAAGAACTCACGAATTTGTAACACGATTTATGGATATTTTGTAACAATAACTTCTTTTTTTCGATTTATCAGTCCTTCAACAGCTTCAAACGCACTTCAAACACCGTTTCTTTATTTCAAAGTAGCAATCTAATAGTTCGAATACTGTGTTTCTTTCTTTCAAAGTAGCGATCTAAATATTGCTCACATTAACACGACAAAATCGACTCTTATCGCAGATTCCAATTTGAAACGACAGAGAGAATTAACGGAACAACCAAGGCTGGGTCCAAATGGACTCAAAGCTTCTCAATCCTTCCATTCAAGCCGTGAAAAATTGTCTCAAGTCTAAAAGCTTCGAACAATCCAAGAGCTCTCGTTAGAGAGATTCACCTATACTCCCGATCTTTTAATTTCTATTTTCACTCGGACGAAAAAGCGAATCTTAGAGTACATTATCGAGATGGTGGATCGTCGAAGTGTACTCGAAAGTATTCGGCAACCCCTTTTCGAAATGAATTGACCCGGTTCGACGGAGCGAAATGAGAGCGAAAGTCAGAGAAGGTTAGCTACTTGGCGGATCTTTTCGATTCGGTGAAAGGCTACGAAGGCAGTATTCCTCCTCAAAGACCTGCCTGCTTGCCTCCTCTCTGGCAGAGATACGATCGCCGAACCGTAAAAACAGAAGATGGAAAGGGTTGTGCTCGCTTTTAATTTCACCGAGGCGCAAACCAGCCGAGGTCCATCCCTCGAAGTTACATGCTGCCATCGAAGTCGATGTATTCGCTGCGTGTTCCTTCGTTTTCCACCATCTCTTACCTCGTATCCTTCTCTTGTGTGGTTTAATCTTTGGAACACTAGGCGCATAGAAATTCTCTTCTTGTTCACTTCGTGGAATCGTTTCCACCACACTTGGGATCCTCTTTAAACTCGTGGCGAATTGTTGCTCCCTTTCTCTCTTTCTCTCTCGAATTGTCTAACGTCTGTTAGCCGCCTGACAAACGGAAGTGACGCGAAACTTCGAAACGTTTTGGAATTGGATAATCGTTTAATAAGGCAACCTTGTATGTCTTAATTGGACGCTTGTGAACGTTACCTTGAACACAAGTGATTATAGCATTGTCTGGTATTCAATGTGATTATCTTTGGTTAATAGTTTCAGAACGGAGCATTCTCTATGTGCCATTCGCGGCTTCTAAGTTTGCGCTCAGGACAGCATGGGAGTAGAAAGTGTATTTTTCGCCTCAAAAACTCCAAAATTGCACTAAACTTTAACATAGTATTTGAAATTTCTCTTTTTTACAACGCGTTATGTTAACACATAAGATATTTTATTGATAATCGTATTCAGTAGCCAGCTATCTTTTGAGATTAAATTAAAAACGAAAGAATTAGACGTGGTAATTGATTCGAGAAGATGGAACATTAGAATAACGGTAAAACTGATTCTGATAGTACTCAGAATAGAAAGAAAGAGTTCAGATAGATGCTACATAGTCTGAAAAAAAGTTCAGAATCGGTGAAAAAAATTACAGGATCCAAAAGTAGCTACAATACAAATAATTCGTTGAATTTCTAGAATGATTTTTCATCCAGTGGTTTAATCGACAAAACCACAGGTGAAACGAGTGATTATGCTAAACAAGAAAATTAGAAAGCTTCAATTGCAAAGGATCAATAGATGCTCTAATAGTCTACTTCCCTCATAAAATCATTTCCCCTGTAGAGAATCCCATTGGTAAATGTTTGAAATGTGTCCCAACTCTGTGATTATGTTCATATAGTTTGTACGATTCGAAATTGGATCCGAATTTTCTCCAATTGCCAATTTCACAGCCGCGTAAACAGCAACAGTACGAAAGTAATGGATTAACTTTGTACAGAATATAACACTTAATAGCGTTACTTTGTCCTCTCGTTCGAAAATCTATCAAACCGTGCAAAAGCCATCACGGCCACTTGAATCAAGCTGACCGAATATCGTTCATTACCGAACACGATTCACGTGACAGAAGCATGCATAATGCGACATCGGTATCGAGGATGATACGGGGACGGTGACTCGCGTTGCCGTAATCGCGTCAAGAGCGTCGTGTTTTACGCGCGTCGACAGAAACGGGATGGTGGTTCGTGTCGACGATGAGTCGGGCCGCGACGAGATAGGATTACGTTACGGTTCGTCGACGCCGAACACACGGAAGCTGCACCAGCTAACGCTGCTACTGCGTGTGTCACTGTAATCTATGTTCCGCCGAACTTAATCTGGCCCCACGCGCGGAAAATTGACGAGCACGGAAGCGCAACCTGGCAACGTCTCCTGTACACCATTATGGTTATACTTTCGCGTTACGATATTTCCTCGAATGTTTCTTCGATTATACTCCTCCCTTGATTTACGCGACACTCTTTCTTTTTTTTTTTTTAAGCGAGTGTGTGTTCGTCGCTTCTCAAACCACACACCAATCGTAAGCGTGTAATATTGTGTTGAACAAGATTTATTCGTCTTTACAGAGTTCGCTGGTAAATGCTTAGTTTAACTCGAGTACTGAGTTTCCTCAGTCGCTGTTCTGAACTACCTGTTTTTACCTTTTTTCCGGGCGCGGACCGTGAAGAGTGCCCTTTCAATATATGCATCAGATAACTAATATTAATTGTGCTTGCACCCTATTGGTGCGTGCTAATGTTATTTGCTATTGGCGCGGGTTTAGGTATAACTTAGTCTCTATTGGCGCGCACTAGTTGTACGCTACACGAGTATCTCTTCTTCGCGCGGTAAATTATCGCGAAATTTACGCGGCCAAGAAATATATTTTTCTAGGTGTTTGAAAAGTAACAAGTGTATATAGTAACTTGTTCGACGTTGTTGAAACACGTCAGTGCTGTATGAGATAAGGATAAAAGTATTAGGTTGTCTTGGAAAGTCCGTTATCGATGTTTGAATATATTACAATATATGAAATTATCTAAAAACACGAAGTTTGCATATACTCTGAAAGATTATTGTTTCACGTGTCTTTTGAAAGTTTATTCGTTGCAATTGTTAGTTTCTTTACTATGTTATATTGTTTTGAAGATGGAGGGAAATAGAATCAGTGACAAATTAATTATGCAATTGAAAGATTAATCCATTTTTGCATGACTAAACTGCTAATTTTAATGCAAATTATAGGAAATTTGAAAGTGCAACATTGCATATGATAAAATATAGAAAATATTAATACTTGTTAGGTGAAGTAATTTTCTACCGAAGTTCTACTCTTTTTAGTATATTTTAAAAAATACGAATTTGCATAAAAGTCACCTGTTTACTTATCGCCAATCGCGGAATAATTAGCGTAGCTGATTACCAGTAAGCGTCTGTGATTTATGAAACGATGAACGTATTTAACAGCTACAATGCAAACTGATTAGTCTGTCACAGATATATTGAAATATATAAATTTGGGATTAAGCGTTGATTGAAGTTATCGGATAAAAGAGGTTTCACTTGTTGCTGCATCTTGTTTCAACAGTTCGTGAATTTTACGATGTGTGTAAAAAGAGTCTATTTCCATTATCATTTATCAACGAATGATATATGAAATTTCCTGTTAACATTGTCTTTCGGATAAAGATTAAATCTCTATGGTTCGTAATAAAAAATGGAGAAAATTTATATCTCAATTTCTGCAGACATAATAGTCTAATTAAAATTGAGCAATTCCTCGATAAATAAACTATCACACTCTAAGTATTAGTTAGCTCGTTTTGCTCAATTAACAAATTTAAATCGATTAATTTTACATGGTTAATTTTCTCAATACGAGGTTCTTTATTAACTTCGCTAATTTTATCAAACGTCCGTTGAATTTCAATTTGTTCAGTCGTTAATGTGTTACAAGAAATATTAAAAAAGATCTAACTCACAAAAAAAAAAATTAGAATAACCATAAGAAAATTTTAAGTAACTTAGAGAGATAAAATACGTCAGGAGAAAACTCCTTTTCCGAGGATTATTATCATTATTGTTTGAGTAGTCGACGCGAGAACTTATTTTAGTTATTTAATTATTTCGTCACTTAGTTGTACCTTTATCTTCGTCCGCGATAGTTCTAATCGTGAAATTTTGAATAAACAAAATTCCATCTTTCGGTACCACAAGTTACGTACGAATTCTAAATTAGATTCAGAATAGAGGAAGAACAGAGTTTCCCCCTGAGCGAAGAAAAGTTCTCAGCGCGGGCGACGTTTATCCAAAATCGATTCCGAGAAATAGGGATTTAACCACGGTTAAAGATCTTTCACCGCCTTCGATTCTAACACGTTCTTAGCCTCGCGGGTTCTATCGAGGTCTCCCGGGGTGAATGTGGGTTAAGCATAGGGCGGCATTAACCCCGAGTAATCCGTAAGAAAAGAAACGAGAGGAAAGAAAAAGAGAAAGAGAAAGTTTCCTCGCAGGCAGAGCGAGTAGCTGTCGTTTCTGTGAACATCTCCCGCCACGCCGTTCGTTACTTATCGATCCTCTGCTCGGACGAAATTGAATTAAGCTTCTCTGGCAAGAAAACGAGGCGAGAGAAGGTAGAAAAAAAAAAGGAAAAAGGAGGAGAAGAACCACCCCAAGCAATCGGAACCGAGAAAAGAAACGAATCGACGAAACTAGTGGAAGCAGCGTGGCTTGCTGCGCGCGGAATTTACCGCGTTAGAGGCCAGATCCTGCTAATACTATCGACACCGGGTTTCCAATTAGCCACTTTACCGATTTCTCAACCGAGATCGAATCGACTCGGTTTCCACCTCGTTCGTTCCGCAGCGTAAAGAATCTACCTAGGAGGGAAAGTGTTCATTGATGCGCTCCTTTTCACAGAGGAAATCTGACGATACTTTACTTTCATAAAGCTAACTGTGATACGTTCGATCTTATCGTGCGTATACGTGGAGAGTGGATGGATTAAGAAAGCGTTAGAAAAGATTCGTATGTTGAATTAGAAAAAAAAAAAAAATTATCGTAGCTAAACGAGGCTGTGAGCATTTTGACTATTTCGCGTCTAATGCAGAAATCTTATGTATCATTGCCCGGAGTGTAGTAGAATCAGACCAAATGGGTACTTGGATAGTTAATTAACCTAAATATCGAGCGACTTATAAATACGAAGATGTATTACTGTATTCGAACCTCACGATCCATTACTACCGTCTGCTAATTCGTGTTTTATGTACCGTTCCGGGGTTCGGAAACGTTCCCGGTCATTAGACCGCCGCGACTAGAATGCAAGCGACGCAGATCTGGCGCCACGAGCCTCTATCCTGTTATCGAGGCATCTCCCACAATAACTAGGTACCCGGTGGTCTGGTCTCTCGTCGTGCACGTGGCGCCTTCTCTATCTCTCTCTCTCTCTCTCTTTGTTTCTCGTTTTCGCTGTCTCTCTCGCGTTTTCTCTATCTCGCATTCTCTCTCCCTCGCGTTCTCTCTCTCGCGTTCTCTCTCCCTCGCGTTCTCTCTCTCGCGTTCTCTCTCCCTCGCGTTCTCTTTCTCGCGTTCTCTCTCTCGCGTTCTCTCTCTCTCTCTCTCTCTCTCTCACGTTCTCTGTCTCTCGCGTTCTCTGTCTCTCGCGTTCTCTGTCTCTCTCTTTCTCTCATTTTCGCGCTCTCTCTAGTTTTCACTCTCTGTCTGTCTTTCGTTCTCGCTCGCTCGCTCTCTTCTCTGTGTACACGTCACCTTCTGGTCCTTTGACTACGTGAAAGGAATTTCTCCGTGGCATGGCTGGTTACCGATAGAATGCGCAGAATGCCAGGGTAAACTTTCCTCGGTTGACGTGGTAATAAATGGACGCTGGAAGAAAGTGAACAGATCCGCAGGAAAAGAAGTCCTTCTTACTTGGATTGAGTCTTAAATAATCTCTGTTTCTCTTCTACAACTTCGCTCGAATGTAATATATTATTCCAACGAATTTTAATAGGAATTCTACTCGTAATTCTCGGTTGGTTCGATCAGTTTGTACCGATTTTCGAAATGTCAGATCTTCAGTTTCCTTTTTGTGAGTATATTTCACTTGAAATATTAGTTTTCCTTTTCTTCTTCTATGTTACTCTCTAAGATATCAATGTTTATTATTTACTAAGAGATAGAGAGAGGATGCACAGATTACAGACGTCTTAACGTTTCAATTAACCGGATTTCCATCGGTGCGTTAATTGCAATCCAATCACAATTACTCTCTAATTATCGACGAGATTTGGGGTTCGTCACATGAGAGTTGAACGTTGCGCGTTAATATCACCGGCGGCGTTGAACCTTAATTCTAGATCCCCTGTTAGACAACTTGTTAGACGCGAGAATCACGGTCCTGTGTTTCCTCGTTCGATAAATTCGTTAACTCTCCCCGTAGGACGAAACAATACGAATTCCGTGTGTAACGCGTAAAACAAACGGGGGGGCGGAAAAAAAAACTCTCTTCCCGATATCGCAATCTGGCAAATTTCTTCTTTTTTTTTTTTATTTTCCGGAGCGTACTGTTTGCGAATTTCCGATTTTCAAACATCTCCTTGCGCAAATACGTCAGTCGCAGCGAGTCCCGAGCGATTACTCCTATTCGCAGACTTTTCGTTTCCATATCGAATAATCCCATCATACTATCTGACGTATCTATACACGAGGGTCATTTGAAAAAGTTCACGGATTTAATATGGAAACGTGTTATTCTGAGCTTTTTTTAATGAGCGTTCGAAATCGATAAGTTGTTCTCATTTTTTAAAATAATCTTCAATTTCAATGCACTTAACCGGTAAATATCTAGTGCTTTTTTCTGAAAAATCTACAAAATAGCTGTTTGCTACAGTTATCACTTGCTGATCTAATCAAAATCGTAGACTATCAAAAAATTTCTTTAGCTTCAGGAATAGATAAAAATTTAAGGAAGCTTTTAATGAGAACTTAAGAATTTTATTTTATTTTTTATCTCAATCTATCTCGATGCACTGACAATGCTTTAAAGCTTCTATTTCAAGATGCAAATTTCCTCGTCTGATAAAAATCGTCGATCACCAAGAAATTTCTTTAATTTTTAGAAGTTTGAGAAAGGTAAATCCGAAGAATAGGCAGGATAAGGAAGTAAATCGAACTTCAAATCACCGATTTTTACCGTTTCTGCCATTTCATCGATTTCAAGGCAGACATCGAGACCAGTTTTCCTTTCAATTAACTTTTCCTGTCATACCGTACATCAAATCGACGTCAAACTTCAAAGTTATCAAACTTACAGTTTGTTTGAAGATGTGTGAATAAAATGAAAACATTATGACCAACGTGGTAGACGAAACAGCGAACTTTTCAAACGATTCTCGTATTTTCATTTAACCGAGTTAATCAAACGCTGAGTGGCAGTTTGTCCACGTTTAGTTCCGTAGAGGGAGTTTGCGTTCGCATTCATATAAGATTAGTCGCGTTTATTTTCACCAAGCCGCGATAACACGCGTTTAATTCGTTTAATTAATTCATTATAATCTCTGATTAAGCCAATATGGTTATTCATTCATGAATTCAACTCGTTAACACGGTTGAAACTGGGTATACCTATAATGAATAGCTTAATCTTGTTGGAATTAATTGCTCGGCTATATTGTTAGGATCATTTGTTTGTTTATTTTTAAATAATCAGAGCGTTGTTAATAAGGTTGTTAAAAAGGTTCAGCTAAGGATATTTCACGTTTAATTCACAGTTTCTTGAATGTTAGTTTCTCTATACGATTTCGACACGATTCTACACAAATTTCTCTTTATTTGTATGCACGTTTCTGATTTTCAAAAGCGAGAATCGCCGCGACGATCCCTCACGAAGCTTCTCTATTCCCGTGACAAAACGTGAATTTACGAGGGCTTGTTCCTCTTTGTTTCATTTGTCGACGAGAAGGATTCTCGTCTTTGCGTCTCAGACTGTACACCAACTCGAGACGTTGCGCGTCTCCTCTTCGAATCTTCCAATCTACCGTGTAACTTTAATCCTCTGAAAATAGAAAGCCAACAAAATCTTGCTGTTTGCATGAAGAGTAATCTGTCGTAAAAATTAATCATTTACAATGCAGCCTGTTCGAGTCGCAACGGCTGCGAATTTGTTTCGCGACGATGGAAATCCTTCGAATTCATGTGCTAAAATGGGCAATTGTTTCTGAAACAAATTGCACGAAAATTTCGCAGGTATATTCTCTTTGCAGGCGAACTACAGCCTACAGACAGGGATGAAACAACATTTTTGTTTATTTTTGAGGATGGTGCACATCTCGTTGCACATAAATGTACAGAAAATCGCGTTCAACGTGGAACATGGTTCACCAAAGTTGTAGAAGGGAATGTAAATGATAGTCCATTCAAAACTTTTGTTTATTTTTGAGAATATACGCAAGAGAATACAACTTTGTATATTGCACATTTCATTAAACATAAACATACAGAAAATCGCATTCAACGTGGAGCATGATTTACGAGAGTTATGGAAGGGAATGTAAATTATAGCCAATTCCAAATTTTTGTTTATTTTTGTGGATATACGTAGAAGAAAAAATTTTTTTCACTCTGCATATTGCTGCACATTTCATTAAACGTAAACATACAGAAAATCGCATTCGTGAAACATGGTTCACGAAATTTGTAGAAATGTTCATGATAGTTTATTTTTGTTTATTTTTTATACACATATAAATGTACACTGGGATGTGCAATATATAGAATAAATAAAATATACATTTTCTTGCGTATATCCTCAAAAATGAACGAATCATTTAATTCTGGATTGTAATAGAACATTTCAAAAGTTATCAGATGAGGTCACTTCAGTCACAGGGTGAGCAATGTCCGTTGTTCTCGAAATTACAAAGATAGACATAGACACGCGTGTCTTTCGGTCGTTTTAACGAGAAACGTGATCTGTCGTGAAAGTATTTGCTAGAACTGGCCACCTAGACGTGGTTGTTTGAGTTATTTCGCAAGGAGGACCGCGTGCTCTCGGATCCTCTCTTCAAAGAACGAGAGAACGATGGTTCGAAAATCCTGTCTCTCTAGCCCAGTTTGCCCCTTTTTTCAACGTTGCTAGGTAGTCGAACGTGTGTGTTGTTTGAACGTCAAACTCTCGCAGTATTGACTGTTGCGTTCCCCGTTCGACGTTTTCCTGCGAATTCGTCGAAACCTGTCCCCGTTTTTCTCCTCTTCTTTTTCCCTCTCTCTCTCTTTCTCTCTGTTCCTATTTCTCTTTTTCTACCTGTATCGTTAACATTCTCTCTCGCTTCTTCCGACGATTTTCCGCCGAACCATGGCGCTGCATCGTGGAAATTTTGCCCGTGGAAACACGCTGTAACCGTTGCACCGAAACGAATTTGAAAATACGTCGATGCTTTCTCTACGCTGTCCGTCAACTTAACGACGAGCAGCTGATTATAATGTTCAGTTGACGATAAGTTGAAATAATCCTGTATCGATCGATTCACTAGATGATCACTGTTAGCTGTTTGAAAACTCAGTTGAAAAACGCGGTTTAAACTAAGTTGAAACTCGATTGAAAGGCTCGAAACAAGTTTCCAGTTTCATTTGAAACTGTTTTAAAGATTTACTCTTGCACGAAGGGTTACTTATTCTTTACACTGTTGTACTATCTGCTACACTGATAACGATGTACTACACGCTGATCTGTTTAGGAAAATGTTACGTTAATTTATACATCTCAGAAACTGGTGGTTAACGAGTGTTAATGAACTGACTTGTGACAACGCTTTCGATATGTTTAGAGGTCCTCGTTAGACGAAGGGAAACGCTTTGACAATCTGAAGAAGTAAGAAAATTCGAATAGCCTAGACTTTTCGTCGAATCGACGGAACATACGCTGTGATAAGGATATTACTTTAACCCGGTTGCAAGTACATTCTCATCTTGAACGTAGCTTGAAGAAACCGGTTAGAATAATATAGTTCTTTATTGTAATAATGCACCATCGCTACGTTTCTTATATAATTGAAGACGTAATTTCTCGCGGTATGTTCTTCCCACTGTTCCTTCCTTTAGTTCCCGGGTACATAAACAGCGAAAGCTTGAAAATTTCTTCATTTGCTAATTGCTCTGCGGTGGAATTCCCCTTTTGTCTAGGTTAATTTGCTTTTTCTGTAAGAACCTTATTGTCGATACGATCGCTTAACCATTATACTTGGCTTGAAATCCCTTGAAATTCGATCAAGCCTCGCAAGCAATTTCAATTTAAACCAGAATTAAAATCGATCGGAATGGATAGCCAGATGATCGATATTTCATCGTATTACGAAGAAATATCGGCTGACGTGCAGGATGATGAACAGTGAAGGGAGGAAGGGGTCATCATTAACGCGAACGATCAGCCAATAGGGAGAGTCATCGAACCTGACGAATGTCGATTATTCCTGTGGTGTTTGTGAACACGTAGCTGTCTTTCGTCAGACGCGATATACACACACGTATATCATACAGGGTGAGTGTTACATCGGCTGTAGGTGTCCCTCTGCTGTCATCGGCGTCGAAATAACGAGGTTAATTAGTCCACGCGAAAGGTCTCTACTCGAAATCCTTCTATTAACGTCGTCAGCTGCGAATCCTATTATCGTTCGGCGCGAGCCATGGACCCGCAACTTGCTCGCCACCCGTCGTTTCCCTATCCCCTGCTTCTCCTCTTTCGAATCGACGACAATTAGTTCACTTACCCGTCGAAATATTCGCCAGCTTCCGGTCTCTCGACAGGTCGTCGAACTTGCCCGAGCGGTCACGTCGGAGGCGCGTGTAAATTCGATAACGAATTTAATTAGCGTACCCATCGTTGTTCGACATTACGGGGGAGAACGTTCGATCTTAGGGGAAACTCGGTGTATTCTACCAAGGAAGATCTCGAGATGCAAAATCGATGCATCGTTATGCATGTTAAAAGGTAGAATTTGAAGGACTTGGGAATTTTGTGAAATGTCTTTGTCGTGTTTCGTAGAAAACGTGATGAATTATTATTATAAAATAACTTGCGACCTCTGAACTGACATGCTGCGACTGTTTGCTCATAGTTAAAGCGATCTCTTCTTTTTCTCGTTGTTATTTCTGTTTTTAACGAGTACAGAGACTTTGATTCTGCACGTATTTGATCTAATACTTCGAAAGTTATCAGAAAGTGGCGAATTTTATATTTTTCTGCGTTAAACTCGTAACTTGCGACCTCTGGACTGACAGACCAAGAACTCTAACGCGGAAAAATCCTCTCAGCGGATAGAGATGTGTAAAATACAGAAAAGACAGAGTCTTATGGAATTTGTTGTCAATATCGTCCACAGAAGAGTGAATCGTGGAGAGTTTCGATTTTGAAGAGTCCAATAAATACATAGTTGCTTGTTAGGATACGTATCTATTTAAGAAACTATCGCGAGTTGCTCTCAGTCATAGCACAAGTTATCGAGAGTCCCTTAAGAAAGCTAAACACATGTAATTTGAGAGTACTCTCGAGAGTATCTATCGTAAAACACATCTCAAGTGAAAATGCCTCATTAAAATTACCATAGTATCAAAACATTATTATTATAAATTATCCGAAGGAACTTTTAACGATGAATAATAACTCAAAAGTATCTAGAACAAGTGATTTCGAAACTACAACCGCTTTCAATCACTCGTTCGACATTCCCAGTTTGAGAGACACCGACACAGTGAACCTCTGCACCAAGAAGCTCCATTGTTGTCTCAGCTAGAACCCCAGTCGATAAGCGATAGTTCGATCGGAGCTCCTCAAGGTTCCCGGACCGGAAGATCGGGCTACAGAACACGTCCGATCGGTCTAACGTGCGCACGCGATAACGAGGTTAATTAGCTCACGACGCCTGTCGGCGGTTCGTCCTGCTGCTGAATAATTTATCGACCTGTGGCAGCTACGTGTGTGTATACACGTACAGAGAGGTCCTGTTTCACCTGATTCTCTCTCTCCTTCTCTCTTAGCGTGTACATTATGATCTTCCAACAGGCCTACTCCTTAGATCATTGGAAAATTGTCCCCTTTAATTAATTAACGTTGTTAACTTGTTAACGTTGATACAGAGAGAGAGAGAGAGAGAGAGAGAGAGAGAGAGAGAGACTCGTATTTCTCCTTTTCACCGATTACACGAGGAACTTAGCTCTGGTATTCAACTTTGTCGAATGCAATTCGATGAATTGTTTCGAAGTAATGGCAGACCCATGTCCCATAACATGAATTTGAATATACCAAAAGTTCCCTCTTCCTTATGGAACTTGGACCTCTGGTTACGTATATATTACGCACATAGGCCTTAGTTATACTTGGCAGAAGTCTTGTGTGAACTGACGTTGCATTAATTATGCAAACTACGCGGAGAGTAGGGGAAAGTCGGTAGCTCAGAGTTCCTCAAGCATATTTGAGGAGCTCTGTGCTATTTACGAAAGCACGAAGATAGAGAGAGAGAGAGAGAGAGAGGAGGGGAATCTTAATTTTCTTAGTGAAAGGGTGAAGAGGGGGTGGAATCGAGAATCTCATTGAACCTCAGATAAAGGCTCGAATCGAGGGAAGGAAAGAGACCTCTTTTCCACGGGGTAAACACGGAGCCGTACGAAACTTTTAACCGATCAAGATACGTCGAGTGCAGAGTTCTTCCTTCTCCTCTGCTTCCGGTCTGTTCGATTTGAATGAATCGAACGGGGGTCTGGCAGATCTTTGACTTCGGTACCAAGTCAGCCTCTCTCTATCTTATTTCCTTTTTTTCTCTTTCGTTCTTAGTGGTGGATGTTTAATTTCCAAGCCAGAAATGGATCTCTCTCTCTCTTTCTCTGCAGTTGCATATCAATTATTTCGCGAGCATTGCTCGCGCAGCCATCGATTTCCCGTCGGCCCTTTTCCTGCGAAACGAAGGAGATTTAACTCCCGCGAATTAAATTACCGTCGCATTAAAATACGGTTTTAAGCGAGGGAGGTAGCGTAGGTAGAGCTGCTTCCCTGAATTATGCTCGTCTCGGTGCGCCAGGATAAACGACACTTTTCGCAAGCTTTATCTCTGCTAGCATACCGAGAGCCACTCTGGCTACACGTACGCTGACTCATTTATACTAGAGCATAGGAACGCGACGATTTATGAGAGAAAATTTCGCATATGCTTGCGAAACTTGTATCTTCAACGTTGTCAGTCTTTCTATGTTACTTCTTTTTCTTTTCGTTTTTTACATAATTTCTCGTCTTGCCTTTTGATATCTTCATATTTTAGTAGATAGTGTAAAGTAGTCTGTTTCTTTTTCTGTGTTTAATGGTTTAATGCTAAAAAATTCTCAGCTTCGAAAAGCTTTCGAACGACAATGTATTCGTAAGAGGTCTTCTCCGACTCTCAAGTGAACACATCTCCACGCGGAAGCACCTTTTCACCGGCGTCTCTTCGCTTTTATCGCACATCGAACTAAATAACGCGCGGAGAGGAAAAATGTAAACTCCCTGTACGGAGGTGAAAAGGATTCCCTGTAAACAGGTCGGACGGGAGCGGTAAAATGCTATGATATTTTCCGGTTGTCGCGGTGTGTGCGTAGAAAGGGTGAGAAAGAGAGGGCGAGGAGAGAGGAAACGCGAGAAGAGAAAGGGAGAGCGCGAAAAGAGAGGGAGAGAGAGGGAGAACGCGAGAAGAGAGAACGCGAGAAGAGAGAACGCAAGAAGAGAGAGAGAGCGCGAAGAAAAAGAAAACGCGAGGAGAGAGAACGCGAGACGAGAGAAAGCGCGTAGAGAAGAAGAGCGCGTGGAGGAGAAGAGCGCGTGGAGGAGAGCGCGAGAAGAGAGAGAGTGCGAGAGAGAAGAGAACGCATGAGAGTAGAGCGCGAGGAGAAAGAGGACGCGAGGAGAGAGAGAAATCCGGGTATCCGAGGGCAAAGAAGTGAATAAGAGTAGAAGAATCGACGAAAAAGCGTGTAAAACAGAAAGGGCGGGAAAGAATGAGAGAGGGAGAGAGCAGGCTGTACAGTACGCAGCTTAGCAAAAATGAAAAAGGAGAAATCCACGGTTGCTCTCGTCCAGCTCTCTCGCATGTATAAAAGAGGCAGAGGAATGAAACAAGAACGACTAGAAATACACAGGTTATTGTCTATTGTCTTGGTAGAATTCCGCGGGAGATTTTTGCTACGGGGATTTCGTACCCCAGATAACCGTATTTCGGTCGTTGCTGTTTACGTGACCACGAAAGGGAAGGGAGATCATTCTAATTGGCCCAGCCAGTCCGCTTGGAATTTTATGTTTATCTGCTCGTTGCAGTTATGCTGCATCGTTTACGAGAGGCAGTCAAATATTTTTGGAACGCGTTGCAGGGCTTTTAGTATCGTTGGCCCAGGGAATATTCAGAAGGAAAAATGTTACGCTGCCTTTGCCTTTTGGTTAAATAGACAGATTTTTATCGCGGCATGATTAGTTTACTTAAGGAACTATATAAAATACGATGGAATATTCTTGCATGTTTTTTTACATTTATAAAATCAAGTTTACACATGTCTTTTATAGACTTTTTCCTTAACTTTATTAACCGTATCGATTTTCTCTCTGAAAGAAAAAAAAAAATCAAAAAGATACTTACATTTTTAAGACACTATATACACTACTAGACAAATAGTCTTTTTTAATAATGAATTACACATCCGATTGTACAGACATTTAACTTATTCAACAGCTTATTTAACGAAAAATAACAAATTCAACGAATTCTGAAATTTTAAACATTGATAAATTACAAAACTACGAGAAGAGTGAACATTAATATAAATTTGTATGATGAAACAACAGTGTCTCATTAATATTGTATTAAATATCCTTCAAAACTAATTTTTCAAGGATTAATTTCGAAACTCTGTAAATTCTCTCATGAAATCTACCCAGCCAACTTTCTCCAATTTCTTTCCATTCCATAAAATCATAAAAAGCGTTAAGAATAGGAACTATTTTGTCCAGTACACTGTACCGAACACTTGAAAGCCAGCTTTCCGTCAAAGAAACAGAAAACGTACGCTTCAATCTCGTTATCTATCCCAACGATTCCCTTTCCATCATTAACAATGTGTATCGATCGAAATCGGTTAATTATTCGTCTCGTAGATACGATGAAAACGCTGACTCGCGTTCTCCTATCCACTATCCTATCCTCATTCAATTGTCGTAGTTGCGCGGCCGCGAATCGTCGATCGATGGGCACCACCGTAATTGTGTAGCTATATCGTGTTCTGTAGATCGAATAATAATCCGGAAATTCATTGCTCGCGAGGAGTCCACGATTCTTCTCGTTATTGCTACCTCTCTCTCTGTATCTATCGTAGATCGTTCCCGTGATCCGTGAAAATGGAACGACCGCGCAGGGAAGAGGAGAGGATCGTTTTATTCCGGGACTTACCCGTTGTTTTCCCCTGGAAAAATCTCTCCCGATCATCTATCGAGGAACACGCTTTTCACTCGACGATTTTGTGTCATTTGTTACAGGGAGGCGGTGGAGGAGGAGGAGGATCAGAGAAGGAAAGGTGTCGGAGGCGAGAGGCAGTCGTTGCTGTGGCGTCAACGAAGGGTGAGTGTTAAATTTCTCTTTTTCTTTTCTTTTGGCGAAGAAAGAAAAACTTTTCGAAGCAGTAGGAATTTTCCAGCTGTGGAATTTCCATGAGAAACACTTGGAATGGTCTAAATATGGACTAGCATATTTATTTCGGGGTTTATTATCGAATCTGTCGATAATCTTCAGGATCTTTTTCTTTTGGTGAAGAAAGAAAATTTTTTCGAAGCGGTAGGAATTTTCCAGCTGTGGAATTTCCATGAGAAACACTTGGGATGGTCTAAATATGGACTAACACATTTATTTCGGGGTTTATTATCGAATCTATCGGTGATCTTCAGGATCTTTTTCTTTTGGTGAAGAAAGAAAATTTTTTCGAAGCGGTAGGAATTTTCCAGCTGTGGAATTTCCATGGGAAACACTTGGGATGGTCTAAATATGGACTAACACATTTATTTCGGGGTTTATTATCGAATCTATCGGTGATCTTCAGGATCTTTTTCTTTTGGTGAAAAAAGAAAAATTTTTCGAAGCGGTATGAATTTTCCAGCTGTGGAATTTCCATGGGAAACACTTGGGATGGTCTAAATATGGACTAGCATATTTATTTCGGGGTTTATTATCGAATCTATCGGTGATCTTCAGGATCTTTTTCTTTTGGTGAAAAAAGAAAAATTTTTCGAAGCGGTATGAATTTTCCAGCTGTGGAATTTCCATGGGAAACACTTGGGATGGTCTAAATATGGACTAGCATATTTATTTCGGGGTTTATTATCGAATCTATCGATGGTCTTTAAGATACAACTAGGTTGCGGATTTTTATGCATTTGTGGGCAATCTGAAGGTGCAAAATTGCACAGAATGCACGTAATATGGAAAATATATAAAATTATATTTAAATACGTAATTAATAATTTGGATATATAAAATATCTAAATTATGGCGTCTTTTATGACACCTGCCAGCTGATTTCTGTTTCTTTTGGAGCGAATTTTAGTTGGAATTCGAGAGTCTCTCTTCTAATCTCACAATTCGCGATTTTTGCATCTCGAGATTTGAAGTACAAAAGAGAGAGGGACGGTTCTTTGTCTCGAGTGTTGAAAATTCGGTTTCGAAGGGTTGTCGGTGTTTTCTGGTTCAGATGTCTTCATTAAAATTGCAACGGTGCGATTTCACGCCGCGGCCGCCCTCGAGTGGTTTTTTTTATTGCGTAGCTTTCGAATCAACGTTTCAAAGGATCGAGGGAAAAATAAAAAGGGAAAGAGAGAAACAGAGAGGGACAGGGAACTGTGAAGCGTTCTTTCTCTCTTTTTTTTTTTATTTTTCCACACAAGACCGGAGGCCGGAAAAGGGCAGTTTTAGCAGGCGTCCCACAAACTGGCACGAAAAGTGACGTAGTACGCGTACGTGCATGCGATTCTAACAGAGCAACAAGAATAATCATGAACAACGGCCTCTCGAAAGAGGCTGTTACGCTTTTCGAGGGGAAATATTGCGGATTTTCTTTTTTCTTTTTTTAGTACTTTAATCCCTTGTTTCCTCACATCGAGTCACTTTATTCGCACACTTTCAGAATTGATTAGGCTCGAATTAGAATACGAATTAAAAGTATCGAAAATGACGTAAAAAATCCATTTAAAAAATAGTTTTCCGGAAAAGATGACATAAAATAGCGAATAGTTGAATTTAAACGCACGTAGGCAGGAAGAGGAAAAGAAGTGGCTATTTTTACTGGAAAACGAGGAAAGTTGTGAAAGTGTTAGGCGACGAAAGAAAGTGCTGAGCGTCTCTAATTCTTTAATCCAGCCCGTAATTCGGAGAGTTGGCAGTGACGATGGTACCGAAGAAGCGTTCCACGAGCAAGAGCAAGTTCCCTAAGCCATTCTAAGCGATCCAATTGTGTTACTTTAATCGAACTGAAGAACTCGATTCAAGGGAGTGGTACTTAGGTTGGATACAGTTGCTGGAAACGCATTAACCGGAAAGGATCCTTCGCTTGCCCCGGCAAATACTCCTGGTAGACTTGGTTGCTCGCAATAAACTGACCCTTTGAACCGTAGGATCAAATGTGTAAACAGAGTAGTGAAACTATGTGAAAAACGAGGGAAGAAACAAAAAAGAAAAAAAGTAAAAAAAAAAGCACAGGTAGGATAGAATAAGAGCGGAGTGACTTTAGTCGAAGTATAAAGTAGAACCAGATTAAAGTACCTTCTTCCATATATTCGATTTTTCACCCTTTCTTTACAGCATTTCGAAAGAAATGAAAACGAAAATAAAAAGTACATTGCAAAAAAGTTAGAAACAGGCTTCTCTCGAAAAGAGTCGAGAAATACTCGAAATAACTCGCAAAACAAATCTCCAGAAATCTATTTGCTCATAGTGTTACATCGACGCCGAAGAAACGTAATTTAAATAAAACAAACGATATTTATAAACAAGATCAACATTTCAATTATTCCATCCACAACCCCGTTACTTCTGAAACGTTCTGTATAGTTCCCAACTATAGTCTATACCCTTACGCACAGATCCTCTCACAGACGTTAGAAATGAGTTAGCGAGACTTACTCGGGTCCCCGAGAAACCGAACGAAAGAACTATAATCCGTACGATTGCATTCGCGAAAACACAGTAACGAGTAGCAGAGAAAAAAGATGTACGATTGAAAGAAGAAAAAAAAAGTGGGGGAAGAGAAAAACGATGAAAGGGTTGGCGCAGGTGGTTTGGAACGAATCGCAGTAACTGCAGCGTAGAAAAGCGTAGGCTGAAGCAGCTCTTTTGAGGTTAGCTCCTCGGTATCGTTGAGGGGTTGCACGTAGAAGCCACGAGAAAGAGAGAGCGAGAGAAAGAGACGGTTGGTCTCACAGAGGGAAGCGTCACGAGCTCACCGAGGGTGATTCGTCAAAGACGAATCATCGTGTGGTCGGTGCACCGTGGGTGTAAAAGGCGAGAAGAAGCAGAAAAGAGGGTGGATAGGGGAGAAAGAGAGAGTGAGAACTAGAGAAAGAGAGAAGGGAGGGATGATGTGGGAAGACCGTTTGATGTCACCAGCTTCCGACAAAGCGGCGTGACTGATAAGCGGAGCTAACGCGAATTTTACCGTGTCGCGTGAAATTGAAGCGGCTGTCGATCACCCTGGAAAACGTTCGCGCCTCCCTTCGTAGGCGATGGCAAGTGCTCCCTGCCGCTACTGGTAAATCGAGAGCCGTTCGAGCGGCACCCACTCGTCGACCGACAGTTCGTGATCGACGATTTCGTTAAATCGCGCCGCGATTGCTTCTTTCTCACCAACCTTTGCATTTTTATTACCGGTACGTTGGTACGCTTCGAGTAACGTGACACGGCTTTGAAATGGGTCAGGTTAGATGTATTAATCTTGGGTTTTTTTTCTGTTCCTCTCTCCCTCTCTTTTTTCTCTTTTTGTAATTGCTATGATCAACTACCCAATCACAATGAACTCACATTTTTTAATGAGAGGACGAACGTGATTTTCGTCGGACAATTCTTGGTTTTCCTTTCTTTGTGTATTCTGGTGTTTTAATAGGGTCGGGACCAAGGAAATATTTAAAGGAATTAGACCGACAGGTCTAACTTCACGATTACTAAGGCGCTTTTTTTTTTATTTTTCACCGTTACTTGCTTCTGATGAATGTGGAGGTCTTCCAATTCTAAACGCAAACTTCTCTCGCTTATTCTTTCAAAATTTCCGAGTACACTCTCGGTGACACTCAGCCGAAAGTGTCTCTATTTGTTACAACTGTTCTGAGAGCCGTGCAGCCCTCTCGCAGATATTTTTTTCACAACGCAATCTCGCTTCGTTTCGCAGATTTTTCCATCACGAATGAGTTCCCAATTGTGTAAGTGTCGAGGAAAAATTTAGGGAACTCAGTGGAACTCTGGACTGACAGGCTGGGACAATTCTACGTTCATAATTAGGGTGTTTTTTTTTTTTTAATTTCTTCTCCATGAGGGTGAAAAGTCCAATCTTCGACATATGAAGATGAATAATAGTAATAAGGAAGATAAGATCGTAAACCTAAGTAGGTGTGAAAATTTCACGTAAATCGCATAATTGATGGCGTTACATTATTGCAAGGAAAGTTTCTCGGAATGAATAGAGGGAAGACACTGTTGAACGAAGCAATTAAACGAATAGATAAATTGTAAAAGGTAGAAGAAGGAGTATGTTTAACAGTTCTGTGATTCATTTGACGTTCCTGGCCGCAAGTTAACAGAGAGATGATCGTTAAGGGAGCGGTCTTTATCGTTCCATTAGCGTCAGCTCCCGTATACATTTTAATTAATACCCGTATTCGTATGTGTACACGTACGCTCGTTAATTGCACGTTATCACGGCTAATTGCTCCTTAAACCTTTCCGCGCGACGCCGGAAGGAAACGTGTTTAATTCGAAGTTTTGCTAAATAATCAGCCAAATTTTTTCTTAGTTTTTCGCCGGCTTTAACCCTCGAAAGACATACACTCTGAACTGACACGACTAGGGTCATTTTCGACCCGTGATTTAAACATCCTAATCTCCTAATTTGAGGGATGAATTGTAATAAATTGTAACAGTAATAAAATTTCATTTTTATTCAGTATTTAATTTGCAATTTGATTCAGTAATAATGTTGAAGTAAATAAGATTTGCAATATTTAAATATAACTAAGTGTATACAAAATAAAGTAAATAAATTTCGAATATCCAACATTATATATTGTATCTAATACAAAAAAATTGTTCTATTTTTTGCGTGGGATTTACAAATGAATCTTTTACATCCTTCACGTTTCTGTGTTATGTTTTACATCGTTACTAATACGAAAATAGCACCGTAAACGTTGCTTTTACCTACTTTATTTATTTTATTGTTATTACCTACGTATTCAGCTATTTTCGCGGGAAATATAAACGCGTCTTTCGAAGCTGTTCCATCGACGATTCTTTTCCAAGCTCGTATTTGTGTTTCACTGACGTTCATACGTTTATATTGTCTGTTAGCGTTCGCTACTTATCTCTGAGCGTAAGTTTAGTCGATCCACAAGGTCAGAGCAATTAAGGAGCTTGTTGAGGAGTCGAAGTTTCTAGCGATATAGCGATTTCTATAGCTAGGTCAAAATGGCCCTGCATTCGCCACGCGAGGGTTAATACAGTAGAACCTCGGTAACTCGGAATCTCAGGGGAAGAGTTTAAATCTTCGAGTTATGGAAGTTTCGACTTAGAGGAGATCCCAAGTAGGAGAGGTTTAACGAACGAAAATTCGACTTGCCGAGGCTTTGTGTGTACGCGGATTAAATTTTTCAATTTGTAAATGTTCAGTGAAACAGAGGTTCAACTCTCAAAAATTCATTGTTGCATATTTACACATGTATTATCCCAATTCGTAAATTCGTGGATTCATAGAAAACCATAGTTGTAGTCCCTTTATATAAATAAAATTCAAAAATTACCTCTAGATAAAGATAAATTTTAAATGAAAAATAAGTGATAGCTCGTGTTATATCTGCACTATTATAAAATACATATCTTATAGAATAAAAAAGAAACGCTTTAAAGTATGAAATTGGCTTATTTACTTAAAAATTGGCACGAAATTTTCCAGACAGCCTAATACATTCGAAGATGTACAATTTTGCAATCCTTTCGCCTCGTCGATTCGTGTCGAAATCTTGAATTCTAACGATTACACGGGAACAACGGTGTAATGACGGATTAAAACGAGAAAACCATTTTGTTCGTCGAATAATACTCTAATCCACTGTTCGTTCAACGAAGGAAATTATTCGTGTCCAGCGTTATAACCGATATAACAGAATTCCCGGATAACGATCGCCGGATTCGGCGAACACCTGGATTAATCGCGAGTGTTTAACGGTTATTAATCGCCGGAACAGTAAATGGAGATATCGATGCAGAGGTAGGATGACTTCAACGGGTGAAAATTCGGTCTATCGATAGCATCGTATCACGGATTTCGTTACAATTCCGAGAATCGTCGGATTTAATTAGCACTACTTCCTCCGTCCAACGAGTCGCGTATTAATCGACGATAAACACACATGATGCCGTTACATTTACTTTCACTTGAAATTGTACACCGCGATTACGTACGTACAGTGACTCCCATTAATATTTAGACGCTCTTTAAAACAGAATAACTTTTTTTTTTTTTTAATTGAAACAAACGAATTGTGCTCTCGCGAGAAGTTAGCATCAGTTTACTAAATGACGCGTACAGACAATTTTGAAAAAATTCTAATTGGTCGAAATTACGAAGAAAATAGTAACTATCGCCTTTTATAAACCTTTTTACCTAATTAAAATTTTGAAACGTACATTTTGCAAATTTACTCCAATTATACACGTGCTGAAAACTTCATCAATGCTCTCATGAACTACGAACGATTAAAAATAGCAGAAATTCAAGTCTTTCGCGGCTTTTCGCCTACAATTGCGATGAATTGAAAGATTCGATGAAACTTTCAGCAGATATATGACGAAAATAGATCTACAAAATATATTTTTTTTAATTTTTAGTACAAACTCGGATGAAAGAGTTGTAAGAAGAGAACTGTACTATGTTCTTTGGAATTTCGACTAATTACAATGTTTTAAAATTGTTTTTCACAGATCATCTGGTAAACTAATCTTTCTAATTTTTCATAAGAACTCAGCTCATTTGATTTAATTTAAAAAAAAGTTATTTTGTTTCAAAAGATGTCCGAATATTAATGGGAGTCACTGTACGTCTGTCTACTACAATAACCAACGTTTTCGTTCAGATTCCTTTATGGTTTGACCGCACGTTTCTTTTCACTTCTGTTTAATTCGTTTTATCGTCGGAGAAAGTTTGTCGAGAAATTGTTACGAGTTGTTAGAAAAACCTATGAATTATGTGGGATAATTTTAGGCATAAATTTAGAGAAATATAACAATGATAAATATACAAATTCAACGTTTTCAATTTTCTGTACCAATACGAGTAATTTCTGCTTAACTTTTCGTAAGTAAAATAAATTTAGTAAATTTTATTTCATGGAGTTGGTCACTTTGACTTCTAAGCGGTTCATATCCAAAAGTAAAAGAGAATAAACCGCGTTAATTATTTAAGAAGCTACGTACATCTATGAAAGAGGAAAATAAGATAAATTTCTAAAATTTTTCCGAGTGAAAAACTTTCCTTTCAAATTAAAAAAACATACAAAGCAGAAAATGTATTCTTAAAGTAGATAAAAAAAGAAGAAAGAGAAAATTAACCGTGATCTTGTACTCAATTTTCGTTCCTTCAATTTTTCGCCAAATGGTGCTCACTTGAACACAGTTTAATTTACAACAAATAAACTACGACGATTAAAAAAGAAAATCCCACGTCAAGAAGGAGATAATTATAAAACAATCCTCGTGTGAAATTTGAAATAAATCGGTGGTCAGTTTTTCGAGATGCAATTTGAAAAAAAGAGACACTATTCTAAGAAACACGCGTTTTTAGTTTATCAAAGTTACACCAAACGATCAGACCACGTCAGTTTAGCTTAGAAAGGGTTAACAGTTCAAATTCCCAGGAATTTCCAAACGTCGAGGCAGAGAGAAACTCGTTGCTCGTTTGACGGATGCCGAGAGAAAACGCGAAAGAGACAAGCCAACGATGTATTAGCATACAGTGGAATATATACACACGTTGCGTGTATCAACGGGAAATTTACATCACAGTTTCGTCCGGGTGTCGTAATGATCCGTGAACGTGGTAAACACGGCACACGGCCATCAGCCGTGAGGATTAAAAAACCTAAAGGAGAGTTTCGAGCGCGTGCCGCTATACGCGAATGCGAAAATAATACCCGGAGCATTTCGCACCGGTTTGAAATCGTTTCGTGTCGAGAGTTCGTTAATCCATGTTCGAGCTCGTACGCGAATTACCAGAAGTAATTATACGGTAACAAGATAGAAGTGAAAGAAGAGGGGCCGTTTTGTAGGTCGAGTCGAGCACATAATCGCCACATATACTTCTTCGTTATTAGAGCTTTGATTGACGTTTACCGAGACGAACGATCCACTTTCTTTTTATACCACATGTTCAAATGGTCACTGTGTCGCTGACATATTTTTCTTTCTCTTGAAACCTTTATCGATAAAACGATCCAAACGAAGATATCAGCCTTCGTTGAACAGTAAACGAGAAATGTTCAATTTCCAAAAGATATGGAATTTCCTGGAGACGTTCAATTTGAAAATCGAACGCTGAATTCTAACAGTAAATGAGAAATTTTTAGAATTCAGCGTTCGATTTTCAAATTGAACGTCTCGAGGAAATTCCATATCTTTTCCATAGACACCGCGTAATTTAATTTTTTGTGTAATTATGTTTTAATCCTTTGCACTCTGTGTTAGAAAAAAGTATTTGAAACTGAAGAAACTTTTTATTACGAAATACGTTGAAATTTAGATGCGTTGTTAAATTACATACAAAAAAAAAAGAAGAAAAAACGGGAATCTAAATTAAATCGTACGATACTTTATCTACAATGTATAACGAGTGCATCACGACAGATGTAACTGAAACGCATCTCAGCCAAGGATCCCACCTCAATTTCCCCGATCGTTTACTAGCGTTCGCTTATCTGTTCGACTGTTTCCCGTTATTGCGATCATTACGCGGGCATAGAATTCAATCTCCTTATCGGTCGCGTCGTTGCATTCGCTTCTCGACGAACGTTATTTCAACCCCCGGGGAGAGGATCGCGACTATCCTTGTGGTCAGACAAGAACAACCATATAGAAGCATAACAGAGACAGAAATCAGTGGGAAAAGACGAGGGAGAGGAAGAGAAACGGAAGCTGGATTTAGTCGAAATTGCTTTTGATCGAGGTCTCTCTTGCTCAGATGTCGCGAAAGGGAGTCCCTTTAGCCCTCCGGTAACGAGATTTCCACAGGACGTGTGTATGTGTGTGCTAACCCAGGGTCTTTTCATCGAGTGTTCTCTTCACGTCTGTATACAAAATCTTCCTCTCTCTCTCTCTCTCTCTCTCTCACACACGCATTCTATATAACGAAACCTATGCACGTGCGTGTGCATTCGAATGAACTGGGTGGCCAGTGATTGTCCAGAAACTGTCGACAGTTTAACCGAATCTCGTAGAGACGTTTAAAGGCGAAGGTGTGAATTCAAGCGTGTTGTACAGTTTAATGGCTCGCAAAGTACCCTCTCTGTCTATCTATCATCTCACGTTCAGATGAGACACCCCGAGGGTTAGAGTGTTTAGCAGACCTGGTATACGTTCCGTGAATCTCGAACGAAGAGACTAACGTTACCTACGTTACAGATTGTTTCGAGAGATCTGGGACACTTGATGTTTCGAGGATTAAGCAGTGAGTGAGTTTAAGGTGTACATTAATGGTCTATTCGGGGTTAGGAATGATAGAGTGTACGCCTGGTGTTCAATTGAAGGTTAATCTGATCGTGTGTTAGGTAGGGAATCAATTTTGATAAGATAATGAGAAATGTGTGACGAATCGTTGCGTGGGATGGGTCTGATATGAAGATGTTCGAAGATGTATAGTTGATGGAAGAAATTTAGGCTTGACGTTAATGTTTAAACGTTCGAATCTACAGAAATTTGAGTAGATAAGGATCTGATATCTCCAGTTAGGTGAGCATGAACTATGCCTCAGCTTTCATTCGGTTCTAAGCGGAAAATGAGCAATGACGCGTGCAAATCTGAGTGTTACTGCATCAATTGGCGCGGTTACTTAAATATTCGTGTCCCTATAAGTTTGGTACGAAGCCCTAGAATGTTCCAAACGCACATTTTCGAGTTCAATTCTCTCAACTCAGTGGCACTCCGTGGAAACTTTTCTGATAGGGAAATATAATCATGTCACATGTGTTTCACAACCTCTATCTCACTTCTGACGCTATTTGAAGGAGCTCAGGAAAAATTTGAGGGACCCAACGAGAATCGAACGCGTGAAACATTCCATAAGTGAATAGGTCCTCTCTGTATTTTTCTTTCGGTTCCATTTCTATGAATTCGATATGGAGAAACCTCGATCCTAAACACCGGTTCGAATAGCCTAACTTAGAATGACTCTCTGACGTAACAGAGGAAGTATAGCACAGCTAAGCGAATGAAAATTTGTACATTTGAGAGTTGCATAAGAAGTATCGCTCTCGAATGAAAAGTGATTTCAGTTTTCCGTATGAAAATTCCATCTTAAGGTAATCCTCAATTCCACGAGAATTTTCAGCGGTAATCTTTACAAATGCCCCGGTAAACAGGATGTATCGCTGATGATTACGCTTGCGTAACTCTGTATTACGTTACGGGGAGGCAGTTTGCGGGCAGGTGCATCCGAATCCGGAGACAAACAAAGCTTCGACTATAGTCCAAGCATCCTTGTGTTTACTATGCGTGTGTACATTCGCATAATGCGATCGGTAATAATCCAGTGAAATTGCTCGCGATGTTGAAGTATTCAACAGCGAGAGATGGGATATATTTTGTAAGATTGCAACGGGATGTTGGTAACGATCGATTTTCTGGTTGTCGTGAAAATCTGTTCCTCTCTTGTTGGAAGACGCTAATTAAAAGGCTTTGGGCGACGTCGATCCAACTTGCAGCGGGCCAATACACGGGTACTTTGCGAGGCACACTTAATTAAATCCCTTGCTCGCCGTTTAAGGCGCGCCGATCCTTTTAATTGAGGAAACGTGGCGATTCGCGGAACTTCTTGGTCGACCTGTTTACCACGTCGCTAGATCCTCCGTCGTCTTTTTCCTCGGTGTTAACACACTAGCGACCGATCGAGAAGATTTCCCTGTTTCACGGAAACAGCGTAGAATTTTTTTCCAGTTCGCCAATATTTAAGAGATAAATTTGACGAAATTCGTAGATGTTTAAACACATTTTTACTTTATTTCACATGTGACTATGCACGTTGTGATACGAAACACTGGATAATGGTAATACCGGTTTTAACAAAATGTGGGTATATAGTAATTGTTAAAAAATAATATATATTCGACGTTTCTTCGTTTCCTCATTGTTTCTACTCCTTTCGATGGGTATGGAGGCTTTGATTCTACACGTAATTTGGTCTAACATTTCGAAAATTATTAATCACTGACGAATTTTACATTTTTCAACGTTCAATTTGTAACTAAGCGACTTCCAGACTGACAAGTCGCGATTCTACGCCCAAAAGGCGTTTTCTTCTTTTTCTCGTTGTTTTTACTCTTGTTGAGTAAGGAAGCTTCGATCTAATATTTAGGAAGTTATTAGAAAGAAACGAATAGTGCAAACTGAGGAGTTTAATATTTTTCAACGTCAATTTTTTAAGCGTCTCTCGTGAAAAATATATCTAGTCGTCATATGCCAATTTCATTGCCAAGATCGAAGCTTTTTCGATGTTGAAACAATAACAATTTTATAGATCTCATCATTTTCTTTTTCTGGGAATAGTTCTCTATTTTAACAGATAATTTCCAAACAAAATCTACAACATCAGAGGAAAAGTATCGTACAGGATTGTGAAATGATTGTAATTTCAGCGTCTGATCGAAACACTTGAACGCATAAATTAAGAGAAATTAAAAGGTAACCTGTGTGTGTGTGTGTGTGTGTGTGTTTTGCGAAAACGTGAGAAAGAAGGGAGGGGAGAAGCGAACGAAAAAGACTTCGTTATGAAACGCAATTACACACGCAACGATAAAATAACGCAAACGTTTGGCGGTCGGCCGGTATTCAATTAACGGGCTTTAATTGCGACGTCGTTATCGCGGAAACAAATTCGAACCGCGAGCCACGCGTTTCCCGCGGCCGGCTTTCGATCGCATCTTGTGTTCCGTCTATTTTTTCCGATAAACCAACCAGTGTTTCTATGTGTGTGTACGTACAATACAACGTGCGGTTGAACGCTGCGTTTCGCCACGGTGATTTTACGATTTACACTTCTCGCTGATCCGTTAAATTACCCTCAACATTCGAAACTTGTGTTTAATTAATACACGCAATACCGAAAGATTTCCACACACGTGCGGCTAATAAAAATTTCCATCACCCCAATTTGAATACTCACTGTCGCCGTTGGAATTGGCAGATTTTTTTCTTGCACCCGGTGATATGTTTTCAAGATAACAAAAGTTTCGTAAAATGAAAGAAAAAGAGTGTAAAGAAGAAAATGGAAGCGTCAGGAATTTTACTTGATGAAAATGCAGTCTTGGAAGATGGAGAAAATTTGCCTAATAGGGGAGATTCTTCTTTTTTTTTTCGTTAGATCGTAGATTCATCCTAAACAAAGAAAACTTTCGAAATTTTACATCTATTTTTTTGTAAATATGTATTAGACGGTATTCTGATTTCATCAGCTTTTTTTTTATTATTATCAAGCTAAAAGAAACATGATCTTCCCATATAGAGAATCCTCAAATTTAGGATAATATTTATGTCGACTCTGATTTTTTCGTTTAAAGATTTTTATTCTTTTTTTTTTTTTTTTATTGGGAAATCTGAGAAAATTCCAGATGCTTTGTAGCCTTTCAGTTCTTCATTTTTAACGGTATAAATTTAAAAAATAAATAATCAGATGGTTACCATAAATTGAAAAATCCACAGAAAAATTTCCAATTTTTTACTTTTTTAAGACACTTTTTTCCGAAGTGTATGACGACTTTGGAAACATAATTATACATGCTAATTTCTTTTCCACTAATCGTTCCAATTTGAAAAGGGGAAAAACGTACTATTTGTCAATCCTAATTATTCTAGCGAAAAATCTACGATATCAGTTAAAAATATCAACGAAATTCCAGTTATTCCACTCGGAACACTCGTTTTGTCACAAATCCGACGTTACAAATTCACGAAAGAACCTTAGACGGCTGAATAAATAAATAAATGGATCCAGGACGCTAAACTGAAAAATTTTGAAAATTGAAAATTGAAAATTTCAGTAATCAGCCCACGCGTCGCCCGTACACGCGCGTGTCCACATTGAAAAAGGAATAAAAAAAGGAATTCCAATATTCTCACATCCTCCGCGTGTATATACCATCGGAGAAACGTCGAATCGTAATTTCATCGGGCAATTTTCCAACGCGAGGGAGATACACTCTCGGTTAATATAATCACGAGGATACACGCGTCGCAGACGTTATCGTCGGTCACGTCCCCGTAAATTCTGATTACAACTGATCCTAAACGAATCGACCGATCCTCCATATACATCCGAAATTATCGTCCTTTTTCCTTCCTCTTCTTTACGTCGAGGCGCGTGCAAGAAGCAACGCTGCGTAAAAAGCTTTTTCTGGCCTTGTTTTCCAGCAGCGCGGAAAATATTCAGCTTGGGTACATAATTGATTCAGAAATGCACAGCTCAAGGTGAAACTACCGGCTCCATCAGGCGTGGTTTCCGCAGAATTGTCGATTCATAGCGTTCTCCAAACAGGAATTTTCAAACTTCTCGCTGAAACGAGGCCTTTCGAACTACAGATTCTTCGAAGTTTTCACGGTGGTGAAGTGTGTCGTTCCGCGAGAGGGTTGAAAAAGAAAGGAGGAAAATTTCTTTCGAATAGTTCAACTAGAGTTCGTCGGTCAATTATGCGAAAGATTTCGGTTATCCGTGGATGGAATGAGGGAGAATTTTTAAGAAAATCTCTGCGGTACTTCGGTATTAGAAACAGCATGTGGCGCTTTGTCGAAACGGATCAGAACGCGACAGAAAAATGAGCATCGCTGAGACATTCTAACTGTTACAGTTACATCGACCGTTTCTTTCTTCAGAGTCACTTTGCGAACGGTTGGTTTGCCTATGTCGAGAGATTCGAGCTGTGTGATGTTGGAGAACGCTTTTTCTTGGCACGCCATTGTGTTCCTGGGAAACGAAGTGCAATTCTAGATCTTCCGTGAAACTTTAATGACTTTAATTTATATATAAATATAGGGAAACGTTGTGTAGCTTTAAAAGTCAATTGTTAATTAAATATATATCTGTACACAGTGGATTTCATCAATATTCGAACGCTATTTAAAACGGAATAACTTTCTGAAAATTAGGTCAAACGACGCGAGAGTTTCTTTTTTCATTTTTTGAGAAGTTGGAAGCACTGGTTTACCAGACGACGTGCAAAAAAATCTTCGAAAAAATGTATAAATGAAATAAACCCACAAAACGTGTTTTAAAAATTTTTATTGCATGCTCAGATAAAAAAAAAATTGTAAAAAGCGATTTTTATTGTTTTCTACGTACATTCTGAAAAATTTCGTTTGTTTATATATACACGTAAGTGTAGTCTTCGTTAAAATGAACTCAGGATAGTGAATATATGCTTATTAACCGAAAAATATCAGCAGCCTTGAAATTTCGTAAAAATAGCAATCGCTAGAAACAATTTCACTATTATATGTTTCTTAAAACAGTGCAACTTTCCTCTTCGAAATTATACAACAAATAAAAACGCAAATATTTAAATGGTTCCTTTTAACTGGACCACTCTATGTTTATATTGCGTTAAAAAATATATAGCTCCATTTTAAAAAAGAAACTTAACTGTCTATCGATCCCTTTCACATACGAGGAATCCAATTACGCGAAAAATTTTACCTCCCAAAGTACTTTAGATTTTCTTAACAATATTATTCTGTATCGGCAATATTTTCGATAATATCAAACTATCGCGTTTTATGTACCTCCTTCTATATTTGCTCGTGTGCACACACATATGCAAAGGTCAAGGGAAAAATCTCGATTTCCCTCCGTCATTGTCGATGAAAACAGCGCGTGTATAACTAGACCTCTCGACAGGCAAATTCGATTTTCGAACGGTAGCCGTTAGTCGCCAGTCACCAGAGTGAACGAAGGTGAACGAGCTCCAATTAACGGTGGACAATTATCCAAGCACCTGTGCCGCTACCTGAGCCACAATTGATCGGCATGAAAAGCGGAAAACCGTGACGAGGAACGGACGCGGGCTATCAGGAAACCGTCTGCACGATTTTCACGGTGTCGCGTACCACGGATTAGCATAGTTTTTCATGGGAAAACGACTGCGCTTGGGAAACACTCTACTGGTTAACTATGTATGCATGTATGTAGAGTGATTGATATTCGGACACCATTTAAAATAGAATAACTTTTCTAAAATTGAACCAAATGGACTGAGTTCTCGTGAGAAGTTGAAAGAATTAGTTTACTAGATGGTACGTGAAAAATATTTGGAAAAGATCACCATTAGTCGGAATTGCAGAGAACATAGTGGAGTTCTCTTTTTGCAACTCTTTTATCCGAGTTTGTAACTTGAGAAATGTATATTTTGTAGATTTATGTGGAGCATTATGGGGGAATTATGACAGGCAGTGAAAGATGGAAGAATCTTTCGATTTATCGAAATTATAGGCGAAAATTCGCGAAAGACTTCGATTTTTGCCATTTTGAATCGTTTGTAGCTTGCAGCGTTAACCGATTTCAATAAAATTTTCAACGTCTGTTCAATTAATATGAATCTACAAAATGTACTTTCTAAATTTCCATTAAAGGTTCAGATAAAAAAAAAACAAAAAATTGTAAAAAGCAGAGAAATTGGAATTTTTTAAAAACTGTTTGCGCGTGTCGTTTAGTAAATTGATCCTTTTAACATCTCGCGAGAACACAATTCGATTGGTTCAATTTTTAGAAAGTTATTCAGTTTTAAACGGTGCTCGAATATTAACGAGAGTCGCTGTACACATATACACATAAGAGAATGTGTCTAACGGGTGACCCGAATTCCCGAGACGCATAGAAAACGAGACGAGACACGCGAGACCTATGCATCGCATATTTCCGTGCATACCGACGCGTTAACGATGCTTAACACGCGTCTTCTTCCTCTCGATGCTGTTTTGTTAAAGGAAAATTAGAAAACTGCAGAGACTTGTTTAACAGCCGTCGCACCTGCATCGTTTGGTATGTTATTACATTGGTTAATGGTACAGTAGCTCGTCGAGGTTCGAGATGAATTTCTCGCGTGAGTTATTAGTACGAGATTTAAATTTAAATTATTTTCGAGCATGGAAGCGAAGTGAAAGGAGATGGAATTTTAAGTTGTTCGTTTCCGCGGAAGATAGTAAAGTAAGGTTGATCACCTGTGGTTCTGAACTTGTGAATAAAAGATTTCTCGTAGATTCATCAGTGAGTGGAAGGAAATACTCGGGATTCAGTTCGGATAATTTTCAAATGGCAAAATCTACGGTGCAATTATCCAAACTCACGGAACATCCATTCGTTTACCAAGATGCCAGGAAATAATCCACGTGCAATAACGACAATAACTCGGAAGCCAGTCCCATTCGGGTCGAAGCAAATCCCCTGACGCTGTACCTCTATTAACCTTAATCAGCTCGCGAGGAGCTCGAACTCGGTGTGCATCCGACGTGAAATCCAAGGTTTACGCGACTGCAAAGCCGCGAACAGGTTAAGATCGTCAAAACATTATCTCCCTCCCTCTCTGTTACACCGTATCTCGCTGTTCTCATTGCGAATTTTCCGATTCCCAAGGGAATCTCGCTTACACGCCATTTTTACGAAAGTAGCGTTCGTTAGACCTATCTAAGAATTTACCCGCAATTTGTGTCCGTCTTTCTTTCATTTAAGTGAGAAACCAACCCCTTTTATTCAGAATCATCCTTCTATCGAAGTATTTGTAACGTCGAAAGAGATTAAAAAATGGTCGAAATGAAAATCAGATCGTTTCTTAATATCTTAACACTTAGCCAATCGCGTATTTTTCACAAACAACGCGAAGAGTCGAAAGACTTAAAGAGTTCCTCTACATTAGTAAACTTAATCCTTTTAACTTCGTAAAAAGAGAAAAAAAAAAATAGTCATTTGATCTAATTTTTAAAAAATTGTCCTGTTTTATAGAGCGACTGTACATATTCGAATAAATACATTTTTCCCTTAAGATAAAAAAATAAACGACCTCAAAATTCTTAGGTTTAACAAACTTTTACACGAACTTTCACCAAACTTGGCGAGTATCAATGACGATAGTTCCCTCGTAAACCACATGATTTCAATAACTCGACAGTATCTTTATTTCGTATGCGAGACTCGGCGTCGCGAGACGATGGTAGATTAATCGAGCAGCGAAATTGCGGGAGGAAACACACGATGCCCACAGCGTGCGTTTATAGGCGTGTAACGGATGATCCGCATTCCGCACGGTCTTACAATGAACCAAGCGGGAAGTCGAGCTGACTGATACGCTCGAGAATGCGTCCTCCGGCGTGGAATGATTTATGCACTTGCACGCTTCGCGCTGATTACACCTTTCCCCTCTCGATCTTCTTCCTCTTCACGTTTCTCCTTCTCCTTCTCGTCTTTAACCAGTAGTTGTTGCGTGTCTTCTGTTGTTTCGCGGTCTGTGTATATACTCTTTCGATTTCTCGTCCCCTTTACTATGCTACAAACGAGACCGACATGTGCTCGCTCTTGTGCATCGAGGAATGCTCGAATGTAAAAATTTTTCCATGGATTATTCGAGACAGAGATTCTCGATCTAATCGTTGCCTTCTAAATTGCAATTCACTCTTAAGCGTCGAGATTAGACCGATAGAATTTCAGAAATTAGAAATTCGAGGGGCGATTGTGTAGATGACTTTCACTGATCGTAATTTACGGAGAAATTGTTAAATACTGTAATATAATTGTTAATAACGCGTTAAGTGCCGCGGCAATTTCGATAAGCTAGATTTCGAAAATTTTGCAAAGTGTTACGATAAATTTAGAGAAGAAAGTTGTAATCTATTAACGAACGATAAAGTATTTTTTTTTGTTTTAATTTGATCGTTAAGAATTATGATCGAATGTCGTCGTTCAGGCTTAGAAAAATTTGAAAGGACCAGCACAAGTGCATTTCTTTACTAAAGTCTGCGTTACTCTACTCTCTGCTAAGTTCTGCACTGCTATTTTTATGAAATCTGGATTACCAAATACTTTGAAATCTGCTCAATTTTTCCAACTGTCTAAAAACTAGGGAAATGTAACTGTCTGCAAACGAGTGACGTCTAAACGAAAAGTCCTAGCATAAATATGCAGGAAATTGTGGTACTTAACGCGTTAAGTTTCGAGTACTTCGTAGTGAAAGGGTTGAATAGAACAGTGAGATCTAAACGGAAGTGTCTTACGTCGATTCTACTTTCTAGATTGTTCTATTACTTCGATTTTTTATTTCCCAGTTCTGTCTGGAATAAAAAGTTGTCAGAAATACGTTGAATCAATATCTAACAGAGTACGGAGAAGACAAAGGGAGTTAAACTCGAAGGGGAAAAACAGCGTGATTCGCGACGGAGTCATAAACTTGCTCGAAGTTCGGCGACACGGTACACCACGTGTCTGCGATGCAACGATCTATGTGGAAAAGCTCGATCTCATTCTCTGAAAGCCAGCAGCTTTTGCCAATTTTCCAATACACGTGCACGCGCGTACATTGGACAAAGGTCGATCACCCTTGTTCGGAGACAGTAATACACCCTGCTCTAGATCCAATTGACGCGTCACACTGTCGCGAAAGTACAACGCTGAAACGAGCTATTATGAACGTTAATTGGTAATTATCAAGTGTAGCTTGATATCGAAACACGCGACGTTGATGATCGCCGTGAAAGCGTCATCTCAATGTATGCTGCGATCTTCGCAAACGCAAGGACCCCGGCGGATTATAGTTGTAAAACACAAATTACTCCTTAGCCACATTGGAGCGGCAGGTACTGAAAAAGAGACTTTGAGAGAAAGAGAGGCTGAGAGAGAGAGAGAGTCTCAGAGTGAAGGAGTTTCAGGGTGAGTTTCAGAGTGAGAGAGTCCCAGAGTGAGAGAGTCTCAGAGTGGAAGGCTCAGAGTGAGAGAGTCTCAGGTGAGAGAGTCTCAGAGTGAGAGAGTCTCAGAGTGAGAGAGTCTCAGAAAGAGAGAGAGAGAATGTGCCAATTCGGGAAAATCGTGGACGAAACCAGAGATCGAGGAATCGGCGTTAATGGGGCGCTCTCGCAATTACGCGACGCGTTCATCCGAGCCCTGGAATAATACGAAGTGTCCGTGGCGATCGTGAACACGCGTTACGATCACACGGTATTAACGAACAAAAAGTGGTATTCGATGAAGATGATCTGCGTCACCCTGATAACACTTTAGTTCAGGAGAATGGCTATCTAGTTAACCCAACACAAATGATCCAAATAAATGTTATCGAAGATTTTACACGCGATATAGGGACCCAAATTTATCGGGAATTTACGTGTCTCTGATGTGTAATAAATTCAACGAAAGTTTATAGAAATCTGAATCTATCTGACCGCGTAAAAAAAAAACAACGAGAACTTGCGTATAAAAAGTATCGCATAATTGGAGAGACAGGTGTATATTTTTTTATAATTAGATGTATTCCGATGCGTCGTTTGAATTTCCACCGACAGTCCTATTCAAAGCAATCATTCACTCGCTACAATATTATCAAGTTTCATTGAACATCGTCGCGCTTTGATCACTGGCCACAGTGTAGTCACTGTTCTCCGGTCACGTTCCCTCACGTCTCCTCGATTTCCCGTTAGCCGTGCTACACAATCACACGATCGCGCGTTACCACGTTACTATTATATACCCGCGATATTTCATATCACCTGCAAACTTTCCTTTAATTCATCCTTCCAGGCGATCGCAAATACTTCGCCTAACCGCAATACCCATCCTTTAAACACTTTCTATCATCGCCCGCCGAGGTACGGTAAACAGGAAAGATAAATAGCTCTATGAAAAATCGTCCGACAACTGTTCGTAGTAGTTGTAACTTACAGCCGGTTCGGATGATGCGGTTTTCTTTTTCATCGAATCGATAATAAAACAACATCACACGTTTCTGTATTTTCGCCGCACAGGAAAGTCCCCAAATATGTAAATTAACCCTAAAACTCCCAAGAGGGGAGTGTTTCCTCGAGCGTACAATCTGGGAAACTTTAAATTAGGACTCTTTTTCGAGATTTCTTGAAGGGTGATTTACTACTCTATGGTACATTTCAGTTCGATATTCACAAAAAGAGAAAAAGAAAGATGTGTGAAGAAGGGTAGAAATAAATGAATAAAATACAATAGTTAAATTTAGCCTCTTTCAATTAGTAATTAGGAAATTAGGAAATTTCCTAAAAGAAAAGGAAAATAGTAGGAAATTAAAATGAATCATTACTATACCTTCGCGATGAATTCGCTCACTCCTCGATCTGCTGTTGAATTCTGTTATTTCCTAACGACTTATCACATTAATCTCACGATAGTACACGAATATACAATGCTTCCTGTATCAATTGTACCATAATCGACACAGAAAGCTCTCGAATTGTGTTAGAAGTTAGTCTGAGAAGGCTGATCTCGTTCAATCTATGGTCTACTTAATTTCCTAAGTAGAGTCGTCGCTTCGCTCGAGGAGGATCAACGCGGAATGATAATCTACGACGACTCATTATCAATCATTACCTTTGTTTCTATCCTCTCTCTTTCTCTCTCTTCCTCGGTCACACTCTAGTTGAATTGTTGCGAAGATTTCACCCGTCGAATTTCACAGAGCACCGTTTAATCCCTCAGCAGCAGGGGCGCGCAAAGAGAAAGAGAGGGGCGGAACAGCTAATCGAGAATGCGAAATCCAATCACCGTTGCAAAGCGGCTGAAAATTAGTTTGGACTGAATATCGAAGAGCCGGTCTTTGCAACGCCACCGATCTGTACACCACTGACTGGCCTTTGTTCACCAACGATCCTCGCATTTACGAAAACGTGGCCTGTTCCTCTCGCGCGCGAATTTATGGGCTGTGTGGCCTCTGCATCGAAATGAGGCGTGCACACAAAGAGAGACAGAGAGAAAGAGAGAGAGAATAATCACCTTTGTGTAGATAGATTATGTGTGACGTAGAACTTTTGAAAGTTCTGAAATTAAACGAACCTTCTGCCTGGGAACAACGTCTGATATGTTTGAAGCTGTTGTCGACGTCGGTCAATTTGTTCTTTCGACGAGAGCTACTTCCCTTCTTTCGATCGTGAAAATTTCACGGTGGATTTTTCTGACACGTAATAATTCCTACTTACGGTTCGAATTATTAAGTGTAGAATAAAGAAAGCCTGTGTCAGGGATCGGATTTTAACGTGAATGCCTGTCTACAATGTTTTTTAGAGGACGCTTTCTTGTTAAGCTTGCGTTAATTAAATTTTCTTTGAAATCGGCGACGAGACCCAGGTTTTATCGACGCAGAAATATGAAATTCCCGTGAGCCATTTGAGACCATTCAATAGCAATTCTTAAGAATCGAATCAGAGTTCTATTAACACTCCACGTCAAACACATCACTTATCTTTGACAAGTTTGATTTAGTTTGAAGTATATTAAAGTACTTAGCACATTCGGTGTCAGTCTTTAACAACATTATAACAATCAAACATCGTCACACATCAGTTTATACCACATTCACACCAAGTTTCAAGTTCTATTCACACACCACGTCAAACACATCACTCGCCTTTGACAAGTTATTTAGTTTGAAGTATATTAAAGTACGTGGCACGTTTGTATCAACCTTTAACAAAATTGTATCATCAATCAAACCTCATCACACATCAGTTTACACCACATTTACACCAAGTTTCAAGTTCTATTCACACCACGTCAAATACATCACTAATCTTTAGCAAGTTATTTAGTTTCAAATGTATTAGAGTACGTGGTACATTTATTGTCAACTTTTAACAAGATTATATCATCAATCGAAGCTTACTATCGAACCAGCAACGATAATTCATCGTCGCAACTCTCGAACCTATCGATTCTTCGAAATACAAGACATCCTATGCGATGTGATCCGGACAATAAACGATCCAGTAGAAATGAAACGAATACGTAACATCTATTTATTGTACGCTTTGTATGATTCAAGTGTAGAAAACTTACATTTCACGAAAGAAATAAACGGAGCACTCGTTAAGAAGCGTACCAATTTCTGTAAAATTTGTCCGTATAAAAAGACACGAGAATTTCTGTACGTCGAGCAATCAGTGGTAATGAAAGCTTTTGATACGCACACAGAGAGAAAGAGAATGGCACGCGTTGCTCGAAAAACTATCGGTTAATGGATCGTATCGAGTCGTCGCGCTAATTTTATTCCAACGAGTTTTCGCGGTCAGGAAATTATGAATTTTCACCGCGACGATACGAGTTTCCCTGACAAAAGGGTGGAAAAGTGAATCACCGTCCTCCTGTCCTCTCTTTTACCTTGTTAAACTGTACTCCGTTTCCATTTATATGTATATACCGATCGAGAGATACACGCACAATTTCGCGTAATTTCACGCAAATTGTCTGGTGTGCAACATTGAAAAGCACTCGGGAGGATTCCGCTTATTGTATTCTACGAGCTTACCAAGGATGAAATACAATTATGATAGAACCCAGTTCCCGAACTATTATTCGAATTAGCGTATACAGATTTAGGGAAATTATCCCCGCAAATTCTTCGAGGAAAAGTTACGTCTAGAGCTGTTTAGAGAGAGTGTCAGAGGTGCATTGTACCGTAGTGTCGATGAGAAAGTGGTAGAATTATGCGGGCCAAACTATCGTTGCCTCGTGTACCAGCCATCGACGTTGTTCGAACAATGAGTGCTGTTTGTCGATATTTCAAGGCAACTGAATGCAACCGAACGACAGATATCGAAAAGAGTTGAACCTATGGATGAAATTTTCGTGCATTAGCACGTTCCATTCGTTCCTCTTCATTCTCTCCTCTCATTCTCCTCCCTTCACGATAATTTATTCATGTAGATCATTTAATAATTCTACTGAGAATAATAAAGATAATTTCGCTTTCTTCCTCGAAGAGTTTCGAATTACTCGAACGATTCACGATCGAAATGCAGAGTTTATCGATCACATCGCGTACAAAGTATTTACTTACACGCAGCTTGGAAAAGCCGACGAGTGAACTATCGCTAGAAAATGATAATAGAGCAATGGTGCAAGGACTGTCGATATTTTGACTTGGTTCCATACACACCGAACGACAGTGTTTGACGGAAGATCCATCATAGAACGTACTCTATGACGCTTGGATTTTATGCACTGCCGCGTATTCCTCGTTTCACCTATTTCCTGGACGCGTTGTAATCGTAGGCTGCTGCGTCCCGACGCTCTACCACTTCGTCGATGATCGATGGTGTCACGCCGCGTCGAGCAACGGACAACGCGCATTTGCCTATGCACCATAACTCGCGTCTTCTATTGCACGCTGAAATAGCCGACGAATTGTGTTATCGTACAGCTGAGCGATATTTCATGCGGAGTTTCGACATGTTTTCGAATTTTGTTTGTAGAATGGAGAAAGTCTATGGGGCGTCTCAGAGATTTCGAGGGGATAGTTTTAACTACACAGTCTGTATTTTCTACAATTTTTTCTATACTTTTTTTCACATATCCGATTTTATCCGTTGTCAAACGATAGGCGTTTCTCGCCTCAAGCGATTAAACGCTTCCTAAAATACACGAATTTCGACGTTCCTCTACAACTTCGGTGAAACTGTACCTAGGAACATCGTTCACCTGCATTTTGATATGGTGACGAGATTCATGGCGCGATAATTGCTCTCGAAAGGTCGAATTTCGAGTTGCTGTCTCGTAAGCGGCTTAACGCGAATTATTTTTCGCCTTCAGAATTTAGCTGCTGGTCACGTTCGTGCTATAAACTTAGTCACTGTCTAGATCGACGCTGCTGTCGAACGTGTGGACCTCTAAGACCTCTAAACTCTTAAATTTGCCTAGATAGAAATGATCCGAATTATAGCGCCCTTTGTGATATCTAGCGCTAGGTGAAATAATTTTCTACCGAGGTTCTATGCTAGCTTTTTTAATACATTCTCACAAAATATGTATAAAAGTTTGCTGTTTAATTATGAGACGCTTGGTATTTCAATAATATGCACACCTAGGACTCTTTTCACGCGGTGATTTTCTTGTACCATTCACTTTTACAAGATCCTTTTACACGGTATTTTTTTCAAGCATGTTTTATTCATTTTATACGGTCTTCTTAACACGCTTTTGATTATTTCTACCTTCAACAGGATTTCAAATACAATTAAGCGCTTGTACAGCTTGTTATAAAGAATGATCAAAGGCAAAAGAGAAACAGATATCATCGTAATTAATACAGAACGATTAGACAGATATTTCGAGCGGTAAAAGTGATTTTTCACGAACCGTAAATAAAAAAAAGAGCACTTTTGTTACAATACGATAGAAAGTGACGATATAAAATATATAATAAAACAATGCTTTTGGAAAATCTATTTTTTTGCTCTTCTTCAACATTAAACAATGTATCATTAAATAAAATGCACTTGTACATTTTAAATGATTTTTTAATTCAAACACATATTTTACGCGTCGCTGCAAATCGAAATTTTTGCGCAATCGCCGTGTAAAAAGAGTTCAGGCGTATTTTCAATTTTAATTCGAGAGAATTAAGTCACCGTAATCGATCAATTACGTGTTAAGTCGAACGTTTCGTATATCAGCGCTGAATAACAAGCGGTTTCCTTCAACGTGCAACGGGAGATTTCCATCAGAAACGTGGCGCAACGAAAAACGATTGAATTCTAATATCTCGTGTTACCAAACATCGCTAATAATCGCGTTCCATCGTGTATCAGAAGCCGGTATTCATCGACGGTCAATTTAATCACCAAAAACTGTTGTCATCCGAGCAACGATCGGTTTGGATTAAATCGACTAGCGGGCCAGTTTCATCGGCCTGCTAAATATGTGGCTGGTTAACCGCCACCACGGCCCGTTCGTATTTCAAAAGCGGATCCATGCGATTACGCTCTCATTACGCTGATTTTCATCGTACGGAGGACAAAAGGCAGCCGGCCAACATCCCGAGCGGATCGTAATTTTCACTTTTCACCGTCTGCGTGTAACGGTGCCGCATATCACGATACGGTATGAAAGTGTAAACGAGGAGAAAGGGGATTCTAACTGAAAATTCTTGTCGAAAAAAAAAAGAGAAGAGAGAGAAGGAAAGAAATCCCCGTTGAAATTCAACGCGACCTCGATACTCCTCTGAAACCTTTGCCATTCAGCTGTTGTTTTTCCTCCGATGGAAATTACACGACCTACGTTTTAGCAATTTCTCCACGTTTTTTTTTTTAAACAGCTACTAATTGTCGGCGAATTTGTTACATCGAGTTGAAACTTCTTTCGAGACGAAATGGATCGCGGTTGAAAGGTCTTTCTACACCCGTGCGATCTTTGATCCGTGTCAAGTGCTTTGCAAATAATTTCTATAACATCCAGAGTGGATGTTAAATAAAATAAAAAAAAAAAAAAGAGGAGGAAAGGAGAAAGAGAATGGAGAGGAAAAAGGGAAGAGAACGAGAATCGTCCAATGGAGTCGGGAAAAAATCAGGTCGAGTGCTCTTCACCTTATTCCTACGTCCGAAATTTAAATACATTCTCGGTGTACTTATGGGATATTTCTTCCTTTTCTCATCACGGTTTCGAATCCTCGTGGAATCAGCTTGTGTAGCTGACAAATTCTCGCGATAGCGACGTTTAAATCGCGCGGGATTGGAGAACAAGTGGAAACAAGTTGAATTTCGAGTGAACGTTGTCACCTGACGAAACTTAGACTAGCGATCGTTTCCGATTCTTTCGCCTAGTGTACCAACTTCCCGGTGGAAAGTAAAGTTTGTCGTTACACCTCTACTCCACAGAAGTTTGCCCCGTCTCTCCCGCCCATTGTTTCGAACAATTATACACATTTGTTTCTCCCGAAAACACGAGGTTACCCTTTGTCTGACGGTACATTTATACGAGTAGGTTGAAACTTTGACGAATGTCGCTGAGTTCGTAGTTTTCGTTATAAATAACGTTGTCTCGCTACGTGATTACAGTTGTAAAACACAAGCTCTTCGTTAGTCACATTTTGCTGGTAGATCGAGCTGCTGTATACATGGTAATTACCATAGAATTCTTTCAAAGAGACTTACAACAGCAAAGGATTTCAATTTCTTCGAGTTTCTATGAATTTTGAAGAAATTTTCTCGCTTTCACGCTCAATTCGCTAATCTCCCATTAGTCAGTTTTTCGATATTCGTCGAGATAATTTGCAACGTCACCATTCGTCTAAAATTGCTCGGTTCAGGCGGTTCGTTATGGTGGAACGAGGGACGAGCTTCATTTTCGTCCTGTTGCACGGCGAAGTTTCAGGCCGCGATAACGGGCCAAAGATAAATGAAACGACAAGTGGCCGAAAACTTTTCACCACTCTAGGAAAAGGGTTAAAACGTAGGAATTGCTTCAGTCGAAAACTGGACTTTGCTGCTTTTCTACTAATGGTCGTGTGACCGCGTTGATTTATTTTCCATGGAAGTCGCAGTGGTTTTTCTACGAAATTTCCGTCCCGCTTGTGATTTATCCCACCCGGAAGGTTGTTAATTTTCACTACTCTCGTATTTCCGACACGTTCGTAATAGAAATGATGGGAGTGAAATTTACGATTGTCAAAATCCTTCAAATCTTTGATGGCGACTGAAAATTCTTGGCCCTCGAGGGCAACTTTGGAAGTTGACGGGTGATTGATGATGAGAGTGATTGTGGAGACACGTATAAATGGAAAATGAAGATGATTGGTAGAAGAAATGAGGTGGAAGTGGAAAGAAACTGCATGGATTGGCGGATGAGAGCGCGTTGGTCGCAGTAAATTAAAGAAAGCAAGATGGAGAATCGTTTTTTCCAAAAAAGATGTTCCAAGTCTCTTAACCTCGCGATTTTCGCTAGAATTGAAGACTCGCCTTGTTTCAAAAAAGTGTGATTGCTTAGAATGATCAACGCGATCTTTTTCGTTGCGATGTTCGCAATTTCTGCGCGTTTTTCGTCGCGTTTTTGCCATTTCTGCACGTTTTTCATCGCATTTTTCTTTGCAATTTCTTCGCGTTTTTCATCGCGTTTCTTTTTGCGACTTCTGCGCTTTTTCACCGCATTTTCTTTCGATTTCTGCCCATTTTTCTTTGCAATTTCTGCGCGATTTTTATCGCGTTTCTTTTTGCGACTTCTGCGTTTTTTCACCGCATTTTTTTTTTTCGATTTCCGCGCGTTTCTCACCGCGATCTAAGTTCGCACCGAAGCGAGTACGCGACACCGTCCAATCAAATTTTTCGTTCTCCCTTCGGGGAAACGCGAACCTGCGAACAGGAAACTTTACAGATATGTATCAGACAACATTCTCCGAGAAGAAATCCTTCAGTGTTTCCGTACGGAAGAGAGAAACGAAGAAAACAGAACGGGTCACCGGTGTACGATTCGCGAGGTCGAACGTTTTTCTCCTTCGAAACGAAGATTAATTCGACGAAATGCCTCGATACGTTTTGTCAGAAACGGGTTTCGTAATTAATGGTAATCCGTGTGTCGGATGTACGTACTTTGATTAATCGAAAGAAATCAGAGTACTCCGATGTTGCAAGAAAACTTACCCCTGGGGTGATTTATCGTTTTGTCCAACCGAACGGATTACGTTCGGTGGTATCAGAAATTTCTTTCGTATCCGCGATGGAACGAGCACGCGTATCTATCAGGCGAGGATCTCGTTTCACAAAGAACGCTGTTGAAAACGAACGTTGAAAACAGATCACAAATTCCTCTCTTTCTCTCTCTCTCTCTCTATTTTCAATTAATTCTACTTTCCACGAAAAGAAAGAAAGAAACATTGTTCGTCACGCGGGAATTTCGCTCGGTGACCATTGGTTTTTTGTATCAGATCCACAAACCGTTAATAATCGTCATAGAAACACGTGCACAGGTAACAAACGTTGACAGAAACGGCGAGGTGAACATCGGCGCGGAGCGTGTAACATTATTAAAAGGGAAATTCCCAAGAGTCGGAGTGTAACAATAATACAAATTGGTAGTATTCCATACAGAGGGGAAGGGAAGAATATCTAGCGAAGTGTACGTCGGTGAACAAAGGAGGACGTTTTCCGTACGTTCTGAATTTCACGTATCTTAAATTAATCGCTTTGCTGAATTCGTGAAATTCGTGAAATGTTCCCGGCATGTCCACCCGAGTAAATCACCGGACAACGACGAGTCCCGTTGCAATTACAATTAATTTAAAGTTGGCTTTCACGGGTTGAGCAGCTAGCTATGTCCACCGAGAGACCGAGAATCGTTGATGAATTTCGCGAATGGTACCAGAACTGTTTTTCCCTCCTCGTCATTCTTTACACGTCGGTGTATTCAACATTACGACGTGTTGTTTTGTATTTTAATACAGGCCGATTGTTCAGAGGAATGAATGTTCTACTCTTTGCGCGAGAGTACTGTTAACTCTTCAAATTGCGGACGTTTTTAATAGACACGCCGTAGGTGGATGCAGGGTCAGTTTTGACCCGTAACTGACGGCCGCTGTCACCGTGATTTCATTCAACCAGTGAAATAGCGAATGATAAAATGCAAATTTAAACAATTGGAGATAGACAGGGATTTTTTTATTCCATTTGTTCTCTTTTCTTTTTCCTTTTTCAAATGCATTCGATCATTTGGCCTGCAAAAGATGGCAAATTCATGAGAAATTGAGCCCTTTTCGCTGTCAAAGTATTGAGCTTCGCAATTTCCTGATTTTTAGAAGCAAATTGTTTCGACTATCGCGTAGAAATGTATAAAATAAAAGTTTAGAAAAATAAAAATGTTAAAATCTTTCTTACTTCGCTCATTTTTGCGATCATACGCATATACAGACAAATTTCATGAAACAATTCAACAGAAAAAATTAATTCCTGGGTCTAAAGAGCCCCACCATAAGGCAAATATAATTTATTGTCAGCTTCTTGCTCTTTTCGTTCGAAACTTCGATAGAATTCTTTCATACACACGCGAAATATTCGTCATTTCATCGGGAAGAATTCTCTCGATAATTTCACGGTGACGAAAGCTGCTTAAAGGATTTCCACCATGGCGCCTAGGTAGATCCAGATAGCGTGAGTAAGACGCACGTTCCACCAGCACGAGACACGTGTCATTGAATTATTCCACTTTTACTTGTGACACGTTTCTAACCAGAGCAGCGTGTCACTGGGAAATATGGAATCCACCCGGATGGTGTGAAGTGATACACAGAATGGTAGATAATGAAACGAAAGTTTAAACGTTTGGGAAGACACGTGCATACGATATACCTGGAACGCAGGAAATTAAAAGGAGATTCAAAGTTCAGCGTCTCTATTACGAGTCACGAAACAGAGACACGTGCTGTTGAAGGCACATTTGGTATTCTTCCGGCAGACAGCCGAGGGTGTCTGGGGATGGAAGCTTTTAAAGTAAGTCCAGAGACCCATGGTTTCCAGGCGTGTTGTAAGAAGTCTTGCTGGCTGGTGTGTACTGGAAAGTTTTCGGCGGAGGAATCTGCGGAGCACCATAAGTTCCGACTTTTGCTATTGTACAAGAGTAGATGAGGATCTTTGAAATATACACTCCTGTTCATAAGTATTAAGACAGTTGAATGTGAAACGTGCAATCTACTGAATTCGAAGAAATTTTAAACTCTGCTGAAATTTATCAAAATCTATGAAAATCTATCGAGATCTGCCGAATTCTATTATATTCGACTAGTATCTATTGAAATCTCTCGAAGCTTGCCTATTTCGATTATAAATCTACCGACGTTTGTTAAGTTTTACTAAAATCTTCTAAATTCTACAGACGTCTAGTGAAATCTACAAAAATCTTCCTAATGAATGTGAAGCAAGCCTTATTGTCGTTACACGTATACTATAATATTATCTGACGCGTAACAGGCACTACAGAACAATCGAAAAAGGAATAATTCTAAAATGAACCTACAATTATACTAAAAAAGAAATTATTCATTCTAGAATCTCGAAATTGAAGTGCTTGTGTGTATTTTTACTAATATATGGCACTAATTTTAAATTAGATAGTACTTTTTCTCAACTATAAAGAGTGTCCTAATACTTATAACTGGCAGTATAGTTTCTGATTCTTTTTTTTTTTTTTAAATAAAGAATAAATAAACAATTTTGTTTCAATTCTTCCACGTGGATCTCGCTCGTTCGAGAGGTGGACGATTTTTCATAAATGTCGCTAGAAATATTAATATTCGTTCATTTTTATAAAAAATTATACACATTTCTTCACACGTGTATAATCACGAAATAAAGTACGTGAAACGTTTTCCTACAGGTGATAAATATTGCACATTTATATATCCGTACATTTCACAAAAAAAAAAAAAAAAAAAGAAAAAATATCTGAAGGGAAGAATATCGTGAAGAGATTTTCAACGTGAACCACTGCACCTCTATCAATTTTACGTTCTCGTAACAGCGTACCGTTGTATCAAAGGAAATTCGCCGAACTATCGCCATATTCGACGAGCAGATATTACGAATAGCGAGGCCTGGAGAACAGCCACATCGCGTGGCAAAGTGGCTGTCGCGACGACAGGCCGGATCGAAAGTTTCCGCGACAGCCAGACGTATCGGTGTAATTTCATTCAGTCGATTCAATGATTCGTAAACAATGATACGGCTTTATCGTCCGCGCCGACGCCCACGGAATGAATACATTATGCATGAGGGGAACAGGGTTGCCTCTATTGTTCCGCGACAAAACAGGGCCGCGTTAAGACCGCGAGCAGTCGACTTTTGTCGTCGAGAATGCGCGATGGAACGCGTCTTCCGGTTAAATTGCCTTCGTTCACACCGTTTCTTTTTTTCCCCCCCTTTTTTCTTTACTATGATAAAGCGTTTCCTTCCGCTGCTTCAGATTTAATCGATCGACAATTGTGATCGAACGAAATAGTGTATATTAATGATAGATTGACAATACAGAAGAGCTTTCTCTGAGCTTTAATCGTCCAATGGTTTCGATAGAAAAAGATCGTGATTTTACTTTCGCGAAAGAATTGCAATGAAAAAGGCAAACAAGAGTGATTGATTTCTTTGTGTAAATAAATGTTCAATAAACGTTATATTTAGATTTGATGTGTAAACAATATATATTTCTTTTGTGTTATTTACATCCTATAAATTATCGGATTACGCTGCTATTTGTTCATCCAGCCAGAGATATCCGGTCCCATACGAACCGGTTAAGAGGGAGTCTGTTGTAAATATATATGTAGATAAATATTTTACGTGCTGAAGGAAATGTTAGATACTAACTTTAACATGTAAAATAGGAAGAAGTATATTTTTCTTTGGTGGGAATAAAAGTTCGTAGCGTTTCCCAGTTAGCAAAGTTTAAACACGTGAAACAGCTGACGATTGAAAGAAAGATACATTTACTAAGATTTTTAGCACAATTTTACGTACAAAAACAAATTAATGCATCATGTATTAGTTACAATTGGCCTCGTTCTTATAAGTTATAAGAAAAGTTAGAATTAAAGTTAGTGTTTGTTACTAATGCAACTGGTTTTGTCGAATTTTAACCAGTATCTGTGTCGCGAGTTTAACTCGCTTAAGGCAACAGGTTAGTGGGTTGAAACTTGCAAGATTTCGGTGAACAAAGTTTGAGTAAAGTAAGATGATTATTTTTTAAACGTTCACAAAGTTTGGTAAAATAAAGTTACTATTCTTTAAATGTTCACAAAATTTGGTAAAATAAAATTGCTATTTTTTAAGTGTTCACAAAGCTTAAGTAAAATAAAATTATCGAAATCCAGCAGAAAGTTGATCAGAAAATAATCATCGACGGATAAAATGTAACATCTTCGAATTCTCCCTCTCGTAAAAAAAAAAAAGAAAAAAAAAAACAAGAAAAAAACGAGCCGAATGAAAAAAGTGGCGTCGACAGGTTCCCGGTATTCTATCCTAGGCAGAACGTCCGGATCAATGGAAAGTAATTCGCGTCTCGGTGACACGGGCATGAAGAAAGAGCCGGCGTAAATCAGCGGCCCGATGGAAATGGGTTAAATCTGCATCGATAGCGTCCTCGAGTATAGAAGGGGTAGGAAAAGAGGAACCGATAGAAAAAGGTACAAAAGCTGTTCTAGTTCGTTTGGGATTTTATTATCCCTCGAATTTTCTCCCTCTCCATTTTCTTTTTTTTTTTTGTCACACTTTCTCTCTTCCCACTGTTTCACTCTACAGTCATTGTTCCTTAATTTTCTAAAGCGACAGAGAAAGAGAGTCCCTTTTGTTTGGACCTCCTTTATGAAACTTTTTACACACTTTCGAAGAGACTAAGAGTCGCGGCATTAAGATTCCATTAACGTGATTAGATGAACCGTGGAATGGTTCTCTTCTAATGTTCCTTTTATCCAGAGAGTTAAAAGAGTGCTAAGCAAGCTACCTTTTCAATTCGACGAATTTTCGAAAGTTTCACTCGCTGTGAAAGCTGCTTGAAAAAAAAAAAAGAAGAAGAAGAATGAAGAAAGAACTTGATGGTTTTTCTTCCATCTTCTTTCGAGTCGTCGAAGTCGCGTTTCCGCGTCAGAACATCCGAATTATATGGTATTTCATTGATTTTACGCGGCCGGGCTCTTCTCTACTTACTCGACGATAAAAAGAAAACACATCCGGCCTTGTTTCTCGGCTCATTGTTCTCCTTTAGAGTCCAATTCTCGGCAAATCCCGTTCCTGATTCTCTCCTTCCGTTTCCTCCCTATCTACCACGACGATAAAAATTGCGAATTTCCTCGCTAGCGCCGAACCATACAAACTCCTCTCTCCCTTCTACGGAAAGCTCCAATAATCGTCCTACAGAAACTAATTAAAAACGTTAATCCTTCAGATCTATACAGTGATGACTTCTATTAATATCCAGACACCCTTTGAAATAAAATAACTTTCTTCAAATTGAACCGAACGAATTGAATTCTCACAAGAAGTTAGAAGGACTGGTTTACCAGATGATGCGTGAAAAATATTTTGAAAAAATTGTCATTAGTCGGAATTGCAAAGAACATAGTACAGTTCTTTTTCCACAACTCTTTCATCTAAGCTTGTAAGTGAAAATTTAAAAATAGATGAAAGATTCTTCCGATTGATCGCGATTGTAGGCGAAAAGTCGCGAAAGATTTCGATTTTCGCCATTTTCAGTGAAATTCTCAGCGTATGTATAATTAACGCAAATCTACAAAATGTATTTTTAAAATTTTCATTAAGGGTTCAGATAAAAAAAAAGCTGTAAAAGACGACCGTTATAAAATCGGAGATTGAGATTGAAATCTTTCTCGATGATTAACATTCTGATGTATTCTCTTCTAAAGAGAAGAGCCGCGTCACACGCAAGGAATATCTCCAAGACGTTTCAACTTCGAAATTCGCGGAAATAATCTGATTTCGAGCGGAGAGATCCCGACATCTGCAATGTTCCTTCTCGCTCGTCTGACGTTTATTCGCACAGGAATATTTTTAGCTGGCAGGAAGGCTGGTATGACGGACAGCCGCTAGTTCGCTCGAGATTCTACCGGTTAATAACCCCTTCTACTTCTTCACAATCTCTCTCCATTCGTAGTTTCTTCGTTCTTTCGTACCGTAACGCGTAACCTCGATCCCCACCTTCGTGGTCGTTTTCCATCGCGAGGAAACGCGTAAAAACATGGAATACGTAAGCTTCCTACCTAGTAAGGAGGATGAGACGCTGTGTGGATCGACCCTTTTACGGTGAAACCAGCTGTCGATGGATCGAGAGGGAGGCTCGACGATTCGCGAGAAACTTCCTACGTCAGCGTATGGCTCTGGTGAACGCGTGACTTCCGCTCTTTTATTCGAGGAACTGGAAGATCAACGGGAAAGAAGTTCTAATCCTCTTTTCCTTATGTACAAGTTGTTACGGTAATTACGGCTGTAATTGAACGGATAAGTACCTGTACTGCATACTGGGTGTCGTGGACTTTTCAGTGAAAGAATTGATTGCGTGCAATTTGTACGAATGCAGAAAATCTGATAGAAATTCTGGATAATTTACGAGGAAATTTCGGTAACTCGACAATTCCGATTATTTTGAAAATTTGCAACGTTTATTAATACTTTGACGTCCGCACGTGAGATAGAAAATCTTTTGTCTGGTGTTGGTGTCTCACGTAGAATCTACCATCTGTCAGTTTCTTCTTTCACGCGATCGTTCATATTTTAATTATAATATCGTAGTAAAACATGAAAATTATAGTAACTTTTGCTTGATTCTGTTACTCGATTTAGGTGAAATTCCGAGGAGATGTGTGAATAAATGTGAGCTTTTTCGTTACAATAGATATATTTGTTTCGTGACACCAACGTAGTGCTATCTGCGACACTAACGTGGTGTTTAGTGTTAAAAAATGTTCAGCCCTTTAAGTTCCACCGAGAACACGAAAGATGTCGAAAATTATGAGTGCGACACAGGTCGAAAAATGTTCAATTAGGACTAGTTTTCCTATGTGCGACAAATTCTCAAAAAAGAATGATTTATCGTCGTATACATTTTTACATTCGATATTATAAAATTACTGTTGATATATGTGAAAGAAATATGGACTCGAAGAATGTAACGAGACTCGGTCATTCAAAGATTAATAATTTTGTATTATCGTAAACGAAGTGTGTGCAGGATTACCTTCTATTTTCTACCGATCATACTCTTACTCATTATTCAGAACGATCGATGTATCATTCTCGGAAACATCGTTCTATTTAACATTATTCGATATAATAAACCGCCGTTTAATTATACACTAATTACTCCTCTATTTTATAATAACGGGTCACTCCAGCGATACAAATTTTCAGAGTAATCTATCATCAGTTGCAGATTAATTTTAATTTTTAATACGTTAACGTTTATTTTTTTTTTTTTTTACTTTGCACGATATTAATGTAACAAATTTTCATGTTAATGAAAACAGAATTTTACCTAGAAGAATGGTTAATTTTCTAAGTATTTGCATTTCTCTATCGAAATGAAATATTATATTCCGTTTACAGTCTAGCAAATAGCTTTCCTATAATATCGTAACACATTGGCGTAATCGTAATTAGACAATATTTGCCAGAGTTTTCGTCCATCGGGCGTGAAATTCAGAGCCGAGCGACAGGCTGACGAGGCCGTTGGACCGTGGAAAGCGACAAGATCGATGGCGAGCGTTAATTCATAAGCGGTGTTATTGTAATTAACATGCACGACGCCTGGCTACGTGGGATACAGGGAACAGAGGATCGAACGTAGTAGGTAATTAATTTTCGTATCGCGCATCTCTCGATCGAGCCTTCAACGTTGCAGAGTTTCTCCTCTACAAATAGTGTTTTCGTCGATGAATAAGTTTCATCGTTAATATCGTAACACACACACACACACATACTTCCTTACGCTAGCAAGTTTTCCTCGCGTTACAATCACGACGAGTTTACGTCGAAGGATTTACTACGATCTCACGCTAACTTTACACCTCGAACTAACGCGTTTCTTATGAATCGTTGCAACTTGTTCGCTATAAACGTAAGCGTAGATGGAACATATACTGGTTCTTCGAAGAAAAATACAGCGAAATCGTAAATTAACATATTGGACGGGGAATAGTTCGACTGATCGCGCGAGAAACTATGCTTGGGTCCATTTAGACCCGAGTTATGTTAGGTTAGGCGTCCTGGATGCGTCCTTAGGGGTTCCCAGGACCCTTCAAACTCGCCCAACGAGGGTAACCGTGGAGCTTTTAGTCGATAGGAATGCAACACTCCTCACCCTCTCCCTCAGAGACGGTTTGAGGGTCCATGAGAATTCATGAGGGAAAGAAAAAAGATTAAATTAGGCTAGGTATTTGAAGTTAGGCTCCACGGTGTGTTCTAGACGACCCTGTCTTTGTTATTTATTTAAAAAATTAGAAATTAGAAATGGAAAGCGTCCTTTTCTCTACACCTGGGTCCCAATAGACCCAGACACCGGAGGATGAGATTTCACCCTTTCGCTAGAGCAAATTTCAATACACGACGTGCATGGTAAAAGATAGATATTCAATTCCTAGTCGCAAAATTTCAATTTCTGAAGAAATTCAATTTCGAAATTACAAAAATTTGAAATTTCTTGCATTAAATAAAAATGAAAGTGTGTAAACGATTGAATCAAGGTGAAGGGGTGGTAAGAAGAATACTATAGGCGCCAATAGTAGTGAGAGGGTTAAAATAGTATCATAATAGTCAAATATCAGCATACTGATAGCCTGAGCTTTTTCTGTATTTTAATACACAGTGAAATCCGTATTGTACCAAGCTTAAGATGCAGTATATTGCTCTAAGACTGCACTATCTAAATTTAAAAATAGTTGAAACTGGATGAAATTATGTTACGAAATACTACAGACCTTTTTTTCTTTAATTTTCATGAAATTTTGCCGTCTCAAATTGAAGAAACTTTTATCAGTATAATGTACGGATAATTATGCGAACGATTGACAAATTTTCTTCGATCAACTGTACAACCTAACTCGGTGTTTCGAACGCCAGGGAAGATCGATAATATCAGTCGGCGGTAATAGTCAAGACAGAGCTATAGTGATCGAGGTTAATCAATTGACCGGAAGTGGTCCTAATGTAAACCTGACCGTTGCCTCGTGGACAAACACGAGATATTCCGAGTGTCCAGAGGCGGAGGACTTGTCGTTTGTTCTCGGTCGATCGATCGCCTCGAGGAGGGATTGTATTCTGTTCGATAGTTGAACGAAAAATTTATTAACCCTTTTTTAACGAGACCCATTTACCTCCACACGAAATTCGGAAATCTCCTCGTTAAATAATACAACAATTTTTCTATTTATACCACACCCATATTTACTCGTATTAAATAAACAAAACGAATGAAATGTATCGAGCTGTCTGTTATTTCTGTATCTCTTCTACGAGCGTTTATTTGCCATCGTTTTGAAATTGTGGTAACATGATGGTAGAATTCGCGGGGGGGAAATATTCACTCTTTAGAATTCTCCGAAGTGTATAGAATAGTAATCGGTAACTAAGTGAAAATCTGGAAGACGCTAATATACGCGAGAGCTTATCTTATTTTCACAGCTCTTTCGCGGCTACCCCGGAGGAAATAACTCGAGCTTTTTTTTCGGCTAACTTGTGCACGTTATACTCCTCCTCCTGTTCGTTTTCTCGCGGACGATTTTCGAGGGATTAAAGCCTCAACGTTCTTGGCCTCGCCACGGCGAAAGTTTTAAAACGTCGACACGAGCCGCCTCCGCTTCCTCCTCCTCCTCCTCTTCGGTGAAATGCTCTCTCCTCTGGGCCAATTAAATTTTGCTGCCCCTCTTGGGCCGAATAAAAGAAATCCCTCCATCCCATCCCTTCTCTACGTGTGTGTATGCATGTTTGCTTCCGTGACACGCTTGGATTTCCCTTCGAAATTTCCGTTCTCGTCGTAAACGCTCGAGTCTGTTAAAATGCGCGACGCGTCGATTACGGAAACTTTCGTTCCATTGTAAAACAGCATTGTTTTTGCCTTTTTATATTCGATGAAATTAGTGAAATTCGACGATTTTAGTAATATTAACGTGGGAGGTGAGGAAAAATTCGAGACCAAGCGGGAATTAAACACGGGAGTTCCGAACTAACATGCTGGGACGATTTTACAGCCATAATTAAGGCGCTTTTTTCATTTCCTCGCTGTTATTGCGCTACTTTCGATGAGTACAAAGTCCTCAACCTTATATTACTGTGGGATATCAATATTGTAGAAGTTGAGGAAAATTTTGAGGCATCCAACACTCGCTATTTCCAAACTGACACGCCGGGGCGACTTTATAGCCATAATTAAGGCGCTTTCTTCCTCTCCTCGCTGTTATTATGCTCCTTGTGACTATTATGGCCCTTGAATATCCCTAAGCACACTGTTCTCTCTATTTTTCTCAATATTTTTGGATATACTCCCAACTTCAGCGACAGTTTATCAATCATGTTATCGCATTTGAATCGATACGAAACTGGTGATATCTGAAATCAATGAATAAAGGATTCCGCTGTTTTCACTGTATCGTTTATTGCAATTTTTCATATCGTCCCCTTTGAACCGTAAACCCAGTCGATGACTTTCAGATTTATATCGTTTGCCAACGAAGCTTCATATGCGCATCACATATCGGAGGTTTTTCCAATCGTAAATAAAACGAAAATGTGTACTCTGGCTTGGCATTCGTGTGTTTCTTGGCAAATTCTCCACCAGGCCTCCCTTTTCCCACCCTCTTCCGCTTCTCATGTTTTATATGTTACGATGATATTAAGAAAGATTCACCGGCATTTCATCGCGAGCCTTTTCTTCGAGAGTGTTGCAATTAAATTGTCATGGCTCGAAGCATCGCGTTTCAAGTTTAATCGAACGTGGAATTCTTCACGGAGAATTGTTACTCGAGCTTTTTTTAAGTGAACACTTCTTGGTCAAGGTTAATTTCGAAAAGATACGAAAACTTCCGCATCTCTATATCAATGAGTTTTCTACATTCAATACCAATAAGAGACTTTGTTCATAGAAAGCGTTATTTTTTCCGGCTAAACATATTAAAGATACACATTTGACATAAGATAGTTTATATACAGTAACTATCGTTAATATTTGGACACCCTTTAAAGTAGAACAACCTTTTAAAATTGTACCGAACGACGTGAGTTCTGTTTTTGGAAAGTTAGAAGAATTAATTTACTATATGACACGTAGAAATGTTTAAAAAAAATTTTCTAATTGGTTAGAAATACGAAGAAAGTAGTAACGTTAGAAGAAATTCAGGATTAGTACGAATCAGAAAGATAAATTCTGCAGAAACGGCAAGAGACTGAAATTGTCACTGCATTGCCTGTGCAATCTGTTTCAAGAATTAATTTGATTTTAAAAAACAAGGAAAACAGCAATGCTGCATCGTTTCTGCACTTGCAGGGAAATTTTTTGATAACTAAAATTGAAAAATGGTGGTGTATGTGCATGAAAAAAGAAAAACAGAGGAATTATTAATAATTCAATTATTTGAAATAGAAAGATATAAGAGTATCGCGTTGTAGAAAGGCTGTTGAAATTTTTGCTTCGTGTTATAGAAGGGTTTACTGTATCCATTTTGTTAAATTCACCGTTCATTATAACTCGACAGTTAAAAAAAAAAAAAGGGCAAAAATAATAGGATGTGGTCGGCGAAAAGAGAAAATCGGCGGCGGGAAAAACGACTTGAACAACCTTTCTAAAGTCAATGAGCCGGAAAATAATCCAAGTCTGTGGCAATTCTATACGTTTTAATACATCTTCGGGAAGAATTTTCGATGGAACGGGGAGAAAACAATCTGGCGCGCGGAAAAGAGAAAATTTATTCGGAAACAACTGTTCAGAGTAATTTCAACGCAGTAAATTAGAATAATTTAAATAAACCAGAAGCGAAAGGGCAGGTGGAAAAGGAAAAACAAGGAAAATGAAGCGAGTCATAACAGTTGAGTTACTGTACAACTCCTAAAAAAAAAAAAAAAAATAGTTGGGGAGGAAAACAATTCTCCCGCGCAGAGATACAACAGAAATGACTCGCTGTCAAAAGCACACGAGTTCTATCGAAAACTCTGAAACAATTCAACCCCGGTGTACCAGCAGTATTTCACTGTCAGAATAAAGTGTTCCCATGTTTACTCCAAATAAAAAAATAAAAAAAAACTAAAATAAAACTCTGCAACGAGAGATCGGCGTCGCGACGAGATCTACGCTTATCGGCTCATTTTTCGCGAAGCGTGCACGTACCGATAGAAATCAGAAGCTGCGTGAAGTTTTGCCGCGCGGATCTCTTGAACCTTTCAGAAAATTGTCACGCTTAAAAAGAAATACGTTCTACTTACACTGCAGAGCGTAACTATAGCACTTTTGCAATTTTGTAATTTTCGAGAGCTTCAAAATCCTGAGTAACGATTTCTAAATCTTACTAATATTACTACTTACACTGCAAAGCACAACTATAACACCGTTACAATTTTCAAGAGCTTCAAAATCCCAAGTAATGATTTCTAAATCTTACTAATATTACTGATATTACAATATCTGTAACACCTAGCCAAATTCTCTCTCCTACATGCACTCAAAGTCAGTTTCATTTCATTATTGTTACAATTACTTCATCACGAAATCTGTAGAACGCGCAACTCTTATAAAATATAATAAATTTGATTGAGCACAATGCTGTACTTTGAATTGCCTTTACAATCAGTTACAATGTCAAAAAGAAAAAAAAAAAAGGAAAACAGTTATTATTGCCTCCTAATTGTCATTCGAGTTGCGATATCGAACCAAGTGGCGACTGATAGTTGAAAGGGTTAATACAATTATATAGTACGCTTTCGATCACGGTGATCCTGGCAACTTCGTTTCTACGAAGGGACCAAGCAAAGTGCATTAGACAGATGAAACGGAATTCGCAAGCATATAAAGTCGCGAATCTAGCTGCGCAAGAGGTTCTCCTCTTATCGCGTTCGTTGCAGCTGAAACAGCTCGGAATCGAGTGGTATATCTCTGAACGCTAACGTTTCTGCCGTTGTTTGACGTTCTCATCCGTTTGTTTTTTCAGTTAATACGAGCCCGCGGATGATATCCATTCACGAATATTAGACGAAAAGAACTTGTGAACCGTGATACGTTTCTCTCGGTTAGCTTGATTGGAAAGTTTCAGAGCGGAGATTAGCGTGATTTAAAAATAACAGGCTTGGAAAAACAACGCGGTGGTCTCTCTCTTTCTCTCTGTCTCTCTTTTTTTTCTCTTTCTCTCTCTCTCTCTCTCTCTCTCTCGCAACGGATCGACTCATGCCGGTGATAGATTATTTTTAACCGGGTGGCAGCTTTTGTTGTCTCACGGTCCATCAATATTCCCGTGTGTAATCGCTGGATGATGGAGGCTGTACACGAGGATCGAAACGTTCACTTACAAATTGATTGAACGCGTCACATTTTGTTTTTTTCCCTCTTTTTCTGTTTTTTTTTCTTTTTTTTTTATAGTTACAATTTAACTAAAACGCTAGCGATTCGATTTTTCGTTCCTTCATCCTTGAATTCCCTACATTTCTCCGAAGTTTAGAATTAATATTGCGTGTACAAACGAGTGTTTTACGAAAGACGTGAATTTCGTATTCAACTATTTAATATTGTATTCTTTTCGTAGTGGTTAATAATCATAACGCAGTGGTGTTCTTAAATAAATGAATAATACACTAGTGAAAATAAAAAGAAATCTGGATAGAGTGAATGAGTTGTAGATGAGAAATGATTCCCTGTTGGTAGTATTTTTACGGTTATATCTTCACGTGTTTTTCCATTAGACCAATCTGGGAAAAAGAGTGTCTTCGTATCGAACGAACGAACGTCGAGCAGAGAGTAGAGAGAACCGGTTGCCAGAATTTATATGTTTTGACCACGAATGTAACTATAATTTTACGGTCGCTCGGATTCACCGGGTTTCGCAATCGAAAATTGAATATGAAATAGGGGAGTGGTTAGGTGAATCCCTTTACGTTCAAACGAGAATGATAAAGTTCGACTGAAAAATTTTCCCTTCGCTATTCGAAATTTAAACGAAGAGTGTATAACAACATCGTGGTCCCGATAACTCAGCCCAATTTTTCGATGCAAATTTTTAAACGGGATAATAAATATCCCCCGGGCGAACTACGTGACTCGTCTACGAAACGATCCGTCCAGCGAGTTCCGGCCAATCTTGTCACCCCTCCGTTGTTCCCCGCTCTTTTCTCCTCCTGTTCTCGTGCCAACCACTTCTCCTCTTCTTCCTTTTCTCTTTTTTTTTTCTCTCCCGTTTCCCTCGACCACCCTCGCTTCGTCGTTTGAATTTTAATCCCTGAAACAACGTTCGCGAATTGTTGGACATCGTCGAACCTCTCAGACAGGGAGACAGAGAGAGAGGGAGGGAGGGGGGAGAGAGAGAGAGTCGCACAGAGAGAGAAAGAGAGTCTCAGAGAGCGAGAGTCTCAGAGTAAGAAAGTCAGAGTGAGAGAGTCTCAGAGAACGAGAGTCTCAGATTGAGAGAGTTTCAGAGAGCGAGAGACTCAGTGTGAGAGAGTCTCAGAGTGAGAGATAGTTTCAGAGAGAGAGAGAGTCAGAGCGAAAGAGTCACAAAGAGAGAGAGAGAGACTCGCGGAGAGAGGAAGTCACATAGAGAGAGAAAGAGAGTTTGGACAAGTTGGAAATTATTCTCCGCGAAGTTGCAACGCACATCTCGTGAGTTTCCTTCAACGTTATTTTCCCCGCAAGTTTCCTTTCTAAAGTCGATACAGTTAACGGACTTAACCGTTCACTGGTTGAGAGAATTTTTACACGGTTCGGAGAAGAAAACACCCGTTGTATTTCGTAATTCCTCGAGGAGGAGAATTAAATTAACCATTTTCCACGATCCATAACACCACCATCCAACGCCGCGCCGTGCTTCTGGAACTTCTGTTAGACTTTTTCCCTTCTCGCTGTACTTTTTTTTCTCTCTTTCTCTTCTTTTGTCGTCTCTCCTTGGCTAGAATAACGAGCAGAATGTTAATCCGAAAATTGCCGATCTCGACACTCTTTTTCTTTTTATCTTTTTTTTCTTGTCTCCTGTCCCTTGACGCGTCAGCTTTATTTCTTGTACGCGAGCAGATCCTGAATATTTTTCCTCTACTTCCCCCCTTCTTCTTTTCTTTCCCTATGAACCATCACGACCGATTGAATATGGATTCTGATTCCGCTGAATATTCGATTGGACACTTTTTTCTGCGTAATTCGCGATATCTTTTTTCTTTCTCTCGTACGCGCGCGCTTTTCACGGCGGCGTTCGCCTTTCCAGCAACTAGCTACACGAAACAACCACAATTATAATTGTTGTTCTTTGAACTTTTTCCATCCTGTGTTTGTTTTTCTTCTTTTTTCTCTTTTTCTCCCCCTTTTCACAATATCGTCTCTCTCTTCTTCTTTAGGAATTCATCATGCACTTTTTTTTCTTTTTTTATCCGCTAACCATAACAAAAAACACTTGGTCATGGTTTTTCTTTACTCGCACGCGGTATGCAGTTATACAATTTATGACAGAGAAACACAAAACCTGCGGCGGGGGTGCTGGTTGTGTTTTTTAATATTGCGTACACAGATTACTTTTTCTTTACTCGTTCATTTTTAGTGTCGTGTCTTTAAAACCACGAAAAACCCATTTAATTACCGCTCGGAAAACTTTTAGTCGTTAAAAAACCCATTGTTGCAAATTTTAATTAATATGGAAATTTACTTTATTCGAGAAAAGCCCCGAATCTTATTAAGATATCGATTTAGCGAGGAATATTCGAAGAAAAATCATTTTAAGGTTTAAAGCGAGAATCGAACTCAGGTTCTCTGAGTGGGGAGCAGGTTGTGTATCCGCATGACCAGCGAACACTTTAACTTTCAGGTTCTTTGTACAGGTACATATTTGCCCGATCATATTACTTTCGCTCCTGAAACATTTTACACAAAATTTTATATTGAAAAATGTTAACAATCGTCAATATATATCGCATTTTTATACATTTATAAAAAAAATTGCACAAAATACACGTAATACCTAAATTATAATGCTCTTTATAATACATAGCGAGCGAAATAATTTTCTAACAAAGTTCCACATTTTCTTTACTACATTCTCAAAGATATGAATTTGCATAAAAGTTTACAATTTAATTATTAATAACGATCCCGTCCCATTCGTTTTTATCATTTATTTAATATCCCTTAATACCTTTCCCACTTCAATTTATACTTCTGTTCCTCTTCTGAAATGCTTGTCCAAGAGACCATTACCATACCTCTCAAACAGTTGCATAAAAAAATGTAATCTCTTTTTCTCCGCTTGTTCCTTAGTTTCTTGTTTTTCTTTCGAACTACTTCAGCAATATTTCCCCGCTCCCTTTTCCGCCGTTTCGAAGTTCCATCATCGTAAAGCTGGGCGCGAACGAAAAATTACTTTAACGCGGCACTGTTCGTTGTCCTGTTTCGTCGTCTTTTCATCCTCTCTCTTTCTCTCTCTTTTTTTTTTTCTATTTCCGCGTCCATGGATCAAGCTCGCTAAGAAATATCCCTTATCTCTCTCGCTACGTTCTGACTTAATCCACGCCCTTATCTTTTAATTGCGCACGTCGTACGATGAATCTTAATTACCTTCCAGCAACTATTTAAACGACGGACTTTACAGTGCTCATAGGCGAGGGAGTTTCATTACGAAAACTGCTAATGCCCTTAACGTTGACCCTTATCGAACCTACGGTTAGTTCTCGTTTAAATCCAATCTCTCCGTTAAGCTCTGGTAGGCTTTAGCAGACCTAACTCGGGAATCACGCCGAACAACTGGCAATTTTAGAGTTTAATCGAAAGCTTCGAAAATGGATGGAAAAAGTTCCTATGAGTTAAAGATCAAAGTTACAAAAAAAGAAAAAGATATTTGGAATTTTTCTATGTGGAGTGTGATGCGAGAGATTGTGAAAATTATATCGATGATTTAGCGATTCGATCAGGACGTTTACCAAGACTGTCAGCTCTTCGTACAGTAAACACAAATGTTTGCAAAATTTAGAAATGATTTTCAACGTCTCGATCCCGAAATCATCCCGAAATTTCAGCTGAGAAAGTTGCAGAGGAACTCGATTTAATAAAAAACATTTTGCCTGTCAAATTTGCTTGCTGTATTTTACTTCTTTTTTATTTTTTGCACTGACTCGCTATAAATGCGCCATAGTGTAACATTCTTTCATTAAGGTAGTAAAAAGTAAGTAAATGGAGAAATAAAAAACATAGCGTAGATTTAAATCACACGGAAAATCGCGGGAAAATCTTTGGTTCAACGATATCTCGAGAATGAATGGTCTCGCCACATAGATACAAAATCTGATCCGCTGTATAAAAGCGAACCTCTCGATATCACAAAGGAAAACCCTGTACCAGGAACACGTTTAGCCAGACACTTGCCTGCACATGGGTCACACAGATTAAAGACTCTCCGGTTCGACTTGCAATTTCTTGCAACCATCTGTGCGCTTTATTCCAACACCATTCGCTATCTACCTTTTGGCAACGTATCCTTTCACCGAACTTCTATTCTCGAAACCGAGCCACCTCCGACAAAGCCAATATATCTCAGGAAAATAGAAAATACTCGGTGTATACATAGATCCTCTGGTTTTGCCTTCCCCGCTTCTCTTTTATCCATGTTTTCGAGAAGAACACCAGCCAGACGTTTCCTCTCAACGTTGTTCTACACTTTCTTCTCAGATTTTCTTCCTTCAAATCTGCGTTTCGAAGTCTGATCTCAAGTATTCCGTACAGATTTAGAGTTTTCTCATTCGCTACTTCGCATTCGTCGTTCTAATTAATCGAAGCACTTTTTATCACTGTTGTTTGAGACGCTCTCTATGCCTGGGTCACTTTGGACCCGGAATTAGCTACCTTTAGAAACACTTCTCTATTTTGCAAACTCTCTTTCACATTCATTTATCATTTTTTTTTTTTTTCAACGATTCGTGCATAACTCTGACACGAATCTCTAGAATTTTGAATTATTTAGCGACTGTCTGCTCGCCTGAATTTATTACCTCTCTCGATTTTAATATTCGCGAGCTGGCAGAAAAAAATGGCGAAGATTGCGTCTGAAACTCGCGAATTCTTCTCTAAGCTTAACACATCAGTCTCCAATGCATGCTCGAATGATTTTCCGTATGAATTGCGAGATGTTGAAGATTATGCTCTACAATAACTCTCACTCCTCCTCGATTAGGTTTCTTTTACTTCTATTTTTGCCTTGTATACGTTGTTTCTCGACGAGCTTTTCTAATAGCCCCATGAAGACTAAGATCCACTAATTTATTCCTCGTAAACATCGTCGGAACGATACACTGTCACATTCGAAGCAACACATCATCCATCAACGACGCTTCTCCCTCGAATCCATCCTAGAAGCAACACGTTTCAAAGTACCAACGACGGAACACGAGTGAAAAAAGAATCGCCCAGGGGCCACAATCGTTCTGCAACCTAGATATATAACACCGATGGACTAGAGAACCGTTTGGCCGTCTCTTTGTACAGCCTTAATCATCCTTCGTGTTTCTTTGACATCGTTCAGCCGCGAGGCTTCTCTCAACGTTGAACAATGAACCGTGGCCGTCGAAATTTCTCCTGGAAAACGAAAGAATCCTCTTCTTCCGCGTGTAAAATGTTTCTAGAAGTTGAAACGTCGCAATAGAGGCGTTTTAACACGGCCAAAATCGTCGAGGTACTTCCTGTGTACGTTCGTTGTATAAAAAATCGCGCGTGTGATTAAACGTGAATACAAGTTAGCATTGTTGCAATCTTCTGTCAAGCGTGAAATGAGCAAAAGATGAAAATATTTGAAAGTATAACAAAACGAAAAGAACTTTTGGGACAACCTAATAGTTATCGTTAAGTTAGGTGTGGTAACGCGAGCTTTAAACGAACGATGTTGCTCTGAGGAACGTTCGGCGAAGCAACGAACGCGATAAGAAAGAGACACAATTGTATTTCTAAAAGACAGAGGAGCAGAGAGGATTCGAGAGGTTTGGTACGCGAGTGCCCACAGGCGCGTCAAGTCGAATCCTTTAAAAACGCCATATCTCTGGAGCGGGAGAGGCCCTTATCGGTTAACCCCAATAGAACTTCGTGAAAAGAAGATCGATCACCTGGAAATAATGGGCTGGCTGTTTGGCCGGTATCCATTGTTTATGATCCAAACCTATTCTGAACTTTTCACAGGGGAATTTTTCCATCTTTCTTTTTCTTTTTCTTTTTCTTTTTTTTTTGTACTCCTTCCTGAATCATCGAGACGAATCGCGCGAGCTTTATCCATCGTGGAAATCTTCAGAGGAAAGGTAATTTCAAACAGGGACGCCCTCGGTGGAATTACTTATCAAGTTTGCACGAGAGTAGTAATTGGAACCTTTCTTTCTTTTTTTCTTTTTTTCTCAAATCACCGGGCAAATAATGAGCGCTCTAATTGTATTGAACTTTCTGCAGCTGCTTGAGAGATTCTTGAAGATTCTTGGAAGAAGGATCGTTCGTTCTCTATGACGTCTGGAAGTTTTTAGTACCGCTCGTTCCAACGAACACAGAATTTTCTTCTTCTTTTTATTTATTTTTTTTTTTTTAAATTGGCAGAAGTTGAATTTAATCTTTGGCATATTTAATAGGAGGATTCGTAAATTAATATTCCCTTTGCACGGTGAAGTAATTATAAGGAAGAACTTGTACTTCGAAAGAGCTGCCGGTTTATCAATTTTCGATATTCTACATCGAACTTCTTGTTCCGTTCTTCTATAATAATAAGCTTCGTAAAGTTCGAGATGCATCTTCGCACCGCTGCTGTTTCACGATGCATCACATCTTGTCAATTAAAATTCTTTCTAGTGGAGAGCTAGAGGAGGATAAATGAGATAAGACACCGGAAACTTGAACCGAAGTTCTACCACAAAGATTTCGCAGTACTTGTTGATTCCGCGCTACGAACGAAGCTCGAATATTTAGCTCGAATCTTGATTTAGTAACACATGATGACATTAATAATCACATCAGATATTAAGATCCGTTCTAATCGCGTGTTCAACCTAAAAATCCTAGTCGTGTCTTTGAAAACCAATCCTCGGTGTGAAAAATAAGATTATGATACCTTAATTGCCATTGAACATCAATCAAGAATTTAATCCTGATTCTGAAGTTAATTGCACGCGAAAAAAAACACGAAAAGTTTGCAATCTCAAAGATAGAAAATTTGTCGACCACCTATGGTAAACTTAAGATAATCCATTGTATCCAAGAAAGGATGCAGCAATTTTTCAACCCTTCCCTCGAGTAATTCGAAACGCACCGGCGAACTGAAAGGCGCCTTATAAACGAAGGTGAAAGCGTCGAAAAGTGAGGAAAATGCGAGAAGCGATCAGAGCTGATAGTAGCTCCTTATCTCGAGAGTCGGGGGAATTAATTCGATTAGAGGCGAAAATTCGAATGGAAGGCAGAGTCGATTCCCTTTAAGACTGTCTCTCTCTCTCTCTCTCTAAAGGGGTTGTCTGAACTTTCTGTTTTTCTTCCGCTAAATGGAAGCTGACTGAGCCGGTGCTCTTTCGTCGAACGTTAATTACGTTTCCATCACGGAGCCTGATCATAATTTCGATCGCATTTGAATCACGAATGAACTGAACGAACCGAACTGAACGAACCAAACTGAAGACAAAGAGGATGATGAAGGTGAGTGCATTAGACCCCTGGGGAAATCAGTAAGACACCACGAATACTTGGCAACTTTTACAGAAAACTTTTTATTCCGCTCGAGGAACGGGGATAGAACGAGCATGTAAAGTTCCTTTACGCCTTTTCATCTCTCGTATCTCTCCTTTGTCTCGCCCTCCTCCGAGTCCCCAGGTTTTCCTTTATGCGCCTGGGAAAATGAAAAAGTAAAGGATTATTTCCGGCTACCTGCTGGAGCGATCTCCCTGGTGCGCCATTTGTCCGGCCATTATTTCGTTACGCCCGTAAATCTATCGGCTCTCGAATAGAAGTGAATTGATCGTATGAATTTTCCACGCATCTAGGTTTCTCGATTGAAACTTGTATCCAAGCCACGTATAACAATCAGAATACAAAGAAACTTTCATCCTCGTATAACGGTTACTCAAATAAGAGTAACAGTTTCTTTTTCTTCGACGGATAGAAAATGGAAGAGGATAAAATGGCGTGGTACTTTTTTCGAATTTTTCAAAAAGTGTCCTCTTGTCAAAGGAGAATTCGAAGTTCTTCGTTCGCAATGCCCCCGAGGAGACGCCTGATGAAAGGAACCTAGATGGAACTTGACGAAACTTTCTCAATTCGCGAAATAGCCAGAAAACTGCCACCGCTTTTACTTTCTCTTTCTCTCGTTCTTTCTCTCGGTGGTTATATTTTCTTCTTCTTTTTTTCTCGTAATTAATTAAAGGGAGAATCCAGCGCCGTTACTCGAACAGTCAAAGAATCTCTGAAAGCTTTGTTCGTTAAAAGAGGATGGCGAAGAGAACGTTTCTTTCGGTCGTCGACGTTTCACTTTCAAGAATCCTACTCTCGGTTGTTACAATTTTTCCGTTTGGGAAAGAGAAAGAAAGAGAATGAGAGAGAAGGATATCGTCCCACGATAATCGTCTTAGTTTCAGCCTCGAAGAGCAGCGAATATTCCGCAGCTCGGTCAACATTCCGCCAGCTCTTGCCGCGGCCGAGTGCCTTTAAACGTTTCCGCGGCTCGCATTGTTTTTCACGGTCCTCGAAGAAAGGTCAGCTTATGACAAAGGGCCGTGGAATGTCCAGAGTATCTTTCACCCTCGTGCGGATAGAACGAGAAGGGGATCCTCAGAGGGCTGCAGAGAGAGCACTCGAGGAATCTCACAATGGCGATTAAGTAGGCGCGCACTCAGACGACTCACCCTTCGCCCCTTTTTATGGAAAAACGTCCTTCTCTTTCTCTTCTTTCTTCTTCTTCTTCGTCGTCGAGCCCTTCCTAGGCTGCGCGAACGTGAAAATCATTCTGTCCCTTCGTTTCTTACTTTTCTTCCCCTTCCTGTTGAATTTGCTTCCTTTTTAATTTTATTTCTTGCTCAATTTACTTTCTGTTTCGAAAAATAAGGAAATTGGATTTTTTTTTGTTTGCTGTTGAATTTATTTCTACTTTGAAAAATAAAGAAATGTAATTTGGTTCCTGTTTAATTTTATTTCTTGCTCAATTTACTTTCTGTTTCGAAAAATAAGGAAATTTGATATTTTTTTTGTTTGCTGTTGAATTTACTTATGCTTCGAAAAATAGAAAAATGTAATTTGGTTCCTGTTTAATTTTATTTCTTGCTCAATTTACTTTCTGTTTCGAAAAATAAGGAAATTTGATTTTTTGTTTGTTTGCTGTTGAATTTACTTCTACTTCGAAAAATAGAAAAATGTGTTTTTTTCTCTTGCTGGTTATTTATAGTAATTTATTTCTGTATGGGAAAAATGAGAGATTGGAATCTTTTTTCCTTGCTGCTGAGTTTATCTCTGCTTTGGAAAATGTCCTGCTGAATTTATTTTCTGCTTAGTTTCACCTCTGGGTTTGAAAAATGGAGAGATTTGAATTTTCTTTGCTTGCTGCTGAATTTATTTCTATTTTGGAAAATGGAGAGATTGGGATCTTTTTTTCCTTTCTGCAGGATTTATTTCTGCTTTGAAAAATATAAAGAAACGTATTTTTTTCTCTTGCTGCTGAATTTATTTCTGTTTGGGAAAATTGGAAGATTGGAATCTTTTTTCCTTGCTGCTGAATTTATTTCTGCTTCAAAAAAAATAAAGAAACACATTTTTGTCTCTCGCTGCATAATGTATTTCTGCCTCAAAAAGTAGGGAAATTGGAAGTTTGTTCAAAAAATAGATAACGCAGTTAAAAAAGAGGCTCGTGAGCCACTAAACGAGGGTAATATTACACGAGGAAAGGAATAAACTTCGACGTTTTACTTAAGAGTGTCGCATTTATTTAGTCAACTACATTTTCGTTCAGTTTCAGGGTAGGAAGCAATTAGGATAACCTTAATTGTTATAAAAATCCGAGGAAGGGTTCTCTGTTTAAGTAGAATCAGTATAATCTTAGCTCGTTAATCCTCTATCCCGAAATTGATTAAAGTCAATACGCGGCTAACGCTCTAGCAGTTTCTAATTTCGAAACGGATCCCTCTCTTCGCTATTGACCTACATGAAACTACAATGAGGTGTACCAAGCGACCATGGACCAACCTGATAGTATCTCGAAATTACAAGGAAATTACACGGGACCAGGGGGTACATTGAAACTACCTTGGAACTCTATTGAAGTTGTGCAACAAGCGTGAGAAACCAGACCACCTTTTCAAAAGTTCACACGTTTCTTTAACACTCCTCGGTAGAGGTGGATTTTCGTCGATCGAGTGTCAACTCTTGCGATAACGATACGTGGTTTATCTCAGTTTCTCGAAACTGAGTGCAACTATTGAGATAAACAATCAAGAATCAACGTTGCATAGAAAATTGACAAAAACAGAGTCTGAGACAAGCGTAGAGTTCAAAAATAACGTAAGAATCTCGATATAACAGTATTTCATCTGTTTTTTATAATTAAAAGTCACCGGTGCAAATATAACTAAGAGTAAATTCGCGAAAATATTTGAAAATACGATAGTAATCAATGAATGGAAACGGTATCGCGATCCTCGCATGTACGAAGCTCGCAAGTCGAATCTTTCCTTCACGGTGTATAGTTTTTGTTAGTCGAAACATTTGTTCGTTTCCGAGAAATGGATTTCTCAGAAGAAACACCGAGTCCTACGAATATTGCCGTTCGACGGTATTTTGTTTCTACACTCTTGCAAAGACTGTCTGAAACATTCTCGTCGAAGGAGTTCGTTGTTTTCTTAGCTACAGGAATAGACGGTACGCGAACTTTTATTCCTCCTGTCGGAACAACGATCTATCTCCTCTGATACATTCTCTCGAGAACGAACGAAATTTTCAACCTTTCTCAACAGTGGTTTCTCTCTACCGGTGTCGACTAGAAAAGAAGATCAAATAGTCGAAATTTGTAGGTACAACTGAGAAGTCGTTTCCCAAGCCACGTTTCACGTTGAAAATACCGAAGGAATTATTATATCCGTTTCCCCTTCTTCTCGAAACGAGAATTTCGAAAAGTTTGTGACATGAATGTTCATCGAACCGAGAATTCTACGGTGATACGGTGAAATTTCTATTCTTACCACCCGCTCTTTTCACCCTCTGTTGCGTCGATACAGGAAAATACATCGAGGAAACGATTTCGCTACTTTGATAGTCGTAGAAAGCTCCTTTCGAGAGTGTACAGTTTGTATTTTCTATTTGCCATGGTTATAAATCCTGGATATACCGTGATTTTTCCATTCTCGAGGAGAATTTCACGGAAGTTAAGCTGTATCCAGAGTACCGTTCTAGCCAGTTGACGTTTTAATTGTGTCCCAGTGGCTCGTAGAGTTACGAAATTGCTCGAGTGAACGCGAGTGCACGCCAAGAGAATGCCATCGACGATGATCCCGCGTTTAGACCATGGGGATTTTCGTCGGGGAAGAATTTCCAACGGTGGTACTCGATGTCAAATTCGAGCAATCGAATTAAATTGGAATTTCAGCTGTTTAAAGTTAAACTTTCAAGTTTCACTATTTCCTTCCGATAGATTGGACTTTAACTATTCGAAATTTCAATTCAGACGATCAAATTCCAATTTAAATTTAAAGATTCAAATTCTATTATTTAAATTCACCAAGTTATATTAAAATTATCGAAATTCCAAAATTTCATTTCTGCCAATCAAGTTGAAACTGTTCGAAATTTAAATTCAGCCAATCAAATTTGAATTAAAATTTAAATATTCAAATTCTAATATTTGAATTCACTGAGTCAAATTAAAATAATCGAAATTCCACAATTTTATTTCAGCCAATCAAGTTGAAACTGTTCGAAATTTAAATTTATCCAATCAAATCCAAATTAAAATTTAAATATTCAAATTCAGCGAGTCAAATTCTAATGGTTCGAAATTTCAATTCAGCCAATCAAATTCAAGCTACGCGAAATTTAAGTTTAGTCAGTTTAACTAAATACTCAAATTCCAAAGTTCAATTTCCACCAATAAAATTCGAACTGTTCGAAATTCAAGTTTAACCAGTCGATATTCAAATTCTAATATCTCAGCCAGTGAAACTGGAACAATCCAAAGTATAAATATTCAAATTCAAATGTACGAATAAAACCGATCGAATTGAATCAGTACGCCAATCGAGAGTAAGTCGAGGCGCGTTTCTGATTCGAAAGTGTCGACGATTGAAATTCGAAGACATCCCAGGCGTTGGATTCCACTCGGAAGGTCTGTTACTGTAGGAACTTCGGTATCTTGAAAGTTCAGATAACCCTTGAAACGGTGTATCTTTGGTACAACAATCCGATAGAATTGGAAGCTTAACTCAATATCAACGAACCCTCTAACGTTTCAAAATATCCTCTTTTATCATTTTAATTGGATAAAGGTATTATCACATAAACAACGAACTTTGTTCTTTTTTTTTTTTTTTTTCTATATCTTTCATTATTATATCGCGATAGTATGCACGAAAGAGAGTATATTACGCGAAGCATTGCTTATTTTCAAACGACAGATATTATGATTGACGAGATACCTCTGTCAGAGAAGATATATTGGAAATACCTGTCTCTCGAGATGCTATTGAAAGCGTTGTTGCTCGAAGGAGGAAGCAACCACGTCAATCACGATGGTTTCCGCGGCTCCTTTAAAAATAAATAACACCTAAGATACACATACGCATATTTCCACGTCGTTTCAACGTGAAAAAAATACGAACGAGTAATTGAAAGAGTTTCTTGTCAGTTATAACTTGTAGCTTCTTAACCCTTTAACTGCCACGTCGAAATCACATGTTTCTCTCAGGATGCCACAGGAATATTTTTATTATTCAAAACATATAATGGCTTTTAATTGTTCTATAGGGCACTTTTTATTTCGAAGTATCTTCTATTTATCGGTTATATTCAAAATGCATTAACTGTCAATTAGAATGAGAATTTTTACAATTGTAAAAGGTTCAAGCGTTCTGGTCACCAATGACCACCATGACAGTTAAAGTGTTAACAGATGGCTTCGAAGACTAATTAGAAAAGAGAAATACAGGGGAGTTTTTACGGTGTAGATGGAAAGAAGAAGCACAAGGTGGTAGTGACACTTGTCACGATCGATATTAAATCTCCAGCTCTATCTTTTCGCCTCTGTTTCTCTCTAGTCGACAAGTTTCGAGTAATCATTCATCGAGGATTCTTCAGCTACTTCGTTAAAATTGGCTGATTATGAATTTATCTCGAGAACGTTCGTTAACTCGCTTCGCGACTTGATTCGCGTAATTAGAAGTTAATTCACGTTGAAAGGAAGCTTATTTGATGCTGTTTTAATTTCAATAAACATATCACTTTATTATAGTTTTGAATATATATCTTTCATTTTAATTATCTGATTTATTTTTGGAACGTTTATTGCAAAATTTTATTTAATATTTAGAATTTTCATCTGCAATTTTCTGTCGCTAAGAATACAGGAGGGATTAAGCAAAACCATACAAAATCCATAGACATATAATTCCTTTTATCATATTCTTAGACTACAAAAAAGAGAAATTCAGTAATGTGTAAGATCTTTCATTTTAATTATCCGATTTATTTTTGGAACTTCTACTGCGAAATTTTATTTAACATTTGGAATTTTCATCTGCAACTTTCTGTCGCTAAGAATACAGGAGGGATTAAGCAAAACCATACAAAATCCATAGACATATAATTCCTTTTATCATATGCTTAGACTACAAAAAAGAGAAATTCAATAATGTGTAAGATCTTTTATTTTAATTATCCGATTGATTTTTGGAAATTTTTGGAATATTGCAAAATTTTATTTCATATTTGGAATTTTCATCTGCAATTTTCTGTCGCTAAGAATACCGGAAGGATTGAGCAAATCCATCCGAAATCCGTGCGTCACGGAAAATGGCGGCTGGTTGGATGACGTAGGTCTCAGTTTGGCGCAAGTCGGTCGCCTTAAATTTTCCCGGTGGAACACGGTAGAGCAGGTTTTGCCCCGAAGCTCGCCGGCATTGTTTGCCTGTCTCGATATTGCGGCCGTCGCGAAAACAAACTGCACCGCGAGTGCAGCAAAGCTTTCGCTTCGCAAGTCACCGTCAATCGAGAGCATCGCGGATTTCAACCGACCCGGAAGACAATATTCCCGGAAACAAACGACGCCCTAAGTAATAATCGAGTACAAATCGAACGTTCTTCTATTTCATACTTCTTTCTCTTCTCCTTTTTTTATTTAAATATTGAGCATTTAATGGAAATAACGAAAGTAATTGTTTCACGAAGAACGAGAGCTCCTTACTGTTCCCAAGTGTTCTTTTAAACGTAGAACTCCGTACTTTCCATTTCTATTTTCTTTTTTTTAATTTATAATTTATTACGATTCGGTGAATCTTGAATTCTTTCTGGTACATATAACAACACGTTCAGATGTTCAATTTCAACGTAACCGTCGAAAATTCGTCGAGGTTTCGGGGAAACGAACCGCAATGAAAAGAAGAAGAGAAAAAAAAAAGAGAAAAGAGACAAGTGGTTTTGGAAACGCGGTTGCGATATCGAGTTGTCGAAACCGAAATCGACTGATTCTCGTGGTCAAAATGCGAAACTATACAGCTGCGGTATTATAGCGTAATGGAAATGCAAATGTCACGTTGTATCCCGTGAAAGATCAAACAACAGCCTCCATCCGCTTCCGACCGCAAAGGATCCACGTATGGCAACGATCTATTATTCGCCCGCGGCTCGGTAGAACCTCTCGATTACCTTCCTGCCGTTTCTGGGTCGATCAACCTCGACATTTGACGAGGCTATTTATACAGACAGGTGGTTAATCGCTCGTATGCATCGGGGCAATACTCCCCGTGAAGCTTGATCTTCTCTGTGAAGGCAGCTAAAGAGGTTAGATTACTACGAGCGGTTTGAAAAGTCGTTTCTCCTTTTCTCTTTTTTATTTTGTTTCGATGAATCGATATTTCAGTGTGTTGCAAATGTGATAGTGTTTGATTAGAGAAGAGACTTTGTAATTTTAATGTACTATAATTAGTTGAAAATGAAAGTGATGCACAAACTTTAAACGCACTTTTATCGAGTGTTTTTTTTTTTTTTTTTTGTGTACGCTGCAATTTGAGTATAATTCGATTAACTTTTAGGAAACTTTGTGTACGTATTCTTGAACAGTTTATAAATTTTTCAACATAGAATTTTCTTAGATCTCTTGTTTTTTATTTTTGTCAGATATTTTCTTGAAAATTCTATAATTTTTATTTTTCATTTGAATAGAAAGGTACTGTATCAGCCGATAGATTTAGTTTGATTAGTTTCGAGAAATTTGTTAGTCATGAAGAAGGTTCGACGAGAACGTTAAATCGCTGTGAAGTGTTCTTTATTTTTCATTGATTAAAAAAGTTTGTTGTAGGACAAATATTAGAGTAATAAGTGATAATAGGCGTGCGACGAAGAAACCAAGATAATTAGAGGTTCGAAAACGAACGATCGTCTGGAAAGTTTGACCGCGACGTCCATCTGTAGAATTTCTGGAAGCGTGAAACTTCATAGAGGGGAAGTTTGTCCACGGCCAATCGTGACCAACTGAATTCGCGTAATTTATTTATTATCGTGGTCAAACGTTGTTCCATATCCTCGTTGCAATCTCGGACACTTCAGTATCGATCCTTAAAAACGTACGAAAGAAGAAAAAAAATCCCTTTTTCTTCTTCCCAAAATAAAAAAAAAAGAGAGGGAAGAAAGAAACTCCCTTTCTCACTTAATATTTTTTCTCCCATAATTAAAAAAAAGTACGAACGATAATCCTTTTCTCACCTAATATTTTTCCTCGCATAAATAAAAAAGAAGAAAACTTTATTTCGCCTAATATACTTCCTCCCATAATTAAAAAAAAAAAAAAAAAAGAGAAGAAAATCCTTTCTTCGTCTAATATTTCCCTTCGCGTAATTAAAAAAAAAAAAAAAGACAAAGAAAAGAGAAGCAAATCCAAGTGCAAGAACATCCCCCGGTGCTCGTTCGTTTCCTGAATCAAGTCATCCGGAGAAGGTTCATTCAATTCCATCCATACACCTCGTTTCTCAATAGCTAAAGCTACAACGATGTTAACAAACGCGTCGCGTTGAATGGCAGAGCAAAGCCCTCCCTGTCGGGACAAGAAGCGACGTGGCACAATTTCTTCGAGTGTGCAACGTAGGTCGGCCTATAGTATTAAGCGGTTTTCATTGATTAGAGGAGAGGTTGCTTTCGGGGTTGCATACGGAGAGAGAGAAAAGAAAGAGAGAGCGTGAGAAAGAGGGGAAAGGGGAAAAGAAAGAGAGAAAAGGGGAAAAAGAGAGAGAGAGAAAGAGAGCGAGAAAAGGAGAGGAGAAAGAGAGAGGGAGGAGAGGAAAAAAGAGGGAGGAGAGAAAGAGAGAGGGAGGAAGGGGAGAAAGAGGAGAGAGAGAGATGGAAAGGGAAGAAGAGAAAGAGGAGAGAGAGGAGAGAGGGAGAGAAAGAGAGAGGGAGGAAGAGAGGAGAGAGGGAGCACTGGATTTCAATTCTCTCTTCTACTAGGCCCTCATCTACCTCCCTTATCTCCTCCTTCTCCACCTCCACCTCCTTCTCTATACTATGACGTGCCTCTCATTATGCAGAAAGCATACTGGAACTGGACACAGTGCAGGGAATATATACCTAGAGGCGGCTTTTGGTGCTCGAGTTTGCCGACTATAGAACCGGAAATTTCAACGACCCCTTTCACGACGACCTACCCCAAGAGAAAGGCGGCCAGTTGCTCGACTCCACCACATTATCCGAGACGTAGACAGGCTGCGCATATACACGCAACCATACCACCTAAGGGTATGGGGCAGTTCGCAAGCCTTTGCATGAATCACCGGAAATCGTTTCTCGGTCTCTATGTTATACCTACCCTTTTTCGATATCGACTATCCCTCGCGAACCATTTACTTCTTCTTCGTTTTCGTTCGATTGAAACTTACTTTACGAAAGATGCTTTTCTTTCTCGTTTGTTGTGGAACATAGTACCATCGAATGTACTATTCCTGGTTCTATTTCTTGATCCTTCTTTTTCTGTGTGTGTTGAAGTAGTTTTATCTGGTCCATTCGAGATCAATTCGGTTGGAGAAGATGGTTTTTAGAAATAGGATATTGTGTGTAGCTCGTTTGCATCGAAAAATGTACGGCAAATGTGCTATTCTTGGTTGTATATTCTGATCCTTCTTTTCTGTGTGCTTTCTTTGTCTGGTGAATAAATTATCTGGTCCATTCGAGATCAAGATGCTTTTTAAAAATGGAGGATTGTGTAATAGGAAGAAGAGTTAGGTGAATTTTATTCACGTGAGTGCGATAAAAATTATGAAAGTGTTAAGTCATAAAACGCAAACGCTAGCAAACCTCTGTCAAACCTATAAAATTCATTAGTCACGTTTCACTGGCAAATCGAAGTCCTGAAACTCATGTTTTTTGCAAAATTATTATAGAGAAACGAGATACATTGATACATTAATAAATAGATTTCCTCTTTTAAATATTTATTTCAATTTATACTATAATTAATATAAAAAAAAAAATGAAAAATATGAAAATGGATATAATAAAACATTTTATTGTATTGTTATTTATATTTTATTTAATGTTACATATTTAAACGAATCAGGGATCATAGAGTATCGCGGAAAAATCGATATAAGATCCTTTTTCCCCATAAATTATTCGAAGTAAAATATTCTCCTACTTATTTTTAGAGCTGAAACATATATTATAACAATTTTCAAACTTTTTGTTTCGCGAAACGTTGAATTTTAAGCATTCGTTCGTAACAGCTGTTTTGTTACAGCCAATCAACGCGTAGATTTTTCAATTATCATCTATACAAACGATCTAACGATCGTTAGAACTGTCAAATTCGATCACTTCTTCCAGAAAAAATTTCCGTAACGCTTCAACGAGGAGGAACAATGTTTAATTTCCTCTAATTTCCGAATTAATCGAAGGATTCTACAGATCGGTAGTAGCACGAGCAACATTTAGAGACAGAATAAAATCGTTTCTATCTTTCCCCATGTTCAATTTCTCGGAATGATTACGTCCGACTGGATCCTCGATTCCACGCGAGGAGTATCCTCGGCTCTGTCGCGTAGAAAATTGCAGGGAATTTCGCCTGGTATTTACGCGTCTTTATTGCACCTTTTCCCTCATCGATGACCAATGAGCCTCGCAGAGAGCGAGAAAAGGAGAGAGAACTTGGTCAGTATCGGTTTGTAATTATTTCGAAGAGGCAAGGGAACATGGAGGATGGAAAAGAAGCAAGAAATAAAATCCCGCAGTCCCAAGAAATATCTTCCGCATTGAAAGAAAAGAAAAAAAAAAAGGAAATTTTCAAAAATGGACTTACACCACTTTCAAAATAAACGATCCATAGTAGTTATTTGTATATTACTAGCCGAGAAGGTTAAACAAAGTGCAATGAATCAATGAAATCGATGAAAAAGGAGAAAACCACCATCAGTTCTTTCACCGCGATGATATTTTTCTCCGCGCGATGTCCAACGCGGAGAACTCAGAAAAGTATAAGGACAGGAATTTCTCCGTTTCGGTACGAATCGGTATGCTGACTCGCCAACTCTTGAACTTTACGTTCCCTTAGGAATCGCGCACACAGAGGGAATTTTTACGTCTTCGTTGGAGAGAAAATGAGGGCTCTCTTCGATCGGATTCGCCGCGAAATCATGCGATAAAAGGTATCGCGAACGTGGCGACGATATGATCAAAAAGACGTGACCGATATATTCTCTGCCCTCTCGACAACGGCCACCACTTTGATCTCTCTTTCGTCCAGGGGAACGTTTTTATCACGCCACCCCTTTGAGGCTTCGTTTTACGAGTCGCACAGGGAATTTTTATTTTTAAACCTCTACGATGAGAGAGAGGTTCCTTTTCTTCGTCTGGAAAGTGTCACCACGTCAAGCAAACGATGTTAATTTATGGATCGTAACCAACCACCGTTGAAATATCTATGAATTATGGATCGAATTAGAGCGAGCTTCTAAGCCGCGACGTCGTAAAAGTGGTTTAACGCTCCCAGGACCTAAAAAGATCCCTTCTCTCCAGTTTACGAGCTCGCGCGACCACACGCGCTTCTTCCACCTTCTTTCTTTCAGGCTTCTCAAGCTCGGGGAATAAAACGTTCGGGTATCTAGCGGCTTGGAACGTGGCTCGCATTCAGCCCCATCTTCTCGGATACCGAGATTCCCTTTCGTTTTAAAGCCAAGTGTCTCTAGGCTGAGGAATTTGTTACATATCGTTCCGTATAATCGTCACGATTCGGTAGAATTTTTCGAATTTCTACAGCTCGATAATTCTTACGTGGAAGGATTTTTGACTTCGATTGAAGTTCGAAGAACGATTGAAATCCTGTATTTATCTCCAGATATGTTAAATCACTGATCTAGCAATGAAGTGTACAAGTGTCTGATTGATTTCTCTTTGACTATTTTTGTAAAAGTGTTGCTTTCATATTGAATAGTGTATTTAAACACTATGAACACATTGTGAGCCTCGAAGAGATGGTTATTGAAAGAGAGGTGCTCAAAAATAGCCTTTCGTATCCTTTTAAAGCCGAAAAGTGAAAGTTTAATTGTTCAGAAAAGAACAGTGTCTATTGTCACGTTCGCTACCGGAATGGATATTGTCCATGAAACGAGATTATAACGAGACCACGTCTTTAAGCCCGACTTTCGACACCATTTCCGGTGTCTCGCGAAATTACTTTAATTCCGCAACAGGCGAAGAAGTTTCGTTTTAACAGCTGTCGAGTCTTGAACTTTCACATACGTAGGTTGATAATGATAATATTTATGAATTATTTGCAAGGAAGCGAGATTATTTAACACAGAGATTCGACTGGTCATGGACTTGACCTGCATCGCGAGAAATGTTTCTAAATAGACAGATCGATAATCCTTGGACCGACATGGAAAGTCGGTCAAGTTGCCAGTGCAAATTGACGCTGATTACAAATTGTAATTTCCGAGCGGCTTTGTTCCCTCTTTCTCTCTCTCTTTCCCCCTTTTAAATACGAGCTCGAATGAAAATTCTGACCCTTTGTCCCTACATTTCTTTTATTTTATTTTTTTTTTTTGTCCCCGGGCCAGTTCTCCCTTGTTTCACGCGGCGGAATTTCTTCGTGCTGTTCCACTTGCGTAAATTAGCACTCCTTCTTGCTCCAGAAAAAAAAAAATTCCTCCCAACAGTCATCCTCTCTAACGTTCGAATTTTAACGTCGCGGAAAATCACCGAACTGTATTTCCCCTTTGTCGAATGAACAAGAAATTAATCGAAATAAAGAAAGAAAGAAAAAAGAGGAATATAATAGAAGCTTCTTTCTTTTTTTCTCTCTGTCACTGTGTTTTACCCTAATCACGGTAACATCCCATGGAGATAGCTCGGTGAATAAAGGAATCCTCTTTTGTTCGCTACTTTGTTGCCGGTCGTTATTTCGAAGGACGTTCAACGTCGTCTCGACGGTGTATTAACAGTGGATTGCGGTGAACTTTTTGATCCTGAGCATCAGTGGTTCTTTTCGACTACAAGGAACATCTAACGAGAAGATCTGCCCGCGTGTACTTAGAAAATTGAATACACCGGAACGTTTCTTACGTCGACCCTCTCTAATAAGAAAATTCCTCGACAAATCCCCCCCCCCCCCCCCCCCCAACCTTCTTAATTCCTCGCCGAGATAACAATCCAACCATGTACATGCTTCTCATTCCGCGCGGAAAAGAGGAAAGGACAGTGGAAAATACTGTTCGAGGAACGAGATCAGCGGTGATATAAAGTTTTCAAGGAAATCAGTGGTACAGGTCGGCGAATGCTCAGACGCAGCCGGATAAAGACCGATACAAGTCAGCCAAAAGCTCGAGGAGAACTTTCACCCTCTCTTCCTCTTCATCCTATGAAACTTTCATACCCTCGTCTGCATTTCGAACTGAAAATTCCTACCTCTTGATCCCCCTTTTCCTACTGTCTCTGAAATTCGAAAATTACGACCTCCAACCATTTTTCCGAAGATCCTTTTTATCCTCGAGCTTTTCCGCGGTTCCTATCAACGCTACGACGTATTTATAAATGACTTGTATTTTACTGGTCAGTATTTTAATCCCCTTTTTGTCAATATTTAAATATTAAGTGTCAGTATTTAACAAATCCTTGGCTATGGCAGATTTTAGTAACATAACGCGTCTGGCGAAAGATGTTCAATTCCTAGCTGTGAAGTTTCTCAAATTGTTTTCACAGATATAAAAATTTCAAACTTTTGAATTCGTAAAAATTGAAAATTCGTTGAAGTTAAAGTGAAAGTCCGCGAAGAGTAAAATAAAACATTAGGAAGAGCACGAGAAAATTTCCAAAGCGTCTATAGGCGCCAATAGTAATCAAAGGGTTAAATATGAAGGGTCAGTATTTAAATAAATTATGTATTCACTATTTGTTTATTTACATACGACGTTACAAATGGCCTGTTTCTTTCAATTCCTATGTGAATGCAAATCTTTATGCAAAATCCTCCACGCTGAATCATAAGATGTGCCAAATTTTGCAAACTACATTCATTTTCAACACTTTCACTTGCAGCAGCAATATTCTCACTTGTGTGTACAGTCTTTGCTCTTCCACTTTTTGGTTTATCACTAACACAATCGGGTTTTTCGAATTTCTTCGCTAATCTTTGAATCGAAGACCGATTTGACCGCTTATTTGCGGCAAAAGGATCGCGAATTTTGAAGTTCGAACAACGCAAACGCATTGCTGCGATGTTCATCTATAAAATTTCACTATTTTCTGCTAAAACGAAACGTCTTACGTCATTTGAAAAGACCTGTCATACAAATATTACACAATGCTGACATTTAAAGCGTCGCGTTCGGACGTCCCTTTGCTATCCAAACTGTTCAGAATGATCTATAGAGTTCCGTGGAAGTTATGCCAAGTTACCTATTCCTCTTGCTTAGGTACGCCGTCCCAGCTTCCTGTCGAACTTACCGGAACAGTATTATTAATCATCGTTGATAAGAGCAAAGAAAAAACACGTCGTATTTCATCTTCGACTTCCCCGTACGATATTATCCGTAGAGATATCATCTACACGCCCTCTCGGTTCTCGAGATGTATCGTAACGACAGAAGTTCTGCGAACGACGAGAGGAACGCGCGTATGAATAAATTCAAGCGGACAAGAGGAGTCTCTTGAAGTCAGAGCCGCGAGAGGGACTTATCAACCGACCGCTATCGAGCTTATCATCTTTTATTCAGAATAGATTCGAGCTTGGATCGGTTAGAGAGGGTAAGATCCATTCTCTAGATCCGCTTTAACCCTCGCCAGACAGCGTAAATCGAACGCGTTTCACCGTCACGCGCGTATCACCCACGAAAGATGTCCTCTTTCGTTCCCTCGAAATAAGATTAACCCCTTCCCCAGCTTCTCTTCCCACTCTTCAAGCTTCAGTTTTCCGCTAGAGCTGTTCCCGTTTTCAGCGGGAGCACCGTGGTGTACGTAAACTCTCAGAGAAGCTGGAGGAAAGAGGAAGAGGACGAAAGAGGTGTTGCAACACCGTAGCAATCGCCGCATTGTAGGAAATGGCTTTATGACGCGAACACCAATCTGCTAGCTTTGCGTGGCTCGTTCTCAGAGGATTTAATTGTATGACAAATTAATAGGATAAAAGGTTGCGTAAAAATCAGGTTTAGAGAATCCAAAGTGCGAAAAAGGTCGAAATAATTCTGCGTAAAGTTGGAATACGATGTTCTCAGTGTTTCAATCCGTTCTTATTCGATCTGTCTAAATTCTCTGTCAGATTAAACCCCAGTTCCTCTATCCTCCACCTGTTTTTTCGACTTTTTATAATTCGTAATTCTAAGACTTCATGGTTCCATGACTTTGAAGTCGAGTAGTAGTCTTCCAATTGTTTATTGCAGTGGACTGTGTTGTAGTTGTAAATGACTCACACACACTGGTCCAATAGGACGCACAGTTTCTCTTATAAGTGGTAAGAAAAATGTTAGAATTCGAATGGATGTATTCGGTTTTGTGACTGCTCGACTTCTGTCTTATTTGGTGGCTTGTGTTATAATAAATAAAATGTGAAAAGTGGGACCTATAATTGTGCAATGAGAAATCATGACGCATTCAGATAATAGTTTTCGTTATCCTATAGCCAATCAATTCCTAGCTGTGAAGTTTCTCAAATTGTTTTCACAGATTTAAACATTTCAAGCTTTTGAATTCGTAAAAATTGAAAATTCGTTTAAGTTAAAGTGAAAGTCCGCGAAGAATAAAATAAAGCATTAGGAAAAGCACGAGAAAATTTCTAAAGCGCCTATAAGTGCCAATCCTATAGCGAATTTCACTTTCATGAAAGTGAAATTCGCGATAGAAGATGCGGAAATAAAGGACGAACGAGATTGTGTCTGAGGTGCAAAGAAATCCTCGAAGTTTCCTCTATCCTCCGAGAATTATTCCCAAGTTATTGTCATTCGATTCTTCTTTCCGTTGTCAGAATTACCCGAGCGTAAATCAAACGCGATTTCGTCGAACGAATTGATTTTATTTGACCAACGTTCCTGTTGTTTCATCTCGACCAGTATAAAGTGTTCCCCCGCGGCTACTCTTACCCGAGAAGTTGCTCTTTCTCTCTCGATTCTTCCGTTTCTAAGAAAGGAAATGTACACGATGCACGCGCAACCACCTGATCTTTCGATCGAGCAACGTGAACATCTTGCCTGGAAGCTTCGTGAGAACATGCAAATTTCAACAGAGGAAAGCTTTCTATAGGAAGGGGGAGGAATACGCGATTCACGCACACGTTCAAATGTTTCTCATCTATATATCTTCGTTTCCTCTTCGCTAGCGAAACAAACGATCCAATAAAATTGAGGTAACACCGTTCTCTGCTACCGTGGATTTTTCTTAAGCTTTCCCTTTGAACAGATCATCGCTATTATACCGTCACCGTCGACGAAGTGTTCAAAGGTGGATATCCTTATTGATGGTGACCTTTATATTCCGCTCTCCCTACGGGGGTGGAATTCTTATCCTCTCTGGGGAAAAGTGAAGGATGATCTATGTGCAACTAAAGCTTCTTCACTCTTGCCTTCCCTAGTTCTAGACTTTAAAGAACATCTTTACGTCATGTAGGAAGTACTTAATTATTCTCCAAATTGTACCGTGAAAGTCGGGGAAAAATTTGAAAAACCAAAAGTAATTCTCAACTGAATTTCTTCTCAATTGTCCGGCTATTGTTGCACTTTTAAAAATTCGCTTCGTCAAGAATTAGAGTAAGATAGTTCATGAATATCATTGAAAAATTTTGTTCAAATTGGTGCAGTAGTTTTTCAAATATTTGTAATCGCTATGTTATCAACCGAATATTTTTCCTGAATTTGGATAAAGCGTCGATTTCTACGTAAGAAGGTGTATTACATGAAATAAAATAACCGTAAGTCCTTGAGAAGCTTGACGAATGAAAAATTAGCTTCCTCGAAAACACCACTGTCCTATTACAAGCGGTCGTAACAAAAGTAAAAGAAAGGAAGACAAATTCTACAAGTTGCATTGTCCCCGACACAACAGGAGTAAAGATAGCCAATACAAACAACGTAACCGGAGGAATTTCCTTTACCAGTATTGTCGCGAGGAGAGAGCTGGACCATCGTGATAGCCAATAATCCTTCGCCTTCGAGATTCCTCGAAGTATCCTATTTCCAACTCGTTCGAGTCTAGCCAGAAGAACCGGGAAGCAATAATCCTTTCGTTTCAGAGGATCGCGATTGCTAGATAGAACCTAGAGAGTTGCACCTGAAACACGAGGATCGCGTACCGAATTTCCGGATCGAACGGTACCGATAATACCAAGAGGAAACAAAGTCCAGGGACCAAACGATCCACGGTTCTCACTTTCGACTCTCTCTCTCTCTCTCTCTCTGGATAGAATATGCAAACGCGTGACGGTAAATGGACGGAAAGAAAGAACATCGGAAGATTCTCCGCGAACAATGGAATCTTTTTCACCAGGCGGCTGATGGAACAGACTGAACGGATTCCGACGGATTTTAAGATCGTCGACGCGGACCTGTTTTGTCGTCGAGCAGCTTTTCGTTTCGAGAAAGTAGTAGTCTAGGTGGAGCTATGGTTTATTCTTTTCGTATCTGTATGCGTTTCACAGAGGAGGAAATAATTGGAGATATCCGGTGATACGTTTCAGAGATAGAAAAGACTCTAGTAGTATAAAACATTGGTTGACCTTTTGTCATACGAATTTTTAGTTACTAGAAGAAGATAAGAGAGAATTGACTAGGAGCATTGACATCATATTGAGACTTTAAACATAATTATTTCGAACTTTCATAGACTTTGCTTGGATTTGAACTTTATAGAATCTTTTCTCAGCAAATATTAATCTTCCAACTAATTAAATTTCACAAAGATCGAGAATTAAGCTCTTTCTGTTCTTTTTCTCGCATTTTTCTCGAGTTTGAAAGATGGAGATTTAGAGAGAGATGGTTTTCCCGTTCCTCTTCATGGGCCTCGAAATAACGAAGCTGGTTGCAATTCATCACCCGTTATCGGTCCAGGATACTTATGCAAAGTACGAGCTCAGAGAAGATTTAAGGAGAACAGTGCGTAGATAGTTGTTGGAAAGAGAATGGCTTCCTCGAACATTTTTCGTATTCTTCCCTGCGGTTTGTTTCTAGGGTAATGGTTTTCAAGTTTCTTGCAATCGCGGGAACTGTACGAAAGTTGGACAGGTTGTAAATCCTTTTTCAATCTTCGTTTAATATTAACCACGATTGTAGGAAAATTGGTTCTGTAAAAACTTCAAATTTTACATCAATCTTTTATTTATTTATTTTTTTTTTTTTTGCTTCGTTTCTTATCAAATGTCTTTTTTTCGTGTTCCTTCTCTCTCTTTTCTTTTTCGTTTTTTCTCTTTCTTTTGTTCTAAAGAGTTCGGTTCTAGACATCAGGGTTACGTTAGAATGTCCGCGATAAATCGTGGAAAAAAGCAGCGGTGAATCCTGGTGATATATGGGATAGAGTGTTGGACGTAGTCGAGGCTGGACAGGAAATTCCTCTGTGGTCCTTGATGAACAAAGAATTATTGACAGCCGTTTCTACGGCGGTGACGATCGATGCCTGGCCTGACGCGTGTCAGACGTGAAAGAAAGATAGGACGTTGTCCATCGATTTCTTTCGTTTCGTTTCTTTCTTTCCTTTTTTTCTATTTCTCCCTTTCTCTCTATTTCTCGCTATGGAAACGAATGAACCAACGATCAAACCCGGAGAATCAAATGCGCGTTGTTCACGTCTCCTTTCTATAAACGAGAAATCGATTTAGCGAAACAGTTCGACCTATATTTCCAACTGGTGAACTACACAACCGTACCAAAGTGACAGAACAGTCTGCAAAGTGAAAAGTCAAAACCCCGTAAATCAACCGCTTTCGTTATAATATAACTACGCCATTTGTGTTGCAATTGAACGAAGAAACTTTTATAAAAGAAAAAGAAGAAGAAGAAGAAGAAGAAGAGGAGGAGGATAAGTAGAGAACGTTTCAACATTGTAAAAGTTTCTTAGCCAAGAATAACTCATTCAAAGTATTCTTACCTCTTGCTTCCTCTATTATTATCGTTTACGATTCAAGACAGGGTTTTCCTAATAGAACGAACGAAACGAAATGCTTCGGTTTGTTTTTCTTAAGATTTTCATCGAATCAGATGTGCGGGATGTTCCAAGGAACTTGGCTTGTTATTTCTCTACCATTATGCATGCTACTTGAAAATAGTTCCAGAATGAAATCTTAAAGATATATCGTCGTCTCGTCAAGAGCACGTAAGCTGCATGTTACTGCACCCGAGTAACAGAGGAAGAGACTCACAGAGGAAGAAAGAGAGTCCAGAGAGAGAGAGAGAGAGAGAGAGAGAGAATCGCAGAGCGCGAGAGTCTCAGAGAGCAAGACTCAGAGCGAGAGAGTCTCATAGTGAGAGAGTCTCAGAGCGAGAGAATCTTAGAGAGCAAGAGACTCAGAACGAGAGAGTCTCAGAGCACGAGAGTGTCATAGTGAAAGAGTCTCAGAGCAAGAGACTCAGAACGAGAGAGTCTCAGAGCGAGAGAGTTTCAGAGAGCAAGAGACTCAGAACGAGAGAGTCTCAGAGCGCGAGAGTCTCATAGTGAGAGAGTCTCAGAGCAAGAGACTCAGAACGAGAGAGTCTCAGAGCGAGAGAGTCTCAGAGAGCAAGAGACTCAGAACGAGAGAGTCTCAGAGCGCGAGAGTCTCATAGTGAGAGAGTCTCAGAGCAAGAGACTCAGAACGAGAGAGTCTCAGAGCGAGAGAGTTTCAGAGCGAGCGAGTCTTAAACTGAGAAACTCAGAGCGCGAGAGTCTCAGAAAGAGTCTCAGAGAGAAAAAGAGTCTTGCAGAGAGTCAGAGAGAGAGAGAGAAAGAGATCAAGAAAGAAAGCCTGAAAGAGGAAGTGAGGCAAAAAGAAAGGGAGAGAAAGAAGGGTTTAGAGTAAGAGCATCGTGAAGAGAAGAGAAGAATCGTTTGAGGATTCACTACCGGTACTCCTCGGCCGGCCACTTACCAGAAGCATCCGACAAAATTAGAGATTCTAGGCGGGATTAGGAGACGACTGAAAATCCGCTCGACTTCCTTTCTTCCCGGGAACATATCCGCGGGATCGAGTCCACTTCATCCGGATTTATTCTCGATGCAGATCCCCTGAAGGAAATAACACGTTGCCCTAGGTCAGATTAGAACAGTTCTCTCGTTGTCCTGGGGCCACTAGATGGTGAGGATTTGACGAAGAACATAAACGATACTGTTAGCGGAAAAACACTTTAAATGTATTTTTATAAAAATAAGATTTTATACATTAATAAACATCACATTTGAAGAAATACAGAAATTTCCAAAGATAAATATTCTTAATATATTTTTAATTACTTTTTACAAATACTAAATTAGACTCTACTTTTCCCAATTTTTCTAATTTTAATAACAAAGCACGCAACTTCCACTCAATTTCTCATAAATTAAATAAATTTAACAATTTTTCGTTTAACAAATTTAGTCACTTTGAGGTACGAGAGACTCGCGTACGTTTGCCTTTCTAACAATGTATTTGAATTAATTATACGAAGATTAGAGTGACACACTATCTCTGGGAAACGTAATTCATTTCACTTCAGGATTACGTATTGTTATCTCAATAATACATATTAATCGAAATAGCGTCCAATTAGTATGTCACAGAGATATTCAAACATTTCGTCAAGCTGAATAGTTTCAATGCTCCATATTATTATTCACATTCGTACTTTTCCCAACGTCCTGTTCAACGATTCCTTCATTAACGTCCGAATATTCTCCAGAGTAAGTGTAGGATAAAGCTATGGAAGAGGTCGGCTGAATTTCCACTTTAATAGAGTTCTCTTCCCTCCAAGAAGAAAAATTCCCGAATTTATACCTTGTCTTCCCACTCTCGGGGATCGATGTAACTCGATTTTATCTGACACGGTTCGTAAGGGAAGCATAAAATGATGTTCCACAAAGGGAAGGAAGAGTTTCATCGATCGAATTCGAATTTGGATAGAACTGAAGTATATAGATAGCTGAATTTCACGACGGAAGTAGATCCTACCTGAAATTATCACCCAGACACGGTTCATTATTTCCCTGTAGTATCGAAATTACCGTGAAATTCTCCCTCGGAACTTTATTCTGTTCCTGCAGGGGTAAATCGCGATATCCGCGGGAAAATCCGAATATAAATGCAAATGTACAATTTTACTCGCGTCGATTCGCAATCTCGAACGAAAGTTTGTTCTCATTAAGCGAAAAATGATGGCGAGAAGGGAGAAAGGATCCTGTGATCGTATTATCCACGGGTGGTCTTTGTCGGAAAAACTTCGCGCGCGGATTGGTCGAACTGAAAGAGGCCAGGAACACTTCGAAGGAACGCGTAAAGCAATTTTCGCCGCAATTAGGACATAATTGTTTTCCAATATATCGGCCAGTAACGATTTCTCAAAGAAATTGCTGTGGAAAAACTGTGCACACTCTCCTTCGACCATCTTCCTCCATGAATATTTCGACACTTCGCGCTCGAACCTGATGTAAATTTTCAATCCTCCTTTTACGTTCTTCTCGTGCATTTCTTACTATGCATTTTGCAACGAATTTTTACGGTACGAGTGTTGAGTCTCGTTTTCTATTACTTCGAATAAATTTAACGTACTTCTATGTGAACCGTTTTTCATCACAAATGTGGCGTAAATTTTTTCTCTATTTAATTTCTCCCTTTGAATGCGGAGAACTTGAAAAGACGAACGCTCTATATGAATAGAATACTTTTCTTAAACAATTACCTGTTTCTGACGAGTATACTCGTCACGGAGGAATGGCATTATTTTTCGTTATGACGAGTATACTCGTCGTGCGTAAAAAGTAATTAAAATTTGCTATTTGAATTGCAATTTTAGTAAAAACTAAAATATATTAATAAAATTTCTAAGATAAAATAAAACGAATAAATACAGAAATCTAAATGTCGATGGAGATGAGTTATGACCTAGAAATTTGGCGGGAGTTTCTATGGGAGGTACGAATGCTCGACGTTGTCCCTCAGGTAGTTCCCTCGTGTCTAAGAATTGCGTATCCGGTGGTCTCACGAGCTTGGAAATCTACGCGACAGACTTTTAGCCGTTTGTAACGCTATTTTATGGGTTTTTGATGGTCGAATGGTCGCAGGCGAAGTCGGTACGAACGCTCGACAGAAACAAGGATGAAAATCTCTCTAGAGATAGAAGCATTTGTATAGAACCATTTGTACTTTAATATAAAATATCTCCCTTACTCTGTTCTTCGTTGACAACAAACGAACAGGTCTGATCTAAGTTAAATTAGAGATGGAAAGAAGGAAAAGAAAATTCGTTTGCGATATATCACGAGGTTATAACAATATTTTCCGAACAAAACGATACCAGTGAATATATTTTGAAAGAAGATTTGTATTGTAGAGGAACGACAACGCGACGAAGCTAATTAACGTAGACCGTGGTACGTAATACATCCACGCAAAACATATCCTTGGAAATCCATCTGTTCTGTTCACGTAACTAGAAACTGAACGAGCTTGTCTCTCGTCTCTTTCGAATAGGGATAGAGAGAAAGAGGAGGAGGAGGAGTTGGCGTCGCGACGCTGTCCGCCACGCGATAGTAAACTCGTGCTAATTGAATCGTACGATGGAAAGCCAGCGTGCTTCCTATAATAAGAGCTGCTCTTGCAAATACATTAGCATTCAATCTCGATGGATTATATACATAAGCTGGCTGTGAGTTATAATTCGCGAGATTCCATGCTGAAATTCTGTACAGTTGTTAGCTACGATGTGTATCGATTGGCATTAGAGAAATTCGCGAGAAGATACGGCATGGCTTTTGTCGTAAACCTGCCTCTTTGCTCTGATAATTTCGCCAAATGTCGCCATTGACAATCCGCTTAATCGTTAGTCGATCTGGCAACTTTCACGGCTCGTTGTTCGATCGATGAAGATCGATATCTCTGCGACATTTCACTTGGAATTTCGAGTTCGAAATTATCTGGGGACACGCGGGATGATTCGAAGGAAAAATTGCACACGTTTGTTTCTCGGAATTTCAACCGAGAACTCGCTGAAAGAAAAAAAGAGCTGCGTAAAAAATCGGTAAAACCGCAGTGGTGAAGAATAAATTCTAAAATATACCAACAAAAGTTAAAAAAAAAAAGGGAGAACCAAGGAAATAAAAGTTTTCGTAGAATAATCTACGTTAAAAAATATGAGAAAGGTTTAAAAACGGTTTTAAAAAAAGAAGGAGAAGGAAAAAGGGCAAATCTCCCGTGTGGAAACAAGTAATTAAAAAAAGCTTTCTCTCGGGAAACTTAAAAAAGGTAAAAACCTCGTTGCAGTTCCGAAAAAAATGCACCTCCTCTGCTGGGAAACGTAAAAAAGCTACAAAACACTCGTTGAAAAAAGATGGTGAATGCCACCGGTTCCGGGAAACGTTTTCTGCGTGGAGAATAGTAGAAAAAGCTTCAAAATTGAGTTAGAAGTTAGGCATTTAACCCCTTAACAAGCTAATAAAATTAGAACTTCCGGTAAAAAAAAAGAAGAGCAATTTTTTTATACTGCTGAATGTTTCTATGCGTGATAAAGAGCGTAAAGGACTTTCATCGATGATACATTACAAAACACTGTGTACACAGTTCCACAGTGTAGCATCTTCTTCCCTTCCCAATTTTCTAAGGAAAAATACGAAAGTACGAAAATGTGAACTTAGATATTTATGCTAAACAGTTCCAATGAACAACTGTTGAAAGGTTAAAAACTACCTAAAAGCGTAAAATGGCATCCAATAGATTTTATCCAGTCGATAAAAAGTCAGAAAGTAACAAAGAAAATCTCGAAATATCTAAAAAATCTCCATCGTTTAAAATATCGACACAAATTCCTACAAAGAAAACATTTGACAGTTCTCACAATCATCCACCTCTGTTGCCATACGCTAAATTGACTCTGAATCCAATTCATCCTAATAATCACAGCCCGATCAATTCCACAAATAAAAAAGAAATCAACACCAGCTGTGCACCCTCTTCTCTACTCTTCGACAATCCGCGGACGCGATTCGTAGAGAAAGCATCATCCGTGTCGTTATCTTTAACGAGATTCCCCTGGAACGTTTCCTTGGACGAGGGTTCCAGGATTGTTATATACCTTGGAAGAGTCGTCGTGACTAGAGTAGACGAAAAGACGACGCGTCCAGCGTCCAAAGAGCGTTATCGCTTTCCGATAACACCGGACACAGGCGTTGCTCGGCATTAACAATTCAATTCTATATTTCCCCGGAGTTAGGTGGCGAGCGGATTCTCATCTCCCATGGGAAATACGTTGTTAGTTAATACGGGCAGGACTCGGTGCCTCGTGAATCTCACGTTCATACGGTTGGAACACGTTGTTCTCATTATTGGTCCAGGTCTACTCGCGCGACTCCATAATATACAAGGAACGTGTGTGTTCCAAAGTTATCGTTTTTAGATACATGTGACACTTCCTTCAGGATTAAGACGAAGTAAAGTTGCCAACGTAGGTTGATTCTGGGTTGATTGAACGATCGGTAATTTTTATTTGTCAGCCGATTCTGTTCGGAAATAAACGTCCTTAGGTAATAAATGAAAGTACGTGGAAGCTTTAACGCGAATCTTTCGGTTCGTGAAAGATATGAGGAGTTTTCTGAATTTTTCGTTGGACAGATGTAAACTGAGTCGCGTAATTATTCGTTTTTGGTCGAGAATAAAATAATGAAAGGATGAATGACCTTTTAATATCGTTTTATTTAAAGATGCGTTAGGTTAGACTTTAAAACAATAAATTTATCGAAAGAAAAATCGAAAAATTGTGATTGAACAATTACGAAGGAATAACTTATAATAATTCCCCAGTATTTTGCTTCAAATTATTTTTCAATATATTATTTCATCCATTACACCTGTAATAAACTGTAGTTTAATTGTAACACACTGTTTTTCAAGCTAGCACTCCTTGTTTGGTTGCCTCGAATGCATTTAATGCAAACATTAATTTGGGAAAATGCGATATTATGGTAAAATTTGTTGGAGTTTGAAATAAATTCTTTAGCGAATTCCCTTCTGCTGTTCACTATTAATTGCACTCGCGTGTAATTAATCAATTTTGCTAAAAACGCAACTGGTGTACGCGTAACTTCGTAATACTCTTCGGTCAGTTTCACTGGAAACATTTTCCTTTAAAAAATTTTAAATATCAAGATGTTCTCTAATTGTTCTACCTGCGAAATTTGTAGATAACATTTCTTTAAAAAAATTCACAGATTGCAAGAATAATTTTGTGACTGCGAAAACATATTCTACATTATCACAGATCGTCTTTTCGTAATTGTAAATCACAATTTTTCCTTTTTTTTAATGGTTTTGTTACTTTAGAGTAGCCTATGCATTTTTCAGCTGAGAGCAGATAATTTTGTGACTGGCTATTGATAGAATGTGATTGTTTCTGTTTGAAGAAGGAATAGGTGGAATTATTAATGGAAATTAGAGTTTGTGATTATTCTTACAATACAAACACGCGCGAATATTTGGAATATTTGGAAATGATAGTATGTTCAAATTAAACACACAACTCATTTACCGATGAGAGAGAGAATCAGATAGTCGTGAATCACGCAAGTATCAAGCCCTGTCGAAGATCCATTAATATCCGGACATCGAGCATTTTACGATGCAAATGTTGAGATACGCTGACTCGGTGCAATCTGTAAGCCTGAATCCGGCAAGATAGACGAGGGATGTAAAAACATCGCGTAAAACGCGGGCATTAATATCACTCGAAATTCACCAACGTTTCAATTTTCAAACCTGATAAACCTCTTCTCGAACGACTTCCGGTTATTGCTAGATCTTTTAAAATATTCCATACTATTAACAAGACGTCGGTTTGTACATTCCTATACAGATCGACGGAAAAGAAACGAGGCAGCTTCGTGTTCGATTTTTCCAAGTAATTTTTTAGGGATTAGCAACAGTTTATCGAGTTTGCCGTCTCGATAAAGATGCAAATTCGACGAGCGACGCGGCGTCGATTAATGGAAACGGACACGTCGAGTGCACGCGCGCCAACAGAGTTCCTTTTTTTTTATATTTTTTTTCATTGGTTTCCTCGACACCGACGTTTCAAGCAGCTCTCGTCGATATATATATTTTTTTTTTCTTTTTAAACGATGAAATGAAAATTTCGCGACATTTATCGCAACGGTGGAAACCCGTGAAATTTCCTTCAAACGTCCATTGACATACATCGTTGCACAAATTCTTCACTTCAGACTAGTAGAAATCTTTTTTTCCAGAAAAGAAAAAATATTCTCGCGTGGAAAATATCAGGTATCAAGTTTTATCGAAGGTTCATCCTTATCGAAGGTACATGTATCATTGAAATCCAAGATCATATATTCAGATAGTACACGAGCTAGTCCAATTATCGATAATCGATTGATCGAGTGTCCACTTGGTTACGTTCAACGGTCACACTTACCATCGATATATCTCCCTATGTAACCCATTAACTCACGTTTGTACATTAATCCACGTTAGTAACCGAAGCTAGATACCAAAAGGGAAAGTAATTGCGACTCGTTAACACCTACTATAAGCTATGTAATGGAACGAAGCACAAACGTCAGTTTCGGTTTATACTCGCGTCGACAGGTTGCGCAAACAGGCGGATGAAGCGTTCGAGGACAATGACGAGGAGGAGACCGCAACCCCTTGTGCACGGAATCATAGCGACGCCGAACGCAATTTCCTACGAGGACGTGTCGTTGGGATAAGACAGATGTGGCGGCGTAGCAGGAATCTTGTTGTTCGCCGCGAAACTGGGAAGTTCATTTGACTTTAAATGAGCGATCGAACTTACAACTATGACCGCCGTTCTTATACTAAAGGGTGTTTCTGCAAATGTGAGCTTCGGGGACAGATTCGATATGCTAAAATAAGAAAAATATATATATATATATAACCGATATAACCTCGTTTCCGAATTAACGTTTTTTCAGGACGTAAAATTAGAAATAACTGTAATTTTACTTCTCACAGATACAGAGAAGTCAAATCGTACAATATTAAGATAGAATATGGGGTAGATATTTGGGGACAGATTCGATATGCTAAAATAAGAAAAAAGAATATATATATCCAATATGACCTCGTTTCCGAATTAACGTTTTTTCAGGACGTAAAATTATAAATAACTGTAATTTTACTTCTCGCAGATACAGAGAAATTAAATCGTACAATTTTAAGATAGAATAGGGGTAGATATTGTAGATATTTATAGAAATTTATAGATATTATAGAAATGGTAGATATTTGGGGACAGATTCGATATGCTAAAATAAGAAAAAAGAATATATATATCCAATATGACCTCGTTTCCGAATTAACGTTTTTTCAGGACGTAAAATTAGAAATAACTGTAATTTTATTTCTCACAGATACAGAGAAGTCAAATCGTACAATATTAAGATAGAATATGGGGTAGATATTTGGGGACAGATTCGGTACGCTAAAATAAGAAAAATATATAACTGATATGATCTCGTTTCCGAATTAAGGTTTTTTCAAGACGTAAAATTAGAAATAACTGTAATTTTACTTCTCGCAGATACAGAATAATCAAATCACACGAGATTAATACAGAATAGGGAATAAATTCTGTACCCTAAAATAAGAAAAAGAAGTTCGTACGAAAATATACTCTATATGATCTAGTTTCCAAATTAATATACTTTCAAAATGTAAAATTATAATCAACTGTAATTTTACTTCTCATAAAAACAACAAACTCAAATCGTACAAGATTAAAACAGAATAGGAGATAGATTCTGTATACTAAATAAAAATAAAAAACAAATGTTCACAGGGACATATGCCTGATATAATTTTATTTCCGAATTAATATATTTCCAAGATATAAAATGATAATGAACAGTACTTTTTCTTCTCGTAAATACAGACAAATCAAATCACACAAGATTAAGACAGAATAGGTACAATTCTAATTGTAATAGTCTATCAAACGTTACACAACAGCAACAAACAACTTGCTCTTCGCGGTTTACTTCGTTACATTCTCCGATGTAATTTCCCACGAGAGCAACGGGGATGCATTTCGGCCGTGGAACTATGGATATTCAACGGGGGGTCCATCTGAAATCGTACGTCCACTGGAAAAATAAGATTTTTCTCCGAGGAGAGCTAGAATTCTGACCGGAGTAGAACAACAGTTCAACGTGAGCCTCAACGAAGACGAAACAACGCGAACTATACTTACAAAAAGAGAGAAATAGAGAGACATGGTTCTTGGAAAGAACGAATTTATACCAACAAGCAGAACTATTACGTAGTCGAAAAGAACGGAGGGGAAAGTAGAAATCCAGTACACGAAGCTCTTTGTCGAACTTTTTGAAACTTTCGTCGTTACGTTTCTCCGGTCGTGGCGGAGCTTTCATTTACGAACGTTCTTAGTTTGAATCCTTCTTTGGTCTGATCTTGGTGAAAGAACAACGAGAAAGGAAGGTGGAACAAATAGACGCTTTTCTTCTCCGATCCGCGGACACTTTTATTTATATCCTGTTGTAAACTCGTCAAGTTTAATTACATGTTACCTTTTCAAACAAAAGAAAAACAGAGAAAGAAGAGAGAGATTTGCATAAGAACGCGAAGCATTCTGTACTACTCAGTGCCGATAAGAGATAGCTCTTCGTGAAAAGCTGTTTGCGTGTAGAGACGTGCCTAACTATGGTCGGCTGAAGCTGAAAAGCGAGCGATAACGTTGGTTAAACCTGCATATGTGCACCGAGTTGAGGATAAAATACACAGGACGATGCTGGCCTGGCCAGAATTTTCGGCAAACGCGTGGACGACATTTTCCTTCGAGTTGCAACTAACCAACGTAGACAGGAGTGATTATTCACGCGTGTCAAACGTGTTGAAGAGGATTTTTTTTTCGTGTTAGAACGATGATATTAACGAGGTCGTAAAAATCGTTCAGGCATTTAAGCTAAATATATTTCAGTCGTTGAGTTAAACAAATTGACAGAGATACAGACACACAAAGACTTGAATAATGGTCAGGATCGTATAAAGAAATCTGCCATTTAATGTCAATGTATCGTGCGTGTAACATATGGAAAACAAATTTTGAGGAAATGCAGATAGAAATAGTTCCACAATTTCTTAAACTATGGTGGTTCTTCGACATCCTCGAGTACCAATAAATTCGACACGCAAAGCCATTTGAAACTCATTAACGCAGTCATTCAGAGCCATCGTCTATTTTTAAAATCCTCAGAGAGAGTGCAACGCACGGTTCTGAATCTGTGTCGATTCTTAAAAGTTTAATTTACGACCTAGTCTAAAGTATACTTGAGAAGATCTTGCTGAAAATTCGTCGTTCTTTGAATATAATTAGAGAATTGGCTGCGATAGGAGAAAGGACAGGAAAAGTGACGTTAACCCTTTGACTACGAAAAACGTACATATACGCCCTCTAAATTTATCCTTACATGTGACATAACAATTGTAAACAGCCGAATATTAGCGTCTTTCAATGTTCACATGTCTTTACTAACGCGGCAAATGTTACATCGTCTTAAATTAAAAATAATTTGGAATTATTCGTTATCCGAAAGAAGTAGTATTTTATTACTTATAAAGATAAATTTTTTTTAAACAGCACGTTTTCAGGTGGATAAATTATGTTGAAAGAAAAAACGATTTCGAGATCTAATGTTAGAAAAAGCTAGTTAAACTTACCGATTCAGCTACAACGAATTAATCTGCTTCGATGAAAGTGAGCCGATCCTGATCTTTCCAGATAATTCTCAGCAGCTGTTACGATGTATATCGATAGATCCGTGCAAGAGTGAGCTGTAGTCAAAGGGTTAAGTGAAGAAAAGTGGAGCGAAGAATTTTTTTTTTATCGAATCGTCGTAAAGTAGATGGAGAGATGCATTAACAACGATGCATTCACGCATTTCGAAGCGAATGAGAATCGAGAGAGAGAGAGATTCGCGCCAAGGGAATCTCGCCGATGCAGCTCGATTCGAGTCGAGGCGCGGAACATTAGTCGATCAACGCTAAAATTCCGTTTGTAGCGAAGCAGAGAGCGGAGTAGCGAGTAATTACTTGAATCAGAAGCAGTCGGGATCTCGGTGTAACGAGGAAAGACAGCCTCTGGCTCGGGGAATCAGCTCGTTACATCTCCGGGGAGCGCGAGCGTTAAGTTTCTATTGAGCAACGAGAGAAAGCTCGTTCAATTTGCTTAGAAACGATGATTTTCATGATAAATCCTACTCGCGAGAATTCCACGAAATCGGTGCGGATTTGTCTTCGGAAATTTTGCATATTCAACGGGATTCTATTTTTTCATTCTTTGTCAAAAGAATTGTATAGCTCTGTATGTAAACTTTTAACCAAATTATGACCATTTAGACAATTTTATTCTCCTCTGTATCCACTTTTTGATTGCTAAACTGACTGTTTTTTTCTTTTCTTCTATACGATCTCTTTTTTTTTTAATTTCGAATTTTTTTTAAAAATCAACTAGCTCATCTTTCTATCACCATTTTCAGCCACTCTCCATCTACTTAATCTCTTCGAGAATATTGACATATAAATGTACGTAAGCTTCTCGTTTTCAAAAATTCCATTGCAAAAGTGTGCTCAAATCGAGGATCGATCGCATAGAAAAATGCTCAGAGTGCAAAAGATTAAAATATAACTACATAAATAAATTAGATCATTCTTTCTCTAACCTAAAAAAATCGTCCTATAACTAGCAACCGATTTTCTATATTTTCCAATTTCCACCTACCACAATTAACCTCCAATTTCCACCTCCAAAGATTCTCCTTTTCTTCCAATTTTTCAGATCGAACGCTTTCGAATACTGAGCGATAAATCAAGTTTCGTCTATTAACATTCGAGAAATCTTACTTAGGGTCCTCTTCAGGCCTCCTTAAAACCTGTACGATTTTTTCTTCATCGCGAACTAAGTTTTCAGCACGCCGGAAACCACCGCTCGTACGCGGAATATTTAAATATCGAACTCTCTTAGACGATGGAGAAGCGATGTGTTTCTTTCTAATTATTTTTGTATGTAAGAATAGTACGATAAAAGTGGTATCAAGGGGTAGAAAAGTGTCGGCGCCTGAAGAGGCGTAAGATGAGATGACGTAGACAGATGGGGGATAAAGTTGATTGATTGCATAATTTTCGATTTCGTAATGCGTTGGAACACGTTCCCAGCGTCCGGTTAATGAATATTGATGGTGACACGTGAGCAATGAACAACGGATGCGTCAATTGTGTCGGAATTGTAATTATGTTTCCATTCTCTCCCAACATATTCTATCGATAATTACAACCTGTGTAATCTACATACACACCTCGCCTCCGCCATTATGGTACCACTTTTTATCGACTCTTCTTTCTCCCTGAAATCGTACACAAATTCTACTACCACACGTAGATACGAAATTATGCTCTTATTAAAAAATGTTCCTCGATTATTTTTGGAATTAAATAACACACGAATGCGTTCGAAATTAACACGAGATCGTGAAAAGTTTCCAAAATTAACTGAAATTCGTCTCGAGTTCCTTTCATCGCCGTGAAAGTTGAACATCCCTTTTTTGCCAAGTGTTTCAATTAAGTTAAGAGTTTAAATACATCGAAAGTCCAACAGGGTAATGTTGTACGCGAAAGAAGATTTGAACTACCCTCGGATAAAATCGTGTTACCGTTCGCGTAATCATCGTGGAACAATTTTACCAGCGTCAAACCGGAATAGAGAAGAATACTATTTACGAGCGGTATTGTCAGATGAAATCCAAACGAAATTATCCCAGAACCCGGGAAGTTTTCGCGATAAATCCAGTTATGGTTGTCGCTGTTTCACGCGGACGTTAATAACATTCAACTAGCCGCAGAGAGTGTACGCAACCAACGAGAACTTTGTTTCCTCTGTTACAGATAACCAGGTACGCTCGCTTAAGGATCATTCGTTCTTCCTTCCTGGAAAGTAGCAGGTAGGATCTCTCAGATTTCTTATTCAATCTTCCCCGTTGCATCGGTTAAAACGCGCAGGTGCTTCTCGGGAGGGCTATAAAAATGGTAAAACACTTCTGAGGAAAGCATAAACTCCCTTCTCCCGTTTCAATTTTACGCGTTCGCCATGGCGCAACTTATTCCCCCCATTCTTCTTAATCCGATCAAAGAAAAAAGAAATGTTTTTCTTGAATGAAAGTTGCATAAATCCTTCTCGACACGAAGCGAGAGAAGATCCTCTTTTAACACATTTTCAATCGTGTGAATTTTTTACCAGCGAGGCTTACAAATTGAACGATGAAAAATAGAAAGTTTATTAATATGCACCTCCTTTTTCAATCATTTCGGAGATATTAGAACAAGTATGTTTATTCCAATGATTTTCACTGTTTGAGAAAAGAACATGCGGCGAATACTGTTTCGAAAATTATTACATACAACAGTTTCGTCAAAATCGGTGATTATCACTTAGGAATGTAACCTTGTTATTAACATTCTCATATTAAAGCATCTGTAAAACGTGCAAGTAGGTTGAAATGATAAAATAATAATTATCTAGTATTTCATGTAACTTGCAGAAGTGAAAGTGTGGTAAAATGTGAAATAAAGTAAAAAATTAATAGTATGTTAAATAGTACTCCCTCTGTCCCATAATAATAGTAGCAAAAGAAAAGAAATATAGAACGCAAGATTTATCATAAAAAAACTAGATTTAATTAAACGATAAATTAGAAATATTACTCCTAATTTTTATTTCGAGTGTTCAGATAGTTTCTGGATTTTTTAATAATTTCGTTACTGCGTTTTAAACTTGTGGTTTGCGAAGAAAAAATTCTACACGATCTTTCTTATTCTTTTCTGTAAGGAATGGTTCGATGGTGCATGAAACTCGTTTTATGGATTTTCCTTTTTTCAAAATTCGGAATAACGTAGATTTGGGAACTTCAATGGCGTGAGTTGCTGATCTCGTGGTGTCTCTTCTGCTAAGAGGAATACGTCTAAGTTTTTCAACTTTTTTTCCATAATCTTTGCATTCACATCCACAGTTTCGTTTTTTTTTCCAAAGAATCAACATTAGCATAAGATTCGCCTTGACAATTATTTTCGAAAGTTTCCAAATTCTTAATATGGTCATTCTGTTGCGTTTAAATTGTTTTGCAACTAACGTAATTGCACCTTTCTGCAACTTTTCGCTTTTCTTTTGACGCATCAATAACTGGACAATCACAACTCGATCTTTTTTTTTCATTTTACTTTTTCAGTGTGATTGATATTTAATTGAAATAAAACAGGTAGCTATCCAATTTGTTTCCTCTTTCTCTTGTTTTCGTTCCAACGGGACAAATTATTCCCCTTGATCTTTCTTTATGGCGTGACTCGCGTTATTTAGCGAGTTTAACTTTCCGAAAGTGAATTAACGGGATTTTAATTTACGTTTTTATATCTCCGCTTTCAACCTTCTCCCGCCGTTCTGTTTTATAATTCATAATTCCCGAGAGGAGGGGAGGAAAGGAGTAAAAAGCAGTGGAGGGGGGAGAGGGATAGATTTTCTAAGGAAAAAAATCCTCGACACTTGTTGAGCCGTTTCAGAGAAAGAGGAGGCTAGCAATTAGTTCCAGCGTTGCACTCGAAAGGAAAAAAGGAAAGAAATTTCCGCGGGCACGCGTGCGTTTTCAGATAACCGGCAGGCTTTCCTCTGCGGAACACGCCGGGGATCGCGGGTCACAACTTTTTTAATAATACGCCTTCGAAATCTCGAACAAGTTGCAATTTCCAACGGGAGAGCTCCAGTAACAACGCCGGTGCATTTTTCGCTACGGTTGAATATTCGACTGCCGCCATTCTATTGGGAAGTGTGCTTTCAATTATTATCGCCGAGAAGCTTTTCGAATGTATTCTATCTACAGAGTGATCCAGCCGAAACAGACCATTCAAGTGTTTCCTTCGAGTTTTCTTTAACCCTTTTAGTACTGATCGAAAGAATTGTTCCTAAGCGAAGAATATCGAACAACTTTGATGTAATTTAGTAATTTTTGAGAAAAAATCACAAGAAAAAGAAACGTACGAATGATATTTACACAAAAGTTCCGTAAATTTGGATGTATTAATTTTCTATTTGCTTTTTCCTGGTATACAACTGAAATCTCAACGTATAAATGTAATTTTTTGGTAGAATTTAAATGTCCTTTCGTTCGATACTGCCATGGATCGAGTAGCTTTTCGTTGAACTTAAATTCGATAACTTTATTCTATACTTGTGTTCCCTGTTTGATATATATCGTCTACTTCTCCAAGCGATTGTTCCATTAAGAAGAGAAAGAGATTGAAAGATATGAAAAATTGAATTGAAATTAGAAATTGTATTTAAAATAGTTCCAACTGTGCCAGAGCAAGCATTTATATCACAAATACTTTTTATCATATAAAATAACGTTTAAAATAGTTCCAATTGTGTCAGAGCAAGAATTACAACATTTTTTATATCATAGTAAAGAAAACAATTGTGATATAAAATCGTATTATAATTATTTCTTATCATAAAAGATATTTACGATACAATTTCCCGCTTCGACACAGTTGGAACTGTTTTAAATACAATTTCCTTTCTAATTTTCAATTTTACATCATGGAAAACATTTAAATGGCCTGTTTCTGCTGGAACACCCTGTATATAAATATACACACGCATGTATATAGAGAAAATTCGCCGGTAGAATGGAACGTATAATAAAATCGTGTAAAACGGCGCGATGAAAATGACTCGGTATCGAAAAAGCACTGTACTAAATAGGGCGCACCTTTTACCACCGTTATTCCATCGATAAAAATTTCGTACGATAGAGAAACGTTCGTCGAGCCTGTTCTTCCGCTTCTCTCACCCTATTTCGCGGCCATGCGTTTCGACCGCGGATCCGCTGCAAGCCTGTATTAATATTCATCGTTCGCGATTTATTCCACACGAGCTACGAGTGGCCAATCGAAAGGAGAAAGTGCAGAAAGCACAGAGGAAAAAAGAGAAATGGAACGAAAGAGGGAAAGAGAATTCGAGGGTGAAGTGCAATAAAAAAAATAAAAAAAAAGAAGAGAAAAAAGAGAAAGGTTGAACGAAAGTTCACCGATGGCTAGGGTGCCTTCGGCCTAGTTTCCGGATTCAGTTCGAGGTCACAGAACATCGTCACTTGTTCATCCCTGAAGAACTATCGAAGTAACGGTGAATTTTCGAAAGGGACTAATTGAAATTCCTCCGCGGGATGCCTTCGAGGATGAAATTCTCCCGATCTCTTTGAACTTCCTTACCTCGGTGTTCTATCTTAAGTTCAAAGTGAAGGATGAAGAGGTAGGATATCCACTTTGGCAATACCTAACCCGTGAGATCTAATAAAGATCTCCACGCCCGCGTGCTCTTTAAGTATGTAATTTACGGGATATTTTTCCCACCCCACGTCGTTTAATATATTCACCCTTCTCTGCTTAAGAGATTCAGGAAATTGGAAACTTGAGAATTTCCCGTAATATACACCGATTCCCGAAGAATCTTACATTTACACGCGGCGAATTTATCTGAAATCGTTACGTAAATCCTGTCGGGAAGGAAGTAAACCGGTGTTAAAGGACGATTTCCTATTTGGAATCGGAAGGGAACGAGACGAGGGGAAGAGAAGTCTTTAATTACAAAACGGTGGTAAAACGTGGATGAAAGATTCAGTTTGAAATTGGTCACGTGTACAGATTCCACCTTCTAGGATAGAATTCCTCTCTCTCTCTCTCTCTCTCTCTCTCTCTCTCTCTACGCTGGCGTTTATCGCGCGTATAAGGAGATAATGAGCCGTAAGTATGGCGGGAACGATGGAGAAAGAAGACGGAAGAATAATTCAGTAATTGCGTGGCCGGGCGAGCGTGTAAAAGGTTTCATCGCGCGGTTTTAATGCTTTACCGAGTAATATTCCTTCTATTCTGTACCCCGGTGGTTCCTTTCAACGTTCCCGACGGTAAATGAGAAGCGGAACGGACAATATGGTACCTGCATTCGCGGCGTTACACCGCGTTCTGAACATCGACGGAGGAATTGTTACCACGCGAACGGGATGTAATCATCGACGTCGTAAAAAGCCAGGAGGGAAGGGAATACTTTTAACGCAGAAATACACTGGCGTTGAATGTATACCTAATTCTACCACGCCCGTTAATTTCACGGGGATTTGAAAGGTGTACTTTCATGTGTACATATTTCTTTTTTAATGAAAGTTATTCTTACGTCTATTTGTGGTTGAGCTTGCAATCTTTCAAGTTTGGCTGATTTTGTATATCTGTGTCGAGTAATTAATGAGTCGAAGGACCACTTCCGTGTATCGAGAGACTAACTATGATTCGAACTTTTACACTTTACGATGTCTGAGTGTTTACTGAGCGACTGGACACACCAGGCGATTGAATTTTACAATTTCTAATTCTAACGTAAGGGAATTAGGATAACGGTAACGAGCAGTCGACACAGAAATAAATTTGAGCGAAAACTTATATTTTGGACTATTCGCAGCGAGTGCTGGTACAATTTTGTCTTTCCTGAAAAATCCTAGTCAAGGTGATTAGTTTTTCAAGTCGTACTTTTGCATATGTTTTATTTTATTACGATGCAGCTCTATCAGAAAAGTGCACCATCGGTAAATTTCCAGGTTTTAATCCTCCTCGACGTTCAAACAATTACAGGAGACATAATTGCATCGATTTCGAATGTACCCTGTTGCACTTATTCGACCTGGGTTACGAAGAAGCAATTTCGAGGGCAGTAATTGCGAGAAGTTGGGTCTAAAGTGTACGAGAAACGCTCGGAGACTGAGCGAATTTTCCACAGGATGGTGGAAGAAGAAAAAAATATCGTCCTTCTCTCTATTCGCGGCTACGTGGAAGTGTATTCCGGAAGGAAATTCTGCAGTTTCGAGAAAATTTGCAATTTTCATTGCGCGAAACTCTCGTTTAGAGAGGGTAAGAGCCTGGTAAGGCTGAAGGTTCTTGCACTTCCGGTTAGTTGAAGAAAGTAGCGGCAATCAAGGGAAGCAACGACGGAATTGCCATCCGACTGGCCATTTTTTACGCGGTTTTGTGTTAGGATAAAGAGAGAGCTTTATCACTGTTCTAGCTTCGCATTTACAGAGGGAGAAGAAGCTCTTTGTCGGCGAAGGAATTTGTGGAAGAAAGGGAACAAACGGGGGAACGCTATTAAATCGCACGAATAAAATGGGGAAAAGGTGAGATTGCTGGGACGCACGTGTCTGACGAGATCTCGTTACCTGTTCAACCTTAGCCAGCAATGGTTTCAGGTTCATTTTCACACGCGGTAATCATTAGGATGATTTCAGAACAGATACGCAACATTTTGCTTTTCGTTTGTTCAATTTTTAAATCAGAATTGTTGGATTTTTATCGATTAGTGCAGTTGGATTATTTAGTTGAACCTCTTTAACAAAATAGAATATTAAGTTTGTGAAATGTTTATTTTAATATTTCGACATGCTCTTTGAAAAAGCTTGGAAAAGCAGATTTTTTTTCGTAAAACTTGGATTAGATGCGCTTTTTTCGTTTGGAATTTTCGAATGGATGTTTCATGGAGCCATTCGAAGCTTTTTGAAAAATTCAATCTACTCTAAATTTGGTTGAATAATGTATCGTATATAATAATCTTTGAAATATTGAATAGAATAATAGTCCGAATTTTCGTCACCGCTGATCGAATTTTTCTTTGATTTTATCTTTAACTCTTCTTTATTAATCTTCGCCTTCGTTAAAGTAATCTTAAATTCTACTTTTTGTATTTCTATTTCGTTCGATAGTTTTCTGTTCCATATATTTTTTAAACCAGTCAATAATTGAACAATAATTAAACATTATAAATTCTCTTGGAACTTGTACGTATTGAAACAACAAAAATGAGCATAATCTGTTATAAAAATACTAGTTTATATTTATAAACAAAACTAACGTTAATCCCAGCTTGAAAACAAAAAACAGGAACCGGTGCATCGCATCTGTTTTTATTTTTGAAATAAAAAAAAAAAGAAACAGAAGATAAATCGTTTCAATTAGCACGAAACCAAGTTTTTCATTGGCTCTTGCCCAAAACGAGTGAATTTACCCTAAACAATTTTTGCGTGCAAAATTTCCACGAGAGAATAACGACGACAATTCAAAAATAAAACAGAAATGGCAAGAATAACGTGAAAAATCGTATTTAAACCCTGCACCATGTAATGCACGAATTTTCCATCATTTATTCACGCGTTCGTGGTTGATTCTTTTTTCAAACGTGAAGCGAATGCGTGTGCGAGGAATAGCAATGGTGAAAATTTAAGTGCACCATTATTATCCCGTGCAGCCAACAGAGAACCAAAATCGGGTTTCCGTCGCGTTTGTATCGCGTCGATATCAGGCTAGTTGTCGTCGTTCTTTCAGTATCTGGCTTCACGCTTCGACGCGCGACCCCCAAACGATAAACGAAATTGACTTCGATTCGCCGGCGAAAGATTAAAACGGCGAACTATCACGCCAGGCGCGAATGACAGAGAGGGACAAAGATTTTATCGAGCCAATTTATTTATTGTTACATCCCCTCGTTTGCCGTTTGACAGGCGGCTGGGATCGACACACGATCATCCTGACGATAATGGTCCGTTGTTTCGTTATAATCGTCGAAAAAGCAACGTCGACACGCGAACGTATACACCGTCGGTGATTTCATTATAACACCGATGGCAATTCGAAATTTTCCACAGTTCACAACACCTGTATTTATTCGTAGTCTATTTATCAACGAGGAAAATCATTTCAAACGAAGTCGTGTTCGGCTGATGATGCTTCCGGGTTCAAATATCACGATAATGGAAGAAGTGTCGTGGGAATAATATGATTGGAAGCTTGTAAATTAATTCGCGCTGTCCCGATTCGCTTCGAAGTGTCTCTCGACATTTACGTTGAAAAATTCACGCGGAAACGAACGTTGAAATTTGCATACGTTACACGCGCGCGCGGGAAGAGAGGAGACTCGAAGCTTCCGCGAGGAGTTTACAATAAACCCTCGTTTCTCGTTGAATTCCCTCGTCTATGGAAAAGTCCTTTAAAAAAAAAAAAACAAACAAAAGAAAGTTGGAGGAGACAAAGAATATTTCTCGCTGCAAACGAGATTATTCGAAAACAAGCAGAACGTTCCTCTGCTTCATTGGAGAAAATGTTTTCCTCTTCTTTTCGTTGCACCTTTTCCGCTGCGTTTCTCAATTATCCGCGGAAAATTTATTGAATGTTAAGTTGGTCCCTTGACCATTTCACTGCTATGAACAACTGTATGAGTTAGGTCAATTTTCAGCGATTATTAGGACAATTTTGTGAAATAGCGTGTCCTCTAGATTTCAGTAGAAGCAGAAATCATTTATACACGCATTACAAAAAGGTAATCTGCCTTAAATTGTGGGATTTTAAGGAAAACTGTGCGATTTTCCGCAAGAGGCGATCATAGCGAAAGAACGAAGGTGTTAATAATTCTTGCGATTCGCAATAGAAAGAGTCAGAGAGGATTCTCGTTGACAAATACCAATCTAAATCCAGCGCAAACTTTTCTTCATACAGTAGGAAGTATAAATTGAATCTTAACAATCGAAGTAACGCAAGTTAAGACTTCTCTTTCTCTCTCAGTCTCTCATTCTTTCAAGATAGCAGCATCTGGCGTTCCAAATTCATCCATCTTTCATCGCAGCTTCTCCAATAAAAGTCGCCCGGATACGTATTCGAGTAGAGAGGGAAATGCACACCCTGACAAGATCGTCTCGAGCAGATCACCGATTCCCTGTTTCATAAAAATCATCTCTGAAAAGTGGAGACACAGACGAGTTCCACTCTTCTGCTATCTCGACGCGAAATCCTCCCCTTCTCTTCTCCTATCAGGGAAGAATGTATCAAATTGCACGAAACCGGAAGACGCGGCTTCTTATCAGCCTGAATTCAAGGGAGAATCTTTTCTTTTTCCTTTTTTTTTTAACGCATATCCAGCGAATTATCGACAAGGAATAGTTTCTCGTTAGAGGAAGATAAAGTTAGAACGTAGATTAAGCGAAGATAGTTTAAAATTATTTTCATTGAGACATTCTCTCTCTACTTTGTCGTGGAAATAACCTTGCGTCTCTTATTTCTATCTCAAATCTTTGGAAAAAAATTCTATTCTACACTTTCGACTCAGTTTTTCCGTTAAAACCAACCCCTGCTCGCTTCTACCAATTACGAGACACTCTGTTATTATTGTCGCTGTTCTTACTGTACTTTTTACGTTCTTACTTTGCTAAATAACGCGGCTTTGTGAACAGTGAAACTTTAGAAGAAGCACTACCCTTGTTTCGACGGTCTTTGTGATCAGTTTCTTTGTCGTTCGTAATTTCTTCGTCAAGTGTACAATTCTTCGAATTGTTCCTTCGGTTACTAGACACTCGTTCTCAGCAGAGGTGCTGAGAACAGGATTATCCGATGCACACACGAACCGTTTCAATCCCGTCGAAGACGTCCTCGAGACGTCTACAGGATCGATTGGATCGGTGTTTATCTTTCTTCGAGTCGTCCTCTATCGACGAAGCTGATCAGCTGACGTGGCTTCTGCTGCAGCCGTGTCTCGATCGAATTGCTAACTTCCTTAATTGCTTTCGAAATCAATTGCTCCGGCAGAACGGGAGATATCGACGCGGCGATATTTCAGTCGCACTTTTCAACCGTTCGCCCGTTGAACTTCGAAACGGAAAGGCTGTTTGCACACCGTGAATCATCCTCTGAAGATCGTTATCCTTAAACTCGTGGAATTGCGAAGGATTCGCCCACGCGAAACTATCGCGACGAATTAAACGCGAGTTTCTTCAGCGACAGAAAAGGCGTATAATATTTCCAGCATGTTTTTCCAAAGACTCGATTAACGTTTCCGTGAACTGTGTTCTGCGTTTCCTACATACTTTGATCGTTGATTTTTAATATCATTCAAAGACAAATTCGTTCGAAATGTACGATAAACTTTTTCGGTAAAATTGAATCTCTTCTGAAGAACCGGAACAGGATCAAAGTGAGAATTTCTCTGGCGTAAAAAGAGAAAAAAGAAGAAGAACAACCCTTTACAACGACGTTCAATAAACTTTCCATCCTGCCGGGACGAAAGGAAGATACATCCACGTTGCAACGTAACTTTTCTGATACGAGCCGTCGAAGTACTCGTTCGAAATAGCAGAAGAGAAAAAAAAAAGAAGAAGAACAACAGCAACAACAACAAAAAGAAAGAAACAAATGAACGTGAGCGCTTTGGTTCGAAAAGGAACAAGAAATTCCCATCTGGACGAGAGAAGAGAGACTCTGTTTGACCAAAACCGCTGTGAACGAGAATAGAGGAAGCAACGAGTGGAACAACAACAACGATACACACTAGAGGAGAGAAAAGAAGAAGAAGAAGAAGAAAAAAGGAAGATGAATAAACGACGAAAAGAAGAAAAAGGAACGTCCAATTGCTTGCACTTAAAACGATCGGAGCAACTTGTTTCCGACAGGCAGAAGTTGCTCGCGTGCCGTTGAAAAATATCCGAAAGTTACTCTTCCGGTTGGTCCAAGCGAACGCGGCCGAAGCACCGAGGTGAATGAATATACGAGCGGTGAAAATACGTCGAAAAGTTTTGGCTCGTTTTCGTCGAGGATCTACCGAAACTCTCCTCCATAGTCACGATCGATCGGATCCCTCTTCCCCTTCTCATCCTATGGGATGACAGTCCTGTAAATGGGATTAATCGAGACGGCAACTGGGCCGAAAGTATCCGCGTAAAAGCCGGAATACGGTAATTATCGGCTCGCTGACTTTCGAGTGCAAAGATTCGCTATTCTCCATTTTCTAAATGGACCAATTTCGTTCTCCTTCCATTTCTTTACATGGAAAAGTTATTTGCCCGTGTGTGCGTTGCCTTCTTCTTCTTCCTTTTGCTTTCTATTAGCTCGGCGAAAATGAAATTCGAGGGTTGATCATCGTGTATTGAAGTTTGCCCGACTGTAAATTCTTTTACGCGATAGCCAAGAGGAAGAACTTTGCTATTGTACACGTACGTTGAATCGTAAAAGAATTCACGATATAATTTTCCAGACATTACTATCTGACGTGGATCTTCGTGTAATTTCGTTTTCTTAAGTTTCAACTTGAAGAAACTGCTGGAAATATGAATTTGTAGAAAATTGTGCAAACTTTGAGACACTTCGGCGTTGGTGTACAAAATTCGGGATGGAGAAGTTTTTAGTTAAGAAAGAAACCAAGAGGAAGGTTGGATATAGTAGAAGAAATGTGGGAAATTATCGAAAACATTCCATGAGAAAAAATATCTAAATTTTACCACATCCTTCTCCTCTTCATTGGACCTTTTTCCAATATCTTTAAACATTTGGACAATTTTTTAACGAATAAAGTATTCCAAGACGAAGACACCGTTAAAACAGCATTCAGAGAATCTCTGAATTCGAAGACTTTATTACTGTCAATTTCTAGCTCGAGAATTTTATTTTAATCGTTTTTCCTCGACTTTTCATTCAGACCATTTGCTTCGTTCTATCTTGCATTTTTTCATAATGCCTCATTTTTTGGTGGAAATGTATTCTACAGTCTTAAACTTATTACAAAATACATGTTTTTAGCAAATAAATATGTGAGCTTGTACCACCGGTGGTAAAGATCAAATGAAAAATGTTAATTCGAAGACTTCATTGTCATAAGTATCATCGTGAATTCAGAGAATTTACTCTTACAAATGTATAATAACAAGAATCATTAATTGTTGGGAAAAGTGTGTAGAATCAACAGAAAATTATTTCGATTAAATACACAATCGTTACACTTTTGTTTTTCTTTTACTTTATTGCATACAAAAATTCGAAAATTGTGGTTTTTCTGTATTTTGGCCCTTCCATTACAATTCCCCCGTCTGCCTTGATAAAATTCAGATTTCAGTTGTATCTACGACCTCGGCCAACGTCGCTCGTTACCACTGGCAGGGATTAAGTCAGAAAACGGTGGTCTCCCCTAAAGCTCGCGAATTATCATAGCTCGTGCTCGGTATATAGGGTGTTAGTTCGCGCGCGACACTTCGTTATCGTTATTAAACTAAATTAAACGGTAGAACACGAGTTCCGTTTCACAGGGTACTTGCTAGAAAATTCCCAGAAAAATTGCTCGTCCTGCTGTATAATCAGACCACTCTTGAAGACACACGAATCAAAAATAAACATTATATAAAACAGTGTAGGATCCCACGGAAGAAACACGATCAATTATAACATATAGAGAACAATAAATGACAATACGTATAATCGCTAAAGCATAGTAATCCGACAACGAAAGTAACCGAAGTATCTAAAAAGAGACTCAAGATCTCACACACTTCCTGATACCTCTCGACCACTTGAATTTACAGAAATTTCGAGGGAAACTCGTATATTCCTACCTCGTCCTCCTCGTTTTCACGGTTTCGACACGAAGAAGCAAGGAAGAGTAGGGCAACCAACGTGAGGCAAAGTAATAGAACCAGTCACAATGTAAAACCGATGGCGACCGACCGTACAGGATGTGTATAAAAAAATTTAATTTCTCGTGCTGGTTAGGTAGAGAAGATTGAATGAAATCTGGGCAAGAAGAGGAAGGGACCAAGCGGAAGGGATGAAAAGAGGAAAATGTCGTTGCAGCCGCAAAAGGTGAGTAGGATACACACGAGGGTGACCAATGCTGCCTTGGTGGGCTTGCATACTCGAGTGGGAAACATAAAGAGTCGAGAGTGGGAGGAGGAAATAATTCTCGCGGGTCGTCGACCAGGAAAAATATTTACGGCTCGGTTATTCCGCCGACAGCAGCGGCGAGCTGTAAATTTTTTGGCAAGGAGTGCTTTACTTTCTGCACCGCCTTTCTCTCTTTCTCTCTCTCTTCCTCTTTCTCCATTTCTATCTGTGCTTCTCTGTTTCGTTTACAAATGTATCGTCGAATAGCCGACGCGAGGTTTGCAAATTTGCGCGCACACACAGCGGATAGTAAATTGAGCGTTTTACGAAGTACGAGAACCGACGACAAGCGTCGGGAAATATGGTATCGGACTGGGGCCGATCGCGAAACGCTTTTGGAACGTTTGGCTGGTTGCCTCGGTACACCATTACCGAGGGATTAGGCTACTCTGAGGTATGGTGACCGAGGATTCCTTTTTTTTTTCTTTTTCTTTCGTTTTTCGTTTTTATAGGAAGGTTGTTTTAACGAAAGAAGTTTACTGCCGGATTAGAGAATCCCTGTGTAAAGTGAGGTTCTCGGGGATAAGGGTGATCGAGGAGGAAACAGGGATCTTGAGAAGCGGAGGAATGGTGGATGTAGGGTGACTTTTCGAGAACGTAGCACTATCGCGTGGCTTGCAAGTATCGATAAACTATCTGAGTAACTTGATGGAACTTGCACTGCAATATCATACGTGTAACTTCCGACTATAAAACAGGATCTTTATTGTTTCCTAGATATTTCTCGTATATACTCCCGTGAGATGTAATCGAAATTGACGTAGAATATTTCCCTCTTCTTTTCTTGTTTTACTATTCCCCTTGCAAGTCCCCTTAATTTAGTCCTTAATTTCTAAGCAAAACTGAAGGTAAAACACTGGTTGATACGCGGTGATAAGAATTAAAAAAAAAAAAAAGGTGTATAGAATAATCAGCATATAATTCTTCCAGTCTTTGTACGTTTTAACCGCTTGCCGTACTTTGACGAGTCTGACTCGTAATAATAATTTCGGGCCAAACATGAATATGACGAGTTAGATGTGAAATTTCTGCAAAACTTTAGTTTTTCCCGTTTCTGCGAGTATCTTTTTCGAGGATTTTGGCTAGTATTGCAAGCGTTCTTGCACATAAATTTTAGTCCGTTTAGCGAGTGTCATTCCCTACTGGTTTAGCCCGGATTTCGTTGAGCTAATTGGTACCGCAAGGTAGCTTAAAGAAGCTAATATTCTCCGCGAGTCTATCAAAATTAGCTTGACACTCAGCATCTCGAGCGTCACGTAACTCGAAATCCTAGCATACCGTCAGACCAATCCAGCCTGTATTACGATCTTCGTGAATTTTTAATCGCGTCTCGGTATGCAGTGTAGCTCCAGCTACAGGGAGGAGAAGTAGATCGGGAGTATCACGTGCCTGTGAAATTCTATTTCAAGGGTCATACCTAATTCAGGATTTCCTGAGTCGAAGGAGAAGGAACGTCAAGTAGAGAAGAGGTTGGGCATGAGAAGACTCGCGTTTAAAACACCCTCTCTTTTTCTCTTCTGTGCTGCTTGTCTTCTCTTTTATCACGATCGGCGACAGCGTCGCGGGGAAAAATGGAGAAAGAGATTGTACGCGTGTACGCCGATGCATCGTCGCTCTCTCAATTTTCGCGAGATAGCAGAGGCAGCCGTGCAGTTTTGGAGCCTGGTGCCGTGGCAATTTTTATGATTCAATGGGCGAAACGGACAGGGAATAAAATTGCACGTCGCGAAACTACAATACCGAACTTTCCACCGACTGAATTATCGCGACGAGCTATCTTAACTCGTTTGTCAATCAATCACTCGCGACGAAAAATTCGACGATTATCAGCGTACCACATTATCTCTTCTGCATTATGTGGAGTAATTGTTGAGGGAAATTAGTTGCCTTCTATTCGTATTTTAACGATCTTCAGGGAGTATTTGTCACAAAGCTCGGGCGAGTTTTGTGAAATGAGGAAACACTGAGATTTTACGATACTCGAAATGCAAATTTTGCAGAGTGTTACCGGCATACAAAATGGCGGCTTGTACATCCTGTAGGCAAGAAATTAAAGTCACTCGAAATTTTCAATATTTTTCGGTTTTTTCAAATGTTCGAAGGCCTAAACTGAATTTAATAATAATTTTTATAAAATACTGAAATTGTGCGATACTCGATACGTTGATTTCGCAATAATTATCAATGCGTATCCTGGAGAAGTTAGTTCCAAAATGGCGAATTGGTAATACATCCTCTGGACAAAAAATTAGGCTACTTTTACATCTGTAATTTTCAATATCTTTGTATACACAAGTGTTTTAAGTAAATTGCAGATATTCTGAGTTGGTTTCATATCGAAAAAATTGCCTGGCGATGGAAGCAACAGGATTTTCTCGAATGAAAACAATTTTCTAACGAATTTTGTTCTACAACAGCATAATAATTAATAAAATTTACAATTGAGTACCTTTTCAGATCTTTAAATTCTACTAAAACCACGAAAGGTGTTGAAAATTCCAAGTAACCCTAATTTTTTACTTTGAAACCTTTTATCATAACCTTTCAATTTCTAACATAACTATTTTCTGTTTTATTTTTTAAATTATTACGTTTTCATACACTTTATTTAATAAACAAGTGCCTATACATTTTCAGAACACGCGTCACGATTTAATACAACTTTCTAATTCATGAAAGGAAATGTAACGAAATCTAAATGGAGGGAAAAAAAGTGTCGAGGCGGAATGAGTTAAATTGTAAACACTTCTCCCCCGTAAAATTACATTCTGCAAAGCCTATCAAGCTTCTCCTTTCCCTTCTTCTTCTTATCACTAACCACCTGAATTCCCTCGTCGCGTAATGCAATATTTCGCGATAACATTGTTCCTTTGAGCTTAGAATTCCGTCCGGCGAAAGATGCTCGCAGGCTGTTTGAAAAGAACGAAGAGAAGATAGAAACGTCAGAAGGAATAGGGTTTAACTGTGCATGAAGTGCTTCAGATAAACAGTAGCAACAATTTTAAGAACATCGTTGTTTAACGTCCGCGCATTGTCGACGAGAGTCTCGCGATATCTTCGTCGAAAGTCTCGTTTCCCCAGAGAATAATATCCTCGCTTCTGGGTTGCATCGCGTGGCTAGAGGGAGGAAGGAATAGAAGAAACGGTAGAAACTCGGGGACGACTGTTCGCCAGAGATTTTATTAAATCCTCCGCGAATGAAATATACAGAGAATATGTAAATACAGTTTCTGGCTAGAACGAATGAATAACGCGGTCGTTTAACTGCTGCACTCTCCTCGGCGACTTCCATAAACACCTTTTTTGTTTTTTTTTGTTTTTAACGTTTCCTTCTACGGGACTTCTGCTGCTGTATTACGACATCCATTTGTACCGAAATTAACGAAATCCAGCTGTCCCTTCAATTGCAAACATCTTCATTTACTCTCTGGGATTGATAAAAGAGATTTCAAATGTGGGGATATAATTTTATGTCACATGTTTCAGTCTCATTTTAACAGGATTTAACTCTCCCGCGACAGCTGTAAGCCACCTCGATACTTGCGACGACAATCTCACCGTTAGTAACGAGAGGGTTGATAAATGTGAAAAAATATTCAACAATTTAATCGACGAAGAAACGTAACTTGAGTATTTATTTAGTTATTTTACTAAGAATTCTTGGAAATAATTTTTAATGTATTATTTCTACGAATATGGATAGAAGCAGTCTTCAATTCCAACATTATTTCTAGGTTTTGTGTGTGTTTTCTGGTATTTTAATATTATATTTGAGAAAATACTTTGATCAACGAAGAAAATATAAGTTTATTTATTTTACTAGAAATTCGTTGAAATAATTTTTAATATTTTACCTTCTGGTATTTTAATATTGCGTTGAGTTGTATTGCATTTAATTCAGTTCGTAACATTTATTTCTACGAATTTGATAGAAGCAGTCTCTTTAATTTCGACGTTATTCTAAGCTCCGATTTCCCGATGAAAACACTTTTGAAGCGTTGAAAGGAAATTGAATTATTAAACAGTAGACGGATTGAAAAAATAGCATCAACTGGCAACCGTGTTATAAAGCTAACTCTTAATAATCTCCTAAATTTCTTTGCCATCGCGAAACGAGCGCGAACACTTGTGAAATAATTAACCAAAATATACTCTGTTTATACATTTACGTTAAATTTAGAATAAAAGTTGAATATGAGAGGAAAATATTGGGTAAAAATTATTTACCGTGTTATTAGAGAAAACAAATTTTCAGTTAGGTAAAGATTAACTTAAAATGAGAGAGAATTTCAATGCATACGAGCACACCGGTGCAAATTGAATATTGATCGTTTCCGCAGTAATTTTCCTCTCTTTCCGTGACTTCAAGTGAACGCATCCAGATAATGATTATGGAATATTATTAATACGAGAAATAACGTTTTAATAAAAGTATAGTTTAAATCGAAAGATAACGTTTATATTGTAAAAATAAACGGTTAGGTATATACTCGATTCGTTATTTCAATTTCATCATCGAGAGAAAGAACGAGTTGGAAGTCTTCTTAAAAGATCGAAACTCGTTCGATATTCTAATGTTCACCGTTCGTTGCTCGCATAATTACGTTTATCTCGATCTCGTGAGGTTGATGGTGAAACACACAGTAGCCGCAAGGGGAGATCAGTTTTCCATTTTTCTTCACCACGGCAACATCCATCGCGAAGACGAACGGCCTCGAGTAACGATTTAACGCATGAAAAATGCCTCCGTTCGCAGAGATCGAGAGGAAATCTCGTTCCTTTCTCCTTTCGTGTGTCTCGAATTCCTCTTGGAAACTGCATGTGTTCGCGTCGGATCCGGCGCCTGTATCAAATTCGTGCCTACATAAATGCGGAGGATACACGATTCCATGCATTCTCCGTGCCGCATTCTCCTTCTTTCTATCTAATTCTCTCATTCTCTCTCACACCTGGTTTCTCTCTCTCTCACTTTCATTCTCTCGCGCGCTTGGTCTCTCTCTCTCTTATTCTCTCGCACGCTTGGTCTCTCTCTCTTATTCTCTCGCACGCTAGGTCTCTCTCGCTTTCATTCTCTCGCGCGCTTGATCTCTCACGCGCTTGGTTTCTCTTACTCTCCTCTTTCGCTCATTCTCGTCTCCTCTCGCAGGCTTGGTCTCACCCTCCTCTCTCTCTTTCCTCACTCTCCTCTCTCTCTCTCTCTCTCTGCTCTCTCTGCACGCGTGAGTATCCAGAAGTGTATGTCACGACGCAGCTTCGAAATCGTCGACACGTGACGCGAGTTCGGGAACAGGTGTAAAGTCCTCCCCTCCGACGCTGAGTCTCGCGTTGAAAGTTTGGCTGTAGAATAGGTGACTTGATGTCGCTAGATGGGGAAGGTTACGGGTGACGAGAGATATTCGATCACGCGAACGCGAATTTTCATAGCGGAACGTTTTGATAAAAGACACCGTAATTTCATGGAAATTGCAATGTCTCCTCTGGATGCAGAAAATCTTGTAGAATATTCATCGAACGATAACCGGAAGTACAGAAAAATCGATCCTAACCCTCCTGTTGCAACTTTCAACGTACGAAAGTTCGCGTAGGTGCAACGAAAGTTTAAAAATTTCACGCGCCACTGTTCTTTTAGAGGCTCTTCTTTTTTTTTTCCTCTCTCTCTTTTTTTTTTTTTGTATACACCGGACGAGATACGAAAATTCTAAACGGACGATGAATCTCTTCCGCGACCGAAAAATCTCCCCGGAAGAGAGGTAGCGCAACGGTAGTGCATACACATACACTTCACGTCAAAAGTTTCTGCGATCCTTCGTCAATTTTCTTCGATACCGACGTTGATGTTGTGTATATCAATAAACAATTTACATCGTACTATATTTAATTCAATTTAATTACGTACAGAAAGCCGCGATAAAACTGTACATTTATTTTTGGATTTTCTAGAGTAAAGAAGAGAAAAGGATAAAAAGGTATACAATTATTTAAATTGAAGTGAAATTATACATTGAAGTAGTCATGTATTCACAGAAGAATGATAGATGAAGCTAATTAATTAACTCTCTATAGCGCCATATGACTTCAAAGTTACATATGCAATTATCTAAATTTTATACAGGACATTCAATTCTTTTATAGCTACACTATTGCATAGCTGCATGGTCACATTAATACCAGACAATTTTTTTGTCTTTAATTATTAATTCCTGCTTTTTAATATTTCTCAAGATATAAAATTGCAATTCATTGTAATCTTTCTTCTCAAAAACAGAGAAAAATCCGGTTATACAAAGTCAATAAAAATAAAATATTAAAGAAGCTAAAATTATTAATAATATTGACACTAAAATTGAAAAAAAAAATCCTCTTCGTCGGAGACACGAACTATTTTCCAATTCGATTGATCGAAAAAAATTCGTAGAGTTGCTAACTTTTTTCTGAGAGTATTTGTAACTTGGAACGCACGGTGATTCCAAACTTTTAGCAGGTAGTGTATATACATATATATATACACATGTATATACAGTAGGAAAGAGACTACGTGTATTTACGTAGGTACGCGTGTCTTTATGTTCACCTATTCTCCAGCCCGTTATCAATACTCGTCTGGAATTGTTCCGGAATTGCTCTCGCGTAACGTGTATTTCCAGAGTGGAACAGATCAAAGGAATCTCGGGCACAAAAGACGACCGAAGGGAGGGATACTGCAGATCGAAAAAGTGATTTCTCAAACTGGCACACAAAGAACGAATTTTCAATGAATCACCGAGTCACTGACCTAATTTCAACCCGAAAATATTGATCCTTTAACATTAACTCATACTTCGAAACTGAGAGAAGTCAAACATTCCAAATCATTCGAACTTTTAATCAGAATATTCATTCTATCGATGGAAATTTGCCTGTGTGACCAATAAAATAAATATGCTCGATATATTAGCGAATTTTTTAACGTACCATTGCACAAGTTTCGTACTTAAACACGCTTTGAAGAAATTTTATATTATTTAACATATTTCTGTTTTATTTCAACATTTTACCAAACTTTATCGACCGAGAAGATTTTCTTTTATTTCACGCGTAATTTTCAATTTTTATGAGCAATCATCCGCGTTGAATTAAGAGATTAGAAAATTAAAATTTGATGCTTTCAAGATTAACATATTTGAGCTAATATCTCGAACACTATTAGAGACAAAGAAACAGCGTACTAGCGCGGGAAATTTAAAAATTGCGCGAAGAATGCCCGCGATCGATGCGTTGAAGAAATAATCCGATCGTGAAGATCTCCATGCTAGATTTCAGAACAGATTCCAGGCTCGATATTCAATGCATCAGTGAAATACACAGCAGAGTCACAGGGATGCTAAAATTAGGCGGTCGAAATACACGCCAAGAGCAGAATCGTTCGGTGTGCGTTTAATTTTAGGAGTTTCATAAACCTCTGGTGCATACACAGCATGTGTCCTCGATATCATTTTCTCTCGAAGTCGTGGCAAGCGATCCAGAAGACCTGGGATACCGATTCAATTTCATCCCTTTGTCTCTTCCCTCTGCTGAAAGTTTAAAAGACACACCGCGAAGGATTACCTTTCGCGATCCTCGCGATTATTCGACCGATCGAAGATGAAATGTGTGACCCAGTTCGACGTTCTATCGTTGATTAATTATCCTCGATCGATTGAACGACGAATAAGAAAAACTACCGAGCTGCTGGAAGATAAGAAGAACCGCAAGGAAAAGCTATTCCTCTCCCCTTCTTCCATTGACCTCATGAGAGTTTTTATCGTTTCCGTGACGAATGTCGAAGGAATATTAGGAAACGTAAAAATACATCGGGGCCTGAATTCTCCTCAGTTTCTTTCTCTACTCGTAGCGGCGATGGAGAAAAGGAAGAAAAATTAGAGTTGTCCCACCGCGACACCCACCGTGGAATTTTTACCGCTCTTCCAATCCGGACACTGAATTTTTCCGCGTGCGGAATTATAAATGGCTCGGTTATTGAATGAAACTCTCCCTCTTTCCTCCCTCTTCCTGTTGAAAAACTGAGAAACTCCAAGCGACCGAATTTTACGATCCTCCAGTGAAAATACGTGACGAGGTATTGGGATCGATCGTTTGAAAAATGTACAGGGTGATTCGTTTACCCTGACGATTTCGAATCGTAGGAAAAAGAAACTGCTCGACTCGATGTGTAACCGATGATTGTGCCTTATCTTTCATGGTGTTTGCAAATGAAATTTCTTCGAGCAACGTGCGACACTCGGCGAATACGAACGACTCGATGATAGCGAATTGTATCTAATATTTGATAAATTGAAATACAAAAGGTTGGATGAGAAATGTAAATGCAGAGTGGTTGAAAATTTTACTGCAGTTTGTAATTTGCAATTTCGAGGAAAGGTTTCAGTGCCATTTTTCACTAGACGTCGATGAAAGCCACCGGTGGGCTGTTGGGTGAAACGGTCGGTGCGCACGAGCCTCTCCTTCGTTGGCGTACAAACGGAAACGGCAAAAACAATAGACCGTCTCGAGCATGCGGCACGATTTATGCCGGGCCTCCGTTGAAAATTTCGACCCCCTTCGCTAGATATTAACACTTGTCATGTGCACTCCGCCGCTCTGGCAAGGAAACATAGCCAGCCGGCCGCTTTCGACTTTGATGAAGCTCGTGCGATCCGTTAACCGCTACCGGAAGCTGTCTTTGCTTCGCTGGACACCGCCTCTCTCTCTCTCTTCTCTTTCTTTCTTTCCTCTCTTTCTCTCTCTTTTCCTTGTCTCTTTCTATCTTTGTTTTTCTCTTTTTCTTTCTTCTCCCTTTCTCTGTATTTTTCTCTTTCTTCTCCTCTTCTTTCTTCTCTATTTTCCTCCCTCTACTTTGTCATTCTACTTCTTCTTCCCATTTTTCTTTTCCTCTCCCTTTCTTCTCGGTTTCCTTCGGTCCCTTCTCTCTTGTTTCACCTTCTCTTCGTCATCTTCTGTGCTTTCTCTGCGCCATTTTCTCTCTTTCTCTCCTCTTTGCCTTTTTCTTCATTCTCTGCTTTCTCCCCCTCTATTTTTTCAATTTTTTCCCGCCTTTTTCCTTTATCTCTTTCTCACCCTTCCCCCTTTTCTGTGTTTTTCTCTCTTCTCCCCGTTTTCCTTTGTCTCTCCCTCCCCTGGTCTCTTTTTCTCTCCCCTTTGACTTTTTCTCCACTCTCTGCTTTCTCCCCCTCTATTTTTTCTATTTATCTTCCCCCCTTTTTTCTCTTTCTCACCCTTCCCCTCGCTTTTCCCCCTTTTCGGCGTTTATTTCTCTCCTCCCATTTTCTCTTTGTCTCTCCCTCCCCTTATCACTCTTTTTCCTCCTTCTGCACCTTTAATTTTTCTCTTTCCCCCTCTCCTGTGTCTCGCCCTCACCCTCTATCTTCCCTCCCTCTGGTTATCAATTTATCAACCCCCAACAATATCGTTCCAGGAGTCAATTAGCAGAAAATAACGTTCCATTCAAAATGAAATTTCCTACCCGTAATTTTCCAGGAACTCCGTTCAGCCTCTCCGTGGATATTTGTTGAACTCGGGATCACCTCGCTTCCCGTACACCGGATGAAAATCGCTACGAAGGAATGTGTGCTTTCGCGAACAAAGTAGTTTCATGCGAAACGTATCGATGGAAAAATGTTAATGCCGATATAATGCAATTTCGTCCAGGATAAACACGACCACGGGATATTGTTCGATGGGAATACATGGCTATCCTAATTATTGTGGCCTTCTGCCTAGGAATCGCGAGAACCACACCATAGCCACGGGGGTTTCGTTAATTAGTTAACATTTCGATCGGTCTCATGTATACCAGTTCCGGCAAACACGATGCGTTAAAACACTGTTTATCTTGAACAATAATGCGCCACCGGCAAACGCCGCGACGAAAATGATATTTGCCCCGTTTGCACAGTTATTGATATTCATTGATTGATTCGATCATTTAACGCACTACGAATTCTCACGAGGATACCGATTTCGTCGTAGTTTAACACAGTAGAATATACAACCGAGGAGAATTCCTCGTCTTGCGATACTTTCAATTATTATCCCTCGATCGATCGATCTCTATCTTCATAGGGAAAATAAAATCGCGCGACGATCAGTGATTAAATCGAATATTACTCGAAAGATAATCGAAACAATCGTGTGCATGTCATCGGTTGTTGTTTGCTCTTTTAACAGAAATTCCTGTGTTGAATTGTTTTTATCATCGTGCTAGGTTGCGTGATATTCCGTTTATTATTAATGGAAACGAACCGAACCCGAACAAATTTTACGAAAGGATAATCGAAACAATTCCGCGAATTACCACGCCGAACGGTTAATTCGTTTTCAGAACGAAAGCCAAAACACAATCGTTTACAGGAACATATCGAATGTATCGTTGGTCGGTTCGTGTGAGTGTACAGTTGTCCTCGGCTTATAGTGTACAGTTCCAGGCTTCATGAATTTGTCGTAAAACATGCAAGCGTGAAACGAACGCGGCTGGTGTCAATTTTTCAATGATTTTTTTTTTTTTTTTATACCGCCCTCGATGAACTGCGTCGACGTGTATGGTACATTGTTAACGCACCGTGAAACGAAGGTATCCAGACACGTGAACCACACGCGAATATACAGGTATTGCATTATGCAAGAGCCATTTGTAAAGGTGGCACGGTGATGGAGATTAAACAGAAACTGGATGAATTAAAGGGATCCACCTGTTCAGCGGTGAACCTCCGGGTTGCTTTTATACGAGATCTATCCGAGACCATGACGTAGCTGACGTCAAGCAAAGTCGCCTTTACGTTGCAATCAACGGAAATGTAAATTTCATACGATTCCTATAACGTGGAATCCTTTTGACACGGAAATAGGCGGGGCAATTTGCTAAATTGTACTTTGAACTCTGTTTTCAGGTAAAGAGGTGAATTAAAACGGAAATGCAGCTTCATTTCATATATTACACTGTTTTATGCAAATCTGTGAATGTTAACGAAATATTTGGAATGTTAAATTTTAACATAACACGTGACATTTATAAAATGTTAATCAAGTTAGATTTTATCGTGAAGATTTTTGATAAATATTTGAAATTTAATATTTTAAAAATCTAGCTTTATTAACATTTTACAAATTTTACATATTATAAATATTGAAAATGTTAATTGAAATATTTATGAAATGTTAGTAAAGTCATATTTATAAAATGTTAATAAAGTTAGATTTTATCTTGAAGAGTTTCTTTGCAGTTAATAGATCAATAGATTTTTGCAAGTTTCTATTTTTCGGTCCATTTAAAGATCATTGTTGGTAGGAATCTGTTTAGCGATGAACATAGGCCCTTCGTTTGATGGACAAGAACAACGAGGGTACCTTCGCCTCTGACTTTCGACGAGGATCACCGCGCGCGTACATCGTTATTATCGTAGTTAAGTGTAATTAGCGTTAATTGGATGGTGAGAGGTAGCGTATATATGTGCGTGCGCGTGTATGTGTGTGTTCTATCGAGGTAGAGCGAATAGTCGCTTAACGGACGTTTAAATCTCTTCCCAGAAATCAGCGATTTTCCTGTCGCTTCGTTTTCCATGCGAATTTTCCGCAGGCGAAAATTTCACGCGAATAGATTACCCACCGATTACTCACCTTTTTATCGCGGCCCCCTTAATTTCCTCCGAAATTTTCTCTCCTCTTCTCCCTCCTCTTCTTTAAATCTCTTTCACTCTCACACCCTCTATTCACGCGCACGATTTTCTCTCGCGCGCTCTTTCTCTCGCGTTCTCTCTCTCTCGCTCTTTTCCTCGCGCGTTCTTTCTCTCGCGAGTTCTTTCACTCACGCGTTCTTTCCCTCGCGCGTTCCCTCTCTCACGCTCTCTCCCTCACGCATTCTCTCTCTCGCGCGCCTTCTCCCTCACGCGTTCTTTTCCTCGCGCGCTTTCTCTCACGCTCTCTCCCTCACGCATTCTCTCTCTCGCGCGCTCTCTCCCTCACGCGTTCTATCTCTCGCGCGTTCTCTCTTACGCGTTTTCTCTCTCACGCTCTCTCCCTCGCGCGCTCTCTCTCTCTCTCACGCTTCCTCTCTCGCGGGTTCTCTCTCCCGCGTGTCCTCTCCCTTTGTCTCTCTTCCACCATTCCCTCTCTCTCTCTCGACTAACGCAGCAATTCTTGATCGACACGAACCTCGGGGTCCTTGGAAATTACGTTTTCATCATGGTTCAAAGCTTACGATAGGGACTTTTACGCGCTGCGACACGTCGTTAGGATCAGAGTGAAACGCTTATTGTGCCACGCCGCGACGTGAACTTAGATTGCAGTTCGTTGGAGAAACTGTTGCTCAAGGTTTACCAGCACAAACCCTCTCGTATATATATACAACCTGGATTTCCATCAAAGAGATCCACCACGGGGTTCGACCTCTCTAATTAAATCCCAGCATCGACTTTGCCTTAGGTGTTGCTGGCAATGATCGTCTAGCACAAAAGCCCCCGTGAATTCACGTGTGCACCCGCCTTTATAATCGTAGGCTTGCAAGTTCGTCTGTAATTTCAACGAACATCCTATCAAAGCACTCTTTAGGTTTTTATTTTGAGAATAGCGACACACATTCTGACAAAATTGATCGTTATTAAATTCCTATCTCAAATCCACACAAACAAAATTATTAATTATTAATCCCTCGCAATTCTTTGATTAACGAAGCATTTATTTCGTCCAAAAGTCCTTAATTGAAAGTGCAAAGGAAGAAACAAACCCAATATTTGAAAGAAAAGTACATTTCCCCTTGAAGAGAAAATTAAAATCTTAAGTCGCTTAAAAATTGGAAAAAAACCAGGATTGTAGGGACTTAATTTTAAAAGAGTAACGTTGAATTTAGATTTTAAAATATTATTTCTACTAAATCTGATATAATATCACTCGCATAACACGATTTGTATAACGTAGTATTCCCATGGAACGGAATATCCACTTAAAACTGCATAGACACTCAGAATATCGAATAGAAGTGATTAAACACGGTTAAATTGAACGAGAAGCACAGTGTAATGGAAAAAGAGAGATTATACAGCTGTGAGAATTAATCTTTCACCCATAAACGATGTATAGAAAGAATTACAAAAATTATACTCAACTTCTAACTCGAAATTGACAGCATTTAATAGAAAAGAAAGTCAAAATAGCTGAACAATTAGATTATTAGCTCCATTAAATTCTTGTACTATTCACGATTCAAAATTTTTCCTAATCGAGTCAATTTTTTCGCATTGACAAATGTTGGATGGCCTAAATTCGACCAAAATTTCGAATTTTCGCTTGAAAAATCGTCGAATGGATCGAAGTCGAGCGAGACTCTCGAGGATCACGATTCAGTAGATGGTAGAGGTAAAATTTAAAGGGCGCGTCACCGACGAACGACCACTTTGTTAATAAGCTCAACAGGTGCGACTAGCTCTCGAAAGGCGGGCGAAGAATCGGGCAAGATTGTCGTTGGAGAATGATGCGCGAACGTTCGCTGGAAAATAAAACGAGCGCACCGTTGCCAACGCTAATTGCTGATAAGCATTATCCTCTGATAAATAGAAGTTGCTTTTGCGATAAGGGTTGAGAACGATAACGATCCATTATCGTTTCCATTATCAAGCATTCAGGATTGCGTCGTTTCTATCGAATTCACTCGCGTTGCAATCTTCCACGAAGAGGGATGCTGTTATCTCAAGAACTAACCGACGAAAATTTCGAAATTTCATACCAATGGAATTTTCATCCATTCAGAATTCTCGCGTTGAATTTCAGGAAATTCTTCTATTTTTTACACTAACGATCCTCTATTTGGTCGTTTCTTCTTTTCATCGATAAATGTACACGTGTTTTAATACCACCAAACCCGAACGAACTGCCGAAACGGTACGAAGATCGATCGACTATACGAGGACTGGTTTATCGAACTTTGCGGTTTTCCACTCGACTCGTCTTAATGACCATACGAAATAACTTTTGCGACTCTGTCGTCTCTGTTGCCGATCCAGTTAGCGTCTGATGAAACACGTAGAACCTGTTTCTCTATAGGGAACCGCCTTTCTAAGATTATCGTTTTGTACTGCAAGAGTTAGTCCTGTGTATCCATCAAACAATAGCAATAACAGGGAGGAAATTAGGAGAACTTGGTATTTTCTTTCGAATTGCCATGGAGTAACATTTCTCGTAATCGACGAACGTGGAATTTGTAGATAAAGCGAATTTGGATAGTCTTGTATTTTATTTATTTTAAATATGGTCTTAAATATTTATATATAACCTAACCTAACCGTTTAGTATTTTTATACGGACCTTTTTGATAATAAAATACTGAGCAAAAGTTGATTTAAATACTGATCGAAAATAGATTCAAATATTGACTATTTAATTTGTTGCCATTTGGATAATAAGATTGAAATTATTCTCGTTCTGTTGTTCGACGTTTTAAAATCGTCGAAGTCTTTCGTAAAATGTAACGAATTACTTGTTTCACTGAGTATTAGTCAATTATTGACGACGAGGGGAAAGCTCCCGCGTTTTCCGCAGAGACACACGCGCCGAGATAACAGATTAATTTGTTTGCCGGGCGTAATGCATATTTAATTATGGCCGAGATAGGGACGAGGGATACGCGAGATACGCTTATGATGGATTACATCCGTGGCGATCTGAGTTTACGACGGAACCCAGGACGAGAAGTTCGTTCTGATGATGTTTTTTTAATGTTTCAGAGGTGTTCTTTAATATCGGTATTATACAAAGAGGAAGACTTCCCTTGATTGCTCTCCGCATCATCATTATTCATTATCTTCCTTCCTTACTTTTTCTTTTTTTTTTTCTCTTAACACTTTGAAACTTGCAAATTATTCTAACTTACGAATTCATATAAAAAAAGAAAAAGAGAGAAAAAGGTAATCGTGTTGAAAGTAAAATAACCGTGTCGAATGAAAAGTGACTTCACCGATAGAAAAGGAAAAGAAAAATTCTGTGGCAGACGAATCTTTTGAATATCTTTGACTCCGTTCTTCGCGAATAGCGGGTTGTTTCTCCTCTAGCAGATTGAATCGACCGCGTTAGCCCAATAAAACAGCCCATTTCCCAGGCTTACTTATTCATTCGGTCGAGCAACTCTACCACAGCCAAAAACTCCATAGCCTCCTGCCTACTACGGTGAACTGGGAGGTAATAAAGCTTCCTCGAGGGTTCAGGGTTCGTTTTCAACAGCGGCGACACGCGACACACCAACGTTAGTAGACGAAGCGCAAAAACCAAGCCATTAGCACACAGCCGAGGCGAAACCGAAACGAAGTCCGGACGTTCGCACTGGGCTCATGCAAATCATCGTCTGAATTATTCATTAACGACGCCCGTCCCAACCTTCGAGGCCGCTCCTTAAACCGTGCACCCTTATTTCGACGAATTCTGCCCGCGGAAATCGATATGTATAGAGAGAGAGGATCACGGGGAGAGAGAAAGAGAGAGTTTCAGAAAAAGTCTCTCAGCGAGAGAGACTCAGAACGAGAGAGTCTCAGAGCGAGAGAGTCTCAAAGCAAGAGAGATTCAGAGTGAGAGAATCTCAAAGCGAGAGAGACTCAGAGCGAGAGAGTCTCAAAGCGAGAGAGACTCAGAACGAGAGAGTCTCAGAGCGAGAGAGTCTCAAAGCAAGAGAGATTCAGAGTGAGAGAATCTCAAAGCGAGAGAGACTCAGAGCGAGAGAGTCTCAAAGCGAGAGAGACTCAGAACGAGAGAGTCTCAGAGCGAGAGAGTCTCAGAGCGAGAGAGTCTCAAAGCAAGAGAGACTCAGAGCGAGAGAGTCTCAGAATGAAAGAGTCACAGAGAGAGAGAAAGAGATATGAAAAGCACGGAAAGAAAGAAAGATGGAAGGGAAGAGGAAGAGTAGCTGAACGAACCAGGTCGCGGATGTTAATTCGAGAATGATGGAGCAATGCCGATGTTTGACTACTTGATTAGTAACAGATACGGATCCTAAGTTGAACGATGTTCTACCTTGAGGAAGATGCTCGAAGGTGGAGCCCGAATCCTCTATTTCCCCTTCTTACGAATTGCTAATGGATGGGCTTGTTTATCCGGGTCTAATATTCCAGTCGTTAGGACGGTTTATTAGGGTCTTGTTACTCCAGAATTTGCATCTAGATAGATGCGGCCTAATTAGAAGTTCTATCAACGCGTTGATAGCTAATATCTTTTTAACTTTTCTTTAATCCATCTCTCTTATATAAATAAAAACAGATAAACTAACAAAAAAACTGTCTACTTATATATTAAATGTAAAAATTAATTAGATGATTAGGAGAGATATTTTAGCATGAATAAAGACATGCTATAATCAAATCCAAAAGCGTACGAAACACCACGATTCTTTTCTACACGAAATCTGAAGAGTGCGATTGCGTGGCATTGAAACAATTAAACAGAGAATGATAAAGAAACAAGAAGGGATAAAGGACGCCAAAAGATATTGGTTCTAAGGGTTTACGATAGAAAATCAGGCTTCTCAAGTAGCTTAGTTTTTATCGTCTTACAGTCGACAATCGAGCGTCGTTACTTACGGGCGATCACTCTAACGCAACTATCGGAGCCGCATTATTCTTATCAGCGATATGCGACGCGTTGTTAAAGGAAGATAAGTTTCTCGCCTCTGACATCTTGGTGTCCTCGTATCGCACCACTGCGAAGTTTTATACTTCCCTCCCTCCATGCCTCTCCTTTACGACTATCGATTACCATTTCGTCGTGAAACGCCACCATGTCAATTGCCCTTATATTGCACCTTTTTATCGACCATCCGCCGATATATATTCGTAACGGTGGTGAAATTGTCGCGTACGATCGAGGGATGTTCTCAGGAGAAAAAATAAATAAATAAAAGAAGAAAGTAGAAAGAGAAACGCATTGAAATTAATATCACCTCGTAAAAATCTCGTGGAAAATTCTGTGAAATGGCGATTGAATCCGTTAGCCACGATGCCTCGATCTTTACTTTCCTCGAAGGATATCTGTTTCATTTCGAACTTTACGATCTACGAAAGACTCCTCATAATTTTCCGCGTTAGAAACTCGAGTGTTGCAGTAATATCGATTGCTGCTTAAATATCCGATTTTCCAGTCAGCGAGCGAAGCTTTAGCGAAGATTTTATGTATCAAAAAGTGTGCAGAGAACCACAAAGAAATTCGTCGAAATGATCGAAGACGATTCTGTTGAAAAAGCAAGAGGAACGCGAGGAATGCCTTTGAGCTGTGAAATTGCAGGTTACCGACGTGTCAATGGGCGTTAAGACTCGATGAGCGTGTGGAAAAGTAGGATAAGTCGGGCACGCAAAAGGGGCTGCTAAAAGCGGCGACGTAACGGAAATAAAGAAAGAAAAAAAAGAAGAAGAAACGAGGAAGAAGAAGAAGAAGAAGAAAGAGAAAAAATGCCAGGTAATATCAAGGCGTGCGGAAAAAAGGTGGCTGGAAGCAAGCACCGTCCTCTTTTTGCTCGAGCTATCGCGAAGTTCTTAATTAAATTCACCGGCTACCCTACCGGAACGTAGAGAAGAAAAAGGTCCCCAAGAAGAGCCGAGTGAACGCCGCGAATTAAGGCTTTCCGCGAGCGACGAGAAGTACCTCAAGCCGTATCCTGTTCCTCTTGCTCTCCGCGGAAAATTATTCCCCGCGACAAGTGGCTCCGTTTACCGCGTGAATACACAATGAATCGGGGAATAATCACTGGATGAAACGTCCTAACCAGCGGACGTTTCGGAAATTGCGCTTACCACGGTGAGCGTTAATAACGCGACGTCTGTCCGGTGATAACGATAAAAAATGCGTTTCGAGGTTATAATTAATTGGTATTCCCCTGTGATCTCCTCGCAGGATACGTTGGTAAATTGCTTTCCTGTCCACGAGCTTCCTTGAAAAATGAACGATTCGTCGCGGGAAATTCGATGTTATTAGAAAGCTTTTCTTTCTCGCGGAAAGATAGTTTTTCTGCTTAAAAGAAAAACTTTTTCTCTGAATCTAACGATCAGTTTTACGCGTCCCTCACACTCCAAATTAATACATGCGTGCATGTGCAACGATACAATTGCAATCAGCACGATACTAGGATTCGTTCGAAGTCTCCTGTGTACTATGTGTCGTATTAGAAGATGAAAGAAGTATCGAGGATTGTACAGTATGCGTAACATTATCGAGAAGCAAAAGGGAAAAGATTTGAAAAGCTAGATAGCAAAACATCATCGGTTGTCGACTAATCCTCGCTTCAGGTTCGATATCCGTGCAGAGAAACTTAGTGCTCCTAGGAGAAAAGTGCAAGGAGGGGATGGTGAATCGGTGAAAGTGCATAGAAGTACACAACGGGTAGAATCAACTAGGCAGAATCCCTATTTATGGGAACTATTTCGACATACGTGCGCCGGATATCCTCCGGAGTGTCGTCGTTCCTCCATAAAACATTGAAATCCTCGATAGACGTAAAATCGATAGGACCGTAGCCCGTACAAAACGATAGATCGAGCTTATTTTGTCAAATAAAGGGGCGTAGCTTAATAACGAGAGTTGGAACTGTGCCCTTTCAACCCCCTTTCTTCCCCCCCATTTTCTTCCATCTCTCTCGCTCTGTCGAAACTTGACAAATTTTCCTTACCTCACATACGTACGTAGCCTTCAGGCGACATCTTTATTGCGGCCTTACTTGAGTGTTCTTATACGTACAGTGGATGGTAAACTTTGAAATTTTATTTCGAAGAAACGAGAGAGAGAAAGAGTATCGGTACGATATTTCAAGTAGTACTGACTCGAGGCTACTTTATATTGGGTTCTCTGGAAAATTCGTGCCAATTTTTAAGTAAATAAACCAATTCCGTACTGTATCTTTTTTTTTCTTGGTTCTACAATTTTTCGTGTTTCCAATAATTGAAATATTTCTTTTTTCCAAAAACTATGTTAAAGATTGAGATCCAAGGGGTTAACCAGTAACGAGTGAACTCGCTTTCTCCAAATTAAAAGGCTAATAAAAGTTCTCTAAAGCGACTGAAATAAATACCTTTATACATAAACTATCGTGTTCTAAATGTTTATTAACGAACGACAAGTGAACTCGTCTTCCCTAAATCAAAAAGCTAATAAAAGTCCTCTAATGTGACTAAAATAAATATCTTCATGTATAAACTATTATGTTCTAAGTATTCGATTAACCAACAACGAGTGAACTTGTCTTTCCCAGATCAAAAGGCTAATAAAACTCCTCCAAAGCGACAGAAATTGATACGAAACCCGAAGAAAAGCTGCTCCCTCTAAGCCGTACACCTTATCCAGTCGAATTTGCTCGAATAAACCACAGAAACCTAAATCTGTCGCTAGAGACAAGAGCAAACATCGTGTAGATTTTGTAAAGCGTGTTCCACGAACTACGGTATAAAGAGGAACGCGGTGGAATCGCTAGTAGGACAGTATCAATCTCCGGGCGACGGAAAGTAGTTCTTTCTCCTCCTTCCCTTTTGTCTCTGCTCACGAGCGGAAATAAGCGCGGAGTCGAACGGCAGCAGGGTGAAAATTTATGTCCTCTAGTATCCATAACACAGTTCCCGTCGTTTGGCTGTTTACTACAGAGAGGGGAAACTTTTCCATCTGCGCGTTACGAGTAAATCTCGCGAAGCGACAGGCTGGATAAGGGCCACGCGGTAAAGGCGCGATCCTCCCCCAATGAACGACACCCTTTTCGTTGCACACGATCGTGTGGAACCCGTAGAAACACGGTAAATCCTCGTTGAGGTCGCGGATTAGGCATGCAGCTTATCCGATCTACCGACCGGGACGGATTTACGCTCGGAAACTTTCCGCTTTTCCCCCGCGAAGAATCCGCGTGTGGTTCTTCCTCGCTGATTTCACGGAATAATACCTCCAAATTATCAAAATTAACTCTTTTCCAACGTGTCCATTTTTTGCGTGAGCAATTAACCCTTATCGAAGGTTAACTAAGATTACTTGATTCAAAGAGAGCTTTTGTGTATAAAAGTATTTGTATTTAAACTTCAGGCGTTTACATATTATTCTAACGTTTAATCTTTAAGCTGTTACTTTTTTTTTTTTAAATATGATATTTTTTGTCACTTCAGAGGTGACATACACCCGATAAGGGTTGAACTTGTGACATAAATACTCATCTAGGCTAGTTTTGAGCGCCTTTTTTTCGATAACCATCCCTTAATCAATCTCTTTACTCGAGGTGCTCATAATGATAGAATCGCTGTGTTGATAGACACGCTTTCAGCGATATGCAAGAACTATCCACTTTCCTACTAACTTTTTTTACTTAAAACATACAGAAACAGACTTGGAAGCCTAAATGTTCTTTTACCTTATCCTACTAAAATTTCGTCTGCAATTTCTTCACAGCTAAGTGTTCGAAAGTACCATTTCTAAGATAACAAAGTGTTCCTTGGCGCGCGTTGAAGCAACAGAAACTATTCCTAATGTAAAATGAAACTCTCGTATCTTCGCCGGTGGCATATAAAAGCTTTTTCCGGAAGTTGAAAGGCGAAAAAGGGAGGGGGTAGAATGTTTGGATATTCTTTCGGATCCGTGGGAGAAATCTGACGAAGAGGTATTCGGTCGCCGGTGGTTGTGCAATCTGAACCCTTTTCTACTCGTCGGGACGCGTGCAAGTTGCTCTCGCCCTTTTATTAGTCTACCGAGTTCACTTGCCTTCACGTTTCTCTCTCGTATTGGTTTCCACTTTCCTTATCTCCATGTGTTCCGCCACCAGAAGGAAACTCGAGTACGGAGAGGAAGCAGCTCGCCTCCTCAGTCTCGGATAGCACGGATGCACTCCACTAGCAGCGTACTGCACACCTTTGCCCCGCCAATAGGATCCGATAAATCACAGAAAGTGAGCAAGAGGGTGTCTCCGATTTCGTCGAATAAACGGAAACGAATAGGAGTTGCCTCAGGTAGCGTTTGTATCGCTCGACGAAATCATTTGCACAGATTCTTCTGAGATAATGATACTGCATGGAGTTGGCCAATCATTTATGTATTTTTAGTACAAAATCCAGTAATTTTTTTTTTCTTGTTTTCCTTTAAGCGAAGAAAACTTCATCGAATGAGGTCTAGAATTTTTGTTTTATTTTTTTTTCAAGCGAAGAGAACTTCGTTGAATGAGGACTTTTTTTTAAACGAAGAAAAAGCTTTTTTAAGCTGTCTTGTTCTGTGACTTTCTTACCATCTTGTAGGCAGTGTACTTTCGTATTTACAGAACTCATCGTCCTTTTCTGCGAAAAATGCAAATCGTCGCGTTTCTCGTCGCTTAGAGTGAAATCTTTATTAGGAAACTTCGTAAACCAGCTTTGCAGCAACTTTACAAATTTACAGCACCATCACAATGTACATTGCAAATCTTTTTTACCGTTTCTATGATGTTTTTCACTTTACGTCGCTCGATTATGCGCTCTTTCTGTCACCCATTTTTGCTACGAGATTAATCCAAGAAAATTCAATCGAAATGGAATATGTATATTTTTATCTAACTGTCAAAGGTGTCAAGAATTAGTTTACAATTGTACTTGAGAGATTAGAAACACTATTATGTCATTAAAAATCAAATAACTACCACCTATTGCAAAAAAATGGCATAAATTATTGATCAACTCAATAATAAAACAGAAATTTATTGTCAAAAGAACAAAAATTAGGTAAATCATTCGTCAAGTGTCTATTCATCACGCATTCGGAGAAATCAAGGGAGCAACAAAACGTTGAAACTCGAACAGCAACAATTTCCACATCGACAGCTGGATAAAAACGTTTGTCAGGTCCTTCATTGTCCATTGACGCGGCTGTTATTATAAAACGAGTATCCGAGCAGCTACCGAAAATCCGTCTGACCCAATACGAGCTCGTTTCACTGTTTCCTCTCTCTCTCTCTCTCTCTCTCTCGTGTCTGTTTCACTAGCCACGTTCCGCTGATATATAGCCTGAATGTACGCGTTTCTGTTTCCACCGATTCGCCAGGAAATGAATTCGTCCTCAATTAAACTGGCAGCAACCCGATGAGGCCTTCATAAGCCCGAAATGCTTAACTAACGATTAATCGATGCTCATCGAACGAGCATGCCCTCTGAACTTTTCAAACGTTCGTTGTAAAATTTTCAACACGATCCTCCCTCTTTCGTTTTTCTCCACCTCTTGCACACTCTATTCCCCATACTTTCGCCAATCGGCTTTTTCATCCTGCACGACGTACCTGATCCTATAGGATTGAACCGCAGAAACCACACAAGTGGCACTCGAACGTCGCTCGAGCAATCCTGGTGCATGCACGGCGGTTAGCAAATCGCTCGAAGCGGTACCTAAATTAACCCTTGTAGGCGACAGCTGCGATGCCTTTTGGCATCGACGTAGATCGTAAATTTTATCCGACGTGGTTACAGTTTCGTAGCCTCTCCGCGTGTAGTAACAGCACCAAGAACCTTTTCACTCTGTTCGATCTACGTAGCAGTTGCACTCGAGGAGATCTCAATCGATTTAACGACAGAACTTTTCTTACCCAAATCCTACCCTTCGATCCTCGAGGTCCAACGTTTTCTTCAACTTTGTTTGTTAACGAAACTTAGGTTCGATTAAGTTAGCGAGGCAATTTTATCATCTCGATAACTAGGCGTTCGATAAACGTTGTCGATAAGCCGAAGAAACTGGTTTCACCAATCATGGTGGATTCTCCTGCAGGTAGAATTTCTCGCCTCTGGCATCGGGGATTTTCACAAACTTCCGCCGATCGGGGAGGACAACGTGCACATCGCGAGTCCAACGACGAGGCTTGGAAATTCGAAAAGGTCACGTGCGCCGAATGGTTACGTGGCTTTCGCCGCAGTTTCCTCTCGGACACGTCTCTCTCTCTCTCTCTTTCTGTGCACACGTGTGACACGCGCGCAATTAGCTAAACTATTCTCACGTGCGAACTACGAATGATGTTTAATGAAAGCTAGAACGTTCCTTACGCACGTGGAACGTGTGTACTAGCTTTCGTAATGTGTAGGACACGTATTCAGGAGTGGAGAGAGAAAGAAAGAAAAGTTCGTATAAAAGTGTGTTTTTGTTATCGCGTCAGAGCGTCGACGAGTATTTTCCGCGACGATGAGGAAGGCTTCGAACTATTCTTTTGTAAAATACACGATGAAGTCTTTCAAAGATTGCAAGATATACAGCGAACTGTATAAATTATTGAATGTATCATACACAATGTTGGAACAACGATAGGGTAAAATAGTTTAATATGAGACCACAGCCTATCTCCTTTACGGAGAACTCTTGAACATCGCAGCGACAATCTTTTGTTTCAGAACTAACTGTACTTCAGTTACATTATTCGAATGTAGCATAGAAAACAACGTAGAGTTTCGAGCAAGAATATTCGTGAAACACATTGTAGAAAGTTTTTCAAGTCGTACAATTAAATTACGAATATACCGAAAATGGTAGGTGCATAATCACATTCGTAAATACTGTTGTATAGTGCATGCAATGGAGTTAGTTAGTTTAAATTAACCTCAAAATTAGTTAATAGTTATCATGTCACAGTTTCTTATTTCACTTTTGAGATACTAGAGTCACGTTCAATTTTTTAAAGTCACCTAATCTGAGCAAATCGAACTCGCAGGATTTCTCGATCGACGTGTCGGGATTTTCCACGCTGTGTCAACATACTCTCTCTATATTTTTCCTCGATGTGCTCTTATGAGCTCAATATGGACCACCACGTGTATTGAACCAGTTCTCGAATACGTAATTATTATGTTATATACAGAAACACGAGAGACAGTCGGTGGATATAGAACGTGCGCTGTAGAGGATGTCTCTGTGTTCTAAATTACGCCCGCATTGTGTCTCTAATTAAGTCATCCACCTCTCTCTCTCGATCTCACTTCGTGTTGAATTTAATACGATCTCAATTTTCGGAATCGAAACAGAGGAAAGAAGCCTTCGGAATGTATTTCCACGTTCGACGTGCTTACAGAAAGGATGGATCGGTTTCTCTTTTCTTTCCAGTTACTTTTATTCGTGATAAAAATGAAGATCGATGAGTGTTACACGACCCAATATTGTCAAAGGGGATAAAAATAGCGTTTCAACTTTGTTCTGGTACATTAATTTGTATCAAAGTGAACCTATACAGAGGTTATCTTTACAACTCGTCATCGACAACACTCGACAATGAACCGTACCGTGATCGATACTAGTGTATTACAAGGGATTAAACAAGAGAATAAGTGAAACATGGTAACTGAACATTTTTCGTCAAGTACACACCGTCTCTTTCTATATTACCAATAATCCGACAGGAAGATACGACGAGGAAATAGCTATGTTCGAATCTCACGAACGACTGGTTAGATGTTCTAATTATTCGCCGTTTTGTGCCATTCTTTCTCTCTCTCTCTTTCTCTGACTCTCTCGCTCTCACTCTCTTTCGGTTTCTCTCTCTCTCTCCCCCCTTTCCTTCTCTCTTCTTTATTTTTTTTATTTTATTCGAAACAATCGGATCGACGAGGCGCACAAAGCGACACGCTACGTCGAGCCTCGATACGACGAAAGGGAACACGGGCTGCTGGCTAGAATGATACGAGAAAGAGAAAATCGACAGTCGATATTTGCCGCACGCGGTATTGAAAAATTGAGCCCCAGCCTCAGACCAACCAACACGTTCTCCTCTTTTTCTTTCTCTCTCTCTCTCTCTCCCTATATATATATATATATATATATCGTAATTTCTCGGCGAACTGAAACACTTCCTATATTTCCGGATATTCTGGCGATGAGTGAAGGTATCAACGACGAACCGGATGCCGGTGGTCGACCAGCGATCGATTTCTGTCGCGTTTCGATAGCCCAGGAATTACGTGGCTTCGCGATTGCGAACGAAAAAAGGATCAACCTCGCGCGTGACTGTACTTTCATACATTAACCCTTTGACTATCGAGTTCTCCGTATTAAAAACAAAATGTCGCCACAGTGGAGACAACGGAGTTACAGAACAAATGACAAATCACTCCGTAGCAAAGTCAACGGAGCGCTATAGGTTAATAATATTGCACAGTATATTGTGACGTGTACGTTTTTCAAGTTGCACAATTTCGGAAATACCGGCGAGGATATTTCGCTTTTGATATTTGTTCGCCTACTTCCGTAGGTTGCAGTTTTTCCACCAGTGAGCTAAATTGCGCTTCGCCATTCATCCATACCTTCCCCGTGTTTAATAACTCTTAACACAAACGTCTCGTCGTTGACTGTAGAGGCACGATCGTTAACGCGATCGACGAGAAATTTGGTTCTCCTTTTTTTCCTTTTTTTTTTTTTCTTTTTTCCTCCACGAGTCTTGTGGGATTTAATCGGAATAAAATAATGACTACTCGTACCACTCGCGAGAACTGTGTTCAAAATTGATACGACAGGAGGAGAGTGAAAATGGCGGTCGATCACGGTCGTGGACGTTTAGAAGAATCGCGGCGCGGGAGAGGAAACTTTTAACAGGTAACCCGGGACAAGAAATGGCGGCAACTTCGTAGCTGTTGCTAGTATACCGAAGCTCACAGAGACTTTTAAACAAGTTTAAAAAAGGAAAGAGAGAGGGGAAAGATGAAAGGAGAAGAATTTTCACGGCAATTTTTTCCACGTAAATTCAACCGCTCCTCGGCATCGTTCTTCGAAATTTCAAGCAAATTCTCCTCGAGCGAGAGAAGCGTAAAAGGTATAGAGTCCTAGAGGAGACTGGACCGCTTCGAAAATGCAAATGTGTACGAGGAGAGAGACTCGCTCTCAAAATTGATACAAACGTCGTTAGCTGTGCCGCTTTAAGCGAATCATCCTCTTCTTTCTACTCTACGTAGAATCCTTGCCGTTGCTGCTTCTACCTGAGTAGAAAACATACACGCGACCTTTCCTCGCGTTTTTATCTCCTTTCCACCCGTTCGCTTCTATGCGTATCTCTACTTCTCCTTTCTCTTTCTTTTTTTCGTCCTTTCTCTACCTCGTTTTTCCCGTTTTTTTATTTTTTATTTTTTTTAACTGTGTGTGAATGTCAAAGGCCGCATCAAATGGTCCACGACGGGAAAAGTAACGAGACGTTAACGACGCTTTATTTTTCAGCTGATTTGAAGCGAAAGCTTGGACTACGGGCGTTAATCTTTCGTTCTGTCTTGACGCGGGAAATTTAAAAGGGCGTTTCTTTCGATGCTGGAATCGGCTTAGAAAACAAAATCGTTCGAATGAATAGGAATAATTAAAATCGAAACTTTATCGTTATAAAACTTCAGAATAAATTGAGAAAACTTGTCTCCTCATAAAAGGAACTTCATTCTCAATATGGAAAAATCAGATGGCTTTTATTAATTCGAAAATAATAAAAAAAATTGATAAAAATGCGTGGAAATTCATCAGAATATCGTCAAATTTATATTCAAACCCGACAGGTGGAAAATTTCGGAATATTTCTCTACGTAGAACGAATCTATGACTAAAAAACACCTCGTATCATGCCACTCCTCTCTAGAGAAATATAAATTATAAAAATAGACTCTATAATAGACGAAAAAATTCGGAATATTTCACTGGGGGGGAAAAAAAGGTAAAAGAATCCGAAAAGAGACGAGCAAGTCCTTCGATCAACCAATCCGATACGATAGTCATTTCTAGCACATATATTAATCACGGGTAGCGATCGTTAGCCTGACATTTGCATAATTTCGAATAACCGCCTCTCTGGATGCGATCGATTTTCCACGGTGAAGCCTTAATGCGTCGTTAGAACGTGTTGAATACCAATTTTACAGTGAATCGCTCTATAAAACGTTGCCTTCTACATATATATATATACGTACATTCTTCTCGCCACAGGTTATAAAATTACCGAAGCGTAACTCGTAACCTGTGTTCCATCTAAACGTTAGAAAATTTCTCTGGAAGTATAAAACGACGGAGCAACAGAACTACGGTTCCTTCGTTTGTAATAAAATACGCTCGAAACATCGACAGTATCTGAACAAACAACGGTTATATTCAATTAAGGCGTCGAATTTCACGAGCGTGACACAGGTATTTTATTAAACGAAGCGAGAGAACGAAGGAGGAGAGGCGAAGGGAGATAGCAGGCGTAATTTTATTTCGTTCGGTTCGACCAGCGATTTATCCAGCAATTTTAATATCACCTCCCACGCGGGAGATTTCCCATGGTTCTCCGATCCGATTATTCCTCGTTAATGGCGTTACGCGACCGCTTTTTCTTTTTTTTTTCTCTTTTTTTTTTTAAAGCCCGTCGAATCACCGAAAAATCCCGAGGACGCGCATAATTTCGACGTCCAATCGATTCCTCGCTGATGAGCCCTGAACGCACACCATTATAACGCTGTTCCACCGACAAACAAATCACCGTGAAATCGAGTGTTTTTTTTTTTCTATTTTTATCCTACAATCTCTCGTGCTGTGATAATTATCTGACTTTGTTCTGGTGTACAAAAGGGACGCGATGATTAAATTTTCTCTTCCGAATCCCGAGTTTTATCGACGACACAACGGATAGGCTCATCCAAAAAACACGCCTTCGTGTTTCTTTTTAATGAAACGTGGAGTGTATGGAACTTTTTGGAGGTTTTTTTATTTTCGTGGAAAGTATGATTCGTTACAATTATATCAGATGTAGAAATAAATTTTTTCTAACTTGTAAGTGCGACCAGTATTTTATTGAAAAATAACGAAGACAGATCAGTAACTAAAATAATCTCCGTTACTGTTGATTAATCGCGAAGAATTCATTTCTACTTCTCGAAATATGAACTAAATTCATTGAAAAAAGTCAGATATCGTATAAATCGAACAAAATTTAAGTTCTAAATATATCGTGATACGAAAAAAAATATTTAGTTCCTTTTATTTCACAGTTGATAAATATAATTAATTTTAATGTCCATCTTCGACATCGAATTTTTAACAAAGTCATGAAGTCATCCTTTCGTGTCTTTACAAATCTGAGAGGTCGTTCATAACCGAACGAAGACAATAATTAATTCCACGAATATCACCTCACGGAATAGTCACGTAAATTGCATTTACGTGCAACAACGCATCCCTCAAGATAATTGAAAACGAAAGAGAGAGATACCGTTTCTCAGAATCGTGTGAAATTCCAATTCTCATGGATACAAGTGGTCCAAGGAGAGATAGAAGAGACGTGAACTCTGGTTCCTCGGGTGAAAATCATCGAAAACGAAACTCCTCTGGCTTCGAACTTATAGCGTTAGATAACGGATAATGGAATCTCTACGAAGGCGATACGTTCCTTCGCGAGATACTTCAGGATATTAGAAACGTGCGTGGATTGCAGACCCGACAGTCCGGTGACAAGAACCGGAAATGGGCATGGTTGCTTCGATACTCTGCCGTGCGGAGAAGGAAAGAAATAAGAAAAAAAAGGAAGAGAGTGAAGATTTAACTGGAATGGGCAAATGGAACAGGAGATGGACGGAGTGAAGTGGGAAATTCTTGTCTCGTTGCTGAATTTCGAGAATCGAACGCGCGAAAAGTTCTACTTGCATCGTGTACCTTTAACCCTTTCACTGTGGTGCACTTTTGTACAAAACCATTAATATATACTACTGTTGTAGTGAAATATTCACTACTGTTTATAATATTTACTCGTTCTGTGTCCTTCTGATCAGACATTTTTAGGATACACTATATTAACACTTTATCAACTGGAAACCTATTAATCAGCTTTTTGTTTTCAACGTTTATCGACCTAGGGAGCCTATTACTCGGTTTCCTGTTGCCATAAATTAATTAATTACCCTATAATAAGAAAAATTGAACGATACATAGTAAACCCCCGTTTTGATTGAAAATTTTTGTTCAAGAAACTCTACGATTACGATCGCTACACAATAGCGTAGATACGACGTCGCTAGACAAGTGAAAATGGTGAATAACCGTCGATGTCCAATCGTCGCGAGTGTGAAATCAATTTTATAGTGGGTCAACAATGGTTCGTCACGTGATACTCTCTTTTTTTTTTAACGGTAGAACGATACTGTCGATGCTTTGGTTTTTAATGAACGTTTCAATCGAAGAGAATGAGAGAGAGAGAGAAGAAAGGTCCAGGTTTGTTTGTCGATAAGGTGAATAAATGGATCCCTGTGGCGAAATTGACGAATGGATACTGTGTAGTTAATAAATTATAGCAGATAGGTGTTTGACAAAGTTTCGCTTGATTAATGGAATTTTTAAGTGACACTCTGTGTTGCTACTGGTGTGAGTGAACTGACAAGGTGATCGAAGAGAAAACTTTTCGAATTGCGAAATATATTTCTCTTTTTTTTTTTTTCTTTTTTCGTTTTTTGTTTCGAACATAATCGTACATTTTAATGCCCATTTCGTACACCACGATGGGATCACGAGAACGACTGTTACACGTTTGTTATTACCCGGAGACATAATTTCACGCGAGATTAAAGAGCGTGAATCGTCCATGCGAGATAGGAGGATTATTTAAAAAATACAATAAAAAAAAAAAACTGATACATTTCTGCAGTCGCTATTGGATTCGTGGGAGAGAGGGGAACGTTTTCGATATAAATCAGCCGTGGATTGGCGATTTCGATGCGAAAAACAAGCGAAAAATGAAAAAAAAGAACACAGAGAAAAGAGAGGAAACAAGGAGGGGACAGAAAACATCAATTTCGATACGTGACTGAAATAAACCGACCGTGGTACGAGCACCTGCAATTTTAATACCGTCACTGGAAAACACAACCGCCAATAAATTTAATATAATCCAAATATAAACATATTTTTTGTTTTTGTCACGGCACCTCGTATCAGAGCCACGTTTTTGTCGACTGTGCCGCGAGTGTCGGTTATTCCTCGTTCCTCTGTCACAGAGCAGGTTCCTGTGATCATTTTAATTATCCGCTTTTACAACCTGCATTTAACGCGAGGAAATAATCCGCAATTGGTGAATAACCTACACGCGATATCGCGAGAAAAAGGTGTACGAAAGTACCAGAGAACTTTCAGAGGAAGGAAAATTGCCCAAATACAGCTGAAATCCTGAAATTTCTTCTGTTCAACTATTTAAGTGTCGCAGACCTTTGCAAAAGTACGGTAGAAGAATGTCAACCAGTGCAATTGTGCTTCTTTTCCTTTCTTTTCTCGTGGAAGGTTACTAAAGCAAAGATTTCGATTCAAAGGAACCGAGATACACGGTAAAAATAAAGACACGCGTTGACAAACTCTGAACGTGCAAATAGTTCGATTCTACCTGGATTCTTCAAAAAATTAAAATTTTTCGTACGATACGAAGAAGACAGTTTCGTATCGTTGCTTCCATTCGTTGATTTTCAAAAGCTTCCACTAGATTTCCGTTTGATGGAAATGAAAAATTACGTGCAGATCGAGTATTTCTCACAAAACGAGTCATTCGAACCGTCAGATAAATCCGAACGTTCCTCGAAAGATCAGTTTTTCGAGGATCCAACACCTCTTGCTAGATTACGACGAGATAAAAATTCTTTTGGATTGTACTCTCTGTGTACACTCTCAAAGGAGCTATTGGAACATCTCCCCTGTATCAGACACTTTTCAAACATACATATACACGTTTCTAACAAATGGTAGCTGTTATTCTTCTGAAGAAACAGATTCCTCTTATAAATATCAAATTTGACAATATATTGAGACAATTCCCGACGTGGAAATCACGAGGAGAAAGGATAAGAAGGACGTGAGACAATTCTCCACGTTCACATTGTGTCTTGTCAAACTGAAAAGGCATCTGACTTGGTTGTATCCAAAGGTAGGAAGGAAGTCTGACGAAGTAAAAGGTGTCTCGTAAAAGAGAGAAAAGGCAGAAGGGGGAGGAGGAGGAACTTCAATGATAATAAAAGTAATAATAATCGTAATCGCGACGGAAGACAATAATCCAACGCGTTCGGGGTGAAATTGTCGGTGATAAAAGCTCAGGGGCACTTTCATCGATGGCGCTTCGTCGTAGCCTGCGGTTAGAAAGATTCGCCAAAGTCGAGTTCTCGCTTCGTCGCGGTTTCTTCTCACTTTCTCGGCGTATTTCAACCCTCTGGCCGTCGTCGCGAGACGAGAACAGACGAGATTGTTCCTTTTTCTCTCTCTCTCTTTCTCTTTGTCACTCTCTTTCTCTCTTTCTGTGCCTCTAGCCAAAGGCGTGGAGAATATGCACGAATAGAAGAGAGCGAATGGAGTGGAAACGCGGTTATCCCGTTGGAATTCCAATTTGCTGGGGCGCGAGCGCGTGTATTTTTGCGCGGGAGAAAAGAGAGGAGAGGAAAAAAGAGAGGAACGAGCCTCGAAGAAGAACGCATTGTCCGGTGGATAGATCCTGAGGAAAGAGGGAAAAATGCGACAGGGAATGCGCTGGTTTAGAACGGTGTGACACGCCTATTGAACAGGAGACCGCGTCTTTTCGAACTCGATGGCCATTTTCTGTCGTTAAATCTAACATGCTGGTGCAAGAATTATTTTATAGAAACTAAAAGGGTAGAATGGAACAGTGAAAAATTAACTCTCCGATGCAATATGCAGTCACTTTTATTTTAAAACGAAATAACTTTCTTCAATTGGACCAAATGGTTTCAGTTCTTTTGACACACACATCGTGCCTTTTATTTCACAATTTTATTAGCTTTTTGAGACAATAGTTTCATCATGAGTTTATTCGTTTGTTTTCTGTCGTTAAATCTAATATACTGCTTGAGGATTATTTTATAGAGAGACTGAAAGGGTAGTATGGATTTGTGAGAAATGAACTCTTTGATGCAGTATGTAGTCACTCTCATTTTTAGAACGAAATAACATTTTCGAAATTGGACGTTTGAGGTTTTTTTACATGTTTTATCTTTTACATATGAATACACATCAATCTCTCTTTTATTTTTTAGTTTTCATTGTTCCCGGATTTGTGAGTTTATATTTGGGAGGCTGATTAAATATAATTTTTGCATATTTCTTGTTTAAAACATTACCTTTCCTTTCATTGCAATTTTAATTATATTTGACTAATCAATAGAGCTAAATTTAATTCAATAATACAAAGTGAACAAAGAGGAAAGTAATTAAGGATTGAATTATGACGAAGGGGTGACAGAAAGAGTAGGAACAAATTTCCAAAGCGCTTATAAGCGTCAAAGAGTAATGATAGGGTTAAAGAACATTAAATTTCGAGGAAAACTGACCGCTGTTAATCGGTCAGTTTCAGTGCTCTCTCATTGAATAAATCACATTCAACAGAGAGCAATATTAATCGCAAAATGATGCAAAATTTGTTTCGTTCAATTTCGTTAAATGAAAACGGAAGTACGCAAAGGATAAAATTACCTATTGAATTTGTTAAAAGCAAATTTCCAATATATCTGTAGACGTCAAATAGCGACGAAAGGATTTGAAACAATATTCACACGTTTAACTCGAATTTGTTCATTAATCTCAAAAGTAGTGTCATAAGCTCGAGATATCGATTTCTCCAGACTGATTTCGCAACTTTATTGCTCCTCTAATCCTAATTAATTCTAAAAAAAAAAAAAAAAAAAAAAAAGAAATACCTGCACGTATGAAAAATCGAATTTTCCATAACAGTGTGCATAACAGTTGAACAAAACGAGATATTCGCATGATCAACGGAATGCAAAGTGTCGATAAATGCGGGCCAAACAGCGATCCGTTGAAAATTCGACAGCCCATGGACCGCAGGCTCACTTGTAATTTTACGTTAATCATGGTATTGTGCAAGCGCGTGCCACGTTTACGTATTACCATGCATAATTCCTATTGCTGAACGCTTCGTGCCACTGGATTATTAACTGAAACAGATTACCGCGCCGGATCCCAGCAGCGAATTTAACCGACTGAATAATCTACTTTCTAATCGAATTCATTATCGCGTCCGACACGGTCCGCGCGAAGATATTTTTCATCGGTGATTTCAAACGCTCGTTGTTATTTCTCAGTTCGGGGGTGAGAGAGAGAGAGAGAGAGAGAGAGAGAGAGAGAGAGAGAGAGAGATTCACAGAGAAGGGAGACTCACAGAGAGAGGAAGAGTCACAGAGAAGAGAGAGTCATAGAGAACAGAGTTTCAGAACGAGAGAGAAATACACAGAGTCTCTGAGAGAGAGAGAGAAATACACAGAGAGTCTCTGAGAGAGAGAGAGAAAGATAGAGAGAGGGAGGGAGGGAGAGGGAGGGAGTGAGAGAGACCAGAGAGAGGGAAAGAGAGTAGAGAGCGGGAGAAATGAGAGAGTGAGAGAGAGGGAGAGTTGATAGAGGAAAAATTGAGAGGGTGAGAGTTGAGAGAGAGTTGAGAGAGCGAGAGAGAGAGAGTTGAAAGAGAGAAGAAACGGCGGAGATCCTAATATCGTTTGAAAAGAGGAAATTGAGGGTGAGAGAGAGAAGAAAAATGGAAACAGCCGAGACAAAAAGAGTTTTTACGCGTTTGTCGAACGAGCGACAGTGGAAAAGGAAACTGTTGCTGAACGGTCGCCGTGGCGTTAGAAGTCTGGAACAAATTGGAAGATCCACGCTAGCAGCTGGCCAACATTCAACGGTGGAAAGAACAGGCGAAGCTTTTTATTTCCCGCCGCCACCTGTTTCGTTGCTCGTTCCTTATGTAACCAGGCACGATAAATCGACAAAGAAGTTCCCATGTGAACGTTGCTGTGAAACATAATGAGCTGAACGCGTTCTTTCGCGGCATAAAACTAGAAACGAGACTTTGAGAAAACAAGCAACAACGCGTAAAAGGGTTTTCAGATCTATCGAGAATCGTCCTGGACCACATTCATTCTCAGCCTTCTAGCTGTTAAACACAGCTAGAATAAATATGTCCTTGAACATCTTTGATTTTTAAATTTACATTTTATCGCATAATTATTTACGTGAAAATTGGAAAATCTTGCCACTAGTATTTTTCACAAGTTTGAAGACAAAAATGTTGGAAGAAAAAAACCCAAACGAGTTAAAAAAGAAAATAGATAATGTAAATATGTCTTTGCCTATCTTTGATTTTTAAAGTTGTATTTTATTACTCATTATTTGCCCAAAAATCGATGTGTCGTTTATTCATCTGTGCGAATAAAATCACATATATATGATGCCAGCCGAAAAACGCTGATTCAACGAAATCACGCAACGTGAAAGCGTTTGTCAAAGTGTTAACTTACAAATTCGAATATATTTTCGTCTCGTTCCATCAATAAAAGTGTGAAAACGTTTGCTGGAAAATAATAACAATCGTTTCTATAATTTCCCGTCGAATCGACGTGTCCCATAAATCCAGTGTTAAACGAATGCATCGAGGGAAAGGAAAACAGGATGCAAAAATTGTGAGGAGAGGAATTTTTCCGTGCAACGGCACAGAAAGACGAGTCGAAAAGTAAGAAAATTGGGAAGATATAACGAGGCTGGCGTCGAAACGTTAACGCGAAAACGTTCAGGGAGAAGGGAAAAATAAAAGGAACTTTTCTACCTTCCCCTTTATCACTGGCGCTATTAAGAAAATCGCGCGAGCTATTCGAGATGATTTACAGAGATAGCAGTTCTGGAAGACTAACGAGAGATAAAGAGCTAGTGTTTCTTTTCTTGCTCTATTTTTTTTTTTTTTTTCTTTATTTTCTCGATAAGAAAGAGCAGGGAATAGGGAAATGGCGTTTGTACAGCGATCCGCGAGAGAGAAAGGTCGAGCGAACGTGGCCGCTGTAACTGATGCAAATGACCCGCTTGCGCGTCGACAAAAAGAAACAGAGACACAATGCCATTCATTCCCGTAGCTTCCCTACTGTTACGTGTCACTTTCCAGCGCCGGTAAATCGTCATTCGAGCAACGCTGACAATGGATATCGCGATCTGTTCGACTGTCGTTAATAACTCTCCGTTCTTCCTGGTATAAGGAAGACAGAGAACGAAAAAAAAAGAATGGAGAAAAAGGTTCCTTTCTACGAAATGAAAAATCATTCGACATTTTACAAATCCGATAAAATATCTTTTTCTCGCAATTTTTCTAACCCCTGTGCACCGTTCTGATTTTTATCATACTCGTGTCATTCCGAGCAATGTAATTTGTCGAAATATAAAATTTTACCGATGAAGTGACAATCGAATGTCGCTCTTTTTATCCTCTATGAAATTTGCATAATTTAGTATCATCTGTTATATTCATTCTTGCGACATATTGTTTGTAAAGCTTACTACGATCTAGATGATCTTCAAATATTAAAGAAAATGAATTATAAATAGACATCAAGTTGCAGAAAAAGTTACTGAAACTATAGTCATTCGTAATAGCTCTCTAAGTTAACCTCATTCGCTTTTGAAATGATATTTAAACTCAACACGCATATACACTCGATATTCCTCGCGAGTTATTCGAGAAAGTTTGAGAACTTTCACGCTCGTCCAATAAATATCAAAATGAACAAACGCGTATCGATTATTTTCACTTTTGACACACGCAGTCATTTACCACTTGAACTGTACCATTCGTAAAAACCATGATAAAAGTGAACGAAATTCATAAAATACCAAGCGAACGTAATCGATCTCGACACAAAAAGAAACGCTGCCACTTGAAGCTATATGTACGAAGGAAAGATAAATCGAGCTACATTTCGGTAATTTAAATTATCGTTCTCCACCGAGAAAGCTTTTAGTAAGTCGCCGTTGGAGAGCTCCATAATGGTACACGACGATGTGCAGAAGCAGTGAGAGGAAGGTTCAGAAAGTCGAGTATACGGGAATAGAGTTGAAAACCGAAAGACGACAAAGTTTCCCCGGGACTAACTGTACAACGATCACCGAACAACCGATATAAATGGCCGAGCGGTCACTCGGGCTGAGCGGTTTGCAATTTACCTCGCGAAAAGTTCTTCCGGTTCTGCGGTAATAAACCGGACCGATTAGAGCTCTCGCGTAGAATAGGGAGAATATATCGTTACCATTCGCGGTTTTCAAAAACCTGTCTGGCCATCCGTCGAATTTCCATCCGATGGGAAACTTGGCTCGGTCCATTTTCAAATCGAAATTCTCCATTCTGTCCTCTTTGCAAACAGGAAAAAAGGGGGAAAAAGTTGCATCCTTCTCGTCGAAACATGGTGTGCTTTCTATGCAGAGAGAGAGAAAGGAACGACACGCGAAAAACAGGAATTCTAACGCCAAATATTACAGAGAATCCTTTTGAAAAAAACAGAGTTTGATTTAAAAAAAAAAAAAAGAGGGAAAAAGCTCGACTTTTCATTTTACACGGCTCGACTCGGATTTTTACATCGAGTTCTCTCCTCTCAAAGGTCCTCGATAGAAAAACGTTTTAATTACACGTTTTTCCAAAACGCTTTATCGCCGCGAAGTGTGCCTATATCTCCGTCGGGTATTTACAGTTTCGGTGAAATCGGAAAAAAAAGCTAACAAAAATCAAGTGGAAAAAGTGGATTGTTTACAGCCAGTTGTGTTGCAAAGCAAACAGACACGCACGGCTTCAAATTTTTAATCGAGCTGTACATTTCCGCGGGATTTTTCGGGAAAACGTTACGATCGAGCGCGCGTCATCCTTTCCCCTCTCTCTGACTACGAGAGAAAATATTGTAAAAGGAAAGGAAACGAACGGGGGAGGAAAAAAAAAACAATAGAACGCGAGAGAAAACACACGCGGAGTGTATCAACGAACGAACAGTACATTCACGGAACATCACCGCCGAGGGTTTGTGTATAAGCAGAACCCGTGTTACGTTATTTATCCCGGCGAATATTTCAGAACTGTCTAGCGTTTAATTTACGGCCGAGCACATGGATCAAAACTGTCTGGCGCGTGTGCGTGTTGTTTTTTTCGAAAAAAGAACGAAACAACAAAGAGAGAGAGAGAGAGAGAGAAAACGTCAAACAAAACAGAGGGGAAAAAAAGATGCAAATGCCGCGAAATAGAAGGGTGAACGAGCATGTTGGAGGTCGGAAATATAAAAGCGCGGCGCCAAAAGGGCGAGCGACACTTTTTCACGTCGCGTCGTCCTATTTTTTTGCCTCCTCCGTGGAAACGAGCTATTAGAAACGCGAGACTGGTGCGAAATTAGATTTGAAATTTGTTTAACTTTCGATTCGATACGGGTCTCGTTGGGCGAGGAGGGAAACAAAAGTCCCTCCTCTCTCGCTGGAGCTCAACGTTTCGATCATTTGTTTCAATTAGCAGAGCAGAGGGACTATACTCCGTGTGCTTTTCCTGCACCGCGACAACCATTTGCTCATCGTTGTTGAATTAAAGCTTTCACAAATGAAACTGTGTCTAGAAGATTCCATGGAAAACTAGGAGAAGTATGATCTAACCCTTTGCTTCGCTTTTTCAACCATTCGAAGATAACAACGAGATAATTTCGAAACGAATTCTCGTCAAAATCCGATGGTCGTGAAAAAAAGATTCCAGCTGCTTTCTATCCTCGATCGCAATCAAATATGAAAACCGAGGCGGTTCCTTTTTATCTCGGGGATTTCACAGGCGAACATTTCCCATTACGAGCGCTCGTAAAACTGTTAAATTGAATGTGCACCGCGTATATACTGGTATTCTCGATACCTCCACGATCCAGCAGCGTTTTTATCCTAGCCATTGTCGAGGACGTTCGTTCATCCGCGAGCAAACTCGTGCCTTTTATAATTCTTAACGAAAGCTCGCCTCGATTATCGTTCTCTGTGTTCATTTCAATTAGTCCACGTGCGATCTGTCGCTACGTCACCCCGCCATTTCTACGCCGGTAAACGCTCCTCGCGAATTTCCACAGAATATCTGTACACCTCTACGAACTTTTTCCTCATCCTAGTCTTTGCTATTTCATAATATAAAAAAAAGGAAACAGCTACACGGACAACCTCTCTCTCCCTCTCTCTGATCTCTCTCACTCTCAACTCTCCCTCTCTTTGATCTCTCTCAGTCTCAACTCTCCCTCTCTCTGATCTCTCTCACTCTGAACTCTCTCTCTCTCTCAACTCTCCCAACTCTCCCTCTCTCTAATCTCTCTCACTCTCAACTCTCCCTCTCTCTAGCTCTCTCCCTCCCTCTTTTATAAACCAATCGACACGAGGCAGAATTGAATCAAAAGTGCTAATTAAACGATATCGACGCGCAACACCGAAACAGCATTTTCAGATTATCCATTCCACAGCGACGTCCATTTGCCCTGGTAATCATTACAAATGCGTTCGCGCGAAACAGCAGTAACTCGAATATAGGAAGAGCGTAAAAGGGATGGGGTGGAAAAGGGTGCCGTTATACGCCGGCGTCTCCCTGTTCCCAGGGCGCAGTTTTTCACGGTGTTCGAGTATCAAAGACGTGAAGAGGAGGCATCGGGAGTGGGTGGATTGGCGGAACAGGGTGAATCCGTCGCCAGATGAACGGAGCTTTCGGGCTGATGGGGGGAGGGAGATGCATATTGCAGCGGTAATATACGCGCATCGGCCTCGTTTCTACCTGAAAGCACGCCGCGCTGTTTGCACGGCCGCTGCATTATACGTATGAGCGCACGCGGACTCCGCCGATTAATTGGATTGCTACTAACACGAGCTGCATCGACGGATTCTGTACTCTACAGAAGGTGTACGAGAAACAGAGAGAGAAAGAGAGAGAGACAGAGAGAACTATTCCTCGTTTTACCTATACTTCTTACCCCATCGTCGAATTTCACCTTCCTTGCATCTCCTATTCGCGCGTACACATAGAGATATATACGTGTATATACAGAGTGTTTAATAAAAAAAAAAAAAAAAAAAAAAAAAAAAAAAACAGTGATGTGTGTTTGGTAGGATTACAAGGGAATCGTTCATTACGACCAACTGCAACCTGGCAAAACGATCGATTCAGATCTTCGTTGTTTACAATTAACACAACTAAAATGTGCAATTGAAGAAAAGGGATCAGTATTGTTTTTGACCATGAATGTTTTGCTCGAAAACGTCAGAAATTTTATATAGATGAAATAATGCCACTACCCAATAGATAACAGATATATTCATATGTGAAAAATATGTGAATAAGTGTAAGACTTATTTGACAACTCGATACATATGTATGTATTAGTGGTACGACATACTCGACGATGGACCCTGCATCAGAACTTCAATTTCTGCGTCCGCGCGTATCTCTCCACTCCCTTTTGGCAGCCCCACGTTCCGTTCCCATCACCCCAAACCCCTTACCAAACCCACCACGACTCCCTCCGTCGGTTTACTCTAGCAACAATTTAATTGCCTATATTCCCCGCCCGTCTCCGTTCGCCTCGTTCGTTAATTTCTATATTGAAGTCTACTACCTGCCTGGGAAACTATACCCGGGAGCTATATAAGCTATCTTTATTAACTCTTTGCACTGTGGGGGAGAAAGGTTGGAGCAGAAGTATACTCGTTTTTCAGAAATGTTCGAATATAACGCATGTGTACTTTCTCTCTCTCTCGCTCTGCTCTCTCACTCTCTCATTTCTCCCGCTCTCTACTCTCTCTCTCTCTCTCTCTCTCGCTCGCTCGCTCTCTCGCTCTGCTCTCTCACTCTCTCTCAACTCTCACTCTCTCAATTTTTCCTCTATCAACTCTCACTCTCTCAATTTTTCCTCTATCAACTCTCCCTCTCTTTGCTCTCTCTCACTCTCTCATTTCTCCCGCTCTCTACTCTCTCTCTCTCTCTCTCTCTCTCTCTCTCTCTCTCTTTCGTTACACTTGTACAGGATGATTATTAGCTATCGAGGTGTTTGAAGAGAAACACTTCTCTGTTACATTTTACACGTTTCAGACAACGCTTTTCAATTGGCTTTGCAAGTGAATTAATGTGTTAACTGCCACGCGAATTTTTTATACCTCACCCTGGAGATGATGAGAGTTTTTATTATTGTAAGAATGTGTAATAATAATATATTACGAGAAGATCTGCGAGATCTAAGCTCCTCGAATGCAGCAGAGAAGAGATGCTATGAAATTCAAAGAAAAGGAAATGTGAGCCGCACTGGTGTGAAAATTTTGTCGAGTATATTGCAAATTTTGATACGAAAAGTACGAAGAGTACTAAAACAGTTGAACGAATCATTCCGTACAGCCGATTCTTCTGAACACTACGCGTTCAATACGTTTCGTTCCATGCAAAGACACGAAATCCTCTGAATTACTCCTCTCATCGTTACGAGAACAATTTCCAATCGTAATTCATCTCAACGTTCAGATTTTTCTCTTTCTGTCCTTCTATTTTTTCCCTTCCTTTCTTTCCGAGCAAAAATTCTCATCGAATTATATCTCGGATTTTTACGTGGCTCGTTCCCGACTGTCACCGCGGAGAATTCCTATTTCCAGGTCCCGCTGAACTTCGATTAACGTCTCAAGATGTTACCCTTTGTTTCTGTATTTCGGTTTCTATTAGTATTACGTTCTCGCCACCTGTCTTCCGAGTCAGCTGCTGTCGGGGACGCATTTCCGATTCCATCTCTCTGCTCTATTTTCCACTCGCTTCCGCAATTCTCCTCGTCGATGTTGGAATCTCAATTCCATCCTGAAGACAGCGACAGAGAATGGAGATAGGTGAAGACGTATTAACATGGACGATGTAATTACCGTGACTTTCGATGACGGTTTGTATTCTACCGAATTTACGAACAGTTTCTTCCTTTCGAGGAGACGAAGAACACATCCGTTTCATAGTTCTTCTTGCATAACATCGCCAGAAGGCTCGTGAGTATTCCACCAGATGAATTTATTAAAAATTCAAGAGAAAATTGAATACAGCAAGTTTCTTTCTCCTTTTACCCGAGTTAGGTAGAAGTTATACACGGTAATACAATGAAAACGTAACGAAGGTAGAATGGATGTTAAGAATAAAGTATGTAATCGCTGGAAAAGGAGGGGCACATTATAGTAACGTTTAGCTTCAATAATTCAACGGTACTCGAGGCACCGAGGAAGATGCGATTAAGCTGTTCGATTATTTAACAGCGAGCAGAGAGAATCAGAGTATCACGATCGAGGGAGCAATTAAAACGACAAAAGAATTAGTCGATGAACTTAATTAAGAAGGTCTCCTGGTGTTCTTCGTCGAGAAAGTGCGCGCATTTTCGTTCAATTTCATTTGCGAATAGTACATCTTTCCATGCTCTTTGTATCGTGGATAAAATAAAATAAAAGTGAAACGAGGAAAGGATGTAGGAGGAGGGGAGTATTGTCAGGTAAAAATCTGTGTCAAGTGGAAATGCTTTGCCCGGTAAATCGGACGATTGCGTCGACGCTTTTAATACTCTCGCAAAGGAAACGTCGTCCTGACACGCACCGTGCATTCTGACGCAATTAATTAGAGGCTCTGCGGTGACAGAGATCTGATAAAAGAAACTCACAATTATTCCTAACTGGACACACTTTAATAAAGCGCCTCGCCTCCTGCTCTCTAATCAGTATTAACCCATTACCGTACGATTTCTTAGTCCCTACACATGTTAGTCTCGAATATTTACTATTCCAATACAGCGTTGAATTAACCCTTTGTATACGCCCTCACTGGTTCATCAATATATACGAAAAGCATATACATTTAAGCATATACATTTTTTTTACAACAATTGTTCTCTAATATAGAATGGCTTGTATTTTACTGGTCAGTATTTTCATCTCTTTTGGTCAGTATTTAAATATTAAGTGTCAGTATTTAAATAATTCGGTCAATATCCTTCGTTAAGATATACCTAATCTAACCTAACCTAACCTAATCATTTTTTTATTTACATACTGACCGTTTAGTATTTTTATACTGACCTCTTTGATAATACAATTCTGACCGAAAGTTGATTTAAATACTGATCGAAAATAGATTTAGATACTGATCATTTAATTTATTTCCACATAGAATTTATCGTTATATATAACATAGCAATTGTAAACAGCTGAATATTGACAAGTCTTTCAATGTTTCTATTTTTTACGAACATCGTTGATTCTCAATTTCGTTGATCTCGTAAAAATCACATCGTGAACGAAGGCGTATAAGAGCCTTAATTGAGAACAGCCTTAAAGGACCTCACACAATCCCCAAAAGAGCGTTACAGAATTTCGAAACCAATTTCCATCGAGGAAAGATCAAATTCTCAGGTGCAAAGTGAAAAAAAAAGAAACAGAATGGCGTACATATATCGTTCGAAAGGTTTCGAATAGGGAAATCGATGGGTATAATTTCGTCGAGGAGAACCGGTCGTCGTTTCCCCAGAGAGGATCGATTCGTTCTCGTTAGCACCGGGTTAAACGAGCGTCGATTCGAATATCGGCTTAAAGTTCGCCCCGGCAAACTTCTTTCATTAAACTTACGAGAATTCACTCGAAGAACTCGAAGCCCTCACAATGTGACACAAAGCGACACCGAGAACCAACGGGATGAATTCCTCTGGCAGAAAATTTAAATAGCCGAGCAAACCGATCGGCAGGTATCACTTTTCTACCCACTTTTCATGCTTCAACGCTGCATACGTTGTGAATTTTCACACGGTCGAAAGGGAGGAAAACACATATATACCCAGGATAGTATGGAATGGAATCCAATTACCGAACCTGCTAACGCGATTATATTTCGAGAGGAAATAACCGATGCGTTAGAACAACGTCTATGTGTGCGTGTGTGTGTAACTCGTTCGGTAAACGTTTGTCATGGAAAAGTCGAGTGAAAAGCCGCCATTCGTTCGGAACGTTATCCAATGTCTCCATCTCTCTTTAGTTCCTCTCGCGTCTTTCACGCTTTTATCCACTACCAAAAGAGTGTACTTTCCTTCGTTTTAGTCGTAGGTTGGATCGGGAGGACTTTCGTTTAGGGTAAAGTTGTTTGGCCATAAGCCCGACTACTTTTAAACCTCCCCAACAACCCGAACGATGGCTACACTGTACTTATTTCGCGTTTTGTGAGGAGACGTATCATTTCTCACGATTCAGTGTTCCTCCTCCACGATCGTTAACCTCTGCTAACTGTTCCTAGGGAGAAAGAAGTATAGGGTTACCCAACTTATGTGCCTATGTCTTTCTTTTACCCTTGCTGTTCGCGATAATTTCGCTGTTTCGCTCCTGCTGCTCCGCGTTGTATTCACGATTTGATTTTATTATACAATTATGATGTAACGAGGAATATTCCTGGATTAACTAACGTCCTTTTCGAGTCGCACTTGACAGAGAATTAAACTGCGAAAGGTTAAAAAGAGGACTAATTTATCTCTTTTCAACCCTTTGCAGCTCCTCCGCGTTGTATTTACAACTTTATTTTATTTTCTATATGTATAGATATACATTTTTTCTTTTATTATACAATTATAATGCAACGAGAAATATTCTTGGATTAACTAGCGTCCTTTTCGAGTCGCACTCGACATGGAATGGAACTGCGAAGGGTTAAAACGAGGACTAATTTATCTCTTTTCAACCCTTGGCGGCTCCTCCACGCTGTATTTGCAAGTTTATTTCATTTTCTATGTATATAGGTACATATTCTTTCTTTTATTATACAATTATAATGCAACAAGGAATATTCTTGGAATAACTAGCGTAGTTTTCGAGTCACATTCGACACAGAACTGCGAAGGGTTGAAAAGAAAGGAAACTAATTCGACAGTTTTCCTTTCTTTTGCCTCCGACTTGTTTCTAGAGAATGATTTTATCGGAAATATCGAAACGACGATCATGGTATCGAAGTTCTTTCATTAAACTTCAGAGGATTCCTGTCCCTGCGAATTCCTCGTGTCGAACGATCGATAAGCTGTCGAGACAAAGGGTTCGAACAACTTTCGACCCCTGTGTTCTTCTGGCAGGCCTCGATTTCTCACGAAATCGCATGCCTCACTGGGAACTCTCCCATTTCTTCGCGTGGCACGCGAATTTTCACCCCCGTCTGACACTTGTTTGTTTCTCCTCTTACTCGTGCTTTTCGCAGCTTACTTTTGACACTGCGATGATAGATTTACAGTGTTCTAATTGTTATCTGATCGTTGGATGTGAGATAACGTTGCTCACACGGCGATAGACTCCATTTTATTTTTATAAATCAGAATTATTTCGATTGTTCTATGATAAAGTAAAGGATTGCAATCTGTTCTTTGAAACTGCAAGATTTGCTCCGTTGAAAAAATTAGATAAAGGTAATATAAATTCCAATCATCCATTGAAAGTAATATAAAAGGAGTACGAATTGTAAATAATATAAATTCAAGCAAATGTAAAATGTAAATTGTGTATATTCATCCATTGAAAATAAAAAAATAGATTCTAATCGAATACAAGTGGTTTTCTTTTCACAAATTTAATCCTTAATCTCACATTCGGAATTTCATTAGATGTTTCAATACCCGAAAAAAAGGGAAATGTTACTTGTGCTGTAAAACAGAATAAAAGCACGATAAAAACTCGAAAAATATCGCAAGTGCGGAAGAACACACTTTAAGTTTGATTATATTATTGTACGAAGCTCGACTGGCGACACGAATTAAACGAATCAACCCCATATCGATATTTCAAATTTGTATTCACGAATTCCGCCATTTAAAACATATAAACCGTCCCTCGCGCGATCTCTGAAACGCAAATTTCGTGAATCCTTCAATGGTGTCCAATTTCGAACGAATCTGTTCTCCACCCTCTTTTCGTCCCCTTCCTCGTAAAACAGGAACGTTCTTTCGTAGGAGCTTTCGTTTACAGGACGTAACCCTGTAAACGGCGTTCGATATCGAAGTAGTTCTCCCATTCCCCCTGTACCTTTCTTAAATTCGACATTTGTCTACGACAGCGAATCGTCGCCATCGTTCGTCGGAAAATTGATACCAGGGGGATTTTGCTATCTGCTCGGAACACCGTTATACCACTGGACGCTGGCAGATCGATGTTTACGATAACGCTTGGTCGTTGGCACCTAGACATATTGTTGCTTTTCCCTCTACGCTCAGTTCACCGTGTTGCAAGCCTGCCTTTATGATCGGACGCTTTTGCAGACTCGACAGGGTTCGCAGCTTTGATTGTCCTTCGATGGACCACCAGGCTGGGTTCATTGTCAATTACACCACGCTTTGTGCTCACCACCCAACCGTTTAGGTTTATATTAACGTCGTGTCGTTAATGGTTAATGGCGATCTCTCGATGGTGAACCTCCATAATGGCGGAGCTTTCTTTGGCGATCAAATTAATTTACCGCTGGAAGATAGGTTTTTATCTTTTTTTTTTTTTTTTTGTGTGATTTTGTACAATTTTTGGTTGTCGATAGTGCAACGATCATTAGACGAACACGCGAATATTGTTTTCGAGAAAATTGCAACGCGAATTTTCACGCGATGAGGATAATAATTCAGGTGGGTGATTGTGAGAATTACGATGAAGGTCTTCTTCATTTGTTTCTTTGATTGCTTCGTAGCTTTGCTTTGAAATGTTTACGGATTAGTTTTCCATGAATTTTCCTTCGTTTATCGAGTCGACTTTGCGCGTTTCGTTTTATTAACCATTTGAGTTTCGTGGTTTTTGGTGAAATCTATGACGAATTGAGCCAAAAGTTTGCCAACCGATCAGAGAGATCTCCCCATATTACGAAAAAACGGTCGATTTTTGTGAACCCATCGCGTAAAGGAGGATGCTAAAAAGTCCCAAATTTGTACCACTTCAGACACCCGAAATTTTAATCAGACATCATTCTATAAGCTCTAAAGTATCATACAAGCGCAACTAAACTTCCTGACTTCAAATGACCGTATCTCCCAAACTAACTCATGAAACACAAAAGTCTAAAGGCTATTTTACAAAAGAAGACTCAACACTTATATGGGGTGTAAAAATACATTGCTTAAATTGTTAATCGATAACGATAAAATGTAACAAATTAAGAGAACATACATTACAATGCAAACGTTCCTTAAAACGTGTTCCTTATTACACCGTAACTTGTGAAACAAGAGGAAAATGATTCTTGCAGAAATAAAATTGCAAAACGAGAACGTATCCTATCCACTGTAGGAACGAATCTAAGCAGCGAGTGTTACCACTCCCAGAAGAGTTCATTACACGTCTCCATTCAATTTCAAGGGAGAGAGGAACGTGTTGCTGCGACGAGTAGAGTCGTCGTCCGATCCAGAAAACAATCGTGTTGGTACAAGGAAACGAAGTGATGCTTTATTCCTGCCGGTGAAAGAGGGTCGGGGTTAGATTTAAGGCTGAGCGAGGAACGGTTTAGATTGGAGCGTAGCACGGAGCTAGCAATATGTGGCGATTGTCCTCATCTTTCATCGCTCCGGGGAAAGGTGCGCTGCTTCGTGGATGAGAGAGGTCAAAGGCGAGGCGAGACGAGGCGAGGTGAGGCGCGAAATGGAAAGCTCTCCTTGAAAGCTGTCGCCGGAAAATAGATACAGGTCGCTCATATATACGAGACCCAGTTGCACAGACTTCCTCTTCCGTTTTCATCCCCCTTATATGCCATCTTCTTTTTGATCCTTCGCTCGTTTTTCTTTCTTTCCTTTCTTTCTCTTCTTCTCTTCTTCCTGCTTTCCCCCCTTTTTAGACGACGACTACGTTTCACGAATCACCGGTTGACCATCCGGCTCGATATGGATCTCTTACACACCCTTTTTCTACTTTTTCTTCTTCTTTTTCTCTTTTTCTTTGACGTTCTTCACGGTTGAAGTTACCACTGACCCGTTTCAAATGAAAATTCTCCAAACCACCCCTCGTCGTCACTGTATCTTATCCCTGCCACAATCTCCGCCACGTTCCAATTTCATTACTTATACATTAGCCAGGCTAATATCGAATAAACGCGGCCAACAAACTTCCTAACGAAATTTGCAAGCTTATCTTCGCCCAAGTATTGGAAACTCTTTAAGCACACAATACGACGTTATTAACAAGTTGCTCACTTATCGACGACGAGCCAACCGCCGCGAAATCCTCTTTGGGAAATTCTGTTTCATCCTCGTGATCGCGTTTCTTTCTTCTCTTTTCTCTCTCTCTCTCTTTTTTTCTTTTTCTTTCTATTCTTCGGTACTATCGATTCGAGACAGATTATGTGTATATTAAAACGACGTACGCTTGTCAAACAGCATCAGAGAGAAGCTCTCTGTTTCTTCTTTTTTTTCTGTTATATCTTTGGCTAATATGACTATCGAACGTCGATATTCGATAATCCGGGGAGGATTTATCGCGCTAATGCATCGATGATTCTTACGCGAAAGCTTCCTGGTCAGATCCATAAAGTACGTGGAACAAAAGGGCTGTGAAACGGAAGAGGAGCAGAGGTAAATCAAGAACTCGCTGAAGGAACAGTTCGAAGGTTTGTTCGAATGGCAGTGAGCCATCGATATGAAAATTACGACGGCTCGCATATAGACTTCCGATTGCTCGGAGATAAATATCTGGCAGATGGATCGTCGTGGATCAATTTACTTCGTTACATACAGCTTGTTCGCGAGAGGAAGGAAGAAAATTTAAATTTCATTAGAAATTACATTTCGAAGATATGAAAGATTCTGAAAAGGTCTTTTATAAGGTTCACTGTCTCGTATATTCTCCCGTGAATCGATAAGTACCGTGGTAATGCATTAAGCGCATCGGTACTGTCCGCCGATGAGAAATTGTTTATCGCGTTGTAAATATTCGGTTCGAGCCGGGTAGAATCCGCAGGAACCACAGTGATTTAGGTGATCGATTTAATGGTATATCTTTCACAAAACACCCTCAGCCCTCGTGAAACAAAAGCTCGAGCAAGGATCTCGAGGATTTATTTCGCTGTTTATATCAACGGTACACCGGATATTCAATATCTTTGCCTCGAGAATTTGTGTACCACAATTTTCACACCATTATACTTCCATAATCTTCTGTCTCTATCGAGCAAATTCGTCGTAAATCCCTTATATGTGGACATATTACAGCATATCAAAATAATAAAGAAACACTTCAGATAAACCTTGTTCTATACGATCTTTCAGAATTGGATCCATCGCTGAACTTACACTCTCGTATTTATAATTGACGAGAGCACGATAAAAAAGTACGCAGAGTGAAAAGTCGCGAATTTGTTTCCCATTGAATTCCTCAAATTTTTCCTTAGCTCCCACACAAGTGAAATGGAAGCACCTACACAAGACAGAGACGATGACAAAGTAAAATCGCGTTGCAGAACACTCGTGAGAGAGTTGCAAGTCTTTTAGAAAGAATTTCAGCTGAGAGCCACTGAGTGTACCAAAAAATATACGAGAAAGATGCGTTTAGGATATTTAGGGGCGAATATTAGCGGAGGATAGCTGAGTGTAGAGTTAGAGCTCATAAGAGCATGAAAAAAAATGCAAAAAACGTATTTCGATTCGAGTTGAATTCCCAAAATTTTTCCTAGGCTCCTTCCATATGGTGTCAAAAGTAGATTGGAGGCATTTACGACTATATAAAGACGATAATGACGATGCAACTGCGTTATGAAACACACGTGAGAAGATTACATGTCTTTCACAAAGAGTTCCAGCTGAGAACCACTGAGTGTACTCGAAAATGTATGTGTGAGAGAGAAAAGTGGGCAAATATTAATGCAGAATGACCAAATGTAGAGTCAGAACTCACAAGAGCACAAAAAAAACACAAATCTCATCTGCTAAATTTCCAATAAATCCCTGAAATTTTCCCTCAGCTCCTACATGCACAAACTGAACCTCTCAAGAAGTAAACTCTTAATCGCACCGACAACGTTGCGAATCCGTCGATTCTTATCTAAATCGAGATCACACGGTCCACCGTCGTTTAAACACCGTGTACCTGTTAGCTAATCAGATTTTCCCTCTCGTTGAACAGGTGCAATGAGCTAATGGCGTAACCAGGAACACGAGGCCCTGAAACCTTGGCCTCGAGTACCAGTCCGGCGTGACCAACACGCAGGCTGTGCAGACTGCATCGGTGCTCGGCCACGTGTCACCCAAAACACGTCCAGGTACGTGCAAGCGAGTGACGTCGTCGTTCGTAACGACGACATGTCGTTTCTGCTGAGCCGTGGTGGCCGGAAGGGGCCCATCATATGCTTCGTCGGGCTTCTACTGGTGTTCGCCCTCTATCAACTGGGCATCATCTGCGGTTCCATGAAGTACGTGCCCACCGCTATGATGGTCGCCAAAGAGGTAAGTAATTTCGACTCTTCATCTTATCGTTTGTTTCATCGACGAAATATATTTAATTGAAAATAAAACTGTACTGTTATGTATACTTTTGATACTTTTCTACACAATTTCACGTCATTTCCTCTATCAAAATCATACTTTAAAATCTACTCTTCCTCTTCCTATTTCTGGATATTTTCCACGCTAAATAAAATGATTAAATGCGTCTCTGTTCTCTTTTGCAACTTCCGTCCGGTATTAAAATTATTCTAATAACATTCCCGTGATTTGTAAGTTATACAGCTCGGTTGAAATGCTCGTTCTAATTGAATTCTCGAATGGGAAAGCATTGAAACGTAACTTTTCTGAAATTGCCACCGGCGAGCGAGCCAGACCGCCATTATTGCACGGACGATTTACGATCGCGCGCCATTACTACAGGCCCCAAGTAATTACGAATTAGTTTTATCCTAGTTTTCGTGGAAATTGTCCCGCGAAATAGCGGTGTAAGCCGAGTGGGTAGTGGTAATCGAGGCGCTTCGGTAGAATCATCGATGGAGCGAACGGCTAGGGAAAACAAACGAGTTTCCAGCAACTTTTCCTCGCGTATATACACGCGGCGCGTTTACCACGACGAATGAAACGGCAAAATTACACGTTTCAGCGAACAATACTCGAAGCAAACTGACCGTAGAGCGCGAAGAATGCTCGCGTAATGTTCCGTCGAAAATAGGTAGATCGATGCATCCGAGAGGTGGAAATTAACGACGTATACTTCGTTACCAAAGAGGATGGGGGGATGAAAACTGTTTATCCGCGTACACCAGCCAGCTTTGCCCGCGTTTTCTATGGAGGATTAAGCTAGCGCTTAATGAACACCGCGACGTTTCTGAATTTAATATCCGATTGAAAATCTAGACCTAATTGAATCGACGCTATGAAATTTCGATTTAAATTTATTATCGATAATTACTGTAGTATCATAGTTTAGGACGTAAACAGTGTATATTTTTAAAGACAGGAAATATACCAAGCCCAAGAGCTGGCAAGTGTTTTTCCAAGAGATGCATAGGCGAGGGTGATAAAAGTAGAGTGTGAATAAAGCTATTTTTTGAAGAGGGACAGCTTGGCGTTCGCTTTTGGAAATGAAGGAATTGTGCACTGCGAGCTACATCAGTGTCGAATTACTTATATTTTATTCAACAATTATTCTTGTTTTTTTTTTTTAATAAACTATGATCATTAAACCTAATACCACATTATTTAAATTTCTTACAGATAATTTCGCGAGATAATAACAAAGATTCTAAACTCATCTTCTCAGTAGTTGCTTCTTTTCTTGGACAAGATTTCTACGATTTCTGTGATATATTATTACGTACACACAGTTGCCTCGTCAATTAACCAGACCGAATCACGCGAGGTTCGGTAATCACAGCAAATCAGTTTGTTACACGATTACGTCATAAACTCGGATTCCCGAACAGATGTGCGCTACATTTATCTGACAACATTGAGCCAGGAGGATTTGGCTAGACGCCGCAGATAACATGACAGCACACTATCAAGAATACAATTAGACGACGAACGTACAAATCGTTTCAGTTCTGCTTTCCTAACGATAACACTCGATCTGAATTACTTTCGAGACGAATTGTTCAAAATCTCAATTTAATCACCAACAAGTAACAAATGCAAAAAATATTTTCCCGAGAAATGTGTAATCAAAAAGATTTTAAAATAAAATAACTTTTTTTTAAAATTGAAACGAACGATCTGAGTTCTCGTGAGCAGTTGGAAGTCAATGAGAAGTCAGATTATTAATGGGAGTCACTTTCTCGCATTTATACGTTCGACACGCGTGAAAAGAAGCATTATGGAAGTTGAAAAAAAGAAGGAGAACGATTTTTACGCTATTTTCAACCTCTGGAACGAACAATCCCTCTTGGTTACCTGTCGTTGGCACGCTGTCCGGTGGAATCAAGACGAAACTTTTAATCGAATCTCCAACGCTGTCCCATTATGAAAACAATTAATTATCGTGAGAGAAGGGACAAGATGATGAGATACGAAGGAAAATCGATCGTACGGTGTTGACGGAGAGACGGTGGAATATATTTATTTATTCATCTCTTACGAGAGAAAAGCCATTAGTGTGTAATTAAAGTTAATAGACAGAAGAATTGAAAAATTCTGTTTTTGTTGCGCGATCCAATTTGGCCGGAATTGCGTGTTAGTAGTTCCTTTTAGAATTTCTCGATATGTAATTTATTCACTGTTATTGTTTAGAAATTTTTCATTGAGGAACAAAGATTATAACTTTTGAGATAAATAAAGCTAAATCTTCTATTTTATTGTTGTATATTTTTTAGTCTAAAGCAAATTTTATTGAACCATCATTTTTATGAGTCTTGATATATTTAGATAGATAATTAAAAATTAAAATAAGAGAATATAACTGTTATTCCAACAGGATAATTGTATTTTTCACAAATTTGCAAGCTTTTATTTTTAAATCAGCACGCTTGAAGGCAAAAATCGAATGAATTTGAAGAACAGATAAAATTAGCGTGTCCTCGACCATCTTCGACTTCTTAATTTGCATTTACATCTAAATAAAAAAAAAAAAATCCATTTTCTTTTATTCATTTGCATGAACGATGTCACAAATGCACATGATATCAGCCAAAAGAACGTTAATTGGACGCAATCACTTTTTTTTTTTTTCAAAGAAAACTACGAGAAAAAAGAAAACTGTCTTCGAGAAAAAATTGTTTACGCCTCTTGGAATAATTTCATTTTCTCGCGTACGCGCAAACAGCGGAGACATTTATGCGATCCAATTCACGCGTTGCATGCACAAGTTCAAGGCGCAAGACACAACGGGAATTGGAAAGGTTCCACGGGCGCGAGTTTTAATTTTCCAACGAAGACACACGCCGGAAATGGCGAAGTTCCTCCGCGTGGTCGGCTTTGACAGCCGTACACGCGTCCCTATGCATAGCTTATGAGGAAAGTCAGGTTACGCAGCTATGAATTCATATTGTGGCTTCCACAGGGAAGAGGAAAGAGAAGGGAGAGAAATTTCCTTGGAACTTCGTCCGTGCAGCAGAAACTTTGAAATTGGATTTTTGTTCAACCGAGATTAGCCGTGCGACGCCGTTGCGTCATTTCGCGCCATCGCAGAAATGGTTTTAAGTGCCGTTCAAAAACCGAACGAATTGGGAGGAAAATTGCGATTTAATCTATACCAGCGTGGTTTTATATACAGATAATTACCCTGTCGTAATCACAAACCTCGTGATTCTCCTTTCGATTAATCCTGCCTCTGGTTATCGAACCTCGAAACTTTTCTCCGCCAGCGTGATCGATGTGACACGCGCAAAGTCGCGGGCTGTTCGATTTAACGGACGATTAACGTGGCTCGAGGAGCTTTCTCCGTGGGAAAAGTCTCAGCCATTCAGGAATGGTTCTGTTAATCTTTTTTTCTTTTTTATTTCTCTGTGAAGAAAGACGGCTTTGTTGAGTTTAAGACACCTGACAGGGTCGTCGTGGCGGGAAATTCAAGCGTATTTAACGCTGCTTGAGCTTGTTCGTGTATATTTAACACTTTACCAACATTATATACTGGCTCGGGTTTTTCTATCGCGCTTAGTCGTTTTATCGTTCATTTTCTCTTATTATAGGGTGATTCGTTAATTTGTGGCAGTAGGAAACTGATTAATAGGCTAATTCGGTAAAGTGTCAATGGTATTTGTTAACACACGGGTGATCAAACGCACGAGAAACTATGCCTGAGTATGTTTGGATAATCGAGGAGAAAAACCCGCGAATAGAGAGAGAGAGAGAGAGAGAGAGATTTAAAAAAGTTGAATTCGCGAAAGGGGTGGGTCACGGTGAAAAACGCGATGATCGATCGCTCTCGAATTATCTTGTTATCAAACGAACAGAGGGGTAGAGGAGAAAGAGGAGGAGGAATTGAAAGGCGGTGAAACCGAAGCGGCGAAAAGTTTTCTCGTCGTACGATGAGAAGCGGCCCCTTGACTTCTAACGAGAGCCTCGCTATAACGAGGAACAAAGAGATTACTGTCAAAGGGTACGTCGTCGTATTAAAACCCCCCTCTTTTCCGTTGCCATATTAAAGCGTGACGCAAATCCTATAGATAACATGTCAGAAGCGAGACACTAAAGGGAACTCGGCGGCCTGTGGCTCGATGTGAACGTCAAACACCCGGATCTCCACCTAAAAATGTCAAAGGGAACGTTCCGCCTTTCCGACAACCAGATACACTTTTCCATCTCGAGACCTGATTATTTTTGCAATTTTTTCTAATTTCTTTTCTCTGTCTTTCTTTGTTTTTTTGTCTCGAGAGAAAATGAACATTCCTTTCTCACTGTTTAGAATGAAAAGCGTATGGTACATCGCCCTTTGAGAGCACGTTCGTAAGAAAAGGTTAATTGAATCGTTATAAGTTCAAACTTCAAAACGAGAATCGTTAAATCGTGTCTTTGTGTGAGATCCTTTGAGGTCTGATTATTAAAATGGAGCGCTGGAAGTCAATAATTTTGTAAATTTCCTTCCACTTCTTGGGAAAAACTGTAATACTAATTATTTCTTCCGCGTTTTGCCCAGATACAACCTAAATTGTCGTTAATTTTTCTATTTAAAATTTATCTTCCCTTTATCTTTGTGTGTGTAAGTATACGAGTGCAATGAACGTGTACGTAATTGATTTCTTTCTTCGAATTTCTGTGAGCTCGAAAAACCTAATTTACGTGTAAAGTCTCTGTAAGTCGAGTTCTTCTTTGTCAAGCTACTCTTATTTGAGAAATTCGGCAAGTAGAAACTTCTGTAACTCGAAAATTTCAACTTTTCCTTCAGATTCAATTTACCGATGATCCACTATATTAAAAATCACTGAAAGATAGTTTTACAATGATCCTAATAAACATTACCAGTTCAAAACGTGGATAATGGATCCTCTAAAATTGCTTTACAAATTATCAAAAAATTTGAGACAGTGAGAAAAGAGTGTTGCACCGTTCAACTGTTGAACTGATTGTTGAAAAGCTATTGGAACAATTACACTGATTGTGAATAGCATAGAAAAAGGAATTATACGATGTTGAAATCTCTAGTTTATCAATAGAGCACAGTGAAAATTTAAAAGTTCCTTTCCTCGAAAAATCAATTCTAAAGTCATCAATAAGGGAATTAAATAATTCCCCCAGATAATGATACAATGCAGCACGACTGAAATTGTTAACGACGTAGCTTGCACCCTCGTTTGTGCACTAAACGGTAAACGCGCAAATCCGTCGAAGAAAGGAGGGCACGAAGGGACGAAATCGCGGCTGCTCGCCTCGAAACTCCCTTTCGCTCCCTTTTCAACATGTGAATGCGGCGCACGCGTCGTCAAACTGGTTGCAACGCGAGGGAAAGAGAGAAAGAGCGACAGAGAGAGAGAGAGAGAGAGAGAGAAGGAAAAAAATAGCGGGGACACAAGAAAACGCAACACGCGTGAATACGTGCAAGCTCGAAGCACGAAGCTAACGTGGGGTTGGTGTGTATTCGCAGGTTCCTAGCGGGAAACTAGCGCGAATAGCGGAAGAGAAACGAGTTTTGTGTCAGGCTCACCCTTCGCGCAACATAAATCGCGTCGGTTGAGTTTCACGCGTACCTTTTCCTCCCCCTTTTCGTGCTTCAGGGCTGAAAGCGAAAAGAGAATGGAAGGCCAGCAGGCCGAACCAACAACGAGGCGACCTCCTGTGTTACACGAGAAATGCTAATTGCGAAATGTAGTTTCTCCTTTTTTTTTTTTTATTTTCCTCATCCTCTATTCCACTCTCAGCCTTTTCTTCCGTCTCTTTTCAACGGCGACGATTTCTGCGCGCGCGAAAAATCGCGAAAATAGAGAGGAACGCGGCTTTGTTCTTGAAAACGAGGCTTCACTTTATAGGCCAGACATCCATGATCCACCGTGCAAACGTTTCATTAGTGTACCGATACGTGCTCGTGATGTCCACCTTTAAATTTCGTTTAATTTCTTTTTTTTTTCTCTTTTTCGTTCTATGATATAATTTCATAATGGAATTGTATATGTACCGAATTCGTCGAAAATTGGGTTCGACGTATTCACTCCACCAAATGTAATCGTGGTCATTTACACGATATTGTATTTCATGTATAATGTCATCGAATGTACTTGAAAATAAAGAAGGAAGTACTAATTTATCTTTCGTTTCAATTCGAAGTTCTATCGCTCTTACTGGAAGAGTATTTCATGTATTTCATAGAAAATTGACGAAAGAAATAATTAGACAAATTTGTAAAGTTTTTATAATCGATATAGAACATGAGAAGAGTTCAGATTGTTCGATAAAACAAAAGTTGTATCGACGTATTGTCAAAGATAATTAATAACGTAATTAATATTGAATAAATGGTGTCGGTGTTTATAATATACAAAGAATCTCTTTCTCGCTTGATTCACAAAGTTGAATACGTACAAAAAGCTCGAAAATGTTAAAGAAATTTACATTTTATTATTCAGCTGGTTGCACGAGGAAACAGTGGTCGCGATATCTCTCTACGTTCGAATTTCCCGGGCGATTTTCGTTTGTTTCCCAGGCAGACGCGCGACGCGCGATAAAATTCACCGAGCCACGGGGTTTAATTAGAGGCATGATTAAAATTACAACGACATGCAAATGCACGATCGACCGGACAATTGATGTTACGAGGCGCGTTTGGCCGTTGTATCGCAGATACGATCGCAGATGCGCGACACTCGTTTAGATTGTATAATAAATCGCGAACAGACGTCTAAGGATACTGATTAACGCTCGTTCGTATATATCACACCGTGTAGTATTCGTTACTTACATATTGCTAATCTCTTTCGCTGTTTACACTTCTTATTAGACACCGGAAAAAATTTCATACATATTTATAGTAAAGAAGCTCAAGTAATCTGAACTTCCATCGACAAAGTAACTATCGTTTATTTCTATAACTTTTTCCTAACACTCCATTAAGTTGGTACATTCGAATAGTAGAAGATTCTTGAGTTTAACTTGCAAAAAAGAATTTTTTTCGCTGTTTTTTCGATTTGAATTTCAAACGATGATCACAGTTTACCAATGTGGATCTCCACTCCCGATTTTTTTCGAGATACGCGATTCTAGTTAACCAGCGATTAATTATTTCTCCCAACGGAGGTCGGTATAATAATTAAGACAATATAACTACCAATTAGAACGTTAATTACCAGTTTTTATTAGAAGCTCGTTGCGCCTCTGTGCTGGGCATAAATCGTGCAGGCACTGTTTCAGGCGTCGCCGGTTTATTCGCCTCTCTCGAATAAAAGCACCAGGCGGTGAAAAATGGTGGACAGATAGCGGAGCAAGTTATTTTAATTAGGGAATGTATCGTTTAATATTCGGATCATTTCGAAAATCGAAAATACTCGGCACACAAATTTCTACGATCGTTCGATTGACAAATTAATCGCGACTTTTCGTTCAACGAAGTCAGCTTCGTAAAATTCTGCAAACAGTATTGCAAACTGATCCTGTTAATCCTCGAGCGCTAATGATTACCCAAAACGAAAGAATCTAAAGCTCAACGTGTTAAATAACTCGCATTTTCTTTTTTTTTCCATAATTCTCTTTCATTTTCCAATATTGCGTCGCTTTTCCCGTCTCAACAAGAATATCACAGCTTCAGAAACAACAGGAAAAGTATTTCCACACACCTAAGAAATAATTAAAACAGAGAGGAAAAAAGAAAAACAAAATTAATCATTTTAGGCATATCAAGTTGAGAAAAATTTATTAATAACAGCATCGAGGGGCTAATTTTCGAAAGAACAATAAGAAACATATTTCTCATACGCCTAGGAAGCAATTAAAAAATAAAATTGATAATTTTCAGCTGAGAAAAATGTGAGCATTGAACAATTAATTCTCGAAAGAGCGTCGATTCGAACCGTGGACCTCGACTATACGAAATTACAGATCCTAAGTCAGATTCAATTTGCGCATTATACCAATGGAAACGTTAATAGTGAACGTTTATTAATAATCATGCAGAAACGCATCGATGACCGGAACAAACGATAAAGTTCTTGATATAAACGTTCCTGTATAAACGTGCCTATACCAACACGAATATTATCCGTACTTCGCATTGATTGCGGCTAATTAAACCATTCAAAGCCGCTGTTAATTTCCCTGCTCGACGAAAGAGGCTGCTGTGAAATTTATCGTGTCTCATTAACGTGGCTGACAGAGCATTTCGGCTTGTGATAACATTTTCACCAACTATAATTTAGTTTTCTCCTCCCACACTTCCACCTTTAATTCTTCGAACAGTTAGTTACATATATCATCTTCCGATTTTTCTTTCCTCCTTCTCCTCTCTCGGGAATAATATTAGTTCTGTAAAGTAAATATACCTGCACGTGTTTCAAGAAAGTGCAGACGACGTCTGGCACGAGTGCTTTTACACCGATAACTGCATCATGTTCCGTTAAATCGTTCAAGAAGAAATACGAAGAAGGCGCTACAGGTGCATGAGAAAAGCTACGAAAGTTGGTAATTGCTCGAAGATCGTTTAAACCTATCGACACGGCTGTGTCTTCCGCTGGTTACACTTCCGCTGTACACGGACACTCGAATCGCGAAAATACTCCGTTGGAATTCACCGATAATGTGCTCAAACACACTTCTTATGGGGCATAAGCTGAACGATGGTGTAGAGTCGAGGCGCGATAGATGAATTGTATGGCGATTGGTTTTTTTTCGATACAAATTTACGCCATCAACTATATCGATTCATTCTCCAAACTGAGATTTACTCGCGTTTTGCTATAATTACAAGATTCTCAGCGAGCGTACGATGATAGACGACTATAATCGAAATTAAAAATTTTCTTTCCAAAGTTCGAATTGTCATCGTTTGAGAGAAACGCGTCGATTTATCTTTTTTTTTTTCTAACTCCTTGTTTATTTACAATCTGTCTCTCCTGACAGATTAGTGAATTGTATACAGATATTTTCAATAATATCAAAGTATTCGATACATTGGTTAATACTTTTACACTTTCCTGAGAGTCAGCTGTTATTAAAGAATATATGATTATTTAATATGCATTGCGTCGATTTATCAGCGCAAAATTTAAAGCGCTGATAAATTATCATATGATAATAATGATTTATCAGCGCAAAATTCAATGTATATATTGATTGAGAAACGTGAAGTATGATCACTGAAACGGTTCGTTCGTTAGACGATATTGTAAGATAGACAGTAACTTTCTTCTACTTCTTCTTCTTCTTCGTGACCGAAGTTTAATCAAGCTAACATAATCTTATAAGAATCGTTCGACAAACTGTTCCCCTTGTACAAAGCTACTGGAAACTTTCGATCCTCGACACGATACCACTACCATCGCCACCCCTAGCGGCGACGCTGATCATCGTTAATAACAAGCTCCGGTATTAAAGGAGAAATTATCGCCTATTTTCATCACACCGTCTATTATAAGGGGATTTATCGTTTTACGAGAGCTTCCGGAAAATATAAAACGAAAGTTTCATCCTTGAGTGGGTTAAGTTTTTATTCGAGAAAACTGGCGAACCTTGAAATAAACCTGAAACGATCCTCTGTGATTATAATTTAAACCCCCTTTGCACTCGAGAGACGAGTTTTAGTCGTTTATTAACTCGAGACAGCAACTCGAATGACAATTAAGCTCTCAAATAAAAACGAAACTGTCGAATTTTTCGAATTACTTTTCACCTAGCGGATTAATCGACGAAATCGTATGTAAAACACGTAATTATGCTAGAAAGAAAGGAAAATTGAACTTGAGCAGAAATGCGTCGAGTTTCTACTTCTCTATAGAGAAAAAGATCTTCAAATGCAAAAGATTGATATAGAGGGTAGCTCGGAAATAATTGAACAAACTTTAATACCGTGTTCTACCGTTTTTAAGAATAAAAAATAATATAAGGTAAACGTAAGTTCGAAAACTCCTCGTTTCCGAGATATAGGCATTGTTTGAACATTTAAAACTGACTTGAAGAAATCACTAAAAATGATTTCCTTCTACAGCACACACTTCGATGCTTCAAAGACTGTCGAGGACATTCAAAAATTCCCGCTTTATCTCCAAATTTTTGCACGTGCAGTAATCGAAATTTTACATTTGAATATCTGATATTTCGACGGAAATAAAAAGTGTCTATATCTTAGAAAGGAAGAAATTTTTTTCCATCCTTTCCTCGCCTATTTTTGCGTCACTGATTAGCTCGAATTTCTGTCGTTTTGCGTATAATTAATAATTAATTCACGATGTTTGCCGATGAATAAATTATAAACGCAACGAGGATGAATATTCTTTTTCTTTTTTTGTTCGCAGAAATACGTGATGGGCCCATTCGATCACAAGAGGTACACGTACGATCGGTATATGCCGTTGATTTTCATCGGTGGTGTGCCACGGTCTGGCACCACTCTGGTACGCGCAATGCTCGATGCACATCCTGATGTCAGGTGAGTTCCATTCGCGGGACAAATTGCCAATTATCGGCCGATACGATTGGCGTCGAGTGTTCTTGATCAACGCCGGTGTCAAAGGATCGATGGCTAACAGACGGACGATTTTTCGCGACAGGTGCGGCCAGGAGACACGAGTGATACCGAGGATCTTGCAGATGAGAATGCACTGGCTCAAATCTGAAAGGGAGAACCTACGTCTTTCGGAAGCTGGCATTTCGAAAGAAGTGAGTTATCTAAATTTCACAAAGTTCGCCAGAAAATACAGTTTCCAAATCTATAGAAATTTAATATTTGTCTCGTTAAATGAAAATCTGCGCGAAGGATAGAACTAAGGATTGAACTAAACCGCAAAGGCGGTAATAAAAGCGAGCAAAATTTTCCAAAGCGTTAAAAAGCGCCCACTGCAATGACAAAGTTAAGAAAAATATTCGCGATTATTTGATTAATCTCAAAAATAGCCAGAGTCACATTCGTGCCACAGTAATTTTGAAAAGTTTTTAAACTTATAAGAATTCAAGATTTATCCCTTCAAATTGGAATCGCGCAGCAGATAAAATCACGAATTAAATCAAACAAAAGCGAAAAAGATTTCCAAAGCATCGACAGTAGCGAAAAGGTTAAAGAGCGTTAAAATTCGAGCAGAGCTGACCACGTTTGATCGATCAATTTCAGTGCTCTCCCATTGATTAAATCACACGCAACGAAGAACCAATATTAATCGTAGAATACTTCATTCAGGTAATGGACAGCGCGATAGCGGCGTTCTGCCTGGAGATAATAGCACGACACGCAGAACCAGCACCACGATTGTGCAACAAGGATCCGCTCACGTTGAAGATGGGCTCTTACATTCTCGATCTCTTTCCAAATGCCAAGTTTATCTTCATGATCCGCGACGGTCGTGCCACCGTGCATTCCATTATCTCGAGAAAGGTATGGCCCGATCGAACCGGGCACTCCGCTTGATGTATGCAAATTTATCCCACTTCGTTCGCGAATATTAAAACGCGACGTACTCGTCAAAGGGTGGGAGGGAAGGGAATAGACGAACGAGAGGGAATATAGGAAAGAAAGAAAGAAAAAAATAGAAACGAGAATAAAAGAGCGAACGAGAATTTACGTATCTTCCTCTGCGATGCAAAAATGGAGGACGGGTTTCGCGAACGAAACGTGGTTGCATGGAAAATTATGGAAATCCTGGCGGACTCGCAATTTTTGTAAGTGAGAAAGGATTAACAGGATTTCCTATACAACTTATAGAACATCGTTTTATTAACCTACAGTGGACGATACAAATTATTACAACCACTTCTTTCTTTTTAATAAATAGATTTTCTCTATTGTGAGAAGTATTGTTATATTTTTTAACGAAGTTTAGCAAAGATTTTTTTAAAGTTCTATAAATTATTGAAGACCTTTTAAACTATATATAAGATTGCATGTGTAAAATGTCACTGTTTCTTGTATACATTTTTTTTTTTTTATTCCTACAATCATCGAGTTTATCAATCATTCACAGTTTATTAGTTATTACTTTTGATTCAATTGGACGGTTTAATAATTTTCATAAGCTTTCTATCGGATTCGTGTAAGTTGCCAGGTTGAAGCTTGAATTTACTTCGAAAATAATGCAATCAAATTGTCTACACACTTGTTAAAAGTAATAAAGGGTGTATTTTACTATTATCGAAGTCATCGTATCACCGGAAACGTAAAATGTTTAACTTATTCATCTGTTCGTAATAATTTAATCACTCTATTCAACGAGAGAAGCGAATTAATCCCCTTGGAATATAATGATTCATTTATTCGGAAATCCTCTCACTTTTAATTCTACAAGAGTACATTGTACTTGTATTTGCAAGGATCCAATTCCATAAATTCGTGCCTCCCTCTCAACAATTTTACAAACAATGCGAAATTTCCATTTCGAGAAAACAATGCAAATGGGATGCATTTTACTGTTTTAATCAACGATATATTTTCCTTCGCTAACTTGCTACCATCTTAAGGATCCATAATTTTTGAATTCCATTTGTGTAAAAGGTCTTCGAATCATCAATATGCGCGAATTTATGAACTGATCTGATAGTTTCCAAGGGATATTTTCCACAAGTGAAACAACTAACAAATCTACTATATGTAACATCTTTTCAGGTAACAATCACAGGTTTTGATCTCTCGTCGTATCGACAATCATTGATCAAATGGAACCACGCGATCTCCATAATGTACGGCCAGTGCAAAGAGATTGGTTCGGAGAAATGCTTGATGGTACCATACGAGCAATTGGTACTACATCCGCGTCAATGGATGAAGAAGATCCTAAACTTCCTCGATGTTCCTTGGAACGAGTCCGTGATGCATCACGAAGAATTCATTAACAAACCAGGCGGTGTACCTCTGAGCAAGTGAGTAATAATTATACACAAATATACTATACATCGATCCATATTTAATCGAGAGATTAACACGTTCAACTCCACTCTGGTCTCTGCAGATAGACTCTGAACTTTAGAAATTAGCAGTTTCAAATTTCAAAAATAATTCCTTATCGTTAATGGATTTTGTTAAAACAGTTTAGACAAAGATATGGACTTTCCCCTGCAGGCGTTCTGAAGTTACCACTTTCTTAGTGAAATTTATCGTAACATCCTTTGCAAAATTGTCGAAACTGAACCGTTGATCGAAGAGTCGAGTGAAATAGGCGTGGTGGTTAAACGTGTTAACTGGATGTGTGCGAAATAATAGGAGAAAATGAATCGATTCGTATACTAAAATGCTTCGAATTTTTGGAATGCAGGGTCGAGAGGTCGTCGGACCAGATCATAAAGCCGGTGAACCTAGAGGCTCTGACCAAATGGGTAGGCCACATTCCAGACGATGTGGTCAGAGAGATGCCTGACATCGCCCCGATGCTTTCTGTGCTTGGCTATGATCCTTATGCTAATCCGCCGGTATACGGAGCACCGGACAGGCTGGTTAGCGAAAACACGAGACGGTATTGGAACCTTTTAATTATGTCGCCTCAACTGTTTCCCATTTCTGTCGTTGAGTATCGTACCGTTAAGCAAATCATCGGACATACTTGTCATTTCTCTTCCTTGAGATATTGCATCGAATTACCTATCGATTTAACCCTTTATTGGAAGATTTTAATTACATCTCTCGAACTGTTTCCCATTTCTGTCGTTGAATATCTTGAGGAAATCGTCGAACATGTTTGTCATTTCTCTTGGATGAGATATTGCATTGATTTAACCCTTTGAATACAATTAGATAGATAGATTGGAGTTTTATGCATGTTTGGGAAATATAAATTTCTTATTAATTTTAATTAGCGAACTAATTAATTCCTGGGAAAAATTGCACAGAACACGCATAATGTGAAAAAGTATCCATAAATTTTAATTAATAACTAGACTACAGAATTCGATGCATTTATAGAGGAAATTTAAAGATGCAAAATTGCACAGAATGCTTAATAAATTATAGTAAGTTAAAATTTCAATAGGAAATTATTTCACCGTTATAAAAGAACATCGGAATTTCGATACTTGTATATTTTTAAATATTACGTGGATTTTTGTAATTCTACACCGCTAAATTTCCTACAAATACATGAAAATTCTGAGCCTAGTAATTACGATACATTCAAAAAAGAAAAAACCGCGTTGAACCGATCTTTCTAATTTTATTTCATTTTATTAACCGCTTGAATTATTATATTAGAGTCGATAATTATTATACGATGAAACTCAATAACGACAGCGTTTGATAACCACTGGATTAGCGAAATCACGTGCACAAGTAACAGCGTTAAACGCTAACAAGTATTCACCATTCAAAAAATATTAAAAAACCATCGTTTCTCTCTTCCAGGGTGCTAGCAAATGGTGAAGTATGGGCAGCCAGGGCGCGTCAATTCTCTCTAGAGAAGATAATCGAGTTGAGTAAAGAAGATGAAGCCACGAATGCACCAAACGCGTGACCACGGCCACACGTTCCCCTAGGCACGCGATTCTTCAACCTGTACAATTTCTGTAACGTCTAACGACGGGTCCTGAGAGAGAGAGAGAGAGAGAGAAAGAGAGAGTCAGGTTCTAACGAGTACTATTCGAAGGCCGCTAAGGGAGCGTTCTTTTCTTTCTTTTTTTCTTTTTTCCCCGTTTCTTTTCCTCTTCTCTTTCCCCATTCGCGCTTGACCTTCCCTCTCGAGGATTCGAGGACAGCGAATGGTATTAATCGCGACCTCTGGCGAACAGGAAAGACCAAGGGCGAGGAGGATCTAGTTTTTAAGATTGACCCTCTCTATTTCTACACTCGATCACGGCTAACCTGGATCGCTAATTAAACGCGGAACGTGGTTTGTTCTCTTTGTATATTTTAACCGGTAGACGTTGAAACGTTTAAGCACACGAGCCGTGATACGTAAAAGCCTGTTCGATGTACTTAGAGTGATTCAGCCTTTTATCCTCTGTCGATTGATATCCTGTGAGATACAACAGCAGGATTCTATCGTCGAACATTGCGTGCTCGCTGAATCGAGCAAAGTGCGTGTACTCGTCACCTGCGAGTATGAATTTGCCATGTAAGAGAGTTTCTAAATCGCTTCTGTTTTTCTGTTTGATCGTTTACTACTGCAACGATTGACGATGACGATATCGTTGAATATATGTATACATAATGTATGCTACGTCGAAAGAATCTCTGTATAATTTTCACCCCTGATGGCCAGTGATAAAAACCTAGGCTACGGAGTTACGGTGTGAAGAAGAAGAAGAAAGACGTGTGTGGGAGGTGTGTGTGAACGTGTATGGAGAAGAAAAGCGGTGCGAGAATTTTTCCACTGTGTTTTATATTGTGACGGAGATAACTTCTTTTTCGATACACTTCTACGCGGAAGAAAAAGAACGAACCACGCGTTTTAGCTATGTAGTACTCGTATTGGTTGTTTACCCTTTGAGTGCGAAGTACTTTAAAGTAAAACGCTGTGTGTGGACCAGGCACTACTGGTTGACAATGTGATTAAGTTGCGTTTTCATCCTTTAATTGAATTAAACAATTTTCTTTTCCTCAACGCGTATGATTTGTTTGAGAAACGTAATGAGAAGTTTTAATAATCCTACAACTCAAGAATAAATTATAACGAATCTGAATATTCAAACTTGGGAAATATGTATACGTGTTCATAATCCATGACGATAATTTTCGCTAGATGCATATATGTGTCCGTAGCACTCAAAGGGTAAAAAAGAAATCGCTATGTTTGCCATTCCCTTTTATCTGCGTTCATTTATTACCCTTGTTGGTGACGAACTACGGAAACTGGCGAGATATTTTTTTTCTTTCTTTTTATTTAATCGCATTCGTTCGTATGCTGAATTACAAGCGTGATCTGTAAATTGAGCATACGCGAGAAGAAATTATATTTGTACATCAGCTGTGAAACGCGTGGAAGGTACGCCTGAGTAATGATTGCAGACGAGAAACCTTTTTTACCCGACGAAACTATTCTCCCCCACCCACCTCTCGATTTATGATTTCTTTATCGACCGTCAATATAACGTCGCGCAGCGAATGTTGCTTCAAAGACTCTATTCGCAATTATCGAGGAACAGATATCCCTTGTTCTCGATTGGTTGTTAGACCTCGTCGACCGGCACCTGATACAAAATGCAACAACTTCGATGTGGCATTACGTCATTCGTGTCAACCATGTTACTGTCTATCGAATTATACAATTAAATTATTTTAATATTACGAAATCTTCCGCTGTTTCTGTTCCCTCCCTTCGAACCAGGGCGACGTGTCATTTCTGGCGGGAAATGGTGGGAATGGATTTTTGGCGGGAAATGGTAAGTATAGATTTCCATAGCACGTAAATCAGTATCGGTATTAAATACACACAGAATCGTTAAATGGATGTTGCTATTAATTATAGTATAAACGTGCCTGTAAACTATCCTGGCAATAACACACGACGTAATATATTTCTATTTGAATGTACGCGATTAATCGTTCGAGGCGGGAAACTGCTACTATCATGTCACGTTTAACGGCATAGAATAAATCGAGCGTTCCGAACTTTAATTTACAGCGATTCCCATTAATATTCGAACACCTTTCAAAGCAGAAAAGCTTTTTTCAAATTGAACCAAACGAACTGACGATGTGCAAAAAATATTTCGGAAAAATTGTAATTAGTCAGAATTGCAAAGAGTATGGTAGAGTTCTCTTTCTTACAACTCTTTTATGTGAGCTTGTTCAGAAAATTTAAGAAATATATTTTATAGATTTATGTTCGTTATATAAGGTTCGTTATATATGGTTATATAAGATTTCTCAATTTTCATTATGGGTTCAGATAAAAAAGTTGCAAAAGCTGCTGTTATTATTTTCTTCGTAATTTGGACCAAACTGAATTTGGATTATATCCAATTTGGACCAATTGAAATTTTTTTAGCTAATAACTAATCCTTCTAACTTCTCTCAAAAACATAATTCGTTTAGTCCAATTTTAAAAAACTTATTCTGTTTTAAAGAATGTCCGAATGTCGCTATATATAGAAAAGATCGCATCTCGAATAAATTACTCAACGAAAATTAAAGTACTCACCGATTTCGATACTGGAAACTATGATTACACCGTTCTCACTCGTAAAATTTATTAGAAAGCACAATTAAACACAAACACAGCACAGAATCACTTCATCTACACTACGAACGCAACTGTGCAATTAAAATGGCATTCGAATTTTTCGAAATTTCGAAGTTCAGTGCTACCAATCTTAGATAAGTCTCAGATAAATCGAGAAATGTATTTTTAACGAAGACGAAGAATAAAATTATCTATGAGAAAGATTTGCTTGATTTAATATTTAACAAAGAGGAAACGTACGTAGTTATTTACGCGACGTTTTAAACGGTTTATTTAAAATGCGACGATAAGTACCATATCACACTTTTAAAATTAATAAATAATGATATCGATATATCAACATGCTGTATTTAATTATAACGATAAATAATACATTTTGTTAATCAATTCTCTAACTATTACGTATTTTAAATGGAATTTTAATCCGAACAAATTTTAAAAATCACAGTGACACTGATTCAAGTAGTAAATTTAGGCGCGAGAAGTTTTTCTGTACGGAATAAGCATACTGCTAATACTCCGAAAATTAAACATTCGTTGTTTCTATAAAACCGGTGAAAATATTATTGAAACACTCTAAACATCGTTGTGTTGTATATAAGAAATATTTGTCCAAAATGAATAATATCTTTACTGCGTATCTGTGATAAAACTCTAACCTATCCTTCTGGTATTAAAGCGATTCTAATGTCATTTTAAAAACGAGAAAGCGTTTTATTATGTCAAGTGATTAATGCTACTTAAATACCGAATGCATTGCGTAATTTTCCGATCAATAAGTAACGCTATTTTCTAACAATTTCAGCGAACGATGTTCCGTAACATGTGAATGAAATTCAGTAATATTTAAATGTCCCCTTTTTTGATAGAATATTTATTTACGCATAATAACAACCATTTGCGTACTATTATCCGAGAAAAGTACTCCTTCCTCATTTTTAATTAGAATGATGACTCAAGAAAGTCAAATTGATGCAGATGTAAATATTTATTTTGTTGTGCCAAATGAATATAATTCTGAGGATGATTGGAATGAAGATATGTGGAATGCGTATAATGTTAGTAAGAATATTCTTAGATGGAAAAAATCTTATGGATCAATAAATAATAAACTTTCATCTGTTTCTCTTTTAGAAATGTTGTGAGCATGACTTACAACCTACACGGATTGCTGAGAGCATGTGTAATAAAATGAAACCTGTTAAAAATGATGTCTTTGTAATGGAAAAATTTGAAGGAGACACATTTGATAAATTAAAAACATTCAAGTGTCCGTAAGTGGAATATTTTTATTTAATATTCATTCTGTAAAAGAAATACTATTTATTAATACACAATTTCATTTTTGCAGCATAGTTGGGCCTAGATGTTTACTGCTTTGCTTTATCAATGGAGAACCAATACCAGAAGGGGCCAGTCCAGTATTTACAACAGCTATGAGAGGTCTTTGTATATGTGCTTCTGGTTTACCTCTAGAGGAAAAAGTATATCCACTGGAAATTGCTATTTTTAAATGATAAAATTAAAAACACTTAAAAATCTCATATTTTCAGGAACATGTAGAGAGATTGGTAGAATATATGGGAGGTATTTTTACAAAACAATTACGGAGCCGTGTAACGCATCTTGTAACAGCATCTGTTTTGTCTGCAAAGTATGAGGTAAATCAATTTACATGTTAAAATCGCATCAGTAATTTCATAACATTCCGTTTTCGGCAGACTGCAATAGATTTGAGAATACCAATAGTTACAAAGGAATGGGTTGAAGCAATTTGGGAAGAGAATTTAAAGGATTTTGTTAAAGCAGATCATGCTATGTTTGATAAATACAAGGCTTCTGTATTTCTCCATTTAGTAGTCACATCGACGAATCTTTCGAAGCGTCAAAAAGAAGAGATCAAACGTTTGATTAATAATAATGGAGGGGTAATACATATATTCCTTCAAATTTCACTTTCCGTTTTTCTTTTTTATTGTATTCGCGTATTATTATACTTTCAGACATTTATGGGTCCTTTAGACGGTACAAAAGTTAAAGTTGTACTAGCGCCGGAAAATTGTTCGTTAAGTGAGAAGCTCAAGTATGCCAAACAAGCAAACATTCCTTGTCTAACGCCGAATTGGGTGTACGAAAGTATAGAAGTTGGCTATGCTTTGCCTTTCAAAAACTATCTGATTAAATCGTTAAAAGCAAGTTCTACTCCGGAAAAATCACATGGTAAAGGTTTATTATTAACGTTGTATATTTATAATTCGATAACTAATGTAATACCTCTTCCGATTATAACAGCGAGCGAAAGTTTCAATTGTTCTGCAATAAGTTCTATACAATGCGATGTACAAGGAAATTGTGTAGATGAGAGCATGTTAACAACAATGAGCAACGCATCTTCGTTAGATACATTACCTAGTGTTTCTGTTGGTTAGTAATATAAAATACGGAGAAAATTATTTACTTGATGTTAAATTTAATTTTCAATTTATTTAAATTGTTTAGCTCCCGCAACTTCGGTGTTTGATCGACTTACGTTTAGCGAAGCAAACTCGGCTGGTCCATTTTTAGATGGTTGCAGTGTACGTAAATTTAACATCTTTCCGCACACTATAACACTGTCGCGCAACATTTCTCTAGCTAAATTTTTTATGTTTCAGATCTACCTTGCTGGATTCGTTTCTAATCAAAGGGACAAATTGAATAGAATATTAAACGTAGGTAGCGCAACGCGACTTGATGATATATCTGAAGCTCTAACACACGTTATCGTCGGAGACGAGAACCGAGCAGCTAGTGAATTGAAACTAATGAAAGCAAAAGGACTATGGTATAATTATAAATTGACATTTAAGCTAATATCTTACTTCGCGTTTTAATATTACGAATAATTCAATATAGCCCGTATATCTTGACTCTGGAATGGTTAGAGGAAAGTATCAAATTGAAACGACCTGCACCCGAAGAAAATTTTTTGTGCGAGCAAAAAAGTGGTGTGGCACAAAAAGTTACGGAACCTCCGTCTCCGTTAAGTAAGAAGGTAGGTATAACAGAAATAGAATATACAATACTGTATTATACGCTATTTGATGATCGTATCTATTTCCCTAGAACTTGCAAATGTTACAAAAGCCACGAAATATTCGCATACCATCTTTCGATTTAGATCGAAAGCTAGCGTCGTTAGAGAAAGAAAAAGAGAAGGAATCGTCGGATATTCTTCAACAATATCTTCAAGATACAGTTGGTAATGTTTTCAAATGACTTCTCGTATTTTTCTATGAAAAAAATACTTAACTATAACATACATCTATTGTTTCTCGATTTAGTTACCGCGAATGATAAAACAATAGAGGAATTTTTGAAACCGCATACACCCGTTTTGGACAAAAATAACGATAAAACTTTACTCCACGATCGTAAAAGTCAAGAAAAACGCTTGAAAAAATCCATAACACCTGCGAAATGGCCAAGTAAATATGACGCGGACGATAGTGCAGTGCCAATTAGTCAAACTTCTACTTTAAACGATAGACTTTTCGAAGGTAACGCAATATATCTCTGATTAATTTATATAAAAGGTAAAATAATATAAAAATATACACAGGACTGACATTTGTTGTAACTGGCTTCAACGACGAAGAGAATTACGTGGCTGAAACTATAGCGGCGATGAATGGAAAAGTAGTTCCACCTATATTCGCTGGTATACCAGACTATGGTGTTGTGCCAAAATGTGGTGCACCTTTAAAACACACCGTGAACGAAATTGTTACAGACTTATATATCGTAAATATCAGTTTTTCGTTTCCATCTTAATATTTTCATATCATTTTTAACATTCGTATCTTTCACAGGAAGATTGTGTGAATCAGGAGCAGATCGTTGAAATTATGTACTACCATAGACCTTTGTCTATAAAGAAACACTCGAATCCATTGTCAGGTTGTGTGATTACAATGAGCATGTACACTGGCGTAGAACGTTCGTACCTCGCGGCATTAGCCACGGAATTGGGTGCAATGTGCCAGGATATTTTTGTGCGTAAAACTAATCTTGAAAAAAATACATATGGGAGTACGCATTTAGTTTGTCCAACACCCGAGGGAAACAAGTATAACGCAGCGGTGAAGTGGAAATTACCAGCTATTACGGCAGAATGGTTGAAATCCTGTGCCGCTCAATTGAAACGAGTAAACGAAACACCGTTTCTCGTAGGAGAAACCATAGGTATATGAACGTTTAATAAGTTAGTATTACATATCTTAAAACTCCAAGGAATATTTTTTCTAATATCGTTTAAGCTCCTGAAAAGCTGAGTCAAACTTGCACCGAGGATTCGAGTTCCTCTGCGAGTAATCTAGGTCAAGTGAGTCTACCAACTGAACCGGCAATTAAAAAGAACATTATTACTCCGAAACGTCATATACCTAACTTACAAGTGTGTAATTTTTTTTTTTTTCGTTACATCGAAGAGTTATTATAGATTCGTTATATAGATTCATTGCTAAGGTAAATATTACAGGGTATGGAAGGCAGTTCTGGTGATACACCGATAATAAACAAGAGGCTCAGTATGCTCATGAATAAAACTCCTCAATCGCCGTTTCATGTGTCTACACCGGAAACACCATATGGCCAAGTATTTAAACCCAATCCTTCACCGGACACGAGAAAAGGTTGGGTGAAATGGGTTGATAACTTCCCAGATTTACGAGTCGAAGAACCACCATTGAAGAAACGAGCACTTAGCACTGTTGGTATTTTTTTACGAGCCATAAGCTAATCGTATGTAAATATGTAATAGATATTAATGTACTTGAATTTATAGCCTCTTTCCGAACTTAAGAAACAATTGTGGCAGAAACTAAAAAATCAAGGTCACGAACCAGAGGTAATATATACATTTAGTATTTTTTATATATGTACTAGTAAATATTTCAAAGTGTTTTTGTAACTTTTATCGTAACAGAACGACGCGGATGAGACGTTGCCTACTACCGATAATCAGTCAGCTGCAGAAACACCGGAAGTAACGAGAAATAATAGTAGCTTAGCTACTATTACCACGCCGATTAATAGAAAATTAGAATTCACCGATGAAAATACTCCGCTGCAGAATAATGAAATCAACATGTACGTTATTATACATAAATGATTTCAACTTCGTAGATATAATGATTTTACAAATTTCAATAGTATTTTATACTTTGCAGGCAAATTGCACAATTAGATCAAGTGCTTCAGAGGACATCGAGTACACCCGAAAACAGGTACTCTCTTTCAGGAGAAAACGCGAACACGTACAATGCAGAACCTTCCGATCCTATACAAAAGTGTAAGTATATTTTTAACTAGGTGTCATTATTGATTTATCCAACATATATTCTTCGTTATAGTTATCGCAAAGGATTCTCAGCCTGTCGATGCTATTGTGTGGGAAGATCCAAGTCATCGAAAACGAGTGAGTCGTCTTTTCAAATCAATTTCACTTTACTCAAAGTAAAATACTCATTTGATATCGATTAACGCTAATTTTAACACTTTCTGTGTATATATTTAGTTGACCATGCATGAAGAGCAAAATGAGAGTAATGTGCACGACGAACATACTATAAATAACGATGATGAAGAAGAACCTGAACCCCCAAAAAGATTTAAATTTATGCTTTCAGGCATGAAGGTATGTTAATTGTAACGTCGTTAACGTTAAGCGCGGCATCAGTCCCTGGGGACTGACGGTGAACTTTTCGTTCGGCTGGCTTCGGTCCATTAGGTTTGCCTATACGCTGTAATTTAACACTCGATGAACGATCGCCACCCGAATGGAAAGCACAACAAAAAATCAAACTCCGCGCTTAACACGTGTTAACAATTTTCCTGACAGGAGAGAACAGCATACGAGCAAGTAATAAAGGATCTCGGTGGTGAAATATCTATGGATTCTGGTTTCGATATAAGCGCGACGCATTTACTTTGTATCAGGCCATCGAGGAATGAGAAAATGCTCGGTAGTATAGCATCCGGAAAGTGGATTTTGCATTGTATGTACTTACGCGATTCGGAAGAAGAAGGAACATTTCTCGATGTTAGTATTATTATTTATTACCCGTATTTCTACATGTTATTATCACTTCTTTATTTGAATTATATATTGACAGGAAGAAAAATACGAGTGGGGAAATCCGAAAAGTAAGGGCATTATACCTGATCCTATCGGAGAAATGGAAGAGATAATCGCGGCAGCTGCATACAAATGGAGGCTTCGGTTATTAAGCGAACCAAGCGGGCCGTTTCATAAGATGATTGCTTTACTACTAGTTTCCGGAGATAAGTACGATCAGTTCAAAAGATTAATCGAAGCTGGAGGTGGTAAAGTTGTTCAGGCAAGGTAAAGTATCATATTTTTCATTAAACGCGTAATATTTGGAAACTCTAACGTGTTTTTCTATTTCAGACCACCATACGATACGAGTCCGAAGGGAAAGAAGATCACTCATTGTTTCGTGAACGTTAGACAAGTTAGTCAACCGATCGATTGGGCGATGCTGGCTAGTAAAGGTATTCTCTGCTTCATGCCACAATATTTGAGCGATTATCTTACCGCGGAAACGCCGTTAAATCCACGAGAATCTGTAATTCCGGAATTTAAAAAGTATCTAACGTTACTACCGAAATAAGGTGATAATAATTGATGCGACTATAAAAATATCTTGTATAATACAATGAAAACATTTATATCTGTACATACAAACAAATACACTTGTCATATTTTATTAAATTGCATCTGAATTAATTCATATCATAATATATTCTGTTAAAGAAAAAAGTTTGAATCTTGAAAATCATTCGACCAATTTGGTCAAATTCAATCTGAATCCTTCTGCTGGTGACAGGAAAATATTGCGAGTGTCAAGATCACCTTTATACGTGGGATCCAACGAAACCTCGAAATCTTTAAGTATCATAATCAAGCCCATACTTGATTGCATTAGACCCAATCGACTTGCTGCAATGATAGTCATTTAATAGAAAAAATAACGATATTATACGAGTTAGATATAAGAATATTTTATAATAAATCATTGTTTTACCGATGCAAGCTCTTGGACCTTCACCAAATGGCATATACGAGAATGGCACAATTTTGTCTTTATTTTCGTCGCTAAACCGATCAGGATTGAAACTGTAAGGGTCGGGATGATACTTAGCATCGTAGTGAAGACCACCCAATGGCACATAAACTGGTGTTCCCTTCTCTATAATTACCTTGGTTCCTGGTATCTACGATGCGTAAAGTAATTGTCATTCTCAGAACAACTTATGAAACGTAACGCTAAGAGGAAACGTAATATTCGAGCGTATTAAGTAAGTTAACGTTGTATAATTGAATAAATGATGGTATAGATTTAAGAATTACAAACATATTACGCAATAGAGGTGCTTGAAGCAGCACTTAACAGATCATCGCATAGTGCGAGGAATACTTATGAACTTCTAAACGCTATACGTTCATCATGGTAAGAAAAATAGTTCTATTCTGGACATCGCAAGGATAAAATATTCATATAATTAGAAAACGTACGCATGTTTTATTTCTACCAGTTTACCTTGTAATCTTGGTTCGCAATACGATCGAGAAGCGGGGCTGGTGGATACATTCGAAGAGTTTCTGATGTAATTTGATGAAGGTATTTCATCTTTTGATAACTCTCGTATGTCATTCCATGCTCCTTCAGTATTTCGCGAATCTCCTCTCGCACCCGTTTCTGATACTCGGGATGTTTAGCAAGTTGGTAAAGCGTCATAGTTATAGTTGTTACGCTTGATTCACGTCCGGCAACGAAGAAAATTGCCGACTGACCTACCAACGCGTCACCCTCGAACTCTATACATAAATTATTTTGTATTTTTCTCTCAAACCAAAGATAATGTTGTATTTAAATGATACAGCGTTAAATAGCAACTTAGAACTAACTGAATTCAGTTTCCTGTTCCCCATTTTTCAACTCTATCAGAGAATCGATCAGATCCCCTCGTTTGATTTTATTCATCTCTCTAGCATCCATAGACTCCCAGAATACTTTGCGGAAATAATTGGTAGATTCTCCTAACATTTGACTGCCTATATACGACGAGATTGTTGGGAAGAAGAACGCTAACGTGAATTGCATAGCTCGTTTGAATGTCATGGTAAGTCCCTTTTGAGCTATCAAATCAAAGAAGAAGAAGAAAGTATAGCACAGTTACGTAACGTAATTTTATAGCTATATATAAAGAGCGAGATGAAATACCTTCGTTAAAGAACTTCACTTTCTCAGGATCGAACGAATTCACTTCGATTCCGAAAGCGATAGAGGATATAATGTCGGTAGTGTATTTCAAAGCAATGTCTTTCATTTGTATGGTTACTGTCTTTTTACCGTCCGAGAATTGATCTTCCAAATATTTGTTCATCGATTCGGCGGTGGCGGTGATCAGATGGAAAGCTTTCTTCAGCTTTCCGCTTGTAAACACCGGCGTTATTTTGGTCCTAGTAAAAGCAATCTTTCGCTAATAACATTGGTTTAAACCGATACTTGAAAAACAGTCTTCGAATAATTCTCTTTAAACGTACCTCAGTTGTTTCCATTTCGGATTTCGTATCGTGAACAGACTAGAGCTACCGATTTCATCGTGCGGCGATCGCGCCGTGAAATAACGATCTTGGAAATAATTGAAATCCTTGACTAAAATCTGTTTAATCAATTCTGGATTTCTTACCAGCAAGAACGGCTTGTGGAGGATGTAGATACCCAAAATATCGTCGCTTTCCGAAGCTTGTTTGTATAATTCACCGATTACAAACGCCGGCGGTTTTTCCTGTTTTATTATTTCTTTTATATTACCGAATAACCAGTGACTACTCGGTAGAGTAGGAACACCTCGTCTTTGCCAGTACGAATGCTTGTATTTTATGTATAGAATCAAAAATGTTCCTAACGCGACAATTCCGAAAAGGAAATCCATAAAGAACGACAAGTTTCCCATCGCCATTTCACTTCTCGTAACTAAGATGTGACATCAATGCGACGAGTCTCTTCAAAACACTGAGAAAATCTACTTAACTAGTATCTTATAAGTACTTCTCTCACGTGGCTTATCTGTATTTATTGCATACATCACTAGGATAGCCGCTGTGCTGTATCTTAGTAGGTACATTATCTTTTGGACAAATAATATAACACACGCCTCTTTTTTTTATATTAAGATAACTAATTACATTCGCTTCTTTATCAATCGTTGTGGTGACTTGGCACAAATAAAACGCGTTGTAAAAGATACACACACGTTGCTTCACGTATCATACTTAAATGTGTTTAAGGATGACAGTGCATTTAAAACCAGTAGCTATATTTTGTTAATTATTTACACGATTCAGATATCTGTAACTTCATTTCGCAAGACTTGTGTAGATAAAATGAAAAAAAAAATGAATCGATGAAAATTGTTTCGCCGTGACTATTGCAAAATAATTTTGTGAGTCGTACATGTGGCTGGTATACACCACATATAAAAGAATATATACAATTACTTACGAGATTGTTTTTTTTTATTTCAGTGACTATGATACACGAATTATACATATTTATATATATATTATTAATACAATCTTATACAATTCAATAAAGATCCTAGTATAAACATCGCATCATCAAACGAATTTTATTTTAAATCCTACAGGTAACTATAGATACATATACAGTCGTAGCGTCGCAGTTTTTTTTTAGTTAATCCATTCACGTGTATCGACAAGTTAAGCGTATTTCTCGAGGTTGAATCGTTTTCTCATTAGTTCTGTTGAAATTCATGAAAAATACATCTTGACGCACGGAGATACCTCCTCCTATGAAATCATCTCTGTTCCTCGTGAAACAAGAGGACAAATAACAACACATTAACCAACACAAATATCATCGTATCTCTTAAAAACAAAACTGCATCGCCTAGTTATAAGACAAATCCATTTCGTCAAACACTTCGATTGTGTACTTAGGATGCGAAGCACATTCGTCATCTCAAAAGTTGGGCTCTAAATTTCGATTGAATCAGAATATTTCAACGAACTGTTTATAGCCTTATTAACGTCGTATTGCCCTGCCACGCTTATATTGTTGTTTTTATAATCTCACGATCGTCATTGTTATGAACATTAAAAACATGGTATAATTGCCATAATACTACTACATCGCAATTCTTCAAAATCAATTGTGGCGCAGAACAGAATTCATGCCTTAATATATTTATATACAAATTCGGCCAGCAAATTTTGAAAGACGATATATACTACAATAAAACCGGAGTATCTCAATACTGATTAAACTGTGAGAAGTGTCAATCATTCTTCCGTAGGGAAAATTGAAATACAAAATAAAACACCTTTTACCACGTGAACACGTCTCAAAAGGTATTTGTTTCTTCACGCGGTTACATATTGCAGTTACTGTATTGTCTAAACCGAAATCACGGTTGCAACGTCGAATCGATTGCAGTTAAATTACTCGCAATACCGTTTTTGGAATGTTGTCATTGTTTTAAGAGCCCTAACCAACAAACAAAAAAAATGAAATTTCTAATCCAACTTCGTTTCGTTTCTTTTCTCATTTCATCAACCTGAATTCAAACGTAAAAAGTCTGTGTAATACTTAACGGATTCGAATGTCCTGTATAACGAAACAACACATTCACTTCGGTTGAGCATCTGGTTGAGTCTGCGGTTGCTGTTGTTGCTGTTGCTGTACTTGTTGAGGGTGAACTGAATGGGCAATGGTTTGCAATCGAACTTGACTAGGTCCGGGACTACCTCTTGCAGTTGTAACAACGGGTTTCCCTTGAGCAGGTGTAGCTTGCCGCAATTGAGCACTACTCGCGGTCACAACTTGGATCGTTTGCTTCAAAGCAGCAGTTGCGACCGGGATCACTCGTGTCTGTAATGGAGACTTGGCTAACACTACTTGACCAGGTTGGGAGACCGCCTGTCCCGTAGAGACCTGTAATATCGTTTTATAAAGAAGAACAAACAACAAATTAAATAAATAAAATCACTTTACTAATAGCAACGGGTGTATTATGTGATACATACATGTGTAAATTGTTGCATCGTAGACGGTTGAACGTGTTTCATAACTTGCTGTATTTGTTGTACAGTCATCGTCGCGGGCAATGATTTCTGTTGCACAATCAGTTGCGTCTGAACGCCAGTTTTTCCAACTTGCGCTAGTTGTGCAACCTTTTGCGCCGGTAATTTCCTTTGAGTGATAATCTGTGGATGAAGGGCGAGCTGACGGATTTGTTGAGGTGTTGCCGTGCGCACGCTAGCAACATTCGCAGCTTTCACCAACGTAGCAACCGGTGTGCCACCGGTAGACGTTCCAGCCTGTTGCACTTGCAAACCTGCCTGTGCAAATATCTGAGCAGGAGTAAGTCCTGCCTGAGCAGGTACTTGTACCTGAGCTACAGCTTTCGCTTGTTGCTGCATAGCTTGTCGTTTCAACAGAGCAGCCATTTCCGTTTCTGATACTGTACGCGCTATCGTCTGTTTTCCAACGGTCGTTTGTGCAACAGTGCCAGCAGTTATACCCTGCTTCATCAACGTAGCTCTTTGCTGCGCGGCAGCAGCTGAAACTGCTACAGACACTTTCTGACCGCTTGCAGCCTGAGCTTGAAATACTTTCAATTGCTGTTGCCGCAACAGAACTTGTTGCTGCCGGTAATATTGTAGTTGAGCAGCGGTTAACGTTTTACTACCAGATGCCGTCGCTACGGTAACACCGACGATACTCTTTTGCGTACCAGCAGGAGAACTCTGCGGTGCAGACACTAGACTCGCCGTCGCGATTCTTTGAGCAGCCTGAAGATTACCGACGCTAACAACGGTCGGTGTTGTTCGTGCATCTTGCATGGTCAACGTCCCTGCTTGTCGAGCTTTAACAGTTGACGTAGCAACTGTTGCACCACACGTGGTAACGTTTGTCATTGTCGTAACAGTCTTCATTGTGGTTAGTCCGGTTGTAACGGTAGTTACAACTTGTGTGAGTTGATGTACTTGCGGACTAGTGGTGCTTGAGACATTTTGTTGAGCTTGCTGTTGTTGTAATTTGATTTGCTGCTGCTGCTGCTGCTGTTGTTGTTGTTGCTGCTGCTGCTGCTGCTGCTGCTGCTGTTGAGCTTGTTGCTGCTGCTGCTGCTGTTGTTGTTGTTGCTGCTGTAAAAGACGGGCAGCCACTTGTTGCTGTTGCTCCGCTGTTAACACCTAAATATGAAATATCGTATAAAATATATTAAATGATTCCACAACTTTGGTAATTAAAACGTAGCATTTTATTATTATGCTAACCGCGTGTTTGAGTTTCTCCTTCGCGATCCTGTCAGCACGTCGTGTTGCAACTTCTATAGGAGCCAGAGGGCTATCATATTGGATACCGCATTCAGCTAAAACCGCGGCATTTGTAGGATTCTTCATTAGAGGATTAACAAGCAACGGTTTAACGGTGGGCGTTCTCTTGTTCGAGACTGATTTAATGGTATCGAATCTCTGACAGCACATTAACGTAAACGAATGATTTTTATCCTGATTATATAACTGAGACGTTTTCATTGGCCTGTTTGTTTTACTTTGTTGCTAAAAGAAGACGATTAAAAGAATGATAATTTTTTCCCCAACACTAATCTCCCCTCAAATGTACAATAAAAATATATCGTAATATACCTCGGAAACCTGAGGCATCTTGTACACGCCTTTCTGTTTCTTTTGTTTTTTCGGTGTAGTATCGTAAAGCAGTTTGCCCTCTTCTCTTGGTACTATTACCGATTCGTATCTGCTTCTACATTGTTTAGGAGATCTGTATATTCGCGAGGTATTGTTCACTATGTCCGCGACTAGATCCCAATTAGGAGTGTGACCAGGTGATAAAATCATTAAATTCAATGGCAGTCCTTGGTAAATTTGAATTGCTTGGAGGAGAGCCCAGTCTTCGTGTATCATCCAATCTAAAACATGTTCTTGGTCCGCGGAAGACTTGGACATATGCGAAGGCTTTATCCCAGGCAGTGGAATCGGTTGTCGTACTATACGGTATTTATGTAATTTCATATCGCGGCGCATTTTCATAAGCGCTGGCGAAGGCCGATCAAACAGAGATCTCGGTGCGTAAACTGACTCTTCCTTGTGTCGCATTTTAACCGCCCGTCGTCCTGTGCATAGAACACACGATTTATTTAAACGTGATTAAAATTTACCAGAAACTTAAAAAAAAAAATGATTCGATGTCACACGTTTGCTTACCATCACGATCATTAAGACCAGCATCGATCCTACTTCTCTTTTGTTCCTTTTTAATATATATCGGAGGCAATTGTGCCTCTGACATAGGAGTATTTTCATAAAGGAATCCCAACGAATAGTCGATGTAAACATCATTGTCCGTCGTGGGAGGCGTTGGAGGACACCACATCTGATGATTTAAATGGAATTTTATACGGGTACTCTTCGAAGGATAAAGATACAAGTAAAGTTTATGGTACTAACCGGCATTTGTTCCATATTGTCGTCCGATAACCATATCTGTAAGATATTAAAGTACGACTGTGAGATCTATTCAAAAAATTGCAAAATACATCTGCTTGAAGAGATTTTTTGTTTTTGTCTTTTTTTTTAAGTGAAAGGTTTACGAAGAACGAGCGTCGTGTACGTTGTACACAATTTTCAAAGGTACGGACGAAGAACTTGAAAAGAAAATAGTCTTCCTCTTCACTTTTGCAATACATCTTCATAATACACTTTTCTGTTAAATGTAAATGAATGCCGTGAAATGCTTACTAACCCGCATGTTACTCAAACTGAACAACTATCGTGGAAATGACAAGGAATATGAATAGGAAGTGTATGTACACTTTGCTCGTTCAAAGGCTCATTTTTTCTTATTCAAGAATTTCGTTACTTTGATCTCGCGTGGACATCAAATATTGTGCAAGACGCTCATTAATGTGCCTGCTTATACCTTGGCTGACTCCAAGTTTGGAATGGCAAAGGCAGTGTTTTGGTGCCATTTTTTTCAAATAATTATTGGAGCTTTTTCTCTCACTCTACTACTGCATGCTATTTATTTTATCTAACTTGTGAAAAACAAAAAAAAAATAATTCTTTTTCTCTGTTTCTTTTAATGTGCGGTCATGATAGCCTTGCCACACCAAAACATCGCGAGAATTATGCAAGAAGATCATTATGTTTCAATGATCCTCGGTATATATAACCAAGCACACTGAGCAAAATTTGACACCAAAACGGAACTGAACCTTTGATCGAACAGACTTGGAAACGTACCAAGAAATAAGAAAACACATCATCTTCGTAGCAAGGAATATTTTTGTTTATTTCCTTCCTCGGACTCACTCGATCATACAAAATACAGGCACGCAACTTAAATATTACAGTGGGGGCATACCATTAAACGAATAACTTCTTAAGTCTAGCAATGTAATCAGGTCGTTACCTTGCAGGTTATGCAATTACAAGGCGTTACACGAGAGCAAAGTACGGCGTGTGTTGTTCACAGTATTACCTTTTGTGTTTGTTTTTAGTTTTTTTTTTATCTCTGAATCGACTGCCTATTTCATCGTTTTTTTTTCTTTTTCTCCATTTTATACGATCAATCGCCGCAAAATCGTCGCCAAAAAGAAGCGACAAACTTATGTTTTGCGGCCACTGGTACTAATGAAAACTAAGCTATAGTGAAATTTTCTTGTTTATCGTCTCTATTAATCCTATTATGATACAGTCGGATGTCTTACTTCTTTCATCGTTTCTCATTACATTCTTTTTTCTTTTTTTATCACCAAGTATAAATTACAATGTCACTTAAAGACATTCAGAAAACCTTTACAGGAGAGCACAATTTACAATGCTAAAAATATTACACGTGTGTACTCAGTACAACGAAAGAAACATTTCACTTATCTTTACGTTTTGTTTTTTTTTTTTCTGTGATTATATACAAGAATCGTGTTGTGTCTGTGTGTATGTGTATACGTGTGTATGTGTATACATGTGTACGTGTGTCTGTGTACGCCCGGCACGCGTGTGCATATATGGGCGTGTATGCGTCTCTGTGAAAATAAAGAAAGAGAACTTAAAAACTTGGAGGTTTTTTTTCGTTATGCGCACGCCATTCCAAGTGACAGTAGATCATGCAGACAAGTGTTTTTATGCGTGTCTGGATTACGAGAAATATTTATACAAACACGCTGCTAAATGTTACAGCGATAGAATTTTAGCGAGACTCAAGATATAGTGCCGCTACTGATCTTCTCCAGTTGAGTGGTTTGCGAAGGAGGAGGAGGAAGCTGTGAACGAACAGACTTTTTTAACGGCGGTATTTGCTCTTCGTCGTCTAAACTGTCGTTAATTTGCGACTCGTTCGCCTTACCGCCTATTAACGGCTTTGCGAATGACGACAGTCGCGTGCGTTTAATTTTCCGCCGTAACCTCTTCGACCCATCCGAAGAGTCGTAATTAGGATCGTTGTCTAGATCAACCAATGCTATCACCGTCGATTGTACCGGCAACGAAACCTTATCCGTTTTCAATTTCGAATTCAACGGCGACGTTGTATTTTTATTCACCGTCGACGCTTTCCCCATCTTACTGGAATTCGTATAAGTACTCGCCACATTGGAAAGCACCGTAGAGGAGACGCGATCCCGTGAACCAGTATCCAATCCTGTTCCACACCATCCATCTAATTTACAATTGACATTTTCCGATGTCCTATTCACCCCATTCTTCCCCGGTGAGTCGGACGCGGAATTAGCGTTCGAATCGGCGTTTTTTTTAATACTCTTCGTGTCGCTGGAATTGCAATTAGACGTCTTCACGTGAAAGGAACTGGACGCTTTGCTCGTGTGATTGCTTCTGGTATCTAGAGTAAGAATCGCCACGACCTTAGCCGTTCGTTGTGGCTTCTCGTTAACTTCGTTAAAAGCTGGCAACGCTGTTGTCGTCGCGTCGTCTTGTTTCACGAAGGCTTCCGGTACAACTGCATTCCCATTCGAATCTGTGTTCAATGTCTCCGTCTTCCCGGACGCCGGTGAAACCGCAGAGGGTTCTTCTTGTGTTTTCGAATCGGAAGACGTGTCCGTTTTCCGAAAATGCTTCCCTCTGGCAGACACGTGATTCGAGCTAGATTTCCCTGAATTTAACATGAAATTCAACCCAGATCTAGTGACTCTCGACACTTGTTCGAAAGTAGGAACTGGTGTATCCGGACGTCGTTTCATTGCGCTTGTATTTACACTGGCAGATTCGCTGTTCCTCTTGGATCTAGTAGAGATAGGACTAGTACAGTCTTTTGTTTCAGAAGTTGGTTTCATCGGTGGTATCGAACTGCTTCGTCGGAACGGCGTTGGATTTAAAAAACCGTTGTCCAAAGACTTCGAACTACGCGTCATTGGTTTCTCATATGTGTTCTGCTCTTCGTTTCTTACCGGCGAACTTAAGCTGGACATGGACCTCGTAGCTGGTCGTGGACAAGACTTCAAACATTCGGGCAAAGGTGTATCTGGTCGTCTTTTGTGGACCGATTTTGTAGAATTCTGACTGTTACTCGGTGGAGGTGTCAAAGAACGAATTGCACTTGACCTTGTAATTCTGCCATGTTCCACCGTAGGCCTAGGCGTGTCTGGTCTCCGAATATGAGCTACTTTATTGATTTCCTTACGATGAGTATTTGAAGGTGAATTTGGAATATCGTTACTTTGATTCTGCTTCGATTCGCTGGTCTCGCTCGTTCCCACCGAAGAGTGCTGCTGCATCGTTGTATCTGGACTTTTATTCTCCAAATTTTCTGTGCAACAATTCTGTTTAGCGCTTCTTGTAGTCACCCCGTATGTTACTGTGTCTGGTTTACGAAATTTAATTTTGTTATCGGTAGCTGATTCTGACCCGCTTAAGTCGTTTAAATCTAAATTATCCGAAGGAGAATTAGTATCGTTACCTTGCGCCGATAAAATAAACTGATCTCTTTCTTCGTCTTCGTCGCGCATGCACTCATCTAATTTAGTAGGTTTTTCCTCTTTGCTACTACTGGACTCCTGACTAGAGCTTGATTCTATCACAGAATTAGATACATTATTATCATTGACAGACTCATTTTTTACATCTGAATTTAAAGCATTCTCAACGGATTCCTCCTCGTTCATCGAAGTCTTCCCTACGTCCATATTTTCTACTTCCATTTCTTCTATATACACCACCTTCTCTACGTCCATTTTCTCTACGCCGCTTTCTTCTACGTCCGCCTTTTCTACGTTGGTATTTTCTACCTTCGTTTCAATAGGATTCTGCGCTCTAGCGTCGTTCCTTCCGTCGCATTCTTCATCAGAGACACTTGTATTTTGAGGTTCATCTACAGCATTCTCTTCTAATGATTTTAATTCTACGTTAGGGATAGATGATTTTTTTTTCATGTTTGTTTCTTCAATACGCGAAATTATCTCTTCGTTCATCGGAACAGAATCACTTGAATTATCTGTCGTAGATTCATTTACAGTTTCCTCTGTATCTTGAGAAATTTTATTCTTTAAGGGAGCGACCAATGAATTTTCCGATACATTGATCTCTTCGTCTATGTCTAAAGTCATCGAATCCTTCAAACACGTCGACGACTCGGAAATTCTTTTTATATTACCCGATTCTGTTACAGATGAGAAACCGCTGCTCTGTGAAATCGAGTCGACGTTCGAATTTTCAGAATCTTCGTTATAACTTGTATCACCGTCCGAATTATTAGCTTCCCCTGTTGATTTGTGCGTAGATCGTAAAATAGATACTGTAGATAAGGTGTTCTCCATTACTTCTTGAGTTACTTCATCACAGGCATTGTCGTCGGTTGCTTCAGACTCCGAATTTTTACTCTGTTCCGACATGCCAATCGAATTGTCCGATTGGGAACCTGCCTCAGGTTGTAAAGTATCCAATGACACGGCACAATGAGGCTCTTCCGTAGTAACAGTCTTATTAGGATTCGATTTTGGCGAAGACGTTGCAACAACGTAATGATTTCCAATGGTTTTACAATTTTCAACACTTTCCGGCGACTCTTTCCTCGGTGAGATTGTGGTTTGTTCGGTATCGACGCGTTTCAAATCAGGTATCACCATATCTTTCTGAGTCGTAACACCATCCTCTGCGTTAATTTTATTCGTATTGTTCAATACCTTCGGGCTCGTAACGGGTGGTAAAGGTAAAACGAAACTTTCCTCTTGTTTCATTCTCATCTCAAGCTCACGTTGTTTCCGCAAATTACTAGCCCTACCACGGCATTTCGGTTTTATACCAGGCAAAATTGGACTTACATCTAACGTCCACAGATTAATTTTAACATTCCCCCTAGATCTCGTTCGCGGACTATTCAGATCGAAATGGTTTTGACTGAATGATTTATTAGAACGGTTCTTACGTTTCGGATACCCGCCTTTCTCTGAATCATTCTGATCGTTCGTCTCCTCCTCCTCATCCTCGTCGCCTTGACTTTGGCTTTCCGTGTGGCTTGACTCTTCGTCAAGACTATCTTCTACCACGTCTTCTTGTGACTCTGATTCTGATTCTGTAGTAGTCTCAGTTTCACTTTCCGATTCTTGAGCACTTTTACTAATATTCTTACGCGATTTCCTCCTCCTATTCGGTGGGAGTTTCTTATTGACTAATTTCTTAGAATTACTAGCACTATTAACCTGATTTTGCGCATCCTCACGTCCAAACGTCAGGGGTTTCTCGTCGTCGTCTACCAACCGCATACGCCTCTCCTCTTCCTCGCGCAACGCTCGTAACCGATCTAACTCCCACTCTTTTTTCTGCTCTTCAAGTTCACGTTCTGCAGCCGCTAGCTGTGCCGCAGAGAACGCACCCTCCGATTCCTCAACGAACTTCATCGCGTAACGTTCTATAGGTGTCAACTATGTACAGAAAGAAATGATTTTTAACGAGTGTCCCCTCGTTACCGATATACGCTAAACATAAATTAAATATTGCAAAAAGACAAACAAACGTTGTCCTACCTGAGATACTAAATTTTGTACTTCAAGCTCAGCCTTGCTAACTTGCATGTCGTCCCTTTCGGCGTCGTCTAAAGGTATATTCTCGTCGAATTCTGCTAGATCAGCAACAGCCTCTGCTTTAGCAGTCTTTGCAGCCTGAACATCGAGATCCTCCTCAGCGGCAGCAAGAGCACTTTCCAATGCGCCCATTGCCACCTTATCATCTGCAGTCTGTCCCTGAACATCCTTTTGTAAGTATTTCTCTCGATCCCTATTTTGTTCCAGCACTTCCGCCATACGAGTTGACGCGTCACTCTCAGATTGGTCAATGTTAAAGAGATCTTGAATCGTAGACTATAAAAAAAGAAAGAATATCATATCGTAGATCAGAAAAAAGAGAACGTTTATTTCACGTGTTTAAAATACTTACACTTTTGAAGTAGGCGGTTGTGAAATTACCACCCTCGATGGCTAAGTCTCCGAGTAATCTTTTCTGATTGGCCTTCTTCAAAATATTTTCTTCTACAGTCTTTTCACTGACTAACCTATGATACAACGAGAAAATGATAATGAAATATATGCATAAATATAATAATGTGCTTTTATGCATACCTGTAGATATGTACATCCCGTGTTTGTCCTATTCTATGACACCTATCTTGTGCTTGGGCATCCATCGTTGGATTCCAATCACTATCATAAAATATAACAGTATCTGCTCCTGTAAGATTCACACCTACACCGCCTGATCTTGTCGATAAAATGAAACAAAATATTCGTTTGTCTCCGTTAAATCTTTCCATCAAAACCTGTATTTATTTGATCAAATTAAATGCATTAGATAACGATAAATATAATGATAATAATAATATCTATATGTAAGTATTACCTGTCGTTGATCTACTCTAGTAGTACCATCCAAACGCAAGTATATGTGACCGTGGAAGTTAAGAAAAGCTTCTAATACATCCAACATTCTCGTCATTTGTGTAAAAATTAAAACTCTATGGTTCCCAGACTTAAGCTTCCTAAGAAGTTGATCCAAAGATTGCAACTTCCCGCAGTCATACTGTATCAATCTGGGGTCAGGGAACTGCGTACTCATTGCACTAGCTATTGGATGGAACAACGCCAATTTTGGCGACAGTTGACGTTGCAATTCCATTTGTATACGCCGCTGACCAAACAATTTATGCGGTGGAGGATGAGAAACATGAAAGCGTGGCGTAGGTGCACACACAGCAGGAACGTGTACAACAAATCTGAAATTAATCAAGTATGTGATATGGAAGAATAAATTATTAAACATTTAATTTGAAATTGTTCAACGTTAAATCTCTTTTTCTTTCGTTATATTTATATATATATATATATATATATATATATATATATATATATATATATATATATGTGTGTATGTGTGTGTGTGTGTACTCGATGTATATACCTTTCAAACACTTCTTTAAGCTCTTCAACAATTTTTTCGGTACTTTTAATCGCTTCTGCAAGTGCTTCTGTACGAGAAAAAAATTGTCTTCGAGTACGTGCATTGTCTTTTGCAGTTGCACAATGAACCCAACCATTATGCCACCTACAAGCGGTAGATGGTTTTCCAATTCGTAATGCTGTGAATAAATCTTCACCGTAGAGAGGACACGCAGCGCATCGTCTTTCGTTAATGTTTGCAAGAAGACGAAGTTTAGCTTGCCTTCTTTGTTTCCGTTCTTCTTCTAATTGTGGCTACATTAAAACATTTACCCTTAAATTGATATTAAATGTTACTTGAAACTGTTCATTCAGACGAGATAATAATTACCAAATAAAATTCGGATTTTGGACGTTCTTTTGTTTGTGCCTTTTCGGATTCCTTTTGTGCGTGTCTGGTAACAATACCACAACGAATCGATTGTTGTTGCGATTGTCCATTGCCAGCAGGAGACTGTGCCTGGGAAGCAGTAACGTTAAGTGGTGGTACCCTCATCACAGGTCTTCCACTTGTTCCACTACTAGTCGTCACTACTCCCCCAATAACTTTGTTCACTGTAGTTGCCGAGGTAGATAGGCCCATCAAAGATTTAGACAAAACTGTTAAACGTTGTCCACTAGGTGTCATTACTGGAAATGAAACTGTAAATTATAAAAGAATATTAGCCACTTGTGACCAAGCTCGGACAAAATCTAGAAAAAATTTCTCAGTAACATAAATTTAATTAATAAATTATAGAGTTACACAATAATAAAAAAAATTTTGCTCTCACAAACATAGGGGTATATTATTAATAATCATGCATTTTTGTATTATTTCTGAACATTCATTGAAATGCGTACAATTGATATGAAGGATGTAAATGGTTGTTCATATTGCTTTAATATGGAATCGTACATGAAATCAGTGGGATTATGAGCACTCATGGGACAAACCTGTGTTAGTGTTTTGCTGATTTGAAGTCAGAATGATATGTCTACCGGTAGATGTTTGAACCACCTGTGCAAAACTAGGCACTGCTATTCTTTGGACGGAATCACCTTGTTTAACTGTGACTGTCTGCGTTGCTAGTCGTTGCAGTCCATCTCTAATATTTGCATTCCCTACTGTAATCCTCTGTGCATTCGTTGCTGCTGTTGTTGATGTCACTGTTGTACTTTGTGGGTTATGTGCTAATGTTCCAACAGGAATTGCTATTTTCGAAGCAAACACAACAAATGTTTTATACACAAACTGTGATTTACAAATGTTAGATAATAATTATCAATATGTAAGTTCTGTTAATGTGCTCTCGCTTCTAGAATGCTTATAACATGGGAGAACTATAAACAAGCTGGCGCGAGACTCATTTCCTTTAGCACCAGTGCAAGAATGATTACACAGCGACATGTTTGAGTGCAACCACTGATCAATGATGCATGGGGTCCCAAATTTTTGGATGAAAATATACGTATACACATTAAGAACATATAAACGTGAACATCCTTACCTTTCACACTACCTTGATGTTGAACCAACTGTACGGAATACCCTTGAAACTGTTGGCCACTTGCTACTTTTAACGTAACACCTGTGAATTTATAAAAAAAAAAAATCAGCGAAAATTAGTTGCAATTGAAAAAATATTAGAGAAAACGAATGACGTAAATTTTGTCTTACCTTGCCCCGGAGTGCTTTGATTGTTTGCAGTTTTTATTAAAGGAGATGTTCCAACTCTTGGAGTAGGCAATATTCCAGCTAAATTCTTTAACTTCGTTTGAGTCTGTTGAGGAGCGGATGATGGTTTAACTTGATTAGATAATCTAACGTTGATTTTAATTTTTCCAGACGGACATCTCGGTGGTGGATCTGGTTGAGTGTCTATTTCTTCTATAAGCTTTCGTGGCGTTTGCAATCGTCTGACTCTGTGTGCCACAAAAGCAGTAAGAGTCAGCTCCAAATCACATAATAAAAGATTAATACTAGATAAATCGATATGCTGTAAAATAAGACAAATATTAAAAATAGTTTGATCTTTGTAATTGTGATTAAAATTACAAAAAAAAAAAGGGTAATACCACTACCTTAAATGGATCGTAATCAAGAGCACTCCATATTAACGAAGCTGTTATATATTCAATAGCTTCCATTTGGAACGGTGATACAGTAGGTCTCACTTCAAATAAATTTGGGTGATTGCACACCTTTCGCAACTGCATTAATACATTGATGACGCTTAATAAATTACCACTAGCCAGGGTTTCCTTTGTTCTTAACGAGAACATATGCATATAAGTAATGGCACATAATTATCACATTACAATAAAAATATTGAACATGCACTACTTACTTTGCTCTAGACATAAAATCATCGTACAGATACCGCTGTCGTTTCGACAAACGACACATAAGAACGTGTTCGTATTTTTTGGGTAATTGTTTTTCTACTTCTGTTTTTAATCTTCGCAATAAAAAAGGTCGTAAAACCTACAAGCAAATAATGGCTGTATAAATAAAATGTAGATAAGATACAAAAACTTGTGTATGCAAAATACCAAAGAAATAGTAGTATAAAAATTATTATAAGAACTGTTTCTCCCGACAGGATTCGTATGTCATATAAAATATTTTCTGACACGCGAGTTTTAAGTAGAGAATTTAATTTAATATCTCGCTATGTGTAAAACAGATAAGTGATGATATGTAATCATACATCTGGGTTGGTAGCGAGTCACTGGAAATACAAAACAATGAATTTAAGAGTGAACTACGTACAGACCTTGTGCAGACGACGAATAATGTTCTCATTGTATTCACTATTTCCCTCAATCATCCCAGTAACGGGATTACTAAACCATTCTTTAAATTCTCTATGCGACTGAAATACATTTGGCATTAAAAAATGCATCAGTGACCACAATTCCATTAAGTTATTTTGGAGAGGTGTACCGGTTAACAACAAACGTCTGTAATAGTAGAAAATTTCACATGAAGCAATATTCATAAAGTGCATTAATCGTACGAAATATTACGAATATTTACCGTTGTGTTTGAAAATTCAGCAATAATTGCCATCTTTGTGATTTAAAATTTTTTATGTTTTGAGCTTCGTCCAATATAAGATATTTCCACTTTTTCCTTCTAAAACTTTGATGATCTTGTATAACCAACTTGTACGATGTTATACATATGTGAAAAGCATTAGGTTTTGTCCAACCTAAGACAGAGTAACAAGTGTTACACATACTATCATTGTCACTTTCGTTGATAGATGACAAACTAGTACCTGTTCTCTTTTGTTTCCTTTCCTTCTGTGTTCCGTAGTAAGTTAAAATTTTAAAACCGGGACACCACTTTTTACATTCCATTTCCCAATTGAGCATCACAGATGTTGGTACTATTACAAGATGTGGGCCCCAGTTACCTTTCTCGCATGCCAAATGCGCGAGCAAAGCAATCGTTTGTATAGTTTTACCTAGACCCATTTCATCGGCTAAAATACCATTTAATTTTCTGTCGTACATTGTAACAAGCCAATCCAATCCTATATGTTGATACTCTCGGAGATGATGTTTCAGGAGAAATGGAATTTTTGTAACAACCTAAAATAACAACATATTTTTGTTTTTCTTGAGAAACCACGAATAATTTCGCTGTTAATTTACGTAACTTGTTAATAGAATTGAGAAATTGTCGTGACAATTCTTAAAAAAATAAAGGAATGAACTAGTTTACTTAAAAAAAAAAATGTCACTTATTGCTATGCCTTTCGGAAATGACAATGTGCAAATTACAGCCACATGTTCTTGGATAGAAAGGCTCCCTTCCTTTATAACTTTACTGAAAGTAGAAAACGCCGTCAAAGCGTAAATAAAATGACTTACACTGGTGGTAAGTAAAGTGTTTCCTTTAGGTTGAATACTTTCCGCTAAGGCTGCTACATTGTCCATTTCATTATGAGCATCTGAATGATCAATTTCTGCAGTCTGTAATAAATTAGTACATTTATTTTTTTATTATTAGTACATTATATAATACATTTCATGTCGATATTCTTACGTTATAAACGTTTAAGAACGTTGCTATACCTTATCATCCGATGATTTTTCCATGGAAACATCTTCTAGTAGAGATTTAAGACCAATATCAGCTTCGTTATCGCTTTGCGTTTGAGACTCCACTTCCCCAACTTCGTTATCACTTTCTTCGCTCTCAGTTTCATTACTAGTAGATTCTTCGTCGTTCTCTTGCCCTTCTTTTGTGCTTTCTTTATCAGACTCTAAACAAACATATACTTATATTTTACTACAAGTATTTATATTTATCAAATTATTGGTAAACATTAAAAATTTTCAGACAAATGCCTCGAGTCACATCAAAAATGGAAATCAAGGAATGAAAACCATTCCTTACACCATCAGGATCGGTAGAAATATCATCATTAATGTACACAAATATCCTATGATGATAATTTAAATTTTATATACCTTGAACTGATTCTTGTTCAACATCCATTGGAACATCCGGCATATTACCATATTTCGCCATCAATTCATCAATAGACATTTCATTCTCAGCCTAAAAGAATCAAAGTTTTATAAAAAGAATTCGTACAGTTTTTCTAACACTTATGAAGTGAATGCATACTTTAAGATCGTCCAATTCCTGCTTATAATCTGCATTTTCCTCCACTTTCTCTTGTTCCATAATAGTTTCTTCTTCGTCCGAAGATTCATCCGTCGCAGCAACAAAATCTGTATCTCCATCAGTTGTCTTTCCGTTCTCCTATTAAAAACGTAAAAATTTATTAACTTACAAAATTGTTATATGAAGTAATAATGTAGTTAAAATTTATCTGGAAATAATCATACCTCTTCCACGATGTCTTTCGATGTAGGTGACAAACTCTTACTCCTATCTTCCAAGTAATCCGGAGGTAATTCTTTCAAGAGGTCTTCCAAGGGTATTTCTGATTCTTTCTTTAACAATTCAACCTCTTCTTTATGGTTTGTCACAGACTTTAGTTCCTCCTCTGCTTTTGCTATGGTTTCTTCGTCATCATCGGAACTTTGATTCGGTTGGAAGTCCTCTATATGAAAAATATATAAAATATATAAAATACATAATACTTATATATTGGATAAAATCACTTAATATATTTAACATACCATCGGAATGAGATTTTCCGGGTGGAATTGGTGAAGAAATTCGTGAACTATTCATAGAAGCTGGTATACTTTGAGGACCCTCAGTTTTATTGAGTCCTTCGGTCAACCACGTTGAATATTTCTCTGTTTGACCCACGATAAAGTTCAAATGTTGATCTAAAGCCTGCTTTCTTTTTTCTTCAAGTCTCGTTTGTTGTTTGTATTCCACCAACTTAACAAGAAAAAGATATACATTCATTATTATATAATAACTTCTATAAAAAATAATATTTTAAATGTTACGAAAATAAATTGTCCTGCATCAACTCTTTGATTACATTTTAATAATAAATACAACCATACACATTAGCAGACTTTGCTGTTCCCACAACGAGCGCACACTTTCAATCGGCATACATTGAAATTGTCGGCTTAATAGTGTGGGGTAGATTATTTTTACAGTACAACTATAATATTCTCAGTATTCTCACCTTTTCCACATTTGCCCAGAACGTTTTGATTTCTTTAGCAATAAAACTAGCAATTTTCTTTAACCTAAGTTCTTGTGATTTCTCAGCTTTTTGTGCTTGAATTGCTTTCTCCTGGAAATATTTCTGCACCATGCGTGCACATTTCTTTGCTGCAGCTTTCTTCCATTTTCGTTCTTGAGCAAAGTCAGCAGCTAACCAGACCATCTCCTCTAATAAATAATCCCAATGAGCCTTTGTACGAGGTGGTTCTTGTACCTTAGGCAATCTCCTTTCCGACCATAATCCTTCGCGTTGTAATTCAGCGATCCTTTGCATAACATACGCTTCCTATAAATTAAAGTAATCTCATGAGGATCGCATAATTACACATAGGACGTACAATTTAACAAAATTGTCACTGTACCTGTTTTGCTTTTTCTACAATTTGTTCTTGGTTATTTGTAATATCACATGAAGAAGCTGCATTAGAGGCAGGCATCTTTACAAGTTTAATAACAGGCTGAGAGGGTGTAGTAGGCGCAGTGGATGTTTTTGTAGTGGTGGTGGTAACAGTAGTAACAGTAGCTGTAGTAGTAGGTGTTCCAGTAAGAGTAAGAGTAGGAGTAGTCATGGTAGTAACAGTTGTTGTAATAGATGTAGCTACTGTAGGTTTATCTACCACTGGACTTGCAACTGTTGTTGTTACAGATTTTGGTGAACCTGGAACTATTGGTGCATTACCTGTAATAACGACAAAATGATTTATACACACGTGAACTAGTATATATTTAAAGAAAATGATAAACATAATATGCATGTATTAACAGCGCCCTTCTGGTTGAAAGCACATTGCTAAACAACCTTACCATATGCTGTAAATTAATCTTCCCGCAATGAGTAGACTGCTTCAAAATATATGAATGATTCAGCCGTCGTTACGGGGACGTATAATAAACATATATTCTACCATATTCAAGGAAATATACCATCATAATGCATAAATGATTAACTTAAAGATAGACATAATATGTAGCAATCAGAGAGTTTTGTCAAAGGAACACAACCATTGTGTGAATGAATCATGGGAGTATATGAACATAACAAAAAGATAATGGAAAAAAGTTACTCTGCACTATATTTCATTTACATGAAATATCTGTTCTTTCAACTGTAAGAAAACATGCAATGCCACAAGTATTGAATTACTAAAAATGCTCGTCGCGTCGTGTTTATATTCAATTAAATCTGTGATAAAAGAAAATCTCTTTACTCGTGGTGCAAAATGATATCTGATGCAATTGTTCAATTAAGTATAATCTAATTTTCATATCCATTATTAACGCCTGTTTAAGCTCGATCATTTCTCAACTTATCCCAACACACAAGAAGCATAAAAACAAACTCTATTCACAATCCAAAGTGTGGTAAAAAGTGAAAAAAAGCAAGTATCAAAAATAATTTTACAGAACTCGATAAGAATTATATATTCAAATATATAAATTAATGAATCTAAACATCAAATGAAAAGGCCTGCGGTAATCACCTATAATGAGCGTGGGTGCTAGAGTAGAAGTAGGTGGAGGGTGAGCTGTGACTGGTGAAGATTGAATTGCCGCTCGGAAGGCAAATACCATGCCATGGCGGCCACCTTGAGGCCTACCTGGTACATGTCCTATTATGCAAAGTAATTATTGGTTTGATATAAATTGTATATACCGAAACTCTTAATTGCTTTCCCACATTATCAACCATATGTCTACCAAAGATAGAAAACTAATATTATAGTTATTTGTATTACATATCAAAATTTGTTGATGCTTTTCATAACAAATTTTGATACATTATATATGGTTATAAATCCTTTATCATTTTTATGAAAACGAAGTGTAAAACGGTGCGCCTCCTAATATTCTCTAAGGAAAATGGTTTGTATTAAGTACAAAACAATATTATTTTGTTATTAATTAAATTATTAAATTAATTACAAACATGTGCTTACCTTGTTGATTAAGTTGAGCTACTGCAGCAGGCAATGTTGTAGAAACTGCAACTGGTGCTACATTCATACCAGAAACTTTTACTTCTGTACACTGATTCACAGGAACTATTGTAGAAACAGTTGTTGCAGTTGGTGTTAATGGAATTTCTGATATTGCTGGCAGTGGAGCTGTTAAATCTTCGTCATCGTCGTCTGGATCTAATCTATGTTGCCGTAAAAAATGCAGATATTGTGGTGTGGGAGGTCTTTTCCTCCAAGATTGAAAATCCATCATATTGCCTCCAGCATGAAGAAAGAATAGTTCGGACGCATTCTCGGCATATTTCTCCCTTATTGCACGCATTCTTTTCATCTTATGTTCCATAATTCTTCTTCTATAACCCATTGCATCATCAGCAATTGTGGTAGATTTCTCAGTGGAGTCTGTTAATTTCAACTTTTTCCTTGCAGGTGGTGATTGCATAGAAGCTTGAGAACTTGGTGCAACAAACATATTTCCTATAGAAGTTCGAACAAGCTTTGGGGATGTTGCTAAAACAACTTTAGGTGAACTCTGACGAGTAGGGGATGTAAGAGGTGAACTACTTGCACCTGCAACTCCCACACTACTTGCACGTGGAGGTGTACCACTGATGTTAACAATTCTTGTAACACCAACTTGTTGAATATTTGCATTTGTTGTTGCACTACTTGATATAACCTATAATTGTTTAAAAAAAAAGTTATTAAAATATACATTTTACATAAAATTCTTTTTTATATTCAAAGCAATTTAAGGGAATATGCACCTGTGTAAGACCAGGAACCTGTGAAGTAATAACAAATTGCTGCCCAGCACCTGTGGTGATAACATTAAGACCTTGAGCAGTAGCAAGAACTTGTTGCAAATTAACTGTTTGTTGTGGTGCACCTCCATTGCTTCCCCCATTGTTGCCTCCACCCCCATTAAGGGGCGGTAAAATAGGTGCAGTCTGCTTATCACTCATTACACATTACACTGTAACATAAATTTTATTATAAATATTAATATTCAAGCATTTGTATGTTCCAAAAATATATAAATTTATTTTCCATTATACATTGAAATAATATTACAAAAAATGATAATACATAAAAATATAAATATATTAACTAAAAGTATATTTATTCGATAGATATTACTTATATTTAAATATATATTATTATAATTATATACATTTAATATTAAAAAATAAAAAAATCATGATATGTAATTTTTTTATTTCAACAAGTTTTTTGAAAACTTGTACATGTTTACATTCTCATCGAATTAATAAAAACGGAAGTAAAAAAAAAAATAAACAAATGAAGCTAAGTAAAAAATCGGCAAAGAAAGAATGAATTAAAAACTGGAGATATTCAAGAATATATAGCTTCGAATTGTAAACTGTGAAAAGATCGTATTCGTTTTTTTTCTTTTTTTTTTTTTTATTAATTACACACCACTAGTTCACCGCAAAAAGTAAACATGCAAAACCGTTTATTGAAGGAAAACATATACAACAAACACAAACTAAAAGCTTCACAGATTACAAACAATAGTATATTTTCCGAATTATTCAAGGTATGTGAGCAATTTTTCATTCAATTTTAATTGAAACATTTACATTTCAACTTTATTGCCGATGTATGATAGTTCCGATGAATCGAAATGAGAACGTTAATTGATTTGTGAAAAAAGCGCCGAAATCAAAATTTCTCCGTTGATCCAACTGATACACCACATTGGAATTTCTAAAACATGCGTATTGCGCAGATGAAAAAATACCCCCGAAAATACAGCGTCACGAATACCCGGAACGTATCCACGATCGGTTGAATAGTAAAATAAGCGATGTCATTTAGAATATCAAAAGATTGTAAAGAATACGCGAACGTTCGATATCAAAGCATTCAGGGGCGTTCAAGTCTTCTTATTAGAAAAATGTCAATTTATCTTAATACAATAACAATAATCGTTGTGCCGGTATATCGCGTAAACTTTTCGCTAATAAAAACAGTTTTTCTAATCTTTTAAACTGTATCTATTCCCAAAATAATGCATTTTTCACAATTGCGTCAGTGGAGCCTCGCGGCGATACAAAGGAAATTTTTCGTCCGCCATGTTGGCGTTGGTCTGATAGGAGGGCGGACTTACCATAATGTAATCACAAAATTCTGCGACGTAGGTGAGCCATCCACGAAAATAATTGTTACACCCGTGATCGACGAGCGTTAAATTGTAATTAGGTACTTCACGTAATGTACAGTGCATGAGCTATATCTAATATTTTACAGAACATTTTCGCTCAACTCGCTCAAGGACGCACACACTTCTAAACATGGCGACGGCTCCCGACAAATTTCGACCGCGACCAGACCGAGAGCAGCTTGCTACTTCACGTTTACACAAGCTACAGAGAGATGCCGCTCCAACTGGGCGCTGATTCTACGATTGGTCGGATGCAACCGGATACTTGGCAACGTGGCAGTATCAAACGCTTCCGATTGGTTACTGGTAAAAATATTAAAAGGACTCGTTTTCCGACTGGGCAAATCAAATCAGCAACTATTATTTCTGGCTGTAAAACATACATTCTGCGAAATCTGTTACTATATAAAGTACTACGTACGTGAGAATTATTAATAAAGTAGGGAATACAGTTTGCTACTTCTTAACGGTAACAAAATCTACGGAAAAACTTTTCCTTGAAATTGACGAAGTAGTACGATCTGATTATTTGTTGAACAATTCAGTTTCTGTGGATTATTCACGGAATAAAGATTTTTACGGAGCTCAGAATAAGATTAACGAAATTACCTCGTAACGGTAAATTATTATTCTTTATAGATAACGATTTTATAAGACTATGTGTGCAATCGACAAATATGGGCATACATTACATGCGGTATTACATCACTTTACATTCGTGGCACTAGACGTTAGAAGCTAGTATCCAAATGTTTAGATTCAATTTGTAGAACGATTAAATTGATATTACGAAGCTATGTATCTTCTTAAACATTCGATCTTTTGTTAACAGTAACACGCCACGTGGTTCATTGATTCAATGATATACTTAATTAAGTGTTACATGTTATATTATTTCCTTTATTGTTTTACGGCTATTAGTTATTATTTTAACAGAAATATACGAAAGTTTAAAAAAACGATCAGTAAAAATTTTCAAATTTAATTTCTTTCATTCTGCGAAGAGTTTATTTTCAAACGTTACGAAATGGAGAAAATTCAAAGAAATATCGTCTGCAGAATAAACTTATTAAACAAACAAAATACCAGCAAAATTCCGATCAAATTTCATAGTAAGCGCAACATGGTTGCCGAGCCATATATATATGCTTAAGCACCACCACGTGTTACGACCATTGCAATGTTAATATTCGCAACGTGAATGCAAGACAAGTCGTAGAAAAGGAAAAAGAAGAAGGTTTTACTTACTTTTTCGTTGACCTTCGTTCAATAGTAGTTTCTTTTATACCGATGCAACGGGCATATTTTCTAACCAAATTCGAAAAGACATATATCCACGTACCGAACACACGCATGACTTCTCGCGAGACAACGTATGCTAAACACATTTTTAAACGCAATGACCAAGTTCCAATAAGTTTTAACAGCGAAAATCGTGACTGTATCCACGATAGATTGCGAGCGGATCATGATCAAGTAACAAGTGTAAGTTGGTATACGTAAAATTTACAACACGTTTTTTCTGATTCTACTTGATTTTCCTATGCCTTAACGAGCTGCCCGCGTGTGATACGTACAATCGTAAGAATGACGCTGAGGTCATTTCGGTACTCGGCGCATCATCTTTTGGATACCACTGTTACATTTACATTGATCTACGTAGTATACGCGATAATGATTTGAAATTCCTATTTAAAACGAACGACAGTGGATAATTATTTTATTGCCCTGTCTTCAAATAATCGTACGTTTTTTATGAAAATATTAAAAAATTAAATTATACTCCTGTAACGATCAATTACACGTATATTCATGTAAATTCGAATAAAATTTATGTAAATATTGACTTTAATTTTCCGGAAGTTTGTTTGCGCCTGATTTTATATCGTGATTAATTTGAAACAATAGATTTGATACTATTAGAAATTGTTTAATAGATGTAATTTACAACCAGCTATCAGAGACGTTTATTGTCGTAAATATGACAAAATTGAGTTCGGACGTAGATTCGAGATTATCAAACGTTTTGTTAGAACAATTACAACGTAAACATATTTGTACACTTATTCAGTTTATAGACGAAGATTCCGAAAGATTAGCGACTTTTACAGGGTTATCGCTTAAGGTACGTATACAGAAATTTGTCGTACAGTAATATTTAGAAGAGGCCTGTCGAAATGATTAAACTTACTAAATAAAGAATAATTTTGATGAAATATTAATTTTAAGGTTAAATTTACAGTATATACTTGAGATTAAGCAAAATATTTTACGAAAATACGGAGGTATCGTAAGAAATGCTTCTGATTTATTCGAAATAGAACAAAACAATATAATCCCCACGAATTTATCAAGGTACATATAATTGTTCTGTTTGTAATTTAGAAATAATTCATAAATTAATAGTAATTTCAACTGATCAGTTTAGACAGCTTATTGAAAGGTGGTTTATATCCTGGGCAGATATATGAGATATGTGGTATATCTTCAAGTGGCAAAACACAGCTATGTTTAACAATTGCTGTTAATGTTGCACTACAATCCAACAATCTTGTACGATACATTGACACTAAAAGAGATTTCTCTGGTTCAAGGATAGAACAAATTTTATCTAAAAAAAAATGCAGTAAGCAGGTATTAAAAAAATTAAATACCTAATGTTTTAAATGAGGTATCTGATGTTTATTTGAATTGTAGGTTATTGATGAAACTATGGAACGTATTAAAGTATGCTGCATATACACTTTACAACAACTTTTTAAGGTTTTACGTTGGTTAACAGTTACTTTAAAAGAGGAGGAAGAAAGTTGTCATACAAGGGTCATAATTATTGACTCTCTGCCAGCAGTAATTTTTAAATATTCCAATGATTCCAAAACAACAGCTGCATTGAATCATCTAGCAAATATATATAAGTTTATTGCAAATGAATTTCATTTATCAATTATTAATATTAATTTAATTACTCAGTGGAATAGTGATAGTGAGAAGGAATCAAGTAGTACAAGTTCAAGTAGAAATTGTAATGATGTTCTACCTACTTTAGGGAAATATTGGTCACATGTTCCTAATACAAGATTGTTATTGGATAAGATTGGATTAGGAAAGAGAAAAATTTCTGTTTGGAAAAGCTTTCAATTGGAAGCAAATCTTTCGTGCACTTTAAATATAACTGATTGCGGTATTTCGTGTTCTTAACACTAGATTTACGGGACACGTCAATTTGACGCATTTGGGATTTCAAGGGCGAAATTATAAAAACAATTGCCATTATTTCCTAGCAACTTTTCCTCACTTTTATTGATGCAATAATACGAAAATATATTCGAATTTGTAAGTTAACAATATGCAATTAAAATGTCTCTAATAAATCGATTTCTCGAAGAAAAAATTCGGTTCCTCGGTCACTTAAGAAAAGCTCGTAAACTTAGTGTTAAGTGTATCATGTTTTTAATATTAAATTAATATACATTTATTACTTTTTCTTTTAGATTTAAAAAATTTTATATTAAATGTATCCGATTTTTTATATTTTATATATAAACTTTTATGAAACCTATTGAGAAACGTTTAATCAATGCTACCTGTGATACATCATAAATGACGGAATAATTGAATTTCATTCCACGTTGATCAATCGATGTAATAAAAATACGATTAAATTTTTTTACTTCGCGTACTTTATGTTTACCGCTATCTTTGAAAATATAACATTATTCTCGCGGTAACTTCCGGTGACGTTTATTTCGCAGTGTTGCCGCATTTTCTGAGTGCGGACAGTAGCATAACAATTTATAATGGTTATATTAGATTAGTGTTTGTTAGAGTATATTGTTAATTAATTGGTAAGAACGATGGCTTCCTTGGTTGCGGATTATGGAACTTCCTCGAGTTCAGAAAGTAGCGGCGATGATATTTCAGACGGTGCCGATAACACGTAAGCTTTCACCGACATCAGCATGTTTCCCTATTGTTTGCGTTCTTCCTTCGTATAACCCCTTATAAACAGATCAATTTTAAGTTCCAAAATGAATAATTATTAAGATATTACACCTTTGTCCTTATACTTTATACAAGTATTCGTGGATTTTTGTGAGACACTGTGTTGCTTGCACTCACGGAATGAAAATCGCTAAAGATATGTTTACCGCTCCATAACTCCTACATTTTACCATATTAATATAATATTTCTTTCGTTATAAGGTTTTCTTTTTATTATGTTTTGATTTTATGCTTTCTACAATGTAAGTTTGCATAAATTTAAACAATAAACGAATTGTATAACTAGTTTTACATTTACTCTTATGTGTAAACATATACAAGTATATATATATATATATATATATATATATATATATATATGTGTTAATGTAATTTCGTATGTTTATATTAATACAAGTGTATTAAATCACTGTTGGTACTTACACATCAGATTGAATTTGTTCTTTGTAATCTGATATTGCCTAACCCTTAGTTTTAAGGAAAAGGAAGAAGAGGATGATGATGATGATGATGATGAAGAGAATAATGAAAATAATGAAGGAATAAATAAACCAGCTTCCAAAGAAAAACTTCCATTACCAACTCCAGACTTTAATGGCATGCCCACCATGAAAACTTCAGTCTTCTCAAATCCGTTTGTTGAAGCAGAGAAAGCAAAGAGTGCAATTCTTGAAAAGCATGTTAAAATGACACCAACACTTGATGACACGAAAATGATAAATGGTAGAAAGATTTGTTGGAATTATAGGAAAGGTAGATGTCGGTTTGGTCATAATTGTACCTTTGCGCATGATTCTGATTTACATCGTACAGCAGTTGAATTAGAAGCAATTCGAACACCACAAGAAACAGTTATTTGTCAAACACAATATAACAGTCAAGTTCCCATTAATGAGGATGACGAAATAGATCAGGAAAATAATCAAATGAGCAAACGTAAAAAGAGGCCAGGATTAAGTCAATCCTTAGTACCTAGTAAGAAAGTTTTAAAAATGTACAAAGCACAACAGGCTAAAGCTATTAGTAGATAAATGTAATTGTGTCAGGTATACAAAAAGTAATTTTAACATGTAATTAGCTGCTCTAAACAGGAAATAATTTCATTTACATGCTTTATAATTCAAACGGATTATATACAAGTGGAATTGATCGAAAATTGCATAAAAAGTGATAGTGAGAAAAAGCATGAAATGCTTTGTTAACAAGAGAAACAGTGTAAGAGATTAAATCATGATTTCTTATACAACCAAGGAAAGTTTAAGAAAATGAAACAAACATATATGCTTCCAATGAAATTATACAAAAAAAAAAAAGAAAAAAACATACAAAAATTACACAATACTTCAAAAAATCAATCGAAAGTTTCAGGATTATTTAAACTACTGCGCAATATTTATAAAAAAAAAAACTATTTGTTATGTATATAAAAAGATAGAGTTTAATTGTATAATTAATACTTCCAGGGACCTGCATAAATGGATCATAATTCATTATGTCTTGCATGCAAATAGTTTTATAAATATATTTCTATTTACACTTGGTATTTTTAACTTGCCCATGGAAACAGAAACGCGTCTTCTTACATACTTACCATTTTTGTTATGTAATTTCATTATCTACATGTCTCTTTTTTACCAAGAAAGAGGTAGCTATTTGAAAGTTTTTCTCTATATATCAGAATTCTGAAGTATTTACAAAATAGTCAGAAATACTATTCTACCTAAATATTACATACAAATATCGCTACAGCTTTAACAAAACTTTTTTAGACACTGTTTAATGTACAGAATGAAAAATTATCATCTATGTAAAAGTGATGTATGTAAAAAAAAAAAAGGATTATGTGAGTTATGTACAATATTGTTAATACTTTTTCTTGATAAAGCTATTTAATCTAGTATCTAATCTAGGTACAAGTAACATACAATTATAATAATAATGGTATACCAAAAAGAACAATTACGCTTCCACTATGCATTACTTTTTACATAATGTTATAAGATAACGAAGGATAGGGCATACATAATTCTACATGGAGAAAAAATGAAAATATTATGTATCTCTTAGTTCAGTTTCTATCAGTGTAATATGATGCAGCTTCCTTTTTCATGTGATTTTTACCTACTTAAGTATTTTGTATCAGTAGAAATTTCTTTGATATGTATTATAAAATATTGACTTTTCTGTGTACTCCATGTTTTATTAAATTGAAGAAAAACTCCAGAAATTTAATACACCAAACAGAAAACGAAAAATGTATTCAAAAATATCATAGGTGTGTAAGTTTACCCTTTTTTTATTATGTATAGCGATTAAGTTTATCGACGAGAACTTTTTGAAAAACAGCAATAAATCACAGTGACCAATATATGTAACCGATTTTCTATTCTTCTCCTGGCTGTACCACACACGAAGAAAATACGTATAAGCGTTAATCTGAAAGCAGAATGATAATAAATTATTTAGCATTTATATCATATAATTGGCAAAAGAAACGAAAATAGGGTGGAGGTATTAAAATTGACAGAATTGATAGGGCACGTGACATTTTATTTAGATAATTCATGGGTACAATATGAGTTCAGATCAATTATATATGGTATAAGTGCTTCAATAACTGATTATTGCATCTTTTATTGAAAATATATATTTATATATCATTCTTTTCACATCCGTGAATGAACATCTCACAGGCACTTTGTCTCTAAATAATGGTAAAATTTGTGATAAATGTTTCTATGTAAAATAAGCATATATGTATATATACATATATAATTTTTCTTTTAATAATACATATATATATATATACATGTATATAACCATCACAGTTCATGTTCATTAAGTTATGATCAATGATGAAATTATCGCTAAACTAAATAATAATCATTTAATACTTTTTTTTTTTTCAAATTAAGTTTCTTTTGTACGAGACTACAACTCAGAAATCGATACTTTTCTATTCAGCCCAACGGTATTTCCAATAAATCAAAGTACTTTGGATTTAAATCTTTATGGAAACACCTTGTTAATTACTTGTATATTCGACAATCATCTTATCATGAACATAATACAGCATTCTGACAATACTATAGAACAGTACAATCGTTGAACTATATTTTTTTCGCGATTAGTTAAGACGATTTTATTCATTGAAAGATAAGTAAAATGTTAGATTTAAGTTGACAATTTTATGAGAGAGCTCTAATAAATAATTTTCTTTTATATAAAACTCGTAATTACAGCTACACAGTAAAGACGAAAATTTCTCTCTCTCTCTTGTCTTCTACGGTATAATTTATAAATTGAAACTTGTTTTTTCTTTTTTTTTTTTATCTTTCACATTAATGCAGATTATTAATCTTCTATCGAGACAATGTTAAACATTTCTAAAGGAAAGTATACTTCACACTGATCTTGTATGCTCTTGATTAATTACACAGCTCTAATTCGCATTTTGTATGCTATGCCGCTACAATGTATTTCGTATCACAATCATTTATAGTAATTTTCTTAAATAAAGAGTTACAACAACGCTCTAGGGTAAAATACACAACGAAGAGATGAAAAAGTGAAGTGAAGTGAAGTGATTCAGATGTAAAAATACTTGGTTATATTAATCGACGTCACTTTGTTAAACAGATCGGTAAAAAATAAATTACAGCCGAATCGTTTAAGTAAATTTCGCGTACGAGATATACCTCTCTAAAATGTGCACACGCAACATCAATTAAAAAATAGGTATTGTAGTTTGTTTAAGTTTATTATTCCCCGTATTGCATAGGAAGTTTTAGATCATGTTTAAATGTCAGTGCCAATAAGATACTTAATCCTCCCTCCCCCCTTCTTTTTTTTTCTTTCATCATTTAAATAAGTAGCCCCTCCTCATTGTCTAATATATTTACCGTCGTGTTTTCACATAGTTTCGAAACTCACTCTCTTACATTACATCCTTTCACACACCCCTTATATCCTTTCTCTTAGAAATTATATCGTTCAATATTTCACGGAAGAATCGCGTTCTTTGTTATTGCTCTTCATATTATTCTGTTCAACAAACTTCACACTACCATCCGTGCCACCGTTTTGTACGCCATTCACAATTTTATCTACACCATTTACTCTACAATCAACCCCGTTCACTTGCCCTTTAGCTGATATATCTTTCGCTTCTGACGGATTAACATGTTTTTCTGTTGATTCAGATTCCGCGAAGCCTGCAAGAGCGTAATCTGTGCAATTCAAAAGAGACTGATCAAACGAAAAATTGTCTATACTTGAGAAAGAATCTATGAAAAGATTTCTTTCTTTTCTTTTTTTTTTTCATCAATGAAAAATAAATTCAACAAGAACAAAAGAAGAGATCATACGATTTACGTACCGTGTAAATTGTGACAATATTTATTAGTACTATTCCATTCTTCCCGTAGACTCAGATTGAACATACTGTAATCCGGATTTCCAGTGACCTCCTTCTCGATTCTCAGGAACTGTGGCAATATGTTTTTAAGCTCGTTGCCTGAGAGAGCTGTGTACGTTTCGAGTAACATCAATCCCCGGCATCTATATACGTTGAACAAATTTGTTTTACCTCGTGCATATCTTTAACGAATATACTTCTATATCATATACCAACTGACTCCTCGAGAGAACCTACCTCGGATGAGCTGGCTCTCTGTATATGTCTAATTGGAAATACTGATTGTTGATGAGGAAACAACGTCGACGTTTGAAGATGGTGAAATGCGAGTCGTCACGTTGTGTGAGCATATTCAAATAATCGCGATGAGTCAATTGTGTCTTCACTTCGATTACCTGTCCGCACATCTTTGGACGACGAATCGTATGAATATACGACCAGTGACCTATAAAATATAAAAACATCACTTAACACGTTCGGAACATTATATAGAACGTAACTTTTTATACGGAAACATATACACGTTACTATTACATACACATCACATTAGCAAGCGTAAACATTTGTGCACACCTTTTTGGCCGCGTTTACGGAGGCGAGCTTGCATTTTCGGAGTGCTGCTCTGGAGGTAGTTGTGGACGACATCGAAGTCTTGGAACGGCGGGAATTCGGAATCTGGTGGCAGAGGGCCCCCAACGAGGAACTTAACTTTATAACTGCTCGCGCGTAATCTGTCTCCCGTATCAATGCCTAGTTTCTGGCACACACACTCGATCATACGACATATCTTCGTCTCGAAATCGTGGGAATTGTCGATCACATCGAAATAAGGATGCCCTACCCATGCAGCGGCCGCTTTATAATCGAGTTCTCTTGCTACCTCAACACCTTCCGATCGACATGCATGATCTTCCGTCGAATAGAACTCTTCAGCTCCATTCGCCGCTGAAACCATGTGAATGATCTGATTGTACCTGTTATCACGGAGCTCGACGTTGTTCCATCCATTCGAAGCCATCATTAATTCCCACTTGTCCTTCGAAATAACTGAATGAAAAAAAAAAAGAATACCGGATTCGTTTGAATTTCACGATTTTATTTGTTGAATTGTTAAGAGAGAAAGAAATGATGGATAGTTACATGCAGAGGCATCCATGGCACCGCGATCACAGATAATAAGGCAATTCCGCGAACAGCTGTCGCCCAATTGGAAGAACGTATTCTCAATCTGTATCATCGTGCGCAGTAGATTTTCTTGAAATTTGAATGCTGAAACAGATCAAGGTAAACTCACGTGTAATTTGTCGATTACATAACGTCCCATAGGTTATTTAATTTCCTTAATTTTACGAATCAAGCTACAGATAGGTTGAAACGCAACTACGCGCCTTTTTCTCGCGCTCGCGTCCTCTTTGCATAATAGCCAGGCATGAATTAATTGGTCCACTCTCGATTTATTAGCTTACACACCGCGCTAGTTTATAAGCGATAATGATCGCGCGCCGTACAATGTTGTTACAATGGGAATAACGATTGATTTAAATCCATTTGATACGTTTAAACAATTCCCTCTTTGTTCCACGTGAAAGAGAAATAAAACATGGTCTTTTATGTACAAGATTGAAGGAGCTCGAGCTACGTTTCTAATTGTTATTACGAACGCAGGTGCAAGTGAAAACACTTAGCAACACTTGTATCGATACAATTGGAAAAAAAAAGTTCATTAATAAAATCTCATTCAAATCTCTGCTCTCTAATCTCGAAAGCTTCAAGAGTTCCTATCGCGTATTACGAAAGCTCTGATATCTAGAAATTTCACAAGTAAACGCGTATTTCCTATCTTGACATAATACGAAGCCTCCTCTCGTGTCATGTCATGTTTCGATACGCTTTTCCCTTGGCCTAATCAAGCAAGACACTTCACAGACGAGCAGAGTTTCGTTATATGTTCCTTGCAATAGTCTGATATTCTTCTACACTCGTGTGTCTGTCTACCGAAGATAATGTGTATCGTTCCAGACGGTCCAAACTTCTCGTTAACACACGGTTCAGCGCTGTAAAGAGATTAGGGTACTTTCTTATCGCGACTGAAGTCACCGCTTTCATTTGGAAAATTTTTTTTTTTTCTTGTGAACGAAGTCACTTGGAGAATGAATTTATGTACAGATTTATCTTATTCTGGGTAGTCGATGAAAAAATCCTTGGAATTTCTATGATGTCCTTTACTTTAATCAACAGGGGCTGTTCCTTTTTTTTTTTTTTTAGTTTTTCTCAACGAACCGGATGATCCTACGCGTTTTTCTTCACGTTAACCTTCACACCGCATCTCGACCTCATCCCTTCGTCGCCATTCGTAATTCACCAGGCAGAAACGATCGAGTTAATGGTTCGTAGGGACGTCTTTATGATTTTACGGATGAACGGCGAGCGGATATCGAGTACCATATGCTCGAACGTGAGATTAATGGTGTTGAACATCTAGCGTGAACGCTTTTGCATACGTTATTATTACTGCTTGTGCAACGTGTGGCTACTGCGCATCCAAATCGAAATACACGATTAGCTCGTTTACTAAAGGAACCATCTAATTCCCTTTCGAATCTCCCTTTGATTTATACGATCGAGTATGGTGCAGATCGATAACTAAGAAGGCTATACAGTAGTTTACGGAAGTATTCAAACACCCTTAGAACCCATTAAAACCCCATCAGGTCCCAAAACGTTGCGCTAACGCAACATTTTATTCGCAATTTTTTTTTCGGCGAATTTTCATCGACAATTTCTGTTTTCTCGTGGTGCAATTATAAATGAAAGCTTCAAAAAATTGCTTAGTATTTTTTTTTTGTCACCTAGATTCTACAATGTTTTAAACTTTGAAAAAACAAACATTATAATACTAAGATAAGCCTATATTTTTTTTCCTAAATCATGAAAACATTTTTATGCATCACTTTCGTAGCGTCTAATAATATAAAGCATTTTTTATATTTCTTGGCAATTCAATGGGAATTCCTTGGAGGCACAAAAATTTCGTTACACAAAAATTAGCGTTCCAAAAGATTCTGTTTTATATATTTTAATTTTCTTTATCAGCGATCCACAGCGATCATATTTTCTCTTATACACTTTTACAAGTAATCAATAATTACACGTATAAAAATCGCCCTATCTCTCTACTTGGGACTCAATGGGTTAAAACAGAACAACTTTCTTAAAATTGGACCAAACTAAAAAAAAAAAAAAAAAAAAAAAAAAAAAAGAACCCAAGTCGTTTGGTCCAATTTGAAGAAAAGGTAAGTCTGTTTTAAAGTTGGTTTCTCGAATACTTCTGTGACCTACGGTATTTTATCGAGCATCGAACGAATACGTACAATGACTGTATAGAAGATAGCAGTGTCTCATGATGAAAAATGCTCATAAACCTAAATTTACCAATTACAGGCGGGATTCTAGCAGCGGGGATCGGTTTTAGAACGGTCTAGCAAGTCTCTCTTATTTTCGTCAATGTTAAACCATTTCTTCTTACAAGAAGACAGAGAAATGATGTTGGAAGGGAAGAGAGGAATGATCAGAAGAGATTCTCTTTTTCTTGTCCGTTTAAAGTGGCGAAAATAAGACAGAGACCTGGTTTAGTGTCACCTTTAAATAGGGGACATCTAAAAACTCACCCTCACCAGAGTCAACCTCCCAGATCTCCGGCCACCTTGCTTCGCCTTTGTCCAACATGTTCCTGTAACGTCGTTGCGAGGACTTCGTAATCGAAGGACGCGACCCGGATCCCGTTGCTAGAACCAACCGACCTTGAAGACACTTTCAGCTCGATAAAACCTTCATCTATGCATTCTATCTCCCTCCCAATCGTTCCCTTTTTCTTTTTCTTTTTCTTTTCCCTCTCTCCTCGCGTGTGCTTTTTAATTAAGTCGTTTCGATGCACGATTCTACGCGTGCAACGTTATCAGGAAGTTTTTCTTTCCTATACCTAAGTAATATTCTACCATTGTCTATTTTGTCATCGAAATTGCATGGCATTGTGCACGCAAACCCTTGTACTATCTCCGTACGACACGGATTTCTCTTCTATCTACTCTCTCCTCTATCGATTTTCCCTCCGTCGTGCAATTAGCTTCTTTCGCGGAAGTTTAATGGAAAACGTGGATTATATGTCCTCCCGTCACGGTAATTATAGTGAATGGAATAATATCGTTTACCAACGACGCGAATTTGTTACCGAACCGAGCGTCGTTCGCGTGCAACCGAAAGGATTGTTTCATCGATATGATCGACAGTGGAAAATTAATCAGTTTCCATTTTTTTTTTCTTCTATATTAGGTTGACGCAAAAGAAGTAGAATCTTTTACCTTCGGTGTAATTCTGCAGAATTATGTACGATTCAATTCTGATTTATCCACTCTTCTTAATCTTTTCGGAAAATTGACGATGCAATTTTTACGGAATTGCTGAGTTCTATTAGTGAAATATTATTCAAGGTGGTTCTTCGATTACAAACCTTCTTAACCAATTACTGGAGTTGCTTGAACAGACCCAGTACGATTCTCATACACGATGTAAACCTCATTTACAGTATTCGAAAGCTGCTTTTTAAACTGATTGCCCTTTTCAAAGCAATGTAAATGCATTTCTTCGTTTTCTACCTTTCAAGATGGCATAGAAAAATTCAAGGCACTTTACTGGAAACGAAACATACTATGTTGGAAAGCTAGAAGACAACTAATGGCTGTAAGATCAACTTGAAACGTATCAGGTTCGCTCTAAACGTCAGGCAAAGCAATGTGTGAAAATAACGAGAGGAAGTTTAACCCTTTCAATACTAAACAACGATGTATCGTTCCTTTTATGCTAGAGGCACGAATTGTGGGAGTTAACAAATGAATATGAAAAGTAATGAGATAATTCTAGTATTATTTCGAATATTATTTTTATATCATATTTAAGCGTAACTGTGAAATAAATTTCGAGAGAAATTTTTCAAACAAGGATTGAAACATTTTAATCGTTAATTAATTTTCTCCTTATTCCTTAATGTGTTCTCCTTTTACAATTTCGTGAATTATTTAATACTGAATTTTTCTTTTCGAACCTTGTCGAAACTATATATCAGTTTGACTCGCTGCTAAAAGGGTTAAGGAAAGCATAATACATCGTTCGAAACGATGTATCGAAGTTTCGTGGTCACCAGTCGAGAATTGAAATCGAGAAACTGAGGCGTATAGTAGCTTTATCATCTGGTGTAAGATACAAAAAGAACCACTTGCATTTGGCTAACATGTGGCCACGATAGTAGTGTCTAATAAAAACTGTTGCACACAACCAGTGGATAATGTTTCTCTGCCTGTCCTGGGAAAACCGGAACCGAGAATGCAGAGAACTAGTGAGGAGGAGGCCTTCGTCACGATGATCGTTTTACACGTATTGTTATCAGTTTCTTACGAACGGTACGAAATTCAACGCGTTCAAATTCGATCAGGTTCATCGTTGTCTACTTTCAAGTAGCTATGAGAATTATCGTGAAACGTTTTCCTTGGAAAGTTTCTCAGAAGATTCCGAAAATCGAACAGTTTGGTTTAAAATTCGAAATATTCAAACTGCGGATTTTTTATGGGAATTCGTAGCTTCGAGAATGTAGCACAATTTTCGGTAGGAAATTATTTCACCGTTTATAGGAAATTTTAATATGCGAAATTTCGCAGAATGCAGATAATAGGAAAAAATATACAAAATATCGAAATTGTAGTGGTTTTTATAAACGCTTCGTTGGTGAAATAATTTTCTACCATGGAGAACAATATTCTACCATAGAAAATTTATATTTATTTTTTATATGTATCATATGGTAGAAAATTTACATTTATTTTCTACGGTAGAAAATTATTTCATCAACGAAGTGTTTATAAAAAGCACTGTAATTTCGAAATTTTTTATATTTTTTCGAATTATCTGCATTCTGTGAAATTTTGCATCACAAAATTTCTCATAAATGCACAAAAATCCTAATAACAGTAATTCGTTTAAACCTCCGAAAAAATGAAGAATTATCTCGCCTCCTAAGTATTGCAAAAACAATTTGGATACTTTGTGCAGTACCCGCATTCCGTGTAATTTTTCACCATTAAAGTTTCCCACAAATGAATCGAAATACGCAGCTTTGTTAATCTTCGCCTTCGGGAATCGAGCGCGGCTGGAATTGTTCGAATCAATTTTACTTTCTGAAACGTGTTTCCGTTCGCAGTTAATGAAACTTTTTACGTAATTGCCGGGACACGAGGAGAAGAAAATCTACGCATTAACCAGCGACCACTGCAGTCAACCTGCTTTTGCTGATCGAACAAATTGATACGACCTATTCTAACTAGCGATATCTTGTCGTAACTGGAATATTTGCAAATTTCAAACGGTTTGTTATTGTACAGTCATGTTTACATACGAAGGAAAATACAGAAAACTTGTTGACATAATGTGCAAAGTTCCGGTATGTCACGGTGCTCGATTACCGTTCAATCTCTTCAATTTTTTCTCATTTTTCGAGATATTATTCACCTTGATTACAACTAGACTTTGAATGGTCCAGCTATCGCGTTGCATCAAACCACTAAATTCACACGAAAACAAGAAAACAAGAATAAACTGCGTTCTATACACCGGATACAAGCTTCACTGAATCATCAATATTTCATAAACTCGAATGCCTTTTTTTTTCCTTTTTTTTTTTTATTTCACTTGCATACTCAATCACCTTTTACGATACCTCGAACTATCTTGCATTTGTAACGAGAACCAGAACGATTAACTTCGAACGTGTTACGAAGCGTGAACTTCTCACGTTGGATAAAAGACATTTGAGAAGAAGAATGAATAGAAACTCATCGAGTTTAATTGATGGACGAATGAACAATAAAAAAAAAAAAAAAAAAAAAAAAGAAAGAGTCGCGCGCTCGTGTAAATCGTTTTAAATCCGTAAGATCTCATTCCATCCTCTGATGCACTTGTTTCAATCAACAACAACGGGCTGACGCGTTTTCAACAGCAGGCGAGGCGGTATCTCCTTTGAAACGTAATTTCATTTTCACGTCAGCTTCCGTCCGGAATTTGGCGCTTGAAAAGCCAACCGAGAGAGTGGAAAATACAGCATTTTCTCCACGGTACGATTTTTTCACAAACACGACGCTCTCTCGACCTCTTTTTCGACTTTCACCTCGAATCAGCGAGCGAAAAAATTTTCGAGATCCTTCTTCTCCACGAAATCGACCTATCTTTCGAAAATTCTTTTCAGAATTATCGATGGGATAGAATAATAATTAATACGCCATCGTTTGCAGTTTTAATCCTTTGCACTCGAGAGAGGTGACTCTCAGTTGTCATTTGATTCGATATAGCAACTCGAATGACAATTCAGGAGCGACGATAACTGTTTCTTTTTTAAAACAGATGTCCTTCCTCTTTACATTTCAAATGGTTCACGCATTGCACTTTATAATACAGTTTTAATTAAAATTAGTATTTCATACGTTAGTTTATTTTTTATGCTTGTAAAGATCGAGTCAAATAACGGAATTAGTAACAGCGAAGATAACTTCACAAATGAGAGATTCGAATTAAATAATTGGTTCGAGAAAACAGAAGATTGGAATAACAAGAAAAAAAAAAATGAAATTGACTCTGACAGCACACAGAAAAGACGGAGTTCAGATTCTGAGAAAAGATCAGGAAGAATAAAATTCAGAAATGATAAAAAAAAAAAAACCTACAGAATCGCAAGTAGCTGTAAATTATAATAGAAACGTTGGATTTTTCGAATTTTCATCGACAAAATCATAGGTGAAACACAAGGAATTATGCGGAAAACACAACTAAGAAAAACTTCAGCACAAAAGTTTTCCACTGCAAAAGGTTAATAATTCACAATGTAAGGCTTGAAAAAAAAAATATATATATATACATAAGGTTCCCAAGGCAATTACGGAGTCGCGAGAAGTCATAATAAAAGGCAAACTGGCGCGCAGCCAGAGAAATAACGCGTCTAGAACGGTAACCACGAGATTAGAGAGGGAAATCGACAATCGCATAGAGACGCGTCGAATATGAATTTATTAATAACCTTGCACGGTATAACGAACTTATTTACCCGTATATCAATAGATGAAAATACGATCGAACAGTACGTAGTACGTATCGTCATCGACGACCTACATTAAACCAACAAATGTAATTACATCGCGTAATTACGAAAAATTGTCTTTTAGGATTTAATATCTAATTAAACGAGTTAATTTAATAACATCCCTATTCCCGAGCATTTTATCGGCTATTTTCACGACAGAAACCTATAAACACGAGGATCACAGATGCAATTATACAGGCGGGGACGATGAAAATCGACGTCCACCGTTGATGGCCTAACTCCAGATGCGCGCGCAAAGAAGCCCAAAACGGAGGATTTGGTCGCAGGAAGCCTGATTTGTATCGGCGTTTCAAGGCCACGGATTAAAGTCGATAAATACCCTTTACGTAAGCTGAACTGGGTTTACACGACCGACACGTGGAAAAGAGAACAAAAAAGAAGACAATTTTCTAAGAAACGTGTCGTAGTTCTTACAAAGGATTCAGAAATTTGTTAGAACTGTTGACGTCGAGGATCGTAGCCAGCGAAATCTTGAACGTCGAAAGAACCACGTTAGACGTACACGTTTGAAAACGATGAAATTTCAATTTCATAAAAAGGATGAGGTAACACGTGAATCTGGCAAGAAATCGTAGCCGATACATCACAAATCCGTAGACACACGACGTTTCACAACGGGATTCAAGCGTGTACGAGTGTATAAGTAAATAGGCAAGAGTGTAACCAACGAATCGGGACCATTTCAAGTAGACCACACGTACCTACCCCGGCTACCTACATCGAAACGAAACTCTGATCCCAATCTTGTTGATTATATAATTTTCAGGTGGTGTATTATTATCCATGGTTGATTGTCGAAAGGTGTTCGCGAATAGATTTGAAAATTCGCGCGCAACCGCGAGAGTCGCGAGAATATAGACTCAAGGGATGATCTCCCTGGATTCAATTCTTCTAACGGAGCCAATATATATATCGTTTCTTAGCTAGGTTAACACTTAACCAACCAGTTTATTCTATTCAATATTGGCTCGGTTTTTTGCTATCGTGCTTACTCTTACAGCTCTAAGAATTTTTAATTGAAATTCGTGAGAGGGTTTACTATATATCGCTCACTTTCTCTTATTACAGGATAATTTATTAATTTGTGGCAGCAAGAAGTCGATTAATAAGCTTCTTAGATCGATAAACGTTGACAGCAAAAAGCCGATTAATAGGTTTCCGGTTGGTAAAGTGTTAAGACTAACACAAACAAACGACGAACACTTTTCTGTCTCGCAAATGTTTTACTTGCTATTACGAGAACAAACAACGACGATTTACTAAGGTAATTAGAGAGATGTAGAAGATGAAGGATTTATCTCGAAAGACGGGAAACCTTTAACTTGTCAATCACGCGAATTTTTCTCGCTACCGAGGAATAAAGCGAATTTTTAAACGAAAGATCGAGGGAAAAAGAGGCGAGGAAATATTTCCATGGTACTTTCCGTGTTACTCCAGAACGAAGTAACACACGTGTGGACATACTGTTCTCAACTATCAGACAATTTCATGGAGTAATGGAACTTCCTTTTACGGCAGGATCGTCAAACGAATCACGTTCTAATTTTCATTGGCGATAATGTGAAAAAAAAGAACGACATCGTTTCTCGAATTTATCAGCGTGCAGTTGCTCCACTGTATAATTAGATCTGATTGATTAACAACGAGTAGCCAGGTGAGAAGAGGTTCTTATGAAGGAAGCCAGTTAGGTTTATACTTGAGAAATAATTATAAGAAAATCGATGCTTCATTCATGCTTCCATATCGGTCGAAAGAAAGCAAAAAATTCAAATATTTATGCTTCGTTTAAGTCACCCAGAGATATAAAAGACAGTTTTGACGTATAAATCTTCATATTTGGACGATAATAAATTTCCCTAGGTCAGAGGTCAACGACAGATATTTTTAGGTCTGGCGAGTTAAATCTCGATGGACCTCGACGATCATTTTCTTTTTATCGTTCCTTCTCACATATGTACGAGATTTTAAGAATCCATTATTTCTTTCTCTATATTTTCCTTTCTACATTCTTCATTTTTCATAAATAAAATATTACATATAGATGCAAGATTCCACGAGATCATTGTGGTTCGTGGCCTGTCGTTCGTTGATCGCTTCCAAAACACCGGTGCGAAGCGTCTCGTGACTAGAATCTTGGCAAACTGCCGATTTCGATTTTACGCAATCAACAAGGATGATGTTATACATTGGTTATTCTTCTTTAGTCCACCCACAACCGACTGTACGCGGATTGTTCTGCCTTTAAAGGGAGGCGTGATCATCCCCCACTCTCTTTCACTTTTTATTTCCTCGAGTCTTTCACACTTCTATTATTAAGAGTATACATTTTTCCTTTTCCCCTCGATCCGTCGTTCAATTCGCTCGAACGTTCTTCCTAAATTCTTTCACGCCTGGAAGCGACTACGATGATGAAAAATCGAACGGCGCAAAGTGATGAAATCTTGCGTAACGCTACCTGACACATCTTGGAAAAAAATGATTCAACGTCGATTCTTCCTCGACGCGTCGAAACACCAATTTTACGCGACTCTTCGCGTTTAACGGTTCAGTTTTGGAAATTTTGCGAGAGATTTGCTATAAATTTAACCCGTTCGCTATTTACTACGAGATATCTCGTAGTTTTCACTTTAAGTTCGAATAAACGACTATTTCCTAAAATTCTAAAAATTTTTATCCACAACTTATCAATGTTAAATTTTAAGCAATTTCGTTGCTTTTTTTTAAATAAATTTTTGGCACACCAAGAGAGACGTTCTTAATTTCTCTGGCAGCGAATGGGTAAACGACGAAAGGTGTAACTTTGTAACGCCACCAGAGAAAAGTATCTTTGTTTAAACAGTTATTTTCTAAATTTGAAGCTGTTCTCGAGGACTCAACGTCGCCTAAACGAAAAGTCCAGAGACTAGTGTGGCGCTTAACACGTTCGACGCGGTGTCGATTTCACTTCACTTTCCTTTCAAGCGGCGTGGAACGCTCAGCGGATGTTTAGACATGCACAAGGAAAGACAAATCGTATCTTTTTGTTCGAATTTTTCAATAGAATACATTAAATAAGCGTAAACATATCTTTTCGTATTGTAAAAAAATTAAGTAAAATTTACTTTTTAAATTTGGCGCCGCCAGAATGGAAAATTCAGTGCCGTATTTAACGACGTTAACACGGTTAAAGTGATAACGATTCAACGTTGAATCACATTAACACTTTGACGTCCGTTGTAGAAAATCTTTCGTCTGTCATTGATATTTCACGTAGTTATTCATATTGTAGTTACAATGCATTGTATTAAAACGTGAAAATTTCAATGACTCTTGCCTGATTTTGTCATTCGATTTACACGAAATCCTGAATAAATAGATATAAGCATTTTTATTACAATGGAAAATTTTTAAAAGACACCAACGTGGTGCCATTGGACGGTATAGTGTCAAGACTTAATTCTTCGTTTCATACGTTCGAATTGAAGCTCGACGCACCTCATTCGTCATTTTATTAAATTGACGCATTGAAATCTTGAGTTTAATCGGTAATGTGTCACCAGGTAATCTTCAATTTAATCAATTTAATCGTTTTTTTTCCTATCGTTTCCTCGTCGGTGATCTGGCGTAATTTTCGCTCTCTTTTGAAACTGTTTCCTGGTTGGTGAAACGGAGTTGCGCCTTAAATGATTCCCGACTCACGAGGGTAAAAAGGGACAGCGAAGGTGTTGAGAGGCAATTCCAAGGGTGACATTGAAAACGGCTACCCCGTACTAATGGAAAGTTTCGTCGATATTATCATGACAGTCGACGCATACGCAATGATATCTATACTCGAGGCAAGGGATAAAACGAGAGAGGGGCTAAGAGAGGTGTGCACGCCGCTGACTGTTGATCGATACCACCGTGACATTGTCGCGTTTCTGCGCAAAATGGCACGCGTTATCTGCCTTTGGACGCGTGCGTTACACATGTTAAATCTTAGTTAAATGTTTACGCAATTTTCATTTTTCCTCTTCCACGTTTCAAAAATTATATACAACTTTCTTCTCCTCGATTCACATCGATTCTTAACCCTTTGCACTCCACTGACGCCATTGCAGATGTATAATACGAACCGTAAAACTTCGTTCAAATTTTATTCACATTGAAATCAAGCAGATTAACGAATTAAATGAAGTAATCTTTTCTTGTTGAAAGGAAACTTTCGATTTTCGAAAAATTCGTTGCACAAACGTGTCGAAGTTGATAAATCGATCGTATAAAAAAAGAAAATGCTCAGGGAGCAAAGGGTTGAATGTATTAACTTTCTAAGCTACTCGCAGGCACGTTTCCCAAGCTTGAAAAGAGAGAAATTCCATTCTACCAGTGGCAAACGTACATACAGTGATTTACACGAATATTCGAACATCCTTTAAAACGGAATAACTTTTTTAAAAGTTGAACCAAGCGAATTGAGTTCCCGCGAGGAGTTAGAAGCATCAATTTACTGGATGAGATACAGAATCGCGAAGAAAATAGTTAACGTCGCTTTTCACTACTTTTTTATCCGAGCCTTGGATGAATCTTTCGATTTATGACAGTATTAGATCGAAAATCTGAGACTTCGATTTTCGCCATTTTTAACCATTTGCAGCTCGTACCGAACGTTAAGCGATTTTTATGAAATTCTCAGCATACATATAACTAAAACAAACTTATAAAATATATTTAAAAAATTTTCATTACAATCTGAGAAAAAGAAGTTGCAACTTTCGCTATTTTCTCAAAAATGTTTTTACCAGTTATCGAATAAGCTGATCCTTCTAACTGCTCGAAAAAAAAAAAGAAAACTCGCGTCATTTGATTCAATTTAAAAAAGGTGTTCGAATATCAATGAAAGTCACTCTATACACGGTTCTTTGTATCTTCTTCACGTAGGTCAGGTAAAAGTGTTTAATCGTTAGCCATGAATGTACGAAGCAAGGATTCACGAAGTTAGAATACCGAAGGAAGATATAAACGTACGATGCGCATATATGTATATACACAACGCGTATTTCCCGAGGATGAAGACGCGAGTCTAAAAACGCGGGGATCGCTTGTGAAAACCTGGCCAACGGAATTTCGGAACGGACTCTAAAGCTAGGCCGGAGTAGAAAATGAAAAGTTCAAGTGGACTTACCCTCTTCAGCGTTCAGGTCTGAAAACTTTATGCCGCCGCTGAAATGAAAAAAAGCAGACGAGGGATGAAATAGTTGGTAAATTAAAGTGGCGAAAGGTTTGGAGGACACGAGGGAGTATCGTCTAATGGAGCGTGTGTATCTTTCTTTTTTTTTTATCTATATATATATACACACATACACATACACACAGTATGTTTCCTTTAATTGGAAACGACGAAAGGAAATAAAAATTTTATCAGAGTTATTTTGATATCAATGGGGACATTACATAAAATAAACAATTTTTCTACAAGTGTAACGATGAGAGAGATATTAATTTCTTCAAATGGGAACCCTGGTATATTTTCTTTCTGAAAGTCTGATACACGTCAGTGTTTTAACCGATTATTAGAACGAAACGCAACGCGTGTATATTCACGGAATAACTATTGTTCCAATGACACATAATCGTTGACACGCACATTCTTCACCTATTGATTGATTTTTTTACACCCAGTGAATGATCGTTTGTCACGATCGGTATGTCTCTTTTTTTCTTCTATGAACAACAAAGGATGTTGATGCATATCGCACACCCTGTGTTTTCTTTTCGGAGTTACTAGAACCATGGTTCAATTCTACGATTCTTTTCTACTATTAACACATTGACCGTCTTAACGTAAATGATCTCCCTACGTGATTTTCCACTTTTTTTTTTTTTCAATGAGAGATAATTGAATTTCTTAGCTCTGAAGTAGTCCCTTTTTTTTAACGATTATAGTAGAACACTGCTTTATTAAATTTGACAAACTGTTCACTCGTGACTATATTGAGTCTATGAAACGGTAGATGAAAAATTAGAAGATCGGGGAATTGAGTCGTTAGAATTAACGCCACAAATCGTTGCTTTTTGAACCTTTTAATACCTCTCAAACGAGAATTAAATTTCTGCAGTTTATGATTAAAAAAATCAGCAATAATTGTAGGTAATCATTTTGGTTTTTACAAATGTGAATATGGAGCAATTTATATTTAATGTGACAGTAGAAATAAAAATGGAGTAATTCATTAATAAATAAATTATTGGTGTTCGAAGTATTATTTGAACAAATGACGAGTTAACTCGTCATCCACAGTTAATAGGTTAACTACAAATGATAATTTTATCGTTTTTCGATATAATTTCAGTTGTTCAAAGTTTAAATTAAAAGATGCCAACAGTTCTTTCGTTGTAATTTTATTTTTCGCATTCCTATCAATTTCCCGCGTGTGTCGACAATTTTGTGACTCACTTGTACGTGGTTTCCGGTTGGAACACAAGTTCGTGGTTCATCGCGATCCATCATACCTAACGAATAAACCGTTGACAATGGTTTCTTTCGCTTTTCAATTATTTCTCCGTTAAAACGAGAGTTGGTAGAAGACAAAATCTCATTTGCTTCATATTCCTAACTCAGAATTAGTATTATAACAGACATAGAACTGTACAGAGTGTAATTATCTCGGAGAAATTCTTTCCTTTCCTATTATTATATCAGACAAACGAGATGCAAGTGAGCAGTAACGACGAAGAAAACGAAAATACAGAATTTACCTCGAATTCGAGATGAGAAAACGATGAACGATCTGAAGATAATATTGACGAATTGTTAGAAGAATTACTTCCGGAAGAGGAAGAAGAAATAGATGGTTGTAGATCAGTCTGTGATTGGACGACAACCAATGAGAGGAATTTTCTGGGAAACGGAAGTCGTTTCGATTTATCAAAGTAAATACGTGGACTTGCTCGAAAATCGAGAACTCTTGGGAATTATTTGTAAAATCCTGCTAATTAAGTGAAAAGAACTGTCACCTAATATATGAACAACGTGGTGGTCAACGTGTTAATACAGTTTCTCTATGTCCCCGTCAAATATTTCTATGACTGGACAGTGAAAGATGATGGAGGAAGCTCTAGGCGAAAGCTTGAACGTACGAATTAAAAGCGATTCTTCGAGCAATGGAAACCAATTCACGTTTTCATCAATATGCAAAGAACTGACAAAGAGCAAACGATTCTTCTCATTTATGACTCTCTTTGTCAGTTCGTCAGATTGACGGAAAAGGGGAAAAGAATGTTTTTAAATGATTTTCCAAAGGAAGAATACGCTTTCGATACGTAACGTTGTGAAAACTATCGTCCTTTTTTTTTTTATCTTATTTCCGTTCCTCTCTTTGTCCCTGTAAATTTGTTATCGTGCAATTACATACCTGAGCAGCACGGTCGCTGTTTCAGGAACACGGAACACCTGAAAAAGAAGACAAACAGCGCTCTATTGTATTCACATTGAAAGGTTATTACCCCCAAAATCAGTTCTCAATATCCAATTCATCCTCTTTTACATACATCTCCACCTTTCAATCGTTCCGAAACACTGGATCTGTATTATTCTTCCTTGCCGCAACGCGTTGCTGTATCATAATGTTGTATCGTAACTACCGGTAAACACTTTAATAGGGTGAATGAAAATTATGGCACGTGTTGAAACACGCGTACACGACACGAGTGTACCTTTTATCCGTTGACCGAGCAAGCTTAACTATACAGGGCGATGCACGTAAAGCGTGACACGGCTCGATATTATCGAAAATATCGGTGATGCAAAAGAAACAAAAAAATGTTAAAAAAATAGAAAGTATTCCAGCGGGTAAAATTCTTGGCGAAATTAAATTTCTTTTTTGTGTACGAAAGAATGCAGGATGTTTAAAAGTCCCCCACCCTTTTTGTTTATTTATTTTTATTTCTTATAAAAGATCAATATTCGATCAGAACGAAGAAATCAACGTAGACGATACACTTCGACAGCGTGAAGATAGAAAATTGAATAAATGGTTTCTCGCTCAAGCGATCCTCATTCGTTCCCTCAAGCACACAGCTGCACCAGGTTCTGATTAATTCGTTGAACATGTTTTGTTCTTTTTCTCGATTAATCAGAAAGCATTGAACTGTTTTGGGTGTTCCTCTCTCTCCTTTTTTTTTTAATTTGGTTCAAATTAAATCATTGTTGATGGGGGAAGTCGTCTCCTCGCAATACGAAAGCGGAATAAAAAAAAAATAAAATAAATAAATGTGAGTAGCATGCCTACCTTCCAACCCATATTTTCGAAGAATGTACAGAGCCGCATTTGTCCGGTCGTTTTACCGCCGCAAGGTCCTGCAATGCAGAAACATAATTTTCTTAGTCGAGATACACGCACTTCGTGTTGTATCTCTATTTTCCACTTTTGAAAATAATTGCTCGTTCGATAATGCGATACTCGTGAGAAAACAACATGTACAGCGAAGCTCGCATTGAAAATCGTTCACGACCTTTTTTTCTCTGATTCTATTCATAGAATGTAATATATATAAATGCACAACACTTATAATCTGTGCAAAAATATTCTACGCACGTTATTTAATGATTATATATAAAGAAATTTCTATTCTAAAATTCATATCTAGAAATGAAAATTAACGTTTCTAATAAGATATCTAGGAAAAATTATCCATCCGTAACATCCACGGATTCCCCGATTTAAAAAATGCACTTTCAATTATTTTTCATTATTGTCTTCTCTATTCAGTGTCAGGTTAAGTTGCAATGGATATTCGAAGAGTTTTTAGTAAAACTGGAACTAGGAAAAAGCAAGCAACAACAGACTACAAAAACGTCCTTTTATCTGTTTAATTGGAGAAGTGTGAATGATTTTTAATATCAATCACTGTAGTCATTAACAATATACAAAAGATAATTAGGAGGACGAATGCATATTGCAAAGGTTACGGTTTGTAAAAATGGTTAGTATTATCCTTGCGCGAAGAAGCCAAGACGAAAAGGTTATGATGTTGGTAACCTTGTCTTCCGTGATATCACGTGGTTACTGAACTCGCCAAGCGTAAATAGAAATGACGTGTGGTTGAACATGGTCACTCTGTGAATGTTGAGAAACTACATTGCAACCTGACCTGCGTAACATTATTTCAACTTGCAATTTACTCTCAACATTCGAATAAATTAAAGAAGTTTTCCTGTTTTCATTTTTCTAAACTTTTTCTTTCTTTTTTTCTTTTTACTTTGAAATACCTTTACGTTTAGCATAAACGCTACCGTTCAATAGTCCACGTGTGTAAGGTTACGAATGCATGCTTGTTATACATTCCTCACACTATCGGTTTCTAGCGTGTAGTTCATTGTTCGAAGAATATTGACAAACAAGACGAGGCAAACGGGATCAAAAGAGATCAAAAGGCGTGCCGTGGGAAAAGATGAATTCAAGATGCGTTAATATGTTCTGAGTGTGCATGCGATTTAATCTCCACGCCGCCAACTATACGCTTGCTCATTGACTCGTACGTATAACTGGTTTGAATTGTTGTGCATTTATACGAACGCGATTTCATCTCGATATCGTCGAGACACGAGCGCACTTTTGTTAGGGCTTTTAGTTTCGAACTATAACATTTGAATTGTGAAAGGATCATCTCTGTAGTAATTGATAATATTTCGGAAGTGTGTTCAATCGAATTTTATTGGTTATCGTGTAAAGTGACGTCAAAAGTAATTCGAGAAATATATAAAAATGAAACATGAAGATTGTGAAGTGTTTTATTTATGAATGTTAATGTAGACACCTTTGTGACGCGTTTAATCAAGATTTATTAACACTCAAGTGGCTAACGTTATCTCGCTAATGCTTCAACTACCAATACATTTTTAATAATTCGTACAACTGACACGCACGCGCAACTGGCAAACTTCTTTTTTTTTCCACGATAGAAAACCGTTAACGGTTAGCCAAGATACTAAACGTCGTTAAAACCAATTGTACCAGCGTAAATATTCGATCGAAACAATCGTGCCAAATTGAGAAGAGGATTGAGAATCATTGACCACCGTTGAAATCTTTTATTTATAGTGAAGTCTCCACACATGACAGAACTTTGGAAGCTGCGTGTATCAACTATAGAATAGATACGGAAATTCTTTGTCACCTGTAACAATTAAATGTTTCATCGACATCCTTGCTCCAATGGTGACAAGAAAAAGGGAAATATGATCGAGTAAGAACAAATAAAAAAGAGTAAAGGTGAATCAGTGGAAAAATGAACATACAAGACGTTATATAGGTTTCATTTTCTACGATCAACGAACAATCCAAATGTCTTAACGTCATCTGTTGTATAAAACTAATCTTTACAAATGAAAAAATGTTCAATCAAAACGGTACAGATGGATATTCTCGCTATTATTGATAGACGCAAATAACCAATAACAAGAATCATACGTCAAATGAGCGGAGCGGGAAAAATAGAAATTAAGTTTATTCAAGGAACAACGGACAATGTCGATCATCTCGAAGTTGTATAAGAGTATTTTTTGAACGAAAAAATTCCTGTTCTGAAATGGCCAGATCCGAATAAAATAGAGGACTGTTGGGGATTATTATCACGAGCAGTATATGCAGAGGAAAGGCGACAATGTATTTGTCCAAATTTGACAATGTAAAGGAGTCAAGAAAATGCGTTGAAACAGAATGGAATAATTGATCACAGACCAAAATTAAAGATTTGTGCAATTCGTTACTTAAACGAATGATAGAAGCTATAAAAACACATAATTCTATTTTATTCATATTTATGTATTCGTAGTTTACATCATACGAAATGTACATCTATATTTTCTAAATGGTGCTATCATTTTATTCACGCCTGTTCATATGTTTACAATTCTTCCGAGAGAACTGACCGACATTACGTTAATCTGAATTAAATTTTATATAAATAATTCGATTTATTTCAAAGGTGTCCGTCGAGTCGATTCATTCAATTACATTGATTGACTGATTTCGAGAACTTATTCGGTGGGGATAACTGCCAACTACAGAGTACTTACGTGATTGACAAGTATAGTGACTTTACTGAACAGAGGCTAATAATTCTAAAACAATAGCTCTATTTCTGTCGGGTTGTATTTCGTCTCGTTAAATTAGTCTTAAGGTGACTCAAAACGGAAAGAAAGTTAAAAGATAAATATGGTCAAGTGTTCTTCCACATTTGTCGCACGTATGAATATGCAGCAACTTAAGTGTGAACTTGTCGAAAGAATTTTTACAGAAATAGAAATGAATCGCTGTAATTGGTTCGCGTTAATGTTTTCAACGTAGAAACAAAACGTGCGTAGAAGAGAAAAAAATTTTTATTTGCGACCTAACTGTCAGCTGTGCTATGTAAACGGTTTGAGATATATACATTTGTGTGTTGCGGCGAATTAAATTTAGACACGTTGAGCTGTCAATGTTTCAGAAGTGGTCATGTTTCATTTAAAATAACGTTACTAAGCGACTTCGATTTTCGTTTGGGTTGTCCTGCTCATTTTACAATCACGCCTCAAGATGTATGTTATGAAATATTACGTTTAAGCCGTTTCAAATAAGTACTATAGTTACATCGGTCGTGAAAACAAAATGACCGTATGTATTATATATGACTGCGTTCTACGTAATTTCCTTCGCATTCCTAAAGAAATTCAACGAATATTTCTACTTTCGTGACACGATAGAAAAGCATTTTGCGTATAATGCAATTGTCATGCAAAAAAAAAAGAAGAAAAACCGGAAGGGAACTGCTGTTTCGTTCGTCTGCGCGTAAAAAAAGCATAGAATAAAGGGGCTACGATGAACAAAAGGTTAAGATCAGGCAAGAAGATTACGAAGTAGCAGTTGAACACGCGGTTTCCGTAGACGCGTACAAATCGCTCTCTCTCTCTCTCTTCGTACAGATATTCCACTCGCTAACAAGTGTATAATTTATATCGAACATGCATGGAAGCATCCATTTGACCGAACAAATATTTTTGAAACAGAATTACGATGTATCTTTTGTATATTAATACAACATAATATAGGAAGTAAAAATGTGTAGCTTACCTCCGGTGAGCACAACTTTATACAGCCGCTTTTGCTCCATGTTAGATGAACTTTACTTTAGGAGACCTTTTTCGCCGATTAGATCCGCGAGGTGTTTCGAGTTGATGTCGATGGACAGGATGGATAGGTCTTAGCCTGGCACGTGAATGGTGTCTACGATTGCAACGAATACTACATGAACACTTCACCGAACATTTCGATATGTCGTGGAGTTAGATACGTCGAAGACATGGGAATGAAGTGATCTGATATCTGAACGCAGAAAGACAGTAAACTACTAGTAGAGGAACCAGACGTCTACTTCGAAATGAAGCGATCTGCGGCTTTAGTTAATCAGGTTATGCTACTCCCTCTGTGCGACGGTCATGCGCAACACGGAAATGCACGAATTTGTAAATACTGCTTACGAAACTACCCGAGTGACACTATACGTTTATCGTTTAGTCCCGATTTCCTGGTTAGTTGAAAATTTCAAACTTTATAAAACTTTTTTGCCCTTGAAAATATCCTTTTTATTTGAACGATGGTTAAGAGAAATTTCATGATTTGCGCGAGCGTAACGTATTTGTCAGGGATAGAGTACTTATCAACTGTGATCACAAACACGATGCGATCTTTAAGATTTTAAATATTCTTAAAATATTTGGCGCGTTAAATTTGATTGTGGTAATATAATAGAAAGAGACGCAGATGTAGTTTATATAGCTGTTTATCCTTCCATTGGTTCTTGTACAATGGTTGTAAATTACAGCAACGTTTTTTATTTTTTTTTCAAGCGTACAATAAGATATTTCCACTTGTTTCCGCGGTAAAATTAATTCACAATGTTCTCAGTTGCGACGTACGCCTGTGAAACGTGTTTAATCTCGCAGAAAGGGAATTACGTACGTATTTTCGTTCGTTCGAATATAACCGAAAAGTACAAGTATCGATTTACACTTCGAATCGATTTACCATTAATATTTAGAAATATACAATGTCTTACATATTCGATTTAATCGATAGCATAAATTTTCGAACTCTCTCACTTCTTCGCGTTCTCGCATCTTCTCCTATTTATAGAATCGAAGGAAATGGTCAAAAAATGTTATCAGTCTATGAATAATTCTACGAGTAGACTCGGTACAGTACCTTAAGAATCTTATCGTTGACTTTTCGCGATCATCACGAACGTATGTGCGTGTGTACACGCATGAGAAAAAGGTCTGAGAAACAATCGCACTCTGCTTATTATAAAATACTTTCACCGTTATTGCTAATGAGATAAAGGCAACAAGTGGAATTAATATCCAGACCGACAAATGAGATCTTAATTGCTTCGTTAATGTACCAATTTAGATTTCAATGTAGTCTTTACACAGCTGTCTGAAACCCCTGCATTTGACAAGAATCGTTTAATATATATACTACACGTTGCTGAGATGTCCAAAGAGACGGCACAAAGGGAGAAGAGGGGTGTACTTCTTTCACATCGTTTAAATCTTCCGTCATGCGATGTTATACGATACGATTCGCGTTGAATGTTAGCGCGTGCGACCAATAATGAAAATACGTATATATGTCTAATTTCTTCGATCGTGTTAGAGAAGCTGCTGGATCTATGAAGATATACTTAAGATATCGTGTGTTCACTCTGGAGATGTTATACAACATATACAGTGTGTAAAGAGTATATTTTCTTCAGTTAAATATATGAAATATACAAATATGTAAAGTGTTTTATTATTTTTTCATGATACGACCCAATCAGATCAGCATTCTTTCCGTGGGACTTCTTTCCAACTCTGCACAGTACGCGTGCTCTATTTCTTACGATTGTGTTGGAAAACATGGGCCTACGGATATATGGCCCAATCAGATCTGTGTGTTCCTTTCAACTGACATCTTCTCAGCCACGCATAGTATAACCCCTGACAAAAAGTTTCCGATCAGCGATGATAGGACACTTGACTGAATACATTTATTCTTTATAGTTGCCAAATATTGTTTTACGTTGTTGAAACTAGTATTTCAACAATATAGAATGATATTTTATGATTGTAAAACATAAATATTTTCGGTCAATCTCGCATTCCCGAAGTCTGGTCGAAAACTTTTTGCCACAGTTTGTAGTCATAGCGTACGAAATTCCAACTGTGTTTACACTTTCGTTACAAGTCACTGCCTACATCGCTCTTCCAAAATACATATACAACAATGACCGTGAATCGTTTGTTCCACTTGCAGTTACATTTACAATTTCAGAAGAAACGAAGGATTTAATATTAATCATCGACGGTGTACGAAAAAGTATAATAAAAAGGTGTGTGAAGAGAAGTAAACAGGGTTAACTGTATCAGCTTGACTGTATTTAATTTCCCAATTTACAATCTATGTTTGCTAATATGCACGCTTACGCGATGTACCTTCTTAGATTTATATAAATACCACTGAGAATTGAACAATAAGAAGAGAAGTAACCTTTGTGCCTACTTATAATATAATTCGCGTGACTTTTATGTATGGCGATACACGATGTTACGATGTTAAATGTATCACATACAACGGTAAATGCAATTAGTTTATCTAATTTTAAGGCAAGAGTTCCTTTACGTTTTTTTTTTTTTTTTTTTTTTACAACAATTCATTCAATTCAACGATAATTCATTTGATCATCTTCTTTTTTCTACCATCACTTTTGTTCCCCCGAGTTTACCTTTCGATACAGTCGTGGCCTATTGATAATAACTAGATGTGTTTCTGCATTGCATACTTGATAAAATAACTTTAAAGCTATTTTACTTTTCGATATTTCGTACGCAAATACGTCGTCTGTATTTGATATGAAGTTCTGCTTCAGAGAAACTGTGAATGCAGAGAAAGGCAACGTTTTATATCGGTACGGTTCTGTACCGAAGAAGAAGCAACTTCATTCGTGTTCCTTTTTTTTTTTCATTAATTCGAAGCGAAGATTCTTTCACGCAAGTTAATTCAATTTGATCTTTCAAACAAAATTTTGCCTATCAAATTGAAGATTCAGAAAATCCTTCTTTGAGTTGATTTTATAGTTCGAACTCGTATAAGGAAATTAACATAACGAACGTGTTAGAATTAGTTGTGATTTGTAACGTTAAAACTGAACACTTTCGCATTACTAAAATAGTATTATTTATTTGTTACTGCGCTCGTATCAATCCGTTATATTTGCAGCTCTACCTATATTTATTAAAATAAAAAAGTAACGTGTAATATAGACAATAAATTTTTGATCGATATTTATATGAATAATGTCTTTGTAAAAAAGCGTTCTATTTGCAATGGAACACTTTCCGCTATTCCATTTCCCCGAATAGAAGCTGTGGATAAAAGTATGCTATATGTCGTATAAAAATTAGATTTGGGATACCGTTTGCTTCAACTGAAAAGAAAAAAGAGAATTATCCGAACGTACAAACTTATTCTGACTAAAAGTTTGTGTATATCTTTTGTACTGTTGATCTATATACGAAATTAATTCACATTGTAAACTACAATAGCTCCTCTAATTACGTGATGTTATCGTTCGTTATTATCGATAGAAAAATTTTTCATCTACCACGCAAATTGTGAGAAACAATCGTTATACATTGAAGTACATTATTATTATCATAATATTAAAATTAATTTATTCTTCAATATACTAAACTGATAATAGCCAAAATAAAATGATTTTCTTCGATGTTCCTTTTTACACGTTCTTATTTTCTATTTTTTAATTCAAGATATATATATATATATATATATATATATATATATATATGTAATATATAATATATATTCGTACGAATATATACGATATATTTTAATGCGCAACTAATTTTGTCTAAGACCAATTCATTATTATTTATTTACATTTATATATATACAAAGATATAGTAAAGTTTATTGGAGGACGTATTGTAGTGTGAAAAAAAGAAAGGACGATGACTTTTCAATAAGGTATACGGATTTGTTGCTTATATTGAAAATTTACATGCGTTATTATTACATGCGTTATCCGATTGCGAACAGAAAGTAACACGTAACGTAAATAAGTGAGCATATTTGCTAGTAATACCTTAAATAGCATGCAAATAGAAATTTTTCATTAACTATAAAAGTCTACCTTTTCTTGTTAAAAATTTAACTAAAAACGATATAAATTAAATTATTGAAATTTAATTAAAAATAGATCGTGAAAGGGAAAGGTGTGTTAACGTAAAATATCTGCTATAACATGAATCAGTAACGGATAAACTTGATTTCGCGAATTTTCCCGATAAATAAAACTTCTCATGTAAAATATTTTTAACTGATTTTTATCTTTAGATCACTTACTGAACCAAAACAAATTTGAATTGAACTGCGAAAGAAACGAAATGATTGTAAAAATATTACATTCTACCTGTATCACTGATAATAATTGCACGATATAAACAAACGTTAAGAAAGTGATCCATTGATATCTCTCGTATTAATTGACCAACACGCTATGTACGTTTTTGTAAAAGTACCGTAAATAAATTATGGCAATAATGTTCAACAATTACAATATTCATGCAATAAATAACTGATAACAATGTTCGGAGTAGTAACGTTCTGAATGTATAGCAAATATCAAACAACTTAAGAGATTCTTTGCACAAATTTTAAAGGTATACCCATATTAAGTAATTCATCTTGCGATCTATGCGCTATGTCCGGATAGTAATAAAGTAATGCTTGCCAACATATTTCTGATAATTTTGGGATTATTAACCAAACACAGTGTACCGCAGCTGTTCGTACAATCTGTAACAAAATATTTCCAAACAATGTAAGAAAACGACCGCATATCGAAACGGAAAAGTGCAGAAACAAAAGAATTATAATAACCTTGTTATTTTCTTTAATAATACCACCGAATGTGTACATGCACCCTTCTGGAGTAAGGGCTGCAGAATGAAAGTATACAGGACGTGGAAGTATACATTTTCTTAAACATGTCCATTGCAGGTGATTCAAATCTAATCTCCAAACATCAGCAAAGATGTGATGATCTCCATTGTATCCTCCAGAGATTACTACAGATGTGATTCCTGTTTTGTCATCTGTATATTGTACAGAACCATGACAACGCCTAGGTTCAGGAAATGTATTATCATTATTATCACCATATGTATTTAATATTATCCATTTCTTTGTTTCTAAGTCAAAAGCAGGAATTTCCTGAAAAAGATTTAAAGTAAAAATTAGATATGTTTCATTTAAAAGAAATAATGTTAAATTTGGTTTAGATTATGTTGTGATTCACTTACTGAGAAACCAAATGCATCTAGAGCTGTTCCTCCTCCTAACACGTATATAAGTTTCCCATCGAATGCTAATTCGTGTCTATACCTTCCTACAGGTTCACTTTGATCTTTTCCTGAACATATATAAACAGTTTCCCAAACATGAGTTCTCAGATCAAATCTATAAATATCACAAGTGTATTCGTATCCTGTAGTACCACCAACGGTATATAAATATAACTCATGATATATTAAAGCTTGTCCATATAAGGGTTCAGGGAGATCTCCCTTTGCTGGCACTCTGTACATTTTACCATTATTGACATTACACACATAAAGGTGATTGCTACAAGTATGCCCAAATGGTACACCAGTTCCACCATGCACCATCAGGTCATTGCCTCTTAAAATCACCGCATTAGATGCCAATTCATTGGGCATATTATCTTGACCTGGTAAAAGTTTCCATTGTTGTGTAACAAGATTGAACTTCCAAATTTCCTTAAAAAGTGGTTTACTAGATCTCCATACACGATCGTTTATCATATCAGGATCATTGTCAAGTATGCACGGATTGAAGCCACCATAAGAATACAAATTCTTACGATCACAGACTATTCTGTGCCCACTTCTAGCCTTTGGACGTTTTTCACTCTGCGCTTCATTTTTCGTGAATACAAACGGCTTGAACGTATACATGTTTGTCAATGAGTTGACAATAAATCAACTTCTAGATTGGTAGCTAAAAGTACTAATGTTTCCCTTTTGAAAAAAATCATGTGTAGTACTCCTACATATCGTTCAGCGTATATCCGAGCGATTTACTTATCGTTTTCAGGTTTATAGGTTGCAATAAATGTCGTACTACTTTGAACGAACATATGAATATTATTTCAACGCGCATAAAAGATTTTTAATACAGACATCTTGCACGAACACTGCAATACATCTGGTCTACTTTTCTCACATCGACAAACATGGCGTAATACAACAGAAATCTTTTTTTTTTTATCTAGCTTTATCGGTCGTTCATGCAACGATCACGAATTATTCTAGACCGATCGTTTCACTTCGAAAAAATCACTTTTCCAAGCAACGAACATACAGCTGTAAAGTCATGCTTCGTTTAAAACTGCAAACTTATTCTTTTACGCTTATGCAGCAATAGAACTGCGATTGCGCGGCGTTGATCAGGTGACTGATCATATTCAATCGTATTTACTATCAGCTTATCGTGTAAATTATTTTAATCTCACGCGAATAGTGCAATATCATATGAAACTTGATCATAGGTTTTACAAACAATGCTTATCGCGCAAATTATTTGTTTCAACGATAAACAAACGAATATTGCGTACTAGGTCTGACCTTATATGGCTCTTATAGCACTTCCTGCAAAGTGCAATAGTTTTACACAGTTTCACGGCTATACTTTTATTAAACAAAAATATCTTCATCGAACGTTCGTTAATTTCAATCAATTTTTGGTCAATTTTTTATTTTCCCATTTTTTATAATGTACAATCGAAAATGAGATACGACTGTGATACAACTTTAAATGTATGTTGTATCACAGATAAGATATACATGTAGATCTCTCGTCCAATATATTTTCTTGTCACGCACACTCGGGGCTTTAGAACCCTATTACCATTTTCATATCACATTCTATTATATCGATCGGAAGCGGGATTGTATTACTGCGCTATAAGTGGTAGGAATTGAAAGTAAGAACACAGAAATTTCTAGTAATTTCTTAGACAATTCTCTTCTGGTAAACGATACTAATTACTCAGGTCCCAACGTAGATATGATTAGGCAAGGAACTCAACTAAATATGCGTTTCTTATTCTTATCGAAGGAAATGAACACTTTATTAAAGATTCGTATCATTAAAATAATTCGTGAAACGATATATAAATGTCTTATGTTCCATCATCAATCGCAACGCAGATTATTCTCTCATTCTCGGTTGAATAATCAAATATAATAAAGATTCCGTACACTGTTGTTTAAAAAGATGATATTTTATTTAATTAGATATATTAAAATACATGCATCCCACGATGTCCATTAGCAAATTATTAGAATACCTTTTATTGTCTTATACTAACTTAACTTAACGAACGAAGTACCAAATTCACATAATATTAACAAATTTTCAAATGAATATAGTTGCATTCATCCTTACTTATAATATTGCATTTCGTATTCGTACAATTTTGAATAATTAAAAGCAATTTTTCAAAATATGTAAAGTCTAAGGACATCGTGGCTCCATCTAGCGGTAAATTGCGATATAAAACTCCAGTTTCTTTATTCTTCTTCTGAGTAGGTCGGTAAAATAGAACGCGGACTAATAGCTAAACGCCACATCATCCGGGTGTTATTACTAAAGCCTAAAATCAAAGTTTCGAATTATCCTCTCGCGTAGTACCATTGACAGCCACAAACTCCAGAAACCAATTCCTGATTTAGCCCTATCGAATAGTAGCTACTTTCACCGCTAGATGGCGCCACAATGTCCTTAGAGCGACAAAGTTTTAAGTAATTGCTTACAATTAATTGCACTTTAATCTTGAAAATCAATTTGTTTCCCTTTAGAATTTTCAAAATCGATTTTTCTTCCCCCACTACATGCTTTTTAGCTACTGTTACGAGTAATTTGTTCGATACACCGTATTAACGCCGTGTATTGTTACTTAAAAAAAAATGGATAATTTGAAATCAGAATTGGTGCTTGTTAATAGGTAGGCACGTATTAACTATCAACTTGTTATCAGAGATTATGGTGTTCCATGAGTTATGTGGGAACCTATCGATACGAGATATCTTTTTAATGCGCCACGGTTCACATGGTACGTTCCTTAGGTGAATTGAACACTAGTGCCGTAAAAATCGATTCGAAAAAGTAGCAAAATCGTAAGCTAGAACTACGCGTACACCATGCTTATGGTTATTACCGGTGTTTGGAATAAACTCTCGCGGCATCTATTGATTACGCCCGCAACTATTATGAACTCTGATTTTATTAACTGTTAGTAATTAATTGCATACTTTGAGGTGTGAAAACGTGTATTTATGAATCGAAATAATGAATTGTGCAAACAGCATCATTTTTTGAGGAAATTGTTCAAACGTTTCTTCGTCTCATTTTCCGCCACATCCTGTCGAATCTAAACAGAACGGTGCAAATATAGACGTAATATTGTACACAGGTGGAAAATAGAACTTGAGATATAACTTTTGCGAGTAAAGGTCCAGTTAATTTATCCGGAACCGTAATATTATCCTCCACGTCCTCTTGTTCATTTATGGTATTCATGGTCGAATATACTGTGCCCCGTGTCAAGAATTTAATGCTATCGCGTGAGAGGGCCGGGGCAATTAATGCCGCGAGCGGTACGCTTTCGTTAATTAAACCTGCGCGAACCATCGAGGAAAAATTATGAATGTCCCGAGTTACAGAGGAATATTAATTGAAATACGATGAAACCTTGGTTGTTAATTCTCTTGGTCTTGAGAGAAGCACACATCTGTCCCACTAAAATTCTCTGAGTGTTCGTCATTCTTTGCAATATTACATGATTTGCGTCTAAATGACCGAGATCCTGGGCAACTTTCCAACACTGCAACTACACGGAATAGGAAAAATATCCGTTATCAGATCGTTTCCTTCGGAATACTTCAGACTTTGAAATGCCGTTGCAATAACGTTCCTTTTTCTTCCTTTCCACATTTATTTTTCTTTTTCTTTTTTTTTTTCGTTTTTTTTTTTCTTTTTTTGCGCACGAAGACCTTACTTTGGAATTCGAGGTACGTTTAGCGAGAACATTTCCTGAAACTCTCGACTGTTCGGTCGCTTTTATCTTCGAGTTTTTCCTCAGGCTGCGTCCGCACTTTGTTTCCGAGACTTGCATAACATTATCTTCGCTCGATTTGTTCGAACCGGAATGAACGTCTTTATGGCTACTCTTATTCTTATTCCCACGTGAAAACTTTTTATTGTACTTCAATTTGTTCGCCCTAGAAAAAGTTAACCACAACCAAACGTGAACTATATTGTTATTATTTTTCTTTTGTTTTTTTCTTTACGAATATAAAATGTATCATAACTGCATACAAAACGTTCAAGATGGTCTTCGTGGTTTTCTTCTTTTCGATTTCTTGTTTATTCTCCGATGCAGGTGCTTCTATCTGCTGGATATTTATATTCTCTACAATTTTCTTCTTCGTTTCGTGAAATATATTATTTCGTATCTCGGAAACTAGAGCGTCCAAACATGGAAGTGACGGCATTTCCAGAGTCAACGCGATTATCTCCTTTTCTAGAATTCCCTCGAATCGAAGATCTATCTCGTCCGCCATTGTAGCCACTGAAATCACGAAACTTTCCGGGGATGAGATTAAAGATTGTCCTGACAGAGATTGTATAAAATTTTGTATATCCGGACGAAGTAGCATCTTCTTTATTTCTTCCGGATCCCTGGCAATGTCCATTATTCTCTTCCATTTTTCTGGGTTCACGTCTTGAAGAACGTCGCACACAATCTGCACCAATGCTTGTAGCTGATAGTTTACAAGTATCGGTACAATTTTGTACTCTTTGTTTTGAAGTTCGATCGATTTGATCGGTGAATTTAGGTAAATACGTTTGCGAAATTTCTTCGTCTCCAGTTCCGGGCTTAACGAAGCAGAGAGAAGTGAATTCGTGGATGGTCGACTACCGAACATACTATAAAAAGGAGACTTAGTGCTGGAAGTCTTCGATAGAGCTTCCTTCATCGTTCTATAGCTAGACTTTATTGGAACAAAATCTCTGGACATCGTGTCGTAATTCTTTCTTCGTTTCGACTTCAGCATAGTGATATCGTGATCAAGCTTGAACGGCGAGCCAATCGTGGACCTCCTCGATGGGCTACGAGTCGATCTCATAACCCAATTTCTCGTCGACATGTTTGTGGTAGCTCTGCTCAATAGATCGTCGTCGTCGTCAAGATGAAAAGACAAACTATTCTCGTCCAGTTCGTTAAATTCCATACTGGATCGAGCGTATCTTTTCTTAGCTACACCTTCTGCGAGGGCCTGTTTGATTCGTAGCTCGTGAGAAGCGCCAAGCAGAGAATAAACGTGAGGCGATATACATGGCATCTTCTCGAAACCGTGTAACATCTGTCTGGTATATTTAACGTTAGAAGACAAAGCGTTCCCATAGTCAGCGTTTTTCTCCATGTATTCTTTGTACTTCTCCTCGAATTCACGAATCGCCTGATCTTCTAGAATCATCTTTCGCGGATCCTCGTGAAGCTTCACGTCCGCGGAGATTGGTACAGTGTCTATCACGTAGCATGGTATCAAGTTGTTCCAAGCGCCAGAAAAATGTTTGTTCTTCGCTTGAAATAATCATCGAGTTATATGGTTAAATAATAGTAAGCGTAGTGTTTCAATTTATAGGAAACCGTACCTCTCTCCAGTAAAGGCGTAACAGGTCTGACGATGGAGCCATCGTTGCCGTGCCACTTTGTACTATAAGCAGTGAGTAGATGAAGGCAAAGAACTTTGTCAACGTCTATCTCGTCCATGGTGAACACTATAGAACGGACGAACTCGTACGAATCTTTCGGCATTTCTTCCTTTTTTATCATCCCGCTGCATTCCTTTATAGCTCCGGTGCAATGGTAGCAGAATCCAGGATTATGAGTATCGTACATCCGCACATTAACAGCCTGCGGCGTCAATTACTGTGTCCGTAATTAGATCGGAAGATCAAGACAATGATCTCTGTGTATGTGTATATGTATATATGTGTGTATGTCACGTGATATCTAGAGCATACGATGAAGTATCAGCGGAAGATGAAGATTAAAAAAAACACTGGAAATTTGACATTGTAAAGTTGAAATTAAAAACGAAAAGGAAACCGTGCGCGCATCCTTGACGAGTTCCTTTTTTTCCTTTTTCTTTTCTTTCTGTTTTTCTCACACGCAATAGTTTTCACGAGATCTTACGTTCGATCCGAAAGATGGCTGCCGGAATTCTAGGTTCTTGTGACGCGATCGAAACCGGTGCCTCGCAGTCTCTATCATCCTCAAGTCCGACTTCTCCACCTTCTCGAGTTTCACAAGTTCTTGCGCCAGCCTTTGACGGTTAATCTCGTTCTGCTTAGCAAGCTTGTTCTGTAGAGTTACGTTGGATTTCATGGTCGTACGTTCGCTGGATAGATATTACACGTTTCTGTGTTTCTTTCCGCGACAGTCGTGAAATTTTGCTCGAGCAGCGTTACCGTCGAGGTTAGGATGGGAGAAAAGTCAAGGGTGAAACGGTCCTGCTTTCCTTCCGCTATACGTTCAATTGTGCAGAGATGTGAATGTAAACGCGCATCACTTCATATCGGATAAAACACGATTTCCCTTGACTTTCGACCAATTAAACTTTGAATAGCAATACAGCAGATTAATCGCGATAACGATACTTTGCTTTTTATTATGTTGTTTCTTTTTTCTTTACCCGTTGTTCACCTTGGGAATCTGTTTCGGTTGGTACAGTCAATGAATAAGGAATTCACTTAGACATTAGTTTTAACGGATTTGACGCGCGAAACGAACTTATGCGACATCTATAAATATGATAATGTACTTGCAAGAGGAGGCCTAGAAAATTCCGATGGTTATTAATCAAACGAGCCTCCTATTACGTAACGTGTCAAAATGATCACGAGGTTACACACGAAATGAACTTTCTAAGAAGCTTCTCGTTATTTAGAGGCGAATGAATTTATTTATCAAGAGTAAAAGATGTACGGTAGCCGACGACTTTGCGTCGTTGGAACTGGTACCGATCGCAACAAGCGTAAATACGCATTAATCGTGCCAATTGTGACCGATTGCTTTCCTTTGATTTCTCGTGTCGACGACGTTCATATACGAGACGTCACGTAGGTTGCATGTAAATTCATCCTTTGATATTATACGACATCTGATGGAACAATGGCATTGCGTTTGGTTGAAAATCATATTTTTCCCTATTTAAAAGCGTTACGTAGTGTACATAACAATTCTTACAAATCATCACGGATATCTATTTGTCCTCGTGCACGTTAAACCGACACACTTCATAAATAATACAGGCGAACGAGTTTCATAATCGATCCGCGCACAATCGATCGTTAATATCGGCTCCTCGAGAATTGCTGACTTTCGAAAATTTCACTATCCTTATCTAGATTTACCGGGCTAATTAACGGAGAAGGTATGTCGCGTACACATTCCTTACGAATTTGGTATTTCATATAATTATCCTGTAATTACACGTACGCTCACGCAAACCTATAATCGATAACAATCGATACAGCGTTTTTCACATCTCTCTAATGTCACATAACTTTCGTATCTTTCGAACAATTAATTTCCACGCTTATATGTATCCTGTACGTTCGAATACCTAATAAAGGTGTCTATAAAATCCTTCTATGATAACAATAATATTAGCATGTTCATTGTACAGGTTCGAATAATTCGAATCGATATGCGATAATCGAAACAGTCCATTCCGGAAATGCAAAACACCGGCCATAATCGATTCCCCGTCAAACGATGCTCTTTAATTGGCGGATCGTGTGACACGGTGACGCTGATTGGTCCGATCGAAGGATCAGTTTCGATAGGATTGATGCGCGCGTCAGTGTTCCGTTGTCAATCGTCCGTACATGTCCGATCTGTATTTCGAAATACGTATCGTTCCCGCGAATATTTACTCCGGTTGTATTCACAACGAAGACGCACAAGAGTGACGAGGAGGTGCGCCGCGACGGTTAGGAAGGCCGGCGGTGTGACGGGCCGCGTGGTAGGAGGTTGCCGCGATTCAATTTCAGTCGAAGCGCGCCAGGCAGACCGAGCGCCAGCAAGAACCGGCTGCTCTCTTTTCCGCACCTCGTGCCCACCGCTTTTCGAACATCCTCGTCGTCGAATCTGTTTGGTGCAGACGCGCGCACCGGCCCGCGCATGTGCCCGTTGAACGGTGCGTTCGTTTGTGGGACTAGGATATGCGCGTGTGCCCGTAGCTAGAAAGGGATGACGCGAGTGTGCGCGCGACCAAGCCTCCAGCATCCGAGGCGAGTGTTTACGTGGTGCGTGTAACCCGGTCCGGCGCGGACAACCGTTGCTCGAAAACCAGTACCCTCGTTTGTTTTCGAACGCGTTCGAAGATCGCATTAAAACACATCGACGACCTAGTTTCCTCTGTACAGAGAGAGAAAAGTAGCTAGTGTGATCTTTGACTCGAATTCTGAATATCGAACAACGAATCTGTGAAAAATACGTTAAACGACTCTTTCAACGGGTAGCCGGTGGTTGTTATACGATATCGCGTGTCAACAGTGTGCGTGCAGGATCTTTTTTTTTTTCTTTTTCAAAACAAACGCGGTCAACGGAAGGCTCAATGACGCATGAAGGATGCGTTTGTCAACGCTGAGAGAAACCACAGTGTATTTGTGGTACGAACAATCGAACGAACATCGTGTATTCGTGTAGTTTTCGATTGTTCGATTCTCGTCGCGTTATGATCGAATAAATTGGAGTGACCACGTGACACGAGGACGCGACCGTTTGCCGCCATGAACGCGAGAGGATAAGGACGGAGTGATCACGTCGGTCAGAATGGAATTCGGAGGCTACAAAGGCACCGGTCCCCGTGTTAGGGTGCGACGACGCGCAGAATTAGGTAGACGGCTCACCAGGAGGCTGTCTCTGGTCGCGAAAATGCCAGCTGCCATTCTCAGCAAAGCGAATCCACCTGAACCAAGGACAGTCGAGATCACGGCGATCGCGCCTGACAAGACACAGCTTACCGTGAGCAAAATTCTATTCGCTTCGATTCGCCTTTCGAAATATATCTTTCTCTCTCTCTCTATGCGGCGTCGTTCAGTCTCGAAAATTACGAATTCGAAACAGGATACCGATCGATTTGTTCGGTCAATGGTATTTGATATTTGCCATACAGGTCACACGCGTGTATTGAATCACTCGGGACACGGTATTTTAGCGTGAGGTAAACGACGCGTTTGATTCTCGCGTAATAAAACGTTTCGTGTCCTTTGATTGTTTCGAACTGTATGTCGCGTGTTCTCCTATCTTCGTCGTAACATCGTGGAAAAGCTCGAACCTATATTCGAGCCACGCGGATTCTTAGGTAGAAATCGAAACTGTTGGAGCCCTGGGCTCGACGATTAATGTACCAACACGTACACCGTGCACCGACTACAAGTGCCGTACATTCTATACAGGAGTAAGAGGCGTTACCTTCGGTATTTAAGCGCTCTATAGAAACGTTGCACGTCATTCTCCTCTCGTGCGCCCGTATACGTTCGCTTCTCCTTTATGTGCATGTATACACAACTCTCTATCCAAGCTGATTTTTTTTTTTAATGATTGATGCTGGGCTAACGTTTGTTATAGGCAAACGTACGTTTAATTATTTCTGTTGGGATTAACGAATGTTTGACGATTCTGTTTCGATCGTGTATTTACAATATTGTATGTATAGAACAAATACTTTTCTCTTTATACTTCAATGGGATCTATCGCAACACGAAGATCTTAATCTTTTTCGTGCTTCTTCAGAATGACTGTTAGCTTCTTCGTTCTTTCTTCTTTTTTTTGTTTCTTTATTTTACCACGGCTCTCGATCGCCTGGGAAGAGAAACATTCTCAGCTTCCGAACAACGTTTAATATACATAGATACGTGTGTACACATGTTTGCACGTGCGTACGGCGAAAGAAAAGTGAAGGCGTCGTACGTATGCACGCCGGCGTTCCTTGAACTCCGCCGACTTCTACCACGTAATCGTCGTAAGAAAGAAAGCGCGCAACGTGATCGATAGCATGGCACTTTCTACCGTGATATCAAATGCACCTTATCACTTACGCACGAATTTTCATCTCGTGTCAATCTCACGGTCAATCGCAAATTAAGCATTTTTATGTTGTGCAAGAAAACAGTTTTTTGCTAAATCACTACGCTCAAGTTAGTCGCTTGATATCTAATCTGAAGGGACTCTAACTATACGCTTACTTTAACACATCGCTAATTGCGCGCATTTTCCGTGAACGGCGCTTAGAATTTCAAAAAATAGCGCAAAAAAAAAATAGAAAATTCGTCATTGGCGATTTTCATTTTTTCGTTGTGCATGATTGCAATTAAAAAAAAAATGTGTTGAATATTTTTTTGAGTGTACCAACGTTTCATAAATATGATTATCAGTTAGCAATTGTTCCTCCGTTTTAATAATACAGTAAACCCTCCGATAACGCGGTAATTTTGTAATTTTTTCTGTATAATACAACTTAATTATTTTAAGCAGTCTCTCTATAACATGAATCTCTCTATTACACTTTTACTGTCGAAATTAACGAGGAATTTTGATTTTTTTCGAGATTATCTCATTCACAAAAACTCCAGCAAAATTTTATTAAACTAAATAAGAATAAATCAATTCACAATCTCTTTTTCTCGAAAATCGAAAGTTTCTTTGCAAAAGTGTGCTGGAGTTGATAAATCGATCGTCCAAAAAAAAAAAAAAAAAAAAAGGAAAAGAAGAAAAATACTAGGAGCTTAAAGGGTTACAAAAAACGATTGAAAGAAAATGTTTACCCTCATTACTTATCCGGCACACCTCGCACACATTAATGTAACGCGTAGGTGGAAACGATTTCATTTTTCAGCCACGTGCATTGCACGTTGCGCACGGGTCGATCGCGACACGCATACTCGGCTGTTACGTGCTACCGTGGACTAGATACCAACGGGCCGTTTAGACCGGAATGATAATTCTTCAATTTTTCCAAAGTGCTTCTACGTTACTGTATCGCGTTTGTTCCCCGTTGCACAAAAGCTCTGTCGCACGTGTACGCGTAACTCGTCAGTCTCTTAGTTGCATCGGATAACTGTTATTGAAAACCGAAGGTGGATACGAAACTCGCTTAGCCGTTTTACTCTTACGATCAGAAAACCCTAATTAAATGTTAATGCCGCGTGGACAAGCGTTTCACCGGTGATCGAACGATTTCACGTCTCTACCTCGCGTTCCTCAGGATTTACGATCTAATTGCCGGATAATTTGTGACCGCGATTCGCGCGGAAGAAATAACTCTTTCCGTTGTTAATCGTTCGAACGTCGATAATGTTGTATTTCACACATCTATTTTCACTTCCTTCGATTCTTTATTTCTTGTTTTCTTTTTTTCTTTTTTCTTTCTTGAAGGATTTACACGTCGTTTCTCACCGAAGGAACATTGCAATTAAATTCTCGCCGTTTGACGATGCTTTGACTCTAAGCTGTTTAGTTTCAATGAGCATTAGGTGTTATATAACGGCGGTGCAACGTTGGAAAATCTTTCGAAAGAAAATTCTCGGTTGACCTGGTCGCACAGTGACAGTAAAATCGTTCGGAAGCAACTGTAAAGCCTGATTCACACTTTTCATTCGCTTTCGTTTCGATCGTTTTAACACTTTGTCTACCGGAAGTCTACCAATCGGCTTTTTGCTGTTATATTTTATCGACCTGGAGTCTGTTAATCGGTTTTTCATCGTCAGTGATTATAGATCTCGTTAACGATTCGTTTCTCATTTTTCATTTTACGCCATGGGTGTTTATTTCTTTTCTTTTTTGTCGGTGTGTACGATAATTGATTGATCGTTGTCGAAAAATATAATTGGGTGTTAGAAAATTCTAGCGAAAGAAGAAGTAAGGGTAGAGGAGGTTTACAAACTGGGAAAAGTCGGAGAAAAGGGTGGTGAAAGTAAACGTGACGCGTCTTGAACTGTGTTTATGGCGGGAAAGCAATTTGCTCAGGCCTTGAAATTAATGTTCGAAGAGAGTTTCTTAGGGTCTTAGAGTTAAAATTGTAAAAGCATTCTCTACGAGTTTTTATGACTTTATTTTGCACTCAGATGTGTGACCAGACAGGATCGATGGTGTGAAACGAGTTTAAGTTTCGCGTACACATCGATTACACTTTGCAAACAGTATCGCAAGTTTATTATATAAATCGAAGTTCGGTAGAATCAGAGTGGAAAGCTGTTCCACATTATAGAAATGTACATTTTACACGTAGCTTTCTCCGTGGAATTTTTTACGCTCACGCATGCCCAATTGACGATAATTAACAATCGTTACGTCGAAAGATTAGCGACTGACTTTCCACGTGTGAAACGAGTCTCACAAATAATACAAAAAAAAAACACGATCCTTAATTCTCCGACGAATTGACTCGAAAGAAGACTACCTTGAGATGTGTCTTTGAATTCTTAATGTACATCGTAGGAATCGTAATTTTATTCGAATTAAATGTTAAAAAAAAAAATAAATTGATGTCATTGAATCGTAACGAAACACCCGGTAGATTCGCCAGACACTTTCATCGACCAATTATAGTCGTCTAACTATAAAATGTCGCCTGACCCCGAACTTATGGTCGACATAGCGTGTGTACTTACACCGGCCACTCGTGGCCGTCTCGATTCTCGATCGACACGTGAGCATCGCTTAAAGGTCATTGACACTGTGCTCGCCGCGCGCGAAATTCACTTTCGACTTCGAAGATCCCGAGCTGGGGCCTCCGCTGTGGCGACGATCGATCGAAATTGAACACACGCTCTTTGCGGCGTTGGTCTAATGAAACGGAGAAAGTGACAGTCGAGAATCGTTCGGGCATCCCTGTATTTAGCATACAGGCTTTCGTTCAACATTGGAACACAGTTTCGCGGCCGATTCATCCTTATTTTACGCGAGACCCGCATAATGGCGACCGCGAACCAGGAAACAGAGCGACGAAATTTATCTCGTTTACGGTGCACCGTCTCGTTTGTCCTAGTTCACCATATTTTTTCACATTGTGTAAACACGTTGACAAAACACACTGGTGACCGACATTTTTCAATCGTTTGGCATGGTTAAAATGAAACAAATATCGATTAGAAGTTTTTATGACATAAAATTTGGAATGAAAAGTGCATTATTCAAAAATTAAACTGTTTTATTGGAATGTATTTTATAAAAATTATGTATCTCGATGTGTTTGATGACTTCGCGAAAAATTGAAGTTTCACGGTGTGTGATGTTGTGTTATCTAATATAACAGGCAACGCAGTAGGTGAAAAGTGGTAGATCTAATCGTAACGATTGGTAACGCGTTAATTAAATTAGAAGCGTCTTTATTACACCGTGAACAATGTACAGGGTGTGGTGCAAGGGCGAGGCAAGGCTGTAGTTGCTATTAGGCTTGATTATTAATAGATGTTGTCTTTGAGGAATAAAGAACGATATTTTCCATTATTATTTTACGCGGAATACCGACGATGGAATTTCAAAATATCTGTGTATCCGAGAGATCATTAATTAACCTTTTGCAATCCACCTTTTCTTCGTTTATGAAAAGTACAAATATTCTTGATCGTATCTTTTTTACTTTCAAGACACACAACGTATTTGTTCTTTCGCGAATTGAATTCTTTCTACCGATCACACGAATTTTCCTCGTGGAAAACGTGAATTCTTGAGAAATTCGGTTCACTTTATGGAGTTTGAGTAACTTCCGCGCCACGCGCAACCGCGTAAAGTAAAAGTATATGTAGAAAGAAAAATAGAAAGAAAAAGGAAAAAGTAGAAGGAAGTCCGTTATGTTTTCCTTCCGCGAACAATTCAGCTTTTCGAAATGAAAGAAGAAAATGAAAACAAAGGTGGAAAAAAAAATTCAATTACTGGATATTAGAATCGCACGAAGAAACAAAAAAAGAAAAAATTATACAGCACCGTACCAGTGTAATTACCGCGTCACGTGAAGAAAGATGAGTCCAATGAATGAACGAGCGAAAGTAACACCGACTCGAATTAGATTCCAATCGCTATTCATCTCGTACGATTAACCATTTATCCGAACGATGGATCGATTCTATTTAGCCGCGCTCGATTTCATCCTCGCTAGTCGCGTACCTATCAATTATCATCTATACGCTGATTTCCGTGCTCGTGCCGTGCGAACTTCTCTTCCTCTGTCTCTCTTTCTGTACAATGTATGAGCCAACGTCAATATCAGAGACAAAGAACACGAATGTTGGAAGAGTATATGTGTCACGGTGACAGAAATGTCTGTTCTTTCTACAAACTGAATGTAATTTCCGTCACTGTCTGTCGTACTGACCCGTTTTCATATATATGCCGCCAGTTCGAGCTTCCTCTGTGAAGGTATAGTTTGTGGAAGCGATACAGCGAGGTCGTAAATGAAACCAGTTAAGTGCGGAATTTAGTTTTAAAAATTCCTCACGGGATGCGTAATTAAAATCAACCAACGACGAGTATACACGTCGAACACAGAGAAAATGTTTCTATTATAAATTTGACGAGAAAAGTAGAGTAAAACGAGGTTGAATTACATTTTTATTCGATAAAAAATGGACAATTCTTGATTGATAAGGTTACTGTTATTAAAAACTTAAAAGTTGTTGAAAAATAATAAAATTCGTAAACAAGAGGAATGAAAGAAAAAATATTTTTGAAAACGATCATGCTTATTAATTAAAAGTGGTTTGAAAGTGGAGCGTGCAGAATGTTCCTCCTGTGCCAGTGTCTTTCTGCTTATCTTATTTCCAGTTTTGTATAGTGCTTTGATACCTAATTGATTTTACTATCTCACTATATCGCTTTCAACGACTATACACTATGCAGAAACGAGAAAATGGCTGGCGGGAAGGTATAGAGACAAGAGTGAGGCTGTGTTTGCACTACTTTACAATGCAATTTGTCGATATTATCACATTCGACTTGTCAGAGAAATGAAATTGAAATAAAATAGATGAACAGAATTTACGAAATTAATGGTTATTATGGAGTTATCGTCCTTATTAACGAACGTCTCTGCGCAATCGAGCGCAATGCGTTAATTAATAAATATAGATGCGGAAAAACTGGCAAATGTTTCGTAAAATGTTCGTTATCAATCGTGGTAAATCAAATCTGGATTGAAAGGGTTGAGAACTGATTATACACGGACCAAATCATTTCTAACAGCGAGAATCGATCAGCAAGTGAGAATTCCGAAAGTCGCGCGCGAGCCGCGCGATACAGATTGTTCCTAACGTCCGTGGCTAATGATCACGGTGTCGTAATTAAGCGGACTCGAGTGGATTCATTCGTGAGATTGCGAATTTTAGATCTCATTCTGCTCTGATTGCCAGAGTCACGCAGCCGTACACTCGCTAATAATGCGACAGTCGGAACGCAGCCACGGTAAACAGTCCAGTATTTTATCACGCTTGACCGCGACCGAGAACATAGAACACATGTATCTGCTTAGGAAAATAATTTAAGACCGACAAACTGTCGTTAATATAAAAGAAACGTAGAAAAAAAGATCCTCTATTCCTCTTTTTTTTTTTCTCCCAAATCGTTCTCTTATTTCTCCTCTATTCGAGAAATTTTCTACCTGCCTTATCGAGGCAGGTATTCACAGATACACTTGAGGTTACTCGAGAATTCTCGATAAGAGTGTTCCTTTCAGAATTCAGTAGAATCCATCGAAATTCCTCGAAAGGAAACCCTCTGAAAAAATCGTACGCTCATTGTTGTACCTATTTGCACCAGAACCTTTATGAGAATCAATAAAACCGTGTTCCTTTATGGTTTAACAACCACTTTCAGTAGATTCATCCCTTGATTCTCGAAAGATCTCAGATATATCCTTCAACTTCAATCGTGGCGGAACTTCTTTCGTTTCCGATACGATAAAGATCGTTCTATTCTTCAACACATTCGAGGGAGCCTAGCGTGTCCATCTTGAACTCCTAGACAATAATTGCTCTGTAAAATTAACGAAGGAAAGTTCGCGTAACTTTTCGTCTCTTACTCGAGTAAAAAACAGAAAAAGAAAAAGAGTAGAAAAAGTCATTTGTGTGAATGATTGGTAAAGATTGATAAGTGTATCGCGTGAAAGAGATAAAATACTTGTTTGAAGCGCGAGAATCCTCACGTGTGAAGACGCGTTCGCGAAAAGTAGGTTACATGTGTCAAGTTGGCGGATTCGAGGGAAGAGACCAGCTGAATGAACTGCGAAAATCGCTCGGTGTCGCGTCCGTAGAAGTTTCAGGAAGTGATTCATTCGTTTCTGCTGCATTTGCGAAGCTTTCACCGCGTTTACGTCATCAATTTGAACGAGGTGACGAGCCGTGACCGATTGAAATTATTGGCTATATCGCTTGGTGTAATTAGAAGGCGATGAACTTTATCGAAAAATATATATTTTTTTTTTCATCGAATAGTATTTTAAAAATATCGAAATACGTAATTGTCGAAGGTTTTGTCGATAGCTGATGTATGATACTCTTTGTATATTTTTCATTGAATCATGAATGATAGTACAAATAGTACGCTTTCCCCCATTCATACGTGTACATCGATGATACACGAAGTGTTGTTCAATATAAATGGAAGAATAACATTTGTTTCTTTTTTCTTTTTTTTTTTTTTCTTTCTTTCGATAACAAAGTGTCGGAGTACATGCTTTATCGTATTGTGAACAAGTGGAACGTTCTGTGTGTATTTTCCACACGGATAACGAGTAACACAAATAGTTTGCTTTAGCCATTCACACATCGCTGAGCCATTCGCTCGAAGGTTATTGTGAAACTGTCCATCGTTCTACACACGAGGGAAATTCAAACGCTTTGGTTATCGACTGAAACATGGCATGCTTTTATCATAGGTATAATTGTGTTGTCTATAAACGTTACCATCTACTACGCGTTATATTATTGCTTTTAATGCGGGTGGCGTGCTTATGCAATCGAAGAATATTATTCAATTTTAGCTAAAAAATTTTTCTTTCAACTCTGGTTGTATTTTGCCCCGTGAAAATTAGCCATTTTACAGGCTTCTCTATTTACTCGTGGACGTTAAACCTTACCACAAAGTGTTCGCGTAATGACGCAACTTGGACGCGTAATTTTCTGGACAGAAATTGTCACTAAAACAACTCCGCGGTAAATAGACTTTGTCGTTGTTTTTTATTCTTTTTTTTATTTTAAACAAATTTCACCTAGTCAAGAATAATCAACAATACGATTAATTTTTATAGTCCACTTTTCGGAGTCCACTTTCCAAACAGAAATTATTGTTATTGATATAAATTTACAGTTAATTATTATATACATTACAATTAAAATGAGCAAAAATTAATTAACGTGAAAGTGTATTTCATATTTAATACAGGCGCAACAATTAAAAATTGACAATATAAATGAAAGCGTTGAGTCACCAATGACGAGTTAATTCGTCTTCTCCAGAACATCAACATAATCAACGATTAACCATAAGAAAAAAAAAAAAGAGTAAAAGGATAATTTTCTATAACATTGTATCACTTAAAAGTTACGTTATCTATATTTCTTTACATCACATTTCATCACCAGTTTCGTTGTATTAATTATTAATTTTCGTTTTCCAACATTTTCCAAAATGCAGAATTGCGATCAAACATAATTTTTTTGACAAACACAGACAAATTGGAATATAGAGGGCAAATTGTGTCTTTCGAAATGTTAAAAATCGTCGAAGTATCGTATCGAGGTAATGATTTCGAAAGGGAAATTGGGTTACGCGTAATTCGATAAAGGAAGTCCGTCGTGGAAACGGATACTCCTTTCCAGCAGTGGTGTTATAGTAAACGGCGGCAAATGAGTGACGTCAACGTGACCGATATAGTTTGGAAAGACTTATAGTAGGTTGCGGTTATGGTGTTGCGCAACTAAGGTGGATTAACAGGCGTAGGGTTTCGTTGAATTTCTCGAATTCCATTGACATCGTTGAATGTCTTGTTGGCCGTAATACTTGACGCATCTCCTTCGTTGCTTCGCTATCTTAATTGCTCGTTAAGAGAGTACAACGACGTGTTATCGTTCCCGTGAAATTGCTTGCGATAAGCGGTGGAAATGCGCGTGAAACCTGACGAACCCTCTCTCACCTGGGAATATTTATCGAGTTGCTTTCAACGCGACTTTACGTAATCGAGATTTGCCTATCCGATTGTCTTCTTCCAACCTTCGTCCATCTTAAAGACTTGATACTCTTCTTTCACGGATATCTACACTGTGTTACGTAGGAAATACTAGTTGACCTTGCGTGCATTATTTTTCGATAAAATCTCGAGATTATGATTTCCATATTTTTCGAAAGTAGAGAGCCTAGAGAAATGGTTGGTTCGTTTCAACCTGGACTTGAATCGAGATGTTGTTTCGTTTCACAGTGTTTTTGCAATCTTTGAATACCTTCGAATCTGTTATCAGAGTAATGATGTTCCCACGCGTCTAACAAACGATCGTAATACCTTTCCACTTGGAAGAATTTAAAGTAGAGAAAGGAATGTTTAGTTGGGAAAAGTTTCTCGAAGTTCCCAGTTTGACTTACTTCATCCTCGTAACGGATCAGTTGTCTAAGATCATCTCTGGTCAATTTCTCTAAGATTGTATCTATATATTCCTCGCGACTCTGCATCGCGTTGATGTTGTTCTGTTTCGTCTTTTCGTCTAAACTCAGAGCAGTGTTGTATAATTTGTAATCGTACCCAATGGAATCGTATTTCTTCGTGTAAGCACCGTTTTCCGAAATGTGCTCCATTTTGGGTATCTGATAGCCGGACATGTTTAAAACGTTCTTAATCAAAGGACCCTGCGAAGGAAACGGAAGCTTGAAGCTTGTGACTCAGTCTCGACGAATGAATTCGTGTATCATTGCAATGGAATTCGAAAGGTCGAAATTAAACGGTGGTACAGCGCGAATACGAATGTGCACTTGGTGGAAGAAATATAGCGAGTTAGGGAATTAAAGTGATTGTAACAAGAGTCAGACTGCTGCATTCTACTTTTTTCAAAGTTAAAGCATACTTTATTGCAGCTCTTACTGAAATTGCGAACTTTTTTCAAATTTCTGTTATAATCTCTCCATATTTCTTTCATTGACTATACGCACAAAGTTAATTCTATCGATGATGCAACTTATGCATTTGCACGGGGCAGTAAATTTTCTGAGAGCGTCAAAAGTGGCTCAAATTATACGAAATTCAAATGTAATAAATCGTAAAAAGTGGCAAAATATATTATGAACGTTTAACAAAGGAAACTTGAGACTTCTGACATTATCACTTGTTCCAAAAAGGGGAAAATAGGCGGGAAAATTATCTCCACTATCTAAATTCTACGTGAAGCAACTTTAGGAGAACTGACAGTGTAGGAAAATGGTAAAAAGACCTCGAGGACTATCTAAGGTTTCAAGTTCATTTTGCTGAACAGTACAAGTAGCAGCAAAATTTTTAGGGCCAGCCCTATGATTGGGAATAATCGTCGAGCGACTCGAGATCGCGAAAGTATCAAAGTTCCTGGAAATTAGCATTTGAACGTCCATTTGAAATGTAGATGTATACCTTAATAGCCGTATCGAGTGGCGAGTCTGCCTGCAGCGAAGGGAGTATGTTAACTTCTAGCAACCAAGGTTTCAAAGACTCGTCGAGGAGTATGTCGAACCCGTATAATTCGTAACAGGTGTACCTGGAGACTAGATACTCGGAAACGGTTGCGTTCATGTTCAATTCCGCGGCAACGAACGTTTTAATCACGATGTCCTTAATCCGTGCCCACAGTTCAGCTACGTTCACCTCTTCCTGCTTCAGGTACGACCATAAACTCGAGAAGGACCATTTGTGCCCTTTGAACGAATTCACCGAGTCGTTCGCTATGTAAGCTGGATTCTGTTTGTTCACGCTGCTATTCGTTAGGTGCATATACTTGTCGCTTAAATTCGCGCCGCGTACATACCTGAGATACAAAAGTAGTGCTTGTATAATCGATAAAACGTTCTCTAAACGTGATAAATATCGAAAGGAGAGATTCGAAATTACCTGACAGAGGCGAAACGTACTAAACCCTCTTTGTAGATGTAAATTCTTAGAGGATTGATGCTTGTAAGTAGAACGTACACTCTCAGATCGAATTTCAGACCATTGATAAGCTTCGGTCGTGTGATGTAGCGTTGTATAATCATCGAATGCCATTTAGGGATCTCCCACCATTGATTGACGATTTTAATACCTTGCCCACGACCAGCTGTTGGTGGTTTAACTATCCACGTGGTTCCTATACCATTCCTATACCACATACTCTCGAATTTCTTTATCTCGTGCGGCAGAACATAAGTTTTTGGCATTAGACCATATTCTTTCGAGCCGTATTTCCTCACCATTCTATTCAAATTCTGCCATAACTGATCTTTGTTGCCTATATTATTAGAACCTGGCATGCTGTTTATCTGTAGCATAGTGATTATTATTTTTGAGGAAAATTCGATGGAGAATTATAGAGGAATATTTAAGTGTGCATCACCTTTTGGTAACACTTCATGCGTTTGTATCTCGACAGATCTTTAGTGGATAAATTCCATACACCGGACCATTCGTTTCCCCTCTCTATTATCTGATATCCTGTATTGATTAAGATTTTCACCAGAAGTCTAGGCATAGACGTGGTGAATTTCCATTTGAGAAGCTGGGCGAATTCTTTCGGGACTTTTTTCGTTGACACCTGATCGTGACTACGGAAAAGTACATATGGCGGTACGTGTGGAAAGAGACTCTTTCTCATCGGCACTGGCGCGATGTTTCGAACTTTATCACCATCGGCTTGTTTGTCGAAAATAATATTATGATATTTCTTCGGTTCGATGGTTTTCTTTAGTTCGATACTTTTGATTTTCGTTAATTTCGTCGAACGTCGACATGTTTCCGCCGATCTGGCTAGGTAATTACGCCATATCGTGGGTCGATATCGTGCGAGCAGATGAGATTTTGAACGTGAAAGAACTAGCTCTGTCAGCTTCGTATAGGTCAACCATTCCTCGTCCGAGTCTCCGTTTAGGTTAATCATTCCGTTGGACGTACTAGTGGTAGCACTGCGGTTCGACGTTTCTTTGAATTTCCGTAGAACAGGATGGCCGAAGTCACCCTGCATCGTGATATCGAGACACCGATTAATTTCGCGTTCATTATCGTTCAAGCGTAAGGTTACACTGGGAATTTTCAATTTTTCAAGAGTCCATGATTGTACTGTTTCAATGCAGAGTGAAGTTGTTCACGGATATTCTCGATTGTAAAGGGCTCGTCCAAATACAACGTCTAGATATCAGTACTGTATAACGTTTACACGTCGTCCTTTTTCAAATGATACGAGTCGCTTTCTTTTAGCAAAAGGTAATTCAATTTTAACCGTTGTAACAATGTATTTGCATTATTAGAACTTACTGTGAAAATTGACGTTCTGTTTTTAAAATACTCATCACGAAATTCGTGATCTTTTTGGCCAAATCGGTCTTCAATTCAAAAATTATCAAAAAAATTCGAAAAAATGCAATCATGGTACACTTTTGAACGATACTCTGTTCCATATGTAATTAAAATAAAGAACAATTTGAAATAGTTTGCGTTTTATTAAAAAAGAAAACGAGTTAGAGTTTAGAGTAGAGTTAAACTCATGGCACAGAGTTAATTTTAATTTACAAGACCGAGGATTACCGATTGTAATTAATCTATAAATCATTAACATTGTATGTATAGTCAGGAAAAGAAGTCATAGAATAAGGTATCAATAAAAACAAAAGAAACGAAAGAAATGAAAATAATTCGATGCATTCCAATGACCAAAGACGCGTTCTCCTCTGTTCCTCCGCGATCACAATCCATTAAATCAGTTTCTGTTCACCTATTCCCTATCATCATGAACAATACCGTGATTCAGTCGCTGTGCTTTCCGCATTTGCGTGCCAGGCGGACGTTTATCTCGCTGGGAAGAGCGGTGGAGTGCGGTGAACACGCGGGCGGACACGCGGCTGTTTTATGCGCGTAACTCGCGCCACGCACATCGCGACTGCACGTGTTCCTTCACTAGAGGTTCCTCTGGATACTTCATGGAAAGCTCTAGGATAAGCTTCTTCTTCCCTCTTCCAAAAAAATAAAGAAAAAGAAAAAAAATAAATAAAATCGTATGGACTAGGGCGGATCCCTCGAGACGATCAGCAAATACGCCTATCGTTCACTATAGCTCTCCAATGTTCCGACTCTAATGGCGATGCTGCTTCGATGCTAATTTGATTCCCGTGTAGCGCAATCACGGGACTGATTGTCGATGTTACGCGCATCACACGCATTCCTACGTGCGCGCTAGTTGCGTTTTCCATCTTGCACGATTAATTGTTCCTTGGTTGGCCAGCCTTCGTTTTCTTAGCCGCCTTCGAAGGAATGCAACGACGTACGTCGTCTTTCTGCCGTCTCTAATCTCTGTTGTAAGCGAGAGTAGAGACAATGGTCTATGTACCACCGGTTTAGAGTCTGTTGTAGAATGTAATACGCGAATACGATACTAGGAGATATAACATGCATTTACATAGAAGATCCATGATCGAGAGAGTTAGCCACTTCCGTCATTATATGGTGTACTTCACTTTCTTCAGCTTTAACTTACCCAGCTATGGTGAACAGAGATATCAGAAAAAGGTTGATTTAAGAAGATCCCGAGTTTCGTATGTTTTCTAATCTGGTTATGGTGATGCTAGGTGGGTACAGGAGGATACTATTGCACGCGATATTACATATTGCGCGGATTTACGGTGGTGGGATAAACGATCTCGAGGTGTGTTCTTCCGGCAGTGTGTAGCAGCTCTTCTTCTTTATGCGTTTTGCTAGTTAGCCGACTGTTAGCACATTACTAACGGTTTTTCTGAATTATTCGATAGTTTAGCTGGATCGGCGATGAAACGGTGTTTCTGTATTTTCACCGTACGATTTTTTTCACTCACTGCGTATGTTAGTCATGAACATTTAGTGTTTGAAATAAAAAAGAAGCCAAGATATTATTGTACGAGACATTGGAAACTTTAGTAATCGAGCTAGTGTACAAGTAGAGCTAAAGAAATAGATTTAATCAAGGAAATTTATTCTAATGCTCTACTGTTCCCTGTTTCTGTGATTGTTAATTCTCTTCCTTGTTTTATACCCTTGAAACTAACTTGCACAACTTCGTCATAAGTAAAACTACGCTATGATAGTATACTTACTTCTAGTTTAATAACTGATGCATCATTCTGACTCTTTCTCACGCCTACGCTACGTATGATTTTTATTTCGCAATGATCGATCTTTAATTCACACTAAAGCTAGAGCAGATATATAAATGATACATGCTTATGAATTTATTCAGTTTTTATCTCTTCGTTAATTATCGAAACCTGATAAGCTTCTCTATAGAATGCACAGGGTTAACATTAAACGATAGTTCGTTGTAAAAGTTCTTTGAACTGTGGAAACAGAAGTTTCGTGTGAATGTTTGAGACTTCTCAGAGTATGCTAGAGATGTGACAATCCTTTCATTTCTACGATCAAAGAGGAAGAATGCTGCGACGAATCAAACACGTGAAAAATCCTTGAATTTCGAAAGAAAGGGAGAAAAGGGTTCAGCCTCGATTCGATTCGATTCCTGTACCGTTAGAAATCCATCCAGGTCCATCGTAAATCACGTATCGCGTGATACGTTTCTTTTTTCGCATTCGGGGACGGATCAGGAGGAACGGTACTCCCGCGAGGCGTTTTCATTGTTCTTCCTCGTTCCTTTTCCTTTTTCTGCTTGCCCTTTCTCTCTCCGGTTTCGTTTTAAACCTTCTGTATGTTACGGTAAATATCGATTCTGTCTGGTGTGCAGAGTCGACACACGCCCCGCGTTGATAATATGAAATATCGCGCGGTATGCGCGCGCGTATGTATAACGCACACTTTCACGGTCCGCGTGGCAGGCATAATGGCGCCGCGACTTTTCCACACGGAAATCTGTCGCCAATGCGTTTCTCTCGCTGCTGGAGCTGTTCGATGCTCGTGTCAGTATTGTATATATTAGTGGCAGGAACAATGGAGCGAAGAAGAAAAAAAAAGCTGTATGTAGATAGGTATATACGCGAGGAAAGTTTCGAGGAAGTGAAACAAATGTGTAACTTTCCTTTGGTTGATGGTTTAAAGTTGCATCAATTAACACGTTGCCGATCGCGCGAATTTTTCGCGAGCAACACTTAAGAATTGTGACGTCCAGAAGTATAAAATTCGTCGATATAGAAATCGATTCAAGTATAGTCGTTCAAATCGAAATGTTCGCGACGGTATTCGTAAGTTGGCAAGAAAATGGCAAAAGCTCGTCGATATTAATGGAAATTATTTAGACGATTGATCTATTTTCATTTGTCAAAAGTTTATTTCTACATCTAAGACATTGTTCTTCTGCCAATAAAATAGTCGGCAAAGTGTTAATACATAGTTAAACGATACAAGTGTTGGGTTTCAATTAAAGTCGAGGAAATGTAGTTTACCGTAAGATCACGCAAATGTAACTGTGATCGTAGCGAATAATTACAAATCGTTATTACTGAAAGACTCATGGTATAGTCGATGGAAGGGATATAGTAAGGTCATAATTCTCCGGCTGTTCTCACCGAGATATTCATTTTACGGTGAATATCGATAACGATCGGGAAAATTGCATCGCAGTGCCGCAGCTGGATTATGCAAACCACTCGTTGATTATTTATCTTCATCGTTTCTCGTGGATTATCCACGGTTGTCGCTCACGTTCGTACCGAATTACACATCTACCGTATTCTCCGCACTTCTCTATTTTCCATTAAAAAAAAAAAAAGAAGAAGAAAATGAAGAAAACACACACACACACATACGCACGAACTCGAAATATCAAGAATCTCTCTGAAGAAGATCTCTCTTAAAATACTTCAGAAAATGAAGGAAGCTGCGCGTGATGGAAAAGTCTGGAAAAGGAGGCTGCGCTTTCTCGCGAGTGCGCTCGAAGCTGTTAATGAAGAGGCCTGCTTGCGAAATCTCGAGTGCAAGCACGAAAGATGAGAGAATAGAAAAAGGCGACGGATAACAACTACGAGATGAGAAGAGGAGGAGAGAAGGCTTGAAAGGTGGTCGGTTGAGTACACGCGACGTGCGTTCGAAGCGTTTACACGCCGCCGTCGTCGTAGCTCTTAAGCGTGTCGCGCGAGACATCGCGGTGCATCTCACCGTTGGTTGCATTGTCTCATGGATGACGAGGAGAGAACGTCCTTCGATCCATACTCACGCGCGCTTCGATACACAAGATTCTGTACGCGTGTATACTCGCCACGCATGCTGGTACGGTCTCTCGCGGTGCATTAGCGATTTCGCAACGAACAGACAATCGGCATACGTACTTACGTGCGTGCTTTCCTGTGTCGGGCATATAGCCCTCCTCCTCCCTATCTTTGTACAGAGAGAAACACGTTTCGATACGTTGGATCTATGTACATACGTACGTACAGTGAGATCTGATCTTCGATTCATAATTAAAAAGCGGTCTCATTGCTGGGAGGCTTGAGTAGAATCTCGGATTCCTTTCTGGTTGTATCTTGAGATCGTAATATTAACTATTAGATATTTTCGCTATTTCGTTCTGGCAATTAGCAATTTTATATTTTTTCTTCTCTTATTAAAATGTATAGGTGTAATCAATTTTAATTCTTCTTTTCGTGAGCAAAGAAAAATCGAGTTATAGAGTGTTAATTTAGAGATCTTCAATGGTTTAATACTTTCAATTAGTCTCATTGATAAACAACGTTTTTTTATTTATTTTTTTTTTTTTGAGAAGTTCAAAGGACTAGTTTTTTAGAAGGTGCGTATAAAATAGTTTTGAAAAAATTGCGATTAATTTCAAAAAAGTTATCCCGTTTTAAAGAGTGCCCAAATATTAATGAAAGTGACGGTAAGTATAGTCGGAGGAAGCGATCTAGCGAGATCGCAAATCAAAGTATCAACTGACGACACCAATTGATGTAAACGAATTGATATTCAAAATTTCTATTTGCAATCTTTCGTTAACCCGTTCAGGACGATTGACGTACAATGTGCTGCACCATAGAGGTGCCTGTCATGGCCGAGTGACGTACTTTTTCGATGCAATAACTTATCTTATTAATCCGAGACCAAATATTACAATAGTGACTCAATTATCTGTTGAATAATTGATCGGTATCTCGATACGATGTGCAGTACGTGAGAAATGCAAGGTTAAGTTAGGTTAGTACAATTTCTAGTGACATTAACAGAATACTTGGCTTCGAGCCGTAAAAGGTTAAAGCTATGCAGTATTAAAGCTTGCGTCGTTTATTCAAAAGTAATTATCGCACTGGTAACAATTAATTTCCAATTGATACATTTTTTAAAATGTACTTCAATGGAAAAATGAAACGAGATTCGAGTTTCTACGATTTTACTATGTCGCTTCCACCGACTATACATAGTATAAATTGTACGCTTGAGACGTACTCTGATCGTACGAAAGAAAGATGTTCTAGAAAGTGTCAGAGGATTATCTCTGTATCGTTCATTCATTTTTTTTCCTCTCTCCTTTTTTTTTCCCTCCAAAGGTTACGTTCATTAAGCTGCCGGCGCGATTGTTGTCTGAGTCCAATTAGACGGCCGAGTACTCCTCTCCTTTGACTCATTTATCTCACGTTTGACTCGGTTCAACGTACCGGCGTGAATCACGTCTTTAGACACATTATTTTTCTCTCTATTGTTTTTTTCTCCTCGATATTCTTCTTCTATATAAAAGCAGCTCGAAGTTTCGAACACTTCCATAAGCAGAAGGGAATTCCAGCCAGTTGTTCGCTATTCTCGTAATTTTGCAGTGCATCCACGGCTGCATTCTGTACTCGCGATGCATTAGCGATGTCGCAATGCCGACGACGTATGTACACACACGACCCGCCTCTCGGTTCCATCGAAACGGAGTTTAAATCTGAGAGAGCGTATCCGTACGAACGACGAAGTTTAGAGGAGTTTGTTGCTTCCCTTTTTTTTTCCTTCCTTTCTTTCTTTCTTTCGTTTGAGAAGCTTTATTCACCCCGTTTCATTCGAAGTTCTTTATCTTCCGCGAAACTATTCCCCGTACCGCGTTCTGCACTCCAGGTGCATTCGAGATTTTGCAACCAGCGACTCTTTACGTAGAGATTCAGGTGTGTACGCGTTACACGCACTTCGCGAGACATTGATTCGCGCTGGCACAGAAAGAATCCTACGTCCAATGTACTCGAGAATCTCTCCCACGTTTCATGAGAGTATAATCTATCGAAAAATCACTCAACTCGGGGGGAGAAGAAAACTTACTAGAGAAGTATTAACGATAGAGGTTAATGCTAGTGGTTAGACAACAAGTGATTACTTTCCAGGCGTCGTGCAACGATGGTCATTCACTCGGTTCCCTCGTTTAGCCTCGGTTCAGACTTACACCGCAGCGTGTAAGTATTCGAACCTCTTCACAATTTCGAAGAATAGTAAATAAAGTTTTTTTTATTAAACCAGATTGCTTTAAATAGTATTTTGAAACGAACTTTCAATTTGCAAATTTTCGAAAATCGTTTGACAAAGTTTGGGACTGAGAATTGAACGTCTACCTTTGAGTTCTAAAATTTTCCACAATAGTACAGTGTACTATTTAGAAGAAGAATCATCTGTGCGAAAAATAGTATTTTCTGCTCTTAAAAATAGCAGTAAAATTGTAAAATATAAGACTGTAATTCGCAACGTCTCGAAACGTAAACGTTTGCTCCGAGTTTCAAGAAAAAGTATCAATGACAACGATTGACGTCAGTTTCTCCATTGAGAGTCACGTCCACGATGATAATTTCAATCTTCCATTGTCCTCTAAGCTCTTCAACCAAGAATATTTATATTGCGCAATTATAAAAAAAGAAGAAAAAGAAAATCGTTCGATCGTTGTTCGTCGATGTTAGAAATTTATCATTTCACGTTTCGATATCGTCGTCCTTCAGTGGTAGGGGAGCATAATTTCCAATGCAATTCCGAACGCCAGTTAGAACGCTAGTTAGATCCGTACTGACCTCATTTCCATCGAACCTCTTTTTTGCATCGTTGAAATTGTTTAGCAAAGATAAACGAGCTGTTGTAGATTTATTTGACCCGTGTATATAACGAGAGGTAGATATGCATCGGAATCAATAAGATTTCATACGCGTAGGCGAATATTTGTTAACGCATTTAACGAGGGTGAACCACGGTACCTTGTTCCCGCCATTTATTTTAGCCGTTCGCGTGCGTTTACGATCGATCCGCGGCGGGATCGTGATCGTTGAACGGGTTATTTCGTATACAGTGACCCCTCGTTAATAAAACGACGCAACAACAATCTGTTGCGAAAGCAACTGTTAACTATCAAACGTGTTTAAAATTTCTGTGTTTCTTTTTCCGGTTTATTTTTCTTAGAAATAATACGCTTCTTTTTTATTATTTTTCTGTCTATCGATGTGTCCGCGTGAGCGACAAGAGTTCATCTGTTTATCATACTTCTATTTATAACGCGAATTGCAATTAACATCAATAGAAATATCGTCTGAATGGCAATGGTAAATGAGATCGTAGTTTCGAAAACAGATAAATATTCAGCAGGTTCTTTTGTTCTTTTTTTTTTTTATCTACAGCGAGCGAGAAAACTATTCGTAAATCGTTAAATGTTGATCACTTCTGAAATACTATTCAAAATGGTTGTTCTACAAGAATGTAGCTTAAAAAATATGTTCATTTCATCTTCAATTAATCTTCTACAACACTATATGACTTAAAAGTTGTATAATTTATTTGTTTATTGCTCTACTATCGCTGAAATTCTTCTAAAAATATGTCAAAATGTAAAATTGTAACCAATTGCAATCTTTCTTCTCGTAAACGAAGAAAAAATCGAGGGTCCATGATTAATTATAAAATGCAGGATGAATAAATTAGCGAGAAAAAAAAAGTACTCGTACATAAAGTTTATTCTAGCAAATAAATGACATTTACAATAATTAATATTTCCTAGAATATCCTTTGTTGTCTGTAATCACCTGCAAACATCTGGGCATTGATTTCACTTCGACTAGTATCTCAGAAACTATAAAAATTTAAAGTCGATAGTTAACAGTGTACCAATACTTCTTTCTTTTCGCTTATCGTGTCTGCTTTGAGTGACAAGAGTTCATCTATTACACTTCTATTTATAACGTGAATCGCAATTAACATTGATAGAAATATTAATTAGAATGGCATTGGTAAATAAGATCGTCGTTTCGAAAACAACCTAACCCTTGTTCTTTTATCTTCTTTATTTTTATCTACGCCTATTCAACGAACGAAGAATGCCCCAGCGAAAAAGCTTCATTTACAAGCAAAAAGCGTCGTTAACATCGGTTGTACACACGTATTCCCGTTGATTCGACGATTTATTATCGGCGACGTACTATTTACGCGGCATACCGATGAATACGTATGTTACGGTTTTCTTTCATTTCCTTATTCTCTTCCTGTTGCTGCAGCGATAATCGAGCCGCGTCGACAAGAAAACACACCGCGATCGTATTTTATTCGACACGTTCGATTCGAACCAACACCGACGATGAGAAAGAAGACGAATAATAATTCCACGAATCGAAGAGTTTTCGCGTAATGTCTACGCGAACCGACCTAATATGTAAATTCCACACCGCGATTCGTATGCGTTTCGTGAGGCAACTCGAGGCGTGGCGAACATTTAATAATCGACTTCTCTCAGGTTAGGTGAACCGCGATGCGTTTTCTCGCAACGTGACTTCGATCGTAGGTCACTCTGCATACTTATCGCTCGTTATCTTGTAAAAGAAACGAAAAAGAAAAAAAAAAGAACGATAGATAATTATGAAAATTACAAAAGTGATCTATTAGTAGCACCGAGTTCCATATTCTTCGAATGTAGATCGAGTTTTTGTTTTCGAGGTGCAAAGAGTTAATGGGAGAGTTGAAGAACACTTTCAAAGAGTGTTTTAACAATCGGCTGATACTGTCTGCGTTCATTTAAACCCGAGAATTAATTAGAACACTTTTTTTTAGATTATTGAGAAAGTAATGAACGGAATTACAGAGGAGTTTGCATAATATAAAAAGATGTTGTGTAGAATATGCAGTGGAAGTACAACTTATAGGTTTTAACTGATGTTTGATTTCTGTTAAAGCATATATGGCGATTATTCGATAAAAATATAGTACAATGTTTTTTTTTTTTTTTTTTGAAAAATATACTATATATTATTTGGTGAAAATGTACTACAATTTTTAACACATTTTCTTTCGAGTGTCAATTCTCTGTAAATAAGCAATGTGATTACCCACGCTGAGGCTTTCAGAAGCTGATATTTAGCCGACATAAAGTGTGTTAAAAAGACGAGCTTGCGAGATAAATTGATCCCAACCTTTTCAGATGGAAAAAGAATGGAATTTCTTGGAATGTAGCAAACGGGTTCAATTCGAACACGAAAATAACAATGTTATCGATTCTAAGAAACCGTCGCAATCGTTCTGTTCCCCGTGAGCGTAAGGAAGGCCATTGAAAGATATTTTCGTTGATTCTGCGTTTTGTTTCGCGGCCAGGAAGAACGGTACAAATATTTTCGAAATAGCATCACCCACTCCCCGTTTATACAAACGGAAAAAAGAAAAAGAACCAAGTTCCAAGGAAAGAAAGTAAATAACGTTGTATTGTTTGATAAAGTTTGAAGATTAATACTTCTAAATAAACAGTATATTTCCAAAAGAAAATGAAAATGTTTCCTTACAATTTGACGTAGGTAAAGAATTAAAATAGTAATTTAATTGTACATTGTATAGCAAAGTTCACGCTACGCGAAAAAGTATTTCGTCCTTACAGAGCGTTTAACCCTCTATGGGCCGAATTGTTGTTTTAAATCCAAAAAAATTGGGGGAACGAAAAATCAGCAATTATAAACCTATATATGCAAATGAAAAAATAATTTTCCGTTTAAACAATTTTATTGCAATATATTCACTATGTGACTTTCAAGTAACAACGGCCTATAATGTTTGCACTTCTGTGTAAAATTTTGATAAATTAAAATGTGACCTGAAAGTTACACGGACACATAGAGGGTTAAGTTTCAACTACTCCGTAGTCGAAGGGTTAATCATCTAGCGCGTTACAACGAGCAACAGGTGTTACATGGAAACAGTAGCCTCAAAAATTTTCGGCGTTGTTGTAGAAATTTGCACGTTGTAGGAACTCTCGTTAGAGTTTACTGTTATCGCGATTCTGTCGTGTGTCTCGCGTCACGGTGGTCTATGAATGGTGGTCTCGATCGATCGTGGTTCGAAGAGCACAAACGGCAAGGCAGTTAGGAACGCGGTCGGCACCGATTTGTCCAGTCGGTTGTCAATCTCTCTCCATGTTGAGAGATACGAGGCGCGTCAAAGGCAAAGAAACGCGTCAAGGCCGTCGCCGTTGGCATAGTAGAACGAGAATACCCAGTGGCTGGAAGACGGATGAAAAGCGGATTCAATACCGCCGGAGGTCTCCTGGCTTGCATTGATATCCGCAACGAAAAGAAGCATGAACCAGAAGATTCTTTTTCCTTTTTTTTTTTTTCTTGCGGTTTCGCGGTAGTACGTAAATACGTACAACCAACCGGTGTCTATTTTCGATACGTTGCGCAGTTCGCGTATTTAAGAAAAATAATAAAAAAGAAAAAAGAAGAACACCGGTAGCGACTTTCAAAATGGCGTGTCCAGGTGGCATTGGTTCACGACGAAACGTTGCTTCTGTCGCGGGAATATTGCCAGAGAGGAATCGTCGCTAGAGTTAAACGACCGCTTTGATCGTGTACACCTCACGTTTCTATTTTGCTTCTACTCACGGGTTGGTAATTATGATGTAATCGATTCGGGCTGGTTAATATTCTATCTGACGGCGGGGGAGATCGATCGAGACGAGATTTGATGCGGATATGAAGCTATTAGTTGGATGGAAATTTCTCGATTCTTGTACATACGTAGGTATAGTGTGTTAAATAAGAATATTGATACAATTTCTTTCCTGAAAGGGACTAAAAATCTGGACTCAGTTTAGAATAGGCTCATATTGAGTTACTCTAAACGAAACAGTATCGATTCATTTGTCGCGATAATTGGTTTAGGTTTCGCGATGAGTGATGAGAATCAGTGTTTCTTTGTATTCATTTGAAAGGGTTAAAAATTAAGTTTCTCACTGGTGGCTCGGTTTACGAGGAAATGCATCGCGTGTAAGGCAACGAGAAATTTTGTAGGAAGAAGCAAAGAAAAGCAGAATATGATAAAATCATCATTCTAATTATGAATTGGTATGAAACGTAAGATTGGAGATTTCGAGAAAGCTACGTGTCTCGCTTGCTTTTTGGATTCGCCTCAGGGTCTCGAAGCGCGCGAACGTGGAAAAGGCGCGTAGGCACGCACCTAGGTGTTTCTCGCGTTTAGCATCTGTCTTACGTCAGGAAGGTCTCACCTCCGCCAAGGTCTTCGAATGCATACTGCAGGTATATTATGCAGCGGTTGTAGACATTTTTATGCAAATCCATTTAGCATTGTGCCGTGCCATCCGTTCCACTAATCGGCCACCGTCGATACGCGCGTTCCACGTTTGGTTGGCCCTTGTGTGTGTATCGCGTGGAAAATCACGTTGACGGCCTCTCTACATAGCTGCTCTAAATTTAACACACGTGTTGCGTAATTTTCACCCGTGTCCATCTGTAAATTTCGTCGGAATCATCTAGAATTTCACTGCTTTTCTACTTCGTTTTCCGATCCTCGAGTAAAATATCGAAATCTTTTGTACATAATCCCAATTTATCTACGGCAATGGAAATAGAATTCGAATCATCGAATGTTTTAATATCGAGGGGGAAAAAAAAACGAAAAGAAGATATCGCGAAGAGAAAAACGAAGAGAAGTAGCGTTGCATATCTATCAGAGGACTCGGAAAGATTTTCATCGCGTATTGTTGCAGACACTCGAGACATTTTTATGCAAATGCAACCGATGCATCGTGTGGAATCATCGATTTGGTCGCTCGTCAATGAAACGGCAGCAGACCGAGCTTTCCTGTTCGTCCAGCAATTTAATCGACTTCACGGTTAATTTATGACTCAGGCTGACAAAGTTGTTCGTGAACCGTGTACGTAACACGTGTCTCACCTGGAGACAATTTTGAATCACTGCAGAAAATTGTCGTTGATGTACTTCTCTCTTTTTTCCATTTCTTTTTTCCCTCATTTTAATACCTCACCTAACGCTCCTCCGTTAAAATCGTAAATACACATGAAGCCATTAACTCCGATGGAATTGCGCGTAATTAGCGTAGACTTATTAACTTCACATCTCGATTATCCACGGTCACGTTTCTCGTATTACCAGCCTACCGATCTAAGAACACAGAGAGTTCTTTTTCTTCACGGTGGGAAATCTCACAGGCTTAACTAGCGTTGAAACATTCATCGATATTCTGCTCTTTTTTTCCTCTTCTTCTTTTTTTTTTTTTAATGCAACAGCGTACGTGTAATTAGGTTTTCGGAATTGAAACGCGTTCATACGCTTGCATAATCATCGGGTACATGTAGATCGTGAGGAGAATTGTAAATTACCGGTGAGTACCGGCACATATTAATTTCTGCGCGACGAAGGACGCGGATTAAATCTCGCTCCGATTGGCCATAGCTACGCGAATGTCCCTGACAAAAGCGATCTTGCATATTAGTTAATATACAGATGTGTCTGTTTTGTATATGTATATGTACATACACATTTGTATATTGTATCGGTTTGTACGCTAATATGGTCGCGCTGTGCGCATACCTTCGATCGTATCGATACGCATATTCATCGATGATGTCCAACTTTCGACCTTGCGACCATCAACGAAAATGGTATGCGCCGTTGGAATTCATCGTTAGACCATCTAAGCGCGTTTCTACGTCAATATTGACGAAGAGTCTCGCTTGGTGAAAATTCGGTTCATTTCGTAGAAAGTTTCTCTTGTTACGATGTACAGGGTCGCTAAAAAATTGCGGACCACTCGTGTGTGTGCTTTTTTTTAAATATCATAATTCTTGTAACGAAAAATTAACACTAAAAGTACCAAATTTATAAAAGTACCGGATTTCATATATTTTTCTTTAAAATTTTTAAGCTTTCATAGCTCGAATTTTTTTCGTGGCTATAAAAAACTTCATATAGCAAATATCAACATCTAAATACAAATTAGGAATGAATTAGTAGTTTCGACGATTTTATTATAACGAATATAATGTTTTTTAACTGTGGGATCATAAGGGCAACGTTTGCACTTGTACATGTAAAAGCTTAAGCTTGGAATTCTATAAAACAGTTTGTGCTTGTCAAAATGACTGTAAAATGAGGTTCAGAGTAAAAAAATACACATCGATACCTTTTCCAGCGTTCTTTATTTCAGAAATTTCGATCTTTATTTGTCAATGGAAAGTTTCTACACAGTAATAGAATTTCTAGTACACGCTAATCCTGTCAAATTGGATTGTGCAACGAAAACAAAGCAAATTCAATTCGTCTCTCTACGAAAAATGTGTTTCATAGGCGAATCATAAAGAAAAATCGTTTTTGTAATAAATACCACAATAAAAAAGTATTTTTATATATTTTCTAGTTAAAAATAAATTAATTCATACATTAAATACTGTTCTTGATTATTTGTAACTTTCATATTAAAAAAAAAAAGCATATTTTTCAAATTGACGAGTGTGATAGAATTACTAGTTCTAGTGTTAAATATACATTTCACGAAAGTACGAGAAAGTATGCAAACTTGATGAGAATGTACGAGTTATCCTCGAATAGGAAGGAAATTAATTCACGAAATCTCGAGACAATGTAACCATTCGAAGTCTCGTAATCTCTTTAAAGATAAATGCTTCGGTGCAACGTAGATTTTCTTTGGCGCGAGTGAGTCAGGTAGTAATAATAACATAATAACAGCGGATCGCTGTTCGGGTAACCTTTGTTATCGATCTCTACCAAGCAATCACGGTTCAACTTGAGTGAGTAATTGCTACAGGCATTTGCTTATCCCCTGTCTGCCATATTAAATCGGCCATAGCGCGAAGTAATACGATAATACATGGTAGAGATGTTGGTATGCCGAATAATATCGATCGATTATCGTTGTTCGCCAAAATGGAGGCTACGGTGTATATACATATATATATATATATTTCGGTGCTTGTACACGATTTTCTCTACAAGATGGAAAAGATAATCATGGGGAATGTGAACGATTTGTATCTCTGACAATTTGATAGAGTACACTGTAGTATAGTTTCTTTCGTCTTACTTTTTCATCTTTTCCGTTTTTCTAAGCGTTGGATGATTCACGCGGGAGTCACGAATAAATTCGAATTAGCAAAGTAATTCTATGGTAGTTGATGTAGAGAGGAGGTAAGACGATGGTGTTTGCCTGACGAAGCGGAAATAGAATCATGATTGATCCTTGGCCATTTACTCGCGCGAGAAGAGTAGAAAAGAAATGGCGTCGGTGCAGTGGCTCGTGTCGAGACGCGATTTATCGTCTCGCGTGCGTTGTCGCCCTGTTCCACATTATTCCCTCTCGATCGTAAAGCCCTCTGGTTCTCGTTCACCCGATAACCTTTCGAGAAATTCCTGTCTTCCACCGTTTCTCGCGACAACAGCGTAGCACCTCTACGTTTTCTGCAGGCTAGAAGGTAGTTAGGCTAATTTACATTGAATTCGTCGGAGGAAGAAAAGTTTCTCGACGGGAATACGTTGTTAGGAGAGGTCAGAAATCGTTGATTATCTGTGGTTAATTGCGATTCGAAGCTGATCTGCGTGTACAGTGAGTCACAGAAGTATTCGTATTACATTTAAAACAGAATAACTTCAAATTGAACCAAACTACTCGAGTCTTTCTTTTTTAAGAAATTCTTCAAAGTTGTTTTTATTAAAATTTTTTATCTGATTTCACAATAGAAATTTGAAAAATACATTTCATTGAAATTGATTAACGTTCTTGTGAGCTATAAACTTAAAAATGGCAAAATTCGAAGTTTTTCATCACTGCAATAAATCTAAAGATTCTTACATCTTCCAATGCCTGTTATTTATGCATCAATCGATTTCGATGAAATTTTCACAAAACGTATTTCTCAAATTTTCATTACAAGCTCGAATAAAAATTTCGATTATTTTCTTCTTAATTCCTCGACAAAGTTTTTATCCTCAAAAGAACTCAAATCGTTTTGTCCAATATTTGAAAAAGCAATTCTATTTTAAAGAGGTCACGAATACTTCCGTGACCCACTGTACACGAACGTTCCCATTGTAAAGAACCGAATGCAGAATGAAGGAGCAACTAGTTGTCTCTTAATGGAACTCGAAAGTATCGATCGAGACGTTAATTAAGAAGTAGCTTTATCTAATTCTTCCAAGTAAGCGAAGAAGGAGAAAAAGAACAAAAAAAATAAGAAAGACCTCTAAGTTTGTCTCGTACTCGATTTATTCGTCGCCGTGGGAGCAAGCAAGGTCGTACTCATTAATAAAATATAATCGACACGTCTACGTTACACGATACGACAAGATTGTCGCATTAATTGCGTGATACGGTTTTCAGCGCAATGTTATGCGTAAATGTAAATACCTGTATCGTTATCGATTGCTCGCCGAGCATGCTCTCGAAACGTAATAAGCGTAATAAATGCGTCTGATGGTCGCTCGTCCGAGTATACATGCACGTTGGTAGTGTACTACCGTCTACTCCTACCTATAATTGCTAATTACTAATTAGACCAGCGGAACCTGTACTACAACGGAGCCACAATAATTTCTAATCTGTGCGGGAACGACTTTCCTGTAATTGCGCTTACGATATATTGCTCGATGATGTTCTAAAAATATTCGCTCGTATATCGAGCTTTTCCTATTTCTATATGGAGTGTCACCACCTATGGAGTATGGCCGCAAAATTAAATTATCAAAAAAGAAATGGAATGCTTGCGATCTATTTACATATCTCTAGCGTATTTCTATCGATTCGTAGAAGATAGAAATATTCGAAAAACTGACAAAAATTTGTACACCCTAAGAACATCCTGTATACTTTCGACAGAACGTATTAGCCGTTTATTCTCCCATAAAGGTATTCATCTTGCGGGACAATATCGCGTTAGATCCATCCAAAGGATCTCCTTTCACCGTGGCAAAAAGAGGCACATAATAGGATGAGTAACGACAGACGACCAAGCCGGTTGTGATCGTTGCGAAAACTCCTTTGCTCGCCGTTCCACTCGAAGATTTATCGAACCTAACATCGACACGATCCACGTTTACAGAAACACACTTCTTTTTTTCTCTTTCTTTACCCCCCAGAACCAATGAAAATTATTTGTATGGAAACGTTACCAATGCCCACCACGCCTCGTTTACCACGCGTCCCATGAGTTACGGCTATTCCAATCGTTAAAGTCTCCCGCCGTCTCTATCGGGTATAAGTCTTAACGTTCCGTTCCCCTCTATCTATGAAAGAATTATAACATCACGGAGGAGATTTCTCACCGTGGCACGCGCGACTTTCCTTCGATGCCGCCTTTGAGCCATACCGTTATCGAAATGAACCATTTACCCGTTGCAACCAGCTATCTTCTATGGAAATGATGCAGTGATAAGGTTGCTCTCGATGGAAAACGCGACGATAATGGTGGTTCGACTCTGGGTCAACACGAGGATGTCTTGTCGAGAGATATTGACGTCTCCTGGTCGAGAGAACCCGTTAGAGAGTTCGATTTGCGTGTGTTCTAACCTTTAAATCCCTTTTCCATGTATCGGTGATATTTTCAAATTGATATTTTTACTTCCTCGCGACACACTTTCCTTCCACTTCCCGTTGCAACGGAGAAAAAATGGTAACTTCACCTCGAAGGCGTTTCCAATCTCTTCCTCCTACTCTTTAATCGATGACGGTGTTTCAAAAATCCTGGTTGAACAAAATCCAGAAAAGAAACGGCAGTTATTTGTGTTTCAACTTAATATAATCTTGTAGGTTGAAGTAGAGTTTCTCTTTTCTTCTTCTTCTTTCCTTTTTCTTTTCTTTCTGGAGAAATGGGAACAATGGTACCACGCGTTTCTTTTCGAGTTTCAATATGCGGATGATATCATTGGAACGGTCTCGAGGATATTAATCCGTAATTCAATTCCGCAAAGGTGTCGACATCCTTTCCGATATAGTGTCACCGTGGATCGTGAGCACGTTTTTGGATTGGATCGGTGGAAAAAGTAGGCGGACAAGACGTTGAGGAAGGCTTGGCGTACCAAACTATCATGCTAATCCTGGGTTTCCTTCGTTTCGGCCGCCATTGCCGGCACGTCACGCGCGATGGTATTCATTAAATTGTAATACAATGCCGCGTAATGTACCACGCTCACCGGTGTTACATATTCAATCAAGCGGAATTCTTTTCGTGACGTAAAATTCCTCCTTTCCATAAATTGCGTTCAGACAACTGCATTGGCGCAACTTCAACACCGCTTAGACTTCCTTAAACGTCGATTTAACCCTTTACACTCCATTATCATTGCAATGGTGACGTTCATATTATCTGCCATGATTTTATTTATGTTAAGATAAAGCAAATTCACAAAAATATAAAAATAAATAAATTCAGAAATATTTGCCATTTCTTCTCGTCAAAAGAAAACTTAATTTTCGTCATTTTCACTGGCTAGTGTGTCGTTGTTGAACGTATAAAAAAATTAAAATAAATAAATTGAGAACCACGTGTAATATTTTTCCTTTTCAAAACGGAACTTTTGACTTTTAAAAGTATAAAAATTACTGAGAGTGCAAAGGATTAAAGATTATTAATTCGCTGTAACTTTCGTTAGAGAGGCTTTCAAAATGATCGAATCACGGAATTCCCTTTTTTCTTTTTTTTGCAAAATTATACGAGAAACTTCTTCACGCGAAAAAGAAACAGCAAAGTAGGTTACGATTTATGTTTCTCATGTAAATTATATAAGGATTAATCATTACGAGGTCAGAATTGCCTTGGAATTTATGCTCTTTCATAAAGTGCATCAGGTTCTCTAGCAATCGCACAGTTTCTCGTTTTGAAAATTCACGGTTTAACGTGAAGCTAGTTTAAAAACGCGACGGGGTCGCCAAAATTGATACCTCCGCGAAATTATGATAAGTATGTTAATTCGCGACCGTCACGATGACGCATGGAGCAGAGTGTGGAGGTTCAACAAGTGGGTGTCTCTACTTTCACCATTATCGTAACGGTATACTACTGTATTCTAATTCCTTCGCGTGTCCGTCGGTTCGGGTCCGTGTTTGCTCGTATCGGGTTCACTCGCGTATAATATCATATTTTCGCCTGCAATTGCATATTTTCCGACGCGTATTCGTACGTGCTCTGTTCGTAATCCTGTTATCACTCGCGGCGTACCGATTCTACACACGTAAATTCCTAAAGATGTAGATAAAAAGAGAAACGAAGGAAGAATGTGAGAAGATGATGAAAACGAACTGTGTATTGTCTCGATGAATGTAATTAAACGCAAAATTATCAGAAGTCAGAGTCGAGACGTGTCTCTGAAACGTTCTGTGTTTATTCTTAACGAGCCTAAATGAAATCAGACGTATAATCGTGGCACGCGTGATTATCAGCAATTATAAAACAATCCTAAAAGCCTGCGCGCACACACAGCTGCGTCGAACTTGAATGGTTTCTCTGTGATGAAACATTTGTTAGGCCATCCAAATGCCATTTTATTGCCTAAGTATCTGTTTATTTTTCTCCTCTATGGAATGTCTATCGTTAGGTACCTCGTTAACGGAGATCACGAGGCTTCTCGATAAGATATTAACACTTTCGTGTGTTACTCGATAAATGTGTTATGACCACGCGGCATTTATTACAATGTGAACTGAACGTAATTTATAGTATAGGGTCAACTTATACACGCCTATGTGTTTAAATAAAATTATTTGGAATTTTTTTCACGATTTTTTAGGATAGTTACTCTCGAGAGTACTCTCGACACTCTCGACACAGTGTAAGTACATTGATAAATTTGACTTTGGAGAGGAACTCGCAATAATTTTTATTTTAAATGCACACGTACGTACTTTTAGTCTCAATTATCTCTATATTTCAACTTCCCACAATTCATGATTGTTTTTTTTTTTTATAGTACTTGTGTAATCTCCTACATATTTGTTTTTAATAAAATAGAAACTGTTTCATATTTTTACAAGTTTTTTTTTTTTTGTTTTATTGAAAGTATGATCGATCATAATTGTAAGTGGAACAGAGTATCATTCAAATTTGCAACACATCAATTCGATTATCGAAATTTCCAATAACTCTTCGATACGTTGCTGTAGTTACTTCTCGAATGTTGTTCTTTAGATCGTTAATTGTTTCTGGCTTGTTAACTCGACTTTTCAAAAAAAAAATCGCACGGTCTTTGAGGCCAGCTGAAATCTCCATTTCATGAAATTACACGTCGGCGAAATTTCAATCGCGAAAACTGAATGTTTTCTCGAGCTTTAATTTTTAGAGATCAAGGTCACTGTATTATGCACGTCTCGATGTATTTCTCGATCAGCTACACAAAACGATAAAAAAGATTATAGTTACATATAAAAAAAAAAACTAAAAAAAATTTTCTTCAAATTTTTTTTTCCTCTGGATCACGTGAACTGCATCAAAAATATTCTTTGCATCACAACTCCAAGAGATATTTACATGGTCTTGTTTAAATGGACCACTCTGTGCATATCAAACGGTTTACGGAGCAAAGAAAAAACGAGGGGAAAAAATTGAAAATAATATTGTAGTAGGAGAATGGCTTTTCACCGAAGCGCTCTCTTTTCTGCAACGATTTGGCAAGAGGCAACGGTTCGCGGGCATGGAATACCGAACGATGCAACGACTCGATCGAATTTTCGTGGAAACGTTTAGCATTTTCGTGTCTGCTGGTTGTGCAAAACGTTACAATCGTCGTTGCACCGAAATTTCTATTCATCGTCTTTCTTTTTCTTTTTTTTTTTTTTAACAACACGAAGCATTTTTTGTTTCATCTTCTCTTGTTTATTGTTTTATTGTTTCTTTTGAGAGGTGTTCCTTTGGCTTTCGATAGAAGGTGCGAACGTATAGATAGCGTAGAAAAAAGGGTATCCAGTCGCACGCTTCCCTCGCGTGCTTGAGCATTCGAGAAACGATTCGATCTAGCGCACGCATGTCGCCGGGGAAACGATTAATTATCATTACGCGCTCGTCAAGCTACGTCTCGGTGCCTGACAGGCTTTCCCGATGCGATTCTCGGCTCGTCTGCGGCCAACAATTAATTCCTGGCCCGTTGCGACTCGTGTACCACTCGCGAACCGCGATTTACGGTGGACGCCGCGACATAGTTTTATTAGTTCCGCAACAGGGAATTAATTTGAAGTCGACGGTGTCGAGGAATTAGTAACATTCAAGTCACTCGTGTTCTAATACGAGTTGCACGAATATTCTTTAACCTTTGAACTTTGCAAATTGTGGGAGCTGTGCTGTGAAATGTTGAGAAATCAGATTTTTATTAATTTTCACACCACTTCGCGTTTGATTATTATTTCTCAGTTTGTAACTATGTGGCGGAATTTCTGTCTGCGCTATTATTCTGTGCAAGAGAGAGCTACAGCGGAGAATTTTTGTCTAATTTTCGTAATTGCTGCACACTTGCGCGGCTTTGCGAGGAATGACCGAGAATCTCTAAGCTTCTCTAAAGAATCTCTAGGAATTATACACTTTATGTATAAAAATGTATGCTTTATCAAGTAAACTAGTTCTAAATAAAAGATTTTATAACAAAAACAACTTTTCAAAACTTTTTTATCTAATCCAATTTTCAAATTTAAGCGTAGAAGAAATAAAAAATAAATAAAACATTTTCCCAGATATATACTATCTCTATATTATTAAATTTTAATTAAAGAATAGCAGTCTACGCAATTTCTGTTGAAACACTATTTTTCGTAAAAATTTTAATATCTCACAACACTATTAATGTGACATAGCTCCTTCTTGCACTGAAATTCTCAACTAATGTTTGCATTTGAAGTATATTTCATCCATATTGTATACTTGTGTATCACGAAAATATTTTAGAATGGAAAGAATTTCTTTTTTATTTTTTTTTAATTCGTTTTTGAAAACTGTTGATACTTTCGTTTGAGTCACTCGACTAAGGGCGTGTATCGATATTCTCTCCGCCATTTTCGGGCCGGCTCTTTACACATATCGCTAAGGAGAATGTACGCGGCTAGTCAGATTAGTCATCGAGAGAATTTTAATGGGAGCCGGCCAATTAAGTCACTGTCACGAAACGAGATGCAGACCGACGATGTGACCGCTAAGACAATTACTCAAGGAACACCGGGGCCAATTAAAAATGCGTGTACCGCGTGAACGTGCATTGCTTTCCTTCTATAAGAATGCAAACGCTACCTGAACCAATCGTCTCGTAATCGCTCACATAGAAAAGAATCGTGACCATCTGAGAAATGCATTCTCGTATCTCTTTATCTTCTCCTCAACAAAATCGAGGTTCATGAATAAACTAGCCGGTTATTCATTCACGCAGAACGAGGGAACAAGTTCGAATAAGACGAAGCAGTTGGAAACGTGTGAATTTTTTCCAATTTCGATAAAAAAAAAAAAAAGAAAAAAGAAAAAGAAAACGATTCAGGAACTGACCTTCCATAACGATCGAAACAAAACTCGCGATAGAATTCTGTGTCAGTGGGTTAATCACATGCTGGTAACTCTCGGCACAATCCATTTGTACACTTTGAATATTTGCTCTCTTTAAACGTTATCCACTGTGGATTAACGAAACGCGAAGTATTAATTACAGTAAATCACCATTCATATATTAAACCATTTCCTATCGTGTCCGCAAGGCCGTACGGGGCGCCGTAGTAAATGCCAGGGCCTCAGCCATAAACGCGCGAAATTTATCGTTCGCTCAAGGATCTGTTTGCCGCGTGTAAACGCGACGAGTGACACGGAGGTGTTAAAACTTTCTTGTACCACAGCTTCAGGAAGCTGACACATGTCACACGACAAAAAAGAAAAACAAGAAAGAAATACTTTTCCTAAATTCTCGTTCTAATAATAATTCCTTATTCGACTTGAATCTTTGAATTCGTTTTAAGATCGATCGTACGCGATAGTATATCAGCAAATAGGCGTGTACTTTGCAAACGAAACGATCATAACACGTTTGTGAGAAAACGATTATTCGGTAGATTAACATCAAAGCTTTATCACGATTCGAGTCGAAGTTATACACGTAGTATTAATGCATAACTTTCGTGCGTTAAAGCGTAATGACGTTGGAGAAGAGAGAGAAAGGAAAAAAAAGAAGTGCAGGAAGAGGATGAAAGAAGAAAGAAAAGACACAGAGAGGATCTAATCCATTATCGCGAGCCGAACAACGTTCGTTCCTCGCACGGAACCCAACCGTTAAGCCGTCTGACACGCGCGGAACCACCCACGCGAGTCGTCCTTCCCGACAGCTCGTTTATCTCGCCTTTTTCACTCACGAGGATCACCCTGCTGACCTAGAGAACCGAGTGGGTGTTTCCCCTTTTTTTCTCTCTCTCTCTCTCTTTCTCTACCTCTCTCTTTCTGTTCTCTGTTTCATCGTTATTCGAGCGACAATTAATGCAGCTGGCAAACAGGTATCACCTTGACTCGCACACGTGAGTTATTCTGGATTCTTTTTCTCTTTTTTCTTTGCGAACGTGTGACGAATCGAAATCAGCTCGATCTTTTCGAATTTCGGCAAGGTTATGTCAACCTTTTGCGCTACAATCGAATGTTTCTGAATTTCATCTATGGTTTCGTGGATTAAAATTTGAAGAATTTAATTTACAGCTGTTTGCGGTTCTGATTTTTCCGTGAAATCTGTAGCATCAATATGAAACTGTCTTTTCTGCATGTTGTTGGAATAAGTTTCACTTTTCACTGATATTCCAATCTTAAATAATCTATTATCGAACTTATCTTCACTGCTATCAATTCGTTCATCTTGCTCGATTTCCGTAAACATCAAAGACAGACTTAATGTATGAAATAATAATTAAAAAAAAAAAAAGAAGAACTAGTTTTGTCGTCCTTTAATTGTCATTCGAGTTGCTCTGTCGAAGCAATTGGCAACTGAGAGACAGATTCTCGAGCGCAAAGGGTTAATAACAGGAAAGGCGATTGTTTCAACGTGGAATTTCACGAGGCACGTTATCGATACCGGATAAAATTAGAAAGTGGCACTGCTAGCTGAGAAAAGTCTATTTGCGAATCCTCGTGTATATTGGGTAATGCAGTTTGTAATGTGTTACGAGTTCCGAAGCGACGGTTCCAGGAAATTTACTTTCGACGATGGGGGAGATCAGTGGCCCCGCATTGGGTCATGCAAATTTAGACCGAAGTGAACGTCTATTCTCGAGTGCGTAGCCCGGGAGAGAGAGAGGATAAAGCTACTAGGCGATCGACGAAAGTGTGTACAGGTTTAGCGGTGACAATGGGGATGTATTAGCGCCACTTTGCATACTTCGTGCAATGCAAACAAGTGGTTGGATGGGAAGAACCTGTGTCGTTTTCATTTCAACGGTTTCGGTCCATTTCTCTTACGCTTGGTTTATCAACAGTTCGCTTGAAATAGACGATTGCGTGGAAGATGGATCGAGTGTCTAGTCGTTGAAAGAATCGTCTGTGAGTCACGTTGGGTCAATCTGTAGCCGAAATTCTCGTAAAAAAAAAAAAGAAAAGAAAATAATCGTCTTCTTTTCTACCAGTTATTTTCGCGAGCTTGCAAATTTGACGTTGAAAAATATGAAATTCGAGTATTATAATAGGAACAATAATGTCCGAGATATGTTTGTTATTTTTAACTTAAAGGATGATTCTCATTGCTTCACTGTGAACAGTTGCCAATAAAAAAATGGTACTTGTAAAATTTTTTTTTTTTTTAGAATTACTGTATACTAGAGTTTCATCGATATCATTATTAATAAACTTAAACCTGAAGAAATTAAAATAATAGAATTTAATAAAGGTATATCAATTGATCACAATTAAGCGTGCAAACAACTTGAAATAGTAAAATAATAATTATCTAATATTTCATATCGCTTACATAAATAAAATTAATACGAAATAAAGTAAAAACATGTTAAACAACGTAGTAATTTTTTAAAAGTGTGCTAACTTTTGTGACAGACTAATTTATGCAACGCAATTATCAGAATTTTTCAAAGATCTTCCGAATCGGCTGGCAAAGCGTTAATATCGTGTCTTTAACTGAGAGAAACACGATGCAGAGTCACGATGAACGGTGGTTCGTTCTCTCGAGGAACATGTGCGCGTTGCTATGAAAAGCAGGTCATCCGCCTCTGGCTAGATTTTACTATTTTCGAACGCTGCATATTACCACTTCTGAGCTGAGCCAATTATTTAAACGGTGATACTCGACGGTTTACAGCGAGTGTCTTTTTTTTTTTTTCTTAGAAAAGCAACTTGTCGTATTTCAAGTACAATATTTAATCTCTTTTTCTATGAAGAATTGTTTAACGACTTCGTTGTAAATAGAATAAAGAGTACACGTAAAGTCGTTAGAAGATTTAACCTCGAGAGTAAACTAGTAGAAATATAGTCGGTGAATCCACGCTTCCTGTCATGGCTTTCTACGCAGGAAACACAGTGGCGATTGTCGTTCCGTTATGACGAATTTCGGGCTAGCGTCGCCGAGAGAATAAATGTCTGACAGTTATTATAATCTGTTTGTAACGATCTGGTGGTCGTTGGGAAAAAAGACTCTTGCGTCATTTCTTTATAGCCTCCTGTGGATGATTCATCTGTACATATGCAGCGTTTTTCTCCTTTCTTTCTTTTTTCTTGATAAGATCCGTGTGGAAGTTCGCTATGAAAAATCCTCCGTGTTCCGAATTACGCAACATTAGACGATCTAACTATATAAACTTCTTCAATTTGATCGAAATCGGTTGTTACAGTTGCTACGAGCCTGCAAGCGGAAAAATGGCGAGACTCTAAGTCTTTGTTAAAAAAAGAAAAAAAAAGTAAAAGGCAACCTTTATCCTTTTTCTCTCAATTCCAATTTTTTCAACAATCATTTTACACATCCTCTAGTAAATCAATCCCTCTACCTCGTTAAAAAAACAGAACTCACGTCGATTGGTTCAATTTTAAAAAAGTTACTCCGCTTCAGAAAAAATGTCCTAATATTAACTCTTTACCCAATAACAACGTGTTACACTCGTGACATAAATTCTGGCTAAGGTTTGACAGAAATAGTGATATTAGTAACAAACGTTAAATTTAATTCTATTTTTCCTTTTAATCTATTAAACTGAGGATTGGTACTTGTAATTAATCTATAGTAAATTAGCGTGTTTTATGTGAAATGGTATTAAAACGGTGAATAGCTGATGCTTAGATGTATAGTCAGTAAAAGAAATCGTAAGTTAAGGGGTTAACGAGATTTTATTCATGAAAATCGAGTGAAATAAGTTCGAAAACAGGCTCAGAAAGGATCTTTCAAAGTGATTCGTGTTGTTCGAAGCGTAGTAGTGCGCAAAGGTTCATCGGAATTCTCTCGCGGAACGATTTCAGCTGGAACGATAGTTTTCAGTCTGCTATGTATAATGCATCGTGCGCATCCCGGCCGAATCGCGCGCTGAATGGCGATTTTTCATTTAACGCCCGTGTTCTCACGAATCGACGCGCCAAACAGCCCAGCCAGCCAGCTTCTCCATTGCAGCAGTTCATTTGTCGTTGTGGTATATAAAACCGATTCGATTCCCCAGGCGAAAGGGAACGAGATAGGTTGTTGTGTGCTGTTCTGTGCTTCGACGAATTGGTTCGTTCGTTCGTTCGTTCGTTCGTTCTAGCATGGGCGAGGCCTAGAACGTAGCGCGTGCACAACAGACACATGCGCTAAGTTGCTTTTAAACCGTGTCTGGATTGCATCCACATTCACACGGTTTTTTCTTTTTGCCAGAGTACACAGAGACTAGTTAGTTTTAAGACCATACCGGTCACATGTGTCTACACGCGGAGGAACGTGTACCGGGTGTTCTATGTGAAAATGTAGTCGCCTGTTCTTGAACTAGATTCAAGTGGTTTGCGGTTATAGGTGGGAGTGTACTTCTTTTTCTTGCGTATTTTAGCGAACGATTTTTTTATCAGTGTACACGCGTTCGATACGGAGCTACTGTTTTATTTACTATTTTCTCTTCAAGCTATTTCAGATTTCGATTATTAATTTGTTGAAAATTATTTAAAGATATTCGATGCATACGAGTCACGTGACAAATCTATCTCGAATGATTTCTGAATTATGTGTTTTACGAGAGAAGTGTTTGATGTAGAGGACATGTGACGATGAAACGGCATTTTTAAATGATCTATTTTTTTAGGAGATATTTAAGTGATCTTGAATATTTTAAATGAAATACGACGCACTTTTGCGTGAAAGTTTGCGGGAGCAATGAATTTTCTGCAGAAAAAGTGTTGAATCTTAATTGCTCTAAATTTAATAATTAGTACAGGTGTATGGAAATTAATCAGTTTGAGTGTTTGGTGTAATTCAGAATAAATTAAGTGATTCCATTGAAACAGGTTTCCTTTTTTTGCATATTTCTTGGTTTTTCAAGATCCTTGGACTCTTTATTTTTCATTACTCGTCGATAAATCGCACTGAATATGTTAATTCTTCTCAATCTTTGTCTATCGTTATTTTACAATTGTTTCATTAAAAACGAGTTGAATTAGTAATAATCCTGTCTCTTTATTTATCATTTATTTATCAATTATTTGAGTATAAATTAGTTTAATCACTGGGGTCAGAATATATCGGGTGATTTTATCAGAACAATTCGTTCCTTTTCGTATTTTATGCAAGGATTTTACAAATTAATATCTCCAACTCGTTAGTCGTCAGTTACTCATTAGCTAGAAGGATAAAAATGAACTCATCCCTAGGCAAGAATCCAAGAAAACATATTCTCACAGCAGTGTATATTACTCTCAGCATGCGACGCGTTTCAACAGTGTAGCATCGTTCGAATGATAACTACTCCCACTGAGTTTCAGTACTGATAGAAGGGAGTAGTTGTGTATTTATATCCATAAACGTGCTGCTTTAATCTCTGTACCAGATAGCTTTGATCGTAGTAAAAAAAAAAAAAAAAGAAAGAAAAAAAGAATATTCGTTGTTATCTACAATGACGATGTTATTCATGTTTTAACTCATGTCATTAAATATTCATTTCCTCATTGCATCTTTTATGGGTGAGCAAATTACGATAAACCTCGTAAACTTTGCTCTTTTTTTTTTTTCTTTCGAGATTATTCATTTTTTCATTCGATGTAATTTAAGTGTAAATTGTTATATCATTGAAAAGAGCTAAATTTTCGTAGAATTGGATTATTTAGCTAAACTATGAGGGTTTAGTACAATTCGTCTCTCTGAGTCTGTGCATTCTCGTTCCTAGCAAGCTTGTGTTCGAGCTATATATACTTACTTGGTATGGCCTTCATTCCCTTGGTTGCATGACAATCATAGCTCTCGATCCATTATTGGCAGACGTTATTGGGTAACTACGTTTTGGCAAGTGCACGTATTTAATACACACGTAGTACCGTCAATTACTCTCTGATAAACAACGATACATTAAATATAGAAATAAATTCTTTCCAAAGTTTTATTCATAATTTTTATTATTATCGATGATTTTACGCCATTTTTTTGGCAGCTTAAAAATATTTCGATGTGAATGACTGTACTGATTATGTGACTTCGCTATTTCCGGTATGTATTAGGAGTGTGAATTAATTTTCAGAGATTCTTTTTGGTTAAATGTGTATTTATTCAAAGAAAATGGTATGGAAATGTCTGATGACTGTTTTTTGGTTGATATTCAATGCTCAAACAAGTTCTGGAGTGGATTGAGCTCACTGTTTGTCTAATAATTCTTGCAGTTTTGAATCTTCATACTTTCTTCACTGTCACTGATATGAAAATCATTACTACTGAATCGTCTAAATGAGTATTCGTAGATTTCCATCGATGAAGATTTTCAGCAAGGTTTAATACACTTTCGATGGCTATTTGCGGCTGTTCTTATCGAAGAAGTAGAATAACATATGCCGGAAATACTCTTCTGAATGTTCCACTTCATTGCTTTTAAAAACGCGATTACTTTTCGCGTCTGTTGCTTGCAACACGCTAGATATTAAACATAAATTGCGAAAACTTCGACACGTAGTAAGTGCATTGCGGATTTTAATACATTTGTAGAAAATTTAAATGTGCGAAATTGTAGAGAATATACGTAACAAAATTTTACCTTTTTTTACTATACTTAAAAATTTATAAATTTGCATAAAGATTCGCAGTCTAACGATAAGTCTAATTCTGGTCTCTAATTTTCGACGAAGAGCTTTAAAGAGATTAATTTCGAGAGCCCTCGAAACTAATTCACACACCTAATACATCGCAATCATTCTCGAACCTACATTATTGAACCCATTTGTCCTTTAATTCGTGAAATAAATTCCTCCGACGAGACAACGTCGGACACGCGCTCGGCTTCGTCTCAATCATTTGTCGCGGTCACTTTCTTCTAATTCAAGAGTGAGATCCCCCTTCTAAACGTCAATTGAACAATGATGTAATTCGTCGAATTGAAAAAAATTAGCCTGGTCGCCTCGTGTCACGGCGAAAGGAAGAAAAAGACTTTTTCGCGAGCGAATGATCGTTTCACCGCTTCGAACAGGGTTATCGCGTTACTCATGACCCAGTATCGAACGTAACCGATGTGAAAACGATCGGGAAAGAAACTTTGGTTTACGTCACCGGTGTGTTCACGCACGGAACAGAAATCGTATCACGGAAATTCTAATCGAGACTTTAAACTAGCAATCCATGGATTGATTAATGGTCTCCCGTATAGATCGTCTCGCGTTTGCAATTGCTTGGTCGTCGATTCACGGTAGGAAGATAAAGAGAGAGAGAAATTAATCGTTGAGACTCCTCCCAAGCTGGTGGCCACGCGAAATAGTCCGTTCTCTTCCGCCTCGACAGAATGGAGCGGCTTGTGATCGATGTAACGACGCTCATTGTCCCGTAATGAGGCTGGGAGGGACAGGATGCTTCGTGCACACGCGTTTTAAACTGACACACCGATGGATCGTAACGTCGAAGAGGGAAATGTGAACTAGAAGTTCGTAGATGGATGTCTATGTTAATGGTAGAGGAAAGTAGCGAAATATGGAGTACCATTTTCTTTTCTCGAATTTTATTTTTATCAAATCAATTGCAACAGATTTTTATGGGCTTTCAGTCGTATTCTTATGGGTTCCCATATAGAAATTTAATCTTTTGCACTTCAACCTTTTTCCAATAAAACCAAAAATTTATAAAATACGGTTTGGATGCTTACTTTTAAATCATACAAAAATCGGAAAGTAAATCAATCAATTGCAACAGATTTTTATGGGCTTTCAGTCGTATTCTTATGGGTTCCCATATAGAAATTTAATCTTTTGCACTTCAACCTTTTTCCAATAAAACGAAAAAGTTATAAAATACGGTTTGGATGCTTACTTTTAAATCATACAAAAATCGGAAAGTAAATCAATCAATTGCAACAGATTTTTATGAGCATTCAGTCGCATTTTTATAGGTTTCCATATCCAAATTTAATCTTTTGCACTTCAACCTTTTTCCAATAAAATAAGAAATTACAAAATACAATTTGGATGCTTACTTTGAAATCATACAAAAATCGGAAAATAGATTTCTCTTCTACTCGTTCGAGTGTGCGAATAAAGTCACGAATTGAAAAGGAAAACGTTGATTAAACGAATCACGCTATCGTGACGACAGCCATCGAAGTATCAAAAAAATTATTCTGTTTGACATGATGTCCGAATATTAATTAGAATCACTGTTCATAGTAAGAGAGTATATACACGCCTCTCGTAATAAAAAAAAAAAGTTGAAGGAAATATTTGAGAGTATGACAGTTTAATTGCCGAGTCCAAAAAGTGTGCGCTGTCAAAGCGAGGGAGAGAAATAGCCTACAGTTATTTGACAGACACTCATTTGTCACATGTTAAAAATGACACTACACCATATTTTTGACTACGTTTCTCTACTCGTGAAATTCTTCACAAATGAGTGAGTTAACCTGTAAACCATTTGTCAAATATAAAAAAAAAAAAAAATAGAGTTGATCCATATTTTTGGCCACTTTCCTCTACTCGTGAAATGCTTCGCGAGAAAAGAAAAGAACAAGGAAAATAAAAGTTACTCTTTCGAAAACGAAAAGAGAACATAATATCGATACACACGAGTGTATTATCCGTGCGTTTAATATCGCACAGATCTCATAAAACACGTAGAAAAAAAGAAAAAGAAAAATACCGTTGCCGGTTCACGAATGAGTCGTGACGCCCAGTGAAATCAGCTAACGAGGTAGTACCACGCAAAGAAAGTATCGCATTAGTCGAGCATCGATGCGCCACTCCTCGAGCGAATCGTTCCAATGAACGATCTAATTTTTCCAATCGTATAATACCAGTTTCGAATTCTTCATGTCCCTGGGGAGATAGAACGATATACACACACACCTCCGTCTATCGATATTACTTAAACGCGTTCATCGAACGCGATGTTTAAAAGCGCGTCGAACATGACAAAGAGGCGTTTGCTTTCACGATGGCGTGGTTCGTTTAAACGAAGGGCGGATGATAAAGCGGAATCCGATTAACCTTAATGGAGAGGGATTTAATCAAAAGACAGAGATGACTGTTAGTTACATGAAAGAGGGTGATGGTAGCTGTAGAGGGGTTGTAGGAATCGTGGATATTCAGCGTGAAGAATGAAAGTTTGTGAGGCAATTAGAGGCAATTTCCGGTCGGCAGGGGCTCCGTTGATTCGCGTAGTAGAAACGTTCGCAAACCGTGATCGTTTTTCTTCCCGTATGAAACACCAATCCAACGTGTCAGACAGAGAGATGTAGAACGATTAAAAGTAGAAAGAAAGAAGAGACAAAGAGAGAGAGAGAGAGAGAGAGAGAGAGAAAGAGTATCTGTTTGAACCCTTTTGCAACGAGCGACTTGTAATTTTGTTGCTGTCCAGTCAGCCGAGTGATACATTAAAAAAAACCAGCAGACCTCGATCGTTAGCCTAATATTAACATCCATAAAGTGCAATCGCGTGTAGTTTGGACGTGTAGAGTAAAAGAGGTGGAGGGAAAAGAGGGAAAGAGAGAAGAAGAGAGAGAGAGAGGATCGCCTCTTGGACGTCTGGTTCGTATCAAATGTTTAATTACAAGATAAAACGAGAGACGAGCGGCTCTGCTTTCTGCTTGGCTGTGAAACATTTACTTTTCGCCGAATATGGACGGTTTAAAGGGTTGTTTTCGAACGAGGATCCACCGTTTCTCGTGTACTCGTACTTCGCGTCAATTTATAATCTTGCTCCTTTCGACGTTCTGTTTCTTCGTTGCGGTGGAAGAGAGAGGTGAGAAAAGGTTGGAGAAGAAGGTTACTTTGCATTGGCGAAAATCAAGAAGAGAGAAGAAAGAAAGAAAGGAAGGAAGGAAGGAAGGTTTCGAGACGTTCATGATCGAATAAAGGAGAGAGAGATAGATAGTGGTATAATTATGCAATTTAGATTCAGCTTTACGATTCCGGTTTGGCTTTATTAAAACTGAGAGTGGGCGTATATATAGGTATATATACGTTCTTCTCTTCTGATCGAGACCTTTCTGGTCTGAGCACACGCACGAGATACGAAAAAACTTGGCTACGCGAGAGATAATGCGTTTCTTGTTTAAATGAAACGTCGGTGTATCTTGCGTGCAAGAGCATTAGTCTTGTACCGGGACGAGCTGATGAGAATCGTCGTGTTGCTGGTGGATGATATAAAGAGGATCTTGTAACGCGAGATGAACGACAATTTCTTCCCTTTAATCGCGCTCGAGTCCCTCCTTGGTGAATTAATCGGAAAAATCTACTGAAAGATGTCTATTCATTTCCCGAAATAGAAGAAAAAAAAAAGGAAAATCAATTTTTTAAATTTTTATATCACTTAGACATAATCTTTAAAATATTTAATGATTTAAATACACTCGATCCTTTCTTGAAGCACAATGTGTCTTGCAATCTCATCGTCAGAATTTGTTTTTTTTTTTAATTACCTGATAGAACCGTTCACGCAATAAGAGACTCGTGACGTTGATTCGCCGTTGGTGTAATCGGCAAGAATGCAGTTCCAGCAATGGAGAATGCTGGGGCGAGTACACGGAACAAATGCACCGAATTCCTGAACGGGGCGTACAGAAATGGCGCACGCGAGCGATCTTGCGTTGGAAAAAGTATTTTCGATATGATTAACGGTACAAGCTGAACGGGCAGCCAGTTCACCGACTACCGGATTCTTAAGAATCATACCGATCGTATCGCTGATCCTGCGATCATCTGCCTCCCCTTGATCGCCTCGATCATTCTTTCCGGAAGAATCTCCTTCTTTCTCTCTGTGACTCTCTTGCTCTGAGTCTCTCTCGCTTAGAGACTCTCTCGCTCTGAGTTTCTCTCGCTTTGAAACTCTCTCGCTCTGAGTTTCTCTCGCTTTGAAACTCTCTCGCTCTGAAACTCTCTCACTCTGAGACTCTCTCACTCTGAGAGTCTCTCGCTTTGAAGCTCTCTCGCGCTTAAACTCTCTCGCTTTGAAGCTCTCTCGCTCTGAGTCTCTGTCGCTCTGAGACTCTCTCACTCTGAGACTCTCTCACTCTGAGAGTCTGTCTCCATGTATCTCTCTCTGAGACTCTTTCTTTGTCTTTCTCTCCCTTCTTCTCCCTGCCTAGTTATATCTGGTGAGCAGCCAGCCACTTTGGAAGCCATTCCAGGAACGTCGATTAGAAAAGATGACGATAGAGTCCGATGTCGGGTGTAAACTGGCCTGGTCGTAAAACGAGATTAAATTGCATTGTCCAGGCCCGTTACTGTGCCGGTGAGCGATAATTGCCACGGCGGCGTAAGGTTACCGGTTAGGTCGTGGGTTAAGCACAGTGAAGGAGCAGCCACGAATCTTCGTGCAACACGTTACAATTTTCGTTTGCCCAGGCTGGATGATTCAATGGGAATCTATCCTACTGAGGTTAGATTACCGCTCGATTAATATCTACCTCTCGGTATTTGTTGGAATTCATTTGAAGGCGTGGAGGGATCATCATGAGCAAAGGAAATGTTCCTTGCACTTTATTGGAGCAATGTACCTATTTTCGCCTATTAGTCTTAAAGTTAAAAGATTCTTCTTGGTCGATCAAGCCTCGAAGATCATTGTACTTCGTGTCTTTAATGTCTCAAGAAGATTTTACTTTAATCTTACACTATACTAAAGCTCAAGTCCAGGATATTCTGATAATTCTATGTTCCTTTTTCTACACGAACCAACATTTATTATCTACTTTGATCTTTCGATACCAGTAGCGTGTACAACTTGTTCAGACGTTTATTAGGAAAATCGGTATTTATGTAGGTGTACTTTACGTCCTAAAAATACAGTGTTTCTTTACCAGAAGGTAAAGGTGTAATTAAATCAGGATGATCTGATTTGATCCTAAGTATATAGCCTTTTCTCTACTACGGATGAAAGGAATTCCAATTCGATTCTACCGTCTCTTTCTAACACCTGTTTTCTCCCTTGAAATTTTGGACCTCCAAATGGAATCCAACGAGCACACACACACCCCCTATACGCGCAATAACCGAGCTATTTCGAGTTCTAACCTTGTCTCGAGGTCTCCTTTTACGATCCACGTCTCGACAATTAGGATGTTCGGTATAGTTTGGTCTTCGAGGACGTAGAAAAAGGAGCAACAGGAATTCGGGCAAGCTTTTAAAATCGGTGTCCCTGAAAAATTACCACCCTTTAACGCGTGTATGCACATGAGATCCCATCTTTAGAACATTCCTGCCATAAAACCGAGCGTTGGATTCGTTTTCGCGTATTTATCCACGATCTTCAACGTGTGATTGCAGCTACCTGGTGCGTCTCCCGGAGTCATTTCGTCCATGGTCGCTCCTGTACTCCTCAAGTATCGAGTCTGCAGGCCTAGATTGTTGCTTGCTGGCTCTAGAGCCGAGGTTGATCCTGCTGCTGACGTGGGACTGTTACACGGGGAGGTTTTGCTTATCGAGGACTCGGCTAGACAATTCGATCCGATAGGAGGTGAGTCTGAATTCGTTTGATACCATCGAGGATATCGACACTTACGCGTACGTTTATTTCTTTCGAGAATTTCAATATTTTTGATAGAAAAAATATGAAACTACGGTGAATTTAATTTTCTGACAAAGAAGCAAGTTAAAATTGATATCGATTTGATAGTTCACATTATTTATAATAAATATTTGATGGTTATTTTGCGCTTTGTAAGATGATGCTGTTAAATTAATAAAAATTGTTTGATTAGTCTTTTCCATTTCACTAAAGCGACGTTTGTAACATGAATATTATTTTCTAAAATAAAGCTAATGGCCAAGATAAATAAAAATATATAAATTCTTAAATATGTAAAAGTTTCATTGCAAAAGTGTGTTAAAATTGACGATCGACCATATAGAAAAAAGAAACGCTCCAAATTCGAAAGCTACATAAAAAATTAGATCATTTTTTTCCAATTTCTGAAAAATCGTTTCTGAAGGGGTTAGAAAAATTAATTAACATTTTTCTAATCTCGAGTATTCGAACGGAAATTTATTTCAATTTGGTACAAACGTGATTTTTTTACGAAAAACAGTGTAATTCGGTTACGAAAGGGATTAAAGCAGACAATTTCTACGGGAGAAGAGTACAACGTAGTTTTCAAAATATTTTGCAGACACCGATAGAAGATACAGAGCGACAGAGAAGCTCCTCCACGCCGAGGAGGAGTATTACGAGGTTTTGTGCAGTGCCAAAGAATTGTATGCACGACCACTAGCGCGAAATTCCCCAGAATTCCACGATGTCATCTTCCAACCACTTGCGGATCTCTCCGTGGTCACTTCTGACCACTGTCAGAGGGTAAGTCACTTAACAAAATTGCCTTTTCTTCCTCGTTCCTATTTTTTTTACTGATGAAATACGTATCGGTGTTCGCCAGTTTCGTATACGGTTTGGTAGAGTTCTTCTTATCGACTGATTGTTGTTTGCTTGACTTATCGCGAAGGCTGACTGAGAGACTCGGTTGAGAGATGGCGACACACGAACCGAGCCACGTTTGTTCAAGTTCGCGCGGCACCTGTTACTTCGACACCGAGCACGCGCTGCCTTTCTCCGCGTGTCGCAATTCCGCTTGGCTTTCGACGAGCCTGGCTAACCTTTTCGAAAGGGAATCGTGAATGAACGTGGATGAACAGATCCTCGGAGATAGAGGAATCCTCATCTCACGTTTCGACTTACTGTTTTTCATCTTCTGAAGAACTTCACGCTTTTCCTAACGATCTTTGGAAACCAATTTCTTTGGAACTTTTCTTAACCTTCGCCTGACGAATAAACAATCATCTCAATTTACATAATTCGCATTACAAAACACTAAGAAAAATGTAACAAATGCTTGGAACATGTTTGTAACGTTTGCACTTTGTGCATTCGTGGTAATAAAAATGAATAAATTTATAATTTTTGTCAATACACAATAATAGTATTTTTTTAAAAGGAAAGATTATGTATGAAATAAATATTTGAGTGAAAAGCTCCTTATCAATGATTTATTTAGAAAACACGCCTGTATGTTTCTTTTTAATAAAACACAAAGTATTTGGAATTTTTCCAAGTTTTTTTTGTCTGCCTCACGACTATGTCTGCAGACATCGATTCGATTATCGAAATTTTCAACGACGTTCCGACGTGTTGCTTGAGCACAGATTAGACATTTCGAAAAATCTGACAAAGGCATATCTAACGGTGTTAAATCGCAAGATCTTGGAAGCTACTTCAAATCTGCATTTCGTGAAATTACACGTTGATGAAATTTCGATCGACGAGTTTTAAATAATCCATACAAACAAAATTTTCTTCTCACCATATCCTACTATTGGTCGATCACTAAAAAAAAATTCTCTGTCCTCGAGGATTAAATTACCTCATTACTATACAATACCAAGTTAGTTAGCTCCTCCACTCATCTTCCCAACCTTAATAACAACGTAAACACTCTATCCAATAAGAAAACCATAGAAGTAGGCAGAGCAAAAGTTAGCCTAGGACTGTAAAGATGATCGCCAAGCAAGAAAGCGTCGCCAGGCAAGGTGTTTTGACTAAAAACACCGTGGAAAATATCTCGACCAAGGTTTCAGGCGACTGATAAGGCGATCGTGGCCCAAGGCAAGCTTACACGTAGCCCAGCAGCCAGAGCTACGTAGGATGTGTTTTCTTAGGGCTGACAATAAAGAGAGGATGCCTGTCCTTCGGGTGTAAACACAAAGCCGTACCGGCAGAGGCTTGGTTAACGAGTCGGGATGAGCGATGACGGTGGTTAGCACCCTCATAAATATTGACTTTTACAAGACGAGCCAGGTTGAAACGAGGCGGCAAAGCTCGAGAGCGATGCAGCAATAGCCTCGTAAAGTGAAAAAGCTAGTCTCTCGCGGACTTGGTCCGCGAAGAAGATCGTTCCGCGGGATCCAGGCGAAACTGACTCGTGGAAACGCCTACCTTTCTTTATTCCTCTAAGCTTGAAACAGGGCCTCTGATGATCATCAATAACGAACGTCCACCTTGCAAAAAGCATGCAAATGTAACATACACGAGTGTAATCTCGATGGAATCCTTTTTGGTACACATTTCGCCGGTTGGTTTCCTTTCAGCGAAGAACGATTTCATTGAGATCGAAGTGTGGATTAATTATGGCTCAGGATACGCAACATTCTTTCCTCTTTCTCTCTTCTTTCTTTCTTATAGTTCCTACGGTACTGGTTCTTATTGAGAAAAGATAGTTTCTAGAACGCCCTTCGTTCTCGAATATCACTCAATCAGCAACGTAAACTGCTGCAAGTGTGTTTCTTTTCATTTTCTTTCTTTTTTCTCCCCTTTGATTTCCTTCGTCTCGTTGCCCTCGATACTTGGCGCACGTACACGTGCAGATAATTTTCGTTCGATGTGAAATTTATGGGAAGAGGCGGTAGTAGCCAGTCTCTATTCTCCTTTTGCGTTCATCCGTCTTGCATCCGGACGTTTCGTAAGAGGGATCGTTCAATTCGTATCCATTGATCGAATATCCTGCTCCTTCTGTCGTTGAGTAATACGTGATAAAAGAAGAAGAAACAGAAATACAATGTTCACAATCCTCTTGTATTAGACGTTATAAATACGTAAGATGTTCAAACACTGACGTTTGTCATCTTCCGGATCGTGATTTAAACCACGAGAATCTACTGGAACCAAGAGAATCGAAGAATCTCTCGACGAGATTGATTCACGATCTTCTGAGCAACGCAAAAAACCACGCGAATACACCTCGCTGTTAATTAGCGAAAACGCTTCGAATCGCGACTCGTCCTCAGAAGCGGATCACGACCTGAACGATACCATCCTTCTCCCATCACCACGCGGTTTTTACTCCGCTCGCTTGTCTCCGGTCAGTTGTTCGCGCGGTCTTCGCTCAGCAAGGGAGGAATTTCACTTTGGAAGCACCTTGGGGCCAGAGCTCGGGCAATTAGAAGCAATCGCGCACCTGGAAGGTGAGGGAGACTTCTATCCACCTTCTTCTCATCTTCTTCACTGGCGCTCCGCATCTCTTCCTCTGTTTTTCTCTGTTCAAAAGAGGAGAACGGAACGCCTCGCGAACAAGGGAGGGAACTCGGAGTTTATTTGCTTCGCTCGCGAAGGATTCCTTCGAGTCCTACGGGCTCAGCCCTCTTCTGCCTGCGGCTTCCGAGAGAAATCTCGGAAGGATTCCTCGAAGAGGTGGATCTCTAACGACGTAGCTGAGTGTTCCTCCTTCTTCCTTGTCCTCGGTAAATTTCATCGTCACCGTTTGTCCTCTCGTTCAGACGATCGAGAGTAGAATTTCGAGGAGAAGGATGGATAAACGTGGAGGGAGAGAATCTTTTTGGTTGAGAGCGGTGTGTTCGTTTCTCTCTTCCTGTCTCTCTCTCTCTCTCTCTCTCTCTCTTTCTGTGTGTGTGTTTGTTGTGGACGTTTTACGCGCTACGACCGTAAATTACGTTTTTGCGAGAGAGCAACGCGCCACGGTAACCGCGGTCATGGCGGCGGTTGAAGAGTAGCTGCATCGTGATGCGCACGTGCACCTGCGCTGCGCGCCGCTCGTTGCCCTCGGCCGATGGGGAATGCGACAACTGCACTCCACTTTGTGGACCAACGCCCTCCTACCTTCCCCATTTTTACTCTTCCGTGTACCTTTCGAGCGATTATTCCGCGATTTGCTTCTACGTCGTGGAGGTGTTAGGTGTGTCGGTGTTTATTAAGGAAAAGCAGAGGAGTCTTGGGAATTTTGTGGAATAAGAACTACTCGAGCTGGCGAGGAGAAACTTTGTACACTTATTCGTATATATTCTACCATGTTGCAGGAATTTTTTCATTCGAATTCGCTTAATAATTACGGAGATACGAGCTGTTTCATTTCTGATGTTCAAAATCGAGGTATTCGTGGGTTTCGTGCGACCCCTGTTTTTCCAGTAGCTTTGGGATTTTATGGAATAGAGACTACTCGATATCTCGAGTTGAAACTTTACACACTTATTTCTACATATTTTCTCATGTTGCAAGAATTTTTTCGTGCAAATTCACTCGACAATTACGAAGATACAAGCTGTTTCATCTCTAATGATCAAAGCGATGTATTTACGAGTTTTGCAGTAGCCTGAAATAACGAAACAGGAGATAATAGTGAAAAAATTGATAAAACGTTCGACAGTTACTTCTGTAGCAACCTCTGCATCCTTCGATTCCTTCTCTGTTTACGGAAGAACGCTCGGGACGTTAACAAGTTAATTATTCGCAGTCGAAATAAAAGACGTGGCTCACAGACAAGAAAGCCTAAGATTTATTCGACAGGTAAGAACGAAGCAGGGAACAAAACCCGAAAAGAAATTGCTTCGGCACGAAGCCGCTCGACCTGCACGATAATAAATGGCGCGAGAGCCTCATATTTGGTTACATTGCGCCAATCGTTGTTACCTGTGTTCAAGCGCCCCCGGTAATATTCATGCAGCTACGGGTCAACGGTTCTTTTTCTTCTTCCTTCTCTTTTCTTTCTCTCTTTTTTTTTTTGCAACAAACGCGAGAATGTGAAAGCACCACGGTAGGTAGGAAAGCGACGATTTCACGCGAAACGTCGTTATTTCACTTTTTCACGCCCTTGCGAAATATTTCTTACGAATTTTCTACGTGTTGGTCAATATATTTTCATTGAAACTTAATTGTAAAATTGATCCGGTGATTATCTACACGATTCGACGTGAGAAAATATTTAGGATCAAGTCTCACAAATTTTATTAAAAGTTAAAGTTAAAATACTTAAAAAATATTTATTAAAGGTTCTAAAAACAGCTCTAAATTATGACTACGCTCCTGCAACCTTTTCTACGTAAATTTACTCTGTTCGAAGTCTTTCTCTACGCTGTCAGACATTTTGCCTTGTTTTTCCAACCTTTTCCAAAGTTTCTACCCTTTTTCCTCTCCTTCTTCTCCTCGTGGGTTTTTCCCATAACGTTCGACGCGTTCATGAGCCTCGTGTTTCATAAAAGTGTCGCGAAAGAGGACCTGATTTGCGTCTCAGTGCAAATTTACCGTCTTCACCGATGAACGAAAGGGAAATCTTGAAAATTCTATAATATTTCATCAAGCTCAGCCTACATTTCTTCCATCGATTGTACCTTTACTTCCCGTGGCCGAATTCCATGGGTTTTATACTCGCCCATGGCCGCCAATCAGACCGTGATACAAATAGACATTCGGCTAACGATCCCTCCGCGCGCGATAGTCGTCGATAATCAGTAGTCTTCGGTTGAAAAGTAAACGTAGCCCGTTGCACGTTTGCTACGTTCGTTCAATGCTCGTTACCATCTAGCCTAACGAGTAACTAGCAACGGTTCGAGACCACGTATAAACAGTGGCTCTCTAAGCTTCTAAATCCCAAGCGTACCCACGAGCCGGATATTGTTCGTAATCCAGTTTGATGGTTATGGATGTTAATTGCACCGTGAATTCCGTAATCGGGACACGAGATAGGAAGAAGAAAAAACGATAAAGTTAAAAAAAGGAAAAAAAAAGAAAGAAGAAGAAACGATTCAGAGGCGAGAGAAGGTGCATTCGACTGTGATAAAAGAAGAAGAAAAAAAAAGTGACCAGCAAAAGTCACGATATTCCACCGATACCAACATCCTTGGTAAAGGAAATTCGCAAGATGGCGCATTAAGATACGAGTCGAGCATACCGCGCGCCGCTTCGATGGAAAAGAAGCCCGGGAGAATGTTGGAAAATTAATTAAGTGGCGTGCAATCATCCGGCAGTGCGTACATTATCGCAGGGAGATCAAAGAGTTCCTCGTGTAACCGACGCTTTCATTCCAAGTTTCCTCCTGATCGCCATCTTGGTCCCTCTCGATAGATGGAGCGGTCAGTAATGGCGGACGAGCGGAGAGCGGTGGCAGATGTAATTTTATTCGCATTAGGGAGTCGTTCGTTCGATTCGTATGCTTGTTTTACATCGTTTCTTTCTTTCTTTCTTTTTTTTTCCCTTCTTCTTCCTCTTTTTTCTTCCTTCTTTTCCCCGCGTTTTAAAGGGAGAATGTAGAAAGTAGAGCAACGCCACAGTGTACGGGTTAAAGCACACGATGCTTTAACGAGGGAGGAGGGACGAGACGAGGGAAAAGAAAAGGATGAACGATCGGTGGCCTCAGGAAAGTGGATGATCGCTGTGGCATTTTGTCGGGAAAGTGGACTGCCGCTTGGGATACCGGATCGACGAGGATGGTTTCGATTTCATCGGCAAGGGTCTCATTTTTCTTGAACGAGACGCGGGTGGGGCGACTGGAACACGTTCCACTTTTCATCTTCTTTTTCTTCTTTTTTTTTTTCTTGCGAATAACACGTCGCGGGAAAGTCCTTTACCTCGATATCGACTTGCAACAGATTTTCTAAGTCGTTTCCCACTTCTGTTGGCTCGCGGCCGAAACAATTCACGGAATCGTATGTCTCAGAGTGGAATTAACCTACTTGGAATCATTCTTCTTCTTATTCTTCCTTTTGATGTATTTTTCTTGCAAGAAATATTCGGTAGACGTGGTTAGAATATTTACGATCATTCGTTATCTATATTAGTTCATGCGAAATGGTTCATAGACGAAATTCACTAGTTTGTTTAATATTAGGCAGTGGAAAATGTTCATGCGAGTTTTCTGGCAGTGATAAATTCAAAGCAATTTCTTACAGGACTAATTCGTAATATTTGATACACGAAGTTGGTATCGGTGGAAGATTTGATTTATTTAATTGCTCACTGAAGCTCATTTTAGACTCGTAAATATTCAACTTACATTGGTTAACGTGAAACGTGTATTTCTCTTTCATATATTCCTTCTCTGATTTGTTAAAAAGTAAGGAACGTCGAATGGAAAGTTTTACTATATCTTCCTTATAGTCCAAACTTGTCTCTTCGTGATTTCTCGCTTATTTTTGTCAATATCCAACATTTTTGCAAATGAGCACTTAAAAAATAATATGAAGTTCGTCACAGCAGTTTATTAATTTTTTTCCAGTGGAAATCAAGATTTTTATACTTCGTGTTTCACGATAGGTCGAATTACTTGAGTTTTCCACTGCAAATCCTCAATGAAATTTATCCAGTACCTAATACAAATTACCTGCGCGTAAATGCTGACAAGAGTTGTATCGTATACAGCTGATAAAAGTATAGATATCAAGAATGTGAACAAATATAAGACGAGAGATAAACGATGCTTCAACGGAGCAACGATACTTGCGAACGCACGTTAAATTGAATTTTCTTCGAGTCAAATATACAGAGTGATTCATTTAACGCGATTACTTTAAATTATTTCGTTGTTAATCGACCGATCGAAATATTTTTTTCTTTATCTGTAAAAGATGATTCAGTAAGAAATTTCACTTTGAATTTCGCGGCATTTTCCCTGCGTCAAATGTACGTCGCTCTATTCGCACTTTATTTGCAATTATAAAAGTATCTCTTTTCCAAAGTTTCCAAGCTCATTTTCAATTTTCCTTATAGATAAACCTACACAAGTAATTTTTCAGACGAATGCGTTTTAATTCGTTTCGCGTAGTTGTAAAAAAAGAAAGAAAAAAGGAGGACTAAATCAAGACTGAAGATTTCCCGACCGAATACACGTAGTTTGACGATTTATTCGTCGAATATCTCACAGGTTCTATGCCGGTTTCTCGTAAATTCACCTAGCCGTAACGCAAGCGTCGTTCACGACGCTTCATCAACGGCGAGGAAAGTTTCTCACGTTAGGGAAGGAGTAACGCTCGCTTAATTTGCCACGCGAAAAAATGCGTCCACTATTAATTTCTTGGTTCCTCCGTACAAAATTGCAAGCCCACTGAACGGCTGGTCGAGACTAGGCCTGCGTATATACATCACGTCAAACGTGTACCAGGCAAGTTTAATACCCGCGATTTCAGCCTCTCCATCTACGTCTCCGTAACGTCTCGTTCCCACCGACAAAGAAATTCCACCGGTCGGATTATGTGTAACGCGCGAGCTTTTAGCGCCTGGATAAGAGGGAAATAGTTTTCAACTGTGGAATCGAAGGAAAGAAATGAAAGAAGCAGGAAAGGCAGGAAGAAGAATTAAAAAAAAAGAAAAAGAAGAAAAAGAAACAGAAAAAGTAGAGAAGTTCATCGACACAGAAAAGGAAGGCTTAATCATTCCTTTGGGGGAGCACCTTTTAGCCGCGACATTTATTCCCGAGACGTCTCTCAAGAGGTAGGTTCTTGAGTGCACCGAGAACGAAGTAGCACGATAGCAGAGAAAGAGATGATAAATATATGGGTGCACATATTCAATCGTTTCGATTGCATCGCTAATGGATCCAGTTTCCCCTATCAATTCCTAATTCCTTCTCGTCGCCAGTTTCGATTCTCTTTGTTCAAAGATATTAAATCGACAAGCTTCGTCCCGACAGTTCTCTCCTCTGTTCTCGTATCTGAATTTTCTCGATTTTTCGTCACGAGGATCACTGAAAGGATTAGAATTCCCCAGGATATTCACGGTACTGTATAATAGCCAGTTCGTAGCTGTCGGGTAATTCATAAGACGACCGTTCGCAACTAATCATCCGTGCGTATACGCATGGAACGACAGAGCTTGCGAATGTAATCTCTCGGTCGACGCTTACAAACGTTCGGCAACTGATCGACCCGCGTTCCGAACTTTTTATCAAGCTTAACACTTGAACGATCATCCGACAAAAATTTCCCCTTGTATCGGTGAAATGGAAAGGTGAATACGATCTGCAAAAGGATGAATCTCGAGTGTGAAACTTGTATCATACTTAAGATGGACGCAGGGAACAGTGGGTGCAACGTGGGCCGCGCGTAAATCTGTCGGTTCTTTTATCGTCGAGTTAACAACGCTACACGTTCGTCTTCCGTTGCTAACGAGACCGTTGGCCGTGTACTTACACGCGTCACTCGCCCGGAGAAAGTAGATTCGCGTTTGAAAGAAAAAAACTCTCTTTCTCTCTGCTTACCGTTAACCAGTTGGTTACTCAAGACTCTCGGACATCATCAATGGAGTCAACCTCGATCGTCTTTTCGACAAAATGAAACGTGTACCATTCGAATTCCAGTAAGGATTATCGCTAGTTACGAACGTGACATCGATGGAAATTGAACGATCAGTCACGATCAACGTCGATTTAACCCTCGAACAATCGTAATTTTACGTTTGGTCACGCCTTTCTGAGCTACCGATTAACGAACTGGTTGGTCGTAAAATGAAAAAAAAAAAGAGACAATTTTCAGTGTTACGTAAGGAATGGGACAACGTTAACAAACGTGTATTCTTCGAAGTTGTCGAATCTCTGATACAATCTGTATTATCGTGGATTGTTGATTTTCGCGATTTTTTCGACGAGTGAAAGATGATCAAGAGGGAGAACGAAATCGATTGGAACGAAGGGGAAAACGTTACGGAGAGCAGGGACAACGAAGAAACGAGTCTGAAAACCACTCACACAAATGTCGAACAGCATCGAATGAACGAGTGTGTATACCACGAAACGCACTTTCTCCTGCCCGGGATAAAAGCGTGCCGCTTGGTGAGAAACGCTTCGCGATTTCCTAGGGTGTCTGGAGATCGAGGGCCACCGGTTTGATTAATGCGCCTTGCCGCGATGAGACGAGAGCACTGTCCTCATGCTCTTTCTCTCCTTTCTTTTCTTCTCTTTTTTCTTTTCTTTTCTTTTCGCTCCGCTTTGGAGACCTCCTTTTTGTGCCCAGTAATCGGTGAACGTTCGATGGTAATAGGTGAAATGGAACCATTGGAAATTCTAGGGAAAGAGGATTGCTCGATGGAAAGAGATTTTTTTGTTTTTGTCACGAATGTTAGTTGAAGTTTGTAATCGAAAGATAGGAATAATGGATAATCTCTTTTTCTGCACGATAATCGGTGAACTTTCAAAAGTAATAGGTGAAATGGAACGATTGGGAATTCTAAGGCAAAAGAGAATTGCTCGATGCAAAAAAATATTTTTTTGTCTCACGAACATTAAAGTATATAATAAAAATAGTAGATAATCCTTTTTCTGCTCGGTAATCGGTGAATTTTCGATCGCAATAGGTGAAATGGAATGGTCGGAAATTTTAGAGGTAAAGAAGGATTGCTCGATGGAAAAAAATAGTTTTTTCTTTCACGAACTTTAGTTGAGGTTTGTAACTGAGAAACAGAAATAATAGGCCATCATTTTTGTGCTTAGTAATAGGTGAAATGGAACGATTAAAAATGCTATGGGGGAAAAAAGGACTACTCGATGGAAAGAAATATTTTTCTCCTTTCACGAACGTTGAAATTTATAACTGAAAGATATAAATGGCGGATATTTCTTTTTCTGCTCAATAATCGGTGAACTTTTTATGATAATAAACGAAATGAAACGATCGGAAATGCTAGGGGAAGAAAAAACAATTTTGCTCGATGGTAAGAAATATTTTCTTTTTCACGGACGTTAGTTGAAGTTTGTAATCTAAAGATAGAAACAACGGAAGAAACAAAATTCAGTAACTTTCCAAATGATTCATGTGTGTTGTACGTGTTACGCGCGTTTCTCGATAGTGTAAGGGGTTAACAAACTGCAAACTAGCGTGTGACGCAAGTGGAACGTATTCTTGAAAAATAACAGGAAAAGCAAGTGATTCTCTCATAAATCGTTCACTTCTGCTTGCTCGTTTTTATCGTTAGTTGGCAATAATTCGAGAGGAAACTGGGACAACGAGTTCCACGCGTGGCTGCCTCTTTGATGTCTGCTGCCAGGCTACGGAGCCAGTGTCAATAAATGGAGAGCAAAAGCTGGCCGATAAAGCTGCCGAAGAAAAACGTGTTCAAAATTAGAACAGCCGTAAAGAATATCTCTTCGATGCTTCTTCTCTGCTGAGACAATTAGACAAGACACTTGCGCTCTTAAATGGTAATTTTCATAAAATAGCAGCATCAACTCTCGTTGATTACCAATCGAGTAATAAATCAATCGTGTATCGAAAGAAGATTCCAAATAAAAGAGACATACAAAAAAAGAAAAACACAAAGAAGATAATATCTACGAAAGATATAGAATACCAGTTTTCTTCTCACAAAGATAAAAGCTTGATGGTAGTGATAGCAATCATGGGCGTGATAAAAATGTCTCTCGTAACCTAATTATAAAATCCGCGGTCCTTTCGTCGGTCTCGGATATTAATATCCAATAACCGATGGAAACGTGAAAGAAGAAAACGTGAACGAACTTCTCTATCGATATTAATATTAACCGTGTACCGTGTAATTATTTATGACTGCTCCAGCGAAAATGTGATTCAGTTACCAGCCGAGAAAAAGGAAGAAATGAAGAAAAAAAAAAGCACATCATTTACATAAATCGAATAGGAAAGTGTATTGACGTAGCCAAGGAAGCGTATCTTTACGCTGTGCTGCAGGTGCATCAGCAAGATCTCGTTTATCGATCTTCAATCTTGACACAGATAGATAGATAGATAAAGAGAGAGAGAGAGAGAGAAAGAGATAAAAAAAGGAGAGATACTTATAAAGAATATGAGAGATTCTTATAAAGAATATGAGAGAAAGAGAGAAAGACTCATCCAACGACGACTATAAAATAATAATGGGTGGTTGAAACGCCCACGCATAGTCCCTAATAACACGTAGTCTGACCTGTTTTTTTGGGAACGCCCTCAAGAGTACTCGTCCTGCTGGTGCACTAAGGGACGGACGATCTTGGTCGCGCGACGTGTAATTAAAACCGCCTCCGTGTGGATGCGTCTCTTCTATACGGAGAGGGGAAGGAAGGAAGAAAGTGTTCGCCAAGCGAAAAATTAGACACGGAGAAGAAGGGGGGGGGGGAGGGGGAAGAGATTGCCGTAAAATTCTTACCAAGTGTCTCGAGAGATAATTCTTGATCCTCCATGTGATGATCTATCGTTGTTCCACGAACCTAGATAGATACACCTACCCCTTCGTTTCTTACCTAACCCAGCTGCTGTATCTACAGATTGCTTATGCATTATAATCTAACGTGCTGTGTGGTACGGTAGCCGCGGGATAGAGCGTTGCAACTCGTTTTGAATACAAAATGATCGGAATAATAATAAAACAGTAAGATTGGATGCTGATGGGGGAGAAAGGTTTAATAAGGAGGTTCGCGTGATTTTTTCCGTGTTTCATACCATGATCGATTTAGTGGCGTCTTTCGTGAAGATGAGAGAGGGTGAGAGTGAGACTTGCGCAGAGAGAGACTCGCGGAGAGAGAGATTCACGGAGAGAGAAACTCACAGAGAGAGAAACTCATGGAGAGAGAGACTCGCGGAGAGAGAGACTCGCGGAAAGAGAAACTCGCGGAGAGAGAGACTCGCGGAGAGACTGACTCGGGGAGAGAGAACTCGCGGAGAGAGAAACTCGTGGAGAGAGAGACTCGCGGAGAGACTGACTCGGGGAGAGAGAACTCGCGGAGAGAGAAACTCGCGAAGAGAGAGACTCGCGGAGAGACTGACTCGGGGAGAGAGAACTCGCGGAGAGAGAAACTCGCGGAGAGAGAGAGAGAGACTCGCGGAGAGAGAGTCAGAGAGAGAAAGAGGGGGACCGCGAGCATGAATAATTCATAATTAATCTAGGATTGAACTTTTCGAGGATAACGCTTGGAAATGAATGGGTCACGGTGTATGCTCGTTCGCCGGCGCGTATAATGCGATGCATAAATGCATGGGCGCCTGTGCGCGCGCTCGTTCGCTCGTTTTACCATAGATACGCATCTGACAATAAGAAACGCATCGACACGCCGACGCATCGTGACGCCGACGGCGACGTGACAATGCAACGCACGCCATGCATGAGGGTTCTACGCGACGCACATATGCGTCCACTATTCTTTCTTTTTTTTTTTTTTTCAATTTAACTAACCGAAGGGGGGGGGGGGGGAGTTTAGAGGTCTTTGCTATGACGGTGCAAGGTTCTTATCGAAAAACGACTCGTCGAATGATACCGCGAAAATTCTCGATCAGTATGCGATCACTTCGTATAATATTCTCAACTTCGATTCTTCGATCGAACCACCAGTCGGTTTCGTTTATCCAATCGAAACGATGGTGAAAGGAACGATATCTGATCCGATGGTGTTTGATATTGTCGAACAGTTTCATAAAATGAATCGAAATGCATTCGTGGAACCGTGCATCTTGTCGCCTCGATTTCTAACGTCTTATCGCGTGCTTTATGACTCACAGATGCTCATAATTCTAGACCAGCCTTTTTTAAGGTGCCGGATAAGAGAAGGTTGATGACCCGTGATCAATTCCGTTCCTACATTTTTCCCATTCATTTTCCATAGAGCACGTGTCTGACAAGGGAAGCTTCTCAGATGAGTAATTAGGTTTAAAGAAAAAAAATAATAACAGTTGGAAATTATAGTGTTCTACTTCCTAATTACAAAGACGAGTGTCATTCGTCAGGAAAATTTGACATCGGTCAGAAAAGTAACGTCAAATTCCGCCAAGTGATATATTTTCGTAAATATTCTTACTTTTTATTTTTTCTTCTTCTTCTTTTTAAATAAGTAGAATAATTAAAAAGAAGAGTATAGAATAAGAAAAAAGAGATATTTGTACGTTTATATATTCTCGTCTATGGCAGCCAATTCAGCGTAGATAATTTTCACTCGAAAAGTGTCTTCCTTCGTTCAAAATTTAATCAAATACCCTCGTACTTGACAAACTTTCAAATTGATTTTCCCCGAAAAAACAAAGCCTCTAATTTCCCAAAAGAAATTTTATTCCCCATTTTTCATGAATACTTTCAGAAACAATCCCTGCTTATTAACCCATCCGAATCCACTGTCTACCTTTGCTTCACCTTTTAGTAACTCGCGTAATACTTCTGAACAGGAGTAAAATTCGTTAATAGACTGAAAGAGTCTGTGGGTAAAAAGTATTCAGTTGATCGTCAGACGACGATACTCCACGCAAAGCGTAGCAATTAAAGCGCAACAAATTGCTCGTTAGCATCGCGAGGGACGCACGCACAGAGGCGAGCAATTTTATTATGATTATACGGTGTCCGTGATAGATACGTATTCGTAGCTCCGAGGCAATTAACCGTGCATCGTCGATAATAGCCGCGGCGTGATCTAAAAGAAGTCGAACTATGTCCAATATAAATATTTTCTTTCTTTCTTTTTTTTTCTTTCCTTTCTCTCTTTCTCGATGGTAAAGCACTATTTATTACGAAGAAATGCAAATAGCCTAAGCAACCCCGTGGCTACGCCTATACTTGTCTGTCGATTTTATTTACGTTACTTTCACCCGATTTTACGGCCTCGTTGAAAATTAAACATTAGACTCCGAGGGTTGATTAACATAAACGCTCGATACCGTTTGGTTTACAAGGATCTCACCACTTGTACACCGATGTCCAGCCACGCTGCAATTCGCTCTGCCTTTACCGACTGTAATGGAAACGTATCTGATAAGTGGATTCCCTCCGTGACAATGTTACTCGTTAAAGAGTTAAGTGGGTGTCGCCTCGAACCTTTACAAGGTTCTGGTATCTGGCTGGTTGATCGGTTCATGGTGGTTCGATGTGTTATGTAGTTGGTTGTTGAAGAATCTTCTGCATTCCTTGCTCGTTGAATGGTGTAATCGAGTAAATATCAAATTTGTTGGAATTATTTTAAGATTGAAGTGGTATACTCGTCGTTGTTAAGTCTGTATCTTCGTTCAAGAGTGAAATTAGTTTTATGATCGATGTATTATTAACATATTCAACGTGATTATGGTCACCGGTGATCGTCATTGAGCTTTTCGTTTACGCTTCCTTGGTTAATTGCGACCGACACGAGATAAATGTGTTCAATAATTGACAGATAAAGAAAATTAATCTTAATTAATATCAGATCAGTCTATAAATTTCGTACGTTTTGATATATATGATCAAAAGTATACTTTGTTTACAGAAATAGAATTAAATAGTTACTCAAGATGGTAGAGATTTGTTTATAGATAGTAAAAAGTGCTTTTTTTTTTATTTGCGTTGTTTCAAAGTTTCTAGTGCAAGTAAGGAAGAGCGATTGATAATACCGGAAATTTCTCTAAAAATCTATCATAGGATCTTGATCAATAGAGCGAACAATTTTTCCTCTTTGTTCGTTATCTATTATTCGAAAGAGATTTCACCCGCTGTCTGACTGACGCTTTAATGCCTGCTGATAGAAAGAGCCTTAAGGACTACCGAGCTTATTCACGTCAGATACACTCTCCCCTCGATGATGTCCTGATTGGACATAATGCTGCGTCATAATTCAACAGACAAAATGTATGCTCGTTTCGAGCGTGGACGTGATTTAGCCTCGTGCCTCGTTCTTTAGAGCTGTTCACTCGCGTCGTATTGGTAAACTCGAAAAATTTGATTTCAAAATCTCATTCAATCCCTATCAAATATATACGGAAGCACTGTACAACGTCGCAGAAAAATCTGCGAACATATTTGCTGTGAAGCAAATTTAAATATAAAAAAGAAAAAGAAATACAAATTTATAAGTTTTATCTTCTCTTTCGTTATTCTAACTCTGGAGAGAAATCCAGGAAGGAACAAATATTAAAAATAAAATCATTTTGTTAATAAAAATCTAAACTTGAAATAATTCCAAGTAATTTCTTCATGCCCCAAGATGAGATATCAAAGGCAGAAAAATTAAATTAAAATTTGTCGAGGAGGAACTAGGAAAATAATTATAGCTCAAAGGTCTAACGATAGAATTCAGTTCAACCCTTACCAAATATCTAGATAACTTCTCCGTCGAATTGTAACTTGGCTCACATAAACGACAAACAATGCAGACGCTAAAAAAAAAAAGAAAAAAGAAGGAACGAATTTGAAATCGAAATTCAAGTTGGTACATTCGATCGGGATACAGGAACTTTTTGTCCATCGTCTAATTCATGATTTGCTACGAGAAGAAAACGTTTCTCTTTTCTTTCTTTTTTCTTTTGCTTTTTTCCCCTTTCGGTGTATCCTACCTCGAATCTCAGTTTCTTTCGTGGTCCAGTCGTTTTTCGGACGGAAAAGATCAATTGTTCGTAAAGGTATCAAAGAGAGAAGAGGCAACAGTTGTAGAGTATAAAAAAGTAATCAAACGATCGTTTCCAGCTCGTCTGTTGTATAAAACTAGCGTACACCGCCCCACGAGCTCGACTCTCATTCCTGTATTATACTTCATGTATTATACATAACCCTACTCTAACCCTTTCTTATTTCGCTCATATCTTGGTCATTGTATTTTAAGTGGCAATTCTTTTGCTCTTCCTTTCAGATCCGCAGTGCACTGGAGAATTGGGACGGCGGTACCTTCAAATCCAGTAAGTATAGATCTTCTTTTCCAATTAGATTCTAAGGCTTTGGGAATTATCGTATCGTAGGATTTGTCATGCGCGATATTTTCAAGTACTCGTCCCAAACACTCTTCTTTCGCTCTTCTATCTTTTTAACTCTTCGTTCACGCGACCATCGCTTCGTTCTGAACTCTCAGACATTCCATCACTCCCACAATATTTATCCTCGTTTATTTCTCGAATTTTAGATTTTAGAATTTGTCACGTATTTTCCGTTCGCGCGATATTTTCAAGTACTCCTTCGAAACACTCTTCTTTCGCTCTTCTATCTTTCTAACTCGAGCACACTTCGTTCACGCGACCATCATTTCATTCTAAACACTCTCAGACATTCCATCACTCCCACAATGTTTATCCTCGCGTATTTCTCGAATTCTACGATCTTTAATAATTTACTCGATCTGTAAATTTGGTCTACTTGCTCGCGAGAGGATTGAATCGTGTGCCATACGAGCGTTAAAGTTTCTCAAAACGTGTAATTGCGTTATTCTACAATGAATTCGCGATTTACACGAGGAAGTCTACGACGACGTGTGTACAGGGACGATAATGGAATCGAGTGGAAGAGGAGAAGGGTGAAAAAAAAAATAAAAAAAATAAAAAAGACGAAGAATTCGATGGTAAATCATATTCTTGGCCGCGTGAACCTCTCCTCTTCCGTGATGGGTCCCACCAGACGAGGAGGAATCGCGAAGCGTGTGTGTTTGGGAAAAGAGAGAGAAAAAGAGCAAGGATCAGCTTGAAACTCAGAAAACAAGTTTCGTAGGGAAGATAGCGGGATGATGTATGGCTGGATCGAATCTCTCGAAGACGATTTTGGTGGCGTGCGAGCTTATTCACTCGCGCGTATTCCATCATCGTGGATAAATTTTCGCATGCCTCCTCTTCTCGTGAACGTCTCTCACGTTCGATAATTAACATACTCTCTCTTTCTCTCTTTCTTCTATACTCTTTCTCATCTTCCCATGAATTAGTCGACGAGTTTACCTTCGAACATACATATATATAGGTCAACGAGCTCACGATTTACTCCCGTGAGAGAATTTATCGAATTCGTCAAGGTATGTAGCGAAGGATGGCTTCTAATTGCCTTTCGGGCTGGTGTCGCCAGGTGACTTATTCCCTGGCTCATTTTGGAACTCTTACTGGGAGTACCTGGAGAGCTACGACGAGGCCAAGAGGATTCTGGACGAGCTGAGAGCAACTGAGGACCCCCTACTGCACTTCTTCAGTCTAAGGCAGGCCGCTGCTAGGCACTCTCCGTCTTCCCTGCTTCTTCTACCGGTGAGTTATTAATGGCCACGTAAAATAGAGACACGGTGTTACGTTGTAATCAATGGAATTACCCTTGGCGATTAAAGACGAGGTTCAGAAACGAGAGAAATAGTATAAATAGTCTGCGAGAGGATATAGATCTGTCAAAATAGTCTGGAAGATTGGGCAAGAGGGTGGATTAAATAAGATTTTAGGCGGATGAAATTTATGTTTCATGGTAATTCTTCGTTTAAATCGAGGGACTGTGTTATTCATTAAAATGTAGATGATACGTAAATTGAAAAATTTGTATTCTAAGTGCTACTTGATTCACGATTTTGGCCAAGAATTAGGTGTTACGTGAAAAGATAAAACCATGAGAAACTTTAAGATATTCCCAGTTAAATTAATATCGACAGTTGCCTGTTCGTGAAGAATTTCTTATATATTTTCTAATCGATGTGCTTATTAAAACAATTTATGGATACAAACAACGTTAAATCGTTGTATAAACAAGCGCAAAAATATCGATGTATATTTTTTAGTCTTTTACTATTAGGTGGTAACTAAGTCTAAAACTAACAACTTTATAACTCATTTTATTCTCTTGGTACATTTAAGAATACCTTAGGTAGGTAATTCAAAATTGAAAGAGAGAATATTTTTATATTTTTCGAATTATCATTATTTACAATTATTAAAATACTTATAAATTCCTACAATTATGATAATAGGTTGTTAATAATCGTCAAGAAAAATATCTGAAAGGTGTCATTTTGGCAGGCTTGGTAGCTCTAATGTTAAACGAAGAAATAGAGTTTACGAAGATTTCGTGAAGAGCGGTTAGTCGAGCTAAACGTTGAAACGGAGATACTTGGTTTATCTGCATCACGCGTCTAATTAATCGCGCGGTCGTTAATTGTAATTACGCTCGTTGATAGGTACAAGGTCCCGAGGGATTCTTTTCCAACGGAGCCCTTTGACGAATTACGACTAAAGGCGTTTTCACGCGACCAAGAAATCGAGCATGGTAATTGACCTTAACGATCCTCGGGTAATAACGAGCAGCCATTCCATGGCCTCGTACGATCTTCTTCTTTCTTTTCCTTGTTCAACATAGCGATTTCGTCGTCGTGTACAGTGAAAGTTCTATCTTACATGTACTTACCTTGTGACGCAACGGTGTACAAGAACATCATCTTCGGTTTAACCTTTCGAGTTCCTTTGCCGGAGTGGAAGGAACGGACAAAAGACATTCGGTCTCGTCGAATCACCTGCCGATTCAACCACGTCCACGTACGTGTACATCGACTTTCGTTTCGATAATCGAACGCGTGACTACTTTGGTGATCGATACACGATTGTGCAGCCGTGGACGAAAATTGGGTCTCGGGTCAGACAGATTAGAATTCAATCGATCGTCTACAGCTCGCTCGTCGAGCATATTGTTCGACGATTTTTTCCTTTTGTCGTAACACGAATACCTGATGTGTAATTGCCTAACTGTCATATTTATTAAAAGAATCAATTCGACGAGGACTTTCTTTTGTAACTTGAAGCAAATCATCGTTCTTTTTCTTCTTTATATGCATTTCTTAGTACTTCTTTCGATGGAATTTTCAGTGATTAAAAGTTGAACATGTTTAATACGTGAAGCGTCGATTTTTCGTTTAGGCAAGGCTGATACTTGAAGAGCAACAAAATTAAATTTAGTAGTTTATTATTTGTTAATGGGTTTTATTAAACACAGTTTAAGCGGTACGAGGTTACAACTTTCTTCGTTAGATTTACTGTAATAGTTTGCAAAGTTTTTGAAACTAAATCGCTAAATTGAGAAGCTGACCGAAATCGGTGTGACGCTTAACGCGTTAAGAATCGTTTAACCGACGTGTAGAAAGTGATTTTCACAAATTAGTTGCATCCACGATCGAAGTTAATTACAAAAAAAAAAAAAAAGTGAGAGTTTTTGGTATTTTGAGACTTTCACGGCTCGGTTCGATGTATATAGGTATATACTTAGGAGACTTTCTTCGGTAACTTGAGACGAGTCACCGTTTTTTTAAAGATAACCAAACGATACATTCACTAATCTTTCTTTCGATCGAAATTTCAATAATAAAAAATTCGTCGTATTTGAGAATCGTTCAACCGGCACGTGAAAACTGATTTTCACAAATTAGCTGCATCCATTATCAAAGTTAATTGCAAAAAACAGAGAGTTTTGAGGATTTCGAGACTTTTCTCGATAATTTGAGAGAAGTTACCGTTTTTTAAAGATGATCAAGAAGGATTCACTAATCCGATCGAATTTTTATCAATCAAAAATTCATCGTATTTAAGAATCGTTCAATCTTCACGCGACAACTGATTTTCACGAATTAGCTGCATCCATTATCAAAGTTAATTGCAAAAAACAGAGAGTTTTGAGGATTTCGAGACTTTTCTCGATAATTTGAGAGAAGTTACCGTTTTTTAAAGATGATCAAGAAGGATTCACTAATCCGATCGAATTTTTATCAATCAAAAATTCATCGTATTTAAGAATCGTTCAATCTTCATGCTAAAACTGATTTTCACAAATTAACTTCATCCACGATCGAAGTTAATTACAAGATAGAGAGAAACGAATAAAAAGGGTTCAAATCACCGTACTTATCTAACGTATAGAAGCTGCATACGCGAGATGAACTATGTGACAGCTTATAACGGGTGTAATGATCGGAGGTTCGAGGAACGGCCACGATGGAATCGACCTCGACTTTAACGCCCGTTGAAATATAGACTTGAGGCTTGTAA